>CM051824.1:73515830-74814149 GCA_028451465.1 Erethizon dorsatum | reverse complement strand
AAATAAATAAATAAATAAATAATTTTTAAAAATTTAAAAATGAGGGCCAGTGAGATAGCTCAGCAGCACAAGCATCTGCCTGGCAAGCGCGAGGTCCTGAGTTCAACTCCCAGTACCCATATAAAAAAAAATTTTTTTTAATGAAAAGCACATGAAATTTAATAGTGTGTTCAAAGCCCCTGTTGTCACATTTTGCTGAATATAATATTAAAATTATTGTTCATTTTCTAAGCACACACTAGTGGGGCAAAGATGAGACACAGAAAGGGAAGCTAGCCCAAAGTTCAAATTTACGATGGATGTGTCACACAGCAAATTATTAACATCTCAACGTCTTCAAACAATGAGATTTGAAAGTATATTCACCAATAAAGAAATGCAAGTTAGGCCTGGGCGAAACTTCAATGAGCTGATCCCCAGCGTGAGCCGGCATGGCTGGGACTCCCCGAAAGGCCAGCCTGGCTTCCTGACGTGAGGGCGGGCTCTGACCCACCCTGGAGACCCTGTGTAGAATCAGCTCTGGCCCTGAGAGCTCTATAGGCTGCCCCAAGAAGGCGAAGTGAGTGGGCTTCCCCATGAGGGACTGGACACTCGGCCACCCTGAGAAGCCACCACGACAGCTCAGCCCCTCCCCCTTACTGCCAAGCCTTTGTCTGCACAGGACAGAATCACATACACAGAGAGCATGCGGGGCTGTGCCGTGAGTCTGGCCAATATTTTTCCACAGTGATTCTCACATTTGAGCCAGAGAAGCCTCATGTTAGATTTGTCTCTCATTTCTGTTACACCCCATGGTGCAAAGTGTGGTCCTCAAAAAAGATCTGTGACTGTAGTCACCTACATCCCTCGGCGTCCTGATCCTTCAGCTCTCAGACAACGACTGTAACTATACTCACAGTCTCAATTTGCTACAGTGGACAGGAATTACCGCAACTTGGGAAAATTGTTTTGTTGCAAGCCGTGAATGAGAGAGACTGGTACAAAGATTCAGATGCCACTAGAGGCACTGTTAAAGCCAGAGACGGAGAGGGGCCATGTCCGTCTGTCTGTTAGGGTACCAGTTGATCTGCTACCCATTAAGAGTTTGAAGAAAAAAGCAGCTTCGGAAGATCAGTAAGGTTTTAATCCTTAAATATGAAGTTTTGAGGCTTTGTCATAAATTCTTATATTCAGTATGTTAGATTTAGACTTAGCCCTTATTAAAACAAATTTTGAAAGCCTACTTTTCATGCAGAAATTCTGTTTCCAAGTTTAAACCAATTGGCTAACCATTTATGCTGAAATTTTTTTTTGTAATATTGATGTTTTTGTAAAGCTAGTATTTTTTGTAATAGATTTTAACCAAGTTACCTAATGTGGGTTTTTAGCATTTGCTAGCTTTGGCAAAGACAAAATATTTGAAAATTAAATTATGGTTAAGGCTGCACCTTTGGATATTAAGAAAAAAACATGGCAAATCATTCAGGGTAAAAGATGCTTAAAGACTGCATAAATACTATTTCAAGATGATTCAGGGCTCCAATGTTTTAAAAATACATTTGAACTCCAAAAGATTATATTTAGGGGGAAAACTTAACTGACAGAATTCAGTTTCAATCCATGAATTCCTAGGAGAATTTTTTTTTTTTTTTTTTTTTTTTTTGTGGGTACCGGGGGTCAACCTCAGGACCTCGCACGCCAGCAGGTGCCCCTGCCGCTGAGCGATATCACCAGCCCTTTTTTTGTATGTGGGTTCCGGGAGTTTAAGTCGGGCGTCGCGCTTGCCAGGCAGGCGCTTACGCTGCTGAGCCATGTCACCGGCCCAGACTTTTAGAACTGTAAGGAAATGAAGGTTAATTTTACAGATGAGAAACTGAGGCTGAGAAAAGGTGTACTGCACCAAAGCCAAGATGAGAATGCAGGCACGCAAAACTCTCTCCAACTAAACCATGACAAATTTTATTTGCTATGCTGGCAATGGGCAGAAATTACATTAATATGAACACTTCGGTTCTTACCCTGATGTGCAGAGGAAGAATAATGAGACTGGAAAGCATCCACATACCTGCTGCTGATGAGTATTTTTTGAAACCTAGATGCATCTATTCTTAGAGCTTGAAGCAAAGACATGAAACTAAGTTTCCTATGTTTACGAATTTTGTTGGGGGAGGCAAGCATGGCAGCCCTACTGTCTGTTCAGAAACTTCTTAACCATCAGTCTGGTGTATTATCGAAATAAGAAAGCATATTTATCTTCATGGTTTAAAGCCATATAGTTTAACAAAAAGAATAAATATCAAGCCCTAGGGTTTAGTTAATCCTAATACAAACTACAAACCGGCATTCTACCAAGAAAAGTCAAATCCTCCAAGGGAGAAGAGGGTGATGCAGATTATCTCACAACTGTCAAAAAAAAAAGTCCAACCAACCCCCCCCCAGTTCACTGTACACCATCAGCAAGCACAAGGGCAAATCCTGAAGTAACAACAAATGCTACACATCCAAGCATAACCCCCGAAGATCTTTTGGACACTCAGGTACCAGCAAGTTAGGCTAACATCGCAAAAAGGAAAGTCAGACGTAACACGCCTCCCCGTGGAAGCACACAGTCCCGCCTGCATTCTTGCCATAATATTGGATCTGATTTGGATTCCAAACCTCAAGATTTAACTACCAGTTCACAAGCAATGTAAGAGACAGATGACCATACTAAAGAAGGGGGACATTTAAAATTTTAAATAAAAGCCTGCCCAGGATGCCCGCCTGTATCAAGCAGACATGCCCGGCACCCCCGATAACAGAACACTTCTCCCTTTGTGTAAACCCGTCTTTGCTGCCCTTGTGTACCTGATGGCCTTACAACGTAACTTAAAATGTAACAGGACATTTCTTCCTTTGTACAACCCATGCTTTGTACAACTGATAGCCGTATGATGCAACCTGAAATGTTTAAACTCCTTCAGCAACCCACGATGTCACCCAACCCTCCAATCATATGCACCAAATCTGCCTTTGTACCTCCCCGCTCACTTTCCCTTTAAAAGCCCCGCAGGGCGGGACTCTGGCTCTTTGGGAGAGATCCTAGTCAGAAGCCCACCGGTGTAATAAACTGCCTCATTAACCTCCTCCGTGCCGTTTCTTCCCGTGTTTGGCCTGTTTTCCGCAACACTAACAGACATCAGAAAGATGCTTTCAGCAATCCTAACTATGGAAGTGACAGGACACACAGGTCCATGTCTTCAGCCCATCAACTATAACGAAAGGGGGTAGGGAGCTTAAACCAACGGCTACAAACCAACCACCAAATATCAACACGCACACTTCACTGGTCAATCGGTAAAGTTCCAACACTGATGGCATCTGTGATATTAAAGAGTCAGTCCTGTGATGATATTACGGTGGTCTTTCTAAGAATCCTTAATTTTTTGCAAAGCGTCCCAAAACATCCATAAATATGATGTCTGGGTAAACTGGTAATTCTTAAACTGCACAATGAACATCTGAAAGTTCCTTAAATTTTCTCCCACGCATTTAAATATTGTTCATAACAAGGAAACAATCGCCTCGCAGGGACGCCGTGAACGAGGCACGGCCCTCCCCAGCGAGCCTGCCCCCGGGTCTCGGATCCCCGTCTGCCCGCCGGACAGCGAACGAGCACTGGGGGGAGCCCCGGGGCGGGCTGCCCGCCGCCCAGGTCCTAGAACGAACGACCCCCCGCCGCCCCCGCGTGCACCCCGCAAGCACAGGCAAGGAGCAGAGTCGCGACGCCGTGGGGAGCCGGAGCCCGAGACGCCCGCCCCAGCTCTCGCGACAGTTACCTCCCGGGACCCGCGCCGACGGAGGCCGCACAGGCGCACTGGCGAATGTAAGCCGAGTACAGCGCCTCGGCCTTCGCGTACTCGCCCTTCTCGAAATGCGCCTGAGCGACTGCTAGGGTTGACTGGCTTTCTTGCCCTTGCTGCCCTTCCATAACTGTCGAAGGCTTAGCTTAGCTTTCGGTGTGGAATGGGTATTGATTTCCGAGCGACTAAAGCCACTTCCGCGCCCGGGCGTTTAAATTTGCCCACAAAACCGGCGCTACGAAAGGGAGAAATTTGTGCCTTCTGAGGATCCGTCTTCTCGCGAGAAACTAGTCCGCTCCCGGCTTCGCGTGGGAATTCCGGGTACAGTTGAATAGACCCTGCGGGCGGTGTTTGTCCTTTGTTGGTCGTGTTTCTTCCTCAGAAAAGCAGCAGGTCGATGTTCCCTGTGGTCTCCACTTGTGTCGTGTCTCGAGGCGCTTGCCCTTTGTGATCGGGACTGATTGTGTTGGAAACGGAGGAAAGAAACCACATGGTTCTGTGAATAACTAGTTGGCCTGCGCTTACTGTACCCGCCCCCATGCAAAGTCCGCGTTTACGGAGGAATCGCGGTTAGGAGTCCCGAGTCCTGCGGTTACCCCGAGTCGCTCCGCGTCCTAGTCCTGTGAGCTTTGCCCCTGTGTTAGCTCCAACACTGTAGACGGCAAACAACCTTACTGACCCTCTGGGATCGTGTGAGGATTAAGTAGTGTACTGTGTAGACTCCGTGCTTTCGTACTAGCTTACATTCTCTAGCTGTTTATAGAAAAGAGAAACCCAAATAGTAACTTATTAAGTACATTGTGTAATCAAATGAAAATTACAAATAGCTTTGTTAAAATTATATAAATAGCTATCCTACGCTGAGTATCTGTTCTGTCTTGAGGTCCCTTCATTTGGTTTTACTTCTCAAACATCTCTCAATCAGAAAAGTAAAGATGAAAAATATAAATAGGAGTGATCTTTGCGTGAGAGCGCCTCAACGCTATATAAATTGTGCACTTTTTCTGTTACATTATTTTTCATTGACTACGACTGAAAATTACAAATATAGTACATTGATGTTTAACACATAATAGTGGAAATTATAGGATTGGCAAGACTACTACCAAAAACAAAAACAGAAAACTAGTGTTTTCTGTGATGTTAAAAGGTTTGAAATTCTCAGCACCCAAACATTTGATAACACACTTCTGTCCAGCACTGAATAAGTACTAAAAACATCACACAATAAAATAAAAAAATCGTCCTTCTCTCCCATGAGCTAATGATATATCTTGCCCCAAAAGGTTAAAACATACTAATGTCCTTATCTAAATCTAAAGAGCCTTGATATTACTACCAATTCTATAAAAATATAGAGGATTCTAAGAGTATACTGTAAACAACTGTATGCTGAAAACTGGGTAACTAGATGAAAGGGACAAATTCCTAGAGACAGAAAACCTACCAAGATTAAATCATGAAAAAATGGAAAATCTGAAGACATATAACTAGTAAGGAGATCGAATAAGTAAAAAAGAAACCTCTTAGCAAAGAAAAGTCCCAGACCAGACGGCTTGGCTGATGAGTTCTACCAAACATTTAAGGATGATCCAACACCAATCCTTCTTGAACTACTAAAGTTGAACAGAAGGAAACACTTCCTGGCTTATTCTATAAGACCAGCATTGCTCTGATACCAAAGCTAGACAAAGGCACTAGAAGAAAAGTACTGGCCAATATCCCTTGGGATTCTGATGCAAAAATCCTCAACAAAAGACTAGCAAGTCAGATTCAGCAGCATATTAAAAGAATTATATACAATGACCAAGAGGAAATCATTCCTGGAATTTGAGGATAGTCAACACATGAAAATAAATGTAATATACCCCCTTAATAGAATAAAGGAAAAAACTACATGGTCATCTCAACTGATGTACAAAAAACATCTGATTAAATTCAAAATCATTTGATGGTTAAAAAAACACTCAGCAAGCTAGAAGGATTCTACTTCAACTTTGAATATAGAAGTCATCTATGAAAAACCAACAGTCGATACCAATGAAAGACTGAAAGCTTTTCCACTAAAATCAAGAACAAGGCTCACTTTCACCACTTCTGTTCAACATACTGCTGAAATTCTAGCCAGAGCAATCGGGAAAGAAAATAAATGAAAGCCATCCAAAGTGGAAAGGAAGACATAAAATGATCTCTGTTCGCACATGATACGCTCTTATATATAGGTACCCTGAATACACACACACACACATATATACACACTTAGAACTATTGAATTAATTCAATAAAGTATCAGGATATAAAATCAACATGCAAACATCAGTTGCATTTCTACACACTAACAATGAACAATCCAGAAAGGAAACTAAGAAAACAGTAATATACAATAGCATCAAAAAGAATAAAATACTTAGGAATTAACCAAAGTGGTGAATGACTTGTACGATGAAAACTACTAAACACTGTTGAAAGAAATGAAAGCAAAGAAATAAATGACATCCCTTCTCACAGGATGGTTACAGACTGGAAGACTTAATTTGCTAAGATGCCAATACTATCCAAAAAAATCTGTGGATTCAATAGAATCCCTATCAAAATCCCAATAACATTTTTGCAGTAATAGAAAAATTTACCCTAAAATTTACAGAGAACTTCAAACAATATTGAAAAAGAATGAAGTTAGTGGACTCACACTTTGACCGCAAAACTTACTTGAGAGCTACAGTAATTTTAGAAAAGAAAAAGAAAAGACAGTGTGGTATTGGCATATGGACAGTCTTTTTACCAAATGATGCTGAGAAAACTAGGTCTCCACATGCGAAAGAATGAATTGGGAGGCTTACTTTATATCATATAAAAATTAACTCCAAATGTATCAATGACCTAAACATAAATGATTAAATTATAAACACTTAGGAGAAAACAGAAGGCAAAGTTTTCACCACATGGAATTTGCCAGTGATTTCTTGGGTATCACACCAAAGACACACAGCACAAAGACTATATAAATTGATACAACAGAAAATTTTTACTTCATGAAAATTGAAAACCAAAACAACCCAATGCAGGCCTGAAAAGGCCTGAATGGACTTTTCCCCAAAGAAAATATACAAATTACCAATAATTATGTGAAAAGATGTCCAGTATCCTGAGAGAAATGCAAATCAAAACTACACTCATAACACAGCACACCATCTGTTAGAATAGATACTATGCTTTAAAATAGAAAAACTAACAAGTGTAGGTAAGGATGTAAAGAAACGGCACTATTTCTGGGAAGGTAAAATGGAAGCCATTTGAGGAAAACAGTATGACACTTTCAAAAAATTAAAAATAAAATTGGGCCAGTGAGATGGCTCAGCGGCTTAAGCGCCTGCCTGGCAAGCGTGAGGGCCCGAGTTCGACTCCTGGATCCCACATACGAAAAAAAAGGGGCCGGTGATATCGCTCAGCGGCACGGGCGCCTGCTGGCGCGTGAGGTCCTGAGGTCGACCCCCCAGTACCCACAAAAAAAAATAAAAAAATAAATAAAAAATAAAAATAAAATTATCATATTATGCAGAAATTCCACTTTGGAGTATATTTCCCCCAAAATTTAAAGCATGGTCTTAAAGAGATACTTGTACATCCATGCTTATAGCAGCATTATTCACAATAGCTAAAATGTGCACACAATCTAATTGTCCATCAAGAGATGGACAAGCAAAATGTACTATATGCATGCAACAAAACTGTGTAAAGGATGAAAATTCTGATACAAGACACAACCTTGAGGACGCTGTATATAGTGAACTAAGTATATATAGTGAACTAAGTATATATAGTGAACTAAGCCAGTCACAAAAAGACTGCATCATTCCATTTATATGCAGTATAATTCATAGAGACAGAAAGTAGAATAGTAGTTCCCAGGAGCTACAATGAAGGAGAATGGAGAGTTATTTTTTAATGGACATAGTTTTAATTTCACTTTCTGGAAACGGATGGTAATAATAGTGGTGATGTACAATGAGTGTAATTAATACTACTCTAACCATACATTTAAAATGCTTAAGATAGTAAATTTTGTTATATGAATGTCTTAATACATTTTCTGTTGCTATAACAAAATACCTGTAGTGGAGTACTTCACAAAGAAAAAAGAGGGGCCGGTGAGATGGCTCAGCGGCTTAAGCGCCTGCCTTGCAAGTGCGAGGGCCCGAGTTCGACTCCCGGATCCCACATACGAAAAAGGGGCCGGTGATATCGCTCAGCGGCACGGGCGCCTCCTGGCGCGTGAGGTCCTGAGGTCGACCCCCGGTACCCAAAAAAAAAAAAAAAAAAAAAAAAAAAAAAAAAAGAAAAAAGATTATGTAGCTCACAGTTTTGGACACCAAAAGTCCAAGACTGAGCAGCCCCATCTGGCCTCTAGGAAGGGCGTGGTGGCTCCATCAGAGGAGAGGAGCAGACGGGAAACCACAATATGCAGAAAGAACCAGTGGGTAGGAGTTTATGCTTCGTAACCAAATGCTCTCAGAGGAACTAATCTCAGAGACCAGCCCTTTCCAAGGTAGCGCACCCAGTAACCTAATTACCTTTCTCTAGGCTCCACCTCTTGAGGTAGGCCCCACTACCTCGACACTGCCACGCCGGAGGCAGACCTTCCAGCACGAGAACTTCTGAGAGAGACATTCCAGCAGTGTCCAAACCACAGCAGAATGCTTTGTCACACTGTTAAAAATGGAAAAGACAGCCAACCAGCAAGCAGATTGCTATCATTTTGAGCTATCTGCAACATTATGTTGAAGTTATTACTATGTTTCTCTTTCCTTTGTTTAATCTAGTATAATTTCTACTTTATAAAGGTGACTGCCCTATTTATTGTATGTTAATCTATGCCCACAGATATCCTTAAATATCATATTTTTGTTGTGAATTACAGCTTTTAGCATTGTAAGTATTCTTGGTTGTGATTCAGCACACCAACAAATTAAAGGAAAACTCAACAGATATAGAAAAGGCATTTAATAAAATTCAACTCCTTAGCAACCTAGAACTTCCAGGGGGCACATTTATTAAAGTATACCGACAGACTATACAAAATACAGATTATAGCAAATATAATACACACGCTAAAATACTGAAAACTTTCCTTTGAGATTAGGAATAAGATAAGCATGCCCCAAATCATCACTTCCATTATTCAGCATTGTACTGGGGATGATAATGAGATGAGAAAAAGATGTAAAAGGTAGAATGACTAGAAAGAAAAAAGTCATTCAACACCAATTATAAAATTTTCCCTATCAGACAGCAAGACCTAGTATTATATATACAACCCTAAGTATAACTGAGACATTGTTCTGGACACAGAGAGTGACAAAGCAACCAATGGTGGGGCTGCTACACACACACACACACACACTTGATTTTATGTGTAACTCCATCCTGGAAAGGATGGACTTCAATTAAGGATCCAAATGGTAAAAAATGAATTTGACCCTTACCAAATTCAAAGCCATCAGTTCCAAATAGTTTTCAAATTGAAATGTGAAAGGAGAAAAAATAAACAACTTTCAGAACCTAATACAGTATCTTCATGACCTTAGGGTAAGGAATAATTTCATAAACAACCTATCTTCTCTATTCTTGCTGAATTTTTCCTATTTCTATTAATTATAGGGATAAAGAATGAAGATATCCAAGTATGATGTAGACTTGTCTCTCTCTCCCTTTTAGTTCTGTCAGTTTTTGCTTCACATGTTTACTGAGGTATATTAACAATTAAAATTCTGTCTTCCTGCTGAATTGACCCTTTTTATCACTATGATACAGTTCTCTTTCTTTCTAGTAATCGCCATTGTCTTGAAGTCTGTTGTTAACTACTAGACCCACGCATGCTTTCTTATCCTTATTACTTGCCTGGTACACTTTCTCTCATCCTTTTTTTACATTTTTTTATTAGTACATATTTGTCATACATATTGATCACATTCATCACAGGGAATTTTTACCTGTACATAATGTATCCTTTTGTTTTTTGTTGTTTGTTTTTTGAGACTGGGTTTCACACACTATGCAGTTCAGGCTGGCCCTGAACTCACTATGTAGCCCAGGCTGACCTCGAACTCGTGGCGATCCTCCTGCCTCAGCCTCCAGAGTGCTGGAATTAAAGGCATGTGCCACCATGCCTGGTTCTACATAATGTATCTTAATTCTTTTTTTTCCCATTCCCCTTCCCTCCCCTTCAATCCTTCTTCCCCTCATTTACAAAAACTTTGTTTCCATTTTTTCCTTCCATTCTTTTTTTCCCTTCTCCCTTCCTTCTCCCCACTCCCCCTCCCTTGTCCCCCTTCCCATTTGAACATGTCCTTCCTACCTCCCAATTTCTTTCATCCTTTTCACCTGTTTTAAAATTTTAACCTATCTTTGCTTTTTAAAATCTATTTTGAAAATATGTGTTTAAATTATTTAGCCCCTTTCCATTTAATTATCAATAAAGCTGGTTTAAGTTTGCCACTTCTCTATTTTCTAGTTGTCTCATCTATGCTTTGTTCCTTTTTTTCTTTTTCTTCATTACTTTAACTAGATGGTTATTATTGCATTTTTCCTTATTAACCTCGTTTTTTTTATTAATCAGCTTTATTAAGGTATGATTTATATTGCTCTTCTATTTTTTAATTTAGAGAACTCTCAGGAACCTAAATCTCTTTTTATAAAGAGCTAATACAGCAGTTTGTTTTTATTCAGTTTCACCTCAGTTTCTTTTCCTCCTCTAAAACTCAACTAAAATAGAAACGCCTTATTTTAAGAATTAAAGATATCAATGTTAAGTGTCCAGTTTGGTGGTTATGTGCAGTCATGTACTCACCACCAAAATCAAGACAGAGCGCATAACCCCCGCCTGCAGCGCTCACCCCCTCCCTCACCTCAGGCACTCCTTTCTATCACTAGGTTATTTTTTTTTTCTAGAATTTCATATGAATAACATCATAAAATCAGTTGTCCTTTCTGCCTGGCTTTTCTCACTTGGCTCAGTGCTTTCGAGAATTATCAGTATTGTTACATGTATTAGCGCATTCCTTTCTATGGCCCAGCGGTATGTCACTGTGTTTATATACTACAATGTTATACATTCACATGTGGATGGCTTCTTTCACATAAATGTGGTTTTTTTCCAATTTTTGGCTATTATCAGTAAAACTTATCTGCATGCAAGTTTCTGTGTGGATATGTTTTGATTTCTCCTAAGTAAATTTATAGGACTAAGACTGCTGGATCTTACAGTACATGTATGCTTCGATGCAGAAGAAAGTTCCAATCTTTTCCAAAGTAAGTGTACCATTTTTTTATTTCTATCGGTGATGTCTGAGACTTTGCATTGCTCTATATTCTCATCAACACTTGTCAGTTTTAATTTTAGCTACCAGATTTCTCTAAATTTCACTAGAAATTTCAACTACATAAAATGAGAAAATTCTTAAATAATAACTAACCCTAAGCCTTCATGTGCATTTTTTCTGTTAGAGAAGTCTCTTAAGATCAAATAGCTCTTGTAAAAATTTTACAATACATCGGTTTCTTCAGTTTCAGCTGGTTCTCTTAAATTCAACTAAAATTTAAATTAATGCTCTTTAGTTTTAGAAAGTTTAAGCTTAATTTTACTTTCTCATCTATATTCTTGAAATTTTCTAGCATGAACCTGTTACTTCTATACTTAAAACAATGAATGTCAGTTTCTTAAAGAGAAAAATGAATTGAGAAAATAATCATAAAAATAGACAGTAGAGGGCAATATAATATTGCTGTTTCCATTTTGAAACCCAGTAGCAACATCATGGAGCTACTTCAGCAAATTTAGTACCCCCGATTTTTAAAAGCCGGGTAACATAGTTTTTCCTTCCTTTCTAAATGAGAACTCTGTGTGACCTCCAGGGAGTCACTCTGCACTTCTAATCACCTGACGTTAGTCTAGTACATTCAGAAGACTACTAGGTCTCCCCCATTTGATAGCAGAAACGGTATAATACACGTATTGTCCCTCCTGTACCCTTCTCCCCTTCTCCAATTCACAGCACAACTCCCCCCAACACAACTAAAATATTTAAATGAAGACAAAGCAAACCTGGGATAAACGCATTATTTTTCCTCAGTATTATTTTCATACTTGTACACATAATACCACATACAAACCTAAGATCTCAGCTCTGGGAATACAGAAAGATGACTTCAAAGCATACTGTAACAAAACAATTTATAACGAAGGTGGCATTTGTGAATGACAACAGGTGAACAATGGTATATTGCCTGTCAGGCACTTGCTTATTTTTACAGCTTTATCAGTTCGTTCTGTCATTTCAATACTTGGGCCTACTATACTACTTTGAAATATAACGTAATTTCGGCTAAGTTTGATGAAAAAGATTAACTCTACATTATTCAATTCAAAGCGAGTCAGTTCATGCTTATTTGTAAGAAAAAAAATCCCTTTCATTATCTTGTCTCCAACTACCTAATCCTGTCCATCCAACTTCTCTCCAAATGTTTGTTTTAAATGGTTAACTTTGTTTCTCTTTGTCCCTTTCATGGGGTGGGGGGAGCTTGTTAAGTGTTGTCTTGAAATTTCCTTCAGGTTAAATAAAATGAATCAATTCAATTCATAATATGGATTGTTTCTCTAGTACCATTTTCAAGCAAGACAAAGGTCTCCCAGACATTGTGGCAGATTATTAAAACTTCCACTGATAGATTCTAAAGAGTTGTAAAGCTTTTACAATATAGAAAAGATGTGTTTATATACCTGTTTGTATGTATCTATACATGAAATTAGACTCATAAGCTATGAGTCTGCTTTTAGAGATTTGGTTTTTGAATCAAACTGAACAAAAAGTTCAATCAGACAGCAACTCAGGATCTATCTGAAATAATTAGTACAGCGAAAAATTCTAGGGGTCAAGCAGCACAGAATAAGTGGCCAATGAGTGTTCCCAAAGACACATTAGGAGGCTTCAGGAATCAACAGGTGATTCTGGAAGTAAAGCAGATGGGAGTGTAATCAGTAGGTCTCAGTAAGAGACAGAGCCCTCACAACCTAATGAGCTTTCTGCAGATTCCTGGGGAGGAAAGGGGAGGGACAAGATCTACCCAGGCATCAGACCATGCACCAAGAGTCACAACTCTGATCAAAAGGTCCTGTGTGACCCTCTCGTACTAGCAGAGCTAGTGACAAGTGCTATCTCTACAACCCTGAAAACTTCTCTTTCATTGCCAAAACAGAGATCCCTGGAAAAGAGAAAGTCCTGTAAATAATACAATTAAATTCAGTAAGAGATACCTGTATATTCTCTTGGGCAGATCTCTGCTAGGATATGACTTTCTAATTTGGGGAACTGTTCCATTCTGGTATTTATTCTCAAAGAAAAATGAGAAAGAAGGTAAGTGTTAAATTTAGAAAAGTAACTCATGAGACATATCAGACAAAGTAAATAGAGTATATATGTATAAACTTAGGAAGAGAAGGAATGTGAGATACCTAGTATTCATAAAGCACTAAATCTACAAAAAGCAACAAAGGCATTAGATGTTTGTAGCATGATATACTAAGTACGTAAGAGACATAAAGAACTCAGTATGTGTGAGATCTTGATTCAGTCAGCCATGGGGGACATTTGTTGTGGCTGGTCCTGAACCCAAGAGATACAATAAAATCCACGACTGCTCAGCAGACTACTTGGCCAGCTACCACTGCGCTGCAGGCGCACTTGCCCAAGCCTATTCTGTACAGCAAGTGTGCATCACTGGTCTCGGGCACATTGCATTAGATTGAGTCACCAGCTCAAACCTCTACTAACGCCCTCTTTATATTCTTTCTGGGGAAAGTTGATGGGGCAGTATGAAAATCAGAATATCAGAACTGTGGGCCAGTGAGATAGCTCAGTGGCATAAGTGCCTGCCTGGTAAGCGCAAGGTCCCGAGTTCGACTCCTGCTATCCACATAAAAAGAAAAAAAAATCAGAACTTTATAGAACCCATATCCTGGTTCTGTCACAGTCTTTCTACACCATTGGTACCTCGTATTAGTATGTTGCTGGGATAAAACCTGTGATATACCCAACTTAAAAGGAGGAATGGGTTCTTTGGCTTATGGTTTCAGGTTTCAGTCCATAGTAAGCTGGCTCCAAGCAGACACAGGCAAAGAGTGCCAGTGAGAGAGACGTGTCCTCCAAAGGCGTGTTACTCACCCACCTCCTCCAACTGGGCCCCTGCTCCCAACAGCACATTCAGCTACGAACATCAGTGGATTAATCTGCTGATGAGTGTGGGGTCCCCATGATCTCATCACTTCTCCAGTCAACTTGACAAGATTAAGAGGCTCACATCATACCCCATCTAATAGTGTAATCGCTTTCTCTTTGTTCCTCACTGTGTGTTTCAAGTTGATTCAATAATCCTTGTATTTCAAGCCTGCTCATCTGCTTTGTAGGCCTTTTTGTTCTGTGACCTCTGGGACAGCTGGCTTAAACCCTACTCCATACCAAGATAATCAAGGCATCTGAAAACAGACAGGGACTTCGAAGACTGGTCTTTTACTTAAGCACATGACCCCACTGTCTATCCTAAATTTGCCCAGGCTCTAAACCTCTTCTCATTGGTCACTATTCTTCAACAGGTTAAACTCCTCTCTCCAGGACCAAAAGCTTTCACATTCACTGCATAAGTATGTTGGCTACAATAACAATGTTGCATATTTCTATTTATTGCCTCTACTAAATATCAGCCAAATCTCAGCAAATAACTATGATGAAATAGTGCTTAAAGTCTGGTCTTTAGCCACAAAAGAAGAGGACATGAGTTCCAAGAAATGAATAGAGACCATTATTAGCTACATAAAAGAGGTAAAATAGCCATTACTGATCACATTTTTTTCTCTTCTATATTAATGATAATAAATCAAAACAGACGTAAATCAAGAAAGAATGTCTCCTAGGGCCGGTGAGATGGCTCAGTGGCGTACGCGCCTGCCTGGCAAGCGCGACGGCCCGAGTTCGACTCCCGGAACCCACATATGAAAAAAAAAGGGCCAGTGATATTGCTCAGCGGCACAGGCGCCTGCTGGCACGCGAGGTCCTGAGGTCGACCCCTGGTACCCACCAAAAAAAAAAAAAAAAAAAGGAAGAATGTCTCCTACAGCAAGAGATTTTTTAAATGAAGGGTCCAGCTTGATAATGTTTCAACTGAAACTTTAACTACAAAATACATTTCTATGAGATCATAGTGCAGTGCAACTAGAAATCAATCAGAAAAGTAAATGCAGAAATTATATAAATGCATGGAAATTAAATAATACACTCTTGAATAATCAATCAATGCACTACAGAAGAAATAAGATAGTTCCTAGAACTAAATAATAATGCCGTAACAACATACCCAAACCTAAGGATATAAAGGAAGTGGTCCTATGAGGGAAAGTTATAGCTGTGAAATCTAACATCACAAAAATAGAGTGAGCCCTTGTATATAACCTAATGATTTTCTAGGACCCCAAGAATGTAGGGAAATAACAATCCAAACCCAAAGCTAGTACGAGGAAAGAAATTATAAAGATCAGAGCAGAAATCAAAGTAATTGAGACTAAAAAAATTACAAAGAAGAGAAGAGCTGGTTCTTTGAAAGAATAAACAGAATAGATAAACCCTTACCCAATCTTGCCAAAAAAGGGAGGATTCAAGTCAATGTAAACAGAGATGAAAAAGGTGAAATCACAATGAACTGTTGAAATTCAGAACATTATAATCAATTACTTTACAAACCTGTACACCAATAAACTGGAGAATTCCAAAGAAATGGAGAGATTCCTATATACACAGGAATTACCAAAACTGAACCAAGAAGATATAAAAACCCTAAGTAATCCAGTAACGGTAAAGAACTGAAGCAGGTAAAAAAAAAAAAAAAAAAAAACCTACCAACTAAGAAAAGTCCAGACAGATTCACTACTGAATTCTACAAGAACTTCAGGGAAGAATTAACACCAATACTCCTCAGCTCTTTAATGAAACTGAAAGAGAAAGAGTACTTGCAAAGTCATCACTAGAAGCAAGCATTACCCTGATTCCAAAATC
The DNA here is from genome assembly GCA_028451465.1 of Erethizon dorsatum. Classification (NCBI taxonomy): domain Eukaryota; kingdom Metazoa; phylum Chordata; class Mammalia; order Rodentia; family Erethizontidae; genus Erethizon; species Erethizon dorsatum. Next base: position 74,798,230 of record CM051824.1, on the reverse strand, counting down.
AGACAAAAAAGAGAGTTCGACTCCCGGAACCCACATACGAAAAAAGGGCCAGTGATATCGCTCAGCAGCACGGGCGCCTGCTGGCGCCACAAGGTCCTGAGTTCGACCCCTGGTGCCCACAAAAAAAAAAAAAAAAATGGTGCTGGGAAAACTGCCTATTCACACACAGAAGGTGAATCTATACCCGTATCTCTCACCAGGCACTAAACTAAAATCAAAATGGATCAAAGATCTAAATGTTGAAACAGAAACAATTTGCTAGAAGTTACAAGTGAAACTCTTGAAGTCATAGGTATAGGCAAGGACTTTCTTAACAATTGCACAAAAATAGTACTAAGAAACAAAAAGTGGGATTTTTTTTTTAAAACAGCTTCATTATAGCAAAAGAAATAATAGAGTGAAGAGACAATCTACAAAATAGGAAAAAACTTTTGCCAGCTATTCCTCACACCGAGGACTAATATCTAGAATACAGAAAGAATTCAAAAAAGATTAAACCCCCCAAAATAAAAGACACAATTAAAAAATGGGCAAGAGAGACAAATCAATAATTCTCAGAAGAAGTAAAAATGGCCAATAAATATATGAAGAAATGTTCAACATCACTGGCCATTAGAAAAATGCAAATTTAAACAACACTGAGATTCCATCTTACCCCAGAAAGAATGGTCTTCATCAAGAAATCAAATAATAAATTCTCGCAAGGCTGTGGGAAAAAAAAACCCTTCTACATTGTTAAGGGGAATGTAAACTAGTACAACCACTATGGAAAACAGCGGGAAGCTTTCTCAAAAAACTAAAAATAGAAATTCCATTTGACCTAGTTATTCCCCATCTAGGTATCTTCCCAAAAGAATTAAAGACATATTATAGTGATACATTACTACCCATGTTTATTATAGCAACACAATTCATAATAGTTAAAACCTTGGAAGCAGCCTATATGTTGAGCAACAGATGAATGGATACAGAAAATGTGGTATTTATACAAACAATGAAGTATTACTCTGTGATGAAGGATAACTTAAAACATTCTTAGGACAATAGGTGCATCTTGAGACCATAATGTTAAGTGAAATAATTCAGACACACAAGCTTAAATATCACATGGTTCCTCTTATATGAGAAACACAAAATATAAATAAAGAGCAAAATAAAACATAGATAATAAGAAGCGGGGAGACAGATCTTTCTCAAAGGGGAGGGGGATCAAAAGATGGAGGAGGGGCAGAGAGGGCAGGGAAGAGGATGAAAACAGAATTCAGATGTGCTGTGTCCATGTACCAAATCCCAACAAGGATACAACCATTATGTACTGCAAACATGGACTAAAAAAACTAAACTACAATTAAGTAAATGAATAGCATCTATCAAAATCCTAAAAAATGTACGTGTCTGTGTCCATTCTTGTCAGTGCAGCCAAACTTTCTACATGACAGTATAGGACTGAATGCCAAATGCTTCTCTTGGATAGACTAAAATAACAGATGTAAAAAACAATTCACGTTATAAAAAGTGTCTTAAAATGCCATCTCCTTATTTCTAAAAATAAAATATAGAAAATATTTAATACTTGTTTAGTTTAAGGGCCATCATAAATTTTTAGAAAAGACAAAAAAAAAAAAAAAAAAACAAGAAAGAAAAGAAAAGGCCCATTATGGGGGTGTACAACACCCACTTTTTTAGGAATATTTCTATGGATGAATTATTAATTTTTTAATTTTATGAGTTATATTAATGCGTATTTAATAGGAAAATAAAATATCGATAAAATATTAATTTTTAATTATGTAATGAGTGTGTAGAACATCAAATTTTCAACATCAACTGTTTACCTGCTTATAAAATCTAAAAAATAACAGCAGAAATAAATTCCTGTGTGAACTACAATGAAAATACAAGTAAAACTCTACTCAGAAATAATCTTCGCTTCAGTTATCACACCTCAGGCAGTCTTCACACATAACACCAGCATGTTCCATACACAAGTCTCACTTACACCGATGGCATGTGTGCTTAGCTTTCCTTTCTTGTTTGGCAGGTCATACTTGTCACCTCTCTTGTCTTTCTCTTTTGTCAGGAGCATCCTATTATACAATGTGCACTTACCAGGAAAATGAAAATATCAAATATGTAAGGAGTGCTTAGAATGAGCATCAACATTTTCAGTATCAACTGTTTGCTTAATAAACCTAAAAAATAAATAAATAAATAAATAAATTCCTACTTGAACTACAATGAGAATACAAATAAAACTCTTACCACAGAAATAATCTTTACTTCAATTATCACAGCTAAGGCAGTCTTCACACATGACAACAGCATGTTCCATACACAAGTCTCACTTACACTGACAGCACATGTGTTTTGCTTTCCTGTCTTCTTTGGTAGGACATACTTGACATCTTGCTGCTCTTGCTGTCTTTTGTTAGGAGGTTCTTGTGATTCTCACCTGCCCATTCACCCATCTGCTCCAGAATTCTTTTGCAGAGTTCTTTGAGCAGATACACACTGTTCTTCCTCTGTTGTAATTGATCATTTATCAATTCCAGTGCCAATCCTCTAAGAAAATTTCTCTGTGAAATTTTGTGCTTGTTTTCTTTGTAAACTATGAAACTATTTATGCCTGACATTATTAGGATTAAGTAAAACACAACCACAGCCCAACGCTTTGTGTTTCAAGTGACTGCATAGTTGCTGCATAACTTGTCAACATCTACTCCACCTTTTGTTTTGTTGTAAAATGTGAGTTTCTGGCTTCATTTGGGTTGAGAATTTTTTGTTTGGTTTTTCGAGACAGGGTCTCGCTATGTAGTCTAGGCTAGCCTTGAACTCACTATGTACAACCAGCTGACCTTGAACTCATAGGATCTTCCTGCCTCAGCCTCCCATGTCCCACATCTGCCACTTTTCCATAAATCCTTTAGATCCTGACAATTAGAATGATAAAGTCCTGCGATGAGGGCTTTTAGTTCAGACAGTGAGGTGTCATGATAAATATTTTTGCATATTATTATTGATGCACATAGATTATTTCCTTGTATTTCACTATTAGTGTATTTCACAATATCTTGTAGCATATCGTCTACTACAAATAATTTCCAACATTGAATCACAGTGCTGGCATTCCATCCAATAGGTTTCACCCCTGGCAAGAACCTAATAACATTTTCTGACCTAGTTCTAACGTTGGATCATTCAGGTATTCATGACCATTTTGTAGCATTTTGACCAGTCAAATATTTATTTACATTACTGTTTTCTTTCTCATCTGAATCAAGGTCTTCATTCTGTACTTCTCTATCTGTCATATTTTGCTAACTTCTTTGGCTTACATGATCCAAGTCATCATCAGTAATCGAGTCACTTTTAACCTCCTCCCAAAGTTGTAAAAATGGATTTTCATGCAGTATTGTACTGAATTGGGCTAATTCTATAAGAAAAGCAAAATAAAACATGTAATAAAACAAATTATAAATACAAAAATGTAACATGGCAAATAACATGGGTAAAACTCACCCATCTACACTGTAACACATGTGTACACACCTTGCCATTTGTCAGAGCAAGTGGGTGAACACAAAGATTGCTTCCAGTATTCCCCTAGCGCAGCTACTGAGACACACAGCTGGCTACCGTTATGCTGAGGTACATGTTTCTATTAGAAAAATATGATCTGGGTGTTTTTTACCCCTCATAATGCCCCTTGGTTTTAAGTAAATACAGCTAAAAACAGAGTTCATTTCCTTATCATACAGGGTTAGTGTCACTTCTCCAAACTCAACTTGGCTCACTTACATGCTTCTTCCATCCCCCATCTTACTCTCCAAGATTTTATAATGAATCAGCAACCTTGACATGATAGAAAAATATTTATTTGGAATATTTCCACAGTGTTATATAACCAACCATAAAATATACCAATGATAGCTACACAGAAAATGAGATTAGCTTCCTAAGTTTTATATTAGTTAGCCTCTTTAATTTATGGTTGTATTTCTGTACAAAAATTAATCTACTATCTTCACATACATATTTTGTGCAAAAATACAACTATAAAATAATGAAGCTGATTTTCATATAAAATTAATGGAAATCAACCTTATTACATATACAATTGTAGGTGGGTCTATACGCTATGTCTGTTTTACAGTTATACACGATGCGCCTTTGCTTATCCCACTGCACTGTGGCACAGGGGACAGAAGGCGTAGCTGCTGATCTCCTGAGCGTGCACACAGTGCTTGCACACACTGCACATCCAGAACTGGTACTCGGTGATGGGGCTCCCCGTGGCCACACACGTAGGCAGCTTCCCTTCTCCACTGTAAAAGTGAGCGGGAAAACACCTGATTACACTTTGAAAGCTCTAAGCAATCTCACCTAATTTATTTAATTAAAAATTGAAGAATGAAAAATATTTCAAGATAAACTTCAAATAAAATACTTTAATTTCAAAAAGCGTTTTTCAAATAAAAACTTTACTTACAATGAAAAAATAAAGCACTAATAGACTAAGATAAATAACAGTGTACTATTAAGGTAAGTTAATTCAAAATTCAATGCTTTAATTACTGAATTACACATTAAACATACAGAAATCCAACCTTCTAGAAAGGAACGATGACATCTACTGACTATGAGCCTACCCTTCGAGAAGGCTGTCCAACTCAGACTTCCTGGTATCTTTTGGGGTATGCTTGGTGAAGATTTCCAGAGCGAGATCTTCATACTGCTGTTTCTGTTCTGAACTCAGGGTCTCTAAGGATTCCAGTTTAATGAAAGCTTTCGAACACGTGCCGAAGGCTCTACTGGCGCACGCACAGAGGGCCAGCAGAGAGTAGATCTCGACTGCGGAAATCACGTCTTCATAGTCTCGCAGGTGAAGAGCTATGAAAGAGGACAAGCAAGGTTTTGGAAAATGATCATGAACACTCCAGGAAAGGTGGTATGTTGTGTTCTAGTTTAACCTCCATGATCTTTAACAAACAAAAAAAAGAAAACACTGAGAGACAGGTGCACTAGTAGGATATGTGATCTCCAGGTTCTGTGAAGCCAACTAACAGCTCAGGTCCTATAAAAATACATACCACCAAGCCAGGCCCAGTGGCGCGCTCCTGTGACCCCACATACACAGGAGTCTGTGGCAGGAGGATTACAAATTCAAGGACAGCCTGGGCGCGTTAGCGAGTCTCGGTCTCAAACTAAAATGAAAAGGACTGCAGGAGCAGGTCAGTGGTAGAGTGATGGCCTAGCATGCACAAAGTCCTGAGTTCAATCCCCAGTACCACAGAATTTAAAAATAATAAGAAAATTTAAAAATCCACCACCAAATGATGCACATGGTTGAGCCAACTTAAAAAGATACACACAGACAAAAGTTTCTAGTGTTAAAACATGCATCTTTTATTCCACTTAAATTAGAAATTTCAGTGGCATTCCAGAAAAATTAATATTATATTGTTAGTCATAATTCTCAGCATCATATTTCTTTTAGCAAAAAAGCAAAGCAATAGGGCCGGTGAGATGGCTCAGCGGCTTAAGCGCCTGCCTGGCAAGCGCAACGGCCCAAGTTCGACTCCCAGAACCCACATACGAAAAAAAGGGGCCAGTGATATCGCTCAGCGGCATGGGCGCATGGGCGCCTGCTAGCGCGCGAGGTCCTGAGGTCGACCCCCGGTACCCACCAAAAAAAAAAAAAAAAAAAAAGCAAAGCAATATGAAATCATATGTTTACTCTCTGTTTCTTTGACTAGGATAATGCTTGTTTGTCTTAATGAAACAATACATCTTTAAGAAAAAAGAAGTGAAAATTAGCCTCTAAACTGCCAGTTCGTATCATTTATTTTGATAGCTGCCATACCTTGGCAATTCTTCTACACTTGAGATGCTACCTTTCTTTAAAAATGTAATGCAGGCTGGGTGTGGTGGCGCACGCCTGTAATCCCAGCACTCAGGAGGCCCAGATAGGAGGATCACTGAGAGTCCAGGGCCAGCCTGGGCTACAAAGTTGAGTTCAAGGCCAGCCCAAAATGCATAGTGCAAACCTTGCCTCAAAAAAATAATTAAATAAAAAAAAAACCCAAAAATATACTACAGAAGTAATACCAGATTTGTAATTAATTTGTTTCTTTTTCTTCTTTAGACCTTGAGGTTTTCATATCTTATTGTGGTATACTGGAATTTTCATAAAATAAGTATAAAATAATACATTCATATATTTCATAATTAGATTCCTATAAAGTGGTTCAAAAGGTCAAGTGCTGACAAAGTTCAGTGGAAGATGTTTATAAAAATATATTCAGTTACAATAAATACAACTGTCTAATTTCATACCTGAAATGCAACAGGCTCACGGGCAATACTTTACAGGGTATATATTGGTTCAGATAATTTTATCACTGAAGGACAAAAAAACCTGAAGTATATGGATATCTTCACATCCTTGTTGAAGAATCTCTAAGGTCTAACTTTTCTTTCAATGTAAGTCTAGAAATTGTGTGAAGTATGGTTTTAAACAGTGAATTACTTATATATTAACTAGTTAAAATTAAATGAAGGTCAGTTACGAAAATAAAATGATTCTTTTATATAACTAATCATCGATTAGAAAAGCCTTCATACAGATCCACTGTCGATGAAACAATAATAGGAATAAGCTGCAAAAGAAATGTCTAGAGCATATAAGAAGAAAACTATGAATTGTCAGACAAATAATACACAAATAGGTTTTTGTTTGTTTGTTTGCTGTCTTTTTGAGTCAGGGTCTCACTATGCAGTTCAGGCTGGCCTTGAACTCACTTTGTAGCCCAGGCTGGCTTTGAACTCACAGCAATCCTCCTGCCTCAGCCTCCCAAGTGCTGGGAGTACAGGCATATACCACCACACCCAGCTCACAAATAGGTTTCAAAAATTGGTGTTTCTAGATAAGAAAACTCATACCAAGGATCCAAATATTAATATATTAAGTTAATGCAATTCTAACCCAATGGGAGTTTATACAAACTCCCCCTACTCTCTAAAAGATTAAGTTGATCTGGATGAATATACAAAAATACCCAAAAATCTTTTTCAAAAAGCAGAGAAATAGAGAGCTTAAGTCCCAGATGTTAAATATAAAAGTATATAAGATGAAAATACCAGCACAGAAATACATGAACAGAAAATAATTATCTAGGATGGAATTAAGCATGTATATAAATTAAGTTTTCTGAAGGTAGAATTTCAAATCTGTAAAGGAAGAATACATTTTTAATAAATGTTTTTAGGATAACAAAAGAACTTATTATAAAATGCAATATGTAATAACCTCGAAGTGAAAGACTTCTTACACATGACTCCTAAGTGAAAAACACAAAAGGAGAAACTGCCAGATATATTAAAACACTATTGGGCTGGTGAGATGGCTCAGCGGCGTAAGCGCCTGCCTGGCAAGCGCAAGGGCCCGAGTTCGACTCCCAGAACCCACATACGAAAAAAGGGCCAGCAATATCGCTCAGCGGCACAGGCGCCTGCTGGCGCGCGAGGACCTGAAGTCGACCCCCGGTACCTACAAAAAAAATAAAAATAAAAAACACTATTAATATCATCATCACAGCTACAACTTACTAAGAGCTCACAAATCCCTGCATCATTGTAAGTGAATCTTCTTTTCAGGAACTTCTCACGGAATCATTAAAACAGTTCTGTGTGGAAGATACCATTATATCCACTTTACGTAAAAAAGACGCTGCAAGGCTAAGTAATGATAACTTACAAATGCTGGGGGAAATCAATATATATAAAAGAGATAATATATAATCTCTAAAGACCTCATACAAATAACCACCACCACCACAACAACAAATCACCCTAACGGAATTCTAGAAACATTCAATTACAAGAATTTATCTGAAAGGCTTTTAAAATATTTCTTCCATGAGATCACAGATCCAGATCTGCCAGGGCGCGGGCATGATGGGCACTCCGCCGTCGCCCACAGTGTGAACGGGGCAGGGAGGCAGTGGCAGGGCACGCCAAGCGTGCGGGGATGCTCAGGGATTCATCTGCTCATAATTACACTCTCTGGAATTGATATATTTAAGCTCTAAAACATAGTTAATCCAGAAGATATCCAGAATCAGATACTGTATGTAAATAATCTATAAATTATAGTACATAAAGATCGTGGACTATTATATACATTAAAAATGATACAGATCTATGTTTAACGATGAGGGAAGATAATCACAACACACTGTCGAAGGGAAAAAGTAAGCTCGAGCATGGAAAAATATCTAAAAGGAAGTTTACTCAAAGGCCAGCAACGATTACATCTGAGTTATAATATTATTTTATAAATTGTTAGATTATTTTCTCTTTTTCTTTATATTTTTCTGTTTTGGTTGAAATTATAAGAATCATTCTTATAAAAAATAAGGCAAATGCTATAGAAATGTATGCAATACGAAAATACTTTATAATATGTTTTTTGGGTTTTTTTCATACCAGAAATCTAATTCAGGACCTCACATGTGCCAGGCAGGCGCTGTGCCTCTGAGCTATATCCCTGGCCCAGTTATTATTTTTTTAAAGCACACAAAATTTTGCCATTATATTTTGAAAAAAGTTTTTGCAAGTTTGATGTTAATACAGATTTAGATACAGATTTTCAGAAAGATATGGACTGGGCTCTCATGTGTTCAACTTTGGATGGACAGCATATGACTGCTATATACCTATTTTTGCTTATGTCAAACTGGATTTTTTTTTTTTTTTTTTTTTTTGTCTTTTTTGAGACAGGGTTTCACTATGCAGATCAGGCTGGCCTTGAACTCATTTTGTAGCCCAGGCCGGCCTCAAACTCATAGTGATCCTCCTGCCTCAACCTCCCAAGTGCTGGGATTACAGGCATGGACCTGCCTGGCTATGTCAAACTTTTGATATTTCTGTAAACTATATATAATGGTACACACTAAAAAAAAGTTTTTAAACATTTCAAAAGGGAAATGGATAAAAACTATACAACAACATAATCTCAAACATACAAAAATAAATTTATAGGGAAAAGGTTATTGAACTTCATACAAAAGCGAACTAAAGGAGCCGCTCTTCATACTGAATTTTAAGATTTCCAGGCACACCGTACATATTAGGTGCCTTACCCACCTGTTTTCAATGCGGTGTCAACAAATCCTTCATGCAGCTGCCTCTGTGCAAGTATGAAGAAGTGATACGCCTCGGCCCCTCTCCAAGCATTGTCTGTGAACCGACTGGCTGTGGACAGAACTTCCTCTTCCAGCAAACCAGCCAAAGCAGAGGTGGCCTAGGAGAAAAGCCCACGCATGCTTCCTGTGAGCCCAAACTCACGCGGTATCCCCTGCCACACTGCCACGGCTATCACCCTGAGGTGACTTCTGAAACTCTGATACATTAATGTATCTAAACAAAGCAGACTTTATCATTAAGAAACCATCATGACAGACACTATAATTCTTATTTGGGTTCGCTGTTTCAATCAAATTTTAAATAGAACTGATTAAACTTGAAGGTACTCTGAGATCTGTTACACTGTAAAGTAAAATACATATTCTCAGGTACCCACCACTTCTATAGGCTGATATACCTACTCTCACAAAGTTTGCAGAGTTCTCTGATTAGAAAGAAAGATTTACCAGGTAAGTAAAAATTTTAACACAAGGAAATTTTAAAGCGAAGACTACAGAGTAGTCTTTTATTAAAAATATTTTTCATTATTTCTAAGTAGAAATTTCTAAATTTGAACACTAATCCTAAATTGGTCGTTTCTCTTCTATCATTTAAAGAAATTAATGCAGACATCCAAATTGAAGTGTTTGTCTGTAAAGAGGAATGTGACGATGTTCGGTTCCCACACGGTTCACGTGATTTACATTATCTCACGCTCCCTCACCTCGGAGCTCTTCCCTTTGGCCTTCCCTCGCTGGCTGCTCTTCACCTGTTCGTGGTACTGCTCCACGAGTAAGGCCGCCAGCACGTACAGCTTCTTAACACGCAACGGTTTAGTTCTTTTCTTTGCCTCTTCATCAGCAATCTTCAAACAGTTAAAAAATTTGGGGAAGATATTTCTGAATCTATATTTGTACAAATACAATCATTTCCAAAATTAACTGAAATTTGATTCTCTAAATGATATAACAAAATATAAATTGTGCATAGATTAATATGGTACTTGTTATATTCCTTCCAAATGGATCTTATAAAAAATGTAATATTCAAAAATATGCACAGTTACAAGGACTCAGAATGCTATTATCAAAAGGATTTACTTCCCAGTTAAGGAAATTTGTACTTGGGGATCCCAGCAAATTCTTTAATTCTTTATTAATTTCAATGCCAAATTTACGATTGTTTAGCTACCAATAAGTTGCTAATAGATAGCCCTGGTAGTAAAAAATACTATGCAAATAACACGTTAATAGCAGTAATAAAGCCAGAGGCGTTTTGCTGGAGTAAACATTTGTTTCCAAAGAAAATGAAAAATGTGCTTAGAACTATATATATATGCAAGAAAATTATAACTACAACAAAACCAAATACTCACCAAGATGATTACCTTACCTTAAACATCAGTTTAGCAGCATCAAAAAAGTAACTGGCTTTCCGATAGAGCTCTATGGCATCAAGAGTCTTATTCTTTTCCAGTAAATGAGATGCATACCTAGCTAACAGAGACCCAATTTCTTTCATACTATGACTTTTAGCCAATTCAACAGCTTTGTTCCACTAGAAGGAAAAAAGAAAACTGTATCATTCACTCACCTAAGTATTCACATTAACATGTCATAAAATTCACACAATAAGACTTTTAAGTTTGTAATAACAGCTAACAGTACAGTGCTTCAAAATAGAAAACTGGTATGTTTTTTAAAATCACTTAAAATCAGAGTCATCATAAATTCTATAAGCTAAACATGTGCCAGATGATTAAATGATCTAAGACTGATTTGTTTAACAAGTGCATTTGAAAAAGAAAGTTTCAAAGTTTACAATCACATTAATCTTGTAATTCTATTTTTGTCCATACTATGAGCCAGAAAAGATTTACTTTTTCATTTTTTATCATTAAACAAAATATGCAATTTTGGTTAAGAAAATACTATCCAGTTTAACATTTAAAAAATGATTTTTACAAGCTAAATGACGCGTTATAAAATACTGTAAGGAAAATACTTTAAAAATACATTGATAGCAGTTTCTACAGTAATTCCCACTTCAACTTCAGTTAAACTTCAGCTCCTGAAAGTATCAAATACATGTTTTCTCTAGAAGAGAGGGAAAACAGATTTGCCAAAATAAATATTGATAAAGGAACTCAATTCCTCCCTCAGGCAATGACAAGCTTAACTGGTCCTTCTTAGGAAACAAAACCCAGCCCTAATAAAATACAGAAAATTATGAAATGACTTCCAGACAGAAATTTGCCAGACTAAAAACACAGGTTAGCTCATGTTCCCTCACAGAGCTGGTTTTGAGTGGGTCACACACACCCACCTCCCACCCCAGCAGCATTCAAGGGCTGAGTGCAAACTCCAAGCCTTGCTCCGTCCTCAGCTCCAAGTGCGAATACCTGGCTGGCTCCTTTCAAGCAGTTCACCTCAAGCCCTCCGACCCTTCTGGTGGAGATACAGGACCATGATGGTGACTATAATTTTGCTTTGACTTAAAACCTGCTAAGGCGAAAGACTCCACAGACAATAAATTCCAGTTCCTTACTTGGTTGAGATGTACACAGGTATCCACAGCTGCCTTTGGCTGGTTACATTTCAGAAATGCAGTCACTGCTGGCTCACACATTCCAACTCTCACAAACATCTGTGCTATTTCCTGTGAGGACAAAATAGTCCTATCAGATTTCACAGGCCAAGGAAACCATATTTATCTTAACTTAGCGCCCCAGGGACACAGGAGTATTAAACTGGCTGGTGGTTACAGTGGCTTTTCTTTTAAACGGACAGAAGCAGGGGCTGCAAATCAGAACAGATGCTAAGGCACCCCGTCCCACAATGCCAGCAGCTCACCCGCTCGGCAGCGGATCTGATTTCTAGGCAGGCCCTGAAGACTCTGAACGCCTTTCTTCTCTCAGGCAGCAGCGAGTGCATGCAACATCAAGCTCCAGAACCATCCCACACGAGTGGGTACAGAAAGGATGCTGAGGTACTGGCGGTGTGCTAGCACAGCCCCTTCGCAGAGCTTCCAAATACCTCTGTGAAGAAAAGCCCGCGTCCTTGCGTCTGTGGCCACAGCTAGTAACAAAGCTGAAGTAGGAGGATCATTTAAGTCTAGGAGTTTGAGATCAGCCTGGGCAACAAGGCGAAACCCCCATCTCAAAACAAACCAAAACAAAAACAGCAATACCCTAGAGAAATTCGCATCTGTCAGATTCACAGCAGGGGGCGGGGTGCGGGCAGGAAAACCACTTCGCACCACAGAGCTTACCTGTTTGGTGGCTGCCCTCTCCATTCTCGGAAAACCAGTCTTCTGTTTTTTTGTTTTTTTGTTTTTTTTATGTGGGTACCGGGAGTCGACCTCAGGACCTCGCGCTTGCCAGCAAGCACTTGTGCGGCTGAGCGATATCACTGGCCCCTTTTTTCCTTTATGTGGGTACCGGGAGTTGAACTCAGGACCTCGCACATGCCAGGCAGGCGCTTATGCCGCTGAGCCATCTCACCAGCCCTCTTTTGTTTCTTTTGATACAGATCATTATCCAGAGTTTTTGTCTCCCTACCTGCCTCCTTCCAAAATATATTTGGAAATATAAACATACATTTTGTGTCCAACTACCTTTTTAAAAATGATTGGTTTTTTTCTGATTATAAAGTAATACATTTTAATAGTAAAAAAACTATAAAATGTGAAAAAACAAAATCACTCATACTCTCAATCACTCATACTCTCAAAGAGACCTCTCTAAATATTCCGTGTGACTTCCTAACTTCTTTGTCCTGTGCATAACACATATGTGTGTGTTTGTGTACATCCTGCTATCATACTATGCATAGCTTGGTACCCTGCATTTCCCATGTAAGTGTTATGGGCATCTTCCCACATTATTAGAAATTTCTCTAAAACTTAAATTTATAGTACTACTTATAGTTTACTACTTTAGTTATTTAGTTATTTTTACTGTTAAAATTACTTACTATTTACTCAGTAATATTACTGTTCTGGATCCCTGACAGCAAAATTTTTTCTGCTTCATCAAACACACCTAAGAGACAATGCTAACATAGGCTATACAGTGATGGTGAACCTATGGTACATATGCTGCTGGCACTGTCCCTTCTCACTGAAAGCTCTAAAAGGTCCGCCATCACTGATACTGTTCCCTATACCCAGAGTTCTAAGGAACTTCAGTTTCTTTCCTACTCGAGAAAACACAAGTGTTGGAATAGTGGTGAGTAAAAATGCAATTACTATAGGGATAAGCACCCTAGTTCACAGTAAGAAAACTGAATTATCAGAATTCTATACTTATCTATTAACTAACAGCCACCACTGTTGAGCTGCAAGTCACAAGTGCACTGTGTCCCGACCCTGCAGTTGAGTTCTGCCAACTCCACAGGTATCTCGCAGCTCAGTCATTCACACAGCAGATAAACAAATAAAATGCAACTCATTAGCAATATCTGACAATTAATTACAAGACCTAAAAGGAACATTCAAATGAATAGAACTTGCTTTTAGTTTCTCTTTCTTAACATTAACTACTTTATATTAATCTAACCTAATAAAAGTAGAGCTCTTTTTAAACTTCAGTTGTAGCAAATTTCAAATAATTTCAGATTCCGAAGCAAATTCCTGACAAGAAAGTACTTCATCTGTAAAGATTTCATGTATTAAGCTAACTTTTAAACACAATTGTATAAAACTGAAGAAACTAAACAAGACTACATATTAAAGTAGTAAAAATATGACTGATATTCCTCTCAGTATTCATAATATTGATATACTGTTTTACAACTAAAATACAAGCATCATTCCATGGCTACAAAACTATAAAGATTTTTAGTTTTCCATGTTGTAGAGGTTATTTCCTGATATAACACAAGAAATTTTTTATAAAGTAATCTAACAACTTCAAAACCGAAACATGCAGTACCTACTGGAAGCAATTTGTGATTTTCTGGCAGTGAATTGGCAAGATTCTCTAATCCCTCATAATCTTCTAACATATAATAGCATTCAGCTAAGCGTTCCTGGTTCCGGCCTTGTACATAATATTGTACAGCGTTCAACCTATGGAAAGAAAAAAAAGAAAAACTTTTAAAGCTAAAGCGAATCTCTGATAAGTACTTGCATAAAAAAGGTTCCTTCATTCAAATTATTAGTACTAGGTGGGAATACAGCTCAGTGGTAGACCAGTTATCCAGGATGTGTAAAGCCCTGAGTTCAATCCCCAGTGCAGTAATAATCATAACCATCATCATAAATCATAATGATGATGACAATAACTATTATTTATATTACTTATTTCATCTTCAGTTATACAATACCATTAAATTGGAAAAAAAACCTTTAAAACTATATAGTATATTCTAATTGTAATAGACTTTGAATATTCTTAGGAAATATTTTTTTTTTGTTTCTTTGTGTTTTTTTGTGTGTGTGTGGGTACCAGGGGTCGACCTCAGGACCTCACACGCCAGCAGGCGCCCGTGCCACTGAGCGATATCACCGGCCCTTTTTTCGTATGTGGGTTCCGGGAGTCGAACTCAGGACCTCGCACTTGCCAGGCAGGCGCTTATGCCGCTGAGCTATCTCACTGGCCCCGTATTGTTTTAATCAGATACATTCACAGTACTACTCCCACCGATGCATGTAAATGCATTGATCAAATTGAAAATTTGAGAATAAAAGCAATGACTTCTAAAAATAGCGTATAATAACAAAATAAGCAAATACAATATGTTCTTTTACTTTGTCCAGAAACAACACCAAATAACACCTTAGAACTGTATATTGTAAACTCGAACAGTCAAAAGCTGCCCAGACTAAGTGCAAGTTTTATGTTTGAAACTCCAAAGTTTGACAGTGCTCGTCAGACAACTTCGAGGATCTTGCTCTCCAATGTGAATGCAGAGCTACAGGAATTTTAGGATGGAGGAGGATGGTCTTCATCCTGCTAGCACCGTATCCTAGGGAAATATTCAGGCAGCCCTGAGGAAACGCATGAGGCATGCAGAGCGGTTCCATACCACTTCTGTCGGTCAGCGAAGTAGTCTCCGATGGCATTGTGCGCTTGTTCAAGGAGACTGTCGTCTGCATCACCGGATCCAGTTTTCAGGAGGTGGAGTACTCTAAACCAGTCCACCAACTTCAGCCGGAGGCCAATGGCAAGGTCCCTACAAACAATGGCATCCAATCATTTGTTCATCCATTCAACAAATATTTATCAAGTGCCTACTAAGTGCTAGGTATTGTTCTAGGTACTCAGAATACAGACAAGGTAACTCCAAACTCTTTAGAAACTTAGCCCTGACCAGGTAACAGGCAGTGGGTGCGAGGAGGAGCCTCTGATGTGTCTCAATCTGTGTCCGTCCCAAATCCATGTTGAACTGGGCGTGGTGGTGCATGCCTTCATCCCAGCACTCAGGAGGCTGAGGCCGGAGGGCTTCAAGGCCAGCCTAGGCTATACAGTGAGTTCAAAGCCAGCCTGGAACACACAGCAAGACCCTGTCTCGCTGAGCATGGTGGCACACACCGGTAATCCCAGCACTCAGGAGGCTGAGGCAGGAGGATTGCTGTGAGTTCAAGACCAGCCTGGGCTACATAGTGAGTTCAAGGCTAGCCTGCACTACATAGCAAGGTCCTGTCCGCCCTTCAAAAAAGAACCCCCCCCAAAAAAAGACCCTGTCTCAAAAAACAAAACAAAAAATAAACAAATTCATGCTGATACTTAACCCCTCTTATGGTGGTACCAAAGGCAGGGTATTTGGGGAAGCGGCTATCTTCCCTAGTGGACTGCTTTATATAAAAGAGACACCAGAGAATGTGCAGCCCTTCTTGCCCTTCTGCCTTCTGCCACGTGAAGGTGCAGAATTCAAAACTCCATCTTGGAAACATAAACAGGCCTCTCATCAGACACTGTACCTGGTTTTCATGGCCCTCGATCTTGGACTTCCCAGCCTCCAGAACTGTGAGAAATAAACTATTCTTCATAAATTATGCAAGCTCAGGTACTGTATTATAGCAGCACAGAGACACCGGAATAGGAAAACAACTTCCTGTCTTTTGTTTTCACTAACTTCCAACTTATTTAGCAAAATCATGATTTAAATAATCACGTCTTTTCATGGGGCTGTGGGGGTGGGAGGTGACTTCTGGGGACGCTATCCTGAGTCAGCTGGACTCCAGTGCAGGCGCACCTCACAGTCTCAGTGTACGTAACTTACACAGCCCAGGTTGATACTGGCACGCAGCCACTATTGTGTACTTTACTGTAAATCTGGACTGCGTGAGCTTGTGCAGCTAGAGGGAGACGACTGCCCCTGAGCTCCTGAGCCGCTAACAGAAGCATGGCAGATATTCCCACGGCTCTGGGTCTCTCAGGCAGTCCCGACCTCAAGCGAACCGACCCAGGCTGGACTGGCGGCAGGACAGAGGCCTGCTCCTTCGTAACGTACCTCCTGTCCATATCAAGATACATTCTTTCCGCCTCTTCGAACCTGCCAAAATAGGCCACGACCTCTGCCTGCTTCATGGCCTCACTCTGCAGATTGCCCAGGCGCTTTACAAACTTGATGCCTTGGTAATCTCTGCAGCGCACAAATGCTTGCTCTGCAGTGCACAAGTCCAGTTTCTGAAGAGCTGCTTCAGCTAGCAGGCGCCTTTATTTAGAAAAGAAACAGGAAGCCTTTGCAAATCACTGATAAACTTGTCTTGAACCAGAACTTATTATGCTTATTGTTTCTAGTAAATCATGGTGGAAAGTGATTACTTTTGCACACATCAATACGTTTTCATATAACATTATGCTATAAGCATAACTCTGAAGTCTAAAATGAATTTCCTTATTTTAAGAAGGGAAGAACGCAAGCACGTTCCCCTCAGGAGGTCAGTGTGGGAGCCGGGATGACAGCGCTGGGACTTCACAAGCATGCACCTGGCATCTGGGGAGGACTGGAGGGTTTTTATACCAAAGTCTGGGGTGTGGGTTGTCCTCTATGAACTGAGACGCGTCTTCAATCCCAACCTTCTCGATCAAGGCCCGACTATCTCTCAGGGACCGAATCTCGAAGTTAAGTATATAACCCTTGTTTGGATGCTCTGGATCCTAAAAGTAAAGACGAAAACAAAGGAATTCAAACAGTCGCCTGTAGAGTATGTTTTTTCTTTTTTCTTTACAATTAAAAATAGCATAAAACAAAAAGAACCACACCATATTGTGAGCA
Source organism: Erethizon dorsatum (assembly GCA_028451465.1). Lineage (NCBI taxonomy): Eukaryota > Metazoa > Chordata > Mammalia > Rodentia > Erethizontidae > Erethizon > Erethizon dorsatum. Next base: position 74,780,819 of record CM051824.1, on the reverse strand, counting down.
AAACTTGGGAGAAAAGCAATTCCCACGCTTGGGTCTTCCACTGAAATCTCTCCGGTGCTACCCGGCTGTGTGGCAGAAGCGGACAGGGTGGAAGGGTCCCTCCCAGCTCTGTACCCCCACTTCTCTGTCTCCCTCCCGGGGCCACCCTCCTCCTCGCCAGAAGACCCAGGTGCCACAGCCTCCACTCCCTCACCCCTACACCCCGCCTTCCTGGCCAGGGCCAGTGGCACTGTTGCCCCTACTGTCAGGTGGCAAAACGGTGAAAGAAAGGGGGCCGCTGTCCTCACTGCTGTGCGGTCATAATTTAGCAGGCTGACTAAAACACTGACACAACGGACAGCCTATCTTTGAGGAAAAAGCCAGATAAATGAGCAAAGAGAGGAAACAAGCCGTTATAATCAACTTACCCATACTCTACACACCACAATTAATGAAGAAAGCACCAAAACAAGTACTGCCCACGTGTAAAACAGTAGAGGCTGGGTCCTAGGGAGCAGAGTGCCCTGCAAAGCTAAACAGAGCCACAAGCACCCCTCCTCACCCAGCAGCAACAGCACTGGAGCTCAAAGCATGGAACCTTAGGGGACGCCTGTGTGCAGAAGAGGACCTAGGGTGGAAGGGTGTGAGCTCTGGATTCAGGGAGACCTGCTCTAACCCGGACTCCACTGCTCACTGGCAAGGTGAACCCCCATACCTGCCCCCCCAGCCCGCCCACCTGGGAAGCCAGAGCCACCTTCTCCACCTTCACTCCCCAGCCTTCCTGCCCTACTGAGACCAGGAGGAAGCAGCCCACCTCCTGGTCCCCTCGCAGCCCACCCTGTCCCATACCCCCAGCCTCATTTCTGCCAGTGCTACCAACCACACCCAGCAGCTTTGAAGCCACAGAGCTTGGAGCCTAATCATGCCTCTGCTGTTGCTAGCTAGATGACAGGGAAGATGGCAGGCAGAGAATGACACAGCTTCTCTCTCTGAGCCCCAGATTCCTCACCTGACAAAGTGGAGGAAATCATCAAACTGCTTCCTAGAGTTGTGAGGACTGAGAGCCAGAACACGTCTAACACCAGCACGATGCCCACCTGTGCCAGGCACACTGCTCCAGTCTCAGAGAGCTTTAAACGGGGACACCTCCTCACTGAATCGGGGCACCCCACACCTCCCCCGCTTGCTGAATTACTTGTCTCTCTCCCCCGTTCCTCTATGCAAGCCCGGGAACTGTGTTTTACTGACTCTCAATGAAAATGTGTTCAACCAATGAACAGATGAATTCTAAGTAAATCATTTTACTCATCTAAAAGGAAGGTGTGTGGGATACATACCAGGCATGATCATAATGACAAGTGATACAAGATGCCTCATAAGAAGGTACTTTGGTAAGTATTAATTCCTTTCTTTTGCTTTGGTATTTGTTCTCCAGTCCTCCAAGAAATTTCTTGTTCTTGTTCTTACCCTCCTCCCCACACTAGGGCTCAAGCCCAGGGGTGTCCTACCACTGAGCCTCATCCCCAGCTCTTTTTAAACTTTTTGCAGTTTTGAAACCAGGTCTCGCTAAGTTGCCCAGGTGAAACCTGAACTTGTCACCCACCTGCCTCCATCTCCCTGAATGCTGGGATTAGAGATACATGAGGTTACACCCAGCTTCATGTCATTTTCTAAAACTATATGCTTGAAGGAAGCCACAGTCCAGCTAAACATTTCCTGGGTCACTAAGGCCCCAGAGAGAAGCATGACAATTCTTTTCTTTAGTAAGCTTTGTACATCATAAGTCAGGCAGATAACAAACTGTCACAGAGAATTTAGTTTGTTACAGCTTAACTCTCCACCCACTCTGACCCCTTCCCAATAAACTGAGCACCAACACTGTAGGTACATCAAGAAGCCAGACTACAGCTCACCGATGTAAGTATGTATTTTCCAAAATACATTTTTTCTGTGTGTGTGGGTACCGACCTCAGGACCTTGCGCGCCAGCAGGCGCCCATGCCACTGAGTGATATCTCCAGCCCTTTTTTCGTATGTGGGTTCCAGTAGTCCAACTCGGGCCCTCACAGTTGCCATGCAGGCGCTTATGCCGCTGAGCCATCTCACCGCCCCCGAAATACTTTTAAAGTCAGTACAATTATTAGTTACAGCAACAATGCCACAGGCATTTTCAATCACTCTAAAACTTAAGGCAATCAGCAACCATGAGCTTTTCTTTAAAAATACTACTGATGATGAAATCCAGCCAACTAAAAGAAGAATCAAAATTAAAGACTCAGGCACAGAGAAAATGCAGTAAAAAGACTGATAATAGCTTTGAATCCACTTCATGTAAGACCAAACAACTAAGGGCAAGTCATAGCTGGGTGGTAGAGCACTTGCTTAGCGTGTGTGTAATCCTGGGCTCAATCCCCAGCACCATTAAAAGAAAAAAAAGACGAAACAACTGAAAATTAGAGTTAGAAAATAAAATTAAACTGTCCTGAATCTTGCCAATGTAAAAATAATGATATGGCTAACCAAAAAAAGCAGAAAATATAAGAATGCTATCTTGTAGCGTAAAAAGCCAATCCTATTAAAAGTTAAAATGTACTTCAAAGTGGTAACACTTAGTTTTTCATAATTTTTCCTAAGCCAGGAAAATGCCATTGTGGTGAAAAAATTATCTAAAAGTCCACTCTTTAAAGAGTGCTCTCCACTGTAAATTGATGTTTAGACTGTTTAATTAAAATTAAATGTAACATTAAAAATAGACTGTACAAAGATGCCAATTTTATAAAGTTACATTTGTTCATCTATCTAATCTATCAAATCTGTCTTTCACATACAGCTTGCTATATGAAATGGTGCACTGAGGTTTATCTAAAGCTAATGACTAAAATACCTGCAGGGTGGGATTTTGGGTGTTTTTATTTTCACTTTGTTTTCAGCACTTTTCTGTATTACCTGAATCCTACATAACTATTTACTATCTTTTAAGAAGCAATAAAGTCATTATTCTTTTTTTTTTTTTTCTTTGTGGGTACCGGGGGTCAACCTCAGGACCTCGCACTCTAGCAGGCGCCCGTGCCGCTGAGCGATGTCACCGGCCCTTTTTTTGTATGTGGGTACTGGGAGTCAAACTCAGGACCTCACACTCGCCAGGCAGGCGCTTACGTAAGCTGCTGAGCCATCTCACTGGCCCTCATTATTCATTTTTAAAAATCAACGTAACAAGCATTTCATGAGAATCACTGGCACAGCGGGCCCTCCCTGGATACTGGAGACCCCAGCAGCTCACTCTGACAAAGCATTAACACCCAAGGCCAGCCGTGACCCTGCAGCCACCTTCGTTGGACTCTACCCGCCTATGGCCTTGTTTTTAAAATGACATTTAGGGGTTCACAACCCTAAGTCCTTTGAGAAAGAGGACATGACAAATGAAGACTTGCTTTCTTGCATTTGTGAGGAAAAGGGGATACTCTTTGACATTACTGTACATGAGTGAACAGGCCACAAGACAAGCTCCTTGCCAGGCATGGTGGCACACCCCTGTCATCCCAGCACTTGGGAGGCTGAGGCAGGAGGACTGCCACAAGTTTGAGGCCAGCCTGAGCTACACAGTGAGTTCAAGGCCAGCCTGAACTACATAGCAAGACCCTGTCTCAAAAAACCCAAAAAGAAAACAGAAAAAAAGACAAGCTCCGTTATCTTACAGTTTAGATGCCTTAAACAAGGACAAGATTTTTCCCTTCACTCTTTAAAGAAGTGCTCTCCACACAGAGAAGAGGCAAGCAACCAGCAGGGGGTTCACATCACCCCAGGGCAGCAGTGGCGGAACTACAGCCCATGTGCGCAGTAGGCACACAGAGCCCCTCTGTTGGCACGCAAGCTAAGTCACCCCTGCACTGCCGCAGCAGCTGAGCGTTCAGGTTTAACTGCAGTGCTGGCAGTAGGTTTGAGCTGCAGTTCGGGCACTTGGTCTCTAACTGGTTCACCATCACTGCCCTAGGCTATCACAGACTGAGGCTCCATCCTGGTGTTGGACTGACAGCATAAGCTGCACTCCTCTCCGTTCCCCTTCTGACATCCACGAGACAGGCTAAGTAAGAAGGCCCAGCTGCTCCCGCCTTCGGGGCCAGCCAGAGCTTGCACCACAGAAGCCCTACCCATGGGAACCGCAACATGAGTCACAGAGCAGCTATCCGACCTCTGGGTCCACAAACCTATCTGGGACACCACACTGCCTGGTCCCCAGATCAAGTCCAGTCAAGCTGACAACGGAAATATAATTAGTTTTTAAGAATTACCATTATGACTTGTATCTAGATGTCCCCCAAAGCCTCATGTACTCATAGGTGGGGCTTTCTGGAACTGGCTGGATCCAGGGTGTGTGAATATGGGTTAAGGGTGTGTAATAACAAAATTAGTCCACTGATTGTTTTGTCATCGCTTGCTGCTGCTGCTTCTGTTGCTGCTGCTTGTCTTCTGGTGCCTCTTGCCTGCTGTGCAATGCCCCTCTGCCCTGCCACTGACTGTTTCTCCTCTGCGATGCCCCTCTGCCCTGCCACTGACTGTTTCTCCTCTGAGATGCCCCTCTGCCCTGCCACTGACTGTTTCTCCTCTGCGATGCCCCTCTGCCCTGCCACTGACTGTTTCTCCTCTGCAATGCCCCTCTGCCCTGCCACTGACTGTTTCTCCTCTGCGATGCCCCTCTGCCCTGCCACTGACTGTTTCTCCTCTGCGATGCCCCTCTGCCTGGCCACCCCGCCTTGGAGCTAGCCGACTATGGTCTGAACCTCTACAAACTGTGAGCTAAATAAACCCTTCCTCCTTTACCTTGTGGGTGTTGGGTATTTTGTCTCAGCAATGAGGAAGTAACTAAGACAATTACCTTTAATATCTCATCCAAAAGAACAGATTTAATTTCTAAATCCTCAAAGTTACAAATATATCCGGAGGTCTGAATGGGTTCCTTAAAGACAAAAACAAGTGTTATGTTTCATCTTGCAAAATGGCCCCTCCTTTAAGAAATCCTGGTTTTAAATTTTATATCAAAATTTTCAAGCAAACTAAAAACTAGAAAGAATGACATTAGTACCATATACACATTACCTAAGAAACTGTTATCACTCTGCTAAATATGCTTCATTTAATTTTGTGGCTAATGGCTTATAAATTATAGATATCATGACATTTCAACCCCTAAAATCTTCAGGCCACTTAAAACTAAAAGATAAGGACATTCTCTTACATGACCATATTATAAACCTGTTTCTTAGTAAAGCTGATAAGCATTATATTTGTATCTAAGTATATCTATCACAGAAATCCCATACCATACCAAAAAGTCTGTTCTCGGTAACATGAGCCAAGGAGTGTCACTGACAGATTCCCTACATTAGATTTTATTTGCCTATACGTAAATATATGAGTCTGTTATATGTCTGTGTTATTTTAGTAGTATGAGGCTTCTGTATGTTAATAGATGTGTCTAATGGGTTTTCAACTATCTGTTTTCTATTAAAAAACATTAAGTCATTGGTTAAAATACTCAAATTATGAAACAACTTGGTAAGATCCTTTAATTGCCTTTAAACAGGTTGCACTGTGTAACACAAATAATATGCTTTCATGAGAAAAAGTGCATATAAAGAATCAGAACACACTTCAGTTAAAAAGAAGGCATATGTAAGGAAGTATTTCTTACACATTACAGTTTTTGTGTACTTCATTTTGATAGTGTATGTAAATAAAATATATTGGTACAAATATGTTTACCAGTAGAAAATATTTCATTTTTGGCTAAATAATGCAACAAAGCAAGGCAGTTAAAAGATAATCTGTGTATAAAAAACAAAGAAAGGGAGAAAAGTAAAGGTGAAAACAAAGATCAAAAACTAAGAGTCTCCAAAATAATCTATGATTACTGGCATATAAGTAAATATGGTAAATATGCACAAATATTTGTATAATTCATATTTTTAAAATTCAACTTCTGCTTGAATTATCTTAACCAATTGTCTTTATTTCCCAAAATTCTCAAAGATATTTAACTGAATATGAGGTTTCAGACCAATGGTCTACAAGGCAGGGTACCCTCACCAAAGTAGTATGGGAGATATTTTTATCAAAAAAGTATCTAAAGCTTTACTACTATACGCTATTCTAAGAATCATCAGTACCTTTACTAGACAGCTTAAACACTGTTTTGAAAAGAATGTGAACTCAAGGCAATACTGATAAGGCAACAACAAGCAAACAGGAAAGAGCAGAACAGGCTCCTTGCTCACTCCTAACAAATCCTTGAGTCAGCCACATTACGGTGTGAAAACAAGGACAATCTCTTCTATCCTTATATGGATAAAAGATTGTTATTAACTGTCAAACAACAGCTCATTCAGTGAATACAGATGACTATGTCCTAAAGGAACACACTATTCTATAGTTTTACAGATCCAGTAACTTCTATTTTGAAGCCTGTGTTCTTACAGGGTCAATAGCAACTAGAGGAATGGTTAGCAGAGTAACTGAACAAGCAGGGACCACGGTGGGCCAGTCTTCATGGGTGAAAAGAACAGAACAGCATGGTTTATAAAGAAATCTAGGGGCCGGTGAGATAGCTCAGTGGCATAAGTGCCTGCCTGGCAAGCGCAAGGTCCTGAGTTCGACTCCCGGTACCCACATAAAGGAAAAAAAGGGCCAGTGATATCGCTTAGCAGCACAAGTGCCTGCTGGCAAGTGCGAGGTCCTGAGGTCGACTCCCGGTACACATATAAAAAAAAAAAAAATTAAAAAAAAAAAAAGAAATCTAGATAGTGGGGAAGTTGTAAAAAATATATACATCAAGCTGTAAATCTAGTAGAATTTGAACTATATGCCAAATCAGAAAAAAAAAAAAAAAACGCCAATAAAGAAAATAACATGTTTTAAAAATAAGGACTGTTCTGTTAGAACTACGTAAGAAACACTTTCCACCAGGCAGAGGCTGCAGTTGGCGCTGCACTGACCGTGCACTGCACATGCTCACTTTGCTGGGCACGCAGCTTCCGACTCAAGGCGAGTGGGGCAAGAATGGGAAGATGACGCTAACTTTCAAACCAGAGTCTGCGCCATGCTAAGGTCACCCTGTGGTCACCTGTCCACCTTCCTCACTTGTTTTGTGGCGAGGGTCAAGTTTCCCTGGAATCCTTGAAGGAAGCCCATGTTTGTAGGTCAGATGCGGCAACCTGAATGTCTTTCTCTGAACCATTTCTCAGCTTCTAAGAATTACAGAGATCCCGTGAGTCTTTAATGCTCTAACAGCTTTGGAGAGCGTTTACATCAGGCTATTTGCCAACCCAGAGTTCCTAAGTAGGGCTCAAGTGAGAAAATGTAAAAATAACTTAGATATTAAAGTGACAAGCAGTTTACCATTAAACAAATTACTACAGAACATTTTTTGGCAGCTCAAGAACTTAAGCATGCCATTTCTTCCCAAGGAGGACACAGGTGCAAACAAATAAAAATTAAGGCGATAAAGATACTATATGCACTAGTGAAGTACAACAGAAATTTCCAAATTAAAAATCCCTATTATTAATTAGAACACAGTTGAAGAGAGTTATCTTTTTTTTTTGAACCGGGAATCAAACTCAGGACCTTGCACTTGCCAGGCAGGCATGTGCCACTGAGCTATATCCCCAGTCCGAGATTTATCTTCTTGATTAGATCACTACTCAAATTATTTTGTATCTTCTAAACACAAGAGCTAACAGTTGGTCTAGAATAGATAGATGGAGTGACAGAAAAATCCAGAGCATAAAAACTAGCTAATGTGAACCAAAAGTAAAAAATAAAAATGAGCTGGGTGTGGTGCCGCATGCCTTTAATCCCAGCACTTGGGAGGCTGAGGTAGGAGGATCACTGCTAGTTCGAGACCAGCCTGGGCAACAAAGTGAGTTCAAGGCCAGCCTGAACTGCACAGTGAAACCCTGTCTCAAAAAAAGACAAAAATAAAAAAATAAAATAAAAATGTAACCTTATGAGAAAGGGGCTTCCTGATACCCAAGAGAGAAGACTAATCACAATCATACTAGCGTATTTGTAAGAATGTCTGGATGAAGAGAGAACATGGGTTAGTAGGTCACATGGTAAATATATGTGTAAGACAAGCCAAGTGCCAAATAAGGTAGGCACAGGCAGAAGCAAATGAAAGGAAACGGCAATTTCAAAACTACATTTTTTTCTTAGATTCCTTTAAGAAATTTTGGTAAATAAGATTACTGATTTACTTTTGTTTTCTTGGAACTTTGATAAGGAAGAGAAAAAGGCTACCTAGTGACCATTATTCCATCTTTCAAAATGAACAGATAAACGTCCAGAAAGCCCTTTAAAGGAAAATAAAGAATACTTAAAAGATGAGTATTATTCCCGCTTGAGACCAAATACTTCAACACTCCACAGAAATGTCTCCCTTTACTTTCACAAATTTATGCAGCCAACGCCAATAAAACTCTTCAAGAAACAAAGGGGATACATCCAGGTTTTGCTGTGTGGCTTATCATTTGTGAATATTCAGCTCTTATTTCCTGTTTTTACCTCAGGATCCAAGTTTCTGAAAACATACATTCTTGTCTTCTCCATCATTGCAAAGAGGTCGGGGTTGTCCTTGGCCCACTTCATGTCCCAGACATCTTTCCGCTCCAGCTTCAATAGCTCGCCAATTACTTGCTGTCCTGTGCTGTCTGTTACCCGAGCATCCAAGTCAAAGAAAGTCAGAACTCCTGAGATGTCTGTGATAGCAAGACGGCTAGAAATGATGCAATCAGGGAAGGGAGAATTGTAAAATTATCATCAGTGTTGCCAGTACAATTACCTACCACCAGTCTTCAATACTGGTTTATCAGAAACTAGGAATAGGGTAGAAACAACTTTTAAATTTTTAAAATAAATTTAACAGAAGATACAGCCTATTCTCCATTTTGCTTCCTTGTAAGGAAAACATCCAAAGAGATTAAATCAACTAGTATGAAAATATAAAATAGTCTTAATACTCTTAACCTTTAATAAAATCTTACCAGGACTTTCATATGCCCAGTAGAGAAACACCAGACACAGTATAGTAAAACCACACTGCACTTTAAGACAAGTTCATAACAAACACATCTGTCTTCATAATTATTACAAAAATCCCAAAATCTCAATCAATAACTCGAAGTCTAACACCCCCACAAGGAGAGCTTTTGGGCTTACCTGGAGTTGCAATTCAAGGATAACTGGTAGGCTCGACAATTAAGAGAATACTTCTGGATCAACCCAACATTAGGAAGACTGTACCTCTGAATGGTGCCAGACTCACGACCCTGTGACAATTACATGTGATTACTAAAGCGTATTTACATTATCAAACTATAATTACAGGTCCCGCGGTATACCCATACATTTGTTTTAAAACCAAAGTGAAAACAATAAAAGAAAAGAAAAAACCAAAGTAATGCTGTCCTAGCAAGTTCCCAACTCTGACAGTAAATTATGTTATTAACTATATGTTTATCTCCTAATTTAATTTAAACCTTTTTAAAGTGCTTGAAGTAACCTATATTTTTCATGTAATATTCAAGAAAAAAAAGACAGAATCGTAGCTCTTTGGTAATACACACACTCTTACAAGGAAGAAATATATATATCTAAGGTTGTTTATAGTTGTCTAACTTAATATTCAGGGTACATTAAAAGCTAAAATACAAAGCACTTGTTGAATTAAATTTCACGTGAAAAATCAATAGAAGACCATGGTATGAAATAGCTGTAACTTTCCCTATGATGAATGTGATCTTTATGTATATCAAAACTGTACCATTTAAATTAATTTTAAAAAACGAAATAGCTGTAACTAAAATCTAGATGTTTATCCTGTGGTCATCTATCCAACACTGGTTTCTGGCAAGCGAAAAGATGATCTGAAAGCAGTGACACCTTAAGTATCAGTTTAAATATGTTTAAAAACTCAAAACAATGCATATTTCCATGCAACTCTAGGCAAGCACCAAGGCTGACGGGTCAGCAGCATGTACGACGGACAGGGAAGAGCCGCAGTGCCACAGCTCCTCCGTGCCTGGCAATGGGCGCACCTCCTCTCTGCTAACGGGGCAGCAGTGCTCCTGCAGCACGATACTCAAGAGGCCCTTTCGGAAGGGTGGAAATGCTATAGAGTACACTGCTCTGAAGAGTTCTTCCCGTGGGGGCCAGCGATATGGCTCAGCAGCATAAGCGCCTGCCTGGCAAGGGTGAGGTCCTGAGTTCGACTCCCGGTACCCACATAAAAAAAAAAAAAAAAGAGTTCTTCCCCTGTAAAATCAGCTAATAGCTAAAGAACATACCTAGAACTGGAAATATACACCATTAAGCCTCTGTTTACATAATTCAAATGCAATGCCACCGGCATTACTGAAGTAAAAAAGTATTTCTAAAATTAACATTTTCAAATGCAGAGCTCAGGAAAACACACTATACCATTGATTCTATTTGAAAAACTCAACAGAAATTTGCCAAGCTCTTCTCTATTTTATGGTTAGCAAACATATCACCTCTTCATTCTAAGTCTTAGGAAAGTAGCTGAGGCAAAGCACTTTTTTCAATATAAAATATCAGGAAGTCATCATTCTAGGTCCTACTGCCACCATGCAATCTGCCCCACATCCTTTAACCCTTTCGAGGGCTCTTTCAACTTGGTGTCAGCGCTAAATGTGTTTACTTTATCATCTTTTCTGGCCACCATTCTACTGCTTTTATCAACAGCTATTTTTGCAAATGATAAAGAATTTGTAAGGCAAGCTTTAAAACTTTCTCAATTTTTATATTAGATTTAGTAAAACTTGGGGTGGTTACAAGATGATATTCAAACCCAAAATTCACTGCTTTACCCTAGTTTTATAATTTAAACAATTATTATCCCAAAAATAAGTTTTTTATAACTTACCACAATCAATGTCTTATCAGATGCAGTTATTGCACAAATTGGATCTCTTGTGCCCTAAAATAAATGAGAAGAGGAGGAGGAGAGGTCAAGAATATATTTATTAACAGAAACTTAATTAATGAGCACTGACTACATGCAAGGCACAGAACTAAGTATTAAAGATACTCAGAAGAAATATTAACCCTTGGGGATTACTCAGAAATGTACGAGGGAAGACACCTAATGACCAGAATATGATCTAAAAAAAGAAAGAGGTACAAACAGGAGTTATGACACCAGAGGATGAGGCACTGAACTCGCACCACGGCAGATAAAACTCTGAGCTTAGTTCTGAAAGATGAACCGACGGCAGAAGCACCAGCGCATGCAGAGAAGAGTGAAATCCGAGGCCCCGCGACCACCTGTCAGCTCCCTCGGGCATCGTGTTCCGTTTCTGATGATGAGTCCATTCCTAAAACTGCCTCAAAATGACAAAACTAGGCAGCCGGAGAACAGATTTGTGGTTGCCAGGGGACAGGGCTGGTGCTGGCAAGCAGGTGAGAAACTGAAGTGGCGTGCGGAGAGTTCCTTTATGGTGATGCCATTACATGAAACTATACACACACAAGTAAACGGGAGACGCTGACTGAGGAATAAGGCTGTAGTCTAACAGAATTACATCAACGTCGATTTCCTGCTTTCACATCCTACTACAATGATGTAAGATGGCACCACTGAGGTAACACTGAGTAAAGAGACTGTTTTTATAACCTCCTATGAATTCATAATTATTTCAAAATAAAAAAAGCACAGAGCATTCAGGAAACTAAGTTATTGTATTTAGCACAGCTGGTATCTGAGGGGGAAGTTCAGGGGAAGAGAAGCGGGCAGGGCGAAGGGAGGCCGTGGGTGTCTCCTCTGAAAATCTACGAGAATTTCTCGGAGGTTAATAACTGTAAGCGGACGGGACCGCCTGTGACATGATACCGTTTATGAGAGTGCACTGCCCGGCAGTGTGGAGACTGGGCTGGCACTGCAGGAATGGGGGAGACAAAGTAAACGGATTGTGCTGTGCTGTTCAATACGATACCCGCTCCTCCCACGGCACTATTTAAATATAAATTTCAAGTAATTAAGGTAAAATAAAATTGAAAATTCAGTTCCTCAGCACTCAACGACCACATGTGGCTAGTGGCTATAGCACCAAACATCAGAGATGTGAAATATTTCCACTGTCACAAAAAGTTCAGTTGGGGAGTTCTGGACGGGAAGTCACTGTGGTGACCTAGGTAGTAACCGACGGTACTGCACTGATGTAGAGATGGGACAGTAGGCCAACCTGCAAGAAAGTTAGAAGACAGAGCCAGCAGGACTCAGTGTATTTTTTAATAGATGCAGTCATAATACATATGGAAGCAAAACGAGTTCAGTCTCAGGTTATATTTGGGGTACTTTTGAGCCATCTGTTCTCTTGCTATCCAGACAGCAAGAAATACATCACTCTGAAATTAGAAAAACTCAACACTGGAAAGACAGACATTAGAGTCACCAGCATGCAGTTAAAGGAGTGGATTTTAATAAGAGCACTAAGCAAATGGTCTAGGACTGGACCTGGGACCATCACAATCAGAGATGTGGAGATGCACCCTTGACAAAGGAGACTAAGATGGAAAGCCCAATTAGATATAAAGCCAGGCAGAAAAGTACAGTTAAAAATGTTAATGTCATATATAGAACAAATAATATAAAGAAAAGTTCCTACCAGACTTGGCAAGTCAAGGGACGTGGAAACCAGAATGCAATGGAGTAAAAACGAATGAACGGTGAGGGGAAGAAAATGAATACAGAACGTTCTTTCAGGAGGCTCAGCTCTGAAAGGATAAAGGCAGTAGACGGAAGAATACATGCAGTTAATAATGGAGACTTCACCTGTCATTTTTAAGATGGAGCAGATTTTATGTGAGCATAGGGGGAGATGGTTGATGATGAATGAGTTTAAATTTCCTAAGTTTCCTGATGGGAGCAATGGCTCCTTACTCCACTGTCTGACACCTGAAAGACATGCGCGAGTACCTACGGAGCAGACGGACAGACAGACAACCAGAGGGATCTGAAGTTCATTGGTGAACTTGCCTCTGTTTTCTAATCTGTAAGGTGGAAAGGAAACACAGGCTGACTCATGGGGATGGTGAGCATCAGATAAGAAACTGGATGTGAAAGAGCTTTACCAACAACAGGTACTACTTTAAATACTATGAGAAAAATCATACCAAAAAATTGCTTACTAAAATACTAGTGAGTGTATTTGCTTTTAAACAAAAGCATATCCCCATAAAGGTGCAGTGAATAAATGAACTGAATAATTGAAGTTTTAAAGCATGTAAGCACAGAGTTTGACACACACAGGAGCTGAAGACATTGTAGCTGTGTGTTACCTGTAAAACTAAGAATATTCATTAATGTGCCAGAGAGGACGCACCAACCTATGGCCAGCAGATCTGCCGAGTGATCAACAAAGAGACAGAGAGAGAGATGCTAAGAGGGGAGAGACAGGTAAGGGATGAGGAATTAGGTGCCCCAATATTTTTAGATAGCAGGCTTTTCTAAGTAGTATCCTACTGATTACTTATCACCTTTATTTAGTTTGACACTTTCTAAGATTTAAAAATGAGTACTTTAAGAATAAAAAAAAAATTGGGCCGGTGGGACGGCTCAGCGGGGTAAGCGCCTACCCGGCAAGCACGAGGGCCTGAGTTCCACTCCCGGTACCCACATACGAAAAAAGGGCCGGTGATAGCACTCAGCGGCACGGGCGCCTTCTGGCGCGAGAGGTCCTGAGGTCGATCCCCAGTACCCACACACAAAAAAAAAGAATAAAAAAAATTTAAAAATTTAAAGAATTGCTAAAATAGTATCCTATTCACAAGAAATAAATTCTTTTTTCACATCTCAAAATAAAATTATAATGTTTTCAAATGTACAGATATTAATATTTGCTGGCAAAAACAAAATTACCTACTTGAATGGCTTTACTGTAATCAGGCACCCCGTCCACTGATCCAGAAGGAGTATCATCAACATGGTAAATTCTGTTAAAAAAAAAAAAACAGAACTTTGAAAAAATTTTAAGAATTATACTATTTCATAATCTCTAAAACAATTAGAGGGTTGAATAACTCCAATGAATACTGTTATTTAATTTAAAAATGCTGACGATTTTAAAGAGCTCCTGATATAGCTGAATCGCACAAGGGTAGACAGGAGCGTTTGCCAATAATGCAACTGACCTGCTCCTGAGAGCCGCTCCGAATCAGTCTAAACACTGAATTACGTATCCCAGCGAGCTTCACCGCTGGGAGAGACCGGCTCACTCCACCCGTCAGGAGCACTTCTACAAGGATGCGCCCTGCTTTTTCTCCGCGTTTCCCTTACATCAACGTGCTTAACAAAAGTAATCTTCTATGGAGCTGGAAAGCTCTAACAGACGAAGTGGAGAAGATTCGCTGCCCCTCCCGCGTTAGGGACGCGGGCGCCGCCCTGCGCTTTCTGGAACCCGCACACTCCCGGCAGCGCGGCGGGCTCACTGCGCGGGGCTGCAGGAAGGAGGGGAGACTCCCTTCCCCAGCCCCCGCACAGCGCCACATGGTCAAGCGCTCCACAGTGTCTGCCGGATCATGAAAATGAATGGAAACTGTTTAAAGAGTTGCTAAAATAACATTCTGATTACACAGTAATTCCGAAGCCTTGGGCAAACTAAGGTCTCTGCACCTCAGTTTTTCCCTTTCTAAAATAAGGATAACAATCCCCCTTCTGCAGCATTTCTGAGAAGCAAATAAAATGAAGTTTTAAAGCACCTAAGCACAGTCTGACAGACACGAGGGGTCCAAAACATCGTAGCTGTAAAATAATCACAGGAAAATCCTGCCATTTTCTACTTCTACATAGGATGAATTTGGGCCGGTGAGATGGCTCAGTGGCATAAGGGCCTGCCTGGCAAGCGCGAGGTCCTGAGTTCGACTCCCAGTACCCACATACGAAAAAAGGGCCAGTGACATCGCTCAGCAGCACAAGAGCCTGCTGCTGCACGAGGTCCTGAGTTCGACCCCCAGCACCCACCAAAAAAAAAAAAAAGATGAATTTTATAATTGTTAATTTGAAATTGTAATTACACTCTCATCAATGTAGCAGAGCAAACATTAAATAAATCTAATAGAAATGTATGTAAATGCAAAAACATGCGATATATCTAAATTGGTACACATTTCTGTATTTTAACACACTTGTATGAAACATATTCAGTCCTACTCAGTCACTGCAAAAGAAAAGTCCAAGATGAGAATAGGAAGCCCCCCCCAGGAAATGATGTGGTCTGCCACCGTGCTCAGGGCCAAGACACAATGCCTGACAACCGAAACTTAAAGGAGGAGAGGTTTATTTTGGCCAGCCCCCGGACAGCACTGATGAGGGGCTCAGTGGAGGAAAAGCTGCTCACCTACCAGTGGTCAGGAAGCAGAGGAGGGGGAGGAGCAGGAAAGAAGATAAACCTTTCCAGTTCACCACCACACACACAGCACCAGATGCTGCCTCCTAACAGCAAGTCAGATACAGGGCTCCCCCGTCCAATCACCTTCAATGAGTGCATAAGGCTTTGGGGTGGGGCCATCTAGATAAGAGATCATGTGGTCCTCATAAAACAAGAAAGGCCACTTCAGAGTCAGACAAACTTGGCTTTACACCCCATCTCTACTTAGCAGCGGAGGACCTTTGTCAAACAATGAAGGCTTATGTGTCTTGGTTTCCTCTTTGTAAAATGGGAATCACAGGAGTACTGATGGGACTTAGCAAGGTGCTAAGACCCAGGAGAACCTGCTCCAAGTCACTAATCCCAGGCAGGAAGACAAGGAAGTGCTATATTCTCAATTTAAACAAAAGCCAGTATCCTTTAGAGGGAGACGCTTGCTCTGCAGAGAGGCTGGACCCATTTGCCCCACCTACGCCCTGAGAGCCACCTTTTCCCCGAAGACTGCAGGTCTCCGCTTAGGATTGCTACACAGCAAGCCCTGCAGCAGCACGGCCACCTTGTGCTATTCTCACACTGGCCTAAGGTTCTTTCCAATTAGTCTTCTAGCACCACTGAGAAAACTGGGTATGATTTTTCCAACAGTTGTTTTCTGTTTCAATGTGAATTCATATAGGAGTGAGTCTTAAGAGAAGGGAAAGGAAGGAGGGAAAGAAAAGGGTAGGTTGCATTAAGCCAAAAAGCAGAAACCACCCATATGTCCCAAGTGATGAATGGTATGTGCAAGGGAAGAAGATGATTTGGAAAAGCAAGCTGAGTTTCTAACCTGACTCAAACCATTAGGCTTATGCCTTCGTCTATAATCATTAGGTTAAATCATCCCACCAAATGCTTCACTTGTAGGTTTGCGTAACAACCAAACAACAAACGCAGGGTATCACCAATACAGACAAAATAACTTACAAAGCACAGTGCACACACCTTCACCCGAGACTTCCTACCGGAAGTCCTCCAGCCTGGCCCTCACCTTCCCATGCGGCAGAGTTGTCCTGACTCCCACTTACAAGAAATCATTCCAACCCGACTCCCTGGAATCCAGGCCAAGGGCAAGAACCCAAGTTCCTAGGTCACCCCACCTGAAGGCCTCTTCCCTACCTTGCCTGAGCACCTGCTTCTCCTCTGGTGACCAGAACCAGGGTCACCTCGCCCTCCTGGGAAGACCCACAGCCCACAGAAATGAAGCTTTACTTAAGGAACTTAGACCTTAACTGAGTCAGGGTATTTCTGTACAACATAATAACCCTAATACATTGGAGGAGGGGAGTGAGGACAGCATTTCCTTACAAAGAACACATATTTCCAGCCTTTAAGAGCTTTCTTTTATTAGACTATGCTACCTTCTATTTTGAGAAATTTAAACAGATCAATTTAAAACATATTCAAATTAATGGAAGATATTTCTGCTGATAAGGCAATTTACATTTCTCAAGCATGACAATTTACAGTTAACTATGTCTGATTTAAATCTGATATGATTAAGCTATTAGAGGAGGATATTTCAGAAAAGATACCTTTCTCTCCCTTCTTTTCGAGATCGCGTAATCTGATTGATTTCCAATGCTGTCAGCTTCTTTGCCACACGATATTGCCAGATATAAAATGCTTCTTTCGAAGCTGCTATCACATGGGTTTTGGTCATTGTAACAAATAGTGGTACTATTAAAAAGAACATAAAGACAATCAAGTTATGGTTATGCAGAATCACAGAATATGTCCCAAAGCACTTCAGTAATCACTGAGTCTAACCCCTCACCTTACAGAGACGCAGAATACCTACAATCTCCAAATACCCACAGAGGCTCTCCCATCAGACGATAATCAAAAGCTTGTAGGACCATAAAAATATTAACTAAAAATGGTTCAAAGGCCTTAATCCAAGAGCTAAAAAGACAGAACACTTAAAAGAAATCTAACAGTCCACCTTCGTGACTCTGTGTTTGGGAATGGTTGGTGTCTTACGCAGATGGGAAGGGGATCTAGCAATGGAGAAAGAGGTTAGAAAGGAGAAGGGAAGTAAGAAGGAATGCAATGTGATATAATCCATACCAACTCTCCCCAAGACGCATGTATTCCTAGGTATTTCAAATACATCCTAATAAAAAATTTTAATAGCCCAACTAACAAGTGGGCAAGGAACCTGGGTACAATTCTCCAATTAAGATTTTTTTAAAGGCCATTAACCAGATGAAAAGACAATCAACATCATTAAACATCAGAGATGAAAACCATAATGATATATTACTTGACAACCAGAAAGATGGCTAGAGTCAAAAGTCAGATAATTACAAGTGTTTACAAGAGTGTGGTGGAAATGGAAAATCTACTCTGAGAAACAATTTGACAGTTCCTCAAAATGTTACATAGTTACTATATGCCCTAGAAACTTTATTCCTATATATTCAAGAGAAACTAAAACATATGTCCACATATAAACTCACAAACATTCATTAAAGTATTACTCACAATAGCAGAAAGCAGAAATAACCCAAATGCCCTGAACCGATAAACGGTTTGCCTCTCCACCCCACTACCAATTATGACTTGATTCAGGATTTATCCCTTCCTGGAAAAGCAAAAAAAAAAAAAAAAAAAAAAAAAAAAAAATATATATATATATATATATATATACACACACACACAAGGTAGTTAAGATAATTATACTACTAATTTCTCTTAGTTCATTGAAAAGAAAGGTTTATGCTAATATTGGACAATTAAATGCCTATATCTTGTACTCTGAGTAACTAATTTAAAGATAACTATACACCATGTATTAACCATTGTTACTCTATCATCTTGTTTTGAAATTTTATTTTTTCTCTTTAAAATAAAATTTTTAAAAAAGGATTTATCCCTTCCCCTCATTTCATACATCTTATATTCTACTGTAGCTTAGAAAACAATTTTCCCAAGTTCCTTCCTGATTTAGGAATACAGTCTACACAAATTTTTTCATTTATTCCATTTCTTAGAGAACATTTAATTGAGCTAATACTCTGTACCCTTTAATGAAATAGTCTCATCAAATCCAGTTAAGGATTAATTGTGCCCACGGTCACAAAACACAAACAATATAAAACTAAACACACACAAAAAATAAACAAAAGCAAAATTTTTCCTCCATAAAAGGTCATTTTAGTCCCCATTTTCTAAATTTAATTAAAATAGTATAAAACTTAATTTTTCTACTTATAAATACTATACAAAGCAATAATTAATACGACCCGAATAAAAGTACAATGTTAACGAGAGTAACCATTTAGAGAGCTCTTGCCACTGTCCAAATAAAGGACACTTGAGGCAGTAAGAGAAACTGCAGAGAAAATTAGAGAGCAGCCTGATGGCACGATGTTAACTGAATAGGTTAACAACTCTGGAATTCAAATTCAATCATCTTCTATACTAAATAACCCAGTATAATTGAGTCATATTTACTTTTTTTCCATTACAGTTGTCAAGACTTTCCATTCAAGTGCATACTAGGAATGACCTCTAGAGGGAGCTTGAAGCTTTCCTGGGGGGAGCAAAAGCCTGGCGTGGGGAATGTGGGCCCAGCCTCCAGGGGGCCCTGGCACCCAGCTCAGATTCCACCTTCCCTGACCTCGGCTTTACAAAACCTTGAAACATTTACCACACAGTTAGCAAGTTCCCCCGTGAATATTCTGCTGTTGGTTACTATCACGCTCTTAGCTGGATAGGAAGTAAGTCTCTGAACATTCACTGCTTTCTAATTAAATATAGTTTTCCTTAAGCATATATAAAAGAATCGTTTCAACCAGTGTTTAACTACAATTATAGATTACACTCATTTCTTTTTGAAACAACCTTAATAGTCACGAGAGTTCATCATTAGCCTGATTAATTCAAAGTTAAAATGTTAGTGGCTCAAGGTAAGAGACTTCTGGATTCGAATTACAGGCACTTGCTAACTGTGACATCACATAAATGATTTGTTCTCTCTTGTTATGGCTGTGTCTTGATGTGCCCCCAAGCCTCATGTGGTCACAGGTGGGGCTTTTCAGAGGTGGCTGGATTTGGAGCTTGTGATGCTGGGATCAAGGGTGTGCAATGACTAAATTAGTCCCCTGATTGGTCTGGCGTAGTTCCGCGTGTGGAGAATGAGAAGGTCCACCCTGGGGGTGAGTGCTACCACCCCAAAGAGCGTGTAGCCTGGATAGAATATAAGGGACAAAAAGAGGGCTGCTGCTGTCGCTTGCACTTGTTGCTTTTGCTGCCTCCTGCTTCCTGTCTTCCACACCATGAACTGTTTTTTCCTCCTCTGCGATGCCCTCTGCCATGCCACCCTGGCTTGGAGCCAGCCAGCTATGAACTGAGACCTCTACAAACTGTGAGCCAAATAAACCTTTCCTCCTTTAACTTTGGGTATCAGGTATTTTTGTCTCAGCATTGAGAAAAGTAACCAAGCCATCTCTCAGCCTGAGTACTTACTGTAAATTGAAGATAATGATAATGCCTAGCCTATAGAGTCATTTAAGGTTTAAAAGAGAAAATAAATATAAAGCACAGCACAGTGCCTGGCAGTTCTTAATAACTGAAAATGCTAATAGTTACTGATTCTTTTTAAAGTACATGCCATGCATTCTTCTAAATACAGTACAGTACTTGAACTGACTGACGACCGCCCTGTAAGGTAGGCACTACTGTATTATCTCCACCTGGCAGATGAGGAAACAGAGCCGTTAAATGGTTGTGGAACTACACACAAACCTGGGTCACCCGGCTCAGGCCGGTGCTCCTGACCTGACCACATGCTGCCCCTTGTGAAGGGTTTGGAAGGACGTGTATTAGCTTGGTTGCTCTTATTGTTTCTACTTTTTAATTATAATCTACATAGGTTTTGTAATGCACTCCATACGGAAATTCTCCAGCCAATACAAAAAACAAAAGCAAAATCTGAAATACATGTTCTTTTAAATCAATATAGTAGTAATTTTAGTAAATTCACATGGGTACAGAAGGCCAGCTATATAAATTTTGATAGATCTTTAGTAAAAGACTCATTCTGCCAGACCAACCTTCTAGGAAAAAGAAGACCAAATCTTAAGAAAACTTTTTAGGAAAGGAACATTACCTGGATAAAGGCACCTCATACCCTCTCAACTATTCAATATCTAAAAAGAAAGAATATGAAATATCTAGAAAGATTACTGGTAAAATTTTTTTAAAATAATTATGCTCCATTAATTGGACTTTGTAACACTAATAAGAAGTAGTTACTAGCCAAGGCTAGATGTAAAATAATTTAAAACAATTTAGGAATTCACATATAAATAAAACCTGCTTGTAACATTTTAAGGCTGAGGCCTGAAATAAATGCCTACATCTGTAACATTCCCCCTCTTCAATACTTAATCATTTCTCAGCCCTTTAAAAAGAGCTGGTAAACTAAAATTGCACTGAAATGTTCTCATCAAATTACCTTTCTCTGGAACATGGAAAACTGAGTGTGCGTTTCAGAGACCAGCATGAGAATGCAGCCTGCGTGCTGCGCCCCAGTGCTGGGGCCCAAGCCGCCTGGCCCTTCTGACGACTTTTCCCACCTCATCCCTCTGGGAACACTGCACTTAACCCTCAAAGTGCAGACCAAATGCACCTTCTCTAACTACTGTCCCATGAGCCACCATCCATTTACCCAGCACCTCACACACACCTGGCACGCAGCAGGGGGGCACTAAGCCATCGTTTATGTCATACTGATTCTTTGTTCAGACATTCTGTCAGAAGTGTCATAATTTCTTATGACTTCCAATGACCCCTCCACTATCTCAAACATACATACTTACTGATGGTTTGCTAAATAAACTATCACTTTCGTTAAGTGCTGCGGCCTTGCACATTCTAGGCCGGTGGTGGCAAACCTATGGCATGCATGCTGCAGTGGGCACACAGAGCCCTGTCTGTCAGCATGCAAGCCAAGTCGCCCCACCATCACCCCAGCAGCCAAGCACTCAGGTTTAACTGAGTGTTGGCGCTTTGCGATAAATAAGCGAGTTTGGAGTTGCAGTCCGGGCACTCATCTGTGAAAGGTTTGCCATCTCTCCTCTGGACTACTACTGAGCAACATCCCCTCCCCATCCCTAATGATTACTTTCTATTTTACACAGGATAGAAAATAAATATTTTCCACAAATTCAATAAATGTTTATTATGGGCCAATCACAGTACTGGGTATTAGGAATATAGAAACTGGTAACGAGACACAGTCTTTTAAAAGTTCAAAGTCTAAAGGGGAAGATCAAAAGAAAATCAGTAACTACGGTCCACGGTAAGAAGTCCTTTGGATGGAAGAATACAAAGGTATCCCGAGGGCTCCATGGAAGAGCAGCAAAAGAGGGCATCACAAATCCACACACAGACCACGGAGGCCCCCCGCCACACTCCACCATGAGGTGCAAAGTTCTTTTGAAAGTTTCAACGCAGACTGTCAGGAGGAAGACCAGATGGCAAAACAAAAATAATACATTCTAGAATACTACCAGCCACACATGTTTTTCATTACTGTTGTTTTAGTCTCTAGTCCTCATGAAAATCTGGCATAGAAACTTTAAAAAGAAACAGGATATGTATGAAACGAAAATGTTGAGTCTTTGGCTGTGCTTGCTGCAGGTCAATGAAAGAACTGTTTGTTACATTTACAGCCAGCAAAACTGCAAAAAAAGTTTTGAGACTCAAAAACACAAATAATCATGCCCTCAAGTATTTGCCATTTTATGAAGAGGGAGGATTTACATTTAGCTTTATTTAAAAACTAGTCTACCTGTGATAAAAACTATTTTGAAGCTAACCCTATCGTATGATTCTATGTTAAAACTTTCGCTATTAATAGAAAAAGATCTGAAGATTGACAGAATTTACCCCTTAAAGACTGTTAGCTTCTAATAAATGAAAGATATTCATGAGACACGGTTCTATAATAATTTTAAGCAGAACCTTCTAATGAGGAACAGGTATGTAGGTATAAAAACATAAACATAGATATGCAACAATGAACATAAAGCAATACATCAAAGTAACCAAGCTACCAAGACACTGAAACTAAACACGGAGTATACAATCTTCAAGGCCAGTAAATATTTCTCACATTTATTTGAATCACCCCAAGAGCTTAGCAAAATGCAAACATTTAGATGGCAACATTAACATTATTAAAGACTAAATGTCCAATCTGAAGAAAAAAATGACTGGTTCTCAGGATCATTAAGCTCAGTGGGTTTTCAACTTTTTAGATCAAGTAGTTCTTATCATACCATATCCAATACAGTACCATACACTTTAAAAGAAAACCATCACTTTTGGAAATTATAGTGCGATGGCAACAGAACATTTGTTAATGATTTCTAACAAACTTCTCAGAATAAGATTGGGAATTTTTGTAATGGGCGACTTTCATAGCTATTGGATAGAGGGGAAGGTAAAACTAAACCAACTAATGTCCTCTGAAAAGGAAAAGCAGGGAATTTTTTAAAGCTGTCCCTATTAATAGACTAGTTTTATTAAAAAAAAAAAAAAAAAAAAAAAAAAAAAACCTGTGGAAAGGGTAAACTCCCTTTTACAAGCAACTAAAGTAGTTTTATGGAAGAGAGGTATTTACAAGCAGTTTATTAATAATAAAAGTGGTTTAACAGCAAAATTCTTTCTATAATCCTGTTTATTACCTACTAATCACTACATTGCATACCAATTCCCACACAATTGTATTTCCCATTTAAAGCAAATGATGGCAATGACAGTTATGAAATTAGTATGGATTTCAGATAGAGCAACTTTATAATTTATTATAATTTATAATATTACAAATATATATTATAATTTATTATTTATTATTCTGTCTTAACCAGAATGCTTTTGAGAATGAAATGGTACATTAATAATTCTACCATGAGAACAGGTATAAGCTGGTACTAGATCTGACAACCAGGAAATATGGTCAACCTCATCTTAGAGAACACCATCCTAACTGATACTATTGTTAGATTTTTTTAATTAGTGTTGTAAATGAAACCTGATTGGGTAGGAAATAAATACTAGCATTTCCTTACCAATATCAATGTACTTAGGATCCAAGGGTGTGCCAATAGAGTTACAAAGAACCAGCACGAACTGTGGACAAGCAAAGCAAAAAGGGTATCAGCATTCTTGCTTATGAACAACAAAGGAAATATGCTTAATATATAATTGTGCTTACTTTTTTCGAGTATCACTAACTGGTAAGTGATAAAAATTTTAGGTGTAAAGAAAAGCAGACAAAAAGAAAAACAATCTACAGCTTTAACTACTTTTTTAAAAACATAATTTAAAATTCAACCAAGGCAATTTTCTCAATACAGTGGAACACTATGATCTCGATGAGGACATTTAAGAAACACAAATACTGGCTACTTTTCAGCATTTATATTTCTAAAGCTCCTGATCAAATATAACATCAATAATCAGCTATAGAAGAGCTAACTTAATGTGTTACCATTGCACCAAATGTCTCCATCTCATTCTCCTCCTTTGAAGCAATATATAAATGACATGAGAAATTCAGAAAAATTCAGTTAATTAGAAAAGATATAATCCAATATAGTAAAAATAACATATATAAACAATTATCAGTAACTTATACTGTATCAGGAAAATGACTCAGCACAATGCATACTTTATATTATACTGTTCTGAAGTGACTATTTCATTTTTCTTACTTATTCACTTTTTCTGTATCTTGTACTAACAATACCATTCTACTTAACATGCTTTCTGACCTGAATAACACTTCCAAACAAAGCAATTTTCTGTTACTTACACAGAATTTTTTCAGCAGCTCAGTTAAAACTTGTTTAATTTCATTAACTAAATGATAAATATAAATGTATACTACAGATATAAATTATCCTTTCACTATTTAAAATAAGCTTACTTGCTGCCACAAAAATACCACAAATAATTATAAGCTACTTTTTATTTCCACTAGTTATTCATGTTTATAGTTTCCAGACTCAAATAATTCCACAAGACTCCTTACTCAAACTGGTAAAACCCCTAACTTCCATGTCCCATTCCCATTCACGTATCCTTTGCCATTTCCTTCCACAGTCTGAGTAACATGTTTACGGTGCTCCTCTCGATTTGCTGTGTTTCAATCTGCTGTGCTGTCTTTGCCTTCCCACTGCGGAAGACGAGTGTTTAGCTTTTTTTCCATCCCCTTTCCCATCCTCCTGCCGCAAAACAGCACACTTCCATCCCTCTATCTTTTCACTTTTAACATCATTTTGTCAGATCACAATTTAGGGTTGAATGTTTATTATATTTCGATGAAAAGAAATTTCATTTTAAAAGCCTCAGGGATGATATCATGTTGATGATATAAATGCTATTCACAGCTAAACCACCAAATATATCATAATTTATTTTCCTTTCAAGGATATTTTGCTTTCCCTGTTTAACTGGTAATTATAATAGTTGGTACTTGTCTAGTTTTTCCCTTTGCTTAGTTTTCTGTGTACTTTTTACCAACTCAAATTCCCAAATATCCCCTACATACGTCTGTCTCTTCTTCTCAAGGGTTCAAACGCAGCAGGTATTTTAGTAACTGCATCCTCTAGAATTTCTTCTGGAGCCTTCCGTCCTCCTCTCCTCAGACTCCTTGGCACGTGCTCAGCAGAAAGCTGGTGCCACTCTTCCCATGGGGGCCAGAGCTCCTGTTTCTGCCTCTTTTTCTCTTCACAGTCTCTAAGTAACTGAAGTAACTCTCTAAGATAGGGAAGCCTAGAAGGTAATTTTTTGGTGATCTTGCACATCTAAAAAAAGTCTATATTCTAACCTCATATTTAAGTTTACATTAAAAAAAAAAAAAAAAGCTGGCGATACAGCTCAGTAGCCCAGGGTTCAATCCACCACCACCACCAAATCATTTTTCCTCAGAATTTTGAAGGCAATTCTCCAAAGTACTGCTGTTGACAAACTGGATGCTACTATGATTCCTCATCTTAAGAAACCTATTTTTCCTCTCTGAAAGCTGACAGGATTTTAATCCACAGAGTTCTGAAATTTCACAATGACATCTTGATATGGAAACATTTTTATTCATGGAGCTAGGTACTTCCAATGTACAATCTTAAAAGAAATTTTCTTGGATATTTTTCATATTTACTTTATTTCCCTCCATTTTGCCTCTTTACTCTTAATAGAACTATTATCTAAATGCCGAATTCCAAGACTAATTCTTTAATTTTTTTTAAGTATTTCCCATTTTCTCGTCTCCCCACCTATGCTTCATTTTAGTTTTGAATATTCTGCCAAGTTTTTCACTGTGATTACCATGTTCATAATTTCCAAGAATTTCCTATTCTAAAGCATCCCCTTACTTTAGGGATGGAGACTTGTAACTCTCTGAGGATAATAACAATGGTCCTTTTGAGATGAAGGTGCTCTTGAAATGTTCTGCTTCCTGTGCAATCTCTGCTTCCTCCAAGTTCCTTCCTCCTCATGTTTGAGTTTGGCGTCTTTGTGATAAATTAGATGCTGCCCTCAAATGTCTGAGAAACCTAGTCCATCTGCTGCATTTAAGCACGGGATACCAAGCAGCTGTCTGCAACCTAACTGTCCATGGATGAGGCTCACTGGTCATGGCCTTTACTGCGAGGTAATCAGGCAGGGCTGCTTTCTTGGGATTCCCAATCTCAGTGCCTTTACAGGTCCTTCTTGTGAGCCAGTCAGATTGTCCAGGGATGACTCTTCCACTCTACTACCTCAAGGCTTGATGCTTGATTGCCACTGCTCTGGGAACCAAGTGGGGAAAGAAGACTGGGGTGACAATGGGTGGGACACTTTTTATTTTACTGGTTGGTTTTCAGCCAGAGTTCCTCCAATCTCAGCTACACTTGGTGCCATTCAGAGCAGAGATTCCTTTCGATCCTCCCTAGAAACTAAACCCAGCCCTCATAGCTGCAAGAGGGCAGCTGCCAAGGCTCTGTCTAGAGGAAGAGATCTGGGAATCTGCACCTTTATGTGCCCTCTTCTATTTTTTAAGTCTTCCCTTTCCCAAATCATCTCTGCACTTCCACACTGCTTGGTCTGTTTCTTTCTCCCACTAAGCAACACAAGTCCTGTGCCTCTTCGGCATTCTGTTGCCTCTGCTCTCTCCATGAATGGCTTAAGGTTCAGCTTGCTTAAGTCTGCTAAGGTAATTATCATGAATCCACCTACTCTTTAGCCTTCAAAATTCTGTTGCCATTTCCTCTCCCCTCCTGGTTCCTATGGGCTTGTGACTTTTTAAAAAATATTTTTACTGTTGCTTTAGTGAGTTTCAGGAGAGAACAAAGCCACATGGTGGCTGTTTAAATTGTCAACTTTAACCCAAAATGCTATAATTTAAGTGAGATAAAAAAATTATAATCCAGCCAAAGACACTGATAGTCCTATTTTGAAATATCTATATACTTAAATTGTTAGTATAATTTTAAAAGATATTTTATATTATTTATTTTATGCTATGATATTCACTTTTATTCCAACATAATTCCAAATAAAAGTAGATCTCTCGGTGTCAGAATCTATCCAGGTATAAATGGTCACTGTTACATAATTTCTTTAGCATTTATATTAGACATCTGGATATTCATTTTTTTGCTTGTGGAATTTTAACTTGGAAAAAGACTATGGTATCTATATATATTTCAGAGACAAAAAATTCAGTACTGAACCAGTCACATAAACTGCCAACAAATGGCTGACTGGAGAGAGAAAAGAGGGTTGAGGGATACAGAACCGGTCAAGTCACGCCATCTTCATTTTGGAGGCCTAGACAGACACAGCCAATAGACCTAAGGCTTAGCTACACTTCCCAGTGCGCACAGGTCGTGCTTGATAAAGTAGATAACTACAGCCCAATCCTGCCAATTGTTAACCCATCTGTGTTTCAATAAACTAAAGAATACCTACCTGAGGATGGCTTTCATCAGCTTTCGTTGCCAAAATGCAGAAGTCGCCACAGGTGGTGATAGAAATGAGACTCTTCACATATTTAACGTATTTCTCATTGTTTTTTGTATCCCAAAAGACAACACAATACTCGGGACGGTCAGGTCTGGTATATGCATAAACTACAGTATTTAAGCAATAGCCCCACTAGGAAGAAAAAACGAGGAAGGGAAGAAAGGGAAGGAGAAGAAGAAGGCAGGGAAAGAGAGAGAAAGGCAGACAGAAAAATTAGCTTGGGAAAGAAAAATCGTATTATTCTATTTTACTTTAGAAATATTGCACTTAGGTGATTTATTAGCTCACAAAATACATTCTTCAGAAATGGAAGCTGAACCTACAGCTTAGTGTCTTTTTTCACTAAAATAACAAATCTAAAAGTAAAAATAAAGATATTTTAAAAACAAGGAATTATTGTAAGAATAAAATTAACTTCTTATTTTAATTTGTAAGATTTAAGCTTCAGCAGTGAAAATTTTCAATAGTTGCTAACAGCTACTGGGACTGCAGGAAGGGGTGTGGGGAGGTATGAGGAGGACAACGGGGAGAAGGGGTGAGATGCCTGGGAGTATTTACTCCCCCACCCCCCCGCCTGGCCAGTTTGGCAGCCCCTCCTGCACAGCCATAGTTCCCGTGGGTTCCAGGATCATTACCTTCTTACCTTACCCCTTTGAGCCGAGAGCTGGTGACGGTGTCTCGTACATGCAAGCCTTGGGTGTCTGCTTTATTTCCTTTGCTGTGCCCCTGAACCCTGTCCGTGGTTCTCTAATAAACCCTTCGGTGACTCCTGGGAGTGTACATGTTTCCTCCTGGGACGCTGACTCATGCAGTCATTTGACTAACTATGTAGAGTATTCTAGAAACATTTACTATTTACTAGTTCTAAGGTCTTCACACACACAGAGAAAGCCTCCTCTCTGTTAGTTTACAAAACGAAACAGCTATGAATATACTTTGGGCTATAACAAAATTATTTAGTAAAAACACTTTATAACTACTTTCAATACCTTATAATCAGGTCGAATATTTGCAAAATAAATGAAGGAATCAACAGCTAGCGCAATTTTCAGTCCACCTCCTTCCCAAGAGAGTGCAGACATCTGCTTTCCAGGAACCTTCAAAGTACCCAGATGCTGGAAAAGAAAATATATTTAACCTAAAGTCTCACAATCAACAAATCACCACCAAACACTCATCAAGATCAAAAATGGTATGAAAACTACTTTGTGAATGGTTATTACCTTTTTAAAATCCTTTCCCTTGAATTTTTTTTTTTTTTTTTTTTTTTTGTGTGTGGGTACCGGGGGTCGACCTCAGGACCTCACGCGCCAGCAGGCGCCCGTGCCGCTGAGCGATATCACCGGCCCCTTTTTCGTATGTGGGTTCCGGGAGTCGAACTCGGGCCCTCGCGCTTGCCGGGCAGGCGCTTAAGCTGCTCAGCCATCTCACTGGCCCTCCCTTGAATTTTTATAATAGAAAATGTGCATATAATGGGAAAATTTACAGGCTCTACCCAAAAAATTCAATATCGAATTTCTTCAAATCTAAGGTGCCATAGACTGAAATACGTATCTTTATTTTTATGCCCAACTAAGAAGAAAACGCACTGTTAATTAAAGTATGACAACTTTGATTATAAGATATACCCCAATTTTAGAGTGGTAAAAAACTGGACTTTTTAGAGCCAATAAAATATAAATTCTATCGTGAAGTCTTGCCTTTCCCTTTCATCCCTCACAACCAAACAATCACCACACATTACTGTCCTTCCTGCTTTAAAGAAGGCTTAATAATTTTTAAAAACCAGTAGTTAACCACGATCCATATGTTCTTTAGCATGGGACACAATGCCTTTTTCCCACCCGGCCCCAAACTCTGTTCTTTGGCTGAATGCCCCATTACACAGCCGTGAGTATGTGTGCCAGCTCCTGAGGGACACCTGCGCCACCCAGCCGGCAGCCTTTATCCTGGCCCTGCTGCCTGAGTCCGCCTCTCCTTGACCACACATCCCTGTCCTTCACCCTCCAAGTCCAACTCCAATGATGCTTCCTCAATGAGCCCGATTCTCCCGCCCTCTGTGGGTCCAGAACGTCAGAAGGGGAGCCCCTGAGAGCACTCGCTCCTCACACCCGGAGACTACCTGGAAGACGTGTTCAGTAAATACACGTTGAGCAAACAAATGCACCTCCGAACTAATCTCCTCACACGCTAACACTTGGTAAGTGAACGCGTACATGAATATGCTTTCTAATGTGGCCATGAAAAAGACAAATGTTGTTACCCTGAAATTCTTATTTGACTGACCAGTATGATCCTATGAATTTTATTAATTGCACTGGTATCCCTTGTTCTTAACCAGATAGGCTCTAAATTCACAATTAATACCACAAAGGTTTGAACACCTGCCCCTCCAGATGCGCACTAAAGTTTAACTGCCATCACAACAGTATTAAAAGGGACTTGTAAGAAGCAAGTGAGATCAATGTTACCACCGAAGGGTGAATTCAGCCCCCTTGTGTCTCTTTCTTGCCCTTTCTCTTTGCCATTCCACCTCGTACCATGCGATAAAGCAGCAAGAAGGCCCTCACCAAAGGGCTCACCAGGTGATAAGGGACCTCTTAGTCTCCCAACCTGGGAGCAAATAAACGCCTGTTCACATAAAGTACCTAGTCTGAGGCATTGTACTGTACCAGTGTGACAAGTTAAGACAAATGTATTAAACCCCCTTGGGCCAGAGAAACCAATGGAGGAAAAAAAAAACAAATTTTAACCTAGCAGGGTCTATCTTGCTGCCTAAATGAAACAAAAAGGAATAAGCAAGCCCCCACAACAGTACCCCTGCTACTGACCACAGAGGGAGAGTAAGGCCATCTCTTAGCTCTACAAACCAGCCAGGTGGTGGCAGCAGCGAGGGCAGAAACCTGGCTGCGTAAGCATTGGCCGCTTCAGCATTGTTATCTCCATTAATCTCTCCACACACCATGAGGTATTAGCCCTATTTCAGAAAATAGTTGCATCTCAGGTTAAATAGCTTCTCTAAGTCAAGCCACACTGTGGAAATGCAATGCAAAGCCAGGTCCACCTGACTACAAAAGCCGACACCCTACCTCACTAAATCCACAGTGCAAAATCCAGGACATCCTGGTCCCCAGGATCAAAGCTTAATCTTCCCTGAGGTTTCCTTAAATATTTAGGTATCTTCCTTCCAAGTATCTTCCCTATCTTCACAATAACACAGATCCAAAAATGAATCCCCCACCTATCCACTCATTCAGAAAAACACAAGTGGCTAATGGGCCCTGAGGAACTAGGATTGGACTCTTGGCTACAGCTGCACTTAACCACTTACAGCTTTTACCAGTTCGCACACTGTTTCACAAGATAAAACACAAAAACCTTAGAACCCATGTTTTTCTACTTGGAGAAGGCTGAACAAGGAACAAAAACAATACAATGATAAATAAACCAAGGAGGACCAACAAAAATAACCAATAAAGGTTGTAGAAGAAAGCTCTACACAAAGAAATAAGAAGAAATCAGATTTCTGATTATTAGGAATCTTCAACACCATGCCCTTGCTTTTTCTTCACTTTTACATCTACCAGAGATATCGGCAGCTGACGATGCACAGAGAGCACCCCCTCTCAATAGCACTCTATGAGGTGACCCCGAAATACTGATTCTAAAGCACCATAACACACCATTTCTTACCCTGACAGAAACTATCGAAACACATAAAATACCACAGTAAATTAAAACAGCAATATTAAAATATTAAACTAACTTGTATAGACATTTTCATCTCACCAAAATACATATTATTGTAGTATACAGTGAATTTAGAAAAACCTACAAAGTATCCAAAAGGAAGAAAATGTAGTTTAGGGCTGAAAAATAAGATACATAACAATATATTAAGCTTTGTTATTACTAAGCCCTCATTTTCTAAATCCTTTAAAATTCACATATATACGAGAATATATTAATTCTTTACTTGAATGTTCCAAAGCTTCTTCAGAAAATTCTCTTTAAAATTAAATTTATTAATAATACCATTAGAAGAATAATACTCTATATGCATTTATGAAAACAATATTTATAATTTTAATGTAGTATCATTCAAGTTTGATTTTTTTTTTTGTATCAAGAAACAAACTCAGGACCTTGTGCTTGCCAGTAAGGTTGATTATTGTGAGGTATTCTTAAAATAATTGATTAACCTGCAAGAAATTAAAATATTGAAAGTTTGGGGGAAGGGCAGACAGATACATGATTACTATCTAAGCACATTTAAAGTATCACATTAAAAATCAGAAAAATGGGGCCGGTGAGATAGCTCAGCAGCATAAGCGCCTGCCTGGCAAGGGCAAGGTCCTGAGCTCGACTTCCGGAACCCACATACGAAAAAAGGGCCGGTGATATCGCTCAGCGGCACGGGCACCCGCTGGTACACGAGGTCCTGAGGTCGACCCCTGGTACCCACAAAAAAAAAAAATCAGAAAAATGAACTTGTGACAGATATATTACACTTAAAACCCATGTAAACTCCAGCTATGAAGAGATACATATTCAGATCACAGAAAAAAACATACTCAATAACCACTCCATAGTGATTTCTTATGTCCACCTTCCAGTTTTCTAAATGGACATATTATAAAACAATTCCATGATAAAATACAATGAAGACTTACACTACGAAGACATTATTCAGATATACATTTGGTATCTCAAGACAGTTACTCAAAATGTTTCAAAAAGAAAACAGGACAAATTTATACCTTTTTCCCTCCCTTTACTGATGCACCTTTAAATGAAAAGAAGATACAACTTTCATACATTTACCTCACCAAACGGAGTGTAAAACTGCACAGTGTTTACATCTTTGTCATGAGTGACCACTTTCTGGGAGCCAGCCACAGCCAGCACACTGCCAATGTGGTTCCACTGGGTGCTGACCACGTACATGCCCGTGTCTATCAGAACCGGGTCTAATCAGAATGAAGAAGAAATGACACAGTAACACACACAGCCTAGAGGACTTTATTGTAATGGCAAACTTATAGAAATTTCATAGCAGAAATTAGAAATCAATTAGTAGCTCTGCCCAAGCTCATGCTGCCTGTCACGTAGTTAGACTCAGCTGGCCTTGACCACCACGCCAGCTGTAACTCAGAGACAGTTTGACTCAGCCTTATCTGACTGCATCCAGCTGCACTGCCCGTACTTTCCAGCCTATAAACATATTCTGATTTGCTTGCCTATTCCAGGAACTTTCCACCTAGGACAGAATAACCCAGTCAAGAACACGCTTGCCTGATTTCACCCACCCACTCGGACAGCCCCCTCCCTAGCAAAGCTTGTCCAGAACAAATCTGCCTGACAACATATGCCTTAGCCTATGTAACCAATCACATAATAACCTGCAATCAGCTTTGTATTTCCAGCTTGCAAAAATGTATTTAAGCTAAACTCTAAGCTGACTCTACGTTGCTGATTTAAGACCTGATTCTCCCAGCCTGCTAGCGGAATAAAGGTTGCCTTCCAACTCCTCCGGTGCAAAGAGTCTTCCATTTGGTTTGATATCAGATTTCTGTAACATTATGATCTTAAGAACAATTTTCTAAGTATTTTTTCTCCAACACTAAAAAAAATCACTTACTTTGGTCATTCTCGTGTCTCATTATTTGGCACCTCCCGTTGTCAAAACAAATGGCGAGGCAAGGGCAGTCAGGCTCCACGTAGCCCTCTGTGCCGTGGTACCAGTGGATCCCAGCAATGCTGACCGCTCCGGTGACATTCACCAAGCAGCTCAGTCTCATCTTCATCTGGACAAAAGCGACCAGGGTTCATATTTACATTTGAAAACAGAGTGAAATGAATGGATTATCATGGGAAGAACACTGAAAATAGGGTCTAAAAATCGGGCTGCAAACACAAGATTAACCACTTATTGTTTTACCAACGCTACACAAATCATTAACACTCCGTCTTCCTTATGTGTAAAATAATAAAAATATTCAGTTTTTATGAGACTCAAAGAAGTATATGAAAGTACTCTGAAAATGGCAAAGTGTCAAAGAAAAAATTAGCGACTTTACTTCCACCAGCAAGTAAATTTATGTCATGCCCTAGCCCTTGCTAAAAACAGAACTGACCCATCAACAGGTCAGAAATCTGTCACAGCTAAATCTTGCAAAGCCAAAGTTGTTCTCTGGATCAAGCTACCTGAGCCTACTCTTTTTTACTGTCTTTCTAGAAACTGATTTTTCTTCCTTACAGTTTGTCTCCCACTCTTTTCTTAACAATTCTTAGTTTCTACAAAAATACCCTTGGTATCTGCATATAAACTTTGCCTCCAGGCACCAGAAAACACTTTAAAAACTTCCATTAACATAACCCCACTCATTATCCTCAAAGGACGGACATATTACCCTATGCAACGACCAGAACATCAGAACTGAAAGTTATAATCTTAGTATATTGCATTAACTTGCCTTAAAGAAAACAAGACTTCCTTTTAACAAAAAAAATAATTTTTGGTAATTGAAAAAATGAAGAAAACTAAAGACTGATTACATGAACCATAAATATGTGTATATATGAATTATATATAAAATAATCATATAAAAGGATACAAATGGAAATAATGAATATATACACTTACTATAAAATTTCCTTGATTATCATAAATGTGTATTTCTCCATTTGCCATTCCAAAAAGTAAAATTTTACTATCTGCAGACCATGCTACATGGCATAGCTGTATTCCCTTCAGTTCTTTACCCCAAATACGATTCCCTAAAACAAAACACAACATAGTTACTGACTGTTCGGAGTCGTGATCCTCCAAAAACTGCCTACAAAACCTTTTTCTCCCTAAAGAGCTATCACATTCTTCACAGCATGCATGCAGTCATTCAATTTACTGGGTTAATGAATATTCATTGAGTATTTATATACGCTGAATACCCTTAGAGACACTTACAATGACAGCTGTTTCTAATTTTCTCCCCTTCTCCCAATTAACACATAAGCCCATCTATTTTGAAAGTAAATAAACTCCCTAAAAAGAAATTTCTCGTTCCTATCTTCAAACCTTCAGAGTACCATATCACGGGTCCACGCATATCCTGAGGGCTCTGCTCTCGAATACAGAGGAAGGGGTACCTCCCCAAACACATCCCCAGTGCAAGCTAATCCCTCCACCTCGTCTAAGATCTAACTCCTTCCTCCTTTGCAAAGGTCTCCCTCTATTATTTATTCTGATTTTCTCATCAGATTCTTCTCTCCGAGCCCTTTCATATAAAAGGTCTGAAATATACAGACCTTCTCAATCGCTACCTTAAGGAAAACAAAAGCGCTGCTGCTGCCGCCATCCCAGCTACAGTGCAAAGGGCTCGAAGCTGTCCGGTTGACAGAGCCACGAGGATAACCTGATGTGTCACGGCTGGGCCAGGAGGCCGCCACTGTCGCTACTGGGACACAAATCCATACGGGCGGCCAGGCGGGGCGCCTTCCAGAGCATTACGCCAACAGAAATGGACACGATTGTAGGAAAGACTAGGAAGGTTTCTTTACCAACTGTTTGACTCTTGGCACAAAGTGGTCAGAGACAGCGCTCAGTGGCCACAGACAGTCTCTTCGTGGACGGTGACTGCACAGTGGACTTCCGCACAGAGTCAAGGTGGGAGCCAAGGTACAGTGTCGCCCTCGGCAGAGCTGGCAGAGCACTGGTTACAGTCAAGGGACGGGGAGGTGTCCACGGAGGTACACTTAACCAGAAAGCACATGAACTGGCTTTGTACCTCAGGGGGTCTGATGTGTAAGCAGCGTCCCCTCATCTACCTAGCAACTGTCCTCATCACCACCCCAATTATGGTCACAGTGCTACCAGACTATAGACGGCAGCTAGTTGTCTTTACCTATTTTCTAATGTGGTGATTCCTGTTTGCCCAGTGGATCATTAGTATGTTAACCACTGTGTGTAACCAACCTTTGTCTGGCAACATAACTGCAGCACAATAACGATCTGCATGCTACCTTGAAACTGGGGGAGGGGGGTGCCAAGTTGGGCATCACTTTGTTTTAGCAATTAATGGGATACTGATTACTAAAATAAGTTAATATTAACCAACGTGCCGGTTGTACAGTCTCTAATTTGATCAATGTCTGTTCAGCACTTTGAGCATTTACTTGGCTCACGTAGTCTTCCTTTTGCAGAGCATGGCTGGGAGGAAAGAGTGCATATATCTTTCCTTCACTCCTCTTTTCTCAACCCTTCCTTCGCACAGAAGGTATGTGGTTTGCTTCCATCCTCTTTTGTTTAATGCAGTGCCTGGTTTATTTAACCAATGAATAGCTCCTTCTGTTGATGCGCTGTTGAGAGCTGCAGGAGTGTGATTTTAGCACTGTGGCTGCACTCGCCCTTCTTTCATAGCGTCTGCAGGACACATGAAGAGGGCGCCTGCAAAACAAGAGCAGGAGGCTCTTCCTCGCAGGACCTTAGAGTGACCACGCTGATTGAATCCCCAGGGCCATTCCACATCGCAACAGCTCAGACTTTTGCTCCTGTCTTTTTCTTTGCACACCAGCTCTACTCTTTAGTAAAATTATAAAGTCTGCCCTTATGGACATTAGGCATCCCCACATAACCATCTGGAGTGTGTCCAGGTTGTTCTCCACAGGGCCAGTTTTTACTTGCAGCTTGAGTTTTTATCTGAAGTTGCACTATTGTGGACGTGATGAATTTGGCTGTCTTGTGATGAATTTTTTTCATATGTATTCTGTGCCATACCATTGTTAAAATGAACTGTTGCTATCGTGAGATGGATTTTAACTGACCTATGAAAGGTTTCTTTCAAATGGCACTGCTTGAGAGACATGCTAGTATTTACTTCTATTGTTTGGGCCTTGTGGATAACGTACAGATTTAAAAACAAATCTTGTTGCTGACTTGTCCATTTCTTTCCCTGCACTTTGTTACATCTGGGATATGATCTAACTCATCTGATTTAATATGCATTCAAAAAATGCCATAACTATTAAACACCTTGTTTACAGACAAACAAATTTATTTCAACAAAACACCACTTCCCTCAATCCTATATTGCCCCTCTAGATACCATCCTATTTCTATTGTTCCTTCCCAGCCAAAGTCCTTGAGTTATTTACATTTGCAGTTGCCGCTTCCTTCGCTCCTTACCCCTCCCAATCTAGCTTCTACCCCACAACTCCGCTGAATCCACCTTCATGGGGGTCAGTAACTGCCTGTTGCAGTTACCAATACTGCTACCTACCAATACTACTTCTTTTTTGACCATCCCCTCCTTCTTGACACGGTCTTGACTTCCACTGGGCTTCCGTATTCCTTTATCTCCAACATTTCTCCTTTCCAGTATCCTTTATGGAATTCTCTTCTGCCCATCTCTTAAATGTTGCCTCTTCATTTATGCCAATGTTGACATTACCATGCATATGCTGGTGAGTCCCAAAATTATGCCTTCAGCCTAGACATTTCTAAGCTGCAGACACACAGAGCTAACTATAGTCTGGATATATTTACTTGGGTGGCTTATGGTGCGACAAAATCAATATGTCGAAAACAGAAGCCCCACCTCGAAACCAGTCTTTCTGCAAGGTCCATACTACTTCAGTGAGAGGCACCACCATACGTCCAGTTGCCAAAGCTAAAACCATAGACAAGTCCTATAGACACCAGCATTCTCCCATCCCCAGTCAGATCAGTAATGATGCCCTGTCTACGCTACCTCCTGAGTATCTCTAGTCTACCCACTCCTACCCACTTGATTACCCTGATTCAGGGTAGCTTTCCCCATCATGACTCACCTGAACCACCAGAACAATCTCCTGACTGCTATACCTGCCCACTATCGTTCCTTTCTCCATTCTTCATATTACTGTCACCAAGATGTTTCTAAAGAACAAATCTGATCACATTATTCCCATTCTTAAAAGCCTTCATTAGCCTCCCAAGTTCCTAAAAGTCCAAACTCCTTAATATAATTGATAATCTATACAATTGGGCCTCTGTTTTTCATTACATACTACTCTTTACTGTATTATACTCTATTTTTATTTTCTATACTCTATCTTTTTGAAATACCTCCAACATTGCTAAGTTCAACGCCTCCAAACTTCTTCAAATGCTGTTTCTCAGGCCTGAGACCTTCTACACATCAAGCTACCTGTGGCTAATTCCTCCAGGGATTTCCCTGCTCTCCTAGGTGGCACTTCTACAAGTTCCTGTATTTTCCCTGTCTTAACACTGATCAGAGATATTACATTTGTTTTGTTACTTATCCATCTTTCCTGATCTAGGTCTGGAATATTTTTCATTGTACCCTTAGTTCCTAAAATTAGAGCTGCTGTTTTATAGGCTCTCAGAAATATTTGTTAACTGCAATACACACACAGTCACATACATGCGTGCACACACACACCCACAGAGAAATGAAAATTATTTTACAATAAATCATTTCTCTATAGACAGTTTCTCATTAAAATAAAGGTACAGACTTGCAAGAAAACCCAGTATTATCTATGTACTAGAATTTTAAAGACATGGGTTTTAAAGCTACAAAATACAACTAACAAGGACATACTCTGTTCTACCACAGATTGCTATAATTTTATATACTTTTAAAACTAAAATCCATATATTTATACAATCTAACCAATATAAAGGTAAATTATATAATGAACAATATTTAAAATAGCTGAGTGCTACTATAGGAAATCAAAAGATAATTTTTTTCTCAAATACACTTAAAAATAAATAGAACCAAAAGGTGGTTCTCAGATATCATCAGATTGTATGTCAACTGGTTTTTTTTCTTTTTATGTCTTTTTCCACTGGAATGCTAACATATGATAATTTAAATCTCTAAAGATAAAAGTCAGCTAAATATCGATCTTAGTCCTTTGATGAATGCATTACCATCCACGGAACCAACTATAACAGCTCCGTCCTCGTACACAATGCAGATCTTCTGGCCGTCAGCATTCCAGCTCATACTTCGAACCACTGATTTGTTTCGACTATTGATCATCTCCTCATACCAAGAGCCTGTTTTCAGAAATGAGAAAATTAATCAAAATTTTCATATCTATTAAATGGTACTTAAGAGTTGACAACACTCTATAAAGTATATATAGGATAAATAATCGCAAAGTTTTTTAAAACCTGAGACATTAAACTATAAAAGCTTCATATCCAACATAAACAAAATAAAAAGTTAACTTAGGCCTCAACCAATAATTGCTTCAAAGATTATCAAAGAAACACAGCACCCTTCTATTTTATTCTTTCTCTCTTTCTTTTATCCTGTCAATCAAAAACTAAAGTTTCATTTGCTTTTGCAAAGCCATAAAAACTGACTTTCCTAGGCCAGGAGTAATCCAGGCACATGCCTGTAATCTCAGCACTCGGGAGGCTGAGGCAGGAGGATCACCACAAGTTCGAGGCCAGCCTGTGCTACACAGTGAACTCAATGCCAGCCTGAATACACACCAAGACCCCATCTCAAAAAAACAAAAACAAAAAACAAAAAAACTGACTTTCCTGAAAGCCTAACTTTTCCTACTTGAACACACTTCAGATAATAACTGAGTAAAAAATCAGAATAACAACTTTGTATCTATGCATGAACTTTCCAATGATTCATTATAAGCGTATCAGCATATTAGCTAAAATTCTAAGCCTGCTTTAAAAAATTCTTAAACAGCTCATATTACACTGGTGATATACTATCACTAATGCTGAATTAAAAACATTTTAACTCTACAGAGTTAGAGTGAGATGTGACTTTCTCATAGTATAACCAAATTAGCAGCAAAAAGACAAGGCTGTACTGTCTTTATTTCTGTGGTTTTTTGTTTTTCTTTTTTTTTTAAGGCTTTAGCACATCCTTATATGAAGAACTCTGGCTTGCAGCCAAGCAAATAATCAATGATGTGGAATAAACAGCCAGAACACACTATCATGAGAATCAGGACTGAGACCCAGAGAAGCTGACCTTGGAAACATGAATTTTATTCCAATCTACTGTACTTTTGCATTCTACCCCATTCCAACCTAAACACACACACACTTCAAAAATAAATTCAAGTACCACAACATATTTTTTAACTCACAATTTGTGAATGGTCTAGCCTGGACCTTTGTAAAATAGCACACGCAAACTAAGGTACCCTTCCCTTTGGAAGATGATAGTTACAGGCCTCAGGAGAATACGTATTATGAGTGGTTTTTCTAGTATAGTGATACATCCCACTTCTGCCCCATCACAGGAGAGAGGCAAAGTGGTGAGCCAGTGGCCAGACTATGATATCATCTGTACCCTGAGAGAAAAGAAGGCTGCCTGGGCCAACACAGGAAATGAGTTATTGCCTCTGACCTCTTCATAAATATTGCTATTTAGTAAGCTAACGCCACAGTCAGTCACACAGGAACTAATTGTTATAGGAAATCTGGGGGAGGGGGAGCTATCTTGAGTAGAAATTACTGATTGTACCGTCTAAGTTCATTTTGGAGACAGTCAAGAGTCATCAAATTCACTTTCTTCCCCGACCTTGGTTTTCTGAGATAGGGTCTCACTACGTAACCCAGGCTACCCTCACACTCACAGTCCTGCTTCAGTCTCCCGAGTGCTGGGATTGCGATTGCGCACCACTGTACGGCCAGATTCACTTTCGTAACATAGGGTCACAGTTCAAACTGAAATAAAGTGAACAGAAAAGTAGGCAGCAATAAATCCAGAACTACCACAACTGTGCAATCAGGAGCACTCTTCTTGCTGGCTACAAGGGGTCGACCTCTGATGTTATTTCCCCATCCAAATACTGTGATCTAGACAGACTCCAGCGTGTGAAAGATTAAAGCAGCGCCCCTAATATACCTTTGTATAACATCCACACAATGATAAGCCCATTTTGGTCACTGGTGGTCAACTTCTGATACTGTTCGTTCCACGTTACCACCTGAACAGAACCTAGAATGTTAGAAAACAACTTAGAAACTTAAAAAGGGCGACAATTTCAAATTTGCATCTTTATATAAATAAACACCTAGAGCATCAATACAGTGCATCAGTCTTTCATATTAAAATCTAAAACTATGAATATCAAAAATATTTATAGGATATATATTTACTGAGATCACAATGCCTAAGGCTCTTTCACACCTATCCCTATTTCATACTTACAAAGGCACCTCTTATGGGCAGCTGCAAGAGCTACCATAGATCGATGATAGAAATAAAAATAAGCATGATTTATTGAACTGACCTGATTCCCCAGGGTAACGATGTCCAAAGGACACCAAGTTGTCTTTTGGTTTTCTGTTTGTTTCTTTCTTTTGATTGATATGTCCCATAATCTCTCTTCCCCCTGCCCCATAGTTTTCTATCCTATTAGTGAGACACTCCTAAGTATATCTTAAACCTCTGGATTACATAAATAGTTAACCCCCCAACCCTTGTACTGGGGAATGAACCCAGAGCCTTCACACTGAGTTACATCCCCAGCCCTTTTTTATTTTTTAGTTTCAGACAGAATCTCACAAAGTCAGTAAATTACCTGACCAAGGCTAGAACTTGTGACCCTCCTGTCTCAGCCTCCCAGAGTACTGGGATTATAGTATGTACCACCAGGCCCAGCTTTCTTTTAATAACCATTATTCCTAAATACTTTAGTGTGTAGTCCTAAGGACATTCTCTTTTATAACCCTATGACAAACTAAGAAATTTAACATTTATAAAATATTATCATCTAACACAGAGTCCACTCTCAAATTTTATCAACTGTCCAACTGGTATCCCTTACAGATACTGTACTTGTTTAGTTCACCCAGGGTCTCATCTAAGACCACAGTAGTGTACTCGATTGTTATATCTCTTCGATCTCCTTTACTCTGCAATCACAGGACAGCTTTTTTTAAAGGATCATTTAATATATAAAATAACAGTGAAGTTTTTCAGATTTATTGAAGACATCATTGAGTCCTGGAAAAGTTGTTGAATGACTCCAGGCCAGTGGTGGCGAACCTGTTAGAGCTTTCAGTGATAACAAACAGCCTGCCGCGACACACGTGCCAGAGGTTCACCACCACTGCTCTAGGCCATACTAGTTATGGTTCAATAAAATGATTAAACATTACAGCTATTTTAAGTGTTGATATTTTTGCATTAAATAGCTTCTAAATGTATAAATACTTCTCAAAACTGATTCCAAAGATTGCATCACTCACCACTATGACCTTCAAGAGTCTGATTCATAGAAAGGTTACTTGGTGCTGCAAGACCCCTCAATTTTGCATCATCTAAAACAAAACAAGGCACTAGGATAAACATAGAAAAGTGATATAAGATTTTGATACATATTTCTTTTTTTTTGTATACCTCGTAGGTATTAGAATGATTTTCAAAAGTATATCTCATTCTGATCTCTTTCTTGTGGAACAAACAGGAATAATAATACATATCCCCTGCAAAGATATTACTCTAGTAAAATAAAGCAAAATGTATAAAAGAACACTTGGTATGCTTGGTATAATATACTTGGTATATTAATATACGAACAGTCATCATGGCTGCATATTTCCGCCTTCCCAAAAGATCCCACTAGAAATGTCTGTGGCACATAGAATGAAAACACTAAAGCTTATGAGAGCCCGGATAGCAAAGATTATGCAAACAGGTTTTACTAGGTTTCACAGAATCTCACATTCACCCATAC
The DNA here is from genome assembly GCA_028451465.1 of Erethizon dorsatum. Taxonomy (NCBI): domain Eukaryota; kingdom Metazoa; phylum Chordata; class Mammalia; order Rodentia; family Erethizontidae; genus Erethizon; species Erethizon dorsatum. The sequence continues at coordinate 74,738,611 of CM051824.1, read as the reverse complement.
ATCTATTCATTCAACAATTACTACCGAATGTATGCACTGTGCTAGGCACTGTGGAAGGTTCCTTACATAAAATGAACAACACAGTTATTACCTCTCTCTCCTCAGAGAGCTTGAAGTCTACGGGGGAGACCAATGCTGCACCCAAGTGTCATTCCAAGCTGGGAAGTAAAGGCATAAAAAGAAACAGCAACAGAGGGGCTTCATTCAGACTGAAGGGAGCCAAGGAAGGCTTTCTGAAGAAATGATATTCAAGCTGAGATGAGACAGCGAGGCAATGCAGGGAAAGGCGGTGCATTCCAGGCTGTCAAACAGCAAATGCTAAGGCCCCACGTCTTCAAGGAACCAAGAGAAGGTCCCCGTGGGTGAAAACAAGGGAGGAAATTGCCTCAGATGAGGCCAGAGTGGCAGGCACTGCTCCGTGTAAAGTTTACAGGACCTACGATAGCTGAAGCAGTGATGAAGTGGCCCCATCTCTCCACTTCCTTATGTGCTCCAAAATCACGGTTCTGCACAGCAGAGTATTTTCCATCCTATAAGACAGACTACTCTTGAAAAAACATATGCTGACAGGTAAGAGTAGCTGGCTTTGAGCTGGGGATATAGCTCAGCGGCAAAAGTGCCTGCCTGGCAAGTGCAAGGTCCTGAGTTCAATTCCTGGAACCAAAAAAAAAAAAAAAAAAAAGAAAGAAAGAGTAGCTGGCTTTGAAATTCACCTTGAAATACTGATCAAAGGTCACCCACTTCTGCACACAGCTTTTACACAACTTAATAGTGCAAGGAATATTCATAACACCCACCCAAAAGTTCTCAGACATTAAAAAGTCAAATGTTTGAAATTAGGCTGAGCGCTTCCAGCACTATCCCAAGCTTTTATCTAGTTACATTACTAAGCCCCACATGGCCAATAAGGCAACAAAACCAAACTGGCATGGGAACAAAAATCTGGAAATATTGACGTAAAACTTCCAACAGCATGTACCCGTAACCCTCGGATTTAAAGGCCTGATGAAAGAAGGTACCAAAAAAATAAAGCATTTTAAATCCATGAAGACGATTTCAAAATGAAATCAGTAGTTCCAACAATCCAAGTACCTCAGAAGTCCAAAGAAGCATGTAAAAAGATTAAAGTATAACAAGGTGACAGAGAATGAAGGATATAATGTAGGAGAATGAGATTCTGCTAATATTATTCAAAAATATTCGCAGATTCTGAAATGAGCGAAGTTAGGATAATTGCTAAAGAACAGAGAGGAGAGATCTGGAGACCAAGAGTTCAGTTTTGCACATAGAAAGAATAAGATGCCTGTCAAAGATTCCAAAACAAATAATTTACTTTCTAAACCTTCCCAGAACCTGCTCTAATTTCAACATTCTAACTAAAGTTCATCAAAAGTACAGAGCCGAAAAAGAGGTACGTTTAAAAAAAAAAAAAAAAAGGCTGCCAGGTGTAGTGGCCCGCACCCGTAGTCCCACTTGCTCAGGATGTTTCAACAGGAGGCTCACCGGAGCACAGGAGTTTGAGGCCAGCCTGAGTAACACAGACGGACCACTGCACCACCCCAAAATAATTTAAATGTTAAATAAAATGCATTTCTTAATATAATTGAAAGTTACATACTTTAAGCAAAATATATTCATATACATATTTGAGATACATAACAGAAAACTTCTAACACAAGAAAACTAATGCATGAGAGGTTAAACTACAAAACATCAGAAGCCAAGCTTTGATTCAAAATGTGTCTTCAAGCCTCCTCTTTAATATTTCACATAATTAATGCAGCACATCTAAACAATCACTCTCTTTGCTTAGGCTGCCCATGAACCCTTTGTGTAGTGGTGAAAAACAAGGATTTGAAAGTGAGACAAACTTAGTTTCAAATCTCAGTTCTGCAACTTACTGTGTGACCTTCAGCAGGTAAGTTACTAAGCGATGAGAGCCTCAGCTCCCTCAGCTGGACTATCTACCTCAGAAGACCATTGCAAAATCACACGAAACAATACAGGTTAACCATCCAGCACACAGAAAATATTCCCGAAGTACTTATGATTCAAAGTTATAAGCAGCTCTGCCCAAAGCGTGGTCTGAAAATCAGCGACACCACCATCAGGAGAGATGAAAATTCTCAGGCCCCATCCCAGACCTAGTCTGGGTACAGCCTAGAAATCCATTTTAACAACTTCTTTAGTGATTTACACCTGACAAAATTTGGGAGGCAATGCTATAAGGAACCCAAAATGTAATCTGACTGAACTCCTTTGTTTTACAAAACAGTGAACTAAAACCCAGATATTCAGCAACTTGAGTGAAAGTCATTCAGTAGTCTTAGGACAGAGCTAATTGCAACTGCAATCTCTTTATCTAGGCTTCCACAAACTGTTTACTGTGATTCAAGAGAACTAGGAAAAAAAAAAAAAAAGAAATCAAGCTGTGATGACAAGAGACCTATTTTAAAAACATAAAATATATTTCCTTTTCAATTTGGAGGCACTAATTGTACATTAACACACCTGGTAAGGAGAAAAGATGATACAAGTCTGTAAGTGATATGCCAAATGGGAGATTTTGTGATGTTACTGAAATCTTGATTTGCATGATTTTTATTGGTCTCCTAATAATATAGCGCAATAATTGGACATACAAACACAGTGACTTAGTTTCACTCTTGTTCATTCCCCGTCAGTAACTTCAGCAAAAGCCATATAATGTCTACATGGACATTCTGTGAATTTTATTGTAAAAACGTTCTAGAACAGTCTGCCTATGTAGCTCCGCGGTAAAGTGCCTGTCTGCTTGCCTGGCATATGCAAGGTCCTGGGTTCGATCCCCAGAACCACACACACACACACACACACACACACACACACACCCCTCCGGGAAAAACCACAGAAGGTATGTTTGGGGTCTTTTCTTTTCTTTTTAAAAGAATCAGAATTGCACACTGACAAATACCATGAGCAAAGCTCATGAATAACTAACTTCAAACACTTGGGCTTGCATTCATTTACCTGTCTGTGTCTCTAACTTCAAAACTTTCAGTAATCCATCTTCACCACCGCAGGCTATGAAGCCTTGGTCCTTGTTCCAGGATATACATTTCAGCTTCACACTATTGGGAATGGCAATCTGTAAGAGGAAGCACGGCCACGCTAGCAATTTTTCACGAAGAGCTGGGAAGTTAGTAGACAGGAGAGGAAGACAGAAGAAAATCTTCCAACAAGAAAAACCGCAGAAAAATGAGCTGCTATGAAAAGGACCATGGTCCCTCAAATGCCTAGGACGCTAACATTGAGAAACGGGGAGAGCAGGGAGGAGCCACATGATGGATTTGGGGGTGAGGGGACAAATCCACGTCACCAGTCCGTGTTCCCTTTACCCACACAACACTCAGGCTATCCTCTTCTTTTTCCAGTCCTCTTGCCCGGCCGCCTGTGACGATCCAAAGGCACGTGGATCGGCAACAAGTGGAGGAGGAAAGATGCCGCAGCACCTGCTGATGTGCCCTGCTGGTCACCAGAAGGACCTGGCAAGGGGCAGGAAGGGGAAGGTAGCGCGGGAAGGCTACAGGCTCGGCCAAGGCTCTGTGCGGCCTGACCTCAGGAGCAGGTCGGAGGTTGGACCAGGCTAGCAGCGGGTGGCGAGGCCGCGGTGCCGCCGCTGGGCGCCCCAGGAAGGATGCGGCATCGCCCGAGGATACGCGAGGGAGGAGCACAGCGCCCCCGGAACACTCACCTTTTTGCTCAGGTAGAAGAACATCGTGAGAACCCCGAAAAGACCACCGCGGGAGTCAAGGTGAGCAACAGGCGCCCGCGTCTCCTACGGGTCCAGGCGGCCCAGGGAAGCTCGCGTCGCCCTGGCAACCGCCGCGCCGGCGCATCCGGGGCGCCGAGGAGCACTTCCGGTGTGGCCCCTCCCCCACGGGGGGGCCTCGGGCGCCTGCGCAGTGCTGCGGGCCGCGCCCCGATTCCGGGCGCCCTGCTCTGAGGACCGAGGCGCCTGCGAGGCGTCGGTGTCGCTGGGGAGCTCACGGTGACGAGGGGCTTGGGAGCCGCCGCCTCGACGCTCTGGGAAAGGAGTCGTCGGCCGCAGTGCGGGCGGGCGCCGCGGGCCGGGATGCGGCTGCGCTCCGAGGGTGCCTGCTCCCCCGCCGCTTTGGTTCCGCTCGGCGGCGTTTAAGTCGGCGCGCGCTCGCGGCCTCGGGAGCCCCGAGCGGGGGTGGACTTCGGGGGTCTCGGCCGCGGCGGCCGTCGGAGCCCAGGGGACCGTCACGACGGCTTCTCGCCCGGAGTCGACTTTGTGTTTTCCCTTCTCTTTCTGCATTAGCGTTTTTGGGTTTTGTTTGGTTGGTTGGTTTTTGTTTGTTTCTTTCTTTCTTTATCCTTTTTGAACCCCTGAGAGTTACCGTGCCCCCAAAATCGAAGCCATAAGGCAGGAATGCAAGTCGAGCATTTCTTGCCTTCATCAAGTATCGTGCAAATCAGCACTGTGACTTTTTGGCCTCGTCCATCTTTTTGTTTCTGGTTTCCCCTTTTTAGCGTGACCGATGGCTGCCATTGTTGATTTATGTAATCCAGTGCGTACTTTATGCAGCAGGGTTAATTTCTCCACTTGGAGTCTTTCACCATTGCAGCCAAGTCCTGTGACCTGGGTCCGTGGTCTCCCCCAGCACGTGCTAGGCCTGGCAAGTCTAGACTCAGATCGGCTGTGCTAAGATGCTCTCGCTGGGGCACCGCGCCCTGAGTAAGCTAGTCCTTCCTGCCACCCAGCCTTCCACCTGGCTTTGCTTCCCAAGCCATCCTACAGGCCCTGTGACATTCCTGCCCTCTGAAAGGCCAGTTGTATCCACACTGGCGCAATTCAGGTCTACCAGGGTTCTTCGCAAACTTAACGTCTATTCCATTTAGTTCATACATTTTCAACGTTTTTGTTTGTGTAACATCTTCAGTATTAAATAAATGCCCAAGATAACACAGGCAGCTGCTCATAAGCTACTCGTAAAATGCATCAGTATTAATGTTGAGACATGATTAGTTAAAGCTCATGGTCACACTCCCGAAAACTCATCTCTCTCTTTACCTTTCCCTCCATGTCTGTGAGCTCTCATTTGTTTCTCTGGACCAGTAATTTTCTGTGACATATTAATATACATGACTGATTCTGTGTTCAGATTTTGAAAATATTTCTGCAGCTATGTCATGTCCCTTCAAAATTTTGAAAAGTAATAAATTTTCATATATAGTGTCTTCGTGTATTTATTTTTCACTTCTTTCTTTTTTCCTTCTTTTTTTCTTTTCTTCAGTTTTTTGAGATAAGGTCTTGCTGTGTAATCCAGGCTGGCTTTGAACTCAGTAATCCTGCCTCAGCTTCACAGGTGCTGAAATTAATAAGCATCCGCCACCATGCCCAGTTTATTTTGCACTTCTTTAAACTTGATATTTTATGTTTATATCCATAGGTTATATTTGCTTTTCATGAGTTTATATCAATGTAAGCTCATAATTATTTTATCTAAATTGAGATAATTTTATATTACTCTCCCACAACATACTTGATTAAAGCCCTCTGTCTAACCTGTACTACATTTTTAGCCTCAAGAGTGAGATTACATTATGGGAAGAGTATCAACATTGTTTCCTTTAACTAACAAGAAAATGTTATACACTCAAAATAATCATCGAGTTCAAAATAAGGAAATACATTAATACACAAAGTTGACAAGAGTCACCAAAAAACCAGTCATGACGCTGACATGTAAAGATAACATTTTATTATATTAAGACCATACCAAAAAAGAACTGAGTAGTACACAATTTAAAGGACTGTTCTGTTCCAAAAGTTTATAAGCGGTAGAGCTAAGAAAAAGTATATGTATCAAAATATATGAAAAATTAGACTTATCATTAAGAAAGATAATATTCAATGTTGTTTCTTGTTATACCAATTTTATAAATATATAATTTTACTGATTAGATCCTAAATCAAAATGATAAAGTAAACTTAGGACTTTTTGTCCTTAGTAGAAGTTTAACACTCTAAATTCACTCCTGGTTCATCTGTGGAATTTCTAAGACCAGAATGAATTTGAAATGGCATATAATGTTCTCTGAATCTGTGATAACAGTTATTAGATGTGTGCATTACAACCTTTTGATCACAGCTTCAATAACCAACGAAGATGAGTAAAAAAATGAAAAGTGTTACAGTTGTTTCCCTCTCAATTTAATTATATGAACTTTCTAAATGTAAATACTTTGTACAGTTTGCACTGTCAATAATAAAACTGGCTCATATTATAACTACCGAAAAAGTAGATTTAAAGTTTCCAATGTAAATACCATTATCTTACTAATATAAATATTTCAAATTAAATGGCTCAATTAGTAGATAAGGAAAGAAACACTATTTTTGATGTTGCTTTGGTTTTTTGAGACAGAGTCTTACTTTGTAGTTCAGGTTGTCCTTGAACTGACTACATAGCCCAGGCTGACTAGAACTCAGCAATCGTCCTGCCTCAGCCTCCCAAGTGCTGGGATTCCAGGCGTGTGCCACCATGCCCAGCAATAAACATTAAACTTTTCATTCTACTTCCTGCGAACCATTTCACAGTTATAGCTTAAAGACACTAAAGTTTGCTTTTAATGATCTGCACCTTTATTTCCTTGGAAAAATAATACTGGTTCTCCAGAAAATCCTCGTACTATTTATCCAGTAATATTCAAGCATTTACAATGGCAAGTTATTAGCAGAAACACTGGAGATACAAGTGTGCGAAAGAATGAATGTTACACTGAGCTTTCCATATTTCCAGGTGAAAATGTTAAGCAATTTAACGATGTACTTGTCTAGATTCATGTACTTGCAACTTCTCCAAAATGTCATCTAGTGGCTAATTGTTAAGGCCAACACCATTTACACACATTAGAAACATAAATGCAGCTTTAGAGTTTTCAACACAAGGTAAAAGAATCATGTCCTATTGCAAATTAAGAAAAACAACAAAACTATTGCTCACCAAATGTGTAACTTAGAATTCAGAAATTTATTCTTAGAGATCATGATAGAATTAATTAGACCACTGCAGCAAATATTTTTGCTCGTATAAAATTGAAGGGGAAAGACATGTCTTAGTGGGGGTGGGTGAGGTAGGCAATGTTTATGAAGTTGTGATTAAAGGAAATGTTGAACTGCCCCTTTGTTTGGCTCTGACTCTTCCAGGAAATGCATCTCAGTGGATTCAGAGTGAGAGTTATGCTATTTTTTTTTTCGTACCTGGAATGGAACTCAGGACCTCGCATTTGCCAGGCAGGTGCTATGCCACTGAGCTATATCCCTGGCCTGAGTTATGCCTTTCTTGTGTAGTTAGGAGAATGTCAATTCTGAAACAAGAGATAGGAAAATAGAAGCCTAACTGCAAGTGGCATCTTAAATGCGTGAAGAATTTGGAAATTAAAGAAAATCTATATACTCCTGGGTTATACCTACCATAGTCTAAATGTACATGGAAACAGTGTTGTTTCCTAGAGCTGTGCTTTTTTCTTCATGGTATTACTAAAGAACTGATTTTGAAGTTCACGTTACATTTTGAAATCTATTTTCTGCTTGGCTCGTCAGTGTAGAACCACGTGTAATCTGAGACATCACACCCATCAGTCAGCTGACTTATTCTGCACGAGTACAGATTCCGAACTGAGAGAACCACCTCAAGGAATCATAGCATAAATATTCCAACCATTATGTAAGAAGCAATTAGGAGAATATACTGCTGTGGAAAAGCACCAGGGAGAGAAATCGTTGTGTATTTTACATGTGAATACTAAATGTTGAGAACGGTCTATTAAATCGTCTTTTAAAGCAACTGGAAGAAAATTTTAAAGAGCTGTACATTACTTCCACTCACCTTAGAACAACAAATAAAGCACATGCCTAGAGAATATCCTAAAATGTTTGGCTCAGCTGTGGTACCTAAGTTGGCTCCAAGCAGCAGCAGAAAACCTTCCAGAAAGGATATGCTTGGTGTTGAGTCTCTGGAGATAGGAGCTGACCTTGTCCTGGAAGGCCAGGGAGGCTTCACAGCCACAAGCATCTTCGGTGGAAACGAGTCTCCGGGCCTCTTCAACGGCTGCAGACCATGAGAGTATGCAAAACGTTAGCACTCCCTGGGAATGATAAAAAGTCAGGAATCCTACAATCCTGAGCCTGGCTGATTTTACTCAACACGAGGGATCTCTACATCCATCCATTTCTCTGCAATGACAAAATTGTGTTCTTTTTCTGACTGACCAATACCCCACTGTATATATTACATTTTCTTTACCCATTCATCTGTTGATGGGCACTAAGGCTGGTTCCATATCTTGGCTATTGTGTGGTGGAATCAAAAAATACGATGACTATTTTAATTTTTAATAATCTATGACAGTAAGAGACACATTGCCGTGAATGCCCCACAGGATACTCTCCCTTGCTTCAGACACTTAGTCCTCTGTCTTTGTTCCTTTTGGGAGCAATTCCGAAGTCCTTTCTCGTGAGTGTCTTTAGGTGTCCTGCTTTTCCACTGGCTGCTCCTTGACAGCATGGAGTGGGATGGGGGGGAGTATTTTGAGGGAGATTTATGGCAATGTCTTTTACTGTAATAAATTGTTTTTAATTTAAACCTTCACTGCATATTACAAGCATACCTTGTATATTGTGCCACAATAAAGATAGTACACGGGTAGTCTCTATGATATGCTGGCTTTAATTTCCTCAGGTACACGTCAAGGAGTCGTATAGCTGCATCAAATGGTGGCTCTATATTTTAAATTTTTTGAGGGACTTCCACACTGATTTCTGCAGTAGCTACACAACTTTACTTTCCCACTAGCAGTGCAGAAGGGTTTCTTTTTCCCCACATCCTCATCAGCATTTATTGTTTTTCATATTCTTGATGATAGCAATTTCAACGGGGGTGAAATGGAATCTCTATGTCATTTCAATTCGCATTTCCCAGGAAATCTACAATTCAATTCTGCTATTTCTAAGGCTTACCTATATGTATTTTCCAAGAGGCAGAAGGATGTAAAAGCAAACAGAAAGAGGAGAAAATATCTTGGGATGATAATATCACAGAAACAACTGTATTAAGAGACACTGGGAAAACGTTTGTAATTGTCAAAGCTAAGTGATGATTATATGAGGGTTCGTTATAATACTCTATACTTCTGTGATTGTCAAACATTATCAACAAAATAAAGTAAATTTTTAAAAAGATGGTTGGTGTAGGCAGATGCCAAGGATATAAGAATAAGATGGTGTCCCTTCTTCACTGTTGGTGGGAGCGTGGACTGGTGCAACCACTGTGGAAAATAGTGTGGAGATTCCTCAAAAAACTAGGACTAGAAGTCCCATTCCACCCAGCTATTCCCCTTCTGGGTATCCTCCCAGAAGAATTAAAAGCATCATACCACAACAATATATGCACATCCATATTAATAGCAGCAAGTTTGTAATAGCTAAATCTTAGAAACAACCCAAATGCCCCTCAACTGATGAATGGATAAAAAAGATGTGGGGTTTTATTTTAATACAATGGAGTACTACTCAGCCATAAAGAAGGATAGTCTTGAGACATATATAGCTAAATAGATAGACCTTGAGACCATACTCTGAAGTAAAATAAATTGGACATACATGTGTAAATATTGCACTGTCTCTCTGGTGTGAGAAACTGAAAATGTAAATAAGAGCCAAAATGTATATAGAAATTGTGAAATAAGAAGAAATTGTTCAAAAGGAAAGGGGAACTAGGGAGGAGGGAGGGGGGAAAGGAAGGAAGAGAAAAGAAAAATTGAGAAAAGAAGGGTAAAAATGGAAACAAAGCTTTGTAAATAAGGAGGGGAAGAGGGGTTGAAGGGAGAGGAGGGAATGGGAACAAAAGAAGAATCAAGATACATCATGTATAGGTACAAATTTTCTATGATAAATGTGATCATTATGTATATCTAAATAGTACCAATAAAATTAATTTTAAAAAAAAGTAAGACAGTGTCCCTGTGGTACAGTATCCTCATCAAGAAATGAAAATGAGAATATTTCTTTCCTTTGCATGCTCAAAAGATTCCAAATAGTAAAACTAAGTAACTCCTGACTTGCTATATAGGACTGATTTTCTGTTAAATGGTTTGATGAGAGTTCTAGTTTTTACCTGTATTTTTAAACTAAAAATTCAGGTTTATATTGACATTTAAGTAAATGTGAGAGAGTGATGAAGATAACTCCTACCTCTTTTGGTAATTCAATGAGGCAGCTTTCTTATTCAATATTATAACCCTTCAAGTTTTAGAAATAAGGGCAACTTGCCAGGTCTGCAGACCAGTGTATAATCTTCCAACTGAGTGGAACTACTGAGGACAGGGATGTGCCTAAGCTCCAACACATTCTCTCACATTCTACAATGATACAATATAGGGCTGGGGGCCCAAAAGTTCACTTACTCAAATGTCCTCTATCTAACTGTCTAAACCCTATTGAGAAGGCTTCTGCGAAGGTGGTGGAACAGTAAGCAGCAACAAATCAGCCTCTCCAAAATTCAGAATCTAGACACTAGAAAATAACAGCCTGGGGAAGAAGAGGAGGGAGGTGGATCCCCAGGTCCCAGGAAGGATCTGAAGTGAAAACTGGAGCACACAGAGGAAGTGAAGAGACAGACCTCAGCGCAGAAAAAGGAGTGGGCAATCTGCACTTTCTCCCAGCTCCCAGCCTCATGGTGTGAGAGAGAAGGATCAAATATAGAAACAAAAAAGAGGGCGGGTGAGATGGCTCAGCGGCGTAAGTGCCTGCCTTGCAAGCGCGAGGGCCTGCGTTCAACTCCCGGATCCCACATACGAAAAAGGGGCCGGTGACATCGCTCAGTGGCATGGGTGCCTGTTGGCGCGTGAGGTCCTAAGGTCAACCCCCTGGTACCCACAAAAAAAAAAAAAAGAAAGAAACAAAAAAGAAAAAAAAAATATATATATATATATATACAGAGACACAGTGAGGGTGGGTGACTCTAGAGGCCTCCATGGAGAAATGCACCAGTGAAACAGAGCAGCAGATGCTGTGTGCTACAACAGCTGGTGAGTGACTCTAGCCCAAGCGACTTCCATGTCCCCTGGAGACAGTGGTTGGCCAGATGCCATTTTAGGGAGAGGCCAACTGAACCCAGGACTTGGAGCAGCCATGGGTTGGCTTCATCTCAGGGCTCTCAGTGTTAAACTCCCACAGTGACTGGGTGAAGAACAACCACAGGGTCAGGAAGCCATGGTCAGGCTGGCAAGAGATACCCAGAGGTTGTTGGCTGAACCATTCAGGCCCCAAACCAATGATCAGAGGCCAGGATCAGCCTGGACTTCTGTGGAGAAAGTAGCAGAATCAGCAGGCCGCCCTAATCCTACTGCAGGCTGGGAGTATCCAACACAGACCTGGGCTCTGTCTGCCTCCTTCGTCTACCAGCAAGAGCGCAGTCACACCCTGAATTGGACACTGCCACAAAACTGCAGACCCCAGAATATAACCACAAGTTTGAAATCACAAAGAAATTTCTTTTTCTTTTCCCCACCCCTTTGTTTTTGGATGTTTTGTTTTGTTTTGTTTTTCTTGAGTGTGAACATTGTTTTTAGGTTTGTTTTGTCTTGTTCTTGTTTTGGTTTTTCCTTTTTTCCTTCCCTCCTGTCTTCTTCACCAGTTTTCTGAGGCTCAGGTAATCTTTCTTTGTCCTTTCAGCCTTGCTTCTAATCTCTTTCTCTTCTTTTATTTATCTATTTTTTCCCTCTTATCCCTTTTGAACTTTCTCCCCTTAGGGTAAAATTGCTCTATTGAGTGGGTATTTACTGTACATAATTTCCTAATTTGTCTTATAGTTTGTTATGTAACTATAAATCTTGTACCTATGGTGAAAGTTTGCAAATTATTAGTTATCACAGTTTGTCATTTTCTATTCTGTGCTTGATGCTATTGTTATTACTGATTGTACTACTTTAGCCAAGACGACATAGTTTTTGTGATCAATTGATCTTCCTTGTATGCCAATACCTAGAGTGTCTGGGAGTCATAAACAATGCTATTAGTCCAGTATCAAAGAACTGGGTGCTAGGCCAAACAGCCAGAAACCTCTCATTCCTAATAAACAGAAGAGGCAGGATCCTGGGACAGACTCAAAAGCCAAAAGCCAGCTATACCTAGAAGACATCTCTAAAAAGTTGTCATTTCCTGGGGGTCTCAATATCAGTAATAAAGCTACCTACTATAAGCAATTTACAAGCCTCAATGCAAAAAACAAATTTAAAAAATAGAAAATGGAAAAACACTGAAGCAAGATGCAACCCATAATCTCCAGTTTGCCCAAGGCAAATCAAGGGCTCACTGAGGTGGAAGAAATCAAAAACTTCCTAGCTGAATTTTATGAAATGGTGGCAGGAGAAGTAACAAAATGGATCAATAAGTCTCTTGACAAAAACAAAACAGAAATAATTAAAGAGATGATGACCATAATGAAGGGAATGATTAGTGAATCTAGAGTAGATACAGATTAAAAAAAAAAAAAAAAAAAAAAAGAGGAGCTTAAGAAAGGAATGGAAACCATGAGTGCCCAACATACAAAAGAACTGGATTCCATAAAACAGACTCAAATAGAAATCCAGGAGGTTAAAACTTCTACTGAAGGCCAGGGATATAGCTCAGTGATACAAGCGCCTGCCTGGCAAGTGCAAGGTCCTGAGTTCAATTCCTGGTACCAAAAAAAACAAAAACCAAAAAAAACCTTCCAGTGAAAGTACATGCAGCAGAGTCAACCAATGTGAAGATAAGAATATCAGATCTAGCCAGGCATAGTGGCACACACCTGTAATCCCAGCACTTGGGAGGCTGAGGCAAGAGGATCACCCTTAGTCTGAGGCCAGCCTGGGCTACATAAGCGACTTCAAAGCCAGCCTGCACTACATAACTGCTACATATACATAGCGAGACCCTGTCTCAAAAAAACCAAACCAAAACAAACAAACAAACAAACAAAAAAATATCAGATCCAGAAAACAGGCTCATGGTTGGCAATCATCAAATGAAAAACCTCTTAAAAATAGCAACTGTGCTCACTTCCACAGCACATATACTAAAATAATAGCAACGGACCACAAAAAATTAATTCAACAGCTGCTAGACAATGCAAAGAAGACCAATTTAAGATTAATTGGAACCAATGAAGAATCAGAAGAGAGCATAAAGGGCATTAAAAAACCTGTTCACAGAGGCTGGGAAGATGGCGGATGAGTAAGAAGCAGGCAGCGAAACTCTCTCTAAAAGTTACCATTGGAACACGGGAATATAGCGACCCGGAAAGCGCAGGAGGGGGGGAGATGCCTCCCCGAAACCCAGAGAAGTTCTGAAGCGCAATCTGGGACCCCCGGCACCAGTGACGGGTGACTTCCAACAAAGAAGAAGGAAAGAAGGAGCAGACCGCGCGCGCGCACCTTCCACTATCCCGGGAGTTGCAGCGCCGCGGAGGCTCAATTCTACGGACACACGGTGGCAGCTGGTGCCCAGGGAGCCCCCACGGAGGATCCTGAGACAGCGGCGGGGCAGGGGAGCAGCGGAGAACGGCGCTGACCAGCGGTGAGTGTCTCTCAGCCACAGCTGCCCCGCGCCAGAGAGCGACCGGACGGGCGCCATTGTGGGGGGTGTGGCGAAACTCAGAGCGGCTCGAAAACTGCTCTGGGAACTTGTGCTCCGGACAGGGCAGCACGGGGCCTCTCAGGCCCACGAAAGTGTGCTGAGGTCAGCAGGCGAACGAGACTGGACTCTCAGCCACACCTGTCCCGCGCCAGAGAGCGACTGGCCCTGCGCCATTGTGGGGGGCGTGGCGAAAAACCAGAGCGGCGGGAACCAGTGCACGGAACCCGCGCTCCGGACAGCGCGCGGCGCCTCTCAGGCCCAGGGATCGTGAAAGGGCGCTGAGAGCGGAGGCGAGCTAGACTGGTCTCTGCCTGAAAGTACGCACATCTGCTCACCGCCCGCCAGAGGGCGCTCCTGGCTTACTGGGACGGACCTGCACAGAACAGGACTCTGTCACCACAGGGTAACTGCCTAAAGCAGAGTCAACACCTGGAACTGATTCTTTTTATTTTTTTATTTTTATTTTTATTTTTATTTTTTATTATTTTTTTTTCTCACTGATTTGTTTTTTGTTCTGGCGAAGGGTTTTTTTGTTTTTGTTTTGTTTTGTTTTGTTTTTTGGTGGGGTTATATTTTTGATCTGTCTGTTTTATTGTTTTTATCTTCATTTTTGTTTCTGTATGTGTATTTGCTCTTTCCTTCATTATTCTCCCTGGTTTTTTATATGAGTGTAAATAGCGCCTCTAACTTCTTTGTGATTGTGGTTGTGATCTGTTCTTCCTTTTATCCCTTCCTTCTCTTTCTACCACCTATCCTCTGCACTAGTGTCCCAATTTTAGTGGGATCCCCTCTTGGTCCTCTAACCTTACATCTAATTCCTTCCTCTTCTCCCAATACTCTATTTCCTCCTTAACTCATTTTAAATTTAAACTCCTCAGGGGAAAAATTGCCATACACAGGACTTGTATACTGCATATAATTTTTCTGGTGTGTTTTAGATTTTGTTATATAACCGCAACTCTATACAGCTAAAAGTGGTAAATAACTGGTTAGCTCAGTCTGTCATTTTCTAGGCTGTGTTTGATGCTTTAGTTAACATTATAGCCAAATGTGAAATAATTGTTCTAAACATCTTTCCTTCCTGATATTTCATGATTGAGATTGACTAAGGGACACAGAAAATACAGTGGCACAGTACCAAAGAATCAAGGACTGGGCCAAACAGGTAGCAACTTCGCATACCCAACGAATTGAAGAGGTAGGATCTGGCAGAAAGCTCAAAACCTAAAAGCAAGCTCCACTTGGAAGATACTGCAGAGAAGTAGTCATCTTCTAAAGATCTTAAACACTAGCAATAAAGTAACCTACTATAGGTAATTTGCAAACATCACCCCAGGAATTAAAGAAAGAAAAAATGAGAGGACACTTAAACAAGATGCAACCCCACACATCCAATTCACCAAAGGCAAACCTAGGGAGCAACGAGGTGGGACAATCCGTAAGCCACCCACCTGGCCTATCTGAAGTGGTAACAACAAAGCAACTGAATGAGGTTCTGGAAAAAATTAAAACAGAAATAATCTCACAGATAACTGCAGAGATAATGTCTACAATGAAGACCATGCTTAAGGACACTATAGTTGATACAGACAAAAAAATAGATGAACTTAAGAAAACTATAGAAACCATGAATGCTCAGCATAGGAAAGAAATGGAATCCATAAGGCAGATTCAAGCAGATACCCAAGAGATAAAAAATTCCATTGAAAGTATTTGTAGCAGAATAAGCCAATGCGAGGACAGGATCTCAGATATAGAAGACAGGCTTGCAATTAGTGATCATGAAATGGAAAAATTCTTAAAAATAGCAAGGGACCATGAAAAATCAATTCAGCAGCTGCTAGATGACTCAAAGATAAACAACTTAAGAATAATTGGAATAAATGAAAAAGCAGGAGATAGCATCAACGACATTAAAACCTTGTTCAAAGACATAATCAGGGAGAACTTTCCTGGAAGAGAAAAGGAATTTGACACCCCTATAAGTGAAGCTTTTAGAACACCAACTAGACATGATCAAAAAAAAACTTCAGCCAGACATATTATAGTCAAGATCCCAGAAATTCAACAGAAGGGCAGAATCTTAAAAGCTGTTAGGGAGAAGAGACAAATCACCTATGAAGGAAAACCCATCAGAATCACAGCTGACTTTTCAGCACAAACCCTCAATTCAAGAAGAGCTTGGAATGATGTATTGCAAGCTCTAAAGGAAAATAATTTTCAGCCCAGATTGATGTACCCTGCAAAACTATCTTTCAAAATTGATGGAGAAATAAAATACTTTCATGACAAAGAACATCTGAGAAAATTTATGACCACCAAACCAGCACTCCAAAACGTTCTGAAGGACATTCTAGAAAGAGATAGGAACCCCAACAGAAGGAATCCACCAGGCAGGGCAAATAATTAAATAGCCGGAAAGCGGAAAAACAAAGAGTGGGAACCAACAACAGGAAAATATCATGACAAGTCAATACATATCAGTTTTAACTATCAATGTTAACGGTCTCAATTCACCAATCAAAAGGCACAGACTGGCGAAATGGATCAAGAAGCAAGATCCAACAATATGCTGTATACAAGAAACACATTTAATTCAGAAAGAAATTCATAGACTGAAAGTCAAAGGATGGAAAACAATACTCCATGCCACAGGAACCCAGAAAAAAGCAGGGGTAGCTATTCTTTTTGCAGACAAAGTGAACTTCAAGCCAAGAAGGATTCAGAGAGATAAAGACGGTCATTACATCCTTGTAAAGGGAACAATCCAAGAGGAAGAGATAACGATCATAAATATATATGCGTCAAATACCAATGCACCCAGCTATATAAAACAAGTACTAAAGGACATGAAAAATCAAATAAGCACTAATACAATTATATTGGGAGATCTCAATACTCCACTGTCACAAAAAGATAGATCAACTGGACAGAAAATCAATAATGAAATAGTAGAACTGAACCAAACTTTTGAACAAATGGACTTAGTAGATGTCTACAGAGTGTTCCATCCCACAACATCAGAATACACATTTTTCTCAGCTGCACATGGGACGTTCTCCAAAATAGACCACATACTAGCTCATAAAACCTGCTTAAGTAAATGCAAAGGAATTGAAATTATCCCATGCATATTATCAGACCATAGTGCAATGAAATTGGAAATCAATGGCAAAAGATCCCACAAAAACTCCCTAAACACATGGAAATTAAACAGCATCCTCCTGAACAACCAATGGGTCACAGATGAAATTAAAGAAGAAATTAGTCACTTTCTACAACTGAATGACAATGACAGTACAACATACCGGAACTTATGGGATACAATGAAAGCAGTCCTAAGAGGGAAATTTATAGCATTAAATACTTATATCAGGAAAATAGAGCAAGCGCAAATAAACAACTTAAGGGTGAACCTCGAGCTTCTAGAAAAAGAAGAGCAGGTTAAGCCAAAAGCCCGTACAAGGGAGGAAATTATAAAGATCAGAGCAGAAATTAACGTATTGGAGAATAAAAAAACAATACAAAGAATCAATGAAGCAAAAAGTTGGTTCTTTGAAAGAATAAATAAGATTGACAAACCCTTATCCAACCTTATTAAAAAAAGAAAAGAAAAGACTCAAATCCATGCAATTGAAAATGAAAAGGGTGATATCACGACGGACCCTGCAGAAATCCAGAAGATCATCTATACCTATTTTGAAAATTTATATTCTACTAAGATGGAAAATGCAGAAGAAATGGACAGATTCCTCGATTCATATGAATTACCAAAGCTAAATCAAGAAGATTTAAAAATCCTAAATAAACCAATATCAACCAATGAAATTGAAGATGTAATTAAAAACCTTCCAACAAAGAAAAGTCCAGGCCCTGATGGATTCACTGCCGAATTCTACAAGAAATTTAGAGAAGACCTAACGCCCCTACTTCTCAAACTTTTCAATGAAATTGAAAGGGAAGCAATACTCCCAAATTCATTCCTGGAAGCAAGCATTACCCTGATACCAAAACCAGAGAAGGACCCAACTAAGAAAGAGAACTACAGGCCAATCTCCCTAATGAACATAGATGCAAAAATCCTTAATAAGATACTGGCAAACAGAATCCAACAAATCATCAAGAAGATTATACACCATGACCAAGTTGGATTCATCCCAGGGATGCAGGGATGGTTCAACATACGTAAATCAATAAATGTAATACAGCATATTAACAGAACCAAAGACAAAAATCACATGATCATCTCAATAGATGCAGAAAAAGCTTTTGACAAAGTCCAGCACCTTTTCATGATAAAAACCCTACAGAAAATTGGAATAGAGGGTCTTTATCTCAATCTGGTAAAAGCTATCTATGACAAACCAACAGCCAATATTATACTAAATGGCCAAAAACTGAAAGCCTTCCCTCTAAAATCAGGAACAAGACAAGGATGTCCACTGTCCCCACTCTTATTCAACATAGTTCTGGAAACTTTAGCCAGAGCGATTAGACAAGAGAAAGAAATAAAAGGAATAATGATTGGAAAGGAAGAAGTTAAATTATCATTATTTGCAGATGACATGATACTCTACACAGAAGATCCCAAAAACTCCACTAAAAAACTGCTAGATTTAATAAGCAAATTCAGTAGTGTAGCTGGATACAAAGTCAATACTCAAAAGTCAATAGCCTTCCTGTACACAAATAACAAACTTACTGAAAGAGAAATTAGGGAAACAATACCTTTCACAATAACATCCAAAAAAATGAAATACCTAGGAATCAACCTCACGAAGGATGTAAAAGACCTCTATACTGAAAACTACAGTACTATGAAAAAGGAGATTGAAGAGGATATCAGAAAATGGAAAGATATCCCTTGGTCCTGGATAGGAAGAACCAATATAGTGAAAATGGCCATACTTCCAAAATTGTTATACAGATTTAATGCAATTCCAATCAAAATTCCAACAGCATATCTCACAGAATTAGAGAAAACAATCCTAAAATTCATTTGGAATCAGAAGAGACCTAGAATAGCAAAGGCAATTCTGGGCAACAAAGGCAAGGCAGGGGGCATCACAATCCCCGACTTGAAATTATACTATAAAGCTACTGTGATAAAAACAGTGTGGTACTGGCAAAAAAACAGACCTGAAGATCAATGGAACAGATTAGAAGATGCTGAAACAAACCCAGACATACTAAGCCACCTTATCTTTGACAAAGGTGCCAAACACATTCGCTGGAAGAAAGATAGCCTCTTTAATAAATGGTGCTGGAAAAACTGGCTCTACACATGCCGAAGATTAAAACTAGATCCATATCTTTCACCATGCACTAAACTAAATTCAAAATGGATCAGAGATCTAAATATTAAAACAGAAACATTAAATCTGCTGGAAAGTAGGATAGGTAAAACCCTTGTAGACATTGGTGTAGGCAAAGACTTTATGAATAAAAACTCAACCGCACGGGAACTATCCCAAAGAATCAATAACTGGGATCTCATCTTATTAAAAAGCTTTTGCACAGCAAGAGAAACCACCAACAGAGTGAAGAGACAACCCACAATGTGGGAAAAAATGTTTGCCAGCTGTTCCTCAGACAAAGGACTACTATCGAGAACATATAAAGAACTCAAAAAAATCAGACCTCCCAAATTTAAAGACCCACTCCAAAAATGGGCATCTGAGATGAATACACATTTCTCAGATGAAGAAATACTAATGGCAAACAAATATACAAAAAAATGTGCAACATCACTAGTCATTCGAGAGATGCAAATTAAAACAACACTGAGATACCATCTCACCCCAGAAAGAATGGCTACTATTAAGAAACCAACTAATAACAAATGCTGGAGGGGCTGTGGGGAAAAAGGAACCCTTCTTCACTGTTGGTGGGAGTGTCGACTGGTACAGCCACTGTGGAAGTCAGTGTGGAGATTCCTCAGAAAACTAGGGTTGGAGGTCCCATTTGACCCAGCTATTCCCCTTCTGGGCATCTTCCCAGAAGAATTAAAAACATCGTACCACAGCGATATAT
Source organism: Erethizon dorsatum (assembly GCA_028451465.1). Classification (NCBI taxonomy): domain Eukaryota; kingdom Metazoa; phylum Chordata; class Mammalia; order Rodentia; family Erethizontidae; genus Erethizon; species Erethizon dorsatum. The sequence goes on along the minus strand of CM051824.1, from coordinate 74,718,891 downwards.
GTGCACCCGTGTTTATAGCAGCACAATTTGTAATAGCCAGATCTTGGAAACAACCCAAATGCCCATCAACTGAGGAATGGATAAGAAAGATGTGGTATTTTTATACAATGGAGTACTATTCAGCCATAAAGAAGGATAAACTGGAGACTTTTATAGGTAAATGGATGCAACTCGAGAAAATACTCATAAGTGAAATAAACCAGAAGCACATGTGTAAGCATCGTATTATCTCTCTAGTATGAGAAACTGAAAGAGTAAATAAGATCCAAAATGTACAATAGATATGGTGAATCAAAAAGAAACTGGTCAAAAGGAAAGAGAGACTGGAATAGGGAAAAGAAAGAAGGGAAAGGGAAAAAAATTGTATATATATATATATAAGATGGTTAAGATAGATACACTACCATTTTTACTTAGTTCATTGAAGAGTAAGGTTTGTGCCAATAATGTTTGGACAATTGAATGCTAATGTCTGGTGTCCTGAATAACTAACTTAAAGATAGTAATACGTAATGTATTAACCATTGTTACCCTCCTATTATGTTGTTTTGAAAATTTGTTCTTCTTTTGATTTGTTTTGTTTTTTCTTCTCTTTAAAATTAAAAAAAAAAAAAAAAAAAAAAAACCTGTTCACAGAAATAATAGCAGAAAACTTTCCAAGTATGGAAAAGAACTTGAGATACAGATGAGTGAGGCCTATAGAACTCCAAATAGCCATGATCAGAAAAAAACTACACCAAGTCATATAACAGTCAAGATTCCAGAAATTCAACACAAGAATAGAATATTAAAAGCTGTTAGAGAAAAAATAAACCCTATTGAACCTTCTGGGGACAGCCAGCCCAAGTTCCATCTTAATCAGCCTAGTAGTCAGTAAATGAGAAAATCTCTCAAATATCATGCATGCCTATTGTTCCCATACAGATTGTAAAACGGGTATTTAAGATACTTGCCCAGTGTCTCTTGCCTAGTAGACTCTAAGTTCAATGAGGACATTGCTCAGTGGGATTTCTAATCACTTTCTAGATAACTGTAAAACTGGGATGTAGCAAATTTGAAATTTGAGAGATGGATCCATTCACAATAACATCAAAAAGAATAAAATACTTAGGAATAAATTTTTTAAAGTATAAGACTTTAATCCCAGCACTCAGGAGGCTGAAGCAGGTGGATCACTACAAGTTCAAGGCCAGCCTGGGCTACATAGTGAGTTCAACACCCTGTCTCAAAAAAACAAAAAACAAAAAAAAGTACAAGACTTGTACACTAACAAGCTATAAAACATTGTTAAAAGAAATGAAAGAAGACCTAAATAAATGGGAAGACCCCAACGCCAATAGGTTGGAAGGGCATCAAAATAGATCAACATTCCCCCAATAGTTCTATAGATTTGATTCAGTGTCTATCGAAGGCCCAGTGCCATTTTGGGGGAAACTGACAAATGGGAGAAGAAAGGGACCAAACAATCTTTAAAAGAGGAACAAAACCGGGGGATTCACATTTCCTGATTTCAAAACTGATTACAAAGCTGCCATAATTAAGGCAATGTGTTATTGACATAAAGGAAGATAAGTAGATCAATGGAATAGACTTGAGATTTCAGAAATAAACTCTTGCATTAGTTGGTTTTCAGCAAGGTTGAAGTGAGTTCAGTCTACCCTTCAGTGGACAAAAGTCTCAGGCTGACAACAGATTTGGTCAAGCCACAGAATGTTAGGAAAACGTGAGAGGATTACCAAAGAGAGGGTCACTCCAGGATATTCTATAACAGAAAGTACTAGTCCAAACAGTTACATGAAAGTGACAGTTATGGAATGGACCAGAGTACCCCCATAATCTGGCATTACACCCTTTCTCCTAGCCTTCCAGCCACGCCAGGTCCGGACCAGTTCACTTCTGTCACTTCTGTCACCATCCTCTCCCAAGCCTGCCCGCTGTACTGGTCTTCAACCTCTCCAGTTCGAAAAGCAGCTAGAGTGACTTCTGAAGATATAAATGGACTCAGCTCTCTTCACTACCTTAAGCCCTTCAATGGATTCTCATTGTTGTTAGAATAAAACATGAACTCCTCTCCCAGAGGCCCAGAGGGACAGCGTGATTGGGCCCCTAACTCTCAAGCCATATTGTGCCAAGCTTCCTTTCCCAGCCACCACGCTTCTCACACTGGCTGCCCTTTATTTCCGCTCCCCCTCCAAGCTGCCGCTCAGGACTCTGGATTGCTCTCCTTTCTTCTCTCTGCAGCACCCACTGGAAAAATCTAAGCACAGCTTCTCCCTAGTTCTCAGATGGCGCTTCCTCAAGGACCCTCCCAGCCTGAAGTGGGTCCCTCCAGCCCCCATCTGAGCACCTGCTCCTTGCCAGCATTGCTGTTATTGAACTGGTACATTTGTTTCCACCTGCAAAGGCGGTGAGGGAAGTCGATTACAGCAAAGGATGGGAACAGCAGGTACAGAGCATGTTTCTGGAATATCAAATGTCCACTGTGGATAGGCGGAAGCTGGCAGCAAATGTAGTCAAAAAGCAGCTTTAAAAGACAAGCTGGAGTAGAACAGTAGTCGCTAGGGGCTGGGGGAGTGGAGAATGGGCAGTTACTGTTCACTGAGTACAGCATTTCAGTTCGGGGTGATGAAACTGCTCTGGAGATGGATAGTGGCGACGTTGCACAACGATGTGAATGTACTGAACGCCACTAAAATGTACACGTAAAATGCTTAGAATGGTATATATCATGTTATGTATATTTCACCACAGTAAAACCCCAGACTACATAGAGAAATTAATTAGAACGAAAAAAGAGAGACGTGAGATCCGATCAAGGAAAGCGGACGGGCAGAGGAGGGTAATTACTTTACTCCAGACACAACTGGAGCCTGCTAGAAGGCTCTGGCCTTCCAGAGCACAGTTAGACATGAAGAAAGAAGAGCTCCCTCCTACCATGAGAAAGGAGCTTAAAGGGCCAATCTTCACCTGTACACGTCTTCTTGTCTTCGTTCAAGTTGTAGCCAGGGAAACAGTCGCAGTGGTAGGACGCAGCCCCGTCGCTCACACAAATGTGCTGGCAGCCATGAGTGCCCAGAGCACACTTGTTACGGACTGGCCAGGAGCAGGGAGAAAAATATCCACACGTTAGTTCAGTGGAACACGAAACGCAAACCTCTGGGAGAAAAACGCTTCAACCAGTGCTGAGAACGAATACTTCCGGAGCCAACCGCAAGCCCCGTGTTTCAGGAGAGGGCTGTTTCCCTTCTTACATCCCTGTGACCACAGACGTCTCTGTCCTGTTTCTCTCCTGCAGTGCCCTGAGAGTCCCTTCTCTTTGTTCTTCTGCCGACAGCACTGGAAGGTGCTGAATCTTGAAGATATCCCAGAACTCACCCTGAGCCATTCTGATGACTGTCAACATCTCCAGATACTCAGGGGTCATCACCATACATAATCTATCAGGGACCTCACTGTACATGGAGCTAAGCTTGAGGCTGCACAGAAAGGACTATACTGACCGAGCACCTGCCCTTGATAGCTTATAACGGGGGACAGAAAACATCGCTGGGGACACACACAAATACACACATTCACAAACACAAACAGGGAGAAAAGTAGTAACAGTGTTAATACGAATAATAATGATGATGTGTATGATTGGACAGTGAAAGATTTATTATCTATCAAATAAATAACGTTTTAGGGACAACAACAATTGCCCAAATAACTGAAGAGCAGAGAAAATTGTTCTAAGTCTCATGTCCAGATTGGCCCAGGACAAACAGCAATTCTCCTTTAGTAAATCCAGAAAGGCTTCCTGTGAAATATAAATTCTTCCTCTGCTCCTGCAGGGACCAATGTAGTTTATTTGTTCCCTTCTGATTCTCTTCTTTTTTTTTTTTTTTTATATGTGGGTACCAGGAGTTGAACTCAGGACCTCGCACTTGCCAAGCAGGTGCTTATGCCGCTGAGCAATATCACTGGCACCCGACTCTCTTCTTAAATGTCACTCCATGCTCAAAAACCTTCCATGACTCTCTATTGCCTATATACTAACTTTGCATGAAATGCAAGGCATTACATAATCTACCCATAAACTGCTTTTCCAACCACCGTATACATGCTCCCTTTCATCACTACGATTTAGGGTTTTGTTCAGCAAAATACTTCACAGCAGAATATTTAATTTTTCCCTCTGCCCAGCTTAGCACTCAGTACAGATAGCAACTGGACATGCTTCCAACCCCGACCCTGAACTGGGGCTTCACTTCTAATTTATTAGCCTTCCTGTCGCCCAGCAAGGGGAAAGGAGGATAATGGAGTGTGATCGACCATGCTGCGGACCAGCTTTAGGATCGTATAATGAATAATGAATAATTATTCATTATTACTTTATAACATATACATGAACTTTCCCAGCACTCTGCCTCTCTCCTCCATCCCGCTTTGCTCTGGTGCTTTGTACAGCGAAACGATAGCCTGAGTGATTGAAGCTTACGGAAACATGGGAGTGAGTACCTAGGTTCAAACCCTGGCTCTGCGCCTTCACAAGCCAGGCAGCCCGGGCAAGCTCCTCGGTCTGCCTGGAACTCCGTTCCTCCTAACGTTGCTGGGAGCATTAAAGGAATTCCAGGGTGTACAAAATGCTTAACCCCACGCATGGCCCACACATGAAGAATGCTGGCGACAGTTATTTGGGAGTATTGTCAAATTGAAAATTTTCTTTGATGTTTTATTCTTTAATGAAATGTTTCATATTATTCTATAACACGTGCTAATTTAAATGAAAATATGCTTTTGTTTCGCTTTCCCAGGTCCTCCATTTTTCTAGCAGCTGGACGTGCCCACTGGATGCTTGTAACTACCTGAGGAGCGAGTCCTCCCTACCCCAGAGGCTCTGTCCTCCTCCACTGCACAAACCAGCGGCAGCCGCCCCCTGCCCGCACCCTCCTCCCCTCAAGAGGCGGCTCCAGCCCCAGGCTCTGGGTCCTTCCCCAGCCTCCTCGGCCTCCACAGCCCTTACCGCCCAGCCTCTTTCTGGCTGCACTGTTTCTGCTTTTGGAAAGAATTGTTCTCCGCCCTCCACCCCCACAAGACTGTAAACTGCTCTGAGGTAGGAACTTGCACTTTTATATCTTCACAGTGCTTAGTGCCTATCCCGGGAACAGAGTAGGTGCTCAAAGCTCTTTTCCTGAGTTCATGGGATTTTTTCATTTTTTTCATTTACTTTTTAAATTTATCTTGATTAGTGCATATTTGTGATTATATGTACCTTGGGGAGTTAGTACATGGACATAACACATCTTTAATTGTTTTCATCCCCTCCCATCTCTCCCTGCTCCTTCCAACTCCTGGTCCTCTTCCATTTGCAAAGGCTCTATTTCCATCTTTTTTTCCCTTAAATTCTTCTTTTTCCCATCACCCTTTTTCCCTCCCTCCCCCTTCCTGCATTTCTTGTTCCCTTTCTCATTTGAAAAAGGTCTCCCGGGAAAAAGGAACCCTTCTCCACTGTTGGTGGGAGTGTCGACTGGTGCAGCCACTGTGGAAATCCGTGTGGAGACTCCTCAAAAAACTAGGATCGGAGGTCCCATTTGACCCAGCTATTCCCCTTCTGGGTATCTTCCCAGAAGAATTAAAAACATCGTACCACAGCGAAATATGCGCACCCATGTTTATAGCAGCACAATTTGTAATAGCTAGATCGTGGAAACAACCCAAATGCCCATTAACCGAGGAATGGATAAAAAAGATGTGGTATTTCTATACAATGGAGTACTACTCAGCCATAAAGAAAGATAAACTGGAAACTTTTATAGGTAAATGGATACAACTTGAGAAAATACAAGCGAAATAAACCGGATGCACATTTGTAAACATCGTATTGTCTCCCTAGTATGAAAATGCCATTTCACTGTGACTATTCCATTCCTTAGTCTTCTATTTTTACCTAGCTTTTACATGGCTTAATCTTATACTGAGTAATATTTTTCTCCAAAAGGTATTTGTACATTCTCTAATGCTTGAGTTTGTTAATACATAAGAATGTTTACTTGTTGTCTTTAAAAAAAATAAAATAAAATAAAAAAATGAAAAAGGTCTCCCTACTTCCTATCATCTCTCTTTTATTTTGCTCTTTATTTATATTTTGGGGAGCTGGTGATACGTTATTTCCCTCCATCTGTCTTAATAAGATGCTATAACACAGCTCCTCAAGGGATAGAAAAGACTTGTAAAGTCTAAAAAGCATTCGGTTTGCCAAAACTAAGCACTACCTCTAGAGCGAGGAATTTCTCTCCTTTAGGAGTACTTTTACATTTATAAATGCCACCCTGTTCCACCCGTGAGTTTAAATCAAATTAATGAGGATCAGCAGTCCCGCCAGGGGCTCCCGAGCCATGTCACAAGGCTCAGATTCACTGAAGACTGATCAGCTAGCGGCTGCCGGGGAGCATCCTGCTGCGGACTTACTGGAAGATCTGTGTAGGTCTGATTCAGGCACTTACAAAGTCTCTTTTACTATGAGATCCAACGTTATAAGACTAATGCGACAGAAAAGTTCCAGGCCAAGTTTTAACTAGAAAAACATCATTTCGGCCTATCACATCAAATCGTTACTGTCCAACTGACTTCCTCTAAAGTCTCCTATTTGCTTAAAAAGTCCCCAGTGTCCAGGGCTATAAAATTTTCCTGGATAAGGACCTTACATTTAATTAGCTTTTCTCATATCCCCCACTCCCTACCCATTTCCTAGTAGTTTTCTTCTGAAGCGATCTATCTTTGCAAAAGCCAGTGAGCTCACCACCCACTAGGCAACCAATGTGTAGCGCCTGCGTGCAGTGTGTAAGCATGGCTGAAGATGTGAGCCTTGCATCTTCAAGTTACCTCTCTCCTTGCTACCGCAAGTTGGTTTCACTGCCACAAAAGCCAAGTAGGAAAGAATCTGTGAGTAGACCTTACCTGAACACGTCTTGTTATCTGCATTCAGAGTGTACCCCTCGAAGCATTCACAGTGATAAGACCCAGATCTGTCATTCACACAAATGTGCTGACAGCCATGGGTACCAGAAGCACATTTGTCTTGAGCTGTCAGATGAAAGTCCAGAAAAAAGAAATGAAAACTGAAAGTCTTTTATTACCCATATATTTAAAAATAAAATCTTATTTGCAGGTAGAAATAAGGGGAAAACTTATTGATGTTACTCAGAAGCCTCAGAATTATTTGCTCCAAATGGAAGTTAGGTGAATTAAATAAAATCCTGCACACACAGTTATTATTTTCCAGCCTTCTCCAATGTACAAAATCATCAATTTGAGGTTTTATAATCTAAGAATTTCATAAATACTTTCTAAAGCATTTCTCTTAGGTTTATTATATTTATCCTAACTCAGAGAAATACCAACAGTTAGGTGTCTAATTGCACTAGATTTGGAAAAACAGAATTAGAGTTTGAAGAAATTGTAGATGAATCCTCTCCTGTTTTGTAAGTGATGGAAATGAGCCATAGAGAGATCAGTTGATCAGGGCAGCGCCAGAATTCAAGACCCAAATTTTCATCCAATGCACTTTCTCCTATACCGATGTATTTTTAAGCTACTTTTTTAAATTTTTAAACTTTTCATTTAGAGATATTTCAGACTTATGAAAAAATATCACAGAAACAGTGCTAGGACTTCCTTATTTCACTCCGCCTCCCCAAATGTTACCAACTTACATACCCCTGGTGTGGAATCAAAATCACACATTACGATTTGCGAACCTGCACACTTTATTCAAATTCCGCCAGTTGTTCCACTAATGCCCCTTTTCTAGTCCAGGGTCCCACACAGCATTAAGCTGTCACATCTTAGTCTCCTGCAACCTAGAACACGTTCTCAGCCTGTGTTTGTCTTTCATGATTTTGACACTTTTCAAAAATACTGGAAATTATTTTCTGAATTAAAAATGTCTCTCCATTTGAGTTTGTCTGATGTTTCCTCATGATTCTGAGTTTTTAGAAAAATACCACAATTGTGCTGTCCTGTCCTCAGTGCAAGATGTCACTACGGTCATTGTGATGGCCTTAAGTATGATTACTTGGCTACAGTGGCGTCTGCCAGCTTTCTCCACTACCAATTTACCGTGGGGCCTTTGTGAGCAGCAAGTATCTTCCGGGGTATTATGTGATGTTAAGTCAGCGTTTGCAAGGACTGTCAAGGCTGAGTACACAGAGGAAATGAGCCACCCATTTGTACATGAGATCCATACACATTAACATTTCCAACTTTTCAAAGAAGATTTAGAAATGGGAAACACCAGGGTGGCAAGATTAGAAAACAGACCAAGTTCTCAGTGTATGAGGACCCCCGGCACTGGGCAGGAAGGCAGAGGAAAAACCCAGTGGTTCCGACTCCTCCCTCACTTACCCGAGCATGTTTTCCTGTCTTCATTCAAGGTGAAACCTTCGTAACACTCACAGTGGTAAGAGCCGGCTCTGTCATTCACGCAAATGTGTTCACATCCGTGAGTGTTAAGAGCACACTTGTCAATAGCTGTCGACAGAGCAGTGGGACAAATTGAACACACAGAGAGTCGGCAGCAAGTAAGTCCTTACGGGCCACACTTAGCACACACTTAGAGCTAGCAAAGAGGGCAGGGCTCTGCGGGGTCTGGAACCAACTCTCTGATCTTGGCTCTTTCACTAACAGAGCTGATGGTCCAGGTAGGTTTTATTTTTCCCTTCCTTTAGTCTCAATTTTATTATCTATAAAATGAGTATGTTAAATTAAATGATCTCTGCATTTTCTTCCTCTCAAAAACTCTTTTCTAGGAGGAAGAGGAGGAGAAGAGGAGGAGGGGGACAAAGACAAGAAGGAGGTGAAGAAGAAGAAGAAAAAGGAGGAGGAGCAGGAAGAAGAGAAGGAGGAGGAGAAGGAGGAGGAGGAGGAAGAGGGCAGAGAAGCAGCAGCTAATTCCCATTCCTTAGTGACTCTACGTGCACATTCATGTACCAGGCAAGTGAGAACCTCTCTAAATTTCCCTCCACCTCTAGGGTCCATGCGTATGTCTGGCCACAGAGAGGAAAGAGTTGCTTATATTTAATTTAATAAAATCCAGGAAAAGTGCCAAATCCTCAAAAGGACCAAGAGTTCTGGGTCCCTTCCTCACTTGCCTCTCCTACTAACTCTTTTCTTTACCACTAGTAGTAAATGATATCTGATGAGTGACTTGTGTGTTATCTTACTTTTCTCCCCTCCTACCTTTTCAAGGGACACTGGGAATGCACCAACGGCAGCCAAAGGCAGTTAGATAAGAAGTGGGCCAGTCTCAGCCTGGACACCGGTGCCCACGGCCTCACCTGAGCACGTCTTCCGGTCGGCGTTCAAGGTGTACCCCTGGCTGCACTCACAGTGGTGCTGGCCGTCACCGTCGCTGACGCACACATGCTGGCACTTGTGTGTGCCCAACACACACGGGTCCAGAGCTGCACGAGGAAATCACAGTCACCAGGGCTTCCTCCCTGGGCAGAAAGACACTGCTCTCCGGTTCCTCTCCAATTCTGTCTTCACTTCACTCTAATAATTGGCTATTTGTCTTCTGCCTCTAGCTCATTAAAAATACAGTGATACCTTGGTTGTTGAAGACTGTCACCTCGAAGTCTCCACTACTCCAACAGCAAAGCTCAAAAACAATCTGCTCGGTGTTCTCAACTTTGTTTGATGGTGGAACTGAAAACCCGACCTGAAAAAACCTGTATGGGCCGAGAGAAGTCACAGTGTCTAGCTGCAGACACCAAGGGGCAGCGCTTTGGTCTAAGCCCACCTCGCCCAGACAGCATGTAGGGCTGTGTCAGTGCGCTGAAACATTCGTTGCTGTGCTTTATTGTGTGTGTGCTTTATTTGCGTAAAATATCGCAAGTATGGCTCCAAAGAAAGTTAGTGATACCAGCAGTAAAGCTAAGAGGAAAACTGTGAGAACCACGAGAGCGTTAAAGAAATAAATCACTGCAAAATTTGTTAAAGTTCTGGAAAAATGAATGTATAAGTGTAATTTTGGGGCCTCAGAACCAGTGATTTGGTTTTCCATTATTTCTTATTGGAAAAATATGTTCAGTTCTTGAACTTCTGGGTGTTTGAACACAAACTTGGGACAAACTGAGTTCGACAACCGAGGGGTCACTGTACCACTCGAACTAAAAAATGTTTCTAATGTAAAATTACAGATCTTGCTAGACTTTCTCAAAAAAGAAAGAGAATTTTGAATTTGATGCTGAAACCAAACACTTTTCATCAGACAGGCAACTTGATGTTTTATTGACTTATCCCATGTACCCAAAAAGATTTTTGCTTCCCAACCAGATGGGGGTGAACAACGTGGGGCATGAACGCCGAGCTGGTGTCCCACTGCAGCCACAGCCTGGTTCCCAGGGGTTCTACGATTTGTGCTCAAAGAAAATCATATCCAAGCACACCTCTAAGCCCGGAACTCACTCGCATGGGCTGGAGAAACGTATTTCAATATGTAAATGCTGGGGGAGCCCAGGTGATCACCTTCTGAATCTTCAGTATAGCTCCTAGGGCCCTCATATCAAAATAGGGAATACTGGGCACTAATATCCACCAGGGCAATGAACTCATATGTTAAATACAAACAGGTAAAAAGAAAAGAAAGAACAAAATAAATGAGATTACATTAGCTAAATGGCATCTCGATCTTTTTGCTCCTAGAGCTATTTATATCTCCTTGGATTTTTTTTTTCCCCCCTCTAGTGATGTTTTGAAAGATGAATCAACTGGGCACGGTGGCGCACACCTGTAATCCCAGCATTTGGGAGGCTGAGACAGGAGAATTGCTGTAAGTTCAAGGCCAGCCTGGGCTATACAGTAAGTTCAAACACAGCCTGGACTACATAGCAAGACTCTGCCTCAAAAAACCAGAAAACACGCACACACACACACACACACACACAAAAAGGAATCAATGAATTTAGTCATTTCTGAGAAACCAAGGAGGCCTGTTGGAGGAGGCTGGCACTCCTGTGGCAGGTAACCCAGCCTCTTTTGCCCTTGGCAAGAGGACAAGGCTACTATTTTCCCAAGAAGGGCCTTTTCATGGCCCTCCCAACCCTGACTACAACAAGCTGCCCCAGTCTTTTTCCATATAGAAAGGACATTTTCCCCCAGAACAGCAGGTCTTTTATACCAGATGAAAAAGATCACCACTCACCACTCGCTGCTTTCTGGTCTTTGAGCCCAACCCCAGGGGCAGCTCTGACACCCAACTGTGCCACAGACAAGCACCCTGGTGGGACAGCTCTCACCCACAGGCCTAGGGAGCTTTCCTGGGAGAAAGAAAGCCACTTTCTTTTTGGAAACCAGTGAATGCCAAGTAGATGCCATCAAAGCCAATGAGGGATTGTGAAGGTACAGTGTCCCAGGGCAGGAAAGACAAGGTGATTCCAGCCAGACGCGGCTGAGATGAAGCCACACGTCACCCCCCAACCAAGACTTCATCTCCCATTTCCCAACAAACTGGTGACCACTGGGTTTCACATAAGTTCTAAATCAATCTCCTGGAAATGTACAAGTGTGATTATTGGCTTATGCACTTGTCTCACTCCCACCCCCAGAATGTTACTTGATGATCAGGAAGGGGTACCTTTGTCTCTCCAGTGATCTAAAGACATGTACTGAATAAACAAATGTGGAATAAATTATATACCAAAAGGGTATCTATGTTTAGAAATTCACCTGGACTAGAATTTGTCCACACTCGTTTGGATAATTCCATAGAGGACTTCGAAAGATGATCCCAAAATGATAAAATGTACAACTCGAGTCCTCAAATTGTAATTCTGATCAGTGACTAAAAATAAACTCCAACAAACAAAAACCAAAAAAAAAAAAAAAAGAATAAAATAAACTCCAGCACTGAATAGATTTACACTGATGCACCTGGCTAACGAATGCAAAAATTCCAATAAAATCAGCATTTTCATAGTCAAACTCCATCCTGATGCAAAAAAGGAGTGGAAAGGGAGCAACAGAATGATTTTTTAAAATCTGCTTCTTCTTGTGGCTGTCAAATGAATCAAAGCCAAATCTTTCTGGTGTCTAATCCTATTATTCCACAAAGAATAGTCAGAAAAAGCCAACTCTGAAAACAAGTCGCTAAATGCCCAGTGACAGTGACACTGGAATACAACCTGCTGGTGCTCCCAGCACTGACACTGCCTCCCGTCTTCTGCAGGAAAACAAGCAGAGTTCTGTTACATCTTGAGATGGTAAAGCTACACAAAATACCTGGGAGAAAAATGTGGTTGGGAAAGGGAACAAGAAAGAGGTGTCTTGAGTCGTGTTTTTGTTTGTTTTGTGTTAGGGTTTTCTCTAACCCCATCAGAGAACAGCAGGATTATTTATCCCGGGTATTTCCAGACCTGCATATTTCAAATGCAAACATGAAGATTTTACAAGCAAACTCGAGTTATATATAATACAGCTCTATATTTGTCAGCTAACACTGTGTATTTAAGTTGGTAAAAAAAAAAAAATGCCAAAAAAGCATTGGGTGTATTTAAGTTTTTCATAAAACTTCCACCAAAAAAGTGAACAAATCTCTTTTTCCTTGAGTACACAATCTACAAAATGCAATGTCCTTTCTAGTTGGAAGCAAAGACTTACCACAAAAGGTTTCCTGGAACCTGGAAGAAAGCTTCTCAATGACGCCGTAGGTCTCCACATAGAACACGTGCTCTTCCAGAGGCTCGCTGGCCATCGTCTTCAGGGACTCCATGTCCGCCCGGTCCACGCCCACAGCATAGAGCTCAATGCCTGAGGCCCGGGCCTGAGACGCCACCTCGCTCACCTCGTCCTGGGGCCTCCCATCGGTCACGATGATGGCCACCTTTGGGATGCTGGAGGTGGGCCCCCGAGCCCCGGCCTCCACTGTGAAGGCTTCATCCATCGCTGTCTGGATGGCCAGCCCCGACATGGTGCCGGTTGACAAGGGTGCGATCCGCGCTACGGCCTTTTTCAGGGCCTGCTTATCTGAGTAGGTCTGGAGCTGGAACTCGATCTTCACTGTGCTAGCATAGTTCACCACTGCCACCCGCGTGGAGGCTGCCCCGATGTCCAGAGTATCGATGATCCGGGAGACAAAAGTTTTCACTTTGGTGAATTCCAGGGGCCGTACACTACGAGAACTATCGATGATGAATACCAAGTCCAAGGGCCTGCTCTTGCAAACACCTGCAAAGAAGGGCATGGAGAGCAGAAAAGACCAAGCAATGATCAGATCAGAACCAGAAATATGACAATTCTTATTCCCAGAAAATGCTGGGACTCCGGGGACAGGCAGGACAGCACGCCGACCCCAGTGCCTGCTACCTTCCTCACGACTGCCCTCCTTTCGGCTGCTGAAACACCACGGCCTTCAGAATTCCCTAGTGGGAATTCACACAGAGGTGTGAAGTGTCCCCCGATCCCTCACCTATAGGCCGGATGAGTCCTGAAATTTCACACCACGGTCCCACTGCTTGAGGTTTTGTTCCAAGGTTCTCTGTGACCTCTAGGAATGAACAGAACCCAGCCCTTTCTTGGGCTCCTTGGCTGTCTGAGGTGTCCCTGAACAGTGCCAAGGCCCTGTTCTAAAGCCGACATCACTGTGCACTCCCCCGCAGGTCTAGGCAGTGGCCAAGTGTGAGGCGAGGCACCTTGGAACCCTTCTGATGGCTTCATTCTGGTTCCCTTCCAAAGAGTGAATGCTTCCCTAGAGAAGCCCTCCCTCTGATCACCAGACTCCTGGGCTAGCTAAAGACAGAAAGGAGGTGACAACTTCAACTGCTACAAGTCTACTGTACTTCCAACTCCATGAGCATGTCATTGTTTTAAGGAGCAGAGGTTGTGACCTGCATCTGTCCTACTGTCCCCATCACCTCTCTGCCACCTCTCTGCCATATATTCATTCACCAAGAAAATATTTTTTGAAGACCTACACATATGAAGTCCTGGAGCTGCAAAGGTAAATAAGCCGGATTTCCCTCCCTCAAGACACTTACAAGGGGTGATCAAAATCCACAGTGAATGTGTAAAAATGTATCATACTAAAAGACATGGCCTTTAATCCCCCTCTCTTTCAACACACTTATCTCTTTGTTCTTGTCACTTTCTGAAGCAGTGCTGGAAGTACTCGTTTGTGAGCATCTTATGAAATGTGATAAAAAATGGTGCTGCAGGGCCGGTGAGATGGCTCAGCAGCATAAGCGCCTGCCCAGCAAGCACGAGGTCCTGAGTTCGACTCCCAGTACCCACATAAAGGAAAAAAAAGGGCCGGTGATATCGTTCAGTGGCACAAGCGCTTGCCCGGCAAGCACAAGGTCCTGAGGTCGACTCCCAGTACCCACATTAAAAAAAAAAAAAATGGTGCTGCCATGTGCCATCCAGTAGAAAGGCAGCTTATAAAAAAAACATTACGGTGTGTCTTCATCCACCTTATCCACTGGCTCTGGTACTGTGTGACATCTGGCTCTTCCCCAAAGTCAAAATGACCAGGACATCGAAGCAGCCACAACAGCACAATTAAAGACACTCACAAAAGAGGATTTCCAGATCTCCTTCAGATAGTGGCAAGAGGGGCTGGGGATGTGGCTCAGTGGTAGAGTTCTTGCCTTGCATGAACAAGGCCCTGGGTTTGAGCCCCAGCACAAAAAAAAAAAAAAAAAAAGCAGCAAGAATGATGGATGTGTTCTAAGAAAGCATATTTTGAGAGGGATTGATAGCAACGTGTCTTTTACTATAATACCTGTTGTAGTCAGGGTTTGCAAGGGAAACAATACAATACAGGACACATAATTTATAGAGTTATTTTGTAATAGTCACCCGAAGAGTCATATACAAAAGAGTGCAGGAAATCTGTCCACACACTAAAGACCCAAAGAATCCAGCTGAGGGCCTGGATCCTACAGCAGTGTCCAGCATGAGTCCAGCTGAAGACCTAGAGCCCATGGCAATGCCTCCACGAATCCAACTGAAGGCCTAGGGCCCACAACAATGTCTCATGCAAGCCTATTTCACGGATCTGCACCGGGAAGGCCCAAAGGTCAGTGGTGGAAGCTAGAAAGTCTGCACCAGCGGGATGAAGGATCTGTGCCAGCAGACTGAGGGATCTACCCCGGAGCCAGGAAGCAACGCTCAGAGTAAGAACCAGAGCTCCCCCGAAAGTCACCACAGCCATCCTCAGCGACAATGAGGTCCCGAGCTCCTCCGACGATGAGAACAGCCAAGTTCCTATCAGGAAAGCCAGCGTGACAAGCTCCTCGAGGAAAACCAACAGCACCAACTCTTCCTCACCAGTTCTCCTTTTTATGTTGTTGGCAACAGTCCTCAGGTGGGCCCTCCACACCAGGCACCACACTAATTCAATTCAGCTGGGTTTTACAAGTTGACCACCAATTGTCAATCCACCACAATACCTTTTTTAGTTTAATTTTGCCGCATTTTTCAATCATACCTCCTACGTCTTTTCTACATGGCAGTGCCTGGCACACTGTAGTAATATATCCAAGGTTGTCTTTTCTTTTTTTTTTTTTTTTTTGGTATCGGGAATCGAACTCAGAACCTCACGCTTGCCAGGCTGGCATTGTGCCACTGAGCTATATCCCCGGCCCCCTGTAGTAATATAATGAATGCTAGTTTTCATTTATTTTTTCCCAGTTTTTCCTGTTTCTTCCAGACCTATTTGTGCACCCCCTCTCCTGCTACCAAAATCAAGTCCACAGGTCAGGACTAGATAACAAAGACACCTGCACACACACATCACACACAAGCCACCCTAAATGGAAACAGGTCCTTAGGAAGTGTCAACCAGGGCTCCTTTTTCCCTAATAAAAGAACTGAAGCTGGTGCTACTGTGAGTAGGAAAAAGGTGAGTCCAAAATAAATTCTTAGGCTAAGCCATTTATGGAAGAAAAATCCTTATCTGGAACAGGAATTATGGCTCTAAATAGCTGTCTTTCAAAAGCTGAAAATTGTCCTCTTGGTTTTACCCCACTGTCTGGAGGTATTTAATTAAGAAAGAAATATTTCTTAGGCATGGTGGCACACACCTGCAATCCCAGCACCCTGGGAGGATGAGGCAGGAGGATGGCAAGTACAACACCTGGCCAGACAGTTTAGCAACTTAGTAAGACCCTGTCTCAAAATTTAAAAAAATAATTTTAAAAAGGACTAGTTTTTTAGCTCAGTGCGAAGGCCCTGGGTTCAATCCCCATACGGAAGAAAAAAAAAGATTTTTCCTTTCATTGACACTTTTGGAATCACAGGAGACGAACACAACCACCCTGTGAAGTGGAAGGTGTGGAGCTGTTTTTACGCCCATCTGACAGGTGAGAGCGCTGGGGTTCAGGAGGAGAGGACTGAGAAGCAGAGGACTGTGGCTGGCCGGAGGTTTCAACCCTCACCTGGGGCCTTTCCACCTCCCCAAGGCTGCTCTGAGACAGCATTTTCCAGCATGAAATCAACATGATCTCATGCCCAGGCAGTGTCCCACAGGTCGACTAAGCACCACCTCGAACACGCCATGTGCCATGTATGTAGTTAAGTCTGAAGGAACTAAGAATCCCTCTTTTTAAAACAGCTCCAGAATTTTCCTCCATCCCTTGAGATTCCCATGGATCAGAAGCAAGGAAGAAGAGCTGTGCTGAAAATCCTGCCTGGACCGAGGTCCAGGTATTTTTGCGTAATTGGAGTAAAAACAAGACACAGGATGACACAGACCCTTGACTAACAGTGCTCTGTCTTACTCGGGCAGTGCGCTTAGAAATCACTTCTGGAGCTGCGTGCACCGGAGTCTTCCCTTCTCCCAGTCACCTTCACACTGAATCCTCCGTTCACCAGGGACCAAGGGGTGTGGTGGGCAGAATGAAGTCTCCCTCTGGAGATGTCTGGGTCCCAATCCCAGGACCTGGACACACCCTGCTGCATATGCAAAAAGGACTTTAAGGAATGATTAAAGACTTGAGATGGGGCTGGGTCATTCATGTGGCTGCAACACAGTTACAAAGGTCCCTAAAAGTGGAAGAGGGCAGTAGAGGGGGTCTGAGTGAAAAGATAGGACTCAATCTGCTGGTGCTGGCTTTGAGGAGGGAAGAATAAGGCCATGGCTGGAGCACGCTGCCTCCAGGAAGGTAGGAAAGGCAGGCAGACACTTCCCCTTCAGCCTCCCCAAGCGACAGGATGCAGTTGTGCCACACCTTGAGGTTGCCCAAGGAGACCGGTGTCAGGCTGTGACCCACAAACACTAACATGATGTGTGTTGTTGTAAGCTTCTAAATTCACAGCCGAGGGCCAGGGATATAGCTCAAGCACCTATCCAGCAAGTGCAAGGTCCTGAGTTCGATTCCCAGTACTAAAAATAAATTAATTAATTAAATTAAATAAATAAATTCACAGCCGGTTGATATAGCAGCAACAGAAAAGTAATCCAGGGGTCTTGACCAGAGTGGCAGGCAGGTCCTTGACTACCCCGTTCCCTCCTGATTTGTGCCCCCCACAACAGAAGGCACTAATTACTTGTTGGTTTGTTTGTTACAGTACCGGGGATTGAACCCATGGCCTTTGCACTGAGGTATGGCACCGACCTCCTTTGATTTACTCTCACTCCCCCATAGGAAAGAGCAGGAATTTGATTCTCGGCAACAATGAAATTATCCCAGCCCGATGAAATGCTGAGACAGGAAAATCATGAAAACTCAAGGCCAGCTTGGGCAACTTAACAAGAGCTTGTCTCAGAATAAAAGTAATAAAAAAAGGCCAGGGTTATAGCTCCGTGGTACAGTATATCCCTAGTTCAATCTCTACTACCACAAAAAAAAAAAAAATTTTTTTTTTAGCCTCTTACAAGGTTTCCATGAGCACAATATCACTATTTTTAAAGTTTTTCTAAAAACAAAAGCCCATGCAAAGCTTAGCCATTCCTTGCAATAGAGGAGAGAATTTAGAAAAAAATGCAGGGCATTGGTGTTTATTAAGGGATTCAAGATCAAGTGTGGATTCCAGGTAGTAAAGGACTGGTGCAGCTTGGGGGGACATGGTCACCCCATGCAGAATGTCACCTCCCTCTTCCAGTCCCTTACCTGGGCAGGCGGATGAGGACCAGAGCAAATCTGATTCTAGAAAAAAGGCTTTCCCCCATTCCTGGCCTGGAACAACCAGCCAGCTGCGGCCGAACTGAACCCTTGGGAATCCGGGCCCCCGGCACCCCCTGCCTCCGTGGCAGCGTTTCACCCTTTCGGATGCGCCTTGGAACGCTCAGATGCTGCGGAGAGTCCCCTGAGCTCCTCCTCAACACATCCAAAGGCGCAGGAGGGACAGTCACATCACCCAACACCCAGCGCAGCTGGCCAGATGCAGGGAGACCCCGGGAAATCGGTAAACGTAGCCTCTCTCGGCCAGGGCTGAAGCTGGGCTTCTGGTAACGAAGATAAAATCTTACAAAAACCACAGGAAAAGCTGGGTAGGTCGGAGCGGTGGAAGAAGCCCTTGGTTGGGATTTCAGGGCTGAGTTTTATTCTGGGCTCCCAGGCTTACGGGCTGGGAGCCTTCGCTCTGAAAAGCCTCGGTTTCCCTGGGTGCGCCTTCCAGGGTCACATCAGATGACCGCCAGCTTTGCCGCGCTAGGAGCTTTGCTCTGTCTCGGAACCACTTACTGACCAAAAAGGGAAACAGAATTGCTCGCCGCCGCCTGGAGTCTCTGGGGTCTCGGAGAGCAGAGGCTGGGCTGGGGCCGTCAGTTCTAAAAAACCTCGGCTCAGGAGAACGGGGTGGAGGCAGGGTGGCCGCAGGTGCTGGGCATCCAGATGGCTCCGCAGGTTTCCTTCCAGGCCTCACACCCCCATGCCAAGCCTCCCCTCTGCCACATGCAGGACTGCACCGAGGCAGCTGCGGGCTGGAGGGGAGGCTGAAGGAGCCCTGCACTGCCCGGGAGAAGAGGCGGAGGGGCTCCAGAGCGCTGGGAGCGGTGGGGAAGGATTGCTCAGTGGACCAAGAGGTCGCGGGACCAAAGCTAGCAGGCAGCCCACGTCCCGGGACCCGGTCGGCTCGGGAGGCCCAGGTTCCAGCCGTCACGTCGGAGTGGCCTGGGCACCCCCTTCCCCCTTCTGGACTCAGCTTCGCACGGGATTCTTCCTCCCGGCTGGCAGCAGAGGGACCCGGGGATGCCCAGGCTTCCCCTCCTCCTCGGTGTCCCCCGCCAGCTGTCGCTGGCTCCCTGTCCTGCAGGCCGCCCCCGCCCCGTACCTGCACCGCGGCCGCCAGGGCTGCCGGCGGGTCCGCGTGTCCCCAGCCTCGCGACGGCCGGGCCGGCCAGGGGCCCGGGGGCGGCGGGCGGCGGCAGCAGCGGCAGCAGCAGCAGCAGCGGCCAGAGCAGCAGCAGGCGTCGGGGCAGCGGGCGCGGCATGGTGGCTCCGGTCGCTCGGGGCCAGGCGCGCAGGGGCGGCCGATTTAAAGGTCCCGCGCCGGTGACCCCGCCCGGGCGGCGCTCCTCCGGCGCCGGGCCCGCCCCAGGCCACCGCGGAGCCCGGCCTCGCATTCCCGCGGCAGGGGCGAAATGTCTGGCCAGGCCGCCAGGTGGTCACCGCCCGGGCTGGGTGGGCTCGGCTGGGTGCCGCCTGGGCTCTGTCCTCCTCGCAAAACCCGGGAGGGGCACCTAAGCAGGCCGCAGCCCCTGCACCCTCCTTCGCCTGTGCGCCCCAGGGTCCCGACCCAGGAGCCCAGGGCTCTGCTCGCCCCATGGGTGCTGCCCGCGGGCTCAGAGCAGGAGGAAGCCTTGCTGCTCCCTCTGCATAGCTCTCCCCAGCCGAGTAACCAAGCTCTGCCGTGCCCTCTTGGTTTAAAGAAAGGCCTCACAGACTCTAGCAGCACGAATAGAGATGCTTTCATTCCCAGGCTTCAAATCTCCATAAACACGCAAACTTGCATGGCCGGGAGCGGAAAGGCAAACATGCACCACCGTCCTCCTCCCCCAGAGCTTCTTCCCGGTTGGCTGGAAGAACAGGCTGCGCCCGCAGAGGCCTCCAAAGGCTCCGCTTGTGTACGACCCATTTCCTCTCCAGCATGGGGCCGAGACTGCCCAGGAGAACCTCAGGGAACTCACAGTCTGCGGGAGAGAAATATGCATAAATAGAGTGTCTATCTAAGCTGGGAGTGTGTTGGGCTTAAGAGAAAGCCGCATAGACAGGAGGACTTCTAAAAACAGAGTATGAAAGTGAACCGAATTCCAGCAGATCCTAGCTAGTCTTCCTGCTTCCACCACTGTCCTTCTCCAGTCCTTCTCCAATCTGAAAATCACTTCTGTTTGTCCATCACATTCTTACGTTGATACACAGTAGCCAGAATGAAGGAATAACGTGGTATCTGTGTGAAAGGGAATATCATTCAGCCTTAAAAAGGAAGGAAATTCTAACCTATATTACAATGTGGACAAGCCTTGGGGACATGATGCTGAGTGAAGTATGTCAGGCAAAATAGGCAAATACCGTGTGGTTCCATTTATATGAGCTACCTAAAGTAGTCAATTCATAGAAACAGAAAGTAGAATGTGGGCCAGTGAGATAGCTCAGTAGCATAAGCGCCTGCCTGGCAAGTGCGAGGTCCTGAGTTCAACTCCCGGTACCCACATATGAAAAAAGGGCCAGTGATCTCGCTCAGAGGCACGGGCACCCCCGGCGCACGAGGTCCTGAGGTTGACCCCTAGTACCCACAAAAAAAAAAAAAAAAAAAAAAGAAAGAAAGTAGAATGTGCTTCCCAGGGAATGGAGGAGGTAGGAATTGGGAGATGTTGTGTAATGGTATAGAGAGTTTCAGTTTTACGTGATGTAAAAGTTCTGAAGACTGGTTGCACACAATCAATCTTAGTTACTCTCATTGCTGAGACAAAATAACCAACATCCACAAGTTAAAGGAAGAATGGTTTATTTCAGCTCATAGTTTGTAGAGGTTTCAATCCCTAGTCAGCTGGCTCCAAGGCAGGGTGGCATGGCAGAGGAGAAACAGTCCATGGCAGGGCAGGCAGGCAGTGAAGCAGCAGCAGCAGCCGCTGCAGCCTACTTTCCCCTTTTATACCATCCATGCTACAAGCCCTTTGGTTGGTGCCACCCACACCCAGGGTGGAACCTCTTTTTATCCACACCCAGAACTACACGAAAGCAATCAGCGGACTAATTTAGTAGCATGCACCCTTTATCCCAGTATCACACACCCTAGATCCAGCCAGCTCCAAAAAGCCCCACTTATGAGTACATGATGCTTTTTGGTGGGGGGAGGTCTAGATACAAGCCATAACTCACAACAATGTTAATATGCTGCTGTAGTTTAAATGTGTCCCCCAGAAGTTCGAGTGCTGGAAACTTAATCCTCGAAATCATATGCTGATGGCATTTGGAGGTGGAGGCTTTTGGGGGCTACTAGGATTAGATGATCTGGAACAGTTTCTTTATACGCTATTTGTGATTGTGGGGTCATGAGACTGATGGTCATGACGGTGAGTTCCCATGGTGCCTGAGAGCTTTACAAGAAGAGGAGGAGAGAGCTGAGCATGCTTGCCGTACCCCACCATGTGATGCCCACTAGATGCCTGGAAGCTCCAGAAGCGCAGGGGTGACGCCTGCTTTGTTCACTCCCAGTTCCCAGAAAGTCTGCCTTATTTCAGGCATGTACACAACTGGCAACAGGACCGAGACTTCAGGAAATGGAAGACCCTAGAACAAGGCGGATGCCAAGCCTTGCTGTGGCAGGGTGGTCAACAGACAGGATAGATTGTTTGCAGAGGAAACAGCCTGGAGCTGCTTTTTCCAGGAGCTGAGCGCTGCTGAGGAACGGTTTTGCTCCATTTCATTTCACTAACGACAGTCAGCTCTGTGCTGGGCATTGGCTCCACACAGTGGCCTTTCCTCTGCCTCTCCTAGCGAGGGTGCTGGGTCCTCAGCCACTACCAGGTTCCTTCTGTGGAAGGAACTTGGAGGAGAGATGACCTCAAATGTGATGGTCTATTTCAGCATATTGGCCTGTGAGCATCTTTAAAATTAAAACTGTTCAGGGCCAGTGAGATGGCTCAGCGGCATAAGCGCCTGCCTGGCAAGCGCAAGGTCCTGAGTTCAACTTCCAGTACCCACATAAAAAAAATAAAATAAAATAAAATAAAATAAAACTGTTCAACAAAGGCTAAGGCATATACTAGGGGATGGGTACCTTTTCTTTTTAAAATTTGCACTTTCATATTTCTATATTGTTTCCACAGTCCTAAAAGACTATTTCTTTATTGGCTCTGACTCGGTTAGGGAGTGATAACCAGTGACCTCAAATCTCAGGCTCTTATGATGTAAATGTTTCTCCTTGCTGTTTTGTGTCCTTTGTGGGTCAGGCTGCAGCTGTTCTCCACATTTCTTCATTCTTGCACCCAGACATAAGAAGCAGCCCCAATGTGGGGCATGCTGGACTTTGGGCAAAGGAAAGAAAAGAGAGATGGCAGAACCAGAAGATGGACGAGCAAGAAAGTGACAAAGCACCTCCACTCCAGTGTTACTGGCCAATGCAAGACAGGAGGCCAAGTCTGACATTCGTGGTAGGAAATATAAACCTTTCACCACAGAGCAAGCAGACCTTCAGAAACCATAACAGGATCTGACACACTTTACTTACACTTTTTTTTTTTCAGTACTGGTGATTGAACCCAGGGCCTCGTGCACACTAGGCAGGTGCTCTACCACTGAGCCAGCCCTTCCTGCACCATCTGTGATGGAGATGGACGGTGACCTCCCGAGGTCCCCTCAGAGAAGGTGTAACGGTACACTTTGTTCTCTGTAAATCCAAATCTGCTTCTCATCAAAAGGCCCCTCACTTTGGCTGACCCGATCCTAAACACTTTTAAGCTTTTCGGCTTTGTGGGTAGGTAGCCTCATTGCACTGATTCTTTGTTCATGTCTCCTGGCATCCTGAGAGTGCGGAGCTGCATGAGGAGAAGCAAGACTGAAACCCTCTTCCAATAAGTCATCGCTCCTGGAAGCCATGTCCTTTCTTGCCTCCAGGTTGTGTACTGCTGCCCAGCTCCAAAAACTCCTAGGACGCACGCAAAGCCATGTCCTTAGTTGGATCCCAAGGCATACTTCCTCCACATCCTGGACTTAGTAATCCAGGACAAAAGCAGGCAGGCATCTACGTACAGAGGCTCCCGACAGAGGTCTGTCCTCTCCAACTCCGTGTGCCGCGGAAGCCTAAGGGAAGGAGGCCTGTTGTGCACGTGTCTCCGCTACGGTTCTGAAATGCCTGTGAGAGTCGCCTGGGAGATGGAAGAGCAGATTCCTGGACTCCTGCCCCAGGTGTTCTGATTCACGTGATGGGGACTGGCGGGGAATCTCTGTAACAGTCTCCGGAGGCAGCTGCCACACTGAGGGAGTTTCTGTGCTGAAGCTGCCATACTTGGCCCTGGTGGGGTTGGCATCAGGCCTGCAACTATAGCAAGAGCAGGGGGTGGGGGAATGGGAAGAGCAGGGATGTGGGTGGTGCGGCCTACAAATCAGCCTTGCTGGAACCTGGATCTGTGGTCCAGGAGGGACCACCCTCTCCCTCTGTCCCTCCACTGGCACCTGCTCCAGAGCCCTCACTTCTTCAACCATCCCTCCCTGCCACTGCTGCCCTCTGCCTGCTCCCAGGGAAAGTTAACCCCTAAGCACTTCACCAACTCAGATCACCAAGGCCAAAGGCTGCTCGGTAGAGTTTGGCCCACTTTACTTTTGGCAGATGCTTGGCCTCAGCTCCTTCCTGGCGGGCTGTGGGATAATCCTGATGCTGCAGCAGGTGTCTGCAGTCTGGGCCACTCTCTTTTCTTACTTCTGCACTCCACAGTGTGCACGTCTACAGGCTTAGGGGTGGGGTTGAGACAGGGTCTCGCTATGCAGTTCAGGCTGGCCTTGAACTCATAGTGATCCTCCTGCCTCAGCTTCCCAAGTGCTGAGATTACAGGCGTGTGCCACCACGGCTGGCCTCCACAGGATTTCTGCTAGATCAGCTATTGAAAAATTGTAATAGATTCTTTCCATTAGCGTAAAGTTAATATGTACTTACTATAGAGAATTTTTCAAATGTAGATAAGTAAAAAATTTTAAAAGCGCATCCATATACTACAACCCAAAGATAAACTATGTGATGCTACCTCTTGTCTCTGCTTGCATGTTCATGTTTTTATTAAAAAATGAGATAACACAGACACACACAAAGTAAGATCATGCTATAGATTGCAGTCTTATAACTTGCTTTCTGTATTTACTTTATAAAGAATGTTTATTATGTTTTAAAAATTGTTCTAGCACATCATTTTTAATGGCTATTCTATTTTGCATATTCCATTGTTTTAACCAATTCTCCATTGTGGCATAGTTAGTTTCTACTTGGTGGTTCTTGTTTTGTAGTACTGGGGATTGGACCCAGGGCCTTCTGCATGCTAGGCAAATTCTCTATCTCTGAGCTACAACCCCAGCTCTTTTTTATTTTGAGACAGGGTTTTGCTAAATTGCCCAGGCTGGGGTTGATGTTGTGATCCTCCTGCCTCAGCCTCCCCAGTGACTAGAATTACAGGCATGAGGCTCCAGGCCCAGCTTCTACTTGTTTTGAATTCTAAATGTTGCTTCAATGCATCTTATTTTGTGAATCTCTGTGAATATTTTTGCAGAAAAAATTTCTGGAAGTAGACAGTCTAAATAATGCATTTTTTGATCCTTTGTGTAACATCTTTTAGTGTGACTGTTAATCCTGATTTGTCAAATTCACTGGATTAAGAAACACACTGCAGATTAGAGAGCACACTCCTCCTGGGTGTGTCTGAGTGGGTCATGGAGGTGTGGCCTTGGGTACAATATTTGGTCCCTCACCCATTTCTCTCTGGCACTGTTCCCTTGCTCTGCCTCGCAGCCACCATGAACTAATCGCCTTTACTACACTGTGTCCTTTTCCTCATGATGTTTCTGCCTTGGAGCCAGCCAATCCTAGACTGAAAACATAAGCTAATTAAACCTTTCCTCCTTTAAGTTGTGGGTATTGAATATAATGTCCATCAAGGAGAAAGCTGACTAGTACAGAAAAGTTGGTACCAAAGAAGTGGGGTCATTTCTGTGATTATACCTGACCATGTGGTTTAGAAGTCTTTGGAACTGTTCAGCAGAGGAATTTGGAAAGATTTGGGGATGCAGGCCAGAGAATCCCTAGAATCCCATAAGCAGAGCAGATTGGGTGATTCTTATTGGAGCTCTGAAAACCAGAATGCTGACAGGAATGTGGACAGTTGGGCCGGTGAGATGGCTCAGCGGCTTAAGCGCCTGCCCGGCAAGCGCGAGGGCCCGAGTTCAACTCCAGGAACCCACATACGAAAAAGGGGCCGGTGATATCGCTCAGAGGCACGGGCGCCTGCTGGCGCGCGAGGTCCTGAGATCGACCCCCCAGTACCCACAAAAAAAAAAAAAAAGGAATGTGGACAGTAAAGACCAGGCTCGGGAGGTTTGAGAACAAGGACTCCATTGGCAGTTGAACTAGAGACCATGTGTGTTATACTGTGGCAGAAAATTTGTCTACATTTTGTCCATGTCCTAAGATGTTCTGGGAGACTGAGATTAAGAACAGTAGACTAATGGATCTGGGGAAAGAAATTTCAAGACAGTCCAAAATTTAGGCTGTGGTGTGGGTATGCTAGCTACTTTTAATCCGCTTTACAGTGAAAATTAGAGGCAAAAGGCAGAGCATGAAATTTTGAAATAATTTCAGTTCAGACCAGAAGGAACCAGTTGTGAAGTTGGGGCTAATGGAGGTATGCTTGCTAAAGAGATTAGCACCGTTAAAAAGAAACCAAGTACTTTGTACAGGGAAAAGAGGGAAGATACTTTGAGGGAATCTCAGGAATTAGCAAGACTTCAACAATAGCAGGCTCAAGGGTGCAAAAGCGTAAACCTTTTATTTGAGAAGAGAGTCCTTGGGATCCCTGATCAAGAAGGGCCTCCTAGGGAACAGGTTTTCTGGGATTCATTTTACCTTGCTCAGCTATTCAGATACTAAGAGGTCACTGTAGCCATGGCTCAAGGGGGCTTGACTACTGCTTCCACTGACAGCAGACCTTGGCATTGTCCATGTGATGCTCATTTTACAGGCATATGGAATGCAAGAGTTATAGGGTCATGGAGGCTTCCATTGAGATTTCAAAGGAAAATCTGGGAGACCAGGTAAGGACCCCCTGAGAAAGCAATACATGAAGCTGCGGGAATAAAGCCAAAGGTGCAGTGGAGACCCCAGGAATCACAGATGCCAGAAATGTGCAACATCTGCCAAGGAAAGTTGCAGGCCATAACTGGAGCCAGCCCAAGAGAGTTGAGAGGCTGTGCGTGGGTTGCAACTGGCAAGGCCACTGGGGTGGGGGTGCCTATGTCCTTTGGAACTCACATTTTACCATGATATGCCCTGAATGGCAGATCTGGAGCTATAGGACTTAATGTTTCCTCTACTGGGTTTCAGTATTGCTTTGGTCTGATTCTTTTCCTTCCCCCTATTTCTCCTTTTTGGAATGAGAATGTTTACCCTATGCCATTGTATCTTGGGATTATGTAATTTGTTTTTTTATTTTTACAGAGATTCATAGCTAAGAGTTTGCCTGGAGTCTCAAGTGAGACTTAGACTCTTGAAAAATGCTGGAACTGCTGAGACGTTGAAGAAGGGATTATTATGCCTCCAGTTGTATACAGGATAGCTGTATTATGTTAGGCAGTGCTATAAACTTGCTGTTGTCTTTATT
Source organism: Erethizon dorsatum (assembly GCA_028451465.1). Lineage (NCBI taxonomy): Eukaryota > Metazoa > Chordata > Mammalia > Rodentia > Erethizontidae > Erethizon > Erethizon dorsatum. The sequence goes on along the minus strand of CM051824.1, from coordinate 74,692,112 downwards.
TGGAGATTAAGTATGATTTAAGGATATGTATTTGGGTGTTAACAAGGGGTAGATTATGACCATTAATCCTGGCACATTAACTTTGCTGAATAAAGAAACATCTGGCAGAGTAGTAGAACGTTCTCCTGGGTGTATTTAGGTGGTCATAGAGGTGTGGACTTGGGTACTGTCTTTGGTCCCCACCTGTCCCTTTCTGGCACTGTTCTACTGCTCTACCTCCTGGACACCATGAACTGATCAGCTTTGCTTTTTCAAGTACCTCTGCCATGATGTTTGTCTCGTATCAAGGTGATCATAGACTGAAAACATGAGCCAATTAAACCTTTCCTCTTTTAAATTGTGAGTGCCAGGTATTGTGTCCAGCAATGGGAAAGCTGACTAATATAGCTTGGATTTCCTCTGCTAATGCGGTATTGGGCACTTCTGCATTGCTAATTTCCAAACCTGTGTTTCTTGTCCCAACAGAAAAAGAGAAGATAGCTACTCTGGAAGAGTAGGGGGCATCAGAAAGGTGAATTCCTCCCAGCCCTGTCTCTGGTTCCTTTTATTTAGGACTAGTGATTCTTGCCATCCCCCACCTGGAAGTTGTCACAATCTGATTGGCTCTCTGGCTTTGACCTTAACCTGGGTACTTCTGTCTACATTTTTTTCTGGCCATTTGATTCCTTCCTGCCCTTTTGTGATGGATAAGTGTGTGTGTGGGCAGGGAAGCCTTATAGAAAGGTAACCTTAGAGTTATTAAGGGGATATCTGTATATCTGGTGTAATAACATAGTGATGCTAAAGTGAGAATATATATATAGGTATACATGCATACGTGTGTGTCTTTTACATATTAAAGAAGAGTCCTTTGGGCCAGCCTTAGGTGGCTGCCCCTCATCGCCTTTGCATTTTATCAGAGATGGGTGAAGGGAGCTGGTTACCCTGGTCTTCTATGTTTTTGGCTTCCTCCCGCTTTGTTAACTCTTTCTGATAATTCTTATAGTAATTGCATTACCTGGTGCCTTTCCAGGTCTTCTTTCTTTCGCCTTTTCTACCTTTGTCTTTCTAACTGCTCTAACTGTAGAGGCAAAAGCTGCTTTCAGTAAGAGTCCCTATTAATTTTTTAATAAAGCTTAAATGAGGCTTTTGTCCTATCCTTTGCCTGCCTTGGGGCACCTTCCCTACAGTAACTAAGTGGGTACCTCTGTCACTGTTTAAATTACTCTTCTTTTTAAAGAGCATTAACTGTTTAACAAAAAGTAAGAGTTATGGAAGTTCAGAGGAAGAAGGAATCTGTGATCTTATTTGCAACCTTTAGTATTTACTTACTAAAGTCGTGCAGTTGGTGAAAGGGCCAGGAATACAAATGAGGTTTCTGATGCTGCATAACTGGACAATGACAGGTACAAAGCTCCTTTCTAACAGACAAAGAACAAAGTTAGTCTTTCTCTGGTTTCCAGGTCAAACACTTCTCTTCCTTCCAGACCTTCCTCACATACTTCATGATAATATTTGCTCAGTGATTTATGGTCTGCCGTCCTCCACGTATGTTACCTCAGTTGATCTTTAGAACAACTGAAAGAGGTGCATAGGTCTGGGGTTTGCATCTTCCTAGCTTTACAAATGCAGACATTGAAGCTCATGTCCCAGATTTTGCAGGGGCGGAGAGTAATAGCCTGATGAGGGTGTGAACTGAAATTCAGTCTTCTCACTTCAGACCTGGAACTCATTACACTGTTCTCTGATGCCCCTCCCACGTGCCTGCAATTCCACATTATTTGGTGACATTCACCTTGATTCTGTTATTTTCTAGTAACTGAAATCCTGACTTTTCTAGGAAAATAAAGCAACCTCAGAAAACCAAAGATACAGCCTTTTCTTTCAGTCAAATTTGGATTTATTTATAACATGTTCATTCTTTGAAAGCAAAAGGAATCTTGAAAATGGCACATCTATCCTTTGCCTACAAGGCACACTGGAACAATAAGACCCGGAACAAAGTAAGTTCCATGATGACAATGAAAAAATTAATCAAGGTGGGAAGACAGAGGGATTAGTAATAATGGGGGGGAGATACAATTTATTGAGGAAAGTTCTCTTTGTTTCATAGTACAAGAACTTTAAATGTTAGTGTTGTATATGTGCTAGTGTATTCATAATTTATATTGAAAATAATCTATCAGCAGTGTTGAAATTTGTAGGGGCAAATCCCTTTATTCAGTATATTTACTCCCCTCACCCTCAGCCTTGTCTGGCCACTGTGCTAAGCACTGTTGGGAATCCTGAGACTAAATAATTCGGTAACTATTGGTTTAAAAACTGTCACTCTCTCATTTTAAGAGGTTATCATATCCATCTTAATGAGCAAACAGTTTGGAATAACAATTCTTTCCTAATCTGTAAATGTCTTGAGGATGAGGAAACTTTATGACTCATAAACACAATATTTTAGAGCCGTAGCAATGAACTCTATCAGCTGGGTGTGGAGCGCACACCTGTAATTCCAGCTTCTTGGGAGGCCAATGTAGGACTATTACAAACCTGTGGCCAGCCCGGGCAATTCAGCAAGATCCTGTCCCTAATTTTCAAAAATTTGAAGAAGGGCTGTGAATACAGCTCAGTGGTAGGGCTTTCCTGTTTAATCCCTAGCACCACAGAAAGCGGGGGGAGGAGAAGAAGTAGGGGTGAGTCCGTAAGTTCCAAAATGGATCTCATAGGAGCCTCTCCATCAGAAAGCCCCACCTGGTCCTTCTCCCTTCCCCTAGAAATGGCTCAAATGATTCAGTCACAACAAACACTGTATCCATTAATGCCACACCCTCTTCCCATCAGCAAATTCACTCCTGGACTTTTCAAGCTGAAGCGGGCAAGAGGCTGTGCTAGAGGAAGGGACAATGAAGGGGACAGATAGGAGCACACTTGTTTCTAAAATGCCAGTGTATCCAATTTTGTTTATTTTGCATAAATTTCCCCTTGAGTTCACAGGCTCCTAACTCAGCAAAATTAAAATGAGATTAAGCAATCAGAGAAGTGGCCTATAAGGACGGTCCAGGCCAGTATGCAAATGAAATGTGGGACTGGGCAGGTAGAGGATGAGATGAGAGGCCCATCCCAGATGTCATCTCCTTAGACAGCCTTTTCCAACCTCCTAGTTGGTTCCCAGTTCTCTGCTCAGCTCTGCTTCCTAAGAACCTGCTCCTGGGCTGGCTCTTCACCATCGGTTCTACCTTCCTTTCTAGTCCTCTTTTCGGGCACTGCAACCAAATACTCCTTACCTCTATTCCTATTGAACTCACTATTTCTCTCCCTAGATCACAGTTATTTGCGTCTTTTTACCCGCATTTATTGCACTGTATTGAAATAATTCTGTACATGTTTCACTCTGCCTGAGCCACTGGTTTCCCTAGCCTCTGGGTTTTATTTGCATCTCACTCCTTAAGTAAGGTGCCATCTCATAATTAGACTTTCTCTCTTTGGTCCCCATACTGACTCTTAACATAGTTAAAGCCCAGAAGACTTAAGTTATAAGAAGGGTGGTGTAGTCATATTATAGTATTGTCAGTTTATTCAGTTATTTCAGCTTAGGTGCTAATGCTGTGGAGCAGGCCTGGGACTGGCTAAGTAATATAATTTGAAGCGACTGGAAAGTAGGTTATTTGTGGCTCAACCGTGGAAACCAGGAATGCTCCACTCATCTATCAATGGACATTTTGTTTCCACATTTTAATTACTGTGGACGGTCCTGCAGTGGAGAATTAAAAATGACAGAGTAGAGACCAGGAGCAAAATTGGCCTCTCCAGGACCAAGAAGCAGATACCTGGAAAATATCTGAATGAAGAAAACAAGAAGCAGCTCTCCAGAAGAGAAAGAGCTGCCTGGAAAACTAGAAATACAGAGAAACTGAACACAATGCAGAGAAAAGAACAACACAGTCCGGAACACTAACACCAGCTCCCAGGGAAGGGGACTTGTCTCCACTAATGCAAAGTAAGAGTGGAGAGAGTTGGCAGCTCCAGGGAGAAACCATGGACAGGGCCAACAGTGCTACCCCCAAGAAAATCCTGTGGCTACTGTGAACTGTAAAAACAGCATGGGGCTTCACTCTGACTCCTACCTGGCAAGCTAGAGTTGGAGAAGCAGCCAATGCAACACCCCCATATTTGAGTCTTTCATCCAGAGCCGTTTTGGGAAGGGGTTCTTTAGGACAGAGTTACAGAACCACCACACTGCAGGGTTTCTGTGCTTAACCCTACGACAGTGACTGGATAGGAGATGGCCACAAGAGACAGCTGCAGAGAGGGTGTGGGCTAGACACAGACTGCCTGAGAAATCTAAACTCAGGCCAGAAAAACACACGGGGCCCCACCTTCCATAGTGAGAAGCTACGTTAGTTGTGTGTGGTTTTCAAAGCGCACTGGGTCTGAAAGCTCTGGCATTTAGCCCAGTGGACTGCTTGTCCCCACTGCCCCACTGCCTACATCAAAAACAGAACTCAGTGGTCTGTTTGCTTTCCTCACCTGCCAGCATGGTCAGGGAACACTTTCTCTCAGACAGTTGCCACAGTCTGGGGTGTATGGACAGAGGGGCCTGGGATTAGGGGTGCACCTTGAAAACCCATAGGCCATAAAGCCAAACAGAATCAGTGACATGGGATGCACAGAAGGACACAGAAACTGGGAGTGACAGGAGTGAATACAGCTTGGACATACAACATTGAAAGGTGGTGTAGGATTCAACATTCAGACACCAAAACATGAATGTGAGGCAGATCGGGGCATGACAATGTGGTTGGACAACTGGTGTGACCTGTCAATCTCAGAGACCTGTTAATAATGGAGATTCAGAACAAGCTTCTGAGCCCTGCACCTGACACCAACCAGGAAATGTTGTCTTCAATTCTTCTGGCATGAGATCAAGCCAAGCCTTGGGTTTTTGATGGGACAACTTAGGTCTGGTGTCAGAGAAGGGGATATAAAGATGGTGGTCACTAAGCTCCTGGCTGCTATGAGCCTTTGCATCAGCCCATCCCACACTCTGCAGGGGGTACTTCTTTTCCTGCCTTAACTGCCCCATACTCACTCTGCACAGTACATCTTTTCAGAGCACTTTTTCTTCTTGAACAATTCTTTTTCTTCTTCTTTTGCCCTAAATAAACATTAAACTTTTGCATTCATTGACTGTTCTGTTCAATTCTTTGAGTGAGGACCACTTGTCACTCCAATACTTGGTAACAAGTATGGAACAAGATTGGACTTAGTAGTGTTTCACTATCCCTTCTCCATATCTGGTGGATCCCATATGGCAGACACTGGAAAGACACCACACATTTAAAAACATGGAAGAAGCCAGTTGTGGTGGCACACGCCTGTAATCTTAGCACTCAGGAGGCTGAGTCAGGAGGATTGCTGTGAGTTTGAGGCCAGCCTTGGTTACACAGTGAGTTCAAACCCAGCCTGAACTACATAGTGAAACCCTGTCTCAAATAAAAATAAATAAATGGAAGAATTTTTGGACTCATTTTTCTTTTTCTTCATTGGTTTTAGGAGTTCAGGGGTTGAGTTCTTTTTATTTTGCCATTTCTCTTTCATTCTTTTTGTTGTTGTTCTTTTTGTTATTTTTATAGCATTCTATTCTCTTTTACTCCCAAATAGGATCTTTTATCTCACTTTTCTCTCCTTTTCATCTTCCTTTTCATTATATTTCAAATTTTTCTTCTTTTATTTTCCCCTTCTTCACCCCCTTTTTATTAGTATTACAATTAAGCTTTAATAACTTTTAGATACTTAGTTTACTCTATGCTATTATTGTTGAATTCTTTTCTATTAATGGTGGTACAGTTGTTCCATTTACTACATGTTTACTAAATGTCAGGATTTGGTTTCTCTTTGTGTCAATATTATTATTGCAGATTTCTATTGTTAAGGGTGGTACAGTGGTAATATTCATTGGTTCTTACTATGTCAATATTCAGTGTGTCTTTGATTTTACCATTGTTGCTGATTTTGTTACTACTGCCAGGGTGGCATTGTTCTTGTTTTTTTCTGTATGTCAATGACTGGTTTGTCTTTGTATCATCAGCAATACAGTGGATCATTTCCAGAAAACTGGATGCTAGGCCAATTACACTGCATCCTCCCCTCTCCAAATTAACTCAGGTAGTCAATCTTGAGGCAGAGGCAAAAGGTTATAGATAGCCATACCCAGAGCACATCACTGAGAAAGACAATAATGAATGAGATCTCCATACTAGAAACAAAGCTTTCCACTGCAATCAACCTGCAAGCCTCAACTCAAAAACAAAGAAAGAAAGAAAATAGAAACATGAGAAGACAAGCCAATAAAATGGCTCCAAAAACTCCTATCTTCCCCAAAGTTGATCAACGGGACATTAATGTGGAGAAAAATCAAAAGTCATACAGCTGAATTATACAAAGTGATAAAAGAGGAAACAAAAACAGATCAATAAGGTGCTCAGTGAACTAAAAGAAGATACAACTAAACAGATAATGGACTTCAACAAAATGGACTTAATTAAATAAATAGGCTTACAGAAGACACTAATTAAAAGCTAGCTACACAAAATGATACAAAATAAGAATGACAAGTTTAGCAAATATTTGAGTGCAACAAAAAGTACCAAAAAAAATCCAACAGATAAAAATTCTATTGAAAGTAAGGGCAGCAGAAGTGACCACTGTGAGGACAGAGTGTCAGAACTAGAAGACAGGGTTCACATAGGTGACCACAAACTCAGAGATATCTTAAAAACAATAAGAGATGATGGAAATGGATCCAACAGTTGCTAGACAACACAAAGAAGACTGATCTAAGATTAACTGGAAAATCAGAAGATGCCATGAACGACATTAAAAAAATCTATATACAGAAATAATAAAGAAAACATTCCAATATGGAGCAATTAACATACAGATAAGTGAGACATATAGAACACCAAATAGCCACAATCAGAAAAGAACTCCACAACACATCATAGTCAATTCTAAGAAGGACAAAATTTTAAAAGCTGTTACAGAAAAGCAACGAATCACTTCTAAAGGTAAACCCATTACAGCAGACCTCTCAATACAAACCTTAAAGGCCAGGAGAGCTTGGAGGGAGTGTTTCAAGTCCCGAAACAAAAGAACTCCAGAAACTATCTTTCAAAATTGATGGAGAAATAAGGTCTTGTCATGTCAAAGAGCACCTTAAAACATTTATGACCATCAAAACGCACTCTAAAACTTTTCAAGGATCTTCCAGAAAGAGACAATGAAGCCAACAATGCCAAAAACTCTAGTGGAATGAATACATCAGGTAGGATGAGCAGTTAATCAGAAGGAGGGGAAAAAGGGAATCGATAACAGGTAAGCAAGGCAATAACAGGAATAAGTCAAGACTTCTCAGTAATAACCCACAACTTGAATAGAATCAACTCCCAAACTGAAAGAAACAAACTGGCACACAGGGATGTGAGAGTGATTTGGCTGCGACATCTGCACCCCTGATCGCCAGGGTTGATTCTGCTGATCTGGCTGGCTAGGCGGGCATCCCCTTCCTCCCTCACTGGTTCATGTGTGTCCTCCCGAAGCTGTGCGTGCGTGCAGTCAAAGAGGACCACCGCCCCTTGTAGAGGAGGACTGTTTCCTCCTCAAGGGTTTAGGAGTAACTGCACTCTCCTGCTAGAACCTCCAAACAGATCGGCACACCAGACCTAAAACTGAAAGTAAGTAGTATGCTATTGTAAAAGAAACACATTTAATCCAAAAAGAAATTCAGAGACTAAACATCAAAGGATGGACAACAATATCCCATGAAACAGGTACACAAAAACAAGCAAGAGTGACTAGCCTCTTTTCAGACAAAGTGTACTTCAAGCCAAAACTGATGAGAAGAAGCAAAGAAAGTCACCATATATAGGTTAAGGGAACAATTCAACAGGAAGAAATAACGATTATAAATATTTATGCCCTGAACTCTGGCACACTGAACATCATAAAACAAACATTGATGAACATGAAAGAGTAGATATACATAAACTCAATAGCCCACTATCACAAATAGATCAAGACAAAAAAAAAAAAAACCCAAAACAAAGAATATGCTTTGTACATCTTTGACAAATGGATTTAATAGATATCTATGAAGTGTTCCACCCAACAACAAATATACATTCTTCTCACCAGCGCATAGAACTTTCTCCAAAATAGACCACATGCTTTCTCCAAAATAGCCCATAAAGCATGTTTAAATAAATACAAAAGAATTAAAATTATCCTATGCAAATTATCATACCACTGCAACAAAAGAATGGCAAAAGAAACCACAAAAATTATGTGAACATGCAGATTACACACTACCCTCTTGAATAATCAAGGGGTCACAGAAGAAATCAAGGAAGAAATAAGACAGTTCCTAGAATTAAATGCTAATGCCAGTCCAACATACCAGAATCTATGTGACTGTCTTAGTTACTCTTCTCATTACTGAGACAAAATACCCAACCCCCAAAGTTAAAGGGGGAAAGGTTTATTTGGCTTACAGTCTGTAGAGGTTTCAGTCCACAGTGGGCTGGCTCCAAGGAGGGTGGCATGGCAGAGGGGCATGGCAGAGGAGAAACAGTTCATGGCAGGCAGAAGACAGCAAAAACAGCAAGCAAAAAGAGGCAACAGCAGCCTCTTTCTGCCCCTTTTATATTCTATCTAGACTATCCCACTGAGGGCAGGTACCAAACCAATCAGTGGGCTGATTTAGTAATCACACACACTTAATCCTAGCATCACACACTCTAGAAAAAGCCCCACTTATGACCACATGAGGCTTTGCCGGGGAACATCTAGATACAAACCATAATAGGTACACAATGAAACAGTCCTAAGAGGGATGTTCATAGCTGTGAATGTCCAAATCAGAAAAATTGAGTGAGCCTCAACAAATAACCTCCATGTCCTGGAAAAACAAGAACAACACAAATCCAAAGCTAGTAGAAGGAAAGAAATTATAAAGCTCAGAGCAGATGTTAATAAAATTGAGGCTAAAAGTACAATACAAAGAATCAGTGCATGGAAGAGCTGGTTCTTTGAGAGAATAAACAAATCCTTAACAAATCCTACCAAAAAAGGGGGGAAAAGACCCATGGTAATGAGAAAAAAAGTTGAAATCACAATGGACTGAAATTCAGATTATTATTAGTAATTATTTCAAAAATCTATACTCCAATAAATAGGAGAATCCAGAAGAAGTGGGTAGATTCCTAGATACATTGGAATTATCAAAACTGAACCAAGAAGATATAAGAACCCTGGCTAATTTAATAACAGGCAATGCAATTGAAGCAGTAGTAAAAACCAACTAGGAATAGTCCAAGACCTGATAGGTCTAAAATTCACCAATGAATTTTAGAAGAACTTCAGAGAAGATCTAACACCAGTGCTCCTTAAACTCCTTAATGAAATTGAAAGAGGAGGAGTACTTCCAAACTTATTTCTGGAATGTAAAATTAGCTTAATTCCAAAACCAGACATGGACTCAATTGAAAAGGAAAACTATGGGCCAATGTTGTTAATGAACACAGATCCGAAGATCCTCAACAAGATACTGGCAAACACATTGTAACAAATCATCAAATATCAGATATCATGAGCAAGTAGGTTTCATCCCAGGCATGCCAGGATGGTTCAACATACACAAACTGATATATGTAATTCATCATGTAAACAGAAACAAGGAAAAAAAATCACATGAACACCTGAATAGATGCAGAAAAAGCCTTTGACAAAATCCAACATGCATTCATGATGAAATCTCTGAAGAAAACAGGTATAGAAGCACCTCAGTCGATCTAATATAAGCCATTTATGACAAACCTACAGACATCATATTAAATAGGGAGAAACAAAGCCTTTCCTCTAAAATTAGAGACAAGGACCAACACTATAAGCAGTCCTGTTCAATACAGTACTTGAAATATTAGCCAAAGCAATCAGACAAGAGAAAGAAATAAAGGGGATACACATATGAAAGGAAGTCAAACTATCCATACTCTCACATGACATTATCTTTTACATAAAAGACCCCCCAAATTCCACCAAGACACTTCTAGAATAAACAAATCCAGCAAGGTAGCAGGATACTAAATCAACACCCAAAACTCAATAGCATTTCTGTATAGCAATAATGAACCAATTGTAATAAAACCATCAATACCATTCACAATTCTCAATAGCTTCAAGAAAAATTAACTACTGCTACCCAGGCCTGTAATCTCAGCACTCAGGAGGCAGAGGCAAGAGGATTGCACTGAGCTCAAGACCAGCCTGGCCTATATAGTGAGACTCTGTCTCAAAAAAAAAGGAAAAAAAAAAAAAAAGAAAGAAAACAGAAGAAAAACTAAATACTTAGGAATGAACCTAACAAAGCAAGTGAATTGGCTCTATAACAAAAACTGTAGTACTCTGAAAAAAGGAGATCAAAGCAGACATCAGAAAATGGAAAGATTTTCCTAATACTTGATAGGCAAAACCACTATTATTAAAATACCCATCTTCCAAAACTGATACATAGATTTAATGTGATCCCAATCAAAATGTCAATAGCATTGTTCACAGAACCAGAGAAAACAATCCTAAAATTCATATGAAACTAGAAGAGACCCAAAATAGTAAAAGCAGTCCTGGGCAGGAAGAGTAAAGCAAGAGGCATGGCAATCTTGGATTGCAAGTTATATTACAAAGCTACAGTGATTTTTAAAAATGATGGTACTAGCACAAAAACAGGCATGAGGATCAATGGGAACAGAATAGAAGATGTAGAAAAATCCCCAGGCATTGTCACCCATGTGATCTTTGAGAAAGAGGCCAAAAACACACTGCAGAAAAGGTAGCCTGCTTAGCAGATGTTACTGGGAAAACGGGCTATCCATACACAGAAAATTAAATCTAGATCTGTATCTCTCCTGCTGTACTAAAATAAAGTCAACATGGATCAAAGACATAGGTATTAAAACAGAAAAAGGACCTCCAGGAAGATGTCAGAGTGGTGAGCAGCAGAGAAAGAGCCTCTCCAAAATTTTGTGTTCAGATACAGGAATAGAGCAATGTGGAGATAGAGGAGGGAGGTGGCTCTCTGGGACCTAGGAAGGATACGAAGTGAGAATTGAAGCCCACAGGGAGAGCAGAGTGAGACTTCAATGAAGGAGGAGGAGGTGGCAGGTGCCGCTTGCTCCGAGCCCAGACTCACTGCATGGGAGGGGCAACTCAAACCTGCAGACACACAGTGACTGCTGGCAACCCCAGAGGCCTCCACAGAAAGACACAGCAGTGGAATGGAGCAGTGGATACAGAGGACTGCAGTGGCTGGTAAGTTATTTGGGCTCAGACGTCCTCCAGGAGAGGGTGATTGGCCGGGAGCCAGCTCAGAGAGGAGCCAACTGAGCTCAGAACTCAAGAGCAGCTGCTGGCTCATCTAGTGGCTCCCGTTGTCGGAGTCAGGGAACCAAGTTCAAGCCTGCAGGAGGTCAGGAACCCAAGTTTGAGGCACCGAGGAGCTGAGTTCAAGCCGGCAGGAGGTGCACAGACTGAATGGGTCTGGTTCCAGTCTCACAGCCAGAAACCAGCCTGAACTTCAGTGGACTAAACGTGGAGGCCCACTAGAATTACCCACTATACCTCCATAAAGTCACAGCTGGCTTGCTGGATTAGTCAACTCGAATCCGGGCTCTGCCCACATTGTACAACAGTGACGTAGAGACACACCTAGAAGTGGACATTGTTTTTCCTTCTCTTTTCTGTTTTTTTTTTTTTTTTCTGTGGGTACCGGGGGGTCGACCTCAGGACCTCGCGCGCCAGCAGGCGCCCGTGCCACTGAGTGATATCACCGGCCCCTTTTTCGTATGTGGGTTCCGGGAGTCGAACTCGGGCCCTCGTGCTTGCTGGGCAGGCGCTTAAGCCACTGAGCCATCTCACCGGCCCCTATTTTTGCTTTTTAATGATTGTTTATTCTTGTTTTTATGTGTCAACATGGTTTCTAGCTTTTTGTCATCGTTGTTCTGTTATTTTTATTTCTTCCTTTTCTCTTTCCCTTCTGTCTTCTTCACCAGTTTCCCAAAGTTTTCATAATTTTCCTTTGTCCTCCAGCCTTGCTTCTAATCTCTTCCTCTTTTTCTATTTCTCTATTCTCTTCTATTTTTCCCCCAACTCCTTTTAAATTTCTCCTCTAAGGGTAAAATTGCTATATTGAGGGCTTATTTACTACATACGATTTTCTGGTGCGTTTTATATTTTGTTATATAACCACAAATCTAGTTCACATGGCTAAAGGTGGCAAATTAATGGTTACCTCAGTTTGTCATTTTCTAGGCTGTGTTTGATGCTATTGTTATTGCTGATTGCACCACTTTAGCAAACAGTGACATAATCTAACCAGTTGTTCTTCCTGCTCCACCAAGACTGAGATTGCCTAAGCTTCATTAAAGATACCATACGCCAGTGCCAAAGAACCCCGGGCTGGGTATAGGGGTCTTGGGCTACCCCCAACCTCCTTAAATGAGTCAAAGTGAAGTCCTAAATTAAAAAAAAACACAAGTAGCATGGTTTTGTGGGGAATCCAGGAAGGTCAGAACTCTCTGGGACATAAGACAAGAGCATCTCTGGACAGCTCATATTTATTTCACAGATTTGGGGGTAGCAGGAAGTGGAGGGTACGAAAGCCCACGAAGTTAGAACATAGGCGGTAAATTTTGTTAATTAAGAGAACTATTTGATCTCTAAGGCTGACAGCTTTATTGCTCTGGAATAGGGGGTGTCAGCAGCCCATGTCCTCAGTTGCCTCAGCTGTGGTGTTATCTTGACTTCAGAGCACTGTGGATATGAGCTTTTCCAACACAGCCAGAGGCCACTTTGTGGTCAGCAATTTAACCCTGGTCCCCAACAGCTGGGCCAAGTAGGCAGCAACTTCTCAGCCCCAATAAATTGAAGGGGTAGGATCTTGCAATAGATTCAAAACCTAAAATCCAGCTACACCTGGAAGACATCCTTCAGAAGTAGTCATTTCCTAAGGGTTATAAATACTAGCAATAAAGCTACCCACCATAAGCAATTTACAAGCATCAACCCAGGAATTAAATTTTTAAAAACTAGAAAACAAGGAAATACTTAAACAAGATGCAACCCCAGACTTTCAGCTCACCAACAGCAAACCCAGGGGGCAATAAGGTAGGACAAACTGAAAGCCACCCACCTGGACTTTCTGAAGTGGTAACAGTGGAAGTAACAAAGCAGATGAATGAAGCTCTAGAAAAAATCAAATCAGAAATAATTTCTCAGATAACAACAGAGATGGTGACCATCATGAAAGACAGGCATAGTCACTCTAGAGCAGATAGATTAAAAAAAAAGAAGAAAAAAGAGGAGCTTATGAAAATGATGGAAATCATGAATGCCCAAATAGGAAAAAATTAGAATCCATGAAACAGATTCAGATATCCAAGAGATTAAAAATTCCATTGAAATTATATGCAGCAGAATGGGCCAATATGAGGACAGAATCTCAGATACAGAAGACAGAATTGTGGTTAGGTACTAGAAACCCTTTCCACAGCACCAGTTATTGGGGATGTCTGTAGTGAGTCCCCAGTCTTCTGCCTGAGTTACGGTGTAAGGCGGGAAAGAAAAGAGCGAGCAAGAGCCAAAATAGAGGGGTGTAGCAGAGCTCTGGGATGACCAGTCGCTCTTGGGGAACTAAAGGCCCAGTATCTCCCGCTAGCCACCATTGTATTTAGCCAGTGCAGGGGGAGGGGTACGGTGCTTTTTCTGGAACAGCATAGAAGTAGTGGTCAAATGGGCAAATTAACATCATAAAGGAAACAAGTTACGATTCATCCCCCCACCTGGGCACTAGTCTCCTTGTACTGTCCTCAGTAGACTTTATCCTGCTCTGTGAGCCTCAATGACCAAGAGGAAGAGGGATTTCTGAGGAAGAGGGATTTCTGCATTCGGCCCACAAGGCAAGGGGAAATCATTTTATAATTTGTGGTCTCCAACAGTTAGCAATCATGAAAAGAAAGAATTCTTAAAAGTAGCAAGGGAGGGCCGGGGATATAGCTCAGCGGCACAAGTGCCTGCCCGGCAAGCACAAGGTCCTGAGTTCAATTCCCAGTACCAAAAAAAAAATAGCAAGGCACCACAAGAAATAAATCCAGCAGCTGCTAGATGAAGATTGATTGGAGTCAATGAAAAAGTAGGAGATAGCACAAATGACCTGTTCACAAAAGTCATGCCAGAAAACTACCCAAGCAAGGAAAAAGAATTTGACATACAGATAAGTGAGGCATATAGAACTCCAATTAGCCGTGATTAAAAAAAAATCTATATCAAAGCATTTAATAATCAAGATCCCAGAAACTCAACACAAGAACAGAATAATAAAAGTTGTTAGAAAAAGAAACTAATCACCTATAAAGGAAAGTCCATCAGAATCACAGCAGACTTCTCAACACAAACCCTCAAGTCAAGGAGAGCTTAGAGTGAAGTATTTCAAGCTCTAAAAGAAATCAACCTCCAACCCAGGTTAGTGTACCCTGCAAAACTATCTTTCAAAATTGATGGAGAAATAAGATACTTCCATGACAAAGAACACCCAAAGAAATTCATGACCACCAAATCAGCACTCCAAAATGTTCTGAAGGACATTCTAAAAAGTTATAACAAAGACTACAATTCAATGAAGCCCAATAGAATGAATCCACCAGGGAAGGCAAGCAATTAAACAGAGGGGGGAAAAGGGAACCAACAATAGGAAAATAACATGACAAGGATAAGTCAATACACATCAGTTATACCCATCAACGTAAATGGTCTCAATTCACCAATCAAAACAAACACACTGGTATAACGGATTAAGAAGCAAGATCTAGCAATATGCTGCATATAAGAAGCATATTTAATTCAAAAAGAAATTTACAGAATGAAAGTCAAAGGATGGAAAACAATAATCCATGTGACAGGAACATGGAAAAAAGTAGGGGTAGCTATTCTGTTTGCAGACAAATGGATTTCAACCTAAGACTAATTAAGAGAGAGAAAGAAGGTCACTATATCTTTGTAAAGGGAAAAATCCAAGAGGAAGAGATAACAATCATAAATATACATGCACCAAATACCAGCTCACACAACTATATAAAGCAAATATTAACAGACATGAAAAATAAAATAAGCACTAATACAATTGTAATGGGGGACCTCAATATACCACTGTCAGAAATAAACAGATCAACTAGACAAAAAATTAAGAATAAAATATTAGAACTGAACCAAGCTATTGAACAAAAGTACTTAGTAGACATCTGCAAAGTGTTCCACTCCACAACATCAGAATACACATTCTTCTCAGCTACGCATAGGACATTCTCCAAAATAGACCACATACTAGCTCATGAAACATGCTTAAGTAAATGCAAAGGAATTGAAGTTATCTCCTACATATTATTAGACCATAGTGCAATGAAATTGGAAATCAATGTCAAAAGAAACTACAAGAACATCATAAGCACATGGAAATTACATAGCACCCTTCTGAACAACCCTGGGTCACAGATGAAATTAAGGAAGAAATTAGACAGTTTCCACAATTAAACAATAATGCCAATAAAACATACTGGAACTTATGGGACACAGTGAAAGCAGTCCTGAGGGAAATTTATAGCAGTGAATTCCCATATCAGGAAAACAGAGCAAGCTCTAATAAACAACTTAATTTTAAACCTCAAGTTTCTAGAAAAAGAAAAGTCAAGCCCAAAACTTGTAGGAGGGAGGAAATTAAAAAATCAGAGCAGAAATAAATGCAGTGGACACTAAGAAAGCAATTCAAAGAATCGATGAATCGAAGAGTTGGTTCTTTGAAAGATTAAATAAAATTGACAAACACTTAGCTAACCTTATCCAAAAAAGGGAAGAAAAGACTCAAATCCATGCAATTAGGAATGGAAAGGGTGAAATCACAGCAGATCCAGCAGAAATCCAGAGGATCATCGATACCTACATCCTGGCCAACATTTTTTCCCATTCCATAGGTTGTCTCTTCACTCTTGATGGTTTCCTTTGCTGTGCAGGAGCTTTTTAATTTGATTTGATCCCATTTTAATTTGGTGTGATTCCATTGATCCTTTGTAATATTTCCTGTGCAAGTGGAGCTCTGTTCATAGTCTTAGAGCGTTTTACCTATTCTGTCTTCCACCAGATTGTGTTTCTGTCTTAATATTTAAATCTTTGATCCATTTTTATTTTAGCTTAGTGTGTACTGAGAGATATGAGTATATGTTCAATCTTTGGCATGTGGAAAGCCAGTTTTCCCAGCACCATTTTTTAAAGAGGCTATTCTTCCTCCAGTGAAGGTGTTTGGTTCCTCTGTTAAAGAGAAAGTTTTTGTGCCTGGAGTTATTTCTGCATCTTCTATTCTATTCCATTGATCCACAAGTCTTTTTTTTTTTTTTTCCCACAATACCGTGCTGTTTTTATCACTGTTGCTTTGTAGTATAACTTGAAGTTGGGGATTGTGATGCTTCCTGCTTTGCCCTTGTTGCTCAGAATTGTTTTTGCTCTTGTAGGTCTCTTCTGGTGCCATATGAATGTTGGCATTGTTTTCTTCAGGTTTGTGAGAATGCTGCTGGTATTTTGATTGGGATTGCATTAAATCTGTATAAGTTTTAGAAGTATGGCCATTTTCACTCTATTAATTCTGCCTATCCAGTTACAAGGGTATCTTCCCAGTTTCTATTATCCTCTTTGGTCTCTTTTTGTACTATAGTTTTCACTGTAGATGTCTTTCACTTCTTTGGTTAGTGTAACTCCTAAGTATTTCATTTTTCTTGACGCTATTGTGAAAGATGTTGTTTCTCTGATTTCTCTCTTGGTCAGTTATTGGTGTACAGGAACTCTATTGATTTTTGAGTGTTGACTACTGCATTTGCTTAGTAATTCTCGGAGTCTTTTGCTGGAGTTTTGGGGGCCTTCTATGTAGAGGATCATGCCATCAGCAAGTAATGACAATTGAACTTCTTCCTTTTTTATCCTTATTACTTTTATTTCTTGTCTAATTGCTCTGGCTGTTTCAAGAACTATGTTCATGGAAGTGGTGATAATGGACACCCTTGTCTTGTTCCTGATTTTAGAATGAAAGCTTTCAGCTTCTCTCCATTTAGTATGATGTTGGCTGTTGGTTTGTCACAGATAGCTTTTATTAGATTAAGACATTCTATTCCAATTTTCTTTAGGGTTTTATCGTGAATGGGTGTTAGGTTTTGTTAAGTGCTTTGTGTCTGTTGAGATGATTATGTGGTTTTTGTCCTTGCTTCTGTTAATGTTATGTATTATATTTACTCATTTGTGTATGTTGAACCATCCCTGCATATCTGGAATGAATCCTATTTGGTCATGGTGTATAATCACTTCAATTATTTGCTGCATTTTGGTATCAGGATAATGCCTGCTTCCAGGAATGACTTTGGGAATATTGCTTCCCTTTCAACTTCATTAGGAGTTTGAGTAACGGCATTAGATCTTCTCTAAAGTTGTTGTAGAATTTGGCAGTGAATCTGTTGGGACCTGTGCTTTCCTTAGTTGCTAATTTTTAAAAATTACTTCTTCAATTTTATTGACTGAAGCTGTATTATTCAAGATTTTTGTATCTTCTTCATTCAGCTTTGGTAATTCCTACGTATCTAGGAATCTATCCATATCTTCTGGATTTCGGCAGAATGTGTTGTGACTTCCCCCTTTTCTAATTGCATGAATTTGGGTCTTTTGTTTTGATAAAGTTGGCTAAGTATTCTTTCAAAGAACCAATTCTTTGATTCATTGTACTGTTTTTAGTCTCAGTAGCAATAATTTTTGCTCTGCTCTTTATAATTTCCACCCTTATACTAGCTTTGTATTTGTTCTTTTTCTAGAAACTTGGGGTTCATCACTAGGTTGAGTTCAGTTTTTCTGATGGGCTGATTCACTGCTATAAACTTCCCTCTGTAGACTGCTTTCATTGCGTTCCACAGGCTCCACTCTGTAATTTTTGTCCTTGCTTCTGTTTACATGATGTATTTACATTGATATGCATATGTTATACATTCTTGCATCCCTGGGATAACGCCTACTTGCTCATACGTATGATCTTTTTTATTTGTTGTACTCTTTTTGCCAGTATCTTGAGGATTTTTGCATCTATGTGTATTAGAGAGCTTGGCCCGTAGCTCTTTTGTAGCTGGATCCTTGTCTGGTTTTGGAATCAAGATAATGCTAGCTTCCAGGAATGACTTTGGGAGTACACCTTCCCTTTTGATTTCATGAAAGAGTTTGAGAATTACTGGCGTTAGATCTTTCCCGAAGTTCTTGCAGAATTCAGCAGTGAATCGATCAGGTCCTGGACTTTTCTTAGTTGGCAGATTTTTTTATTACTGGTTCAATTCTGGAAATTCTTATGTATCTAGCAATCTCTTCATTTTTTCCTGGGTTCTCCAATTTATTGGCATACAAGTTTGTGAAGTACCATAGTTAACAATATTCTGAATATCAGCATTGTCAGCTGTAATTTCACTTTTCATTTCTAATTGCACTGATTTTTCTTTGGTATGTTTTGTGTGTAAGATGGCCTAAGGTTTGTCTATTTCATTTATTCTTTCCAAGAGCCAGCTCCTTGATTCACTGATTCTTTGCATTTTTAGTCTCCATTTCATTGATTTCTGCTCTTATCTTTATAATCTCCTTCCATACTAGGCCTGGATTTGGATTGGTCTTTGTTTTTCTAATGAGGTACATCATTAGGTTATTTGGGCTCCCTTTTTCTGACGCAGGCATTCGCAGGTATAAACCTCCCTGACAGGACTGCTTTCATTGTGTCCCTTAAGTTCTGGTACGTTATACCAGCATTATCATTTACTTATAGGAACTGTCTTATTTCTTAACTTCTTCTGTGATCCACTGATTATTCAAGAGCACATCATTTAGTTTCCATGGTTTCGCATGATTTCTTTTCCCACTGATTTCTGTGGTTTCTTTTGCCATGGATTTCCAGTTTTATTGTACTATGATCTGATAATATGCATGGTAAAATTTCATCAACTATGTTGCCTTGGCTATATTAATAAAATCAGCAATGACAAGCGTGTCAATGACAAACTAGATATTTACATACCCTAGGAACCAATAATGTACCACCCTTAATCATAGAACAGAGGTCTATAATTAGTGTAAACACTAAGACAAACCAAAGATTTACCTACAGTAAACATCTACGAAATAGAACAATTTTACCTCCACTAGCAGTAGAACAGTATTCAACACTAACATGATAGCGAAGACTCATGTTAAAGCTTAATGGTTGTAAAAATAAAGATACAGGGGTGGGGAACTAGAGAATGAGAAAAAATTTTAAATATTAATCATTGGGAGAGAAAAGTGATAAGGGATTCTATTAAGGAGTAAAAGGAAATTAATAGTATTATGTAACAAAAACCTTATAAAGTTTTATGTAAGAAAAAAAATTTCGAAGTTAAAACAAGAAACTAAAAAGCAAAGAGAGCAACCAAACCCTAGAAAACCAATGAAGGCAAAATCACAAGGAAAAAAGATTCAGTGCATTATAAAAAACAACTGCCGTGTTTTTGAATGAGTGGTTTCTTTCCAAGACATGCAGTCTCGGAGTTCAGCCGCGACTTTCTCTGTGGACTTTTCTTGAGGCCAGTGCTGGGGGCCAGGGCTGTTATTTCTCCCTGGAGCTGTGGACTCTCCTGGAATTTCCTTCTCTCCTGGGCACTGGCTTTAACCACGATCAGGTGGGTCCGTAGGTGAGCACCCGTCAAGGGGAGACAGAACAGTAACGGTGTGGAGTTTGTGGCGTCCACAGCCAGAGGCCAGACCTCGCAGGTGCAGCTGGCCAGGGGCAGTGCCACGAGGAGTGCGCTCCTCCTCCACCTGTGCAGGGCACTGGGGGCAGACTCCCATTTAAACGTTTACTGTCACATGACCACTAGCAAAAGGACAGAAAGTTTGGCTAATCTTTGAAAGTTGTCTAGCATGTCCAGTGTAGAATAGAATTAAATCAATAGTAACAATGATAAAAAAAAAAAAAAACCTTGATAGGTCTCTCGAGGCTTCCTATTATAGCTCATCTCTGGATGTGGGCTTTCCGGAGGTGGCAGGATCACGGGTGTATGGTACTGGCTTAGTCTGACTGGTTTAGCACAGTTGTGAGTGGTGGGATTACTGAAAAGGGAAGCCCTATGCTGGGTGCGGGTAGCACCAACCAATAGGGTTTGTAGCCTGGACGGAATAGGAAGGGAAATAAGGCAGGCTGGCTGCTTTCTGCCTGCCATGCCAGGGATTGTTTCTCATCTGCCTTGTTGCCCTGTCTTGGAACCAGCTGACTATGGACTGAAACTTCTACAAACTGAGCCAAAATAACTTGTGTCAGGTATTTTGTCCCCAGCAGTGAGAAAGTAAAAAGGACATTTCCTTTCACTTTTTAAGTAGAAACAGTGAGACCTAGCTCAGAAACACCATCCTTGAGCAAAATGTTTAACACTATAAAGATACACTTCCAAATAATTACATATATCTGATGGTAGTGGCAGGCGTTCACAAGTGTGAATTCATAGCCAAACCATTCTGCCCTTTGAAAGACCTGTAAAATTATGTGTCTAATGGTGTTTATAAAGCCACCACTGCAGCGTTCTTATCAAGATGAAAGGGGGAATGCTGCCCCAAAATTAGCTTGCTCTTTGGTTATTCTACCCCTTTTAAAGATAATATATTTAAGGTACCTAACATGCTATTTCATATCCGTAGTGGAATGATTACTACAGCCAAGCAAATTAATCCATCATCTTCCAGTTACCTGTGAATGTACAAGAAGGGGGTGCTAAAAAGCACCTAAGGTTCACTTAAAAAATTTCTAGCATGCATTATTCACTATAGACACACTACATCAGATCTCTAGACTTACTCATAAGACTACACTTATTTGGTCCCCCTTTTAAGGTCAACTGACGCATTTTAATTTGAATTATTCTTCATGACCTCACTACCTAAATGATCACAACATAAAAAGAGCTAACTACATTTTTTTGTCAAATCAATATTAGAGACATTTCTGGCCTGTGATTCTAGAAGTATCTTCACCTTAATAGTTTTGAGTTACTGTATTAAAGAAATGCTCCCTAATTAAGTCTAGCATTTTCTCCAATTTCACAAAAAACCACAATAGTCTGGGTACAGTCATGTACCACTTAATGTTTCAGCCAAGAACAGACGGTCATATATGACGGTGGTCCCGTACAATCCCAACAAACTGAAAACCACTGACATCCTAATGCAAAGCATTATTCATGTTTGTCGTGATGCTGATGTAAGACCAACTACGCCCCCTGGAAGCTCTCTCTCCTACTGTGCCAGAATAAACACTGTCCCCTAAGTCCTCCATCTACTATGCTGCCAGTCAGGCAAAAGCACAATGCATATCATTATGCACAGTACATACTTGGTAATAAACATTACCAGCTTGCATATTTACCTTGCTATTTTAGTGTACTCCTTCTACTTGCAAAAATCATTTATATTGGCAGCAGCTGCATGTCTTGATTGTATCAAGAGGCCACACTGAGTGATCAGTACCATCTAGGTTAGTGTAAGACCTCTATGATGTCCACGAGAGGAGGAAAAACGGCTTGCTTCTCAGAATATAAACCTGTTATCACTATACTGGAACAGATAATGTTAGGCTTTAGCTACCAAAAAAGGTTAAGTTTTAAAAAATGAGAACAGTAAATATTTAAGAGATTTATTAAAGCATCTTATCACAAAGATGGAAACAATACAAATTAGAACATGCAACCACCATCTTGCACAGTCGAATCGAACTGTTATATATTTTTTGCTTTCATAGCAGAAAATTTCAGATCTTATACTCAACTCATTCATCCTGAATACTGAATTCATTCTTCCTGAAATTATTCAGGGTAGCAAATAACCAAAACGCAAACCATTATATAAAGAAAGTGCAAAGTTAAAACAGAAAGTATGTGAAGAATACCCTCTTTCCCTTCCCACCCCCCAATTATAGGCATACAATGGCACTTTGCTCTTGCTTAACCTAGACTGTCTTCAAAAAGTACTAAAATGTAATAGAATTTTAAAAAGTTTAATAAATGTCCAAAGAGTTCCTTAGTGTTTGAAAATAAATGCTTAAACAAAAGACAATGTATTTTATAACAAACAAGTTTGAAGAGCCCTGTATTGCAGCATTCTGTAAAATAAACGGGAGAAGAAGCTGGTATAAGGCTTATTGACAAAGGCACACTGTCTTCAGGCAGGTACGTAAGGAGGTGGTGGTTCTTTCTCAGGCATCTTCTCGGCCATTTCACAGGTTGGCAAAACATACTAAATAAAGAGAGAACAAAATTACTTTATTCACTTCTCCTTTAAAATCTCTTCTGGAATATCTCAGTTTTCAGACTCTATGTCCTAAATAGGTGATATAAACCTACAGGGAAGAGCTGAAAAAACTGTTAAAATAGTTCCGGCAAGTAAAGATGCCCAAGTAACCTGGACTTTACACACCGGTGAGATGTCTGCCCCACAGTGCTGGGGAGGGATGGATGATTGCTGGAGAGCCAGGACAGGATTCTTCCTCAGGGCTAACCCCGAGGCTACGAGAACTCCTTGCCAGACAGTACACTTCCCTACTTTCCCCTTTTTCCAGTACCACTGACAAAGCATCAGTGCCAAATACCCCTCAGGGGTTGAGGATTCGCGTGAAGGGGTCCCACTGAGCCACATTACAGGACGTCTTCAGTCCGGTGCTCCACGCTGCCTTTCACCAGAACGTCTGCAGTTTAGGGATCATGCCCTGCAGGGGAAGGGGACACCTTCGTAGGAAGGTGGCACTCTAAGTAACTCTTTCTTTGACAAGCTGGCCTGAGGCCTGATATGAATCACATATATTCTATGTGTTAAAACCTAGGAAGACAATATGGTAGCAACTAAAAAGCTACAAGAGGCAGGGCGCCAACAGATTCACGGAACCCACTGCGTTCATTCTGCTGCAGACAGATCAGCTCCCCGTATAGATATTTTTTGAAAAATACAAGTTTCAGTCAGGGGCACCCTGCCCCAGCTAAGGTCACACCAGCGTGGCGTGGCTGTTTCCTATCTTACTTCCTACACAAACACAATGCTCAAAGGGACCACTGATGAAATGAGATGAACAGTGCAGAGGCTCTCTCGCTTGAGAACCCAGGATTCCAACAGGGAAATGCTAAATCCTACGGGTTTGAAATATTCATGCCCCAAGCCACAGCGATAGCAGATTTCAGGAAGTCAAGGTATGCATTCGTTTAGAATAATCAATAATTGCGAGTGACATTTTAATGTATTAAACAGTAGTTAACCTGTGGAGGTGCTTCAAAAGCGGGGTACTCGGCGATCTCTGGCACATTTCTGTGGCTGATGTACTCGTAGCAGTTCCAAACACAGTTGATTAGGTAAGCCTAAGAGGATCAAAGCAGAATTTACAGATGCTAGGAATCCGAGACTACTTACAACGCAGGTGACTTCCGACACTTCCCTGCATGTTCTCTGTGGAAAAAGGGACCCGACTAGCATAGTCCCCCCCACCCCGCTCTCATTTAAATGTCATGAGTTTCCCAGGAAACCGCAGGGGGTGTCTCCATTCAGGCCTGCAAACCCTGTGCCGCTGCAGGGGAAATTCTTGGCTTGTGAACATTGGGAATCATGATCAATTTCCAACATAAGTCACAAACCGTTTTCAAAAACCATATAAAGATGCTCCTTCAACTTGGGGAAGGATCCTGACCCTTCCAAGCATGCCCTGCAAACAAGACAAAGTACACCCCCTGGAAGCTATCCCTCGCATCGTGCCAGAATAAACACTGTCCCCCAGTCCTCCGTGTACTGCAGCCTGTGAGGAGCTAAGGCTGTGAAAAGGCTTCGAAGGACAGTGTCAGTATCTCAACTGCACTGCCCCCCCAAGATTTAGTCCACACCTTACCTTAACAATGATGAATACCACAAAGAACACAAGAACAATGAACAGCAGGGAACTGGAGTCCAGCGACAGGAGGTCATCTTTGTAGGAGAAATCAGGCTACGAGCAATACAAATGTACACGTGCACATTTACAATCAGCCATGACACTTGTGTTCCGTGATCACCAGACAGCATTGTAAGAACACACACAAAAGATACCAAAGTGACAAGTGGTGGCCTAATAAAAACCCATGAACAGGATTTCAGTCAAAGTGCCTCATTTTCACTAATACATGCTGTCGATCACTTAAAATATACTTGTTTATATATTCAGAATACTCCTACAGAATACTGTCCTCTGAAGAGGACTCTCCATTCCCTAGAACATTTTTTTCTCTATTTTATCTTAATTCCTACTACTCAACTCAAGGGTCTAAATTGAGGTTAATTTTCTCTTTTCCACTATTTCCCATCTTTCTGGCCTTTGGCAAAAGAGACTTGTCCCTGGGTCAGTGAATCAGAAGGCACTGGGATCTACAGAAGCGCTACAAGCCATTTAGTCCTACATGGAGAGAACGGTTTTCCTAAAAGACAACTGTTGGTCCAAATTCATCAGATGGACAAAAGTTAGGCAAAATCGTATGACTTACTCTGTTCTACTAAAAAGGACTGAGTACATGCATTTAAATACTTATTTAGCCCTAATTATGGGCAAGGCAATGAGCTAAGTTTATCAAGAAGGGCATCAGAAAGGAAGAATTTAGGATTTACCAGGGAGTGCCTTCTAATTTGAGTGGGTTAAGTGAGTCAAACAGAAAAAACGGGATCTATAAAAGGAATAGCAAATTCATTTTGATATTTTTTTCCACAAGCCCTTTTCTTAAAAGCTTCTGTCTTTAATGGAAGTACAATACTTAAAATACATTTTCCTAAATGTGATCTGTACTCATGGAAAAACGCTAAGCTAAGAATTTTAGACTTTATTTAGAAGGCATCAGAGCAGCACTGAAGCTGGGCCAAGAGGCCCCGGCCCCAGCTTCCTCTCTCCAATCTCACCACACGCTGCTTCCTCACCCCCTCCTGTCCCCGCCACCATGGCAGCTTTTAGTTCCCTGACTATACCATGCTGTGTGGCCTCAAGGACTCTCACTTCTCTAGAACATCTTCTTCTGTATTTTCTGTCTCTTAACTTAAACTCAAATTCCTCAATGCAATTAAAATCTCACTTTCTATGTGATACCCACTCACACAGTTGCCTACTTCTGATTGCTCCCTCCGCTGATGTGTCTACAGAACCTGGCAGAGTACCTTCACATAAGAAGCAACCAACCAACATTTTTTTGAGAGTAAGAGGTACATTTGGTGGTACGCAAAATGGACTAGACAGGAAATCTGCAAGTGGAGAGAAAAGTTCTGAAGGGCAGCATTTTGGAACTTAACTAAGGACTCCTCTCCCAGTTTTCATCTGTCTGGACTCCACAGTTCTTTCCAAAACTTCTCCATGAAGCCCTGCTTGGGCACTTCATCCCACTGTGTTCCCTGCCCCCTCCACCATACGGCATTATTGTAAGTTCCTTATCTATTGTTGCTGTGACAGCTCCCGTTTACTGTCTAGTCAACAGCTTTACACATCTTGATGCCCCAAATACATAGTTTACTCCCTAAAGAAAAGGAAGTTACACCCACGCGCTTCACCAGTGGTGCCTAGCACAGGGCAAATGACACAGCAGGCACAGTTGTTTGCTATGGATGACTATAAAGACAAACACCAATCATTCGGTGAGTGCCAAATATGATTCCACTTTTAGTGCATTGAAAAACAAGAGCTGAAATGCTACTTCCACGATATCCATATTTAGGATCTTCTAGTTGTGGACTGTCTGAAAAGTATGATAGAAGATATTCCATTTCATCTTTTAAAAATTTATATTAGTACATGTTTACAGTATTATTTTCACCTTAAAGGTTTTGACATGGAGGTAATATTAGACACTTTAAAAATAAACGCATGGGCTGGGCATGGTGGTGCATGCCTGTAATCCCAGCATTTGGAAGGCTAAGGCAGGAAGATCACTGTGAGTTTGAGGCCAGCCTGGGCTACAAAGTGAATTCAAGGACAGCCTGAACTACATAGCGAAACCCTGTCTCAAAAAGACAAAAAATAAAATAAAATAATAAAATAAAATGTAAATGAGGAATATAAAAAGTAGCTAAGGCTGACTCAGGACTTCCATTACGATATTTTACTTAAAAACTTTTTAAAAGTTTAATTGGCATACACACTTACTAAGTGATCCAGATATTCTTTGATTCCTGGCAAATTAGTGACAGAATTGAAAGCAACCAGGCAACTGAAAAAGAAGTCAAAAAGCCGGTAACAGAAGAACGGAATCAGCCAACCCACTTGATACTGTAGAAGAAAATAATAACCACATTTTAGCACGTATATGAAATCATTAGCTACCACTCAGTAAAGATCAAACTCTGAAAGTCAAAAGACAGCATACTTACAGAAATCGCTCCGTACACCAGCATTGAACTGCTTATAAACATAAGGACAGAAACAGCAAAAGGAACACAGGCATTACCTAAAAAAAAAATTTAATTAAACTACTTACACAACAAAAAGAACTCTTCATGACAAAATACAGTATTTTAGCTTAAAGATATTAAAATGTAAATATTTTCAAAATTATCTATAAAGAGATCTAAGACCAAGAAGGAAAAACCATCTAAGTCTCAGCGTTAAGAAATGAATCTTGAGAAATCCATACACAGGTCTTTTTTGTTAAACTGCTGCAACAATTCCTGTTTAGGATGGCGTGGGGACCATGCGCCTATGAGGGAGACGGTCCCTGCACCTGCGGGGTGTGCCGGTCTGAAGGTGTCAAACGGGTAACTACCACCCCGTGGGGCGTGTGCCACAATACAGGCAGTAATCACTAGCTTGGCCTGGGCAATCACAAAAATATTAACAGAATAATACAAGTTAGATCTTGTGAAATGAATAGGGTTTTTTTTAACTGGAAGGAAAAGCTAGCGCTTGCTTAAAAGACAGATGTTTTATACACACAAAGAAACACAGATGCCACCTCCTGCATTAGAGAAAATACAACCTCAAACTCAAAAGTTCTCCACTGATTAATCCCAATCCAACTTCTCAAACGGTTAACTTCATTGTTTTCCTTCACTCTGGCTTCTGCACTACACAGATATATTTTCTTCTTGGTTGAGACAGGGTTTGCTATGCTCCAGGCTGGGCTCAAACTCATCCTCCTGCCTCAGCCTTCTAGCAGGTCTCTATTTGCTTTGTTTCTGAACTCTTTCTCACATTGTTCCAAGTCTTCATTAACCTCTCCTCACTACATGTTTTCATAAAACAGCCGAATAACCTCAAACAACATTAAAACACAACAGCCTTCTTGAGCTTCTCAACACAAATCTATAGCTGATTTTGAGACTCCTGGAAAGACACTAAGAAACTAAAGGACACTGGTAAGAGCAATTAGAATAGCTGCTGTATTGGGTATCTGTATAATCTCACACTGAGCAGTAAAACATCAGCAGCAGTATTTGGAACTAAACTAATTCGCCCTCTATTTTTTCTTAGAAAATACAAAACAGCTAACGTTAATGATTTAAAGAACTTCTCTGCTATAGGATGAATTCATATATAAACAAAATATGAAATTAATATTATAAAAATTGAAAGCAGCATTTCTAATTGAAATAATCAGCTTTTAAGAAGGTCTTATGAGTCACTGCAAGATTATTTTGACATCTGAAATACTGAAATAAGTGAAGTTCAAAGTCTACTGGAGGAAAAAAACAGCAAACTGGGAAAGGAGAATGGGGTCACAGTTATTAGTGCCCTTTAGTCTCTTAGTATCTGTCCAGAGTGTCACAGATACTACAACTACAGATTAGGGAGGCTGAGGCAGGAGAATCACAAGTTTGAGTCTCGCCTGGACAACTTAGCCCAGACCCTGTCTTAAGGGGGGTGGTGAGGGGTGTGGATGTAGCTTAGTGTGAAGGCTCTAGGTTCAACCCCCAGAAAAAGAAAAAACAAAGCTGTTAGTTGTTCTTATGTTACTACATATAATGGCCACAAAATTATTGTTGGCTCCTAGATAAGTGAAATTAACCTTACAGACAATAAATTTGAACAACTAAAGAGACAGAAACCTTCATATAGGGATCACGTCACAGAAGGCCATAAATGTAACAAAGCTCAGGACATACTAAAATGAATCTGAAACCTGAGAAATAAGATCCTGCAGTATCATAAACATACATGTGAACTGGGAATATTTCTCTGAGGTGAAACTAAAAACCATGCAGAAGTTGTTCACACTGAGACGTCTGAGGCATAATTCTGTTCAAATATTAAGTTCTTATATACTTTTATTTTTTTTTCTTTCCAATCAGATGTTATTGGTACCTTTTAAATATACATAATGATCACATTCATCATAGAGAATATGCACCTGTATATAACTTTTTCCCCATTCCCCTACCCTCCCTTCAACCCCTCCTCCCCTCTCCATTTACAAAAGCTTTGTTTCCATTTTTTTTCATTTTTTTTACTTTCCCCTTCTTTCCTTTCCCCCTCTCTCCTCCCTTGTTCCCCTCCCCATTTGAACATTTTCTTCCTATTTCACAGTACCTATTACACATTTTAGCCCTTATTTACACTTTCAGTTTCCCACACCAGAGAAACAACGTGGTATTTACATGTGTCCGATTTATTTCACTTAAGAGTATGGTCTCGAGTGCACATTTATTTTAAAGAGACAGAGGAATAAAAAGCCTTCAAAGGACAATTTATATGAGCATTTCAGGTGGACTATTCGTAATGCCAGTGTTGTCTCTTCATATGAATAATGGAACTGTCCGTAGAACTGTGAGCAAATGTCCCGCCCCAACTACACCGTCTGCTCACTTCATTTTTATTTGGCCTTTCCCTTCTGACCCCAGTACCGTATCTGGTAGTGTCAAGGTGCACAATTACATAGAGTTCTCAAAAGCCACCAGACGGTACTCAGTCCATTCCCTCTTCTGGCTAGAAATCTGTTAGTGTAATTCCCACTGAGTATGTTTGAAAAAAAGTCATCAAAATACAAGTAGATTAAACAGCATTTAATTTTTGTTATGTTTATTACGCAACTTACTTAACCCTTCGAAGTATAATTTGAGCATGAGTTTATCAATATAAATTAGCTTCACGTGTATAAAATTACTGAGGCATCGTTTCAACCAGAAACCCACCGGCTGTCCTCTCAGATGAGTATCTCATCGGATAGCTACCGATGACTTCATACGGAATGTTGACGGCTGGTATTAAATTTGGATGAGTCACCTCCACCGTCAGCGAAATCACCATCAATAGGTTTACCACCTGCAGGGGAGCATTTTATCATTACATTAATTACTACCAGGAAACAGTCCAGCAAAATCTCTACAAGATGCCTTATACTTACTATTATTTTACTTAAAGTAATGAAGATACAAAATAGCAAACGACCTGTGAGATAAAGCATAATTACCACCCTGGGAACACTTTAAAAAAATTAAAACTAAGGAATCACTAAAAACTACCTGTTCAGCAGCAGGTATTTATTCATGTAACCATTTCAGAATCTCTGTACTTGGAGGAGCTATAGTTGATCCAATACATTTATTACTCCGATGCCTGAGGCCCTGTGCAACACCAGTGGATACCAAAACACAGAACTCTTGAATTTCCTCCAGAGCTAGATTCAAATGCTGAAAAGGCTTTCAAAGTTCTGACAATGTCACTTAACTCCCTTTCTAAATAAGTGCTTCTCTAGTACCTAAAGGTAGCTTCCAAATACTACCTTTTCTAAAATAAACGTCAGGTCCTTAAACCATCCCTCTATCCAGCATGCTATCCAGCTTCCTCATGCACTCCTGCTTACATACGATGCAGTAGGATGGACTCTATTAAAATGAGGTAAGATCAGGCTGGTCACAACACAACAGGACCTCAGCTTCCCCATTCTAGCTAACAAGTTTTAATCCAAGCTAGAATTGCACTGGCTTTATACAGTTTTTGCATGTCACGTCGACAGTAACTCTAGCACACCTAAATTTTTTTTCACACTCCATCCTGCTAAGCTGCCACCTGTAACCTGGTTCAGAGGCCCAAGCACAAGCCTTACACGTATTTGTAAGCGAATTTCATTTTATTACATTCTTGCTCGTAAGATTTTCTGGATCTGGATTTTGACATCCTGCAGGTTTTCGTTCTCTCTCTTCCCCCCCTCACCCCTACCCCTCAGCTTCCTGCATTTGAAAATATGATGAGCATGTAATAATCAGTATCTCTAAGTCACTCCCAAAAAAAGCTACCAGAAGCTGCCCCCTCCCACTAATCAGCAATCTTTGAGTAAAACCGATATGGTCCAGAAGAACATCTCGAGACTGCCAAACACCTTGCTGAAATCCCATCATGGTAAGTGGTGAATTTTCCTGGTCTACCACGGTGGTAAACACCACTTAAGAGGGAAACTGGGTTTGCCTAGAGTTGCCAACAAACCCCCGTATCCCTGGAGGCACCACTGCCTTGAAGTGGTCAGGAACAGTCCCGTCAATGACTCAATACAGAAGCCCCCACTAGGACTAGAGTGAGCCTTTCTTATTGAAGGTTCATAGAAGTTGCTTTCTCCCCCTTGTAAAAATATAAATATTTGATACCTTCAAGGAATATGAAACCCCTATCAACAATATTTTAAACGAATTGTATTACGTACTTCTCTCTTTTTGACCTTGAACAATAAAGAAAATACAAGAAATGCATTTTCTTTTTATCAGTTCAAGTCCATCTCACATACATTCTCTGGACAAGCAGACCAAGTTTCATCTTTAGGTTAGGTAATCTAAACAATGTCACGATATCAAAAATCAACCAGTATTTTACTGAGGATATATTCTATTCCAAGTATATTTACACATATAACTTCACTTATTCCTCCCAACGACTTGTGAAGTAAATACTAAAGCTCACTAACATATGTGCAAACTACAATTCCATAAAACCAGTTCCTAACCAGTCCTTACAGAGGTACATGGTTGGGTAATAAAATCTGACTGGACTAACCCACTGCAAAGATGCTCCCCTTTACAATATTCACCCCATTCTGTAGACCTCCACGTAGAGGAAGTGTATTGCTGTATTCTAGCAATTCGCTGTGACTTATAACAAACCAGTGATGTCATTTGATCATGCACTTTTGTCAAATCATGTGACTTTAAAACTTGCCGAAGGCAACAGAGGCCTATTAGTGATTTATGTACCGCATGGAATTTTCTATTTGAGTTTGACATGTAAAATCATTTTTAGTTTCACGGAAAATGACAGTCCTAATAGCTCAGCTAACTTGAAACTAACAATCTTGCTGTGTAAAAGGAAAAATGGTGTTTGTCTTCGGTAAATGCTTAAAAAAAAAAAAAAGATTTGGTAAAGCTAAATAAATTTGTGTTAAGTTCAACCGACAGAAGGAAGAACCAGGATTCAAATCTGGTTTTTAAGACATGAAGCTTTTCAGAACTGTGTGGTTACGCACAACACTCCTAAATGACTTCTGCCCAAGGCCTTTCCGAAAGAAACTTAGTTAAGGCTGTAAAACATCTACACTTAGCTCTTTAAATAAGCATGGTCCGGGGCCGTGAGATGGCTCAGCGGCATAAGCGCCTGCCTGGCAAGCGCAAGGGCCCGAGTCCGACTCCCAGATCCCACATACGAAAAAGGGGCCGGTGATATCGCTCAGCGGCACGGGCGCCTGCTGGCACACGAGGTCCTGAGGTCGAGCCCCGGTACCCACAAAAATAAAAATAAAAATAAAAAAATAAGCATGGTCGGCAGTATGTCTCAAAGCAACACACGCATCCCTCAACTGTGGAGAGAACCTGCAAGGGACAGTCATACTTACGAAGTGGCTCCCCAGCTGAAGGCTGAGTTTCTGCTGCACACTTCTGTTTTCTATTTTATACCAGTATCATGCTATTTTGGTTGCTATAGTGCTGTAGCCTATTTTGAAGTTGTGTGGTGTGATGCCTCCACATTTGTTCTTTTTGCTCAAGATTAGTATGGATTTGGACCCTTTTGTAGTTCCACTAAAATTTTACGATCTATTTTCTATGAGTGAAGGATGACACTGACATTTTAATAGGGGTTGCATTACATCTGTACACGGCTCAGGGTAGCGTGGACACTTTCACAACACTAATTCTTCCAGTGCAGAAACATAGGCTATCTTTCCATTTATTTGTGTCCTCTTCAATTTCTTTCATCAACACTTCACAGTTTTCACTACAGAGGTGTTTTCACCTCCCAGATAAATTATTCCCGGGTTTGTTTTAGTAGCTACTGTGAATGGGGTTGCTTTCTTAATTACCCAGATAGTTTACTATTGGCATACAAGAAACACTGCTTTTGTAAGCTGGTTTCATATCCTGCACCTTCACTAAATTTAAGTCTGAAAGTTTGCTCACAATCGTTAGGACTTTCAACATAGTCAACTGCGTCATCTGCAAATAGGGACAATCTCACTTCCTCCTTTCCAGTTTGGATGTACTTTATTTTTCTTTCCTAGCTGTTCTGGTTAGAACTTTCAAAGCTAAGTTGAACAGAATTGGTAAAAGGCATCTTTTATCTGGCTCCCGATCTTTTTATTTTAAAGAGAAAAAAAAGCAAAACAAAATAAATCAAAAAAGAACAAATTTTCAAAACAACATAATAGGAGGGTAACAATGGTTAATGCATTACGTATTGTTATCTTTAAGTTAGTTATTCAGGATACCAGATATTAGCATTCAATTGTCCAAACATTATTGGCACAAACCTTACTCTTCAATGAACTAAGTAAAATTAGTAGTGTATCTATCTTAACCATCTTTTTTTTTTTTTTTTTTTTTTTGTGGGTACCAGGGGGTCGACCTCAGGACCTCGCGCACCAGCAGGCGCCCGTGCCGCTGAGCGATATCACTGGCCCCTTTTTTGTATGTGGGTTCCGGGAGTTGAACTCAGGCGCTCGCACTTGCCGGGCAGGAGCTTAAGCCGCTGAGCCATCTCACTGGCCCTTAACCATCTTATATATATACACAATTTTTTTTTCCTTTTCCTTCTTTCTTTTCCCTATTCCCCCATCCCAGTCTCTCTTTCCTTTTGACCAGTTTCTTTTTGATTCACCGTGTCTATTGTACATTTTGGATCTTATTTACTCTTTCAGTTTCTCATACTAGAGAGACAATACGATGCTTACACGTGTGTCCAGTTTATTTCACCCATGAGTATTTTCTCAAGTTGCATCCATTTACCTATAAAAGTCTCCAGTTTATCCTTCTTTATAGCTGAATAGTACTCCATTGTATAAAAATACCACATCTTTCTCATCCATTCCTTAGTTGATGGGCATTTGGGTTGTTTCCAAGATCTAGCTACTACAAATTGTGCTGCTATAAACATGGTGCACACATATCGCTGTGGTACGATGTTTTTAACTCTTCTGGGAAGATACCCAGAATGGGAATAGCTAGGTCAAATGGGACCTCCAACCCTAGTTTTTTGAGAAATCTTCACACTGACTGGCTCCCAATCTTAGCGGAAGCGCTTTCAAGCGCAGCTGTTCCCCATCCGGTAGATGTCAGCTGTGGATTTGGCCTTAAGTGCTGAAGTACTTTCCTCATATATCTAATTTGTCAAGTTTTCATCATGAAAGGGTGTTGAAGTTTATCAAATACTTTTTCTGCATCTACTGAAAGTCATAACACTTTGTCCTTGATACTGTCGATTTATCATTTATTGGTCTGCATATGTTGAGCCATTCTTGGGATGAACCCCACCTGATCATGGTGAATTATCTTTTTAGTAGGGGGCTGAATTCAGTTTACTAGTGTTTTGTTGAGGATTTCCGCATCTGTGTTGATCAGGGATACTGGACCATAGTTTGTTTGTTTGTTTTCTTGAGACAGGGTCTCACTACGCAGTTCAGGCTGGACTTGAACTCACTATGTAGCTCAGGCTGGCCTTAAACTCATAGTGATCGTCCTGCCTTGGCCTCCCAAGTGCTGGGATGACACGTGTACGCCACCATGCCCGGCTTGGATTGCACTTTTGTGTATCTCAGTCTAGTTTTGGTAACGGAGTAATACTGTCCTTGTAGAATGAGTTTGGCAGAATTCCTCTTCATTTTTTGGGAAAAGTTTGCAAAATAATTGATAATAGTTTTTCTTTAAATGTTTCATGGTATTCAGTAGTGAATGAAGCCGTCAGGTCCTGATTTCTCTTTGTTGGGAGACTTTGTATTACTGATTCAATATCATTACTTGTTGGTCTGCTCAGATTTCTTCTATCTTCATGGTTCAACTAGTTGCATATATTTAAGAATTTATTCATTTTTTTTTTTCTGGTTTTCCAATTCATTGGTACATAGATGTTAATAGTCCCTTATGACCCACTGTATTTCCACACTATCAATTGTGATGTCTCCCTCTAACCTCTGACTGGAGTCCCTTCTCTTCATATTAGTTTAACTAAGGCTTTGTCAATTTTATTTTTTTCAAAAAACCACCTCATGATTTTGTTGATCTTATGTATTAATTTTTGGTCTTTATTTCTGCTCTGATCTTTATTACTGCTTTCCTACTGGGTTTAGTTTTTTTTTTATGTTATGCTAATTTGAGATCTTTCTACTTTATTTTTTTCAGACAGGCTGTCACTATGTAGTCCAGGCTGGCCTTGAACCCACTAAATAGCCCAGGCTGGCCTCGAACTTGCAGCAATCCTCCTGCCTCAGCCTCCCAAGTGCTGGGATTACAGGCGTGCGCCACCATGCCCAGTCCTCTACTTTTTTATTGTAGGCATTTTCTGCTATAAACTTCCATCTTAACATTGTGTCTCACAGGTTTTGGTAAATGGTGTTTCCTATTTTCATCTGCTTCAAGACATTTTTAAACTCTTTTAACTTCTTCACTGACCTGCTGGTTTTTCAGGAGAATGTTGTTGAATTCCGATGTATTTACATGATTTCCACTATTCCTCCTGTTAATCTAGTTTTACTGCACTGTGGTCAGAAAAGTTACTTAATATATGATTTCAATAGTTGTAGCCCAACTTAAAATCTATCCTGGAGATTGGGGGACTTTTAAAAATAAAACATTATTCTTCAGATTCCCCATAGCATATTTTGTCCCAACCCATAAAACAGAACTTTATTTCAGGGCATTATGATAAGGGTTTCATAGGCAGAAAACACTCACAAGAAAACCCGTCTAAAAGATTAAGTAAAGAACCATCGGGGGTTCCAGAAAAAGATGGCGGATCTGTAAGAAGCAGGCAGTGAATCTCTCCAAAAGTCACCCTTCGGACACTGGAATATAGTGACTGGAGGAGGACAAGAAAGAGGGAAGTGGCTCCCCTGGACCCAGGAAAGATCTGAAGCGCAGTTTGGGGCCCACGGAGAAAATGAAGACAGAAACTCCAACAAAGAAGGAGGTGGCCACCGGTGCCTTTCCCGAGTCGGGAATCCCGATACGACAGAAGAGGTTCAAATCTGCGGACACGCGGTGACTGCTGGCGCCCCCGGGGGCCTCCACAGAGGAACGTGAGAAGCGGCAGTGCAGAGAAGCAGCTGCCGTGAAGGACACACTGACTGGCGGTGAGTGCTGATGCCCAGCCGCGCGAGAGCGACTAGCCGGGCGCCATGGGGAGGCAGCAGCTGAACTTGGAACTCAGGGTGGCCGTCACTCCATCCACGGCTCCAGTGGGAACCTCCGTGGAGGAACACAAGAACTGGCGGTGCAGAGAAGCACTGGCTGTGAAGGACACACTGACTGGCGCTTTTCTTCCTGGTATTCCAAGACTAAGATTGTCTAAGGATCACAGAAAATACTGTGGCACAGTACCAAAGAACCAAGGACTGGGCCAAATAGGCAGCAACTTCTTATCTCCAACAAATTGAAGAGGTAGGATCTTGCAGCAGGCTCAAAACCCAAAAATAAGCTGCACCTGGAACATACCTCAGAGAAGTAGCCATCTCCTAAGAGTTTGAAATACTAGCAATAAAGCAACCTACCATAGGCAATTTACAAACATCACCCCAGGAATTAAACTAAAGAAAGAAAAGAAAATGAGACGACACTTAAACATGATGCAACCCCACACATCCAGTTCACCAAAGGCAAACCCAGGGGGCAATGAGGTGGGACAAACCGAAAGCCACCCACCTGACATCTCTGCAGTGGTAACAACAAAGAAATTGAATGAGGCTCTGGAAAAAATGAAATCAGAAATAATTTCTCAGATAACTGCAGAGATAATGTCCACAATGAAGACCATGCTTAAGGACGCTAGAGCAGACACAGACAAAAAAACAGACGAGCTTAAGAAAATGATGGAAGCCATGAATGCTCAGCATAGGAAAGAAATGGACTCCATAAAGCAGATTCAAGCAGATATCCAGAACAAAAATTCCATTGAAAGTATTTGTAGCAGATTAAGCCAATGTGAGGACAGGATCTCAGATATAGAAGACAGGCTTGCGATTAGCGATCATGAAAAGAAAGAATTCTTAAAAATAGCAAGGGACAATGAAAAATCAATCCAGCAGCTGCTAGATGATGCAAAGAAGAATAACTTAAGATTGACTGGAATCAATGAAAAAGCAGGAGATAGCATAAATGACATCAGAACACTGTTCACAGACATTATCACAGAAAATTTCCCTGATAGAGAAAAAGAATTTGACGTTCAGATAAGTGAGGCTTATAGAACTCCAATTAGCCATGATCAAAAAAAATCTTCAGCCAGGCATATCATAGTCAAGATTCCAGAAATTCAACATAAGAGTAGAATCTTAAAAGCTGTTAGGGAAAAGAGAAATCACCTATAAAGGAAAGCCCATCAGAATCACAGCAGACTTTTCAGCACAAACCCTCAAGTCAAGAAGAGCTTGACATGGGCCGGTGAGATGGCTCAGCGGCTTAAGCGCCTGCCTTGCAAGCGCGAAGGCCCGAGTTCGACTCCCGGATCCCACATACGAAAAAGGGGCCGGTGATATCGCTCAGTGGCACGGGTGCCTGTTGGCGCGCGAGGTCCTGAGGTCGTCCCCCCGGTACCCACAAAAAAAAAAAAAAAAAAAAAAAAAAAGAAGAGCTTGACGTGAAGTACTTCAAGTTCTAAAGGAAAATAACCTTCGACCCAGACTGCTGTGCCCCGCAAAACTATCTTTCAAAACTGACGGAGAAATAAAATACTTCCATGACAAAGAACATCTGAGAAAATTTATAACCACCAAACCAGCATTCCAAAATGTTTTGAGGGACATTCTAGAAAGGGATAACAAGGACTACAACTCCAGAAACCCCAACAGAGGGAATCCACCAGGCAGGGCAAACAATTAAAGAGAGGGAGGGAAAAAATAAAAAATAAAAAGAGGGGGAGCCAACAACACGAAAATAACATGACAAGGGTAAGTCAATACATATCAGTTTTAACCATCAATGTTAATGGTCTCAATTCACCAATCAAAAGGCACAGACTGGCAAATTGAATCAAGAAGCAAGATCCAACAATATGCTGTATACAAGAAACACATTTAATTAAAAAAGAAATTCATAGACTGAAAGTCAAAGGATGGAAAATAACATTCCATGCGACAGGAACCCAGAAAAAAGCAGGGGTAGCTATTCTTTTTGCAGACAAAGTGAATTTCAAGCCAAGAATGATTCAAAGAGATAAAGAAGGTCACTACATCCTTGAAAAGGGAACAATCCAAGAGGAAGAGATAACAATCATAAATATATATGCAACAAATACCAGTGCACCCAACTATATAAAACAAATATTAATGGACATGAAAAATCAAATAAGCATTAATACAACTGTATTGGGGGATCTCAATACTCCACTGACACAAAAAGACAGATCAACTAGACAAAAAATTAACAATGAAATATTAGAACTCAACCAAACTTTGGAACAAATGGAATTAGTAGATGTCTAGAGTGTTCCACCCCACAACATTAGCATACACATTCTTCTCAGCTGCACATGGGACGTTCTCCAAAATAGACCACATACTAGCTCATAGAACACACTTAAGTAAATGCAAAGGAATTGAAATTATCCCATGCATATTATCAGACCATAGTGCAATGAAATTGGAAATCACTAGCAAAAGAAACCACAAGAACTTCCTAAACACATGGAAATTAAACAGCACCCTCCTGAACAACCAATGGGTCACAGATGAAATTAAAGGAGAAATTAGACAGTTTCTGCAACTGAATGATAATGACAGTACAACATACTGGAACTTATGGGATACAATGAAAGCAGTCCTAAGAGGGAAATTTATAGCATTAAATACCTATATCAGGAAAACAGAGCAAGCACAAATAAACAACTTAATGGTGAACCTCAAACTTCTAGAAAAAGAAGAGCAGGCTAAGCCAAAAGCTCCTACAAGGGAGGAAATTATAAAGATCAGAGCAGAAATTAATGTATTGGAGACTAAAAAAAAAAAATAATCAATGAATCAAAAAGTTGGTTCTTTGAAAGATTAAATAAAATCGACAAACCCTTATCCAACTTTATTAAAAAAGGAAAGAAAGTACTCAAATCCACGCAATTAAGAATGAAAAGGGTGATATCACAACGGACCCTGCAGAAATCCAGAAGATCATCTACACCTACTTTGAAAACTTGTATTCTAATAAGATGGAAAATGCAGAAGAAATGGAGATTCCTAGATACATATGAATTACCAAAGCTCAACCAAGAAGATATAAAAATCCTAAATAAACCAATAACAATCAATGAAATCAAAGATGTAATTAAAAACCTCCCAACAAAGAAAAGCCCAGGCCCTGATAGTTTCACTGCTGAATTCTACAAAAAATTTAGAGAAGACCTAACACCACTACTTCTCAAACTCTTTTTTTTTTTTTTTTTTTTTTTTTTTTTTGTGGGTACCGGGGGTCAACCTCAGGACCTCAGGACCTCGCACGCCAGCAGGCACCCGTGCCACTGAGCGATATCATCGGCCCTTTTTTCGTATGTGGGTTCCGGGAGTCTAACTCGGGCCCTCGCGCTTGCCAGGCAGACACTTATGCCACTGAGCCATCTCACCGGCCCTCAAACTCTTTAATGAAACCGAAAGGGAAGCAATACTCCCAAATTCATTCCTGGAAGCAAGCATTACCCTGATACCAAAACCAGAAGGACCCAACTAAGAAAAAGAACTACAGACCAATCTCCCTAATAAACATAGATGCAAAAATCCTCAATAAAATACTGGCAAACAGAATGCAGCAAATAATCAAGAACATTATACACCATGACCAAGTTGGATTCATCCCAGGGATGCAGGGATGGTTCAACATACGTAAACCAATAAATATAATACACCATATTAACAGAACCAAGGACAAAAATCATATGATCATCTCAATAGATGCAGGAAAAGCTTTTGACAAAGTCCAGCACCCATTCATGATAAAAACCCTACAGAAAATTGGAATAGATGGTCTTTATCTCAATCTGATAAAAGCTATCTATGACAAACCAACAGCCAATATCATACTAAATGGACAAAAACTGAAAGCCTTCTCTCTAAAATCAGGAACAAGACAAGGATGTCCATCGTCCCCTCTCTTATTCAACATAGTCCTGGAAACTTTAGCCAGAGCAATTAGACAAGAGCAAGAAATAAAAGGAATAATGATTGGAAAGGAAGAAGTTAAGTTATCATTATTTGCAGACGACATGATAGTCTATGTAGAAGTCCCCAAAAACTGCACTAAAAAATTGCTAGATTTAATAAGCAAATTCAGTAGCGTAGCTGGATACAAAGTCAACACTCAAAAATCAATAGCCTTCCTGTACACGAATAACAAACTCACTGAAAGAGAAATTAGGGAAACCACACCTTTCACAATAACATCCAAAAAAAATGAAATACCTAGGAATCAATCTCACAAAGGAGGTAAAAGACCTCTAACACTGAAAACTACAGTACTCTGAAAAAGGAGATTGAAGAGGATATCAGAAAATGGAAAGATATCCCTTGCTCTTGGGTCAGAAGAACCAACATAGGGAAAATGGCCATACTTCCAAAACTGTTATACAGATTTAATGCAATTCCGATCAAAATAGCAACAACATATCTCACAGAATTAGAGAAAACAATCCCAAAATGCATCTGGAACCAGAAGAGACCTAGAATAGCAAAGGCAATTCTGGGCAACAAAAAAGCAAGGCAGGGGGCATCACAATCCCTGATTTGAAATTATACTATAAAGCTACTGTGATAAAAACAGCATGGTATTGGCAAAAAAAACAGACCTAAAGATCAATGGAACAGATTATAAGACGCAGAAACAACTCCAGACATACTAAGCCACCTTATCTTTGACAAAAGTGCCAAACACATTCACTGGAAGAAAGATAGCCTCTTTAATAAATGGTGCTGGAAAAATTGGCTCTACACATGCCGAAAATTAAAATTAGACCCATATCTTTCACCGTGCACTAAACTAAATTCAAAATGGATCAAAGAACTAAATATTAAAACAGAAACATTAAATCTCCTGGAAAACAGAATAGGTTAAACTCTTGAAGACACTGGTATAGGCAAAGACTTTATGAATAAAACCCCAATGGCACAGGAAGTATCACAAAGAATCAACAACTGGGATCTCATCTTATTAAAAAGCTTTTGCCTCAGCAAGAGAAACCACCAACAGAGTGAAGAGACAACCCACAACGTGGAGAAAAATGTTTGTCAGCTATTCCTCAGACAAAGGATTACTATCAAGAACATACAAAGAACTCAAAAATTTCACACCTCCCAAATTTAAAGACCCAATCCAAAAATGGGCATCTGAGATGAATAAACACTTCTCAGATGAAGAAATACAAATGGCAAATAAATATATGAAAAAATGTGCAACATCACTAATCATTCGAGACATGCAAATTAAAACAACACTGAGATTCCATCTCACCCACTCAAGAAATCAACTAACAACAAATGATGGAGGAGCTGTGGGGAAAAAGAAGCCCTTCTCCACTGTTGGTGGGAGTGTCGACTGGTGCAGCCACTGTGGAAATCAGTGTGGAGATTCCTCAAAAAACTAGGATTGGAGGTCCCATTTGACCCAGCTATTCCCCTTCTGGGTATCTTCCCAGAAGAATTAAAAACATCGTACCACAGCGATATATGTGCACCCATGTTTATAGCAACACAATTTGTAATAGTTAGATCGTGGAAACAACCCAAATGCCCATTAACCGAGGAATGGATAAAAAAGATGTGGTATTTTTATACAATGGACTACTACTGAGCCATAAAGAAAAACTGGAAACTTTTATAGGTAAATGGATGCAACTCGGGAAAATACTCACAAGTGACATAAACCAGACACACATTTGTAAACATCATATTGTCTCCATAGTATGAAAATGCAATTTCACTGTGACTACTCCTTAGTCTTCTATTTTTACCTAGCTTTTACATGGCTTAATCTTATACTGAGTAATGTTTTTCTCCAAAAGGTATTTGTACATTCTCTAATTCTTGAGTTTGTTAATACATGAGAATGTTTACTTGTTGTCTTTAAAAAATTAATTAATTAATTAATTAAAAAAAAAAAAAAGAACCATCACCCTGCTGGGCATGGTGGTGCATGCCTGTAATCCCAGCACTTGGGAGGCTGAGGCAGGACGATCACCAAGAGTTCGAGGCCACCCTGGGCTACAGAGTTCAAGACCAGCCAGAACTACATAGTGACACCCTGTCTCAAAAAGAACCATCATCTTGAGGTGGGAAGTAGGGAGGAGAAATTCCTGCAAGGAGCAGGCCTGAAGGCTGGAGGGAAATGAGGAAGCTGACTCTCCCAAACCCAGAGAGACCGCCAGGTCTGACAACTGGACCGCAGCCGGAAAGACAAGAAGGCGCAGCACTACAGGCTTCCAGGCAGCCCAGGACGAGCTCTCTGGGACCACAGAAAGCACCTGCCTCTAACGACTAAGCCATGCCTGGGGACCCGTGTGCTGCACAAGATCCTAAACAACTGAAAGAAATAACCCTAACTCCACTAGTTTCTAATCTCATTACACTGTGGTTTAGACGTAACACCCGCTGTGAGTGGGCTCTGGGCACCAGGACAGTTCCTCTGAAGTCCATATAGACATCCCATCCACTGCCGCCACCCAGGGGGACACTTGTCCCTGAGTGTGCGCCAGTTCCCAGGGCTACTCCCTCCCGGTAAACCAGACAGACTCTCTGACACCTGGCTGCTTCTGTGGGGTGTCAGTTCTCTTTTCATTGCCCGCTCCCACCCTCCCAGCCTGAAAAGCATATCCTGGCTAATAAACCTATGCTTTCCTTTCTACTGTGTCCGTTCAACTCTTCCGTTTTCAGAGAGGGCTGGATCCAAAGGGGATGGCATTGAACCCCTGCCCCGCTGCCCACATCCAAATGAACAATCAGAAAGTCTACAGACAACACTAATAAAAAGCTAGCTGGGCTAAAGAAAGGGATGTAGGACATGAATGCCTGGCACAGGAAAGGATTAAGAATGTGTAAGTAAGTGTGTAAGTAAAGAATGTGTATGGGCCGATGATATCGCTCAGTAGCATAAGCACCTGCCTGGCAAGCGCGAGGTCCTGAGTTTGACTCCCAGAACCCACATACGAAAAAAGGCCAGTGATATTGCTCAGCGGCATGGGCGCCTGCTGGCGTGCAAGGTCCAGAGGTCAACCCCTGGTACCCACAAAAAAAAAAAAAAAAAAAAAAAAAAGAATGTGTAAGGAAATTCTCAAAATTTTAATGTGCAAATATTACAAGCACCCCACTGCTGGCATATAATATGCACTTACAACTGCTGTACTACAAATTAGCTGTATTACAGTTTTTTATATCATTTTAATGTTTTCCCTATGAAACTGTACTGTAATGACATCTGGTCTGCTAAATCAATGCCTTTCTTTGCATTATCATAATCACAGACCCCCTGAGAAGAGATACAAGCCACCAATGGGACAGTCATGCATGTATCACCGCTGCAGCTAGTGGGAACAACAGAATTCAAATCAGAGCCACTTGGCACCAAGCCATGGATTATGGTGCTGTCATGAATGTGTTAATGAAACGAAGAGGGGAGGTGTGCCAGGTGTGGTGGCATATGCCTGTAATCCCAGCACTGGGGAGGCTGAGGCAGGAGGACTGGCTCAAATGCAAGGCCAGCCTGGGCTACACAGTGAGTTAGTTCAAGGCCAGCCTGAATTACAGAGACCCTGTCTCAATTGAGAGAGAGAGAGAGAGAGAGAGAAGAGAGCAAAAGAAAGAAAAAGAAAGAAAGAAGAAAAGAGAAAAGAAAAGAAAGAGTACTCTCAATGTCATTCCTGGAAGCTAGCATTACCCTGATTCCAAAATAAGACAAGGATCCAATCAAAAAATGAAACTACAGGCCAATCTCTCTAATGAACACAGATACAGAAATCCTCAACAAAATACTGGAAATAGAATGTAACAAATCATCAAAAAGATCATACACCAAGTAAGATTCATCCCAGCAAGAATGGATCAACATATGCAAATCAGCCAGGGATGGTGACA
Organism: Erethizon dorsatum; assembly: GCA_028451465.1. Lineage (NCBI taxonomy): Eukaryota > Metazoa > Chordata > Mammalia > Rodentia > Erethizontidae > Erethizon > Erethizon dorsatum. The sequence goes on along the minus strand of CM051824.1, from coordinate 74,648,463 downwards.
CACACCTGTAATCCCAGCACTGGGGAGGCTGAGGCAGGAGGATTGCCCTAACTTCCAGGCCAGCCTGCACTACACAGTGAGACCCTGTCTCAAAAACGAACAAACACATGCAAATCAATAAATGTAATACATCACATAAACAAAAGCACAGACAAAAATCATGTGATCATCTCAACAGATGAAGAAAAAGCCTTTGACAAAATTCAACATATATTCTAAAATTAATAACTAAATTTAGTAATGTGGCAGGATACAAAGTCAGCACACGAAAATCAACAGCATTCCTGTATACTAATAATGAACTCACTGAGAAAGAAAATTGGAAAACAATACCATTCATAACAGCATCAAGAAAAATTAAATACTTAACCAAGAAAGTGGAAGACCTGTATGACAAAAATTACATCATTCTGAAAAAAGAGACCAAAGAGGACATAAGAAAATGGAAAGATATCCTATAATCCTGGATAGTTAGATCTAATATGGTCAACGTGGCTATACTCCCAAAACTGACATGTAGACTGAATGCAATCCCATTCAAAATACCAACAGCATTTCTCACAAATCTAGAGAAAAAAAACTAAAATTCATATGAAACCAGAGGAGACCTAGAATAGCAAAAGCAATCCTGGGTAACAAAAGCAAAACAAGAGGCATCACAATCCCTGATCTGAAGTTATACTACAAAACTACGGTGATAAAAACAGAATGGTAAGCTGGGTGTGACGGCACACGCCTGTAATCCCAGCACTCAAGAGGCTGAGGCAGAAGGATCACCATGAGTTCGAGGCCAGCCTGGGCTACATTAAGTGAGTTCAAGGCCATCCTACACTACATAGACCCTGTCTCAAAGACAAAATAAAACAAAACAAACATCCCCTGCCAAAAGAAGAAACAGTATGGTACTGGCATAAAAACAGACCTGTGGATCAATGGAACAGAATAGTGGAAGCAAAAACAATGCCAGGCTCATACAGCTACTCTATTTGATCTTCAAGAAGGGGCCAAAAACACACACTGGAAAGATAGCCTCTTCAATAATAAATGGAGCTGGGAAAATTGGTATCTACATGTACAGGATTTGAGTCTGGACCCATACATCTCACTGTGAACTAAACTAAAATCAAAATGGATCAGGATCGAAATGTTAAAACATAAACAATCTGCTGGAAGGTAAAACTGGTAAAACTCCTAAAGACACAGGCATAAGCAAGGACATTCTGAATAGAACCCCCAGGGTCACAAGCAATAATACCAAGAATCAACAAATGAGATCATACCAATCAAAAACCTCTGTACAGCAAAAGAAACAACCAGCAGAGTGAAGAGACAACCTGCAGAATAGGAAATAATGTTTTCCAGAGATTCCTCAGAAGACTAAAATCTAGAATACATAAAGAACTCAAAAAATTCACACCTCTCCCAAATAAAAGATCCAATCAAAAATTGGGCAACTGAAATGAACTGACATTTATCAGAAGTATAACTAGCCAACAAATACATGAGAAACGGCTCAACATCACTCTCTACTAGAGAAGTGTAAGTTAAAACAACACTGAGATTCCATCTGACTGACTCTAGAAAGAATGGCTATTTATCAAGAAATGAAAGAATAGCCAGGCGTGATGGTGCACACCTATAATTCCAGCACTTGGGAGGCTGAGGCAGGAGGATCACCGAGTTCAAGCCAGGCCTGGGCTACATAGTGAGTTCAAAACCGGCCTAGTAGTGAGACCTTGTCTCAAACAAACCAAAAAAGAAAAAAACAAAAAGAAAAGGAAATGAAAGAATAAATGCTGGTAAGGCTGCGGGGGGTGGGAGGAGAGGAACTTGTCTACATTGTTGGTGGGAAGGTAAACTAGTCCAACCACTATGGAAATCAGTACAGGGATTCCTCGAAAAAGTGAAAATAGAAATTCTATTTAATCCAGCTATTCCCCTTCTAAGTATCATCCCAAAAGTTAAAGACATCATATTGCAGTGATCCATACACACTCATGTTTACAGCAGCTCAACTCACAATAGCTAAATCTTGGAAGCAGCCTGTATCCCCATCAACGGAGGAATGGATAAAGAAAATGTGGTATTTATACACAATGGAGTACTACTCTGCCATGATGAAGGACCAACTTTAGGCATCTGTAGGTACATGGATGCACTTTGAGGTCATAATGTTAAGTGAAATAAATCGGAACACGACTTTAACTATCGTATGGTTTCTCTCATATGAGAAGCCTCAAATAAAGAGCAAAATAAAATATAAAGATAACAGAAAATAGGGCTATCTTTTTCAAAGGGGAAGGGGAACAAGAGATGGAGAGAGGGGAGAGAAAGTGGAGGAAAAAAAGAGATCTGAAAGAAAAACAAAGGACATAGAGATTTTGCAAATGGAAAGGGTACCAAGAGATATAAGGAACAGGGCAGGACAGGAGGGGTAGGGGACGAAAAAGAATTAAAACGTGTTATATACATGTGCCAATTCCCTTTGATAAGTGTACTGCAAATGTAATATAAAAATATATTTTTAGAACTACATATATATTATACATATATTCATGGATTTTGTTCACAATTATGTGCAGTTACAATGAGTTTTTCTATTAGGTTTTGGTAAAAAACAATTCACTGCACGAATGTCTACTGAATACTTCAGATGTTCTAGTAAGTTACCTGCTATCCACACTTTTTTCCTGGCGAGGCCGGGGACTGAGCCCAGAGCGTCCTGCATGCTAGGGAAATGCTCCATTGCTGAGGGTCACTCCGAGTCCGGAGGGCCTCTTACGTGGGAAGAATGAGAGAGATAACCACACTAACGTGTAAGAAATCTGCACAGGAGGTGCGCAGAAACTTCTCCACATCCAGTGAGGAAACCAGGCCTCCTGTCAGGAGGCAAGGAGAGCTTTACCGTGAAAACATTTGAGCTAACCACTGAAAAATTACCTAGAATTTGTGAAATATTACTTGTTGAAGTTGAGTGGAGACTAAAGAGGAGATTTTTATACTGTTTCTTTACCTTTGTATGTCTGAAGCTTTCCTTAATAGTTTTTAAAAAGAGAATTAGAAAAGAGCATCTCACCAGGAGAGCATGTGCAAAGGCACTAGGAACTTTCACGCTCAACTGACATAAAGAAAGGAGTTGGGTGAGGAACGGAAAGGAACCACGCTGAAGAAATCCGTCTACACTTCTCTCCTAGTTACCTAACCGTAGACTGTTTATGGCTGAGAAACTCATGAAAAAGTAGCACAAATGTGCACTGTGGGTCTTTTCACAATCTAATATTCCTGTAATATGCCATAAAGGGTACTTCCTTCAGCCTGCTTTAAAAATACTTAATAGTTTTTAATTATTCAATAAACACACTTGAGTCGATACCTCATAAGAAAATTATTTTTTAAAATCTGGCTTCATTTTTTTTTTTTTTTTGAGACAGTGTCTCACTATGTAGTTCCAGCTCACCTTGAACTCAGGGCCATCTTCCTGCCTCAGCCTCCCAAGTGCTGGGATTACAGGCCTGTGTTACCACGTCCCAGCTCAAATTCTTTCTTGAGAAAGCAATTTTAGAAATGCAAAGATTTAAATTTAAATTTAAATTCTGAAAATTTTCAAGCCAGGCATCCCTCTTTCAAATCTAAAATGCTGGGGCGGGGGATACAGCACAGCAGCACAAGCACCTGCCTGGCAAAGGCAAGGTCCTGAGTTCGATTCCCAGTAAAAAAAAAAAAAAAAAAAAAAATCAAATCTAAAATGCCAAAGCTGACACTTCAGGAATGGTACTTCTGGTACATCTAATTCATTCTGGCTTTTTCTATGTCCCACAGAACTACTCAATACCACTCAACACCTTAGTGTGCCATTGCAATCACCTTAACAACAGACCACTAGAAGCCCCTGCTACGGGCCCAGCAGGAGGGAGGGCTGCACCTCCCAGTTCCAAAGAGCACAGAAAGAGAGCGGTAAGCACAGAAGTCTCAGCCCAGGTACCCTAAGAAAATCGTAAGCTCCCTCCCTCGCCTCGCTGGAGTCAGGGGTAGCACACCCCAACAAGGCAGTTAGGGAGGGAGGCGACAGTCCACCTCCCTCACCCCCATCTGCTCCAGTACCTCAGCATGGCTTCTGCCAACAAAACGCACTGCTCCAACAGGTCTTCTTTGTTTTGCGATACTACACTAGATTTTGGTCTCAATGTGTTATACTATGTCTCTCCCCAAATAGAAATCGTCTTAATAATGGTGACTTTTTGAAAGTCACCAGCAATACTGTAAACAATAATTCTCTTAATTTAAGATAGTTCAATTGCTTTAAGCAGTCTACAGTGTACTACTAACCCGAAAAGCCCACACAAAGCAAGAATAACTTTGGCATTTAAAAAAGATTATGAAAATAAAAGCATGGAAAAAGAAAAATGTGAACCTTTCTCACATCAAGAGCTTCAACTGGGGTGCTGATTTAAATTCCTCACTCCCCATTCTGTTAAGAACAAGTATTAAAGTTTTCCTCTTTGCATTTTTATTTTCCTGCTTATAACTCCCGCTCTGCCCTGCCATTGTTCTTACTTTTATAAACTAAGCCTACAGCATCAAAAAGCTGCCCGAAGAGTGGAAAGAAATACAGCCAGTCACATTTGGACGGCCAAAACAAGGATGGGGGTTATTTTCTTCTTGAGGAGTTACAAGCCCTTTGGTTCTGTGAGTGGAGGGAAAGATCTGAGAAGAAAAGAAAATGACGTTTGCAGGCCAAAGTCCCAGCCGAAGGACTCTATTTTCTGGGCTAAGTAGGAGGGAAAAGTCTTCTGAGGGACTGGGGGGTAGGGCTGAGTAAGAGGCTTGAGGATCCTGAAGATCTGAATTATTCATTTAGAGGAATGGAAGGCAGGGCTAAGGACAAACAAAAGAAGTTAAAGACTCAGACCCTCGGCAAAAGGGAGAATAAAAGCAAGTTAGAAACACAACGCAGCTGTCGTTAACTATTTGATGTTCAATATTACAGAGCAGTTAAAACACAGAACAAGAGTTTTCTAAAGGAAAAACGTGATATACAGTACCAGTAAGATAACTTTCTGAATGTAGAAGTGTAAGAAGCATGAAAATATAGTAAATTCAGCAAGAGCAAACGAACCCTGACATTCACGTTTTGTCGTTTTTTGTGGGTACCGGGGGTCGACCTCAGGACCCCGTGCGTCAGCAGGCGCCCGTGCTGCTGAGCGGTATCACCGGCCCCTTTTTTTGTATGTGGGTTTCGGGAGTCGAACTCGGGCCCTCGCGCTTGCCAGGCAGGCGCTTACGCCGCTGAGCCATCTCACCGGCCCTGTTGTTGCTCTTCTTAAATGTGTGTTAAAGGCGACTGAACAAGCAGAGCCGGCAGGAACAAGGTGGATGTCTGCTGGTCCCCTTGGGGCGGGCCAGGAAACAGTACCCGCTGGACGGAGATGATTTCCGTCGGGTGTTTCTCCAAACGGTTACTAAACGATCTCAAGACACCGGATGGGGGACACTGCCCGGTATCACTACTGACACCGCTCCCTCCCCAAGTCATCATCGAAAGCGGCCAAGTGGACGACACACAAAGTTCCTCAAAGCTTCAGTGAGGTCCCAGTCACCCGAAAGTACCTAAAACAGCGTTACCGGCGAACCAGCAACACCGCTCGCCAGGACGGCCGCGAAGACCCCGGGACCGGGACACGCAGCCCGCGCCGCAGCGGGCCGCTGGCAGAGGGCGTGTGGCGGGCGGGGAGCCCCAGCAGGCAGGGTCCTGGCGCGCGCGGCGCCGCCGGAGGCTTTGCCACCCACCTCGCCAGCATTTCCACAAAACGAGCCCGCGAGTCTCAAAAACGAACAAGAAAACGGGGTCGCACTGGATTTTCTCTCTCCCTTTCAGGCAAAATAATGTCGAAACCAGGCTGCATTTCTCAAGATCCACTCCTCATTGTTTCCTTAGGAAAAGTCTCCAGGGAGCTCCGGACGGGGAAAGAGTCTTTCAGATCCCTCAACTACTGCCCCCCAGAATCCCAAACCGCGCGATTCCCGGACTCCCCACCGCAGGCCAGCACCCCGCCCCCCGCGACGCCCCACTCCGCTCTCCCGTCCTCCCCGGTCTCTCAAGCGCGGGCTCCGCTCAGAGGTGAAGCACCCCGAAAACAACGCCCCCCTACCGGCCCGGCGCCCACGCCCGCGCATGCGCAATCCCCGCGCGGCGAGGCCCGCGCCGCCTCACCATGAACCACATCCCCAGGATGATCGTCCCGGCGCGGACATGGCAACAGCCGCAGCACCCGGTGCTGTAGAACCGCTCGCTGCGGCTCCGCTTGAAAGTCATGGACACCATCGGGAATCTCGCAGGCTCGATCTTGGCCAGGCCCTTGACAACAGCTTTCCGCCCAGCAGTTAGACCCAGACGGCTAGGTCACAGCCTCCTATTCCAGACGACGCGTCTTCAAACCGCCTCCTGCCCCGGACTCTGCAAGCTCCTTTGCGCCTGCGCACTGAACGCCAAGGGCCGCTCTCGCGTGACTCCGCCCATTCGTTCTTCCTCCAATTTCCACCGTACATAGACCAATGGGGAGCGGGAAACTGGATAGACTCGGCCTCTGGTTGGAGAAACCTGGAGATTGACAATCCCTCCTGGCCAATCAGAAGTGCAAGTCGTCTCCGCGGTGTTCGGCGGCGAGGGCAAGGGCTGGCTTCTAGGGATGGTTTGGGTCGAGGGCAACCAGGTAGTTTACCAGGCCTGAGGGGAGGCCAGTAAGAACGAGGCATCTAATGGAAGAAGGAAGAAACGAGATGGAGTGGGTGGCACAAAGGGACACGAAGGGGTATTCCCAGCATTGTCTTTGCCACGTCTTTGTCACGGGACCGGGCCGGTCACATGACACTCGCGCCCAGCTCAATCGTCAACCCGACAGGGGCGGTGCCTGTGGGAAGGGGCGTGGCCAAGCCGCCCGAGATGCGTCCTTCCTGCCAGGAGGGAAAGCCAGGGCTCCCGAGAGGGTGAGAGGTTAGATTTCCGCGGTCCCTCTGGTGTCTTCTTGGTTGGAGCAAAGGAATACCATCCAGCCCTACCAGAGGCAAGAGGATTAAGGAAAGGGAAAACAAGATAAGGTGGAAGAGCTGCTCAGCTGCAGGGTTTTTACATACATTGAGTTTGGAAGGGAAAATTGTGAAACACGTTGAACTGGATCAAAAGATTACTGGGTGTCTTCGGTGAAAAACTAGCCATGGTCTGCCACACCCCGATTCTGATTCTGTGGGGCTCCCCACCTTTGTCTTGGGTACTCTGTAGCTCTCTGTAAGTCTTGTTCCTGGTACTTCATATCGAATCTTATCCCTGCTTGGTAAAAAGCCGTTTGCATCACTTTGTACATTTATTTCTCATCCTGATTTAACAATATCGGTGGGTGCTTTAAACTCTTCTTGGAGCCAGTTCTAACGTCGTCTTGGATCTCTCGTTAATTTGACATGTTAGTTTTGTATTGTTCTCAGACTTGTGACTTTACCTTGAAAAGTGTAATCAGAGTACACGGCAATGTGCAGCTGTGGAAAATAATTGTCTAGGCATAATCAAGTAAACACCGAATATTGAATGTTTCACAAAACATGAAATATATATATTTTAGGAGGATGAACAGGGGAGAGGATTGTTACTGCGGAGCTGATGGATTCCAGGCTGTTGTGTACGATGAGCAAAGAATTGCAAGTGTACATCCAACGGTAAAAGAAAAGAGAGCCACATTTGTTGAGGATAACGGGAAGATATGGTCAGGGCAGGTCCCAACAGAAAAATGGTGTCAGGCAACAGGGAAATAAAAAGCACGGCACAACACACAGAAAAATCAGCCTTTTGGATTTTAAAAGACGTGCACCCCAGCCCAGGTGCCCCTCACTGAGGCTCTGGGTCAGATCGACGGGGTTGATTTACAGGGTGCTGAGTCATCTCAGGAGCTTCTGGCACGCAGGCCTGTCCCAGAGTTCACTCTGATTAAATTACATGGATGAGATGCAGTCCATATGTATGAACCTCTAACAAAGTTCCAGTGGGAAAAGATTACTGAAGGTCAAGCGACGAGATCTGATGTGAATGTGCTGTGGCCTAGCGCTATGGAGATTTCCAGGGTCCAGGTTCTTTTCTGCTTCTCTCAGGCTAATGGGAGGGTTGGCCCTGGGGTGATGTCCAAATCCAAGTAGGTGGAGGGGAGTGGCCTCCCCGCCCCAGTTTTACTACCTGTACTAAGATGACTGGGCAAAAGTGGTAACTCTTCATCTAGCATACTGGAACCCAGGAGATAATGTACAAAGTTGATTAATGAAAGCATAACACATATTTCTACTGTTTAAAAGTAGGAACTATATTCTAGAAGGGAAAAAAGACAAAGCATTGTATCAGTCCGCTCTTGCTGGGTAATAAACCACCACAAAAATATAGTGGCTTCAAACAATTTTTTTGGGGGGGGTATCTCATACCTCTGGATAAACTGAGAATTTCTTCAGGTTCCGGTAAGTTCAGCTGACCTCTGTGGTCAACTGGTGAACTGAACTGAAGCTGCATGGTCTGGAATGTTCACACATGCGGTGGTTGCTTCCACATCACCTGGATGGCAGCAGTGACTTACCCAGCTGTCCCTCATCATCTAGCAAGCTGCTACAGGTTCTTCTGTAGAGCTGTTATTAGGTTTGCAACAAAGACCATGAAGGGGCAAGCCCAAGGCAGTAGTGTTTTTCAAGCACTTGCTTTACATTTGTTCCATTGGACAAACAAGTCATATGGCTCAGCCCAGATCAAAGGGATGGAAAACTAGATTCTTACCTCTTGATGTTGGGAGATGCAGAGTCACATTGAAAACAGAGGCAAATAGAGGTGGGAAGAATAGGTAACTATGGTATCAAAACAAGGAAGTAGGGAACGGGCTGGGAGAAAGGGTAGGAGGAGTGTGGGGAGCTTAAAGGGTACAGAAGGGAACCACTTTTAGTATTTTACTTTTGAAAACAATGTGTACCTATTAATTTGATTAAAGTGTTATTAACTTAGAATAAAAGGGAGGAGGGGACCAACAGTGTCAGATATCATGAAGGAGAGAAGCAGTTGTAATTAGAGGGGGGTACTCGTTCCTAAGATTGACCTGTGCCTGTCCGTCCATCCATCCATCCATCCATCCATCCGTCTTTGCACCTGTTTCACTTTGTTTTTCTAATGATCATCTCAGGGGTGGTCCCCAGTGGCAGTTTCGTAGATACAGACTGGGCTTTGTGTTTCTCCAGGTAAGTCACCTACTCATAAGTCTGTGGCTTCCGAAGTGTGGCCCATTGACCCCTAGGACTCCCCCTTTCAGAAGGTCTCTGAGTTCAGAATTATTTTCATAATTATATATTATTCACCTTTTTCATAGGGACATGTGCCCTGATCAAATGAGTCTTAAGTCAAACAGCTGCTACCTTAGCGTGGATGAAGATAACGGAACACCAGTAACCACTATACTGCTACACAGAAGCATTTTTATTTATTTATTTATTTATTTTATTATTATTATTTTTTATATGCGGGTACCGGGAGTCGAACTCAGGACCTCACACTTGCCAGGCAGGCGCTTATGCCGCTGAGCTATATCACCAGCCCCAGAAGCATTTTTAAATGTTGGTTTAGGTTAAGAATGTTCTTGGGCTGGTGGGATGGCTCAGCAGCATAAGCGCCTGCGTTGCAAGCGCGAGGGCCCAAGTTCGACTCCCGGAACCCACATAAGAAAAAAGGGCCGGTGATATCGCTCAGCGGCACGGGTGCCTGATGGCGTGCGAGGCGCTGAGGTCAACCCCCGGTACCCACAAAAAAAAAAAAAAAAAAAAAGAATATTCTTGGTGCCGGGCACAGTGGCACACGCCTGTAATCCCAGCACTTGGGAAGCTGAGGCAGGAGGATCACCATGAGTTAGAGGCCAGCTTGGGCTACATAAACAAGTTCAAGGCCAGCCTGGAGTACATAGCAAGACCCTGTCTCAGAAAACAAAAACTAAAACTAAAAAAAAAAAGAATGTTCTTGAACAAAAAATGATCTAGTTTGTGATGTTAATCTGAGAGCACATCTTCTTAATATTCTGTGTAACAAGATGGGAAGTGTACATAAATACTTCGCTATATGTGGAAGCACAATGTTTTTGTAGGAAAAGCACTTCTGCTTTTGTTTGACTTGTGAATGAACTGGCTGCTTTTTTCATTTTGACTTGAAAGAATGACTGTCAGCAAATAACATTTCAGACATGAACATTGGCAGTCATTTTCTTCAAAATGAAGGGGCCGGTGAGACAGCTCAGCGGCATAAGCACCTGCCTGGCAAGCGCGAGGTCCTGAGTTCAACTCCCGGTATTCACATACGAAAAAAGGGCCAGTGATATCGCTCAGTGGCACGGGCGCCTGCTGGCGCGTGAGCTCCTGAGGTCGACCCCTGGTACCCACAAAAAAAAAAAAAAAAAAAAGAAAAGAAAACGTAAGCCTGTCTGTCAAAATGAAAGCAACTGGAGTATATTTGTTGCCAATAATGTAATCAGAGCTTTCAAGAGGAATGTTAGAATTGTCACTAGGCATGGTGGCGCATGCCTGCAATCCCAGCACTCGGAAGGCTGAAGCAGGAGGATGACCTCGAGTTTGAGGCCAGCCTGGGCTATGTAAGTGAGTTCAAGGCCAGCCTGAACTGCATAGTGAGACCCTGTCTCAAAAAAAAAAAGCAAAGAAAGAGAATTGTGGAAGAATTTGTATACACCACCACAAGCTTGACAGTAATAGTTGAAGAGTTTTGGTTTTTGTGGGTTTTTTCATTTTTGTTGCAAAATGTTACCAAATCACATATAAGTAAATCAGCCAGTCAGGTGCAAGATAGACCAGTGAGTTTTTAATGTAACAATATGAAAAATTAATTGATAAGACTTTAGACTGCACATTGCCACTTATCTTTAAGGACTCGCCGTTTACTGTGTTTTGGTACAGAATCAAGGGAGAATAGCCGCAATTACACAAAGGCTCTTATGATACTCCTCTCTTCTCCAGCTACTATGCATCAATGTGAGACTGGATTCCTTCGTGAATTCCAACCACAAAAATACATCACAACAGGCTGAAGGACCAGATGTGAGACTCTAGCCGTCCTCTGTCAGACCAGATATTAAATAGATTTGCAAAATACAAAACAATGCCACCTTTCTCCCAGCTGTTTTTTAAAAGAAGAGAACCATTTTATTCTAATAAATTCACAAATAACGTCACAATAGCTGGTTTAAGGATACCACACAAATGTTTTCCCAGTCCTGAACTCTGCACAGTCTCAATGAACCGTGCAGTGAGAACACCCTCAAACCTTCCTCTGTGGCTTCTACAGCACAGCACTGTGATTTTGCGACCGTGCCGCACCGTGCTGTAGTTTTCATGTTGTACATGATGGTACTGCATGGAAGAGCTATGCGTATAAAAGCAAAGTCATCAAGTTGGCATTTTCTTTGAGCTGGATATTGCAATGTACATATGATACACAATTCCTCACTTAGTGACCACTTCAATTGACAATGCAGGAAAGTCGCTTGGCCGTTAAACACGACATGTCCGTATATATAAATATCTACCCCAGAAAAACAAAAGCTCTTTGGTATCCTCTGTAATTTCTAAGACTGTAGTGAAGGTCTACACTAAAAAGTCTGAGAACCACTAATTTAAGTCTTCTAACTGTCCCTGGGGCAATGAGCACAGATATTTAGATGGTGACTCTGGGGTACTAAAAGCTGCCATCAGAAAATTTCTTAACAAACAAAGTGAATTTAGGATTTTAAAAATTCTCATTACTGCAAAATACCATAAACGAGGTATTTTATAAACAACAGAAATTCACTCCTCTTGGTTTTAGAGTCAGAGAGTATAAATCAAGGTGTTATTAGCAACTTCCCCCCAGTTTTGGGGGTTGGACCCAGGGCCTCACGTCTACTAGGCAAACTGCTCTATCACTGAGCTGCATCCCAGGTTCAAGATACTGTTACATTTGCTGGGCGTGGTGGCACACACATGTAATCCAGCACTGGGGAGGCTGAGGCAAGAGGATGACCACGAGGCTGAGGCCAGCCTGGGCTACATAGTTCAAAACCAGCCTGAACTATATAGCAAGACCCTGTCTCAAAAAAAAAAAAAAAAAATACCATTAGATTTTGCTGCCTTGTGAAAGTCTGTTTTCTAATTCATAGGTGGCACCTTCTTGTTGTGTCCTCACATAGTAAAAGGAGTAAGGGACCCCTTTTATGAGGTAATCAATTCCACTCATTAGAGCTCCACACTATTATTTACTATTTTTAAGACAAGTTCTTGCTATGTAGCTGGCCTTTAAATCGCAGCAATCCTCCTGCCTCAGCCTCCCAAGTGCTGGGAATCACAAGTGTGCGCCACCACACCCACTTTAGGGCTCCACACTTAGAACCTAATATACTATCACTTTGGAGTTAGGATTTCAACATGATTTGGGGGCAGGGATGCTAACATTCAGGACACAGCACTAAGTCTGAACAATTCTACATTAGCTTCAGTCCACATTATTGACTACTCCGTGTGTGCCTGGACAAGAAGCTTCTTGAGACTCCCAGTTTCCTCATCTGTTTCATGGACATGAGTTCTGTTTCCTAATGAAGCTTTCATTTCCTGACTGTGATGAGCACCACAGGCAACCACGACTTGGAATATTTCTAGCACGGTTTCATTCTCCATTGCCAGCCCCTCAAGGCATTTCTTTTTTTTTTTTTTTTTTGTGGATACCAGGGGTCGACCTCAGGACCTCACGCGCCAGCAGGCGCCCGTGCCGCTGAGCGCTATCACCGGCCCTTTTTTCGTATGTGGGATCCGGGAGTAGAACTCGGGCCCTCACGCTTGCCAGGCAAGCGCTTACGCCGCTGAGCCATCTCACCGGCCCTCAAGGCATTTCTTATCTGCTGATATTACTGATTATTCTGTCTAGGCCGAGTAAATATGTAGTTTTTGTTTTTGTTTTTTGAGATAGGGTCTTGCTATGTAGCTCAGGCTGGCCTTGAACTCACAGTGATCCTCCTGCCTCAGCCTCTGGAGTGCTGGGATTATAGGCGTGTGCCACCACACCCAGCATAAATGTGTAGTTTCTACTTTCAGTTGCTCCAGAGCTTTGGAAAAATTAATTGCTAAGGGTTGGCCAATTACCTTGATGGTAAAAAGTACTGTGTAATTATCATCCTGGGGGAAAAAGTATGCACTGTGCCCTTTGCTGAAATCACCACTACGATCATGGAATTAAATCTTAACCTTCAGGACTTCAGGAAAGAAAGTGCTGGGGCAGCTCCAGCATCTCCTTTTGCTTCTTTAAATCATACAAAAGCAACAAGAAGAGTGCACAGAAGGGTGAACTCAGCCTTCACACTCAGGAGCAGATATAATCCACAGCCTTCGAAATCCGATCGTGGCTGCTAAATGCAGCCGAGCCTAGACGGAGCCACAGCGGAGGAGGTAGCAAAGCCACGCGAGTCCAGGCAACAGCAGAGTCCAGAAAGCGGCAGGCACGGGCTTCGGAAGAGAGGCTGTCAGCACATAGTGCAGGCGTGTGGCTTCTGGGCAGCGGCTGTGGTAGCCCCGGGGTCTTCCTGGAAACATTTCAGAGTAGCAAGCCATTGACCACACAGACGGTGAGGGGAGAAGCCTGTGGACCGTTTCGCCAGGGTTACCAGAACGCTACACATCGGGCGGCTTAACCAGCCAGTGTCTTGTCCCATTGTTCCGCAGCTCCCAGTCCCAGATCAGTCAGCAGGGGGCTCCTCCCGCAGCCGTGAGGGGAGTCCACTCCCTGCCACGTCCCCGTCGCTGTGGTCTGCAGCCAGTCTTCCGCACACCTTGGAGTGTAGAAGCGTCCCCGCCCTCATCTGCACGTGTAGTTCAAGACACTGGTTATTTGGGATTAGGGTCCACCCTAATGACTTCAACATAAATCATGACACTGGCAGCGATCCTGTTTCCAAGTAGGATTACATTCTGAGGGACGGGCGTTAGGACTTCGACATATGAATCCCTAGGGGTGGGGACACAGTTCGCCATATGGCACTATGAATCTATGGGAGCAGCTCTCTGGCTGCTGCAGGAGTGCCCAGGACTGCTTTTGAGTTGCCTCCCACACTGGGGAGGCAAATCATTAAGTTTTAAAGTAACTTGAAGTACTTCCTCTCTACATAGTCATGTCACCAACTGGGCGCAGGGCTGTGTTGTTTGATTTTTATCTTAATTGCTTTCTTCATTGCTAGGACAAAATACCCAACACCCACAATTGAGGAAGAAGTAGTTTATTTTGGCTCATGGTTTGTAGAGGTTTCAGTCCATAATCCACTGGCATAACCCAAGGCAGGGTGGCACACGGCAGAGAAGAAACAGCTTACGGCAGGGCGGGCAGGAAGCAGAGAGCAATCAAAGGGGAGGGGAGGGGCTAGACCCTGCCATGCCATGCCCCCAGGGACCCACCTCCTCCAACCGTGCTTTACATTTGGGTATAAACTCATCAGTGCACTAATTGCATACCCGCGATCTCATCACCTCCCCAAAGCCTCACCTGTGAGTTCACGATGGGGGGGTCTAGATATAAACCATTACAACTTTTGTATTATTTTTTTTGGAGACAGTGTCTCACTATGTAGCCCAGGCTGGCCTCAAACTCTCAGCGATCCTCCTGCCTCAGTCTCCCAAGTGCTGGGATTACAGGCATGCACCACCATGCCTGGCACGCTTCAACTTTTAAAAGCTGCTTAAATCATTTTGATTTTTTTTTAATCGAATGAAAATAAAACACTGCCATGTTTCCAAAGTCAAGTCTACAAAACCGAGCATATTCAGAGACATCCAAGTTTTAGCCCTGTCTCCTCTACGCTATTCTCTTCCTCCCTCATAGGTACTGCTAACATTTTTAAATTTTAATATGAGCATATGCGTGTCCTCCTGTTCCTACCACCATTAGGCACTTTGCTTTTTTCAGTTAACGATGTAGTCCAGAGATCACACCATCACAGCGAGTGGAGGTATTGCTTGTCCTTTCTATGCTTGGATAGTAGCGCGTTACGTGCGTGCGCACATGTTGATAAAATCGGTCTCTTACCGATGGGATTTTTGGTTCATGTCTTCACAAGGTTCGAACTAGTACTGGAATGAATATTCTTGCTTATGGCTTTTTTGGATTTTTGCTCCCTTTTCTCTATTATTACCAAGTGTTGAAAACTGATTTTTGTACCTTTCACTGGCTCAATTTCTGTCTTCTATTAGACTTTGTATTTCTTTTATCCCTAATGTGCCTGTTCTGCATAATTTGGAACCTATTCCCAGCAGTTGTTTTTGGTGTGGGGCTTTGTCTTAGCAGGTATCTCTGCCTGGTCCACTTTGAGAATTCACAAGGGCTCACATTGCCCAGCACAGCCAGACCTTCCTTGCCATGTGCGCCTTTGTTTTCCTGTAGCGTCCTCAGGGAGCCCGCAGAGCTTCCTGGGAGTATCTGCTGTCTGATGGGTTCTCCAACTGGCATGGCCATCGGCAGTTGCCAGCTATCTTCGTTACTTTCTTGTTGCTGGGACACCATACCTGCTTTAACTCGTAAGTTAAAGCAGGAAAGGTTTATTTTGGCTAACAGTTTGTAGAAGTTTCAGACCATCGTTGGCTCTAAGGAAGGGTGGCATGGCTGAGGGGCATGGCAGAGGAGAAACAGTCCGTGGCAGGGCAGGCAGGAAGCAGCAAGCAGCCTTCTTTCTGTCCCTTTTTGTTCCATCCAGGCTACAAGCCTATTGATTGATGCCACCTATACCCAGGGTGGGGCTTCCCTCTTCAGTAAATCCATTCAGTGATACCCAGAGCTATGCTGATGCAATTAGGGGACTAATCCAGATGTCACAGCCTTAGTTCACATTCACACTCCCTTAATCCACCCACATTGCAGCCACCTCCGAAAAGCCCCACCTATGAGTACATGAGGCTTTGAGGGGGCATCTAGACACAAGCTGTAGCACCAGCCTTCTCTCTGCTTCCCACACACAGTGACTGATGCCAGCCAGGTCTATTGGTACTCAGAAACTGTCCCACTTGCTTGCATTTTTGGGTCCACAGGAACACTTTGCATCTATTTCTGTTGATGGTGTCAGGAGTCAGCTTCTTGGCTTTACTTGTAACTTTACTCTTAATTAGAAAAATGCCAAGTAAAACTCAATCAAGAATACATAGGAAAGCTTCATATATTCCTACAAATTGTGTCAGAAAAATTACTAAAAAATTAAACCAAAGTCTAGTATTTTATTTTTTATTATTATTTTTTGTTTTATTTGTTTTGTTTTGAGACAGGGTCTCACCATGCAGTTCAGTAAGCTGGACTTGAACTCACGATGTAGCCCAGGCTGGCCCCAAACTTGCAGCGATCCTTCTGCCTCAGCCTCCAGAGTGCTGGGATTACAGGTGTGTGTCACCATGCCTGGCTAGTTTTTTATTTAAATTGGGCATGGTGGTGCATGTGTGTAATCCCAGCGTTCAGGAGGCTGAGGCAGGAGGATTGTGGTGAGTTCAAGACTAGCCTGGGCTACATAGTGAGACCCAGTCTCAAAAAACCAAAATAAATAAATAAATAAAATCTGGATATTGTACTTCACAGCTTGGCACAACTGCAGAAGTTTGATAATACAAGTTCTCAATAAGGCTGTGAGAAAATATTCCCTCTAACACACTGCTAGAGGGAATGCAAACTGGTACAACCCCCATGGCAGGCAATTTGAGAAAACACAGCCAATTTTAAATGTATTCAGCAATCCAGCTTTTAGGAATTTACCCCTCAGGTACACTGGCATCTGTGGAAGGTGTGTATGAATGTCATTATTCATTACAGCCCTGTTGTAACAGCCAAACTTTGGAGACAATCCTGTCAGCACGGATTGGTTTAATAAATTCATTTAATGGAAAGAATTAATAAGCTCTATGTGCAGAAACAAAAAGCCTGTAAAATATAATGAAATGTATAGAGCAATCTATATCTATATATCATTTCATAAAAACAAACATAAGGGGAGAATAAGCACGTCTATTCATATTTGTGTATATTTGTGTACGTGTATTCTGGACGTACATACAGAACTAATAACCGTTACTGACTGGGGCTGCAACGTGAAGTAGGGAGTGGCTGGGAACCAAATGTGGGAGAGAAACTTCCCTGAGAACCTCTTATGGGGTTTTGATTGTTGAACCACGTGAATGTATTTCCTGATTAAAAATGTAAAATTATGAAAAATTAAAGGGAATATAGTTTGTTTTGTTTTTTGACACAGTTTCTTGCTATATAGTCCAGGCTGGCTTTGAACTCCCTATGTAGCCCAGGTTGGTTTTAAACTTGTGATCCTCCTGCCTCAGCCTCCCCAGAGCTGGAATTACAGGCATCTGCCACCACATGTCAGGAATATACTTTCAATCAATGTATTTGTCAGAATCAGACTCTAGATTTTTCTTTAAAAGGAGGGCCAACTAATCTAAGACTCCAGACTGGCAGCAATGGACACAGCGTAGCTGTGCTTCGGTTCATCTGGGAAGTCAATGTGGCTTATAAAAGCTTAGCATTCCAAAACTTTCATCCTGAGAGTGAAGCCAGACTCCTCTGAGTTGTGATAGCCTGTGCTATCACGTGGGGGTGAAGAGAGATTTGGGGAGAAGCTGGTGCCATTTCTTAATCCCTTTGTGTTTCTGTAGCAAAATACATGGACTGGGTGACTTACAGACAATGGAAATCTCTTTCTCACTGTTCTCGGGCAGAAGGGCCTTAGGAAGCCTGCACCTACCTTTGCTTCTTTTTTTTTTTGTTTTTTTTTTTTTTTTTTGTGGGTACCAGGGGGACGACCTCAGGACCTCGTGCGCCAACAGGCACCCGTGCCACTGAGCGATATCACCGGCCCCTTTTTCGTATGTGGGTTCCGGGAGTCGAACTCGGGCCCTCGCGCTTGCAAGGCAGGCGCTTACGCCGCTGAGCCATCTCACCGGCCCCCTACCTTTGCTTCTACATCACACGACTGGGTAGAAAAGTGGGAAATGACAAGTGGCATCAGCACGCATCCCAGGGTGCAAGCTAGTCGTGGACTAGAAGACTGTGGCATGTGGCACCGTGAGAGGAGGGAGAGGGTGGCGGGTATGGTGGCGGGTATGGCATCTGCCCTCTCTCGGGAGCCACAGCCTCAGCCTCAGCCTCAGCAACCAGGCTGCCAGGTGCCCACCTCCACGTGCGAGCGCAGGGTCCACGCCCATGGTGGGCACCAACACACCTGGGCTGCTTTTATTCCATATCTGTATGGTCTCTCTTCCTACTCAGCTAGACTGAGCTCCTGGTAGGATGGGACATGTTTATACATCTTTTTATATGGCGAACCCTAGTACTAAGCCTGGCTTGATAAATACTTGCTCAGGGATGGGCACTCCAGAAATGGGGTCATCAGCTCCGAAATCACAGATGTGGCACACCTGATTCCTCCGGGCTTTGGCATGGATTCTAGGAGTAACCTTTTATGACTAGGTGACCCTACAGCTGCGTGCTGTGACCCAGGGTGGCTCTCTGCCTCTGCTACCTGTGTCAGTTTCCTCCTCCCTACAAGTAAGGATCAGGGATTTCACAAGCTACAGGCACAGCTCACACAGCCTGCGAAGCCAGAGTGGGACTTGGATTCGTCATGGGCACAACGACTGTTTACCCAGCGGAGCCAACCGGGCTCAGAGTTCTCCCAGAGGCCCATGGGGTTTCTCCGCATGATTTTTTTAAGCACAAGACCTCAAACCTATACTTGAAGACTTGTCTAATGTAGGAGTTTGAGTAGGTAAATTACACTTTCAGAGCCCTCCCAAGCCTGCCCACGTTCCGTTAGGTCATTCGCGGGCCACGAGAGCACCTTCAGGCCCTGTCCATCATCGCAGACCAGGCGCGCTGGGCTGCCCTGCCGACATTAACGGGAAACAGCGAAACAAACAGCAACAAAACACCCACAAACAGTGAATTGAGGAGTAGAGGACTAGAGGTTTTCAGTCGTAGCTTGAGGGATAGTACTGGGTTTAGATCTAAAATGTGCCCCCAGAGTCTCGTGCGTGCAGAGGTGGAGTCTGGGATCACGGCCCTGAGCGCGCTGTGAGGAGGGAGCCTGGTGCACAGGCGACCCTGGGCACAGGCTGAGACGGGCGTGCTCGCCCCCTCCCTCCGCGCTCTGCTTCGTGGCTGCTTCGTGGCTGCTGCGGGTTGAGCAGCTCCCCCGCCCCCACCCCGTGCCATTTCTGCCTTGGACCCGGCTGATCCCGCATGGAAACCTCTGAAACCATGAGCCAAAATAAGCTTTTCTTCTTGAAGTTGGGCATGCCAGGTGTTTGGTTCCAGCAACAGAAAAGCTGACCAATACGGGAGGCCGCGAACAGTGGCCTGTATCTCTGTGCTCCATTTCGTCCTTGTAAAACACGGGAGAGGAACGAGGGCCTCATCATCCTCGGGACCCCCGTCTCGAGCTGTGTGTCTCTGGGCTGAGAATGGGGTTGGGTGGGTCAGGGGAGGTCTGTGCAGAGCCCTGCAGCCTTTCCCTGCTGCCCGGGGCACGGATGGCAGAGGCCAGGATGTGCTACGGTGTAGAGGCTGTTCCTGCATCTCCCCAAGGTTCATGTGCTGGACATTTGGTCCCCAGTGTGGCAAAGTCAAGGGGTAATAGGACTGTTAAGAGGTGGGGCCTAAAGAACAGGGGTGCTGGATGGATGAAGGCAGCTCTTGTGGGACCCTGGTGCCCCCCAGGAGAGGGCTGTTAGAGAAGAGCAAGGCTGGTGCCCCCACCCTCCCAGCCTCGTGCCCCCAGTGCGCATGTACTCACTGTTGCTCCTGTCTTTGTGATGCTGTCTGCCCTGGGGCTTCACCCGCGCCAGTGAGAAGCTGGCACCATGCTTTGCTCTCCAGAACTGTGAGCTAAATAAACCTCTTTGCTTTACAAACTACCCAGCCTCACATATTTTGTTATGGGAAAGGAAAGTGGACTGATACTGATGTCACCTGTGGACAGAGGACAAAGATCTGTTTCTTCAGGATAGAGGCTGAATTTGAAATTATTCTCATGGCAGTCCTTAAGACCTCTTCTTCCTAAACCAATGATCTAGGTCAGTGGCGGTGAACCTGTGGCACACGTGTTATTGTGCTTTTCTTGAAGACAAAAGATGTTAATGTATGAGTTACTTTTTCTAAACTAAAACCTCAGTATTCGGGTTTAATAGCAGTGATGGCACTTCGCGATAATAAATAAGTGGATTTGGGGTTGCAGATTGGCACTCGGTCTCTAAAAGGTTCAACATCACTGATATAGATTAAAGATTAACGTCGTTCCAAGAGAACTTTAAGTTAAAACCCAAACTCCAAATGTCAGACATTTTGAGACAGACAGCCCTTCATGTCTCCAGCCCAAGAAGGGAGAGGGCAGGAGGGACTGGCAGCCAGTGGAGACCAAGCACTGTCCCAAAATCCATGGCCGTGGGTGCAGTTTCAGCTCCACCTTCAACACTTGGAGCAACCTCGAGTCTATCCCTCCCCCTCCTACTACCTCAGTTTCCCCATTGATGCAGTAAGGGGGTGGACTAGGAAGCCCAGGATCCCATTCAGGTCTGACGTTTGAGGGTATTCTCCACCAGGGCTTTCTTTGTCTCCGCGTCCTCTCAGGCCTCTGATTCCTTTCCCCATTCTTGTGGGTGGGAGATCTCCATTCTTTTCTAGCTGGTCTTGGTTAGTTCACTGGTCCAGGCCCCGGTTTCCTCAACAGACATAAAGGGATTTGACGAGGAGGATCTAAGGGTTCACCTAGCTTGGACTCTCTGCCCCTCCTGAGGTCGTGTCATCCCTCAGGGGCCCCATCTGTGGCCTCACCCGTGGAACTATGAGTCTTCTCAAGGGAACCTTTGAAAATGGCTTAGGCCAGAGGGTACAGGTGGAATCAGTTCAGATGGCTTTTTTATCAGCTTGAGCAAGCAGCAGTCTCTTTTCAAATCATCTAGGTATTGTTGTAAAGTTATTTTGTAGATATGATTAAAACCCATAATCAGTTGACTTTAAGTAAGATAGATTATTCTAGATAATCTGGTGCTCTTGATTTCTCAGTTAGAAGAAATTCTACCTATGGGCAGCAGCTTCAGCCCACATGACACAGCTACACTGTGGATTTCGGACTTGCCCAAGCTGCCCCATACCTGTGTGAGCCAGGTGCTTGCAACCAGCTCTTAACACCTAACTCCCCCTGGTTCTGTCTCTCCAGTGGGACCCTGACTACTAGACGTACTGGGTAAGAAGCACCCCAGCCTGATCTGTCTCCTCCAGATTATTTTTGGAAAATGTGAAGCATGGCCCCTGAGTGCTCTGGTCCAGGTACCCACGAGCTTCACAATGAGTGTCTAACATTTTCTAACTGGGCAAAATAAATTTGCCCCTAGTCTCAGCCACATTCTGGACATGGGAAAGTAAGGCTCCTGACCTCTTTTGTACTTGCTGGTTTTTCATCCCTCACCAAGGCTTGATCTTGGGATGCTCTTTATTGAGTTTACCTCCTATGATACTTTCAATGGTAGAATCTTCTAAATGTATCTTAAAGAGAACAAAATGTTTTGCCACCCTCAGCATTCAATCCTACAGCATTTGCAGAACTCTAAAATCAAGACAAATAGCCAAGCTTAATCAAGTATGTGAGTCTCCAGGGGACGTGGGGACTCTGTGTCTGTGAGCTGCAGCAAGCCTGCAAATTAGGAGAATAAAGGGGTCCTTGGACAAGTAAAATCAAAGAACGCAGAGAGTCCTTCATCTTTTTGTTTTCAAGTTATCAGCTTTTCAGCATCTCCTTCTTCACCCTACAAATATGGACTTGCCAAACACCTGGACTACAGTTTAAAAAAACAATAAATACTGCAGATTGAATTAGATTTGTCCCTGCTGGGTGAGCAGGAGATAGGCAGGATGTGTTAATTTTTTTATCTAGTTCATAAAACACAGAATATTGTCCTCCAAAGTCTAAAAGAAGCATAATGAACCCAGCAGACCCTTCTGTTGGCTTGGGAGGACCGGGAGTGGGCTGGGTTGGGGAGGGAGGGAGTGTTCCCAGGCACCCAGAACAATGGTTGTCAGTGAAAGATGCATGGAGGATATCAAAGTTTTCCTGAGTCTTCTACTTCTAGACAATTCCAGGCCATGAGGTTCAGCCTCATTGAACTACAATGAATGCAAGACTGTGCGGAAGGCCCTGGCCCTTTCTGCTATGTAGTCGCAAAGGAGTGCTGGACTAGCTTGTGCTGTAGACCCCTTCAGTTCCACCCTGAAGGGTGCAGCTCTCCCTCCTTCCTCAGTGCACCCACTTTCTTCTGGCCTCTGGCCTGTGCTGACAGCAACAGGTGTCAGCTGCTTCAGAAAGGAGCTTACTGTCACCCATCCCAGCCTCCAGCCCCATGCCTGGGCAGCTGCCAAAGGCCCGTCTGGCAGGTGGGCATCTGCTTAGGCCACTGAGTGCTGAGGAGTGTCCGACTTCTCAGCTGGCATCTCACTGGAACTCTGGTACTGAGTCATCTTTCTTCTGCATAGCTTGAACACAGGCAAGGAGAACTCAGCTCTGGTTAGGGAAGGACATTGGCCCTTGGGCGTCCTTGTGTTTCTGCCCTCAAGGCTGGCAGTGAGTTCCTGCTGTGGAGACTTTGTGGCTGATTTCATGGTAACCACAGCTGCTGTGTTTGGGAAACTGATAGTTCAGCCTGGTGCAGCTTAAGTGGCATTATGAGGGGGTTGGGAGATGAGGTTGAAAAGAAGAGTGAAGGTTAGTGGAACACACGCAGTGTAAGTTTGCAACTGGGTCATACTTTTTATTTTATTTTAATTCTACTTCCTATATTTTATTTTATTTTATTTTTTATTTTAAAGAGAAAAAAATAGAACAAAATTTTGAAACAACATAATAGGAGGGTAACAATGGTTAATACATTCCATATTGTCTTTAAATTAGTTACTCAGGGTACAAGTTATCAGCATTCAATTGTCTAAACAATATTTTTCCTTTTGAACAGTTTCTTCCTGTTCATATTTTGGAAAAAAATATTAACATGCTTTTCTATTTTGCCTTTTTGAGTATGTGACAGACTCTGGCTGATCCCTCTGAGGCTTCATTTACAGGGAGGAGATAAAGATTGTTCTAGAAGGACTACAACAAGTAAGGATTAATATTCACTTTTGACACTCAAGAATTTTATAGCTTTGTTGATATATAATTGAAATACAGCAAAGTGTGTCTCTTAAGTGTACAATTTGATGGGTTTTGATATAGGTATATGGCTGTGAGATGAGTGTCACAACCAGGACAATGAACACATCTGCCACTCCCAAGAGTTTCCTTCCTTCCTCACTTGGTTCCCAAGCAGTCCCATATTTGCTTTCTGTCACTATAGGTTAATTTTAACTTTCCAGAATTTTATATAAATGCAATCCTATAGTATTTAAACACATTTTATCTGGTTTCTTTCATTCTGTATAATTACTTTGGGATTCATTTTTGTTGTTACATGAATCAGTAGGTCCTTTCTTTGTATTGCTAAGTTGCATTCCATGAATGGATATAGCACAGTTTGTTTGTCTATTTACCAATTGATGGACACTTGATTGTTTCCCATTTTTGACTATTGCAAATAAGGTTCTATGTGAATTTGCGCAAAAGTCTTTGTGTAGGCATATGCTTTTATTTCTCTTGGGGACATAAATACCTAGGAATGGAATGGCTGGGTCATATCATAGGTTTGTTTTCATCTTTTTTTTTTTTTTTTTGTGGGTACCAGGGGTCGACCTCAGGACCTTGTGCGCTAGTAGGCGCCCGTGCTGCTGAGCGATATCACCGGCCCTTTTTTTCGTATGTGGGTTCCGGGAGTCGAACTCGGGCCCTCACGCTTGCCAGGCAAGCGCTTATGCCACTGAGCCATCTCACCGGCCCCTGTTTTCATCTTTTTAAGAAACTGTTATGCAAAGTAGTTATACTATTTCATACTCCCCTTAGCAGGATACATACGTTCCAGTTACTCCACACCCTCACCAATACTTAATATGGCTGACTTAGTTACTTCTTCATTTCTGGGACAAAATACACAACACCCACAATTTAAAGGAGGAAAAGTATATTTTAGCTCACAGTGTGGAGAGGTTTCAGTCCATAGTCTGCTGGCTCCAAGGCAGGGTGACATGGCAGGAGGGTCATGGCAGAGGAGAAACAGTCCATGGCAGGGCAAGCAGGAGGAAGCAAGCAGTGAACTTCCCTTTTCCTTTTTATTCCATTCAGGCTAAAAGCCTATTGTTGGTGCCACTCACATCCACGGTGGGCCTTTTGCCTTCAGTAAATCCATTTAGGGACACCCAGAACTATGCTAATCTAGTCAGATGATTGATCCAGTATCACACACCCATGATCTAGTCACTTCCAAACGTTCCATCTGGGAGCACATGAGGCTTTGGGGGACATTTTAGATATAAACCATAACAATGACCAATCTTTGTAATTTTAGCCATTCTAGTGGGTAGAAGAGAGTCCATTAGGATTGCAATGTGCACTTTACTAATGACTAATAGCATTCAAAATAAGATTTGTAGCAAGATATACCCAAGCTAGCCTAGCTATTGCTTGTGGAGATGAATTTCTCAATTTCTTTATACTGAAGTAAAACACCCTATGGTTAGAAAATATGTATGGAATATGTGCGGTGACATATATGCAAGGTTATTCATTGAGCATGGTTTGTGATAACAGAAAAACGTAAAGCCCAAATGTCAGTTAATGGAGTTCTTTTTTTTTTTTTTTTTGAGACAGGGTCTCCTTATATAGTTTAGGCTGGCCTATACTTATGGCAATCCTCCTGCCTCATCCTCTCGAGTGCTGGGACTATACATGGGTGATTAATGGAGTTCTGATAAAACATGTGCCATTCAGGGCCGGTGAGATGGCTCAGCGGTTTAAGCGCCTGCCTTGCAAACGCGAGGGCCCGAGTTCGACTCCCGGAACCCACATACAAAAAAAAAGGGGCCGGTGATATCGCTCAGCGGCACAGGCGCCTGCTGGCGTGCGAGGTCCTGAGGTCGACCCCCCGGTACCCACAAAAAAAAAAAAAGTGTCATTCATATACATATATATATATATATATATATATATATATATATATATGTATATATGTGAATCATATATATATATGAATCGTCTTATGTAATTTGTGGGGGCTTGGCAAGCCCACAATCTAATTTGATGGCCCGCAGGCAGGAGTCTATGGAATGAGTTGCAGCTCCAGTCCAAGGGTATCCAGGCTATTGACTCATGGATTGGCCTGCATTGTGTTCAAATCCAAAGGCTACCTGCTGGCTGAATTCTCTCTTGCTTGAGGAAGCTTAACTTTTTGTTCTATTCTGGTCTTCAAATTATTGAATGTGGCCCATCCACATTATGGAAGGCAATCTGCTTACTCAAAGTTTACTTATTTAAATGTCAACCTCATCCCAGAACACCTCATATAAATATCCAGAATAATCAACCAAATACAGAATCTGGGCACCCTGTGGTCCTGCCAAATTGGTGCAAAATTAGCCATCATAGTATCACAAATGGATACCTCGCATCCATTCAGAAAGGAAGGTGGTTCTGGACTTGCATATCCTGAGATTAATACACCTCCAAGATATATAATTAAGTGAAAAAAGCCAGATACGGAACAGCGTGTAGAATATGCTGCCGTTATAAAAAGTTTGAAAAATAATAATACATGCGATTGTTATGGCAAAAAGATATTTCTATGGGCAAGAGAGAGTTTGCTCTCAAGTGAGAAACTGAGAGACTGGGAGTAGGGATCAAAGGAGACTTGTTTTTTCATTTCCCTCTACCCCTTTTATAGATTTTAAATTGTGTGGTTGTGCAGAGCAGCCTTAGCTTGGCGTCCAGACCTATCAGAGCGGTGCCCCCACCTTCTCCCTCCATGGCAGCGAGCTGTGGGCAGCCACTCTGGAGCAGAGGCTTATGGGGATGTGCAGGGGTGGCAGCCAGTGTGCTTGGAGCAGTGTAGGCAGGATCCAAGATTGCAGCCTGCCCCTGCGTTGTGGGTGGATGACTTATGCTAAGGACCAGGGAAGATAGGTCTAGGGAGTACGAGGGCCTAGGAGAGCCAGGAGGAGCCCGGGCTCCCTACCAGTACTTCTGCTCTGTGGTCACTTCTGGGCCTGAGGATGGAGAAGATGAGTAGATCCCCAGACCTTGAACCTCACCCAGGAAACCTCTTTCTGGCTACAGACTACACCCTGCTCTGACCTTCTGGGATTGCAGATCTGTGTAGAGACCTCCTCCTCCCAGGGGGCCTGTAGAGGAAACCCCTGCAATGGGGGGACAGGGAACCTTTGCTTTCCCAGCTCTTTAAGATTCTGACTCCACAATAACAAGGCTTTGCTTAAAAAAAAAAAAAAAAACCCAGCCTGTGTTGCAAGTCGAGGCTCCACATCTGGTAGCAGTTAATGGCATCCTCTGTATAATTCCTAACTCCTCCAGGCCTCCATCCTTTTCCCAGGCTCCTGTCGCCCTCCCTCCTTCCCACTTCCCCTGGCTTCCCCCTAGCTCCAGAGCTACTCCATTTCCTACTCTTCAGTCCTGTCCTGACCACAGCCCTCACTTTGATGGCTGCTTTCAAAGCTGGGAGCAGAGAATCCAAGCCCAGGGCTTCTGTTTGTCTTCTTGGAGTTTCTTGTCTGGGGGGTGGGGTGGGGGAATTCTTTCATAGATTTTTTTTTTTCCCTGAAACTAGCATTTCATGGCCCAGGACCCAGTAAAGAATCAACTGCTGACTCCCAATAATATGAAAAGGAAAATTAATAAAGGAGTTTGTCTCACTGGCCTTTCTGTCTTTAAAGATGTAACAGCTTTTTTAAAAAAATGTAAACTAAAACTAAATTCTTATTTATTTCCTGCACTCCTTTCAGAGGCTTAGACATGCTTTCGTGTAGCTGTGAGAAAAGAACAATTTGTGTGTTCACTTGCGTGCGTCATGTGAGACACCAAGTCTTGGCTTCCCAAGTTGTGTCCCTGCCAGCTTCCCAGTGGTGGCTGTGCACCTGCCCCCTCGTGTGACAGACTGTGGGGTCCCCCAGTTGCCCCTGTTGCCTTTCTCTGTTGTGACAAAAAATCAGAGTGACTTGACCGCCTTGTGACCCAGCCAGCTGCGGGCTTTTCCCAGCAGGCTGGAGCCTTGAGCATTCCAGGCACTGATAACGATGTTTAGGTGGTTACTCTGAACACTGAAATAAACTGGCCCTGGCTCCGAGCCACAATTCCTTGAGCCTGGTATCAGCTCCATCCCCGGAGACGTGCGAGCTGCAGCACACGGGGAGTGAGCCCCCCCGGTGGAACGCTTTGGCCTGACCACATCGTATTAGTGCTTCTTTCTTTGTAATCCCATATGGCCCTGGCTCAGAATGGTTTGGGGCACTCCCTCATGGGAAATACCCTGCTACAGCTTTTGGGGTGATTCCAGCCATGGAGTCCATGGGAAGACAGTTCCCGGATGGAGTGTACAACCCCACATCTCGTCAGAGCTTCCCCACTCCAGGCAGAAATAAGAGTCTACTCTGCAGTTCTGTCCGGCGCGTGGGCGCACGCCCCAGTCTCCAGTGCAGAGGGACGTTCTTTACGTGCCATATGCTAGCCAGGAGAATCCTTGGCTGCCTCTCTCCCTCCATCTCCTGCCTCCACCAGCACGTGTTTGCTTGCAGGTGCATCTCACAAGTGTCCTCTTCTCTCCATCTCCACTGTCATCTCTCTGACGCAAGCCATTATCTTCTGCTACCTCCCGTACACGGCTGCTTCCTGATCTGTCTGTGCTTTTGCTTGCAGCAGACAACGCCACAGTCTTCTGCCACCTGGAGTAGGCAGCGGCTTCTCGACCTCTGAGTTTCCCCACATGGCAGGGAAGTTCCCTATCTCTCCCTTCTTTGGTTCACGTCATTTTCCAAGCAGACAGACAGACACTCTAATCCCATGTTCTGGGCTGCTGGGAAGGCAGTAAAGCAGCCACTCTGATGTCCCTGCATCTGCAGAAGCCTGACTCGGAGGTGACTTCCTGCGGGGTGCCCTGCAGGGGTGGGAGAGAGTGCCTGACACAGCAGCAGGGCCAGAGCTTAGATTGTCTCACGCTGGGGAGGGGCAGAGTTCTGCGGCTCCTGAGAGCAGTGAGAAGCCCCCCGAGGCTCCAGGTAACAGGCCTTAGAGGTGCCCCGATCAGAGGGGTTGGCAGCCTGGGGATCCAAGGATGGGGACTTCATCTGCAGCACAGGCAGTGTCGTCCAGGGACCAGGCTGGGGATTCCCTTGTTACCCTGGAAGGGGAAGGGGACTCAATAATGACCTGAAAGGAAGGAAGGGGCCTAAGGCAGAATGAGGCTGAGCTCCTGGGAATAAAATGATGGTTCCTGAGGACCTGAATGTGTACCAAGATTCATACCTGTTGTACATTTAGGGTGACCAGTTGTCCCAGTTTGCTGGGAGGTGGGGAGCCATTTCCTAAAGTGTAAGACTTTTTGTGCTAAATTGGGAAAATTCTAAGCAATCTGGGATGAACTGTTCACCTTACATAATGATAACATTCAAAATAAGATCAGATCATGATATGTCCCTATTCAAATCCAGCTCTTACCAGGACCTCCAAGCCCCTTCACCATCTGGCTCCTGTCTCCCTCCTCTTTGCTCCTGGAGCCCTCTGCCCTTGCTCCTTCCTGTTCAGCCACCCTGTCGCTGCCTCACCCACCACAGGCCACATTTACTCCAGTGCGCAACCTGTCCCCTGTGGTTCTTTCGGCAGGACCACCGTCCCCCTCCTGTTCCTCCCTCTGCAGATCTCGGCTCAGAGCGGCTCCACCCCCCCCCCCCCGGCTTCCCTGAAGCAGCCTGGCTCAGCCTCACTGTCTCTACTGTCACCCTCTGTAGTTCACATGGGACTCTGCGCAGAAAGCAGCCCGCAGGGAGCTGCCTGTCTGCCTCTCCGTGGAATGTTCCAGGGGGCAGAAACCCTGGTCGGGACTCTGGCTTGGAGCCTTGCACAGAACTGATAATCACTCCACACTTGTTGCCTGGGTGACTGCAGAAAAACACTAATTTTCTCTCCTTTCTTTTTCTTTATTATATTACTCAAGAACAACAATGAATAAGCAGGCTAGATGTTTGGTTTGGTTTGTTTTACACTAACATTTATGATATTGGATCAAATGAAAAGCAATCATCCAGCCTGCTCAGACTGGAGTTTGTTAAACTGCCTATCGTTTCCTTCCTGGTGAACCTTATAGCCAATTTCCCTTTATTCCAATCCTGTTTTAGAATTCTTTCTAATCACTATAATATATACAAAAAACCCATTACAGAAAAGAACAATAGGGCAGATAGCACAAAGCAAGATAGTTACATCTATAATTTAAAACAGGAAAAAATAAGTCCAAATGTATCAAAATTATAATAAATTAAATTTTTCTGTTTTCCTGTTAAAAGATTGAGATTATCAGCATGGATTTAAAAAAAACAGCTACTGCAAACAGGTACAAAAAATAAAAATTCAGGGGATAAAGAGGTGGGAGGAGCAGGGCGTGGGGGCTCACCCTGTCATCCCAGCACTTGGGAGGTTGAGGCAGGAGGATCGCTGTGAGTCCGAGACCAGCCTGGGATACAAAGTGAGTTCAAGGCCAGTCTGAACTGCACAGTGAAACCCTGTCTCAAAAAGACAAAAAAAAAAAAAAAAAAAAAAAAAAAAAAACAGAGCGAGAGAGATGGGTATAAGAGGGCAGGAGGGGAGGGGAAGGGGATGAAAAAGGAATTAAGATGTGTTATATATGTGTACCAACTTCCCAAAAAGAAAATAAAACTAAGTACCACACATGTACTAATAAGCTAAAATAAAATAATAATAGAAGACATGGATCAAAAAATGAAAAGAAAGTCAATTATGTGCTATTTGGCTGAGATACACCTAGAATATATGGATATAAAAATTTAAAATAGGCCAGACATGGTGGTGCATGCCTATAATTCCAGCACTCAGGAGGCTGAGGCAGCAGGATCACCATGAGTTTGAGGCCAGCCTGAGCTACATAGTGAGTTCAAGCCCAGCCTGAACTGCATAGTAAGACTCTGTCTCAAAAAACAAAACAAACAGGGCCGGTGAGATGGCTCAGTGGCTTAAGCGCCTGCCTGGCAAGCGCAAGGGCCCGAGTTCGACTCCCGGAACCCACATACGAAAAAGGGGCCGGTGATATCGCTCAGCGGCACGGGCGCCTGCTGGCGCGCGAGGTCCTGAGGTCGACCCCCCCGGTACCCACCAAAAAACAAACAAACAAACAAACAAAAAACACACAAAAATTGAAAATATAAGAATGAAAAAATATAGATAACAAAAGAGAAACCAAGAAAAATTGACATCAGAAAAATGCTTTTTTAAAACTAATTTTATTGGTACATTTTAGATATATATAATGATAACATTCGTCATAGGGAATTTGTACCTGTACATGATATATCTTATTTTTTTTTTTTTGTGGGTACCGGGGGGTCGACCTCAGGACCTCGCGCGCCAACAGGCACCCGTGCCACTGAGCGATATCACCGGCCCCTTTTTCGTATGTGGGATCCGGGAGTCGAACTCAGGCCCTCGCGCTTGCAAGGCAGGCGCTTACGCCGCTGAGCCATCTCACCGGCCCTACATGATATATCTTGATTCTTCTTTTTTCCACAATCCTCTGACCTCCCTTCGACCCCTCTTCCCCTCCTTATTTACAAAAGCTTTGTTTCTATTTTTTCTTCTGTGCTCTTTTTTTCTTTTCCCTTCCTTCTTTCCTTCTCCCTCCTCCCTCATTCCCCTTCTCATTTGAACATTTTCTTCCTATTTCTCAATATCTATTATACATTTTGGTCCTTATTTACACTTTTGGTTTCTCACACCAGAAAAACCATGTGATATTTAAACATGGGTATCCCATTTATTTCTCTTAAAGAGTATGGTCTCAAGGTGCATCCACTTACCTAGAAATGTCTGAAGTTTGTCTTTATGGCTGAGTAGTACTCCGTTTATATAAAAAGCACATCTTCTTTATCCATTCATCTGTTGATGGGCATTTGGGCTGTTTCCAAGATTTAGATATTATGAATTGTCCTGCTGTAAACATTGGTGTGCATATATGCCTCTAGTATGATGAATTTAATTCTTTCCGGAAGATACCAAGAAGGGGAATAGCTGGGTTGAATGGAACCTCTAGTTTTGATTTTTTGAGGAACCTCCACACTGATTTCCACCGTGGTTGCACCAGTCTACACTCCCATCAACAGGGAGAAGGGTTTCTTTTTCCCCACAGACCTGCCAGCATTTGTTATTGGTTGATTTCCTGGTAACAGCCAATCTTTCTGGGGTGAGATGGAATCTCAGCATTGTTTTAATTTGTATCTCTCGAATGACCAGTGATGTTGAACATTTTTTCATGTATTTATTTGCTGTTTGTACTTCTTCATCTGAGAAGTGTCTGTTCATTTCAGATGCCCATTTTTGGATTGGGTCTTTAAATTTGGGGAGGGGGTCCAGATTTTTGAGTTCCTTATATATTCTAGATATTAGTTCTTTATCTGGGGTACAGCTTGCAAAATCTTTTTCCCCAGTTGGTGGGTTGTCTTTTCACTCTGTTGGTGGTTTCTTTTGTGGTGCAAAAGCTTTTTAATAGGATGAGATCCCAGTTGTTGACTCTGTAATATTTCCTGTGTGACCATGGTTTTGTTCATGAAGTTTTGTCTATACCTGTGTCAAGAGTTCTGCCTATTCTAACTTCCAGCAGATTTAGTGTTTTTGTTTTAATTTGTAGATCTTTGATCCATTTCAATTTTAGTTTAGTGCATGGTGAGACTTATGGGTCTAGTTTTAGTCTTTGGCATGCGGAAAGCCAGTTTTTCCAGCACCATTTATTAAAGAGGCTATCTTTCTTCCAGTGAAGGTGTTTGGCATCTTTGTCAAAGATAAGGTGGCTGAATGTGTTTGGAGTTGTTTCTGCATCTTCTAATCTGTTCCATTGATCCTTGGGTCTGTTTTTTGTTTGTCTGTTTGTTTGTTTATTTTTGCCAGTACCATACTGTTTTTTTTCATGGTAGCTTTGTAGCTTTGTAGCTTGTACTTTCAAGTCAGTGATTGTGATGCCCCATGCCTTGCTTTTGTTGCCCAGAATTGCTTTTGCTATTCTAGGTCTCTTCTGCTTCCAGATGAATTTTAGGCATGTTTTGTCTAATTCTGTGAGATATGTTGTTGGAATTTTGATCAGAATTGCATTAAATCTGTATAACAATTTTGGAAGTATGGCCATTTTCACTATATTAATTCTTCCTATCCAAGAGGAAGGGCTATTTTTCCATTTTCTGATATCCTCTTCAATCTCCTTTTTCAGAGTACTGTAGTTTTTAATGTAGAGGTCTTTTACATCCTTTGTTAGATTGATTCTTAG
This sequence comes from Erethizon dorsatum, assembly GCA_028451465.1. Classification (NCBI taxonomy): domain Eukaryota; kingdom Metazoa; phylum Chordata; class Mammalia; order Rodentia; family Erethizontidae; genus Erethizon; species Erethizon dorsatum. The sequence continues at coordinate 74,615,943 of CM051824.1, read as the reverse complement.
GTATTTCTTTTTTTGGATGCTATTGTGAAAGGTGTTGTTACACTAATTTCTCTTTCAGTGAGTTTGTTATTTGTGTATAGGAAGGCTATTGATTTTTGAGTGTTGACTTTATGTCCAGCTATGCTAATGAATTTGATTATTAAATCTAGAAGTCTTTTGATGGAGTTTTTTGGGGTCTTCTATGTAGAGTATCATGTCATCTGCAAATAATGATAATTAAACTTCTTCCTTTCCATCCTTATTCCTTTTTTTTTTCTTTCTCTTATCTAATTGTTCTGGCTAATGTTTCCAGAACTGAATCAAATAAGAGTGGTGATAGTGGACATCCTTGTCTTGTTCCTGATTTTAGAGTGAAAGCTTTCAGTTTTCGACCATTTGATATGTTGTCAGCTGTTGGTTTTTTATAGATGGCTTTTATCAGATTGAGATAAAGACCATCTATTCCAATTTTCTGTAAGGTTTTTATCATGAATGGGTATTGGACTTGGTCAGATGCTTTTTCTGCATCTATTGAGATGATCATATGGTTTTTGTTCTTGGCTCTTTTAATATGATGTATTACATTTATTGATTTGCATATGTTGAACCATCCCTGCATCCCTGGGATGAATCCTACCTGGTCATGGTGTATAATTTTCTTCATAATTTGCTGCATTCTGTTTGCTGGTATTATTATGGCTTTTTGCAACTACATTCATTAGGGAGATTGGCCTGAAGTTTTCTTTTTTGGTTGGATCCTTTTCTGGTTTTGGTATCAGGGTAATGCTTGCTTCCAGGAATGATTTTGGAAGTACTGCTTCTCTTTCAATTTCATTAAAGAGTTTGAGAAGTAGTGGCATTAGGTCTTCTCTAAATTTCTTGTAGGATTAAGCAGTGAATTCATCAGGGCCTGTACTTTTCTTTGTTGGTAGGTTTTTAATTACATCTTTAATTTCATTGACTGATATTTAGAATTTTGATATCTTCTTGGTTCAGCTTTGGTAATTCATATGTGTCTAGGAATCTGTCCATTTCTTCTGCATTTTCCATCTTACTAGAAAACATGTTCTTGATGTAGGTACTGATGATCTTCTGGATTTCTGCAGTATCTGTTGTCATTTCACTGTTTTCATTCCTAATTACATGAATTTGAGTAGTTTCTTTCCTTTTTTTTAATAGGGTTGGCTAAAGGTCTGTCAATTTTACTTAATCTTTCAAATCACTAACTCTTTGATTCATTGATTCTTTGTATAGTTTAATTAGTTTCCACTGCATTAATTTCTGCTCTGATCTTTATTTCCTCCCTCATACAAACTTTAGGCTTGACTTGCTCTTCTTTTTCTAGAAGCTCGAGGTTCAACATTAGGTTGTTTATTTGAGCTCACTCTGCTTTCCTGCTATGGGTATTCACCACTGGAAATTTCCCTTGTAGGACTGCTTTCACTGTGTCCCATAAGTTCCAGTATGTCTTATTGGCTTTATTATTTAATTTTAATTGTGGAAACTGTCTAATTTCTTCCTTAACTTCACTGGTTGTTCAGGAAGTTGTTATTTAATTTCTCCATGTTTATGAAGTTCTTGTTTTTGTGTTTTTGTGGGTTTTTTTGTTTGTTTGTTTGTTTGTTTGTTTTTGCCATTGATTTCCAATTCCATTGCACTATGGTCTGATAATATACATGGGATAATTTCAATTCCTTTACATTTACTTAAGCATGTTCTATGAGCTAGTATGTGGTCTGTTTTGGAGAACATCCCATGTGCAGCTGAGAAGAATGTATATTCTGGTGTGGGGTGGAACACTTTGTAGACAACTACTAAGTCCATTTGTTCAAAAGTTTGGTTCATTTCTGATATTTCTTTGTTGATTTTTTTGTCTAGTTGTTCTATTTGTGACAGTGGGGTATTGAGGTTCCCCATTACAATTGTGTTAGTGCTTATTTGATTTTTCATGTTTGTTAATATTTGTTTTATATAGTTGGGTGCACTGGTATTTGGTGGATATATACTTATGACTGTTAGCTCTTCCTCTTGGATTGTTTCCTTTACAAGGATGTAATGACCTTCTTTGTCTCTCTTGATCAGTCTTGGCTTGAAATCCACTTTGTCTGCAAGTAGAATAGCTACCCCTGCTTCTTTCCAGGTTCCTGTCACATAAGGCATTGTTTTCCATCCTTTGACTTTCAGTCTATGAATTTCCTTTTGAATTAAATGTGTTTCTTTTATGCAGCATATTGTTGGATCTTGTTTCTTGATCCACTCTGCCAACCTGTTTCTTTTGATTGTTGAATTGAGACCATTTACATTGATGGTTATAACTGATATATCTTGACTTATCCTTGTCATATAACGTTCCTGTTTTGGTTCCCTTTATTTCCCCCTTTGTTTAATTGCCTACCTTCCCTGGTGGATTCATTCTAGTGGGGCTCATTGAATTGTAGTCTTTGTTATAACTTTTTAGAATGTCCTTCAGAACATTTTGGAGTGCTGATTTAGTGGTCATGAAGTTCTTTGGGTGTTCTTTGTTGTGGAAGTATCTTACTTCTCCATCAGTTTTGAAAGATAGTTTTGCAGGGTACATCAATATGGGTTGGAGGTTGTTTGCTTTTAGGCCTTGAAATACTTCACTCCAACCTCTCCTTGACTTGAGAGTTTGTTCTGAGAAGTCTGCTGTGATTCTGATACACTTTCCTTTATAGGTATTTTGTTTCTTTTCTCTAACAGCTTATAATATTCTGTTCTTGTGTTGAATTTCTGGGATCTTGATTATTATATGCCTTGGTGTAGATTTTTCTTTTTATCATGGCTAATTGGAGTTCTATATGCCTCACTTGTCTGTATGTCAAATTCGTTTTCCCTGCCAGGGAAGTTTTCTGCCATGACTTCTGTGAACATGTTTTTTTATGTCATTTATGCTACCTCCTGCTTTTTCATTGACTCTGATCAATCATATATTATTCTTCTTTGCATCATCTAGCAGCTGGTGCATTGATTTGTCATGGTACCTTGATATTTTTAAGAAAGCTTCCTTTTCATGATCACTAACCACAAACTTGTCTTCTAGATCTGATATTCTGTCCTCAAATTGGCTTATTCTGCTGCATATACTTTCAATGGAATTTTTAATCTCCACAATATCTGTTTTAATCTGTTTCATATATTTCATTTCTTTCCTATGTTGGGAATTCATGATTTACATCATTTTCCTAAGCTTCTCCCTCTCTCTCTTTTTTACCTGTATCTACTCTAGATTCATTACCTATATCCTTCATTATGGTCATCATATCTTTAGTTATACAAGAAATTCTAATTTGATTTTTTCTAGAGCCTCATTAATCTGCTGTGTTACTTCTGCTGTTACCGTTTCAGACAGTTGGGTGGGTGGCTGTCAAATTGTTGCACCTCACTACCTCCTCGGTTTCCCTTGGGCGAGCTGGAAGTCTGCAGTTGCATCTTGCTTCCATATCTTCTCATTTTGTATATTTTCTTTTTTTTTGTAGTTTAATTTCTGTGTTGATGCTTGCAAATTCCTTATGGTAGGTAGCTTGATTGCTAGTATTGAGAACTCCTTAGCAAATGACTACTTTACAGAAATGTCTTGCAGGTATAGCTGGCTTTTGGGTTTTGAGTCTGTTGCAAGATCCTACCTCTTCAATTTATTGGGAATGAGAAGTTACTGTCTACTTTGCCCAGCCCCTTGTTCGTAGGCACTTGCCTATAGTGTTGCTTATGACCCTCAGGCAATCTCAGTCTTGGCACACAAGGAAGAACAACTGATTAGAATATCTATGTCACCTTGGCTAGAGTAGTACAACTAGTAATAATAATAGCATCAAGCACAGCCTAGAAAATGACAAACTGTGGTAACTATAAATTTGCCACCTTTAACCATACGAACTAGATTTGTAGTTATATAACCAATCTAAAACAAACCAGAAAATTGTATAGTAAATATCCCCTCAATATGATGATTTTATTCTCAGGGGAGAAAATTTTAAAGGGTAAGAGGAAAAAAATAGAGAAGTAGGAGAAGAGAAAGAGATTAGAAGCAAGGTTGAAGGACAAAGGAAGATTACCCAAGCTTTGGGAAACTGGTGAGGAAGAGAGGAGGGAAGGAAAGAAGGAAGAAATAGAAACAAGAACAGAACAAAACAACAACAACAAAAAAAACCCAGAAACCATTTTCACTCCCATATAAAAACAAGAACAAACGATCAAAAAAAAAAAAAAAAAAAAAAGAGCAAAAAATTGTCCACTTCAGGGCTGGTGAGATGGCTCAGCGACTTAAGCGCCTGCCCGGCAAGCGCGAGGGCCCGAGTTCGACTCCCGGAACCCACATACGAAAAAGGGGCCGGTGATATCGCTCAACGGCACGGGCGCCTGATGGCGCGCAAGGTCCTGAGGTCGACCCCCTGGTACCCACAAAAATAAAAAAAAATTGTCCACTTCAGGGAATGTTTCTGCTGTCACTGGTAGACAAAGGGGGCAGACAGAGCACAGATCCATGTTGGTTGATCCCAGCAAGCCTGCAGAAGAATTACGGCAAGGTGGTGGATAATCCCAGCAAGCCTGCCCTTTCAACTACACTGAAGTTCAGGCTGACCCTGGTTTCTGGCTGTGAGGCTAGGACCTGAGTTGTACAACTCATGATAATCTGGGTGCCTCTTTCCAACTTGAACTCAGCTCCTGGACCCTGGGTGTCTCCTCTGGCTGAGCCTCACCCTGACACTGGGAGCCTTGAGATAGGGCCAACCCTCTGCTGCTCTGAGTCCCAGATTCAGTTGCCCCCTTTCCAAAATTGCAACCTGCCAATCACCCTCTCCTGGGGTCGTTTGAATTGGAATCACTCACCAGCCACTGAAGCCCGCACCATCCACTGCTCTGTTCCATTGGTGCGTTTCTCCATGGAGGCCTCTGCAGCCACCCATAGTCACCCTGCCTCTGTAGATTTGAGCCATCTCTCTCACGGTGTGAGCTGTGATTCAGGGAGAAAGTGCTGTTTGCCACCTCCCTCTTCTGTGTTGAGGTCCCTCTCTTTGCTCTCTCTGTGGGCTCCAATTCTCACTTCAGATCCTTAGACTCCCCTCCTTCTTTTCCCCACATTGCTATATTCCAGTGTCTGGACTCCAAATCTCAGAAAGACTGATTTGCTGCTACTCACCACTCTGCCATCTTCCCGGAAGTCCCAAAATACATTTAGCAATAAAGAGGATCACAGTGTAATGGCAAAAGTCTCACTTCATTGGAAAGACATAATAATTGTAAGCTGTATAGAATCTATTTAAATAGCCTTAAGATATATAAAACAAAGAGAAGAGGAGTACAAGGAGAACACCACAAGGCTGAGAGATTTTGACATATCTCCATTGGGTATTAATATATGAAGAATTAAAAAATTAGAAAGATTTGAAAATGATGACTAACAAGTGTGGTTGTTAATTAACATACTTACATAGTTCAGGGAGACAATTCTCCATTGGTTTTTTGCAAGTCTTGTGAGCACAGCTTTTGTTGTGGATTATCTTGTCCAAGGAAGCTGGTATTATGAACAGCCATAGAATACAAGGTCAGCAATAACCTGATTTATTAAACTGTTAGGAACACATGTCTTGAAGACTCTCTGAGAATGTGACATTTCTTCATGCCCCCTTCTCCCAGAGTGACGAAAGCTCAATAAATCTTATATTAACTTTTTAAAAATGAAACTGACTTCTTTCTGTAATAACTTCCCCCACATTACTCATACACTCGGATATGTAAGTAATACATGTGTCCCAATCCTACACCTGAAAGTTTACTTTGTGTGTGTGTGTGTGTGTGTGTGTGTGTGTGTGGTCCTGGGGCTTGAACCCAGGGCCTTTGTGATGAGCTACATCCTGAGCCCTTTCTAAATTTTTTTTTTTTTTTTTTTTGAGACAGGGTCTTGCTAAGCTGATCCAGGCAGGAGGATCACAAATTCACTCGAATTTGTGATCCTCCTGCCTCAGTCTCCCAGAGTCCTGGTATTACAGGTGTGTGTCACCACACCCAGCTTGAAATTTTACTCTTAACTGACTGGAGCAGGAGTTAAAAAGCCTAGGCATCTACAAGAAAACTTGAAGTGCCCAACTCTAGAGAAGTGGGGTCTGACGACTCAGGCTTTGAAAAGGAGGGAGTGCTGCTGACAGCCCCCCGCCTGATATACTCATTTCCAAATCAGCACGATGCTGTTGTGGTGGTAAATTTTACAGGTCAGTTTGACCAGGCCACGGGTTGCCCAGGTAGCTGGTTAGAGGTTCTTTTGGGGTGTGTCTGTGAGGGCGTTTCCAGATGGCATGAGCATCGGTATTGGTGTACTGAGTAAAGCGGGTGCCCTACTCCAGTGTGTGCGGGCGTCACCCAAACTGTCGAGCTTCTGTGTCTTAGTCTGCTTTCTACTGCCACAACAGAATACCACGGACTAAGTAAATGGTAAAGTAAAGAATGTTACTTCTCACCATTCTGGAGGCTGAAAAGCCCAAGACTGTGGACCTGGCCCCTGAGGAGGCCTCACTGGTGCACCATAACATGCAGAAGGGCAGCGCTGCAACTCAGCAGGACCCTGCCCTCACCAAAGTTCCTCCATGTGCTTTCCAAATGGAGCTTTTCTACGTCCATTACCATGTTCAGTTGCTCTTACAAATAAGGAGACTGGAAGGCAGAGAGCAGAAGTCAGCTGCTGAGGGTGGCCCACCCAGAAGTCGGAGATTCTGGATTTTAGCCACTGTCCCCTGACTGGAGGTCAAGTGTCCTTGCACTTATTTAAGTCATCTCACAAAGGTGGAGCCTGTCGAGTGAGCAAGTTTTCTGACCACGGCTGACCCCAGGATGTTACTTGTTCCCTCTGGCTTTCAGCGAGAGACTGGGTGAATTTTTGGCCTTGATCTTGACAAATTGAATTTGAGGCATGTTTTGTAACATATACTCAGCAGACATCCAGGAGACGTTGACTTGCCTAATGCACCCTAACTGTGGTTCAGTTTCTCAGTCTAAGCGGAAATTACTCATTCATTCACTTATTCCTTCATTTTCTCATTAGACTCGTACTGTGCAGTGAGTGTGACATGATCTCAGTCTTGTTGGGACTGGTGGTGGAGTGGGAAGATGGGTTTGGCAGGTAAACTCCCAAGTAACACAATACAGATGTCCCCAAATGCCGAGGGAACACGATCCATAATTAATTCTGCCAAGGAAAGGAGATTGCACAGAGGAGGAGATATTTGAGAACCGAGCTGGGTCTGGAATAACTCTGAGGTGGACAGTGAGCAGCCTCCTAGCTCTGAGGTGGCAGGTGCCCCAGGTGTAAAGTGCCGCTCGCTGTTCAGCATCCTGGGGCAGACAAAGGCAAAGAAGGGGAGGCAAGTGACTGCAACCAGTGTCCCAGTAAGAAGGAGCAGAGAGGGCTCAGAAGAGAGGGAGAAGGAGATACTAGTTGACCCACAAGTCCGTTTCTAAAACAAGTCCAGGAGACAGAGTTCCTGGAGGAACCCACTGGACACATCATGCATAGCGGGGAGCAGCTGGGCATGGGGCGGCTATTTTTTTGTGGTCACTGGGATCCCTCTTCTCCTCTCCAGCAGGTCTATAGCCACATACAGGATCCTGGTCCTCAGAGTCACACCTTGAGCCCAGGGCCTATGACCCCTGACAGGGAGCCAAAGAGAGACAGCTTGTTGCTAAAAACTACTCAATGGAGGGAGTTCAGAAGATCTGTAAGTTGTGGCTCCTGTCCACTTGATAAGAGATGTTAGTCTGTTGTCCTGCATGTCAGCCTAAAAAGTGTCTTTAAAACATCCTGCTTCCTTCAGGGGCCTGTATGACCCGATAATTCTTGAATTTATTGAAATACATTCTCAGTTTGCCAAAGCCCCACAATGATCTATACAGCTCAGACTTGCACAGAGAGCAGCTTTTAAAATTTCACTGAGATTGATTTGTTCTTCCTTACAAGCTTCATATCCACTGAGCAGAAAAAAAAGCAATAACGTCTTTCACCCATCCAGGAGGCTTGTCCTTTGCATTAGTTTAAATCAGTCCTCTAGATGCTGTTCTTATTATTTTTATTTATTTATTTATTTATCTATCTATCTTTTTGAGACAGGGTTTCATTATGCAGTTCAGGCTGGCCTCAAACTTGCAGTGATCCTCCTGCCTCAGCCTCCTGGGTGCTGGGATTACAGGCGTGAGCCACCGCGCCCAGCTCTAGATGCTGTTCTGACTGCAATGCTCAGCCTCTGGTGGGGTTACTCAGGCAGCTTCATCACAGCCTCTGCTCGACCTCTTGCCTTTCTGCAGGACAGCATCAGGGAAGCAGGCATGGGTCTGTGGCTTGTGCCCCCATGGCAGGGGGTGGGACTCGATCTGCAGGGTGGTTCTGATCCTCCCTGATCTCCATGGTTTGCCTTGGTCTGCCTGGCCCAGATCCAAGCCTCTGACTTCAGCAAGGTGGGAATACAGGGTTGCCCTGGAGGTCAGAGGCCAGGAAGCTCTGGCTTCCGGGTAGCCAGGTGTTGCTCTTTATTTTGCAAATCACAGATGAGCCCTGTGCTCATCTACCTCAAAACCTCTCGGACCTTCCCTGGGGTATCCCAGACCAATGAGAGGACTGTGGCCAGGAGAAACAAACCAGGATCAGCTGTTCCTGCCAGGAGGGGCCAGAAGAGCAAGTACTTCTAAGAAGCACAAAGTGTGCAGGCCTGAATGCAGCCTGGAGGGGGCTGCCCCAGTCTACCTCCTGCACTGGGTCACGCAGCAAATGCTAGTAAAGCTCGTATCTACTTCACCAGCAAATCTGGGTCACTCGCACATAAAAGGGACAGGGTATGTGTTTGTGTGTGTGTGTGCATGGTGATAGCTGAAAAATGTCATCAAAATGATCGTGCTAACTGCTGAACTTTGTACTTAACGCTCCGAGATCTAGCTCAGAGCCTTTGAAGACCTGAATCTGTCTTCCCAAAACTAGCTCTTCTTGATCGGAAGCACAGTGATAGCACCCTGAGCCATTCTGTGACCTTTGTCAGATGGTCATCTCTGGTGACATTTCTGAGCACTGCCCTGGGCCAGATCCACAGGTGACAGAAGTGGGAAGGACTTCTGTCTTCCTGCCTCAAGGGGTTCAGCCCCAAGGGGACACAGACATATAGAACTGACTGTAAATACAGTCCTTGTCATTGGTCACGCCTTCTCTGTGTCAGTGTTTTCACACTGATGATCTCTGTTCCCCCGAACAACTGGGGAGGGTGGAGTAAGCTTGTCTGCAAGGTACTGATGGGGAGACTTAAGCTCAGAGCACTCAAGGCCACAGCCAAGGGGGACCTGGCTTAGACTCCACTGCAAGGCTGCCTTGCTGCAAAGCCTGGACTGCCCCACCGCCCTGCACTGCCTCTTGCCCCAGGGCTTCTGGTGTCTATTCCGAGTTCTCTGCACCCCCGTGGAGACCTGAGGGAAGGTTGTGTCAGGTCCTGCTGGTTCTCAGCCACGGTCCAGCATGGGCTCTGTGCTGTGCAGAAAACCAGCAGCTCTTGCTTCCCACAAGGGTCTCTCTCAGGGCCTCTGAGCATGACCCCCGGAAGAGGCCATCCATGCTGGCCTGGCTGGGCACCTGGGGCTGGGCCTGGCCAAGGCATATGCTGGGAGCGGAGTGTGCCACGCCAATACTGAGAACCTCCATAGGAATCAGAAGTCTCAACACATATGGGTCAGAAATGACAGGAGAAGGATCTGGCAAAGGGCTCTGCTGGAAAGCTTTAATCATAGGACTATTACAGGCTGGTTTAAGGGGAAAAAGGCAGGGTTATCAGATCCTACAAATAAAAATAAGGGATGCCAAGTCAAATGTGTATTTCATATAAACAGTGAATAATTTTTAGTGTACTTACAGATATACTTGAAGCTATAATATTTGGAACATGCTTATACTAAAAAGTTAGTCCTCATTTATCTGAAATGCAAATTTAACTGGGCATCCCGCGTTTTTCCACCTTGGCAACACCGAGTGAAGGACATCCAAGGACTAGCACCAGCAGGAAGCTGGGCCCTGGGAGGCCAGTGCAGGGATCTGCCTGCAGGGATCTGGGGACCGGGGCGCCTTGAAAGTAGCACAGTGCAGCCAGCGCCCAAGTTCAGCAACGCAAGGAGAGAAGGGCAGGAGGAAGAGCAGATACCCCGTTTTGTTCTCTCCATCCTCTGGCCACTGCCTGTGTCTCCCTTGATGCAGTCCTCAGAGGGTCCTTGCACAGCACAGGGCAGAGAACAGATCCTGGCGGAGAGACAAACAGAAGATACTCAACACAGCTGGCGCACAGATTCTATCTGCTCTGTCCTCAGCAGTTTGGATTAGTCACATTATTGCCTCCTTCTTACAATGGTTCACATTACTGGCAGTGGTAAATTCAATCTTTTTAGCACTTCAGGAATCTTAGCTTTTCCTTTCTAATCCCCTGGAATGCATTCACAGCTGGCAGCAGAAGACTCCTGGACAAACGAGTTCCCTGTGGCTCCGTCCAGCCTCAGGGTCTTTGCCTGCGGCATTCCCCTGGACAGTCATGGGACCCTGAGCTGGAAGAACCTTCGCGGGGGATCTCTCAGCGCCCTAATACTGGACTTGACAGGAGGAATTTCTAGGACATCCTTAGTTATTTGTCCAGCCAGTCAACGCTCCCTGGCCTTTAGGGCCCAAGCACCATCCCTGCCACGAAGCCACTGAGGGCTGCCCAGTCTGCCCTTGGACACAAAGCTGCGGTTCTCCTCTTTCATCACCAATGGCCTTGTTTTTGGCTGCTGCCTGGCTGGGAGTTCTTTCCCTTGACCAGAAAACAAGGTTCTTTTTCTTAGCTTTCCCTTCAGGAGAGTGCTGGGAATGTGAATGCAATAATTTTGTTTTTAAATTACACCCTTTGATTATAGTTCAACGATTTAATCATAGTCATTAAATAACTAAAGATCTGCCTAGCCTGATACTTACGGCATAATAGGGGAAAAACCCACACAGGCTTTGGAATCAGATAGCCTGGGTTTATTTATACTTTTTAAAAAAACAAGTCTTTGTTGAATTTACTCTAGTGAAAGAAATTCTTACTGTGAGTCCCACACAGACTGGGGGTAAATTGTTCCGTCCGGGTGGAGCAAGGACCTCTCTGAAGGACTTTTAAACTCCTTCAGGTTGCTGACCACTTCCCTTCCCACAATAGCATCCCTGCGACATTGACGTCTCTGCAAAGATTAACGTTAAACTGAAATCGGGGTTACTAAACGTCTTCTTCTCCAGCTCTGCCGTGCCAGTGTGCAAAGTGCTGTGCTTTGTGTTGTGTCAGTTTGCAGGAGAGGAGACAGGTCAGGAGTTACCATCAAGTTCTCAGAGGGGTCCACGGCGCCATAACAATCAAGACCCATCCATCTGGGGTGTGGTTTCTCAACGCCAGGCCCTAACCAGGTGCTGCCTCTAAGCTACCTGAAAGCCCCCCCCTGCCACCTTTTTCTAGTACTGGGGACTGAACCCAGGGCAACCACAACCCTTCTTAAAAATGCTTTATTTTGAGACAGGGTCTCACTAAGTTGCCCAGGCAGGTCTTGAACTTGCAATCTGCCTGCCTCAGCCTCCCCAAATGCTGGGATTATAGGTGTGTATAACTGCTCCCAGCTCTGAACAGCATTTTAAACCAGAGGTAACAGCTCCAGTGTAGGCAACGCAGGCCTTGCGTGCTGGTGAAGGAGCCCAGAGTCTGTACCCTTTAAAAAGCCTGCTGTAGGTTGGATCTAGAATGTTCCCCGAAGGCTTGGTGGCAGCCCCTGGTGCTACTGGGAGGTGGAGAAAGCTTTCCGAGCTGGAGCTTAGCAGAAGGAAGTTAGATCAGGACACGTCCGTGCAGAGGACCTACAGACCGCAGCCCCTTCCTGTCTCTCTTGCTTCTTGGATGCCACTGGTGAGCAGCTTCCTCTGCCACCCACTCCCACCGTGGTGTGTGGCCTCTCCACAGGCCCACGAGCAATGCGGCCGAGCAACCATGGACTGAAACCGTGAGCCAAGAGAAACCTTTTTGCTTTTTAAGTTGATTTAAGTCAGATATTTTGTTAGAGCTCTCCAGGTGACTTGGAAATCAGCCAGAGGGGTGGAAACTAGTGGTCTTGGGCACTGGTTCTCATTGTGTGGTCCCCAGATTGACCATAAATCCAGTGGCACTTGGGAACTTGCTAGAAAGGCAGATTCTCCAGCTCTGTCCACCCCAGACCATGTGGATCAGAAACTCCGAGGCAGAGTCCAGCGATCTGGATTGCAGCCAGCTCTCCAATGTTTCTGACGCTCTACAGTTTGAAGGCCATGGGTATCCAGTGTCTTCTGACCCTGAGGAATTCTCCTCCTAGTCAAGTAGACCACAGCAAGGCCATCCAATTTTTTTTTAAACAGTGACAAAGTTTATTTGAGAAAATAAAAGTGAAGAGTGGGGGAGAAACGGGCTCTGCAGAGCAAGCTTGGGCTGAGTAAAAAAGGAAAAAGCAATAAAAGGACACCCTGGAGGAAGCAGGGTGGGCTATTGTGAAGCAAGGCCTCTGTGTGCTCTGCCCACTGGGATGGACCTTCAGTGGCTCGTCCTTGCCATGCACTGTGACTCTGCCGACTTCTCTGCCATGGACACTTCAGACCAGGCTGACGACCAGCAAGCTACTGTGCCACCGCCTCCACCCATCCTCTTTTGCCCCGACCGTCCCCCAGTGCAAATGCACTGCCTGCCTGCCTGGCTTGGCTCTAGTGGCTCCAGGGGTGCTATTTTTACTCAGTGCGGCCCTGGAATGCAAGCCAGCCAAGGAATTTGAGGGTCGGTCACGCCCTGGAGTAATAAAGAAACAGCTATCTGTTCTGCAGCACTGCAGGCGCTGCTGACTTGTTCCAACCTGTTGAAAGAAGCTATGTGCGCGTTACCAAGGACACACGCAGAGGGACACGAAGCAAATTCTGGCTTGCGTCCTTCCTCTCTGAAATGTAACCACCTCCTAGGACCACAGACTATGTGCGGAGCCATTCGCCCATGGTATTCACGGCCTGGGTTCGACACAGCTGTGCCACCCGGCACTGGACAGTTGCACACACTTTCACTTCCATAGCTTGCCGTGGTCACGTTCATCCCCACTGGTCCTGGTCAGGTGTTCCGAGGAAACAACCATAGGATGTGTGAGTGCCTAAAGGGGCTTATTTTAAGGAACTTGCTCGTGCTGGCCAGTCCAGCATCTGCAGGGTAGAGCGGTCGTTTGGAGCTCCAGGAAGGAGCTGTGTTACAGGTTACATCTGAAGGCCATATGCTGGCTGTCTGATATTTTTACTTTTTAGAAACAGTTCTTTTACTTTGAAACATGTTGTGCAGCTATCTGTTAGCATGGATGTGGCACTGACAAGGCACTGATGTATTTTCACATTCCTGAAGAAAACCTTTTAGACAAAACCCCACAGAATGTCTGGTGCACTGTCTGCCCAGGAACAAGCCACAGTGAAGGCACAGGATTGTCACCTGTCCTAGTTTTTCTCTTCCCTTCCTCTCTTGCCACCACCCACCCCACGAAAATCCTCAACAGCTTTGGTGACACAATCTAGGTACATCTATACATATCCTTTACGGGTTAATGGCTACAGGTTTTCCCAAGAACCATGATTACATTATATTTGTGGGATCCAAGGGCCCATTTCTGAGATGAAGAAAAGAAGGAAGGGGACGAAGGGAGGAAGGGAGGAAGGGAGGGAGGGAGGAAGGAAGGAAGGAAGGAAGGAGAGAGAGATGGATCTGCCCCAAAGACAACTGAAGCCTCCGTTAAGCGGTGGGCAAGTGTTCAAGTTCTTAGGGTTTAGCTTGAGGTCAAACTTCTGTATGGAGTGTGGACATGAGGTAGTGTTACCGGGTTTTGGGGTGCTGAAGTCTCCTTTTGGAGGTGGTTTCTAGAATCTTTCTGTCACGAGCAAAGAATTGGTCAGGACGAGCACAAACAGTAGCAAATTTTATTAGAGGTAGGAAAAGAAACAGGCTCTGCATAATGAGTTTGGGCCAAGTAAAAGTGGGAGAAGAAATAAACGCCACAGCGTGGGGGGACCCATGGAAGAAAACACAGTGGCAAAAACTCAGTGTGTGCTGTCCTTTTGATATAGGGGAAATAAATGTAACTCCCAGCCTGCTAGATGTCAGATGTGCCGAATTCGTGTTCCCCAAAATAAAGAAATGAATTCTAAGGAACAACGGAGGTTAAAAGTAGGAAAAATTTGAGACAGGTAGCTCCTGAGAGACAGGAAGGGACCCGAAAGTGGGTTGCCAATGAGCCCACTTCTCAGAGGAAGTTTTACAGAGCAAAATCATGAGGTGGGTACAAAATCACGAGATGGGTACACCGTGGGTCAAAACTACGATCACCACTAAGATTACAAGTACAGCCGCTTACGTAGTATTGAAGCAGGTCACGTGGCAAGCCTACCTGGAAAGAACAAGGACTTTTCCTGGAAGGGATGGATCAGAAGGTCCTGGTCACCCACGTGGGTGACTGATGTCTCCCTAGCCTCTATTAGACCAGGTGATACCAATTACAGCATAATCTTCAATGTATTACTTATCCCTCGGGGAGGCAGTGGGCCTGGTCACTCCGTCTTTATCTTGAGGCCTGGCCTTCGACAGATGCGTCTCCAGCCATGGTTGTGCTGTGGCTGACTCCTCTGCACTGACTCCCTCGAGGGCCTCGCCCTGTCTGATGGCCCACACTATCTCTACCTAACTGAGCTGCCTATAATCCTTTTGTGTCACCCACTCCTCAGGCTGATGTCAGGTCTAGGTCATCCTACCGAAAACCTGCTCGAGTTCTCGCGAGAAGTCCTCCTGCAGGGTTTCAGGGACTGTTCTATGCAGGTGTCCGGGGTCTTGTCACGTCTCCTTTCCCAGCCTGTTTTAGCCATGCGCTACCTTCCTGTCTCAGTAGGATAGAAGAAATAAAAACTAGGTAGAAAGGAGACAAGGAAATCGAGATTTTAAAAACTGTACTTTGAAGAAAAGACTACAGCTTCAGAACACAATCTCAACTAATTTTTTTTCTCTCTTTCTTCACCCAAAACAAAGTAAACCTGGGCAACTCTCTTCACCTACAAATGGGTTTGCCCCTTCCCTTTTTACGTGCAAATGGTCCTCTTTCACCCACAAACGGACCACTATGGGTGCACCATCCTCTCCCACCCACTAGGCAAGACTAAGACTATAGATTATCAAATTTTACAGATTTCCACCCCCAAAACAAAGATCTCCAGTTCCCAACTGTAGGTGCCTCATTTCTCTGAGTGCCCACACTCTGTCCTAAGGTGTGTCCTGTATTTACCTCTGAGAAATCCTTCTCGTGTCTCTTCTACTGACGAGTCCTGAAAATTCCTTTTCCATGACAAGAGTCAGTGACCCTGCAAACTTATTTTAAAAGGGTGGGTTAAGTTCCTTGTTTCAGCCTTGGGGGTCCTCAGACCCAGCCTGGGGACAGACAGTCAGGCACGTGATGTGTCCATGCACGTGACTTTTCTACGTGCTGATCTTATGGACAGCTAAGTTAGGTAGAAATAGTATAAGCAGTCAGATAGGGCTGGGCCCTCGAGAGAGTCAACAGAAAAGGTAAAAACACATTACAACTGTGGCGGGTGGCGCATCTGTTGGAGGCCAAGCATCAAGATAAAGATGGAATGACAGGGCCTACGTGCTTCCCCAAGGGATAAGCGGTAACACCTGGTCCGATAAAGGCTGGATCGACATCAGCCACCTCAGTGGGTGACCAAGACCCTCGGACTCATCCCTTCCTGAAAAGGTCTTTGTTCTTTCCCTGTACACTTGCTATGTGAGTTGCTTCCCCCTGGATCAACATTGCCTAAGTGGCTGTACTGGTCAACTTATTGGTTGATCATAGCTTTGTCCCATGGTGTACCCAGTTCGTGATTTTGTATCCACCTTGTGATTTTGCTCTATAAAACTCCCTCCAGAAAGTGGGCTCATTGGCAACACACTTGGGACCCCTCCTGCCTCTCAGGAGCTGTACTTCTCCCTCAGTAAATATTTCCTACTCTTAACCTCCCTGGTTCCTTAGAATTCATTCTTCGATTTGGGGGAACACGAACTTGACGCACCTGACATCTAACAAGTTGGGAGTTACGATATTCCCCGTACCCTTTGGCGGTCCTATACCATTCCTACCTCACTTGGACACTACGCAGGGCTAAGTTGGTGTGAACACTGTGCCCCGCTCACGCCGTCTTCTGTGCCTAAACTATCCTTCCTCTGCCACTGCCCATCTTAGGACCTCACGGGTTCAGACCCTGGAAGCTTTAGCTGACTCCACCCTGCATCGTGTCACTTTATGTCATCTGTTGGGACTTTTAAGGTCAGGGCAGAGCCAACAAAAGGGAAGGTGCAACAGACAGAACAAACTAAGAGCATCGGATGGGAAGAGCTGGAAACAGACCTCTGGCAGCGGAAGTGGCTGTGACTGTGAGGCCTAAGGGAGGCCAGCTTGGAGCAGGAGGGACAACAGTGACTTGATTACTGCTTTTGTCTTTTTACCCACTGACTTGCTTTTGTCTTTCCTGAGGGTAAGGTGGGGCAGAGAAGCTTCTCTAGAAGAAGCTTCTCTAGAAGAAGCTTCTCTAGATGATTATGCATCACGGAAAGGTTTTCCAGAGCCCAGGGGGTCCAAGGCCCCAGAATCCATCAAGGCGCTGGCTCTATGGAGGGAAAAGGAGCTCCCGGGTCTGGCTGCGGAGGAGGCAGAAACTCACACAGATCGCGCGTGACCCTAGCCCGGCTGCAGCCAGGGAGGGAGCGGCTGGCTCCGCACCCAGCAAAGGCCCCCAGCTTGGCCAGGACTCCACAGCACCATCCGGGAGAGGTCTTGAAATGAGCCTCCAGGTCTGACTTCCCTCGGCATCAGGCTTTCTGAGGCTTGAAGGTCAAATGCCAGGGTTCTGTGATTTCTGTTTTCTCCTGGATAGCCTCCTGGATTTTAAAAGTATCTGTTCTAAAAAGGGTGTTTCCCAGCCCCCTCCTGTGGCAACACTCCCTCCCGTCTCCTCTGACCGCCTGACACTCCTGTGGGGTTCCCCGATGTCCAGGCCATCAGACACTGATGCCGTTGCTGGGAAACATGCCATCGCTCCGAGACCCCACATGACCATGACTTGGCTCCCTGTGAGGTGCCGCATGGGATCCTCTGAGCCTCATTGTCCAGGAGAAGTGGCAGGCTTTGCCACGTGGCCCTAAAGCCGGAGCCAGTGCCGCTCTGAGCTTTAGGGAAGCCCCCATTCCACTGTATCCCATGGGACAACCGCAACTGTTGAGGACAGCAGGGTGCTGGGCAAGGGAGCAGAGCTGGGTGGTGGTCACTGCGACCTTTAGCAGTGCCTCCTCTTTGAGGCCTGGGGATTCCTGTCATGCACACTGGTCACATCTGGGCCTCCCCTTGAGGACATACTTTGCCCCGAATTGAAATGCTTTTCCAGGGCTCCTGTGTCCCCCACCAGCCCCAGCCACTGACCCAGCCAGGGCCCGGCTCCCCGCTTCTCCCTGAGCTCTGCTCTCTCGCTTCCATTCTGGTTAAAGGCAGCACAGAGCACACTTGAGATACTCTCAGGGTGGGGGGCACCGAGGCGGACACTGGGGCCCTGACCCAGCCTTCTCTGCCCGCCTTCCAGTCTCTTGCAGGTACACGGTGCCCATAGAGCCTAGGATGCCTTCCTGGCCTTGAGAGATGACTTAGCGAGCCCAGTGCCCGGAGCCACTTCCTTCCTGCCCCTGGCCAGCGAGTCCTCTTGGCACTCAGTGTCTGGCTGGTCCGGGCCACCCCAGGGTCGAGGGCCTATGCTTCCATATAACATACTCTGTGCAGGAGCATGGGCTGGGTAGAAGCTCCGTGGCTTCAGGCCTGGGGGCTAAGGTGGCCTTTGGTTTATATCCATCCCCCTCCAGGTAGGGGGAAATCCTTTCTCCTCCGTGCTCCGTTCAAAGGCGCCCCCTGCGGGACACAGGCACCATCTCTCCTGTGAGCCACGGTTTATTAGACGCCTCAGGCCTGCTCAGCACAAGTCTCTCCAGCGGACCTGCTCAGGGCTGGCTGGCTGCCCAGGCTGGGGAGGAGAGAACGCGGAATAGGATGGGGATGGAGAGGCAGGGCAGTCCTAGGAGCCCCGGTGAATGGGGGCGTCTTAGAGGGCGCATGTGGTCCTGAGGGGCAGGAGGAAGTCAGCGGGAACCCCCACAGGCAAGGGCGTGAGTTGCTGTCACCTCTGACATGAGTGCGTTAACATCCATTTATTAGCATCAAATAACATGCTTAGATTACATTTGATTTTCCCAGTTTTAATGTCATGTATTCAGTTGACACCATAGAAAGTGAGAATTTCATCCCCTTCCACTATACATGAACGTATATATTTTCCCTTCAAATATAGTTACATTATAACTTTAATTAGATCAATATCTTGTCTTTATTGTTACGGTCAATGACCCTCACAGCTGAATTAGATAATATACTAGAGTAAGTTTTTCTTGTTTGTTTATTTGTATGTATTTCCTGAAGTGGATCATTGCTTTGTTGCTGTTGGATTTTTTGTCTTGTTGCTTATTTTGTTTAGGTTTCTAAGTACTTGTCACTAAGTACTTAAGAAAAGCATATATCTCTTTTTAAAAGGTGTTCAGAAGCCTGTGATATCCCACTAATTTCACCTTCTTGGAAGGTCCCTTTGGAAGCCTCTTGTTCTGTCCCTGACATCCCGCTCAGCACCCTGAATCTCTCTCTTGGGTCGTAGCTCTCTGGCCTTTCTCTTTTTTGTTCCACCTATATTTTGATGCAGCGAATCTTCAGGTAGCTTCCTGAGAAAAGATGCATTAGAGATCAGCCTTCTGACAGTCGAATATCTGGGAAAAGGCTTTATCTTTATAGTTGATTAATAGTTTGGCTGGGTACAGAACTCTAGGTTGGAAATCTTTTTCTTTTAGAATTTTGAAAATACTGTTCTATTGCCTTTACAAACGTCGCTATTGAGAAATATAAAGCCCATTCGATTTCTGCTTCATATGCGACAGGATTGTATGCGACAGGATTCTCTCCCTCTGGAAGCTTTAAAATCTTTTTGCTCCCAGTGCTGTGAAATCTCACCCTGACAGACCTTGCCATGGTTCTTTACCCACCGTGCCAGATTGGGCACTTTCAAAGTGGAAACCTTATCCTGGGGCTAGGAAATTTTCTTAAAATATTGCGTTAATGATTTCCTCTGACAGTAGGTATTTTTCCTTCCTCTGGAATAGCATTTCTCTTAGAATATAACCAGATCTTGTGGTTCTAGAATATAACAAGGGAAATGAGGAAAAAAGAAAAATGAGGAAAGGCGTCCAGCTACGTCTACCTGGAGTTGGAGCCGAGCATAAGGTGGAAGGTAGAAGGGATTCTGGGACTTGGTCTCCATGCAGGCTGAGATCTGCAGGTCAGCAAGGCGCTGGGAGCCCAGAAATCTCATCTCATGAGAGACGTCCTAAATGGCTTATGGTCGCCCCAGCCACCTGTCCCTAGCGTCCTTCTCTGCTTGATTTTACCTGCCAGGTGCTAGGTGCTCAATACTCATTGAATTGGGTTATCTGGTATCTCAGTCCATTTCCTGCTGCTATAACAAACACCCGATGCTAAATAATTTACAAGAAAACAGAATTCTTTCTCATGGCTCTGGAGACTGAGAAGGTCAAGAGCACGAAGCCAGCATGGAGCGGAAGGGGCTTGAGTACGAGAGGCAGACAGAAAATGCTGTCTGGGTGTGCCTTTTTTTTTTTTTCCAGAAATCCCTGCTACATAACTAACCCACTCCCGTGACAAAGACATTAATCCACGTGTGAGGACTGAGCCCTAATGATGTAATCACCCCTTTAAAATCCCGCTTCTTGATGCTGTTAGGATGGCAATTAAATTTCAACATGAGAATCAGCCTGGGTTCCACCAATGGATGAAAATGTGGAATAAATGTACAATGTAGTAGTATTTGGCCATAAGGAAGATGAAATCAAGTCATTTTCAGGAAAATGCACAGAACTGGAGATCTTCATGTTTACCAAAATAAGCCAGACTCAGAAAGACACGTATCACACACTTTCCCTATATGTGCAGTGTAGAAAAAAGATGTGTGCATAGAAGGGGGATCCTGAGACACGAAGGGGATGAGGGGTGTAAGGGTGAGAATGGGTGTGATTGAAATATATGATGTGCAGGTGTGAAAATGCCATAAAAAATTCTGTAAAATTAATATGCACTAATAAAATACATAGGGCAACACTTGACCATGAATTTTGGAGAGAATATTCAAACGATGGCATGCAGGATACAATTTCCCCATCTTTAAAACGAGGAGGTTGAGGCACATTAAACCATCTGATCTTAACAAAGGAGCCAAAAATATATGGTGAAGGAAAGATCGCCTCTTTAACAAATGCTACTGAAAAAACTGGTCACGTACATGCAAAAGATTGAATCTAGACCCACATCTCTCACCATGCACCAAAATAAAATCAAACGGATCACAGATATTAAAACCTAAACAATCTGCTGGAAGACACACTAGGTAAATGATAGACACAGGGAAAAACTTTCTGAACAGAACCCCACTTGCACAAGAAATAGCGTCAAAAGTCAACAGATGGGATATCACATTAAAAATCTTCCTTGAAAGGAAGAAATCAACAGAGTGAAGAGACAACTCACACAATAGGAAAAAATTTTTGCTAGCTGCTCCTCTGACAGGAGGATATTCTAATATCTAGATATTCTAATATCTAGAATTTACAAAGAACTCAAAAATATCAGACCCTCAAAATAAAGGGCCCAATCAAAAATGCACAACTATAATAAATAAATACATTTCAGAGTAGTAGTACAAATGGCCAACAAATACCGTATATGAGAAAATGCTCACCGTCTCTGGCCATCAGAGAAATACAAATTAAAACAGCACTGAGATTATATCTTACTGCTGTACTTGCTGTTAAATACACAGAGTCAAGAGGCCAGCCTTGTTACCTGGTCAGTTCCGTTAATATTCTGAAAGTCCAGGGGAGAGGTTAGACAGAAAGCATGCTGAATGGTGGCTATGCAATGAACTGTGTGGTGGGATCTCAAGCCATGCCCAGGAAAATAGCTAATGCAAAAATTGCTTGCCTTAGCTTCAGCCTGCAGAAAACAAAAATGAAGCTTAGTGTACAGGTGGTTATTACATTTCCTGAAAAACTGGACCAAATTGGACAGAGAATCAGCTATCACCAAGGAGAGAATTCAGGAGATGCTGGCGACTGGTGCCAATATTATTCTAACCACTAGTGGGACTGATGACATGTGCCTGAGATATTTGGTGAAGGTGGGTGCTGTGGCAGTTAGAAGAGTCTCGAAAGGACTTCAGTTGCATTGCTAAAGCTTCTGGAGCAACTATTCTGTCAACCTTGGCCAATTTGGAAGGTGAAACTTTTGAAGCTACAATATTGGGAGAAGCAGAAGAGGTGATACAGGACAGAATTTCTGATGATGAACTGATCTTAATAAAAAATACTAAGGCTCGTACACCTGCATTGATTATCTTACGTGGGGGGAATGATTTTGTGTGTGATGCATGGAGCACTCCCATGTGATGCACTTTGCTTGTGTGGTGGAGAGCATTTTGGAGTCAAAACCTGCGTCTCCAGATGGGGGTGCTGCAGAAGCAGCCCTCTTCGTATACCTTGAAAACTGTGCTGCCAGCATGGGATGTCGGAAACAGCTTGCTTTTGCACAGGATCTCTTGTTGTTCCTAACACTCTGGTCATGAATGCTGCCCAAGACGCCACAGATCTGGTTGCTTTTCATAATGAGGCTCAAGTTAACCCAGAATGTAGAAATCTAAAATGGATTGATCTCGATCTGATCACTGATAAACCAAGAGACAACAAAGAACCAGGGGGGGTTAAACCAACTGTAGTTGAAGTCAAGAGCTTGAAATTTGCAACACTACCGTTCTTTGAGTTGATGATCTAATTAAATCACACCCAGAAAGTAAAGATGATAAACAGGGAGGTTATCGCCTGTTCATTCTGGGGCCCTTGATGACTGATGTGATTTCCCTTTTACTTATAATAATTGTAGATGCAATGTCTTCTGTCTTGATTACTACACATTAAAGTCAGCAAGCTGTTGGCTTGTGTTCTTGGGAACTAGGGAAAAAAAAAGAGATTATCATCTTACTCCAGAAAGAATGGCTACCATAAAAAAGTAATAAGGCTGGTGAGGCCATGAGAGGGAAAGCGGAACCCTTCTACATTGTTGGTGGGAATGTAAACTGGTACTACCACTATGGAAATTCCTCAAAAACTAAAACTAGAAATTCCATTTGACCCAGCTATTCCCCTTCGAGGAATCTTCCCAAAGGAGTTAAAGACATCGTATTACAGTGTTACATGCATACACGTTTATAGCAGCACAACTCGTAATAGCTAAATCTTGGAAGTGGCCGATACAGCGGTATTTCAGTTCACAAACTTAATTCTTTCCACGATTCTGGTCACAAACCAAATTGGACAAGAACCGAAACAAATTTCCCCATAAGGTCAGCATTAAACCTAACCACTGAATTTAATTCGGTTCTCATCCAATTGGGTTTACAACCGGAATCGTGGAAAGAATTAAGTTTCTGAACCAAGGTACCACACTATGTCCACTGACACATGAATGGATAAAGAAAATGTGGTGTTAATACACAGTGGAGTACTACTCTGCCATAAATTTGAGCCATCTGTGGGAAAATGGATGCCCCTTGAGACTATAATATTCAGTGAAATAAATCAGACACCCAAGCTTAAATATCACACGGTTTCTCTTATTTGAGAAACCCAAAGTATAAATAAAGAGCAAAATAAAAGGTAGATAAAAGGAAACGGAGATAGATCTTTTGCAAATGGGAAGGGGGCCAAGAGATGGAGGGAGGAGGGAGGAGTGGAGGAAGGGGAAGAATTAAGGAGTACTACACACCCCTTAAGATGAGCGTAAACATGCACTGCAAGCATGTGCTAATAAGAAATTATTTTTAAAAACTTACAAAAAGCAGTGGCTACAAGGTTACTAAAAAGAGAATACATGAAAATAATTAGGATTCTAAATGGGCTTTTCTCATGTATTTTGAAAGCTATTCAGACACCAGACAGTTTTTTATTTTTATTTTTTGTGGGTACCGGGGATCGACCTCAGGACCTCGCACGCCAGCAGGCACCCCTGCCACTGAGCAATATCACCCGCCCTTTTTTCGTATGTGGGTTAGTGGAGTCTAACTGGGGCCCTCGCGCTTGCCAGGCAGGCGCTTACGCCACTGAGCCATCTCACCGGCCCACCAGTTTTTTTTTAAAAAGGGTAGAATTATCAATTTATTGCCACCTTTAATCAGATGGCAGTTGGGTATATAGTTTCCATACTTCATACTTTTTATAAATAAAAATATTATAAGTTTTAAACAACAACAGAAAAAGAGGGGGTTGGGCCATAATTCCAAAGGTCCTGCTGGTTCTAATAGCACGTGACTCCACTTAGGTCGCTGTGCTGAAAATGAGCTGTAAAACAGAAACAGCGCTCTGAACGTGCACCTGCCTGCGCTCAATGGACGGTTCACACAGCGAGCGGGACCCGTGTCGGGAGCCAGTGTGCCCGTCCACAGCGTGGGGGGACCCTGGCTGCCCGTCCACCGCGTCGGGGGTCCCCGGCTGCCCGTGCACCCCGTCGGGGGCCCCCGGCTGCCCGTCCACCGCGTCGGGGGACCCCGGCTGCCCGTCCACCCCATCGGGGGCCCCGGCTGCCCGTCCACCCCGTCGGGGGCCCCGGCTGCCCGTCCACCGCGTCGGGGGACCCCGGGCTGCCCGTCCACCGCGTCGGGGGACCCCGGCTGCCCGTCCACCCCATCGGGGGTCCCTGGCTGTACGCGGGATACCCTGCCAGAGCCACCGAGGCCCAGGGAGCCCTCAGGGGCAACTGGTCACAAAGCCTGCAGCAGAATGGTTGAAGAGGTGACAAAATGACCTCTGCTCAAAAGGACCTGGGGCTCTTTCCCTTGCCCACCGTGTCCTAGGCTTTCCCAGTCCAACCTAACCGGTGGCCGTGCCTCCTCCTGTCCTGAGCTTTCTCACCCGCCTGCTCTCTGGCCTTTCACCATCTCAGGCCTGGCTTCTCTTAACTGCCCCCTAATGTCCTCTGCAATGTCCACTCCAAAAGGCACCAGAGAAATCTTTCTAAGGCGCAAACAGACTGCACCCTGTCCCTGTGAAGAACTGGCCACTGCTGCCGCCTTGCAGTGGGGAGGGAAGGGACCGTCCATCCCCGCCCGTACCTTATTCCGTAGCAGTGTGGTCAGCAACGAGCATCGCCCCCACACGCTCCAAGCCCCTGCCCCAGCAGAATGGCAGAGGATGTCCCCAAGGGGCGCAAGACCCGCCCCGGGCACCGGCGGGGCACTGGACGAGGCCTAGTCGCGGGGACGCGACACCGCGCAGCAGCGTCGGCTGCGGGCCACTCAGGAGCGTGGCTGCCTGCACGGGCTGCTGCGGCCGATCCGAGCGACCGAGCGCCTCCGGTCTCGGGGGGCTCCTCGGCCACTGTGGGGACACCGCGTCAGATGCCGGCCTGGCCCGAGGGTCCCGAGACGGGTGACAACGAGAGCGACAGGCAGGCAGTGCGTGTTTAGGGGAACACGAATTGAGCCGGAGAAGCTCAGGGCAGGTGAGCGGCTTACATCGCAGTAGACTGGACGCTGAGCTCTTCCCTCTTCCCGCGTGGCCGATGAAGCGCAGCAGCAGCCTTGTGTCCACGGCTACAAGCGATCCGCCGCTGGCAAGGCGCCCTCGCGTGGTGCCGCGCGGAACTGTCGCGGGCCGCCGCAGCCTCGGGCCACTGCCTCGGTGAGCGGGGAGTCGCTCCAGCCCCACCAAACCTTCCTTCCCTCGTGCTTTCTCCTCCTTCACGTCCCCACAGTGACTCAGGACCCCGGTGAGTTTGTGTGGCTCCACCTATTGATTTATACTACAATGGAAAAGAGCACTGAAGAATTTGAAAATAGCCGTTACTTCATTTAAAAATAGCACCTTATAGCAACGTCACATTTTAATGAAAAATAGCTAGACTTTCTAGAGCAGAGCATTTCATAACAAAGGTGGCATTATTTTATACTTATGCAGATCCTTCTCTACTCTGGGTTAGGAGAGCACAGCTGGATCCAGTCTTGCCCTGTGACGTCATGGAGCTGCGGGGGAACCCACTGTGCACTTGAGAGGCCTGGGGAAGGGGAACCTCAGGATCCCCTGGAGGGTCTTGGGAACCCCTGAGGGGCCCTGGCCACCTTGAGAACTGCTGAGTTAAGAATACGGTCCTTGCTGGGCATGGTAGTACATGCCCATAGTCCAAGCACTTGGGAGGCTGAGGCAGGAGAATTGCTGCAAGTTCAAGGCCAGCCTGGGCTACATAGTGAGTTCAGTGAGAACTTGTCTCAAAAAAAAGGTCTTATGGGCCACATACCTGAGGACAGATCTAAAACCTACAAATAAATGTTTTTTAATGGCTATCTTTGGCATCCAAGTTCTCTTTGCCCATCCCAAAACCCTTGCCTGCACTGAGACTGGCCAGCTCGTGACCCTGAGCTGTCCTGTGTGCAGGAGAAGACAGAAAACATCCCCAAATGCCCCTCTGTCCCGCGAGGTCCCGACCTACTTCCATCATGGGGCCCAGTGAGTTCTTAAGCACGGCATCTCAGCCTCTCTCCCAGCTGAGGTTGCTTCAAGCCCTTCTCTCCTGTCTTCCTGTCCAGATGCTGTGTGGAGCCTGCCGGCAGCTCCTGCTATCATTTGGAGATCTGACAGAAGCTGGGGATAGACACTCCTCCTATATGACAAGAAGCCTGAGGAGAAACAGAACTGTCCCCAACTGAACCCTTGCCGTCCACAAGCAGTGCTGGGAGGCCACAGCCCAGGCGCCCTGACCCCTGGTCCCCACCCCTCTCGGCTCCCAGCCAACTCTTACATTGTAAGCTTCAGTAGGACTTAAGGAATCACTGCTTAGCATCAGTGGCAGGCTCTTCAGTGCCTTACTCCATGGGGAAATCAGAGGAAATAGGGGTTCAGACCAAGGGAGGAGCCACCAGAGGGTACGTTTGAGGGCAGGAGATTTTGGGGTGTGCTCACTGTTATGGCTTGTGTCTAGATACCCCTCCAAAGCCTCATGTAGTCATAGGTGGGGCTTTTCAGAGGTGGCTGGATCTAGCATGTACGATATGGGGATTGTGTGATGCTGGGATTAAGGGTGTGTGATGACTAAATTAGTCCACTGATTGGTTGGCAGAGCTTGGGGCGTGGATAATGGGAAGGTGCACTCTGGGTGTGAGTGCTACCTGCTAGGCGTGTAGCCTGGATAGAATATAAGGGACAGAAAGAGGGCTACTGTCATCGCTTGCTGTTTTGCTTCTTCACTATTTTGCTACTTTGCTCCTTTGTTGCCCACTACCCACCATGAACTGTACTCCTCTGTGATGCCCCTCTGCCGTGCTACCCTGCCTCAGAGCCAGCTGATTATGGACTGAAACCTCTACAAACTGTGAGCTAAATACACCTTTCCTCCTTTAACTTTGGGTGTCAGGTATTTTGTCTCAACAATGAAAAAAGTAACCAATCCTCACCCCACGACAGCGGTGGTTGGCCTGGATGGGAAGGAGATCCTAGGCCCCGGCACGGAGGGTATAAAGGTGTGACTGGTGTGGTTCCGAGACGGACATCTTTGTGTCTGAATAGTGCAGGGACCGCATAACTCTTCTCTCAGCTTCTGCCCTGGCCCTCCTCCCTGGTCTACTCTGTGACTAGTGACCAAAATTAATTTCCAAAACAGATTATGTGATGTCTCTGCTCAAAATCCTCTACTGGAGCATGGTGTCTTAGAACGCATCTGTAATCTCAGCTACTTACGGCTGAGGCAGGAAGATCATAGGTTCGAGGCCAGCCTGGGAAACTCAGTGAAACCTTACCTCAAAAAATACAAAAAAGAGCTAGGGTGTAGCTCCGTGTAAAGGCCCTGGGTTCAATCTCCAGTAACATACACACACACCCTCTAAGGGCTTCTTGTCTTACACAGAAGAAACTCAGGCCTCAGAATGGCCCTCTAGGCTTTGTAGGATCTTCCCTGTGTCCTCTCTGCCGCCTGTCTCATTTCCGCGCCTCCTGATTCTCTGGTCCAGCTCCCTAGTGACCTCTTGTTTCTTCAACGTGCCAGGCACCTTCTGACTTCAGGACCTCGCACCTCCTGCCTCCTCTGCCTGGAACCTCTCCCCTAGTGTTATGTGATTTGACTTGTCACTCCATGCAAGCTCCGCCCCAAAATTACCTTTCAGGGAGACGTTCCTGGGACCCACTGTCTAGAACAGCGCCCATCCACCAGCGCTGGTACCTTACTCTGCCTGATTTTACTTGCCATATCCTAGGTCAGTGGTGGCGAACCTATGGCATATGTGCCACAGCCAGCTGTTTGTTATCATTGAAAGCTCTAAAAGGTTCGCCATCACTGTCCTAAGTGCTTAATGCATGTTCAGTCTGGCTGAATTGCATTACCTGGGCTATAACTTCATGTTTTGTTTTGTTTTGTTTTTTGAGGCAAGGTTTCACTATGTAGTTCAGGCTGGCCTCGAACTCACAGCGATCCTCCTGCCTCAGCCTCCTGAGTGCTGGGACTATGGCTGTGTGCCACCATGCTCTGCTTAACTTCATATATAAAATTAGAACATTGGACTAGAATTCTTAGGCCCCTACTAGCTCCAGTGTTCTATGGCTCTACTTATGTTCCTGTTTTGGAAATTGACTTGCAAATGAGAACAAAACAATATCTGCAAATACATTTGTCTGCCTACATTTCGTGAACAATTTAACACTACATCGAGAGCCCTGTTAGTCTTCTGGTTTGGCATCCAGCACATCACAAGAGCAGGAGGCCCACAAGGTAGATTCTTTGGCTGGGCAAAGGAAAGGGAACCTGAACACCGAAGACAGCCATCTTTTTAAAAAAGTGAGACGCTGGGCACGGTGGCCCACACCTGCCATCCCAGCACCCGAAGAAGAGGATCTTAATTTTTTTTTTTTTTTTTTTTTGTGGGTACCAGGGGGTTGACCTCAGGACCTCGCGCGCCAACAGGCACCTATGCCGCTGAGCGATATCACCGACCCCTTTTTTGTATGTGGGATCCGGGAGTCGAACTCGGGCCCTCACGCTTGCCAGGCAGGCGCTTACGCTGCTGAGCCATCTCACTGGCCCAGGATCTTAAATTTGAGCTCAGCCAAAAAAGGGTTCCAGATCTGTACCCAGAGCCCCAGCAATCATGACCACATTCGGATTCAGCCTTTCTCAAAGTGGTCAGAGACTGTGGAGGCCTGGCCCAGCCCACGCCTCATCCCTCCAGTCTGTGCCCACGTTCTTGCTCTTCTCTGCGAGTCAGCACTCGCGTGGACTGGTGGCATCTTCCTTTCTGCCCCAACTTGGCATCGGTTGCTCAGTTGCCCATTTGGTCTCCTAAATCCTGGTGGAAGATGAGCCGCAGGGGAGGAAGCCACCCTGATAATGATCCTTGAAGACCAGGACTACTGGAGCCACCAAACCTGAGAGACCCAGGGGTGTCATGGGGGTGGGCGGTGGGGCCCTGCTGGGCTGCATTCTGGGCGCACAGTGCCAGCTGCTGGGCACATCCCTGCCAAGGCTACTGGGCCCCTCTCTGGGAAGGGGATGAGCAGCATACAGTGGAGGCTCTACGAGACCCTCCCACCTCCTGGGTGGCATCTGGAACACAGGGGACTCTGGACAGGTTGATGGCGTGACAGTTGCCCCAGCATCTGCCTCTCCTCTCCGCACCAGCCCTCTCTCCATGTGGTCTCAGGTCTGAGAGCGGCAAAGAGTCTGTGCTCTACACCATCAACTGTGTGTCCCCGGACCAGTGACCGCACCATCCTCAGCCTGGAGCGGCCCGGTGAGCAATGTGGAGATGTGTCACCAGAAGTGTGCAGGCTGCAGCGGGCACGCCACCTCTGCCCCAACTTGTGGGTCTATGGCCCAAGGGCCTCTGCCCTTGCCGCAGTCCCTATTAGGATGCGACTCTGCAAGTGTGGGTCCTCAGCACACTGGGACCAGGCATGGGGGGCAAGGCAAGACCTCGGGATGGGTGTGGATTGTGTACTGATCCTGAGTCCCAGCAGTGGGGTGAGGGGGAGCAGGCCCAACCTCTCGCAGCTCTTCTGGGGCTGTACTGTAAGTAGTTCCTGGATTCCCAGAACTGTGTTCAAACTGGACTCTGTGCATGCATGCTCCCCACCACCTGTAATTTTGCAAAAGAAACATCTTTTTTGGCTAAGTGCATAACGCAGGGGGGACTATGTGTATCCTCCGCTAATGTTGCTTGAAACTAACGTCCAGAGGATGGAGTGAGGGGCTTGTCTTCTGCTTACATTCGCTTTGCTAATTACCCTGCTATTTGCCCCTCACAATGAGCTCGGCTCCTGCAGCCAGAGCCCGAGTCCCCGCCTTCCGGTCAGATTCTTCACATGGTGGTCTCCACCCCCCAGCAGCCTCCATGCCTCCTGCTGCAGGTGTGCATTTCCTAGTGTTCTCTCCCCACCTCAGGAGCCCCCAGATCTGCTGGGGGAGGGAGGCCCACCCCTTCTCAGCCATGTCCCTCGCCCCTGCTCCCCTTGCTCTCAGGGGTGGGCGGCTTTGCCAACCCCCCTGGAATCCAAGTGGCGCTGATGCTGGCTGTGCCAGTGTCACTGCAGGTCTCCTCCTGACCCTTCCAGCACAAGCTGCACCCACCCTTCCCAACTGCCCCGACTGTGCCCTAAATGGTCCGTGCCTTGTGCCCTCATCCACCAGACTGTGCACTCCCAGAAGGCAGGCCCATGGCCAAGTGTGACCTCAGGAGGCCGGGCCAGGGGCTGGATGGAGGGGAACGTGGGACTGATGGGGTGGTGGCGGCAGTGTTATGGAAGGAACCTGAGTTTGTCCAGAAGTTACTAGGAGGGACAGTAAACAGCAGTTGCAGGAAGGAAGAGATCTATGTAAAATAATAACAACAATGTAATGTAATGTAAAATAAATAAGGAAAGCAAAAAAAAGAAAGAAAGAAGAAAGGGAAAGAAGAAGGAAGGAAGGGAAGAAAGAAAAAAGAAAGAAAGGAAGGAAGAAAGAAAATGAAGAAGGAAGGAAGGAAGAAAAAAAAGAAAGAAAGAAAGGAAGGAAGGAAGGGAGGAAGGAAGGAAGGAAGGAAGGAAGGAAGGAAGGAAGGAAGGAAGGAAGAAGGGAAGGAGGGAGACGGGAAGGACGTCTCTGAGAGGTTATCAGCTGCAGCCACGCCTCCCTCCCTGGAGGGACTGAAATGTGGAGAGAGCGGCCCAGATTTATGTCGCAGACTCCATCCCTGGCGGCACCCTGAGCTGAGCCCCTCAGCTCTCCATGCTCAGGAATCCCTGCTTTTACCAACATTTCTAATGAATGCTGCCACCTGCTCGTGACTTGGCAATAGATTTGCAGCAACAAATCAAGGTGTCCAACTGCCTTAGGCCAGGCCAGCTCGCGCTCTCTCTCTCCCTGTATCTCTGTCTCTTTTTCTCTGTCTCTCTGTCTCTCTGATTCTCTGTCTCTCTGTCTCTGTCTCTCTCTCTGTCTCTCTGATTCTCTGTCTCTCTGTCTCTCTGTCTTTCTCTGTCTCTGTCTCTCTCTCTGTGTCTCTCTCTGTCTCTCTCTTCCAGTACAATGATGCCTCGATTCACAAACTTCATTTGTTTTACGATTTGAGGGAAGATGGCCACAGTTGTGTCTGTCACTCGACATAGAGTTTGTGAATGGAAGCGAAATTTTGTCGAACACATTTGTTTGAGAACTGAATCATTTGTGAACCAAGTATTACTGAACTGGAGATTGAACCTAGGGCTTCTGCATTGAGCTGCGTCCCTGAGCCTTTCAAAAATCTTTTTATTTTTAGATTGCATCTCACTAAGTTGGGTAGGCTGGGGTCAAACTCAGGATCCTTCTGCCTCAGCCTCCCAGAATGCTGGGATTATAAGCATATACCATACCACCATACCTGGCTAGGCCACCGGTCTGACAGAGCGGAGGGTTGACAGCTGACAGCCTTCATCGCGGGGCAGGAGTGTTATTTCTGCAGTGTTATCATAAGGCTTTACCACCTAGGAGCCAGGGCTGTGTGGGAGACGCCCCGGCAGGGCAAGGGTGTCTGAACCTCACCTCATTTTGCAGCTCTGGAGGGAAGTGGATTCACCCTGATTCACCACGATGCACCCTGATCACTTAGCAAAGTGACGTTCAAGATGCCGTTTAAAAGGATAAGGAAGCACTTCATGCTTTGAAGGTAAATTTCTCTCCAAAACACCTAAATCTCATTTAAGGGAGTGTGAAAGAACACAACCCTGGCTAATTAGAGAACTTAGCTGCAGCTTCCGTTTCTGGTTTTCCAGGCACTTGTGTGAGTGTTCTCATTTTAGGGATGAGGGCAGGTGATCTGCCAAGCGTCCCACGGCCACTCAGTGTCAAATGTCCTGCCTCGATGTCAAATGTCCTGCTGCCCGCTGTGCCCCCTGTGACGACTCAGGTTCCAAAGGCTCCAGTTGGGCATTGCTGTCCCTGAGCTGCACAAGGTCCTCTTCTTCGCCTTCCTTCTCATCTGTAACCTCTCATAGCAGCCCGAGCTGCTGGGCGTGGCTTTTGTCCTCCTCAGTGTCCCCATCAGCACACTGCAGCACGAGGGGCTCAGCATCGGGACACCGCGGTTCAAGCCCAGATCGCTCCAGACGGGCGCTCTTGCAGGGGTGGGCCTGGCTCCTGTGCCTTGGCACCCATGTCACAGTGTTCAGGGCTCATCCGGAGGCAGCATGGCTCAGCGGGCTCCGGGGCAGCCTCACGGGGCTCCACTCCAGCTCAGCTACTCACTACTGTAGCCTCGGGAGAGTGACTTAACATCGCTGTACCTCGGTCTCCCCATCTGTAAAATGCGGGCGACAGTAATGTCTAGCTCATGCAGATGTGATCATCAAATAAGTATGTGCAGAGCGCTTAAAACAATGCCTGGACAAAGACCGGTTATTGTCGGGACACGAGGCAGTTTATATGCGTCACCTTCCAAAGCTATCGCCAACGCTTTCTTAGGAGGCACTGGTTGTAAAGACCCTCCATTCATCGCTCCAATCGAGCAAGCGGGCGTGAACCGGGTGTTTCATGGCCGAGGCTCCTGAGCACAGGTGTGTAAAGCACAGAAGGTGGCAGAGTTGGGACCTGTGCCTGACACTGAGTCGTGAATGTGTCCACTACGTCGTAGCTGCTTCTCCTCATAAAAATGTTAAGGAGAATAATCTCCTCAGGGATTTGAGCAGGAGAGCAGCTGGCAGCTTCTGGAATCCCCACCGACTCTGCTGGGAGAGTGAATCACCCGGATGTTAGGGAGGCTCAGACGAGAAGGAAAGCTGGGGAGGAAGGGGTGGACTTCCATTTTCAACACCAAAGATGCCTGCGAAGCAAGGGTTTGAACTACCCCTGTCCACGGGTGCTCTGGGGATGTGCTGCTACGTCACAGTTCACCCGTCTCAGCTGCTTGAAACAGCTGTAATCACTTTATCATCTCTCACAGTTCAGGGGGCAGCCAGGCACTTCTCTCTTGGGGGGTCAGTTGGGTGGTGGTGGTGGCTGGAGGCATCTGGAAGTGTCTGTAGTCACATGTCTGGTGGCTGATGCTGGTGGCCCACTGGGCCTCATGGGGAGCTCTCTCTGTGGGGCCTGGGCTTCCTCGCAGCATGGACACTGGGTTCCAAGAGAAGAGGCCCAGAATAGGGTGGACTACAGCACATTTCGTGACCTATTTTGCGAGTCACACAGTGTCACTTCTCTGGTGACTTCTGCTCAAGGCAATCGCACAGTTTCACCAAGGTACATGGCGAGGTGACCCAGGTCACTTCTCAGCGGGAGACAGGTCCAGAATAGGGCAGGCCGGGACACACAGCGGAGGCCATGTTTGGAAAATGCCACATGGGCAGGCTTTCCTGGAAGAGTGTGCCATTTGGAGGCAAGAAATGACAAACGGCAAACTGAGGCTCTAGCAAGGACTCCTCTCTGCAGTTATGTCTGACAGCTGTCCCTTCTGAAAACCAGCCACAAGAGACTTGGGTGGCAGCAAGGTTTGCTTATCTACCAGACTGTCATGTAAAGAAATGGGATTGGGGCCGCGGTGACTTCCCCATCGGGACTGTTCTCATAAGGAGTAATTTGTTGCCGTGCTGTGACCAGCTGGGCCATGGGGATGTGTGTGTGTATGGGGGGTGCCTGGTGACCTGTGAAGGGTCACTTGCTGGTGACCTCATGGGCTCTCCACCTCATCCGCCAGCACACAGATCTTAAACCCTTCCCTTACCAGCGCTTCACTGTGGGCAAAGGCTGGAGGTGATTTTGCCTTTGAAGTTCCTGAGCCACCCGGAGCCCCAGAACTGGCCACCTTCTTGCCCCTGCCTCTTTCCTGGGGCGGAAGTCCCAAGCCTGGGAGCTCTGTGAATCCAGTCAGACCAGTCGAGAGCCTCCTCACCCCAGCCTCCAGGGCCTCCTCGGGCTTCTTGTGTCACTCCCAGCCTTGTCTGAGCAGGGAGAGGCAGGGCCGGGTTTCCACAGACACCACGAGCAGAGCTCGCCTCACCACAGCCCTGGACTCAGCCACACAGGGCTTCCGGCTCACGGCCTGTGCCTGCAAGACAGGGAGTGTCTGTCCAGGGCCCTTAGGTGGGGGCTGCTGGGACCGTCCCGGGGTGAGTCCGCCGCTTCTGGTTGCATCTCTTGACCCTCAGAGAGCTGGAGCAGGAAAGCTGGGTCCAGAGGAAGGGAAGGAGGGAGGGCAGCCCCATCCCAGGAGGGCGCAATGCCAGTTCAAAACTCTAAGGAGTGGGAGGCACTGGCTGTGGGGGCAGAAGATGAGACGGAGCCTCAAAGGGAAGCCCAAGCCCAACTCTGCACATCCAGCGTCTGGCAGGGCACAGTCTTGGGCTCGGGCCTCGTGGGGGTGGGGAAAATCTGAGCACTGCTCCTCCAGGACTCGCTCTCGTGACCAGGCGTAGCACCTGCATCTTCTCAGGGTTCCCACAACCACTCCAGCAGAGCAGGTGCTGCCATCAACACCTGCTCAGGGATCATCAGAAAGGCCAAAAGCAGGATTTGAACCCAAGACTGTCTACCACATACCGTTGCACCAGGGAGAGGGGAAGAAGGAAAAGGGGGTGGGCTGGATGGGGCAAGAGCCTGTGTTTCTAGAGCCCCACCCTAGAGAGCTCTGTGTGAGAAGCAGAGAGAGTGCCCCACCCTCACCCTGTGCGACCAGGGCAGGGAGAGCTGGGCAGGAAAGGCTGGTTTCCTGACGCCTCGGGCTCTGCAGTGCCAGGCCAGACCAGGAATTTCCGGCAGAGCAGGACTGGTGCTCATGGGGCAGCCGCTCCTCTCGGGCCTTAGCCACAAGCACCCCTCCAGGACCTGGGCCCCCTGCGCTCCAGTCACAGATTCATCACGACCTAGGGAACCACCTTCTCCCAGAGATGCGGGGCGGGGTCGTTGGCCACAGGGCTCTGCACCTCGCTCTCAGGCCTTGCTGTGCTTCTCCAGACCCAGCAGGGGAGGATGGGGCAGTGGCCGAGAGTCGGGAGCCATGCTGTCCCAGTGCTGCCCATCATGGGAATGCAGGAACCCACGAAACACGAGGTCTGGAAACCCACGCAGACCCCAAGCTGGGTTTGCCCAGGGTCCTTCAGAGGCCGCCCTGGGGTTTGGCCCCGGGCAGCGGCCCCACTTGCTCCCTATGCCACTGGCAGGGGCCAAAGGCCACATTCCCACGATGCTCCTGCTGGAGGCCAGCCAGCCCCGTCAGCACCTTTCCCTCCACCGGCTCAGAGCCTGAGCCTTGGGCTCAGTCCAGGGGAATCAGGTTCAGTTACCTGTCAGAGGGCCCCAGGTCAATGCCTCTCTGTTTCCTGGAAAGCCCCACATCTACAGCAGCGACCAGGTAGACCTGCAGCCTCCTGCCACCCAAGCAGCCCCTGGGCTCCTGGGGAGCACGGAGGGGAGTCCCCACCCACCTGCATGGGTGCACTGAATCACGAGGGCCTGACTGTGACTCTGCGCAGGGAGGGGACAGGAACTCACCTGGGGCAGGAATCACTTGGGGACGTGGCTCTATACGGGTGTGTTCGAGGGTCTGCGACCTCCCGGGTGCCATGGTTGGCTTGGGCGTGGCAACAATGAACTAGGCCACGGGAGCTGACAAGCCCAAGTGTGTCGTCAGCCCACTGTCCACACAGGACCCAACGGCACTGTCTGGCTCTGGCAGTGGTGGTCCTCAGTCACCATTTCCTGGCCTCTGCCGGAGGCTGGACTAGGATGGCCCTGAGCACGGGGGCTGCAAAGGAGAAGAGATCCCAAATAGCCCAAGCCATCTCGCTGCCATGGGGACTGGGATACTATGACTGTGCGTAGCTCACAGGCTAATTGGCCAGGCAGGAGGAGTGACAACTCATGACTGGACCGAAGTCTGCAAGCAGAGGCAGCTAAGGCCCCTGTATTAGGGTGTTTCAGTGGTTACTTGGCTGGAAGAACCAGAGAATCAAAGATGAGCTCTTCAGGCCACAGTCCTGCCCCAGACCCCTCGCCAGCCGCAGCCAGGTTAAGGTAGCACTTGCCCTCTGGCCTCCCAGCCTGCTAAGGCCACAAGGGTAGGCTCTGACAAGAGTTCAACCACCTTAGAAGCTTCTAGAAATAGCTTTCCAACTAGGACTCAAGCAAGGTCTACGTCTGCTGGACAGTTGTGGTCAAGACTCTCCTCTGGTGGGACCAGGAAGGCCAATTTGAATCAGAGCTTCCATGGCCACTGTGACCATCTGCCTGGTGTCCTAGATAGTGGGCACCTGGCACCCACTGCTCTCTGCACTCCTCCTGGCCTGCAATGACTCTCATCCCTCCCTAGAAGGCTCCTGGGAACTGAGCTGTCCATACTCCAGGTGAGGAGCGAGGCCACTGTGCACCTGGCATGAGAGAGGCAGAGGGCTGGAGGGAGAGCCAGAGGCTGCCAGTGTGGAGCCAGGCCAGTGTGCCCTGCCTCAGGTGTCCTGCCTGGGCAGCTCTGGGGAGGTCCCCTGACTCCACAGGACTGCCTGGGAGCTGGGCCTCACAGGGACTGAGCCCTGCCCTCTGGGTGCTGGGACCTGTCAGACCTTGGACAAATCACTTGGCTTGTCAGAGCCTGATAATCGAGTGAGTCAGGGCAGATAAGCAGTTGCAGTAAGCTGTAAACGTAGGGTCTTGTGAATCACCTCGCCTCCAGGGAGCTGGCTGCCACCTCAGTTTCCTCCTGTACGATGAGGGGCTGCTGGGGGCTCTCCTGAGACCTCATAGCCGCCCCTGCTGGGGAGCACTGGGCAGTGGACAGGGAGTCCAGGACCCCCAGGCTGCCTGGGCAGAGGTTCCAGGGCTGCCCCTTGACTGCTGCATGACCTGGTTCCTTCAGCCCAACCCTAAAACGGGTTTATCCTGCCCAGCCTTCTCCTGGGCTCT
Organism: Erethizon dorsatum; assembly: GCA_028451465.1. Classification (NCBI taxonomy): domain Eukaryota; kingdom Metazoa; phylum Chordata; class Mammalia; order Rodentia; family Erethizontidae; genus Erethizon; species Erethizon dorsatum. The sequence continues at coordinate 74,579,319 of CM051824.1, read as the reverse complement.
GGGAAAATCAGGTGAGCCGAGGGAAGCGGACCTCGAGGGGAGCAACCAATAGGCTGCTGTGCACATGCGCACACTGTACACACACACATGCATGCACACAAGTACATGTTCATACAATACACGTGCACATGCATGTACGAATGTACAGGCCCACACACATGGACACACACACCAGAGGAGGTAACACTGCTGTTGGTGTCAGCTGTTCTGTAACACACAGTCACCTTGACAGTAATGGCCCCATAGTGGCTGTTATTTGCTGAACTGTGTCCTTCCTAAAACGCGCGTGTTAGAGCCCTAATCCCCTCTAGTGCCTCAGAAGGTGACTATTTAGAGATGATGTTAAAATGAGGCCGTGAAGGTGCGGCCCTAATCTCATCTGACTTCTCCTAGGAAGAGGGCAGGGCGTGTGAGGACAGCGAAGATGTGCCCATCCACAAGGTGGGGGCGGGGGGCCTCAGGAGGACATGCGCTGGGGCCTTGGTCCTAGGCTTCAGGCTCCACGATTTGAGGATGGGTCCTTCTGTGGCTCAAGCCACAGTCTGTGGTCCTGTGCTATCATATGGCAGCCTGAAGAGACTAACATGGGCACCCAGGGGTCACCAGGCTTACTGACAGGGCCGCTGGCTGGTCCTCTGGTCCTCGAGGCCCCTCACAAAGGTTTCCTGTGTGGGCCCTGCTCCTCTCCCAGCCCCGCTCACCCTCCGTTGGCTCCTTCCTGGCCGGCCCCACCCAGGCCATCAGCCCTGTCAAGCTCCCCAGCACTCGGGCCTCTCTGGTCAGCAGCCTGGCACTGAGGCCTGGCCCTTCCCAGTGGGACTGGGGCCAGCTGTGGGTCCCCTCATCTGCCTTCTACTGGCTTGGGGCCAGATCGAGAGCAACTTCAGGAGCATTCAGCAAGTGTTCCCTGCAGTCGGCTTCTCTGGCTTCTTCCAGCAATGGGACTGGGGTCTGCCTCCCTCATCCAGCTGAGCAGAGCCATGAGGAGGAGCTGAAGCAGAAGAAGCAGAAATGGGGAGAGAAAGGCAGATGGCCCCTCTCTCCTTGGCTGGCCCAGAGCCGTAGGGAGGGCAGCCTTCATCAGCTCTCCCTGTGCGCCCACACCATCACTGGGCCCCCCGCAGGAAACAGCAGCTCCTTCCAGGCATGACGCTGGGCATGATGCTGGCCGTGGACCACTTGGCGCAGCAGTCACTGGGTGGCCTTTCTGCCCCGGGGGCCTCGACCTGAGGTCAGGAGCCTCACTACTGCTGATGACCGCTCATGCCACCGAGGGGTGACGGCCAGGCTGTGGGACGACGCACAGGTTTTCCCCTTGGATGAAGGAGTGCTTTGATGGGAACATTTGCTTGTTTTTTCAGTGAGAATTTGTGAAGCTGCTCTCTGCACGAAGCCCTGTGTGAGTCTTTCCCCGGGGTGTGGAGGAAGCCATGGAGGGGGCCGATTGTTCGAGAAGGGGTGATGGCTAACGTGAGGATATGAAGCAGCCCTTTCTCTGGAAGCAAGTGGGTGCCTGATGCCGAGGGAGGTAGACACACACAGCACCCCAATAAAACTCCTTCTGAGGAGTTCTTTGTGGCTAGACTGGGTCCCAGACAACCTGCTTTTCTCTCCATCACGTCTGGGCCTGGGCCCCAGCCCTACACTGTGCTACCTTTGTGTTCCTGCCACTGCGTGGGAGGGCTTGCCCTGTGTCCTGGGGAGGGGGCGTGGAGAGGGCTGGCTGGCAGGAATGCACATCCCGAGCACATCTCACCCCCTTGCTGCCCCCAGGCAGGTCCTCTGGCCACTGAAGGGCTGCTTGGCTTGAGGCCTTGACACCCCGAGGGTACCAGCACAGGAATGGACTTCTCTGTTGGAGAGTCCAGCACCAGCAGGGAGCACAGCAGTGCCGAAGTCAAGAGAGCCCTGACCAGGCCCTGAGGGCCCCTGTTGCCATCTTCATCTCAGGCCCAAGGTCTGGGCTGCCTGAGAGCCTCACATGTCAGCCTTGCCGCCTCTGTGCCCACGTCCAGGTGGCTGCTGGCTGATCACTCCCCACCAGCAGAGGCCTCAGGAACACCCAGCTGTGCATGCTCCCTGCCAGCCCCTGGAACTCTCGCTCTGTCTCTCCTCTCTGCTCATCCCTAGCTGGCCCTGCTCTCTACTACACTGAGAAAACAGATCACAGTGCACAGGATACCTTCCTTTCCCACCTCCAGAACTATGAATCTTCCTGCATCTGCACCACACACTTGCTCACGGCCTTGGTTCCCGTCATGCCCTCCTGTCTCCGCAGGAGCTTTCCCATCATGCATACACAGGATCCAGGAGCTCCCAGCTCTTTGAAAACATGAATCACTTCCCCTCTTTCCCTTCCAGTAGCCACCGCCCCTATGTCTGCTCTCCGTCATGGTACAGCGTCTTTTACAAGCTCTACGTGCAATCATGCACTGCTCAATGACAGGGACACATTCTGCGGAATGCATCATGGGAGATTGTTATAAACGTGTCTTTGTGTTGATATAGAATGATACAGGACCTCCGTGATATAAGGGAAATATAACTCCCAACTGGCTAGACATCTGATGAGCCGAGTTTGTGTTCCCCAAAATCAAAGAATGAATTCTGAGAAATAACAGAGGTTAAGAGTAGGAAATTTTATTGAGGGAGAGAGAGCTCCTGCCTGAGAGGGACAAGAGGGAACCTGGAAAGTGGGTTGCCGTGGACTTCACTTATAGGGATGGCTTTATAGAGCAAAATCACAAGGTGAGTATGAAATCACGAGGTGTGTGTAAGGTGAGACAAAACTATGATCAACCAGTAAGATGACAAGTACAGCCACATCAATAATATTGATCCAATGAGGAAGCAGTTCACGTAGCAAGTGTGCGTGGAAAGAACAAGGACCATCCCTGGAAGGGATAGGTCAGGGACTCTTCCTCGTCCCCCACCCAGGGGACTGATGCCTATTTAGAATATCGATCATTATTGTTTATCCCTTGGGGAGGTATGTAGGTGTAGTCATTCCATGAGGCCTGGCCTTCAACAAATGCACCTCCAGCCACTGTTGTAACGTGTTTTCATCCTCCGCACTGACTCCCTTGAGGGCCTCGCCCTGTCTGACTGCCTATAATATTTCTACCTAACTTAGCTGTCTATAATAGTGTGACATGTGTCCTGTCCTTGTATGAATGCAAAGAGTGTATTTACACTGCACACCTAAGTGCCAAGGCAACAAACCTGCACAGCTTACTGCACACCTAAATACAGTCACACCTGGTACTTGACTGCTCAACTGCTTTGTAACTCATTGAATATGGTACTGATGCATTCTGACATGAAAATTTTGTCCTGGTCTTCATTGTTTGTATGATGCTTAACGAGCCATCTAGAACTTGTTGGTGTCAATTGTCTTGTGCGTGACTCCTTATCCTTTCCAGCCAAAACAGTCTGTTTGGTATTCATTGTTTGTGGTGTTTGTTGTGCTGCCTGGAACCAGTTAAGGAGAGGTATAAGGTACCACTGTAGAGCTAAATGTGGAGAAGGCACAGTTAAAATAGTAGGCAGTAGGAACTTCTCAGCTCCGTTAGCATAGGGGACCATCATCATCCATGCTGTCTGCTGGGAGCAGGACATCATTAGTTGGAACACGACCTCATTGCTGCTTACACATCTTCACTCCCTTTCTCTCCACACCCTCCCCAGCTCGGCTTCTGTTCCCACCACTCCACTAAAATAGCTTGGATCAAGGTCCCCAACCGAGTTCATGTGGTGGAAGCCAGGCATGTTTCCTCGTCACCTTGCTGGATCCTTTGGCAGCCTTTGAATGGTTGGCTGAGTCTCTGTATTGAAAGTTTCTCTTGGTTCTCTCTCTCTCACACACACACGCACGCACGCACGCACGCATGCACGTACCCAGCTTCTCAAGCTCCTCTGTGGGCTCAGTCCCCCTCTAAGGGTTGTAGTGTAGTCAGGGTTCGCTAGACTGCCTCTACCTAGGTCATCTTGATATAGGACCTCCAAATGATATAGGGGAATTATCGTAACTCCCAACCTGTTAGATGTCAGATATGTCGAGTTCGTGTTCCCCAAAATTGAAGACGAATTCTAAGGAACAACGGAGGTTAAGAGTAGGAAATATTTATTGAGGGGTAGAGATACAGTTCCTGAGAGACAGGTGGGGTCCCGAGTGGGTTGCCAATGAGCCCACTTCTCAAAGGAAGTTTTATAGAGCAAAATCATGAGGGGGGTATAAGGCGGAACACAACTATGGCCAACCAATAAGATTACAAGTATAGCCACTTAGGTAATGTTGATCCAGTGGGGAAGCAAGTCACGTAGCAAGTGTACATGGAAAAAACAGGACCTTTTTTGGAAGAGATGTGTCATGAGGTCCTGGTCCCCTACCCAGGTGACTGATGCCTATTTAGAATATCAATCGTTACTGTTTTTCCTTTGGGGAGGTACATAAGCGTAATCATTCTATCTTGAGGCCTGACCTTCAGTGAATGCGCCTCCAGCCACTGTTGCAGTGTTTTCTTATCTTCTGCACTGCTTCTCGAGGACCCAGCCCTGTCCGGCTGCCTATAATATTTCTACCTATCTTAGCTGTCTATAATAATCTCACTGCAGCTTCGAAAACCATTATTAGCTGGACTTCCTTTGCCTGCATCTCCAACCCTGACCCCTCCACAGAGCTGCAGGCTCACACCAGGTGGCCATCTCCCTTTGGATATGCACGAGGTGTTCAAAATTAACAGATAAAGGACAACTTTCTATTTCTGTCCCCACCCCAACCTATCTTTCCTGTCTTGATAACTGGCAGTAGCACGCACTCAGTTTTCCAAGACAAGAAGGCATCCTGGTGTCCCGCAGACTCCAGTCAGTACAGATAGTCCCCAACTTATCATCGTTCCACGCATGATTCTTTCAACTTCACGACGGTGTGCGAGCAACAAGATGCAGTGGAAACCTTACTTTGCATTTTGAATCTTGGTCTTTTTGCCTGGCTGGTGATGTGCTGTTCAATCCTCCTTGTGATACTGGTCCATGGCAGCGGCCACAGATCCCAAGGAGCCACGAGATCACGAAAGGGAACAACTCAGATTCTACAGGGTGTTGCGTGGCTGAGTGCTGATGTTCCGCAGGTGGGGTGTGTCACGTGGCCTACTGGGACATAACCCCCTCGCGAGTTGAGAGATCTACCCCAAGCCCTTCTCTCTTCTCCATTTCTGTCAGAGTCACCTTAGTCTGAACTCTCACCTGGCTCTTAGAACCCCTTAGTTATCCATTTTTGTTGTTCCCTACAATCAATTCATTCAACCCAAAATAGCCCAAAACAGCCTTTTAGAATATTAGTAAGATGATGTCTCTTTCGGATTGTTATTTGAATGAAGTCTGAATTCTTTGCCTTGACCTGCAGTTCCTTCGAAAGCCCTGCCTCTTTGACCCCAGTTTCCGCCCTCTTTTTCTTCATCAGCCTCCATCCTCTTGTTCAAACTTGGGCAGCAAGAGACTGTTCCATCTCTGGAAACTCTTCGGCTCTTGCCTCTGCTTGGAATATCGTCTCCCAGATGTCTGCTCATCTCAGCGCAGACATCGCCTCTGAAGGAGGAGGTTTCTCTGACCCTCCGGCCACCTTGGCTCACGCTCCTGGTTTGTTGTACCAGCGGCCCTTATCATGGGGATGATCTGTTCTGGGAATGTGCTGTCTCCCGTTGCTGCCTCTCCCTCCACTACAGTGGCAGCTCCAGGAGGGTAGGAAACACTTGCTTCCCTATCTCCTGGGTTGAGACAGTGCCCTGCACCTCAGCAGGCTTTCACGGAGTACCATTGAGTAAAGGAGACAACAGACCGCGGGCAGGGGGATAAAGCCAAAACAGAGTGTGAGGTGGCCCCACGCCCATGAAAAAGAGTGACAGATGCATTCGTATTTATAAGGCAACTGGGTAAGCACTTCTATAGGTGGCAGGACAGGGCAGTGGGCACCGCCCGCGTGTATGCGTACATGACCCCAGGGAGGCTTCCGGGAGAACTATGCCAAGTCCAAACCTAGAGGCTAAGAAGACAGGCATGAGTCAGGTGGAGGATCGTGTCTTCAGGAGGAGCACCAGAGCACGCAAAAAAACCAGCAGAGAGACAGAGCCACTGGGAGGACAGGAAACCACGGTGCCAAGCCATCTCCCCTTCTGCCTGCAGGAGGCCCCGCCTCCACCCTGGGCGGCACAGAGGGAGTCAGGGGACTCTAGCCCCACTCTCTTCTGGATTCTCATCCTTCCTTCCTTACTCCTCCAGCAAGAGCCTGTGCCAGGGGCTGGAGAGGCAGAAATGAAAGGCCTCTGAGGCTGAAGAGACAAAGCTGAAATACAAATAGTAAAGGCATCCCCAGCCTGGATGCAACAGGAGGCCCCGCCATTCCATGCAGAGGGCGCTGCAGGACCCTCTACCACACACACGGGGCTGGGCCATGCAGGGACTTGTCCCGGAACTGGTCCCACTGCCTGAAGAGCCTGTCTTTCTGCTCACTTCTCTTGCACTCACTCACCACAACAGGTACACCTCTACTCTGCTCACACGCACACATCCACACCCACTTCATGACCTCACCCACTCACCCACTCCGCCCTGGGCGGTGATCCCAGTACAAAGATCCTCACAGCTCGCTCCACACACTCCCAGCCCCAGCAGCTCTGGGGCCACTTAGGAACTCAGAAATCACTACCTCCCCTGAATGATTACACTACAGGCCAACCAGCACGAGGGAAGGCAGTCAGAACCACACAGTCTATGGCTTCCTGGAGGAGGAGAATTTAAGCTAGGTCTTGAAGAGTCACAGAATGGTGAAAATGAGGAAAGAGGGTTTTGTTTTTAAAGACACTGAATTAATTAGACTCTTTAGGCTCCAACAAAAGGTAAAGTACTTGCTCACGGAACTAAAAAGTCAAAGTTTGTCTGGCTTCAAGCAGTGTGGGATCCAGAAGCTAGATTAATGTCGACAGAGCTCTGTTTATCTCTGTGTTTTCCAAATGGGCTCTCACCACTAGAAGGCCAGACTGACCTTAGCAATTCACATGGACAGAAATCTCTCTTTCCTGAGAGCTGCAGCAGAAAAGTTTTGGGAGACTCTGACTGCTCTAAAGTGAAATCACATACCCATTTCTGAACCAATTCTTATGGTCGGAGATATGGAGTTCTATAATCATAATCTCTAATCTATAACCAGGCGAGGCCTGAGGTATTGTATTAGTCAGCTTCCCATCACTGTGACAAAAGACCTGAGCAAATCAACTTAAAAGGAGGAGAGATTTATTTTGGCTCATGGTTTCAAAGGTTTCGGTCCATGGTTGCTTAGCCTTGCCCCTTTGGGCCCTTGGCTGCACAGTATGTCATCACGGGAGCATGTGGTGAAGTCTGCTCATGTCATGGTTACAGGGAAGAGAAAGAGAGAGAGGAAGTAGAGAGGGACCCAATGTCTCCTCCAAGGGCATGCCCCCGATTACCTAACTTCCTTCTACTCTGCCCTGTCTCCTAAAGGTTCCACTACCTCCTAAAAGTGCCGCAGGCTGGTGACCACACTAGTTTCAGATTTGATCTTTAAGAGGAATGTGATTTCTACTTCCTCTTTCTTTCACATTTGAGAGCCCTGAGTCACATGTAAGATGCCTGGGGGCCCTGCTGAAGAGGCTACATGGGGGACCCTTGGAGAGGAAGCAGGACCGCCTGACCCAGTGCCTTGGTTGAACCCCTGGGTAACTCTGGCCTCAGGTTTTGTGCAAAAGCAACTGGGTGAGAGACACTCAAGCAAGCCCAGCAGAGGAGCCACCCAGCAGGTTGCTGTCAACCCAGAGGACCAGGAGAGGTCACACAGTCCTGGGCTGACTTGTTATGAGTGGTAGATTACAAAGACAATCTCCTGGCTGGGAAGATTGGCTGCTATTCCTGAGCCTTGTGCCACTGTCCTCCCAGATCCCAAGAACTGACACGGTGATGCCAGGTCTTGGTTCAGGATTTGCCTGCCTCCCATTCTGGGGTGGTCCAGGTTTATGAACAAACCTGTGCCATTTTTGTTGGAGCCAGAATGGGCTGGGCTTTCCTCTGCCTTTCTTCTGGAGAGCCCCGACTGACTGCGTGGCTGGGGAGCTGCGGAGCTAGGGTCACTGCCGTCTGCCCTCTGCATGTCCTGAAGGAACAGTGTCTGTCGATGCGAGATCTGGGGAACAGGAAGTGATAACCAGCAGAGCAGAGAGAGAGAGAAGGTGCCTGGCCTGCAAAAAAGCCAGGTGTCTGCAGAGCTGAGAGAAGAGGGGCTGAGGCGAGAAGAGTGGGTGGCTGCAAGGGGCTGAGCGTGAGCTGAGGGCAAGGCGTGCACACCGCAGCTGCTGTGGTTTCCGATGCAGTTGATGGAGCAGTGATTGAAGCTCAATGGAACTGCCTGGCTGCGATCCCCACCCGGGGTTCTGACCTCTGAGACCCTCCCTGGCTCTTGGCCTGGGTGTCCCAAGAGGGAGTCACTGTTGGAGGCCTGACATCAGGTGCGCCCCAGGGCGACGCCTGGGGTCCTGTGACTGCTGGAGTTGAGTGGCCTCCTTGGTCCCAAATGGGAGGAGGCCTGTGAGGAAAAGGCCACAGGCATGCTAGAACCCCTCCTGGGCCACCTGCGTGTGCGCATATGTGTGTGCTGGGCACACGCAGGAAGCCAATGACCCTCTTGCAGCTGAACCCTTGGGAGCTTTCCCAGAATGTTGTTTCTCCCAAGTCATTACTTTATCTCAGGCGGCCCTTCAGAGCCTTTGACCCCAGAGCTTGGGTGAGGCAGGAAAGGACAAGAAGAGGAGGGCACAGGGGAGAGGAGGAATTTGCCCTCTGCTGGGTCTCAGGTCTCTGGGCTCTGCTTAACAGCACTGCCACCAGCTGGAGCCAGGCCAGTCACTGTCCTCTGCCCCTGCAGCTGCTGCTTCCTTATCTCGAGCTCTCCAGTCACTTCCCACCAGTGGGGGACACAATGGGACACTCCTGAAGCCCTGCTCCCCGTTTTTAGCTCAGGGGGCTGGGGTTGCCTTCAGAGTAGGGCAAGTGACCAGAAGCCCCTGTCACTCCTGACTACAGTCAGCTCCTCTGTCCCATCCCACCTGCCCAGTCCCTCCCTGAGAGCACTGTGGTGTGGACACCTGGACAACTCTCCTTGAAAGAAGAGCAATTATCTCCATTTTGGCTGAACCTGGCCCTATTTCCATGTACTGAGATGTACAGAGCTGGCTAGGACTTTTCCTTATCCCTTCAATTGGCTTTAAGCAATGCAAATCGGTCCACCCAAGGTGTTGATGTGTGGTCTTTGAAGCAAGGTGACAGGTCAGTGTTTCCCCACCCCTGTAGCTCCCAAAAAACATGCGAGCCGGCAGGATGGAGAGCCGTGCTCCACGCTGTCGGCTGGGATCGAGCCTCGAGAAAGAGGCTATGACTTCCCAGGGCGTAGAAGATTACACATCAGAGCTGAAGCACCGACCCCAAAACATTAGATACTACCTGGAATTGTGTTATGCAGATTACTCCTTCTGCATATCCTTCCCTCTGCATATTGCAAAGGTGACTTCAGGCCACCTACCTAGGCCAGCTCACAGTACTCACATACTTCCCGCCACTCTCATAGTCACTCATCCCCGAGCCACTCCCCTCATTGAGAATTAATAAAACCTGGGTTCATCCCTGGGTTGAGGCCTTTGTTCCAGTAACCATCACCCTGGCTGGACTTAGGACCCCTTGGCTCCCCACAACTATAAATATGCTCTAGTGTCTTTATTCTCACCGTGGGTTGCACCAGAAGTGGTGGATTGGAATAAACTTGCTAGAATTCCAATAACTGTTCCATGGGATTACAAATATAAACTTCCCGGACCACGACGAGGACCAGGAAGGGCTTTCTATACCGTGGTTCCTGTATTAGTTCCTATTGTTGCTGCAAGCAGCTACCACAAGCGGGGAGGTTAAAACCACAGATTTATCCTCTTATCACCCTGGAGGTCACAAGTTCAAAAATAGCTCCTCAGGGTCTAAAAGCAGGAGGCCAGCAGGTCATGACCCTCCTGGAGGTTCAGAAAGAATCTGCTCCTTCGTCCTTTCCAGCTTCAGGAGCTGCTGATGTGTGGCCAGTGCCCTTCCTCCACCTCCAATCCACAGTGCCGCAGCATCTCCATCTCGCTTTCTGGCCTCCACTTCTGTCGTCGCACCTCCTCTCTGACTCTGCCGTTCCTGCTGCTCTCCTGTAGGGACCTTCTAGTTGCACTGGGCCAAACCAGGCAATCAGAATGATCGCTCCACCTCAGATCCTTCTTGCAATCCCATCTGCAAGTCCTGGAAGGAGGCAGACCTACAGGTTCTGGGTTTAGGGCATGGGTCTCTGTGGGCGGCCGCTCCCCTGCCTGCTGCAGACTGCTGGCCTGTGGCCCTCTCTCTGTGCTTGCGTTGACACAGGCCGAGGGGGGCTCAGGTCCACCTGCTCTGCTCACCACAGGGTGTGCGGACTGCATCTGCCCAGAGGGGACAGCTTTGTCTAACTCACATGGAGGTGTCTAACTCACCAGAGGCAGAGCAGTGGCCTGAAACGCCTTCCCCCACCTTCTGCCACTAGCAAGGGCTGCTCAGCTCAGGCGGCATTTCCCCAACTTGCCCTGTGTCCCCTGACAGTCCCAGCCAGGCTGGGCACACGCTCTCTGGGCTCCCACCTGCCTGTAGCCTGGCACTGGCACGGGACCCCGGGGTGCCTGTCTGTGAGTCTGTCTGGTGGGAAGCCTTCACCTAGGGTCCAGCTTTTGCCGGCCAGCAAGTTGCAACTCAAGCCCTGCCATCTCCATTCCCAGGCTGGACCCCTCCTCAGGTGTCTTCCAGTTCGTGCCACTTGTCCCTGCATTGTGCAGACCTCAGACCTCCTCACTAGGAGGAAGATGGACACAAAGTACATGGGGTGTGGGGTGTGGAGGGGGAGGCATCCAGGCAACAGGAAGAGAAACCGCTGTTTGAGAAGAGGGGGCAGCAGAGAGAAACGCCCACTGTCCAGGAGTGCAGGGAACGGGGGCTGAAACAGGAGGAAGAGTTGAAGGTTTTCAGTTAAAGTGGCAGCTTATGCACACATCTAATTAAATTTCTCCCCAAAGCTTGCAGAATAAAATAGAGCCCTTCAAAGGAAAGACGTAAAATCACAACTACAAAGGGAAAAAAAGAGGAGATAACAGCAACAGGATTTGGGAAACAGGCAGGCGAGATTACTGGGCTGAAGACAGAGAAAGAAAAGCAATTCCTAGGAAGGTGAGGGGTGAGCCTGGTGCAGACGGTGTCCCAGCCTTGCCTGGTCCTGGCCATATGCTGGGGGCGCCTGTGCCCTCTGTCCTTGCCCGCTGCCCTACTTTGGAGGTGATCTTAGGAGGAAAGATTGGGGCAGCGAGGTGTGCAGAACCCGGCCACGCCCAGCGCTGCACTTCCCCAGCTCCTGCCTGGCCCAGCTGCAGTTCCCAGAGCAGGCTTGCGGGACGGTCTGGGGACCAAAGCCAGACCGCGGTCCCGGCTCCCCGCGGGCTTTGCTCCCGCGCCTTCCTCTTGATTCCTCAGGTCTAAGGGTGGCCGTGGCTACCGTGTTCCCAGCCCCAGGCCTCCCCCTCCTCCCTGTGGTTTCCCGCACCTCCGCTCACGCCCTGGTAGGCAGGCCCCTCGTGAAACTGTCCCCAGGCCTGGTTTGTGTGCCCGGTCCCCTCCCAGCACGCTGAGACAGTGCATTGTCTGGTGCTGCGTACACAGGCGACAATCTGAGGAAGAGAGGGAGCGGGGGAGAGGAGGGAGATCTGACAGGAGACACAAAAGCTGCTTAGGTGTGAGTAACCCCATATCTAAAGGGCACAGCGCCCACAGGATTATCCTCTCGCCCGCCTCGATCTCGTTCACACAGTCTTCTGAACGTGTGGAGAATTTCACCACAGAAATCGCTTGCCAGGGACTTCTGAGATGTCCTTGTGGAGCTGGCCGCCTCTCCTGACCTAGGTGATTGTTACTTACAATAATTTGTTAAATTTACATTTATGTGGTATGCTCTTTTCTGTATGTGTAACATACTTACAATAAAAAAATTTAAGAGACAAGATTGTATACTGTGATGTCACTTCCGTCACCCTTTTTCTCACTCACAAATGTTGGTACACAGCCCAAGGTTGGTGGTCTCGGCCTTGTCCTGGTGGTCTCAGCTCTGTGCTGGTGGTCTCGGACTAGTGATGGTGGTCTCAGCCTTAGGGTGGTGGTCTTGGCCCTGTGCTGGTGGTCTCAGCCTAGTGCTCGTGGTCTTGGCCTAGTGTTGGTCATCTCAGCCTAGTGCTGGTGGTCTCGGCCCTGTGTCTAGCAGTGGTGGTCTCCCGGACTAGCAGTGGTGGTCTCAGCCTTAGGGTGGTGGTCTTGGTGCTGGGTTGGTGGTTTTGGCCTTGGAGTGCTGTGCTTTAGAGAGTAGCAGATCTCTAGGCTGGTTGGGGTGGATGACATAGTGCAAAAAGGGAGGGGGAGGGGAGAGAAGAAACTGAACAGAAGCAGAACCATTGGAGATGGAAGGAACATGAATAACTTAACCCCACGGGGGTACCATAGCCCATTGCAGATGTTGGGAAAGGGGAGCATCTTGGGTCTTCACCTTATGTGTGACAGGACCTCAAGCCAACTCATTTAAATATTATAGACAAGCATGATCCCATAACACTAGAGAATTCGAAAGCACCCTAACAACTAAAACATGGATCACCATGGAGCAGTGAGATGCTGGGTGTGTTCTGTAAGTCCCGGGGTGGTTTGCAGGGCTAACACTTGGAATCGCTTGCTGGTGTTCCTTTCCCCATCGCCTTCCACCCGGTGAGTTTCTCTGAGTGGTAGAGTCTCGGAGGGGCGGGGCGGGAATTGTAAACAACACAATCCACTCGGGCTAGTTATTAAAGGGTCTTAAAAAGCTTGCAGAAGCCCCAGGAGGCCAGAGAGTCAGGCTTGGATGCAGAGGAGCTAAGAACAACACCCAGGCCGACAGCAGGAGCTGCCCCGTGAGGACAAAACGGTGCCACCCACCACAGACAGCTCACTCCAGCGGTGACACCAGAACTCTGCCTCTGTGGCCCTGAATGCCAGAGGCCTCCACCACTATGCTCTCATGCAGCAATGTTTGGGTTGAGCGCTGGTCACAGCAATGCCTCCTTGGGGAGCAAGTCCTGCTTCTACTTTGACTGGAAGAAACTCAAAATGTGGGAAATTCTCCAGCAAAAGAATTATGTGCAAAAGATGTAGGGGGACCAAAGCTGTCCTTTTAAAGGGAGGGAAGCACAAAGCAGAAGCCAGGAAAGCAGGACTGACAGGAGCCAGGCTGCCTATGGGCGTTAGGTCCCACTGGGGTTAGGGTATTGTGGGCCCCCCTCCCCACAGTCCTGTCTGGATTCAAGTTCTCATCCAGGGATCCCGGCTCTGGACCATCCTGGCTGGTCCTGTGCCCACAGCCTTGCGCACCCTTCATCTCACCAGCCACCTCTCTCCAGAACCAGGGCCAAAGCCCTGGCTGTATGATACCTCCTCTCATCTTGCTGGCCTCACCCTGCTGCCCAAGTCCTTGGAGCCCAGAAAGCCCCTCTCAAGCTCTCGCTGAGGGACCAAATGCTGAGGACTGTGACATCCGAGCCACTGATGCAGACTGTGAGGCAGAAAGAAAGAGAAAGTCTCTCTCCATGGCACAGAATGTCTGGGGACAAGGCTGGGAGACATTTATCTGGCAGAGATGGTCCCTGAGAAGAGGGCCGGGGACCTGTAGCCAGAACCAAGGGAGCAGGTGTGGCCTCCTTGACAACCAAAGGGCTTTCTGGGCTGGAACGTGCACAGAGCCTTAGGAACAGAACACAACTTCCCAAGAGCCTCTGTCCTTGGGATACCGCCATCCTACCGGAGAGCGAAAGGGAATCAGGCCCCAGAGGAAGGGGGAGACTTGGTAAAGGAGAGGGGTGAAGGGATGTCACCCTCTGCAAAGCAAAAATGTCCAAGGAATTTGAAAGGACCATTGAGAGAACAAGAGTCAGAATCCTCTTTTGGCCCATTCTGACTCTAAGTCCAGCTTATGAAACAAAGGGCCTCGTGTTCTCAACACCGAGACAGGCCCTGGGGGGAGGTAAGAGTGGAGAGAACCAGAGCCTAACCTCCCATCTGCCTCAACTTCCCCAGGACTCCCCAGCCTGCCCTGGCCAGGACAGGTACTGGCAGTCTCTCTCCATCAGGCACACAGCCAGGGGCTGGGTGGGCAGGCTGGGGCTGACGAGACACCTCCAACCTGCGTTCTGTCCATGGACGTGGCGCCCTGGGCCAGACTGGAGGCCGCGGGGCCTGGCACGGGCTGCAGGAGGAGCCGGCAGCAGGAGGTGGGGGCAGCAGGATGAACTCATCCTTTCCTTTCCTGCTCTGTTCGTAAAACCGTGGACGCCGAGCAAATGGCCCCAGGTGTGTGCTCTCCCAGTTTCGCCGGATAATCGTCAGGAGCTGCGCGAGGCTGACCTGGTTTCGGTGGCGTGGCCCTGCTCCTGTCCAGCCTGACTTGGCCGCCTCTTCCTTCCCCTCCCTAAGCTGTCTCCTTCTGGAGCAAAGCGGGTGCTCAGAGGTCCCCAGGACAAGCCCTTCTCCAGACCCAGACTCTGTTGGAAGAGGTCTGGGGTGTCCAGAGAGGGAACAGCGCCTTGCGCCCTGCTGTTCCTGGCCCCTGAGGTCACAGTCGACTCTGCAGAGATCTAGATTCGGATCAGCCAGCCTCACAGTCAATCGTCTCCTCTCTGAAACGGCTTCATATTATGGGCAGGAAGTAGCTTGGGAAGGAGGCACAGGCAGTAACTGAACAGCCAGTGGAGAGGTCCCCAGGACAATGGGAGGCTCCCAAATCTGTCTGGAGGCCTTCCCCAGCTAGCCTGTGCACCCCAGCTGCAGTACCTCAGCCCCGTCCAGCTCTACCCTCCCCCGCTCAGGTTAGATGCCCAGGGCATCAGGGGGAACACTGCCCTGCCCAGAAGTAGGAAGGCCTCCCACATTCTGTCTGGGTCACCTGGGCACTCTGGGCAGGGCCCTCATCACCATCAGGGAGCCCTCCACCTGCCTCCCCGGGGAACTGGGAATCCCCAGCGTAAGCCCTCCTCCTCCAGGAAGACAGCACGGGCAGGGGGAAGCCCTGCAGGCCCACAAACTGGGTCTGCACGTGGACAAGCCCCTCACAGCTTTGCCATCTTGAGCAAGTTGCCTGGCCTTTGCAACTGGCTTTTCTTAGCCTGGCAGGGCTCATGACCCTGCCCTGCAGATGCATGGTAGGCTGTGCAGGAAGTCCCTCTGACACCTCAGCCCTGCACTCTCCAAGGTCACATGTGTTGGCTCTGGTAGCTGTCACCTTCCCATGCTCTGGGGTCCCTTCCTGTCCCTCCTGGGCAGGGGAGTGAGAGTGAAGCAGCCCCTAAGTGGAGATCACACCTGCACTTTACCACATCTCCTCACCTGTGGGGGCTACTCACGGCGTCCGTTCGATGAGAGGTGACATGGATGCAGGCAACAGTGGCCAAGAGGACTCGCAAAAGCACTGAGCCAACGAGCAGCAGGTAAATGCAAGAAGAGGCCTCATGTGTGCTACTCTGTCTGTTCAGACTCTAGAAAAGGCAAAGCTACAGCTGTAGAACACAGCACAGGGGTGCAGGGCCTGAATTAGGGGGTGGGGAAATGACTGCCATGAGGGGTGAAGCTCATCACCTGGAAACACTTGAACACTTGAACCTTGTCAACCACACATTTTGAGAACTAGACCTTCATATGCTGGTGGGGAAAAAATCTTCCAGTTTGCAAAACACCATCAGCGAATTGTATATATATATAAGATGGTTAAGATAGATACACTACCAATTTTACTTAGTTCATTGAAGAGTAAAGTTTGAGCCAATAATGTTTGGACAATTGAATGCTAATGTCTGGTATCCTGAATAACTAACTTAAAGATAATAATACGTAATGCATTGACCATTGTTACCCTCATATTATGTTGTTTTGAAAATTTGTTCTTTTTTTGATTTGTTTTGTTTTTTCTTCTCTTCAAAATAAAAAAAAAATAAAATAAAATAAAACACCATCAGCGAGGCGATCCACATCTTGCCTCGCCATGCCCGTGAGGAAAGAGTTCTCTCCCCAGGAAACTTGCATAAGGAGCGCCCAGTCCTTAGAAGAAATTGAGTGACCAGGGAAAATGAGGGGGATGGAGAGAAACAGTCCCCAGGTGTCGCAGGGAAAGCTGCCCCTCAGTGATGGCACGTGGGTGGCCTCATGTCCCGCTGCCTGAGTCACCTGCCTCCAGCCCTTCTCTCCTCTCAAGTCCTCCCTCCAGCTCTACTGGGAAATTTACAAATAACGAACAGCCACCCTTCAGTGAGACGCTATCCCTGCCCCCTCCTGGCCCCCAGCAGCATCACCGGCCTGGCACGCAGTGGACAGTCTTTCTCCTCTGCTCGCTCCCACGGCCTTCCGTATGCTGCCAAGGCAAGTCCTCCGGGTCTGGTCCTCCTGCCTTCTGCCACCTCCAGCCCTGTCCCACTGTGCCCCTCAGCCTCAGGAGCCAGAGTGCCTTCCGTGGCTGTCACTCTGCAGCATGGGCTCCTGGCACTGAGGCATACTCTGCAGGGAGAGGACTTGTCTCCCCTCCCCTCTGCCCTCTCCCTACAAACTGGGGTAGATAGAGTGGGATGCTCGCAGCGCTGTAGAACAGAGGCCCACAGGCATGGATGCAGCCCTGCATGGGCACTGTCCGCCTGTACCGCAGGGGACAGCTTGGCACCTAAAGGCCTGCTCTTCCCAGCCGGGCTCAGATTCTTTTCTGACCCCACCCTCGCTCTCTGCCTTCTGTCTCTGTGTTCCTCTGTCTCAGGTGTTTCCCTCCCTCTCTCCCTCTCCTCCTTCCCCTTCTTCCCCTCGGCATCTTTCTAAGAATCCCACATACTTACTTCCTCCCTCTTCCTTTAGTCAAAAAAGAGAACAGCAAAACAGAATGAGCCCACGTGCAAAGGGACACCCTGGGCTGAGCAGGCCTATTATTCTCCTACCCTTCCCACTTAGACATGTGTCTTCCCTTTCTGCTAGACTCGCCTCCTGTCCTCACAGCACAGGGGCCAGGCCCCGGCGACCTCTAATCCCACCCCAGGAAGAGTAAGCGGGTCAGAGGCCGGAGGGGAGGAAGATGGGTCAGGGCTGGGAGGGGCTGCAGGGAGGACCCTTGTGAGCTGTTGATTCTCCCTCCTGTTGTTTTTTCCTGGAAGCCCTCCAGAGTGGGACAACCCCAGAGCAGGCCCAGTCTTCCTCCAACCCAGTAAGCACCCAGCTGGGAGGCTGGGGCCCGGGACTAGGGGCTGGGATGGAGTCCTGGTCAGCATCACCCTAGCTGATGCCAATTAAGACCCAGGAATCCCTGCCCCTAGCCTGGGCTCAGATCAAAAGACCCCCCTCAGAGAGGGGGGCTTCAGATCGTAAATCTGAAGGACCTGGCCCTCCAGCTAATGAGTTGTCCTGGCTCCAACAGAGCAGGGATCCAGGATCCTGTTTCATTCATGGGGCAGCCAGCCCAGGAGAGAGGGGCCAAGGGAGGCCCTCCACCCCAGAGTGTCTGCCCCCCACCAGCACCTTGCCTTGCAGGGACCAAGCTGTCTGCGTCAGAAATCCCTGGGGCCTGTGCCCTAGAGGGACACGAGGGATCTCTGCTCCCTGCGCTCCTGCCCCTTTGGGCCCACGAGCTGCCCTGTGCCACTGTTGATCCTGCAGGAATTTTAACCGCTAACATCTGGGCTTGGAGGCTCCGGAAGAGCAAATGTCCTCACCTCCTTTGATTCCCTTCGCACAGGGGGCTTTTTCCATTTTAATTTGAGGCAACCTCTGACCTGAATTCCCATTCCCATAGATTCCAGATATTTCCTGTGCCCCCAAATAACCTCTCAAGCTAGCCCCACCTGAGCAGAGCCCCTGCTGAGGGGCACTGCTGCCCCCAAATCACCACCAAGCTGGGCTGGGGTAGCTCCCCTGGCTTCCCCCAGGAACCAAGGTGCTTACACATCCACCGAACCTTTTCTGGGGCCCAGGCCAACTCAGCCCACCCTCCGGGTCAGGGCTGGCTGGCTTTCAGTAGCAGCCATTGGTGGAGCCCCCACGTGTACCAGGTCATCTGGCAGCTCAAGGGTGAAAGCTGCCAGTTGACAGAAGAGAAAGCCGACAATGGAGCAGAAGAGGGCCTTGAGGCCATACAGCCAGCAGGGTCCGAGCAGAACCATGAATAAGGCCTGCCAGCCACAAGCCTGGTGCCCTCCGGAGAGGCACAAGCTGAGGGTGCCCTGGGCTGCAGCTGTGGGCACATGGTGAGTCCCCATCTCTGCCAGGAGCTGTGACCAGCAGCCCAAAGGTCCCAGGTCCCAGCAACAGCCACAGGGGACAGAGGAGGAGCAGGCAGGAGGGGAGGGAAAGGGACACTCTGGCCCTCAGCCCCACGCCCTCTTTCCCTCTCTTCAAAGTAGCTTCGGGTGACGCTGGATGTCCCCTCACTGGGGCCCCAGTGACCGTGCAGCACCATGCTAAGCTGGGCTGTGCACCAGCCACAAGAGCAGCCGTGCCCTGATCCCTGCCTGTGAAGCAAAAGATCAGGGATGATGTGGGAGGCAGCCTCTGTGGCTTCACATAGGTGGGCACCTCCCAGTGGGTCCTGTGGCATCAAGGCCTCCCCCAAGCCACACCTTGGCACGGCACCCAACAGGGCCCAGCACCGTTTGGTGAGCCCATTCCTGACAAGAACCGAGAGATCAGGGCCAGAGCCTGAGGCTAAAGGGCACCCGGGCAGACCCCAAGGCCCATGCCAACCCCAGCCTCTGGGCAGGGGTCCGAGCACACAACTCCCCAGGAAAGCCTTGTTCTGGCTGCCCCAACCCCACCCTCTTCATGCCATGACTCACACCCCATTTCCAGGCCTGGCACAGTGGCATCACCAACACCTCCACCCCTTCCCAGCACACCTGCCCTCCCCTCTGAGCCATCATCCACAGAGCCAGGAAGGATCTCAGGGGTCATCCGGGACGGCCTCACTCTATAGTGAGGAAACTGAGACCCTGAGAGGGCCAGGGCTTTCTTCAAGGTCTGAGGCTGGAACTCATTTGGTCTGGGTCCTTTGACTTAAAAGGCTGAGCCAGGGCTCAGCTGAGGTTGCAGGGTGAATGGCGGCTGCTCTGCAGCTCACAAAGCTCTCTCTTAACCCTTGTGCTTGCCCTGCGGACCCAGAAGCCAGGGTCCAGCCTCCCTAGCTCCATGGCTGCCCCTGGGCCACTGAGGCCAGGAGCCATGGGTTACAGATTGCCCCAGCCCCTCCTGCTGCCCAAGGTTCTTTTTCTCAGAGAGAAAGACTTCCTTAGAGGAAGTCAATAAAAAGAAGGAACAGGTATAAAATCCCACTAGGAAAGTGAGGCTGAGACTGGGGCCCAGAGGGGTAGTCAGTGAGGGAGCCCTGCAGGCCCCGGAGGTGACAAGGTAGGCAGGGAGACCCCAGCACTTACTGGTGCTCATGCAGTGCCTCGGCTTCAGGAGATAGGAAACCTCCTGTGCTTTTCAGTGTGGCCATGGTCGGGCAGCACTGGCATACCTGGGAACATGTTAGAAATACAAAATACAAAGTCAGGAACAGTGGTGCACACCTGTAATCCCAGCTGTGTGGGAGGCTGAGGCAGGAGGAGCACAAGTTCCAGCTCAGCCTGGACAACTTAATGATTTAGTGAGACCTTGTCTCCAAAGCAAAAAATGAAAAAGGGCTGGGGATGTAGCTCAGTGCAAAGGCCCTGGGTCACAAAAGAAGAAAGAAAAAGAAAGAAAGAAAAAGGCAAATCTTCAGCTCCACCTCAGAAAACAGGACAGGCACCTCCACACCCCCAACATGGCCTAACGCACACTTAAATTTAAAATGCACTGTCTGTAGGAAAACCAGGCATTTAGGAAGTCTCAAGCCCAGTCAGCACCTGTCAGTAAATCCTGGCCCAGGAACTCACTGCTGTTCCCTCAGCCCCGCGCTGCCTGGCTCAGCCAAGTAGGCAGGACACCAGAGAGGCACTCTAGGGACAGGCAGTCCCAAAGTCACACACCACCTGCTGCTCACCGGCTGCAACACTGCCTGCCCACACAAGGGCTTCTCCTTGGTTCCCCTGCCTCGTGTGCAGATCACCATGAGTGTGCCAGAGCCCTGCCGTCGACCTCAGCCCGTCTAGCAGGCCCTGTCACCATGCCATGCACAAAGCTGGTCTCCCCACGAGAGTGCCACACGCTGCTTCTGAACACTCCCTGCTGGCCTCGACCACCTCTGGGAAACCACTCATAACCGTGCTGGGGTGCAGGACCCACACGTACTTGGGTGCAGGCTATGGCACAGGGGCAGCTGGTTGGAAGAGCAAAGGGAGGAATAAAATCCAGTTCACATTCCACTGACCCACATCCCTAGTGCCTAGTGGCAGTCACCCAGTGAGACACCTTTTTCTAATTTTGCACACATGATTACACAGGCTAGTGCTTGAATGTCACATCCCCCTTCCCCGAGATTCCTGTTTCTAATCTGGACCTCCCCTGCCTTGCCTGTGTCTACACTGGCTAGACCTCCCTGTCTCCTCGTGTCTACACTAAGTGGAGCCCACTCTCCAAATGGACCATGTCCCAACTGTCCTGGAGCCTCTTGGCTGGATCAGGTGTCCCATTCTTCTCTCCTGTTCCTCGTCCTCACAGACTCTCCTGTCAGGTTTCCGATGACATAATAACCAGCAGATAAAACATCTTTGTTGGTTGGAGTTTGAGGTCATTTCATGACAGCATCCTCTAAGCCATCCATTCAGGGGCACGCCTGCCCGGCTGCTGGAAGGGCCTCCCTTATATGGCCTGCCGGGTCCTGGTCCTGTGTGACCCATACATGTCAGGGCCCTGGGCTCCTCCGCCCCAGGGCAGCCCAGCAGAGGCTCTGAGATCACACCCACACCCCGCCCCACCGCGGCTCCTTTGTGTCCGCTGCGGCTTCTGTCTCACCGTGCAACTTACCTTCGCTATGCACTTGATTTTAACTTTCCTAATTTAACCACTTAGGACTAAGAAAACTCTTCCCAAAACATAATATATTCCTCTTTACCTCTTGGAATAAATGAAAACAGCCATAACATAGACTTTTCCTGGGGCTTCTGAATAATAATTTTTTTTTTTTTGGTGGGTACCGGGTGTCGAACTCAGGACCTCATGCTTGCCAGGCAGGCGCTTATGCCACTGAGCTATCTCACCGGCCCCAATAATTATTTTTTTGAGCCACAGTTTTTAATAACTCAAATAAATTACATGTTCACTGTAGGAAAAAATAGAAAATACAGATAAACAAAAAGAGAAGAATGGCATCAAAAATACATAAGAGAATTAAGGGCTGAGGATATAGTTCAGTGGCAGGGTGAACTAGAATGTGCTTGTCTAGAATTTGCTAGGCCCTGGATTCAAGGCCCAGCACTGTAAACAAAGAAAAAATGTTTAAAACTATGATGTCCCCTGATATCTTACTAGCCAAAGAAAATGACTAATAACCTTTTGTTCTATAATGGTCTGGGTGTTTTTCTAAATAAACACACATTCCTAGTTTGGGGCATACATTCATTCTTATTATTTAATAATTGCTTGGGTTCCTATATACCCACTTTAGCAGGCAATCACACTGCTCTCTACCCCTTTTTCCCTACCTCCTCCAAGGAAACTGGGGGCATGTCAGTGCTAGCAGCAATTCTGACTGCAAAACACAGTTGGAGAGAAACTGGATAATCCAGAGGTCCCGGTGCCCATCGGCGCTGGCACTGCCACGATGTCCTCCTTCACAGCTCTGCAGAGTGCCCAGCGTTGGGCTCCGCAGTCCTGCTCTTGAAGCTCACACTTCCTAGTTTAGTCACATCCCCAAACAGAGCACGCACAAGGCAGCCAAGTGCAGGAGGGCTTCTACCCTCTGACACATCCCATGCTCCAGGCACACAGAGGCCCTGGGGTGACATCAGGTCCCCAGTTCTGCCCTCTTCTTTCTTGGTGTCATCCCTGTGGGCTGCATGGGATCTCCCTTGTTGAGACATTCCATTACAATGTCATGGGAGGAATTCCGACTTCGGAGTGGAAGAGGTCTATCTTTCCACCCCTTTCTTCCTAAGTGTCCCTTGGCCCCAAGCAAATGACTCATCTGTTCCTCCATGGAGGGGCTGGAGGGACCTATCTTTGGCAGGCCACTCAGGCCCTGCCTCACTCTGCTACTAGCCTTACTGTGAGTAACCAAAGGGCGCTCAGCACTTCCCTGAATGAAGAAGGTCTGTTCTTCGCCAGTTCAGCAAAGAAGGAGCTGATGGGAACTTTTGTTAAAAGGAAAGAAAGGTTCTGACTTGCCAAGCTACCTGGAACCAGTGAATTTGCCACTGCCCATTTCCAGATGAAGACACTGAGATTTCTACTTACTTCTTGAGAGACAGACGTACCCAGCTTCCAGTGCCGCTGATTTTATCACAAACTGGCTTCCTGCTGTGCTAGGGGGGGGTCCGCTCTTGCTAGGAGGGCAGGAGCCTCCCAGCTGCCCCCAGCCCTAGCCCCCAGGCCATGCAGCCTAGAGGTAGCCTGATGGGCACCATGTGCTGGGCTGGGACAGTCCCTGAGTCAGTGTCCTCCTGGGCCACCAAGAATGCAATGGATAGGTGGTTTGATGCATTTAAGTTTGGATGTCAAGATACCGTATGAGACAATTCAATGCCATTTCCCAGATGAAAGAAAAGGAAACTGAAGGTGTGGATGTGCTTAGGACTGGCCATTCTCTCCTCCAGCTTCTTTCCTCTCCCTGAATTCGCTCCCACCTGTGGACCCCATGGTTACCATGAGAGCGCCCCCTGCGCCTGCTGCATTCTGCTGGCTGAGGATGAGAGGTTGTCCACGTCTTCCCCTCCTCAACTCCAGCCCCGAGGCCACAGCTTCTGCACCAGGGGTCATGGGACATGGGGGCAAGTGACCACCAATTCTGTGATGAGCCTGACCCAGTGCTACCCTCCAGGTGCCCATGGCCGTACACACCCAGTTTTTGGGCCCCAGGCGGGGTTGGACAGGTTTCTACCTCACCTGACAAACTCTGCAAGGCAGGAGACAAAGGAGGGGAATGTCCATGACTACAGCACCTCCCAGGGACCCTGAAGCTGGAAGAGAGCTGGAGAACAGGGCCTCTCCAAGAGGTAGAAACTCTCAGAGGAGTGGCCTGGACGTGGCCGGGCCAGAGGGGTCCAACCAGGGCAGAGGCCCAGGGGACATGGAGGAGTCCTTCCCTTGGGCCCCTGCAGGGAGGCCGACTGGAGTTGTCGCATCTTACAGATGAGCAGGGGACACCCTCTATGCAATCATCTCCTGCGAGGAGGGACCCAGGGCGCTGGGGAAGCCTCTGGTGCCCACTTCTTACTCTGGGCTGCTACAGAGCTTGCACGAAGGAGGAGGCGGCCACGACCGGGGAATAGATTTGTCCTGAAGCCGCCACCGCTCAGAGAGCACATCGTCTCCCTCTAAGCTGAAGGTTTATCCGGGTGGTCTTGGGAGAGTGTTTCTCATCCTTGCACATTCTCCGCCTTCACCTTTCCCCAGGGAGACCCTCCCCACATTCCTCTGCCTTTGCCAACTGCATCGGGTGTCTGTGGTCTGCTCCAGAGCCCTCAGCTGATGAGGTGAGGTCCAAATCCCATAGCCGGCATCTTCCACTGCGGGGGTAAGCATTCGGCCCCATTGTTGGGAGCAGCCTGACTTATCCCTGACGACCGGTGTAATAATTAACAGGACCCCCTTTTATGCAAACCAGTACTGTACTTTGGAAATAACTCCTGACAGTGCTCTAGGCTAAGCGCCAACTGTCTACCCTCAAGTCCGCTGAAATCGGCTCCTGATGAGAATCATTTGAGGAGCTTCGAACAGACACTGCTTGCTGCCTAGGTTCACCCCAAAACAAGTGATTTAAAGCAGAGCCTCTAAGGGCAGGACCAGGCTTTGGTAGTTTTTGTTATCATTTTGGTTTTTGTTTGAGAAAAATTCTCACTATGATGTTGAAGCTGGTCTTGAACTCCTGCGGTCAAAGGACCCTCCCGCTTCAGCTTCCCAAATAGCTGAGACTACAGGTGCATGGCACCACACCAGTGCAGGCTTTGTTTTTGTTTGTTTGGTTTTTTTTCTTTTTTATGTGGGTACCAGAAGTCGGCCTCAGGACCTCGTGCTTGCTGAGCAGGCGCTTATGCTGCTAAGCTATCTCACTGTCCCGGTTTGTTGGTTTTTGTTTCATTTGTTTTAAGCCTCTGACCAGCAGCCAGGGTTGACAAAGATTGACCTAAGTAAAAAAAGTGTCCTGGAACCACATCCCATCCATTCCTACCCCTGTGTGTTTTGGTCACTTGTTCCCATTGTCCATCACCCACCTGTGTCCTCATCTAGCTGCCACGGCCAGCCCCAGTGCCGCCCCTCCTTCCCTGTTCCTGGCCTCCAGGCCCGCACCCCACTTCCGTGTGTCACCTGTGAAGTGGGGTCATGTGCTGCCTCCCTCGTGGTCTGTGAGCTCCATGAGGGAGCAGGACCGAGTCATCGCTGGAGACTCTGGCCCAGACCCAACTTGTGCTAAAGCCACATGGCTGTCTCGGCTGTTGGCAGCACCACCGCACACGTACTGCCTCTGTGCACCACATTCTCCTGTGTGTGTGTCCAGGCATGCCTTCAGCCATCCTTCAGCTTTGTGTTCTGCAGTCCCTGTGACCCTGGACTGTTGGAGGGGTGTCCAAGACTAGCCCACCTCCATCCCCTGGGCATCCCAGTGACCCACCTTGCACATGAGGCGTGCTCAGTAAGCCAATTGGCAATTAAATGATGGACAGACAAACAAGAGGTGGTATAGTGGAATATTACTCAGCCACCAAAAAGAAAAGGATTGTTGACACATGCTACAGTATGGATAAACCTTGAAAGCATTGTGCTAAATGAAAGAAGCCAGACCCAAAAAGCCATAAATTGTGTGCTATTTGTATGCAATATCCAGAATGGGCAATTCCACAGAAATCCTAGAGAAAGTAGGGCAGTGTTTGCCAGTGGCTGGGGATAGGAGGAGCTAAGGACTAACCTCTACTGGGTGTGGGGCTTCTTTTGGGAAGAATAGAAATGCTCTGAAATTGGACAGTGGTGATGGTAATACTTTGTGAAGGTATTAAAACCACTGAAGTGTACACTTTAAAATGGTGAATTTATGAGATTTGAATTATACTGTAATTAAAGAAATGTTGTGGCCGATGAGTTTTTCCTTCTATACTCTGTTTGTAAACTTTAAACTCTTTTTTTCTTATTCACAGGAATCACCTGGAGTATTTGCTCAAAGGGCAGGGTCCTCGGGCTTCCTCCTGGAGCTTCACATTGAGGCGACTGAGGCAGAGCCCAGGAATCTGCATTTGATTTCTGGATTCTAAGAGCCATTTCCCTGTTGCCCCAAGGCCTGGGTCAGAGAATTTCTGAGCAAACCTCAGAACCTCAGAAGACAAATAAAATTCTTCAACCTATTATTTCAGGAAAAAAAGCTGAAGATTTCAAACACAACCAAAACTTTGTTTTTGGTCTGCTTCTTATTAAAAACAGCCTGGGACCTAAAGAAACTCCATCAGGGTTCGGTAATGAAGTAATCATGATCATAATAAAAGAACAGAATGGAAAAACTGCCTGGCCTCGAGGAAACCACAAAAAAAGTTGTCTCCTGCCTCCAGTGCTCAACTGAGCCGTTCAGATGAACATACCCTACTGGCCACAGGAGAGGTTAATTTGGGGAAGGGGAGCCAGACATTAGGAAACCACCGCTCACTGCCCCTGTCCGAACCCTACCTGCAGACGCCGCTCCTACATACTCAAAATCCTGAGCGTCGGTACGCGCCCCATGATTAGGCCAGCTTTGGGGTTACAAGGAAGTGGAGCTGTAAATCGGTATTAGAATGTGATCAAAAGGCATGTCTGCATGCAATTATTTTGTTTTCAGATGAGCATGCATTCAGAGGCACCGGCTTTAAAGTGCTGGCTCGGTCACGTGGGGGCTTTCACATGCACGCGCACACAGGACTCTGGTCCCCACAGAGAGAAAGACAAAGGCCTGGGCTTGCTCCATATTGCTTCTTTGTTCCAGGATGGAGCCTCAGCCCAGCAGCTCAAAGGACCATCTCCGCCCTCTCCCTGGCCCTTCCCCATTTGCTGCAGGAGGAAGTCTAATAACCTCTTGCCCCGGAAAGTAGCAGTTACTGTAATTTGAGAACAGACAGCCCTTGCTTAACAGAAATTCACTTAACAAAGCTCCAAATTGAGAAAGTGGTGAATGAAAGGAAGTGACATTTGTGAGGCATGTCTACTGAGTTCTGGGTTCTGAACCGGGCAACTTCTCATATGTTTTTGCAGTTTACTCGACAAGTTGTCACAACCACACCAAAATGGAGATGGTGTTATCCCCCTATTATACCAAAGACTGGGAGGCCCTGTGGACACACAGCTTCTGCATCACAAGGTTAGTAAGTGCATTGTTAGTGAAATAAAGTGAAAGGGTTCCTCGAAGGAACAATGCAGAAAAACAGAACCTGAGGAAGGCAGGTGTTCCGCAAGTCGGGCATCCGCCTATGGCAGCCGCCCGGCCAAGGCTTCACATGCATGAGGGAGAGAAAGACTCAGCCCAGGAAGCCACCATATGACAGTGACATCAAGCCCTGGTGCTGTGCTTCGGGGAGGAGCATCAACACAGGCTCCTTCTACTGATGGCATTATTGCCATCCTAAGTCCCAAGCTCTGGCCGCCTTGTCTACCAGGCCAGCTTTCTCTGTAGCTGCCTTTACCTTCCTCCCTGGGTTCCAGCCATATAACATTTGTCTGTCCTTGCGGGCACCATGTTTCTTCCTTCCACAGCCCTCCGCACCTGCCCTCCCTCGGCCTGCCCTTTCCAGGACCCCTCCTCCTCACCTCACTCATTAGCCTTCCATAGAGGGAAGCTCCATGGGGATGGGATGTCAATGGGCTCACCAGCAGCATCCCCACAGCCTAGGATGGTGCCTGGAGCTCAGCACTCAGGAGATAGCCGCCTAGAGAACGAATGGACGAAAGCACATCTCAGACTTCAGTTCACACCTTGCTTTCTCAGCCCAGCCTTCCCACGGCCATGTCCCCCTAAAGTGGACCTATTTTTTCTTTATTATATACACATATCATGCCAGCATCCCTCATGTTAGAATGCATTACTGTGTCTCACTTTGCAGACTCTGTGTTTTTTTTTATAAATTGAAGGTTTGTGGCAACACTGCATTAAGCAAGACCATCAGTGCATTTTTTCCAGTATCCTGTGCTCATTTCATGTCTCCATGTCACATTTTGGTAGCTCTCATAATATTTCAAACTACGCTGGTACCTCAGTTCACAAATTTGATTCTTGCCACCATTCTGGTCGCAAACCGAGTTGGATGAGAACCAAATCAAATTCAATGGTTAGGTTCAATGTTGACCTTATGGGGAAATCTGATTTGGTTCTCGTCCTGTTTGGTTTGCAACCAGAATGGTGGTGAGAATTGAGTTTGTAAACCAAAGCACCACTTATGGAGATGTGTGATCAAGGATCTTTGATGTTACTATTGTGTTGTTTTGGGGTGCCATTAACTGCATCCTGGAAACACCAAATGTAACTAATAAATATCCCATGTGTTCTGGACTGCTTTGCCAACAGGCTGCCCCATGCTTTTCTCCTTTCCTTTCCTCAGGCCTCCCTATTTCTTGGGATACAACATTGAAATTGGGCCAATTAGCACATTGGCCTCTGACAATCACATGATAGGGAAAGTTGCAAAAGTCTCACTTTAAATCAAAAGTGCCATTCCAGGGAATGCACCAATGACAAGAGAGTTCACTGAAGAACTTTTAGTGGTCTGAATAGAAGATCAAGGCAGCAACTACACTCCCTTAAACCCAAGTCCGATCCAGAGCAAGGCCTGGATACCCCTCTTTAATTCTGTGAAGGCTGAGAAGCGAGGAAGCTGCAGAAGGAACATTTGAAGTGGGAAGAGGTTGGCTCATGTAGCTTAAGAAGCCAATTCCGTAAGATCCAAATACAAGGTGGAAGAGCAGGTGCTGATGGAGAAACTGTGGCACTCGACCCAGAAGACCTAGCTGAGACCTTGATAAGGGTCACTAAGAAAGCAGATTTTCAATGTAGACAAAACAGCCTTATCTTTGGAAGAGGATGGCATCTACAATATTCATAGCTAGAGAGGAGAAGTCAGTGCCTGGCTTCAAACCTTCTAGGGATAGGCTGACCTTTATTAGGGGCAAATGCAACCAATGACTTCAAGTTTAAGCCAATCATCATTCACCATCCTGAAAATCCCAGCATTTACTTAATTATGTAAGAATTATACTAAATTGATTCTGTGCTCTATAAATGGATCAAAAAAGCCTGGATGATAGCATATCCTATCGCAAAATAGTTTACTGAATATTTAAAATCCACCGTTGAGAACTACTGCTCAGAAAAAAAATGGGTCTTTTCAAGACATAACTGCTCACTTTACAACGTACTGGGTCACCCAAGAGCTCTGATCACAATGTATAGTGAAATTATTTTTATTTTCATGACTGCTAGCACAGCATCCGTTCTGCAGCCCATGGATCAAGAAGTAATCCCACCTTCCGGTCTTATGATTTAATAAATAAACACATTTTGTAAGACTATTGCTGTCTTAGATAGTAATTCCTCTATGAATCTCGGGAAAATAAACTGAAAACCACCAGGAAAGGACTCACCATTCCAGATGCTATTAAGAGCATTAAGGACTCATGGGAGGGGGGTACAATATCAACACTAACAGGATTTGCAAGAAATCAATCCCACCCTCATGGGTGACTTTGAGGAGCTCAAGGCTTTAGTGTAGGAAGGAACTGCAGAACTAGAATAAAAAGAGAAATCTGAAGATATGGCTGAATTGCTGCCATCTCATGATAACATTTACCAGAGGAGGACTTGCTTGTTGGGGATAAGCAGTGACTAAATTCCTCAAAATGGAATCTACTGCTGGTGAAGATGAACATCGCTGAACTGACAACAAAGGATTTAGAAAATTACATAAATTTACTTGATCAAGAAGTAGCAGTGTTGGAGAGGATTGACTCCAATTCTGAAAGAAGTTCTGCTGTGGATAAAATGCTACCAAACCCCATTAAATGCTACAGAGAAATGGTTCAGGAAAGAGCCAATCGATGTTGTCTTATTTTAAGAAATTGCCACAATCACCCCAACCTTCAGCAGTCACCACGCTGATAAGTCAGCAGCCAGAGCATCACGGCAAAACTCTCCACTGGAAAAAGATGATGGCTCGCCGAAGGCTCCCAAGATGGTTAGCACGTCAGCAGTAAAGTTCTGTAAAATTTTTTGCAGTGCTGGAGATGGAGCCCGGGGCCTTGCGCACGTTAGGTATGTTTGTCGCTTTCTCATTGCACCAGGCACTTGCAAAGAGGTTTATTTTGTCACTGGCTCCAAGGCAGAAACATTGTGGAGAAAGGGCCCGGTGGAGCAAAGCTGCTCACTTCACAGCGGCCAGGAAGCACCCAAGGAAGAGCCTGCATGCAAGACGCATCCTCCAAGCCCTTCCCCGCGACCTGCTCCCGGCGGGCTCTGCTTGCTGACCGCACATTCAGCTGTGAATGTCAGTCGATGAACCCCAGCCCGCGTGATCACTCACCTCTCTAGGAGTCTCTTAATTCAGTCAGGTTGATGACTCAGATTAAATGGCACCCTCAGCGACACCCCCAGCTCTATAAAGAATATTTTAGTTAAGGTATATATATTGGTGTGGTTTTTTCTTCATACATAATGTTATCTTTGAATAAGACTACAATGCAGTGTAAACATAACTTTTATATGCACTGAGAAGCCAAAAAGTTCATATAGCTCATCTCACTGCAGTATTCACTTCATTTTGGTGGTCTGGAACCAAATCAATATCTCTAAAATATGCCCATACATACATAATCAATGTATAATTCTATATATGTGTGCGTGTGTAATAATTTATCTGAGACTCGACACAAAATTATAAGTTCCATGAAAGTAAGGGATGCTCCTGTTCTACTTACCCTGATATTCTCAGCGATGTCCTATTATGGCACTGAGTGAACAAACGGCCAGAGTCTTAGAGAGGCCAAGTCTTTCTGAGCTATTTTTATAACAAAGACTTATAACTCTGAGAATTGAGGAAAAAAGTAGAATCAGGAGTTAACTCATGAGAAATGCACTCAAAGGCAGTGAGAACCTAACTTAGTCTCTTTTGTCTGCTATAATAAAACACCCGTGGCTGGGGAGCATCAGTTAAAGGGGTTCATTTGGCCCATGATTCTGGGGGCTGGAAGTCCCAAATGGTATAGCAGCAGCCCTCTGTGAGGGCCCTCAGCTGCATCATAAGATCAGATGGGAGGCAGACAGGGAGCCAGTGACAAGCAGAAGGGACAAGTGTGCACGACAGCAAGTGCAGACAGCCAACGACTTATTCTCATGGCAGCTAATCCAGTCCCATGAGGCGGGGCCCACTCCCTCCAGACAGCTGTCATACATTCATGAGCGTGGAGCTGCCATCACCCTGTTACCTTTCACCAGACTCCACTGCTCCAATGTGGCCACGCTGGGGACCAAGCTTCTAGCATGTGACCCCTGGGGAATGAACCACAGCAGTACTTCAGTCACATTCCATCCTTGAGGCTGCCGGAGCTCACACAGGGGTAGGGAGGAAGCAGTGGTGTGCGCCCGGGGTCCTGTCTTCCCTTCCCTTCTTCCGGCTGCACGGGTGAGATTTGTGCGACAGGGCATCTCGGTTCGCCTTCTACAGCATGGCGCTGTTAATATGCAAATCGTATTGAGGTTTCTCCCAACATTTCCATTTTTCTTTATCTATAATATATTAAGATTTTCTGTATCCTCAAGTGTGATTTTCAAAAGTTACATCTAGAGGGTCAATTGTGTTTTCTCCAGAAAAACTCACTCCCAATTTTAGACTGGAAGACAGCCTTGCTCACCGGTCTGCTGGCCTGCAGCCATCTCCGATGGAAGACACATGCGCCACCAAGTGAGGGGACACTCGGTGAAGCTAATCTGATTTACTGCTCATGCATTTCCTGAAGCACATGTTGACAAGCAGAAAATGTGGGCTGCGAAAGTCTGGAGGGATGTGCAAAATATTCTCGGGAGCCAACGGCAGCCTGGTTTCCACGGCCTGGCTCACAGGGGCTGCCTGGCAGAGCCTAATATGTGTGGGGAACACTCAAACCCTGGACATGTGGAGGCCAGAGATTGGGCTGGGAAAAGCCACTAATTGGCCAATGAATTCCCCATAGACCACCCTGCCACTTCCTATTTGCTGGTATAAGTTTTGCCGTCTGTGTTGCTCAACAGGAACTGTCTAAGTCACGGGCATGCTGATGGGCACTGGGGGTGGCTTGGGTCCTCTGAGCCCCCAAACCCTACAGAGCCCCTGCAAATGGGCAGAGCTCTCGGGAGCAGAAAGCATGTAGGATCCAGCAGGCCGGGGCCACCGCTGCTTTCTCCTGGAGGTGGATGTCACTTTCCTCTCTACTTAGAGCCAGCCGGGGAAGGGGATATCTTTGAAAACAAAGTAGATTTTTCTTTACCTGCCCTCTTCAGCTAGGTGGGGCCTATTGTATAACATGGGGAAAGACTATAACAAGCCTATTCACTTTATCACTCTGTGAAGTTGAATGATTGCATCCGTGCCCCTAGGAACCTAATGACCTTGTCCTTTGTTCCCTCGACCTCTTACCATTGCCACCCTGGGCACCAAGCTTCCGACATCTGAGTCTTGGGGGGCACCCTCAAACCACATTCAACCACAGCTGGGGTAACACAGATGTAACCTAAAAATCACCATTTTAATCTTTTTTAAATATACAATTCAGTGGCATAATGTACAGTCACAAATTGTGTAAACATCACCACTATCCATTTCTAGAACCTTTTCTATTGTCCCAAACAGAAACCCTATACCCATTAAACAGTAGTCACCCCCAGCCTTTGTACCCTCTGTTCTGTTTTCTGTTTCTATGAATTTGACTATTGCCGGTATCTCACGTGAGTGGAATCATACAATGTGTGTCCTTCTGCATCTATTCATCTATGTCATACCATGTGTCAGAATTTCCTGTCTTTGTAAGTGTTCATTTGTACTTGCGTACCACCTTTTATTTACCCACTCACCACTGTGAATAATAAAGCAATAAACACTGATGTACATGGATCTGACTCACTGCTTCCAAGGTTTTGGAATAGATAATTAGGAGGGGAATTGCTGGATCATATGACAAGTCTATGTTTACTTTTTTGAGGAAATGCCAAAATGTTTCCCACAGCAGCTATACCACTTTACATTCCCACCAGCAATGCACAAGGGTTTTAGTTTCTCCACTTCTTTCTTTGGCAGGGGGGGTGGGTACCAGGAATCAAACTCAGCACCTCGCACTTGCCAGGCAGGCACTGCGCTGCTGAGCTACATCCCCAGCCCCTCTCCACTTCTTATCTGTCTTGTCTTTTCTTTTCTTTCTTTCTTTCTTTCTTTCTTTCTTTCTTTCTTTCTTTCTCTCTCTCTCTCTCTCTCTTTCTTTCTCTCTCTCTCTCTTTCTTTCTTTCTTTCTTTCTTTCTTTCTTTCTTTCTTTCTTTCTTTCTTTCTTACTTTTTGAGACAAGGTCTCCTTATGCAATTCAGGCTGGCCTTGAACTCCTGACAATCCTCCTGCCTCAGCCTCCGAAGTGCTGGGATTACAGGCATGCAGCATCACCACGTCCAGCTCCACTTCTTATCAACACACGTTATTTTCCTTTTGTTCTTTATAACAGCCATCCTAATGAAGAGAACTGATATCTCTGTGGGCTTGATTTGCATTTCCGTTATGTCTTTTGACTGTTTTGGAATTGGGATGTTTGTTTTTTGTTGCTGAGTTGTAGGATTTCCTTATATATTCTGAAGATTAACACCCATCACATCTATGATTTGCAGATGTTTTCTCCCATTCTGTGGGGTATCTTTTCAGTCTCTTGATAGTCTCCTTTGAGACAATTCCCCTTGCTCTTGTGAATAACACTTTCTACCTTGCAAAACATTTACAAGTATTTGCTTCATTTTTAATTCCACAAGCAACAGGAGAATATGGGCTCCTGGTTTAAAAACACAGTTAAGCTAAGTCAGCTTTAAGCTCCACTCCCAAATCTCAGCATGCTCTCAAGAGGCAAAGCCTTAGCAGTCTGGTATTTATTCATTTGGATGTTTTCGAAGGTGTCTGTGTATGACTTCATTTGAATATGAATGAATGAATGAATGAATGAATGGCAACACAGACGAGGTCCTTAACCTGGTAGAATTTACCTTCCGGGGCAGGGGAAGGACGATAACAAGAAAATCTAGGTCGTGGGAAGTATTGTAAAGGAAATAAACAGGATGGTGTGACAGAGTGACGCGTGGGGGAGGGGAAAAGGCCGTGTTGGGTGGGAGACAGGTGAGCTGAGACCTGAAGCCATCTTCCACACGAAGAGCTGGAGGAAGAGCATCCAGGAGGGGCCCAGCCAGACAGGAACACACACCCTGCACACGGGAGAAAGGAGGCCGGAGTGCCGGCTCGTGGCGGTCACAGGAGCGCCTAAGCGTGAGATCAGAGATGGCCACGGGGCCAGGGGAGGCAACAGGTTCCAGCCTAAGTACCATCAGATGTTCTCAGCAGATTCTGAACAAAGCCGTGAATGATTCATACTTTTATAGTGTTTCTCAGATTGCCGCGTAGAGACAAGTTAGGCGAATGTAGAACATATCCGTAGCAGGAGTGACAAAGGCCTGGAACAGGGCAGCTGGGGTGGAGGAGGAGAGAAGCGAGGAGCTTTAGCATAAATGGAGTCCAACAATGGCTGGGATGGGAGAGTGAAGGAAATAAAGGAACCCAGAATGACTTCTAGATTTTTGACCGGAGCAACTGAGTAGAGTGAGTGGTACCTTTCCTCAGCCTAGAGAAGACACAGGAGCACATTTGTACACATCTGCAGTCTTGCATGACAAAGCATTTTTAAATGAGGCAGTGGACACCTGTGTCCCCTGTACTACTGAGAATGAAGTGAGGCAAAATTTTGCAACACAGAGGCTGTCTCGCTGAGAGCACTTCATGGAGAGGCAGGGACAGAAGGGGAGATTGGAATGGGGTGAGTGGATGAAAATAACAACCGCTGGAATTAAAGTACAGTTCGCTGTGTGCGAGACATTGGTCAAAGAGCTTCACTATGGTAACCCATGCAAGAGTCCTTCAAGATAGCGAAGACTGTTACCCTATTCTATGAATAAAGGGTAGATCTTTTAAGGACCTTGCCCAAGTTTACATGACTAGGAAATGCCAAATATATGGTATTTGAACCCAGACCAAAAGAGTAAAGGCAATTCTTTTGAGAAGACTTACTATAAATGAACAGTGTATTAACTAAGATAAAGCCAGATACTATAATGGATAAGCCACCAAACCCTAAGCAGCTTAACAAAATAGAAGTTTATTTCTTTCTCTTTTAAATTCTAGTCAGTGGACAGTGAGAGAGTGAGAGTGGGGAGTGAGAAGTAGGCTCTACTCCTTACAATCTCAAGCACTTTTTTTCCTCATCCTCCTTTTTCCTCTTTCTCTTCCCCTTCCCCTTTTTCTTCTCCTTCTTTCTTCTTCTCCACATGTGTGTGCGGTACTAGAGATTGAACACAGGGCCTTTGCACTGAGCTATATCCCCAGCCCTTTTATTTTTTATTTTGAAACCAGGGTCTCACTAAGTCATTACATTACCCGGGCTGGGTTTGAACTTGCAGTCCTTCTGCCTCAGCCTCCACAGTACTGACGTCATAGGCACGCATCACTGCACCTAGCTTCCTGGCATCTTCCTCAGCCCATGGCATTCACAGGTGCCCAGGCAGAGAGACGGGTAGGGTCATGGAGAAGAATTTAATGAGCCGAGCTTGGAGTTGCCTAAGTCACTTGTGCCGCATTCTATCACCCAGACCTCACTCGATGTCCCCATGAAAGTCCAGGAGGATCTGGACTAGCTGGGTGGCCACGCACCAAGAAGCATTAGGCTATGCAAGGGGGCTGTGGATCTCTGGGGGGACAGCTGGCTGTCCACCACTGTCAGCAAAGACCCAGTGTAACATGAGAAAGGTATGCATCGAAGGAGATTAGATTTCAACACGGGAGATACTGGAGCACGTCGTCGTGTGCTGAGGACGGCTGAGTAGAGTCTCTAGAGGTGCAGGAGGGAGGGGATAATTGCAGGAAAGAAGTCCTTGCAAGAGATTGTCCTTGAGAGGAGCAGGGAGGAGGTGGGCGGGGTGGGGGATTAATGTCCCAGTAGACACAAGGATGGGCGCTTTCAGGGCGGGAGGTAAGGTCAGCCCCGACTGAGAGCTTCTGGTTTTTTGGTTGAAGTGTGAAGCAAGGTCACCTACTGGTTGTGGTAGAGGGAGGGAATGAAGGAGATGGGAGGTGAGGGAATGCACAAAATAATCACTTTAGAAGGGGAAAATAAACTTACCAGGGAAACATTTCAGGATTACCAGGTTGCGTTGCACTATCATTTGGGGTTTGTGGTCATGAGTTTAAAATGAAAATTACCTCCAGAAATTGTGTGTCTGTTTATATTAATGATGCCTGTCATTCTCCATGTGTAATTTAGCAACTTGCTTTGTCTCCTTTTGACGAGCAGTGCGTACAGCATCCCACAGAGTTGATGAGCCACAGTTATGTACCATTGCCCAGTGGGGACAGTGGTCATTTCCAATTCTTCCCTTAGATAAGGAAAGCTGCAGGAAGGATCCATCACCCACTGCCATCTGGATACGGCAGAGTGTAGCGTGAAGGAGGTCTGCAGGGTCAGAAGGTAATTGTGTTTTTAATTTTAATAGATTCTATCAAATTGCTTTCCAGGGTGACCTTACCATCTTTATACTCCTACCATCAGAATATGGGGTACTGTCTTCATCAGCCCTGGATTCAAGCAAACTCTTCTATTTTGCTTGTCTGATAGAATAAAAAGTCTCTTATAACTTCAATTTACCTTTCCTTTATTATTGAATATAGTACCTCTTTTCATAGGTTTTTGACCACTTGAATTTCTCTTTCAGTGACACCTTCCTCCATACCCTTTGCCCTTTTTTCTTGAGTATTGTTTACTTTTTTGTATTGATTTACAAAGATATTTATATATTTCGAATGTTAATTATTTGCACATTATAATTATTGCAAATATTTTCTAGTTGGTAGTCGGTTTTGAGTTTTATTTATGGTGTCTGTTGATGTAGGTGAGTTTGTTGATATTTTTAATGGCTTTCATATTAACTCTTATTTCATAAGATTTCCTGAGCACTCATTCATAAATATAGTGCCTTTTTTTCCAATTCTTTGGTAATTTTTAAAATAAGCTTTTAATTATGAGGTAATTATAGACTTATCTGCATATGTAAGAAATAATACAGAGAGCTCCCATCGCCTTTACCGGTTTCCCACAATGGTAACATCCTCCAGTATCATAACCAGGATGGACGCTGATACAGGCAAGATCCAGAACAATTCCTCTGCCCACACCCACACCCTAAGAGCCTTTCTGTCTTCCCTTTAGAGCCACAATTCTTCCCCTACTCCTCCTCCGCATTCCTCCTTACCTCTAGCAGTCACTAGTCCGCTCACAATTCTATAATTTCATCATCTTTAGAAGGTCCGAGTGCACGCGGCCTTCAGGGGCTGGGGTTTCTCACTCAGCACGACCCCCAGAGAGGCAGTCAACTTGTCACATGCCTCTGCTGCTCTCCCTTTTCACTGGTGAGCAGCAACCTGTGGCTGGGATGCACCTCGGTTTGTTTAACCATTTATCCACTGAAGGACATCTGGGTTGTTTCCAGTGCTGGGGAGATTGCAAAGAAAGTTACCATGAACATTTGTGTGTGAGTTTGGGGGCGCATAAGTTTTGTTTCTCTGGGGTAAATGTGCAGAAGTACAATTGTTAGGTCCTGTGATCACCATACTTTTTTTTTTTTTAAGGAACTACCAACCTGTTTTCCAATGGCTATGTATTTCTCCCATGATTTTTAATTGAAAGTATTGTCACCCATTGGGAATACCAGCTTTATCATACACTAAATCTCTGTACTCAAAGGTGTGTTTCTGCTTCACTATTCTGTTCCCCTGATCTATTTTTCTATTTCTATATTTGTTGTAATGTTAGGATTGCAAAATATATCTTGTTAAAGTAAATTAAAACGGAGATCAGGCGTGAAGAACCCCTGAGCAGACAAAGCCTGTCAGGCTCATCAGTGACTTTAACTTTGCTTGATGTGCAGACTTAACAAAATTTAACTTCGTCTATGTAAATACCTGTGTTAAAGAAAAACAGAATTTAAGCTTATCAACAAATCATAAACAGCTGACAAACTTCTGTAACACAGGCTTTCCAACAGGGTAGTCCCAGTAAGGGAACTGTAATTGCAACCAACTGAACACTTTCTTCGCTTTACTTTCCTGTTTATCCTATAAAAGTCTCAACCTGCGTCCCTTGGTGTAGCTACTGGCTACTTCTGCTTTGGAGCTGCCCAGCTCAGGAATTGCTATTCCCAAACTCCAGAGAGATGTTTCT
This sequence comes from Erethizon dorsatum, assembly GCA_028451465.1. NCBI lineage: Eukaryota > Metazoa > Chordata > Mammalia > Rodentia > Erethizontidae > Erethizon > Erethizon dorsatum. Next base: position 74,541,560 of record CM051824.1, on the reverse strand, counting down.
GGTTTGTTGGTTTGTTCGTTGGTTTGTTTGGCTGGTTGGTTTTGCAATACTGGGGAATGCACCCAGGGCCTCTGCGCTGAGCTACGTCCCTAACTCTCCTCCCCCACTTTTAAAAAATTATTTTCACACAGGGTCTCACCAAGTTGCCAAGTGGCCCAGGTTCACCTCTTCACAGTTTGGAGACCAGGCAGGATGAGGTCCTCTTCACCGTTCTGCCTTTTCAATCACGGTTGTGTACATTTCTTCTTCTGAGTGAATATTAATAATCGCCTTGTCAATTTTTATTGATGAGATGGTTTTTGATACTGCACTGAATATACAGGTGACTTTTAAGTAGCTGTCTTTGCAATACAGGACTTTCTCAAGGTAATATATATCTCCCTTTGTGTGAGTCTTCTTTTATGTCCACTGTTAAGTTTGATGGTTTTGTTCAAGTCTCTCACATTTCTTTTTAGGACCAGCTATAAATATTCTGTGAGTTCTAATCATGTTATAACGATCTTTTTCTATGTGTATTTTTAGATTGGCTGCTCTCACATAGGAATAGTCTTTGCACACAGTGTCCCCATGGGACACTCATGAGAGCATGCTCTCTGGTGGAGGGTATTAGAAGAAACTGAAATTTAGAGACAGAAGCCTGGGCCCAAATGCAGGTCCTCTGACCCCAGGGGCCAGGCACTGCCATTACGTCCAGATGCCTTCACTCCAGGGAAGGTTCTGGACTGTGCAGGGACAGCAGCCGGCACAGCTGCAGGGGTCTCCCTCTGATTTGCTGAGGGGGACCCAGCAGAAAGTTCCTGGCTTCCTGATAAAGCTCAAAGAGGCCTTCATGCAGCCCGGACTCCCTACTGCTTTGCTGCCTGTATCCCACAGGCTGGGTCTCTCTGCCTTTCTGCCTGGCTCTGTGACCACAGCCTCTGTTCCTGGGCCCAAGGGTCCGAGCTGACTTGTGGAGACTGTGTTCCTTCAAAAGTTAAAGATTATTAAGCCACAGGCTCCGTCATGGAGACCACTGAGGACAAAGCGAGAGGTGAGTTTGGGGGAGCCTGGTGGACAGGGTTAGCAGTGAACCCTCGGCCTGGGTTGAAGGGTTTGAGAATGGAGAGCAACAGCCTTTAGGTGTGCAATGCAGGGGCTGCAGGCCTGGCCACTGGTTCATGAGGCAGCCACCTCAGTAGGGAGGGTATAGGGTGCGTAATCCAAGCATGGGATGCAGTGCTGGGCTGGGGAGCGTCACTATGTACGGGTCCTTGGCTTCGTTTCCTTGCTGTTCTCAATGGGGAGATGCCATGGTGCCCGGACGAGCTCCAGCTTATTGCAGTTGTGTCAGGCGGCCAAGGGAAGGGGCATCCGGGAGGGGGTACGCAGATCAAGACCCTGGGGCCGGCATCCTGGGGAGAGGGCAGTGAGAGCTAGAGCTAAGCGTCCTGTCCCGTGGAGGGAAGGGAGACTGGGGCTGGGATCCCACCTGCTCCTCCTCACTGAAGGGCTCAGCTGAGCTGCATCCAGGGCTTGGTACCAGCCAAGGTCACTCAGCTTCTAGCTCTGTGATTGTGACTGTCTCCTCACGGGCGAACTGGAGATCGCACCTCTACCAGGTTTTGCAGATCGTAGAACGCCCATCAGTGGAGATTTAGAGTGTGTAATAGATTATTCTAAGTGCTATGTGTACACATTTTACAACACAGTGAGAATGTATTCCTTTTCCATTTTGTCATTCTTCTAATGACATAAGGAGAAAGTCTGTTACTTGTACAAGGTGGATGCTTTTGGTACAAGTAACAACATCTAAATTAAAAGTGAATAAAACCATGAGGAAAAGGTATTATTTCACATAAGGAATTCAGGGAAAAGCAGTTCTAGGGAAATTCAGAAGCTCTATGCTGTCATTTGAGATACAAGTTCTGTCTACCTTCCTCTGTCATCTTCCGCCTGTGGGCTTGGTCCTTAGGCATGCTCCCTCATGGCTACAAAATGGCTGCCCTAGCACCAGAATTCATATTCTTATATGGCCTTATCTAAACACACTAAAAGTAGCTGAAATCAGGATTAAGACTAACATTTCTTTTTATTGAGGTGAAATTAATACAGTATAGAATAACCCTTTCAAATTGAATCATGCAGAAATTCAAATATTTTTCAACTATCCCTGCTATCTGTAGTTGCAAAAATGTTTTGAGATTTTGGTAAATAACATATGACATAGCATATACTGTCTTAGTAATACTGTGTGTAGACCATCGTGTAGTGGAGCTCTAGAACCTCTCATCTTGCGAGACTGAAATGCCACCCACTGAACAGCTCTTGCCCCTCCTCTGCTCTCTCACTGTTTCATTTTCCCTGCCCATGAATTTGACTGCTCTCAGTACCTCAGTGAGTGAAATCTGGCAATATTTGCTTTTTGTGACTGGTTTGTTTCTCTCAGCATGAGGTCCTCAAGTGTCCTCCTTGCTGTCATGTACGACAGGATCCTCCCCATCTCCAAAGCTGAGTAAGGTACCACTGTGTGTACCGACCACATCTCCTTTACCTTGTAGTTCCCCAGGGTCATTTCGGCTGCTTCTGAGTGTGTCCGGTTGTTGAAAGGGAAGTAACCATTTCCCAGCAGCCTTCACTCAGATCTCAGAGGCACCGTGAGCCACAGCTACAGGAAGAGAGGCTGGGGAAGGGAGAGGGCTGTTGAATAGACCCCAGCGCAAGGACCACGGCCTTGAACGCCTCCGACCGCAGCAAGAGGCCTCAGAGTGCCTCAGCCTCGGAATAGCGCCCCATAGACAGCATCAGGACCAACACGATGACCAGCTTTAATGTTGCAGCTTTCAGGTCCAGCGCTTGTGAATATAAAGTTTCCTTTAAAATTTGTGCTGGGGGTGGAGCTCAATGGGTAGCATGCATAAGGCTCTGGAACTACGAAACATAAAATCACCAGGTGTGGTGGCACACGCTTATAATCCCAGTGCTAAGGAGGCTGAGGCAGGAGGATCACCATGAGCTCAAGATTAACCTAAACTACAAAGCAAGACCCTGTCTTTAACACACTAATTTAAGAAAACATAAATAAGAAGATTTGAGTTTTTCTGTTTTCTTTTTAGAGGAAATTTATTTAAAGAAAAGATTCATTAAATATTGCACAGGTGGTGTACAAAAAAACAAGGCAAAAATCCTAAAGGTGGAAAGCAACGCCTGAAGCTTGGTGAGGTAAGGGTTGAAAGGGAAGAACACAGTTGAGGCCCAGCCTGGGACAGACAGGCTCTCCATGACTCACCACAGGCACTGCCCTCCCGCTCCTGTGAGCGGAATCGAAGCACTCCCAATTCAGTTTGAATTTCAGATAAACAATGAGTGATATTTTTAGTAGAAATGCATGTCGTGTGATACTGGGGACATACCAAAGTATTACTTGCCATCTGACTGAAGTCCAAGCTAAGCAGAGCCACTGCTGCATCTGGCAGCCTCGCTTACAGGCTTTTCCTGGGATGGGAGAGCAGACGTGGCCTGGAGACCCTGTCTGCGTTGGGGCTGACGCCTCCCCCAGGGAGCTGAGGAGCTGCCAGGGAAGCCATGCTCTTGCCAGGGAGCAGCCTCGAGGTGCTAGGCTCGGCCCCACGCTGCCCACAGCCCGTCCTGCTGAGACGAGGCCGGGGACTGCAGGGATCCGTGAGGGCCACATGTCACGGGCCAAGAGGATCGGTGCACACACAGGACTCACGCCACGCCGCGCCAGGCTGACGGCAGGAGCTGGGCCAGAAGCACTCTGTGGAAGGGGCTCTGCGAGCGGCAGGCTGGACATCTCCGCCCCTTCCTCCCTCTGCAGCTGCTGAGCCAGGCCTGCGGCTCTGCAGAGCACAGATCCTCGAGCTCCTGGGCGCGGGGACTCGGGCTCTGTCGCTGTCCCCCACGAGCCTCCCTGCCAGGCCAGGCCACAGCAGACAGACATCCTGTCCTCCTCCAGGGTCCCCACGCTGTCACACCACACTCACAACGCACACCCCATACACACACTCACACTCATGTGACAAACACACACTCATGCCACACGCACTACTCACAACACACAGTCACACCACACATACACAGCACATATCACACATACCGCACTCACAACACAACTCAGCACACGTACCGAACACCTCGCACACACGTATGCACGCCCACACTCATGCCACACACACAGCACACATAAGACACATGTATACACTCAGACTTACAACATACACAATGCACACAGGTTACAATATCTACACATGTTGCATGCCACACTCAACACACACTCATATTGTACACAACACACGCATACACGCATTCACAGTATACACAGTGTCGGCTGCAGTAAAGCCTGGCTGGTCTCTCCCATCCCTGACTTGGGGCTCTTCAGGGCCCCAGCGTCATGTGCAGCTCGGCAGCGCCCACATCTCTGAGATGCCAGGCGACCGGAAGTCGCCACCACGATGCACGGCCTCTGCGCTGAAGCTCCCCCCCCCGCCTCCTCTGTACCGATGCAGACCCCTCACACTCCCCAGACCTCCCGGAGGGTGCGCCTGCCCTTCCCTGGGGGTGCGGGCAGAGATGTAGACAGCAGGGGACGTCACAGCCTCCTGAAGAAGGGGCTGGGTGTCTATGAGGCCTCTGGGTGTCTACCACGCCTTGGCGTCTACGAGGCCGTGTCTGGAAAATGGCGGCTGTGAATCACAGCGAGCAAGAAGCAAGAGTTCATGCGCCAGGGTGCCTTCTGTCTGTCCCATTACTCACACCCACAGAACAAGGTGACACAGACACTGTCCCGTGCTTACTCATGGGAGTCTGCTGTGTGTGTCCTTCCTGGAGAGACTGAAACCCCTTGGGTACACAAGGACCCCAAGGAGACACAACAGGGGTCGCAGTGATGCCTGCCCTGCTCGGAGCTCCAGTCTCCAGCGCACTCCTGCTGCTGCTGCTGGCGTGTGTCTGTGTGCGTGTGTCTGTGTGTCTCTGTGTGTCTCTGTGTGTGTCGCTGTGCGTGTCTGTGTGTCCGTGTCTGTGTGTGTGTACACCTGGGCATCTCAGCCCCACATCTGCTGCTCCAGGTGCTGTGATCATTGCGCAGGCTACCCCATCCTTCCGCCTAGGGCAAACATTAACAGCCCCTATTTCAGGGCACTTTCAGTGGAAAGGAGGTTGCCGTGGCCTGTGTGAACCCAGAGGCTGTCACGGAGTCCTGCTCTCACAGGTCTCCAAGCCTCCCGCTCAGCCTCCTGTCTCCCCCATCACCCCTCAGGCCCCGTGCCTCTTCCTTCTGGTGCACCAGCTGTTCCGGTCAGTGGTCCACGCTTTGCTCTCCAAGCGCCCAGGAGCGAGGCTCCTGCTGTTGGGTCCCACGGGTGAAAGCTGTTAAGGATGCTCGTGTCTCCAGGATGAGCACCTCCAGGGCCTAGCCGGCATGGAATTCTGCTGATGCTCTCTCCCTGTGGAGCTCAGTGCCCAGCCAGGCCCAGAAAGGAGGATGTGGGCCACATGGGAAAAGAAAAAGTCCAACCCAAAACATGTGGATGGGCCACAGGTGGCCCGCCACCCTGCTGCCACCACTCAGCTTGTGGAGCAGCATCAGCTCCCCCCCACCCCGGGAAGGACAGGAGGCCAGCTCTGAATGAGAGGGAAGCGGCCTGCCGGGGTCCCCCTCTCTCCCTGAACAACTCCGGTGCAGCAGGTGGAGGACCAGTACCCAGCCAGTGCCTCCACCAAGTGCGCTTCTCCCCAGAAAGCCCCCTCTCCCCCAGAGTCCGCACTGGACAGCAGGCTGCCCTGCGTCTGGGCACACTGAGGTGAGGGAAGCCTCAGAGGAGCTGACCGCCTGCCCCGCCACAGTGGCCACCCTCTCCTCCCACCTGTCCTTCCTTTCTCTTCTGCTGTCATGGACACCCTTTTAAGGCTCAGTCAGAGTACGTGACTTTGGGCCCTCCCTACATGGGAATGGCCATGACACGCTGCTCAGGGCCAACCTGTGTCCCAACGGGGTAGCTCCATGATGGCAGGGTCCACCCACACCATCAAGTGATGAGAGTGAGGTGGGGACAGCGAGCACTTGGGTGTCAGAGTCATGGTCCCAAGGTGGGGACTGACCTGGCAGCTGAGCATCTCTCCAACAGCCCAGCCCTGGTCAGATGAGCCGCTGTTGTGATGACGGTTAGCTTTTCATAGACATTTCTCCCGCAGCAAGTTAAATCGCATCTGCCCGGGCAGACATCCAGGCCCAGGGCAGGCAGATGGAGCAGCCCAGCCTGAAGTACCGGCGGGCAGGCCTTCCTGCTGTAAAGCTCAGTGTCTGATAGGAAATCCAGGCTGGCGCGTGGGCCTGGGCAGCCGGGGGTGCTTCCTTTATGGTCTGTCTGAGACCTCAGGCGACTCAGCCTTCTCTTCTGTGGCTGCTCCATGTGGCTCTGAGTTCCGGGTCTGGGCAAACCCCTTCTGGGAACAGCGGTGGATGGGTAGGACATGTGGTCAGAGCTTCTATCGGCCTGCGGTATGCATGGCCAGCCAGGAAGATGGGGACTTTGCCATCCAGCTGTGATGGGCCAGAGGGTCAAGGAGGCTGCCCAAGCCGGCCTCAAGGGTCCTGGTAATGGGGCAGCAAGCAGGCATGAGACCCCCTCCTATGGGACCGGCAGCGCCGTGCATGTATCACCACAGAGGTTGGGTCACACATACAGGGCTGAGAGCCAAACTGAGGTCAGTGCTGCCCTACAAGGTCTCTCTCCTCCCCGTGGGGAGGGCAGAGAAGGGGCTGCCGCCCCGGTCTCTTGGATGCCAGCACAGGGACGCCCCCTCCCCTCATGACACCCCACCCGGACCACCCACTGTGGCAACTGAGGTGTTCCAGAGACTCTCAAGCATTTCTTTGGAACCCTAAGTTCACTAGCCTCTGCGTTAAGTTCTGGGGTTACAAATTAAACGAGATGGAGTCCCTCCCCTGCAGTCGTTCCTGGTATGAGGAGCAAGAGTGGCGAGTAGATGGTGTGGTCTCCCATCCACCGCTGGGCCGTGCTGCCCTGTGCCCAGGCCCCCTGCACTGTCCACTCCCATCCTCCCCACAGGGCCTGGGCTGAAGATGCAGCCCCTCCCCAGGGAGGGCTCAGCTGGGGGGAAGAACCTTCTTCCCCTCCAGAAAGCACAGAGCCACTCAGCACAGCTAAACACAACTCCCCCCAGGTGGTGACCCGCCTGCCCTGTCCCAGGATGAATGGCCACTGCTCAGGGCCAATTTTCTGGTGGTATGTATTACCTCAGAGGCAGGCAGGGTGCTCCACTATGTTCTAAAACCACATAACAAAACCAATCAGAAAAACTTAGTGCCTTAAACAGCAGCAGCAGCAGCAACATTTATTTAGCTCATGAATATGCAAAGTGGACAGGGCTGGACGGGGCCAGCTTGCATCTGCTCCACTGGGTGTCAGCTGCAGGCTGTACAGTTGCCCCCAGTCAGTGGGGGATACATTCCAAAACCTCCATGGATGTCTGAAACCATGGATAGTGCCAAACTCTTTATATGCTGTTTTTTCCCTATACATTCATACCTATCATAAAACTTAATTTACATAATAGGCATAGTAAGAGTAATACAAGACAGAATACCTATAACAAATATACTGTAATAACAATTTGTGTCTAGGGTCCATTATTAAGTAAATAAGGTTTATTTGAGAACAAGCACTATGATACTCCACTGTGATAACTGAGAGAGCTAGTGAGTTACTAACGAACAGGTAGCATATACTGGATGGACACGCTGGGCAAAGGTAGTTGGAGTGGGAGATCTCATCACACTCAGAGCACCAGGAAATTTAAAACATATAGAATTGCTTATTTCTGGAATTTTCCACCTAATATTTGGAACACAGCTGAATGCAGGTAATTGAAATGGCAGAAAGTTAAACCTCAGATAGAGGGACAGCTGGAATCACGTGGAGCCACTTACTCCTCTTCCTGGAGCCTGGGCTGGGAAGTCCTGGGAGCTGGGAGCTGGGAGCTGGACCAGCCTGGCTTTTTGCACACTTCCATCTCTGGTAACCACACCTCCTCATCCCACTGGGATGATGGCTTGAGGTGACCAGACTTCACAGATGCAGGCTCAGGGCTTCAGGGGTGAGTCCTGAGCAAGAGCAAGCCAGGAGAGAGCTGTACTGTATTTCCCTTCTAACCTGGCCTCTGAACTCATGCAGCATCATTTCTGCCCCTGTTAACTTGAAGAATCTCATTAACGCTGGCCCATATTCAAGGGGAGGACAACTAGACTCCCCTTTAATGAGAACGGTGTCTAAGAGTGCATGCATAGGATTGTGAATATGTATTTATTACCTCAAGACAAGGATTACTGGCCAAATTCTGAGAGCGGTCTAGAGAAAAAAGTGGCTGGTCCATGTCACACAGCAGTTAGGACTGGCGAGAATGCTAAGCCACAGCTTCTGCATCCCAGGTCAAGATTTTATTCTATCTACCATTTGGCTCGGTGACAAAGGGATCAGCGTCCCTTGGAGCATTGAATAAAATCTATAGAGCATTTCCCAGAAAAAGCAACGCACAGACATAAAATGCTGTGTCTACAAATTTGTGGGGTGTGGAACAATGTAAGAAAGATATAAGTCTGGACCAAGCAGTTCCGACCTGGGCCTGCACCAGGACGGCACTGCCTGCGGACACCCAGAACCAGGCTCCTGCGCCCACTCCTCCCAGGGCATGGGCTCAGGGCCCATGGAAAGCGTGGCTCGGGATCAGAGCCCTGGGGTTGCCGTGGAAGTCCCGCTGTGCAAGGTCAGCTAGGACCTCCTCCCCATACACCACACAGAGGACAAGGAGAAGTTCCTCCTTGCCAGTGACATGGGCAGACCTGGGGCCTGGAAGGACAGAACCAGAACCTAGACTCACCTTCCCTCAGCCACAGTCCTGCTCCCACCCACCCCAGGAGCAGCTGGGGCAGGCCCAGACCAGCCAGGTGACGGGACCAGTGGCCTCTCGCTTTGCGTCCTGCTTTTGATGCAGCAGTGGGAGGCCTGGTGGCCTGGGCCCCACTTTCCTTCTGGTGACACCTAAGTGAGGCCCATGAGTGTCCATTCGAACTACAGGAGGCTTTGGAAATGTCTTTTGAGGGATGGTGATAAACAGTTCTCACCCTTTTCTTGCCATCAAAATTCATGCATGAGGGCCGGTGAGATGGCTCAGCGGCGTAAGAGCCTGCCTGGCAAGCGCGAGGGCCCGAGTTCAACTCCCGGAACCCACATATGAAAAAAGGGCCGGTGATATCGCTCAGTGGCATGGGCGCCTGCTGGCGCGCAAGGTCCTGAGGTCGACCCCTGGTACCCACAAAAAAAAAAAAAAAAAAAAAAAATTCATGCATGAATCACAGAGGGGAGTCCTGCCCTGGTGGCGTCCTCCAACCTGTAAATAAAGTTGGAGCGAGATGGGATCGCTTGTGTGCAGAGAGGGGAGGGAAGACCACGCTAACCCGTCTTGAGTAGACAGTAAGTGGCTCTGGGAGTCCTGTGCACATCTTTTTACGTGAGTATCGGATTCACCCCTGGTTTTCTTCTCCCCTTTAATTTACCGGGGGGCAGTGAGCAGGGGCAGCTGAAAGAAATGGCAGCCTCAGTTGCAGAGGCGTGAGGATGAGGCATGGGAGGACACACGAGGGCCACGGCAGGATGGGGGGTGACCGCGTGTGGCACCTAACCCACCTGTGAGCCAGGTTTTGAGGCTTTATGAAGAAAGAGGTGATAGATAAAAACTCATTTTACTTTATCAAAATACAGGTTTTCATGACAGCTTCATCAATAGCTTACTGCCCTAAGACCCAGGTGACAAAACATGAAGCAGACTGGAAAAATAGGGGACCTCAGTGCATGGCCCAACTCAGTGGGGCCTGAAGGGAGGCTGTCCTGGGTTGGTGCCCAGGATGTTGCCACTTTGGAATTAAGGGCAGCAAAAGTGGGAGGAGTGGGTGATGCCAGTGCCAGCAGGTGAGTCTGCTGGGGAAAAAAAGTGGCAGCCCCAGCTGTGGCTCATTCTCCAATACACCTGAGACACAGTGGGAGCCAGGAAGGGACACCACATTGCACTGAAGTCCTACAGTGGCAGTAGATAGTGGAAGGTGGGTGCCAACGCCCACGTGGTCTCATTTGTGTCCACTGGGTATTGGGAACTGGGAAGTTTTGTCTCCATGGGGACCCGAATAGAAATTTTAACAAAGTGATATGCAGAGGACAGGAAAAGCTGGAAAGATGGAGAAAGTAACACCTTCTCTGCTGTTGGGAAGGTGATATTTGAGCTTGCTCTTGAAGGACCAGAGGATTGAGAGACACGGAAATAGAAACCATGGTGCTCCAGGTGAAGGAAATACCTAATTAGGGGCTATGGAAACAGTCCCTTCTTAATATGGTCATTGCAGACCTCCTGTAGAAACATCACACAGTTCTGAAAGGGTTTTATTACTGAGGTTACTGTAAGGCTTTCTGGGTTTACTATCAGGTCACTGTGGGTTTCAGGTACTACATTACTGCTGGGTGTCTTCTGAAATCATGAAATGTCCCCAAGGACTAGAATAGGCCTCCTCCAGAGTGTGACTTTATTCCCAGATCAGGGATAGGGAGAAGTTTGACATCAGACCTAATAGTAGCCAGGGAAGGCTTGGGGCAAAGAAGAGGGGCAGTCTTGGCCCAGGGTGAAGTGCTGTCCAAGCGTTCAGGAGGGCCTCCCACCCAGGGAGCACAGAGCTCTGGGAGGCCTTGCAGCCCTCAGAGGGAGAAAGTGGGCTCCACGTCAGGCCAGGTGAGGTACAGGCTGATGGTCCCACAGCCCTGGAAATGGGTGAGAGCAGTAGGAGCCACCCGTGGGTGGGTAACTGCAAACCAGCCTGCTGTGTGTGTTCCTGGGCTTCTCCCTGAAGGCTGTGTGGGGCTCTGGGGCCTCAGCCTCACAGAGCTGGTAAGAAGGAAAGGAAAGCTTACAATGCCTGGACACCCAAGCCCTGCTGTCAGCACACTCTTTCTGCATTACATTGGCCAAAGACGTGGGACCACGGCTCTGTGTCACTTCTGCTTTCCAAACTTGTGTCTATTTGGAAGAATTGAGTTTACCCCCAGAACTCTAGCTGCAAGGGAGGTTTTGAATGTATTTTCTTTGCCTCTATCTCTGTGTATCTCTAGGCTCTGGCAAACAGGGGGCACACTACGAGGAGAAACAGATGCTGACCATCTGTTTATCAAACATGTGACACTTTAAAGCTCCATTTTACAGATGACCAAACTGGGACTTAGAGACCAGAAGCATCTGAAACAGAGTCACCTTGCCTGCCAGACAGTGATAAACCCAAGTCTTAAACTGCTGAGGCACTGGTAGATATTTAAAAACCAGTTCCCATATGTCTTAGTTACTTTTCTCATGGCTGAGACAAAACACCCAACACCCAAAGGTAACGGAGGAAAGGTTTATTATAGCTCATAGTTCATAGAGGTTTCAGTTCATAGTTGGCTGGCTCCAAGGCACGGTGGCATGGCAGAGGGACACAGCAGAGAAGAAAGAGTTCATGGTGGGCAGAAGGCAGCAAGGCAGCAAGCAGTGAAGTAACAAAGTAACAACTGATGATAGCAGCCCTTTTTCTGTCCTTATATTCTATCCAGGCTACATGCCTTTAGGGTGGATAGCACTCACACTCAGGGTGGGCCTTCCCATTATCCACACCCAGAACTATGCCAAACCAATCAGTGGACTAATTTAGTCATCACACACCCTTAATCCCAGCATCACACAATCCTCACATCACACATGCTAAATACTGCCACCTCTGAAAAGTCCTACCTATGACCATGTGAGTCTTTGGGGGACATCTAGACAAAAGCCATAATACCAAATGTAGTTCCAGCACATGTTGGTTGATACTTCTATGTTAATGAGTGAAAGTAAAGTAACAAAGACCTGTTAGAACTTCACTCTTTGCTTGATTGGATGAGTGACCTCTTCGCTGAATCACATAAGAGTTTTCAAATACAGGGAGAAGTTTTATCTGCATTGTTCACATGTCTGCCGTCATTTTCTAGTCTAGACAACCAACAAAACAAAAAGCTAGCTATGATTTTTAGTGCAAATTTGCCGGCATCAATAGTGTAAATATTCTCACTACTGCTGATGTTGGGCAGCCAATGTGAAGTGAATGAACACGGGCGAGAGAACACTGCCCAGTAGCACATCACTGTTCCACATCTCAAACATAGAAAATAGTGACATATTTAATAAGCGGTGACATTTGAGCACTTATTAACTTTGTTTTCATACAGAGTATTTAATTACAATTTCATTGCTAATAATGGTGTTCTTGTCAACCGGCTCACAGAGTCCCTGAGAATTCAACATTTCATTCTCAGACCATGCAGAAACGGGTCCCAATCCACTGCAGACTGAAACCCAGGACCTCTGACTCCAAGGCCCACGCTCTCAGGCCCCATGCCGTACTGCTGAATGCATCAGAAGTCCACAGCCGTGAGCCTCACCAGTATTGCTGAGTCATGATCTGCCGTGTTTTTCCTTGGCCTGTTTGTCTTTGGTAGTCCTGGTAAGGGAAGAGGAAGGGAGCTAAGGAAGCAGACTTAAAATGCCTTACCAGGCTGCACTGTCCTGTACCCCAGGCCACCTGAGAGTCCCTAAGTTCAGGCACAGTCAAGCGTGGGTCCCTGCCTGCAGGGTGGCAGACCTGCTCAGGGTCACCCACAAAGTCTGGAGCCGTGTTCAGACTAGAGTCCACGCCTCCTCAGTCATCTGCAGGCCACAGCGCAGCCCCGGGCCTGGGGACCTGACACAGCGGTGTCATGGTTCACTCCTGGAGCAGTGTGAACTGGGAAGGAGTCCCATAAGTTGCACAGATGCACCACACTACACCTGGTCCTGCACCGCATGCCTGTGGGGCCCCTCTTATGGGGTGCTGTAGTTTGAAAGAGAAGCGGCATGCTGAATCAGACACGACCCCTCGTCACAATCCCACTGTCTAATGTGGTTGCTGCTAGCCATGTTTTACAATTTATATTTTAATTTATTAAAATCAAATAAAATGTAAAATGTAGTGCTTCAGGTGCAATAGTCACATTTCAAGTATTCAGCTGCCACCCTTGGCCAGCACCTATCGCACAGCACAGTGCAGACCTGGAACATTTCCACTGTCAGAGGAAATTCTATTGGACCCCGCTGGGTTTCAAAAGAAGTCAGATAAAGTGGAAAATAATCATCAACCAGCTGGGATGGAGCCAGATGCCCAGGAGTGGTTTTGGTGGGAGAAGACCCTGAAGGCCCAACTCACAGCCCCGCCCACACCTAGCCCAGCCTCCATCCGCCCCCTCTGGCCCCAGGCCTGAGCACACTCTCGCCTTTTTTCTTGCTTCTTTCCAGCTGCCTGACTGGAGGCCCTGGGTGGAGGCTGCAGCTTGTGCAGACCTGCAGGGAGCTGACCAGCAGCCAGCAGTCATGGGAGCAGCGAGCCTCCTTCCTACAGCGACGACTGCAGCCCACCGGCCCACGTGCTAGCGACGAGCTTCCACAGGACAGTCCCGGAGACGAAAACCTGACGCGCTGGAGAGGGTGCCGGGGAGCGGCCCGGCTGCAAGTGCTCCTTGGTGCTTTTTGAAAGTGGCACCTTTGATGTGCCTCGGAGTCTTTTATGTCAAGGTGTCCTCTGCCAAGCACCCCATGTGCTGTTTGCTCTGAGGTTTTCCCTTTATTCATTTCTTAATTCATCTCATTAAACTGGTTCTGTGTGGGGCAGAAGGAGCCCAGCGGAAAAGCAGCGCCGTGCAGTTTTCGGGGGTGGGGGTGCAGCTGCTCTTCAAGCCTCAGCGCCTTGGCATTAAATCCTTTAGAATCCTTCAGGGCCCGCGTGTACTTCTTGTGAGTAAACGAAATCCTCATGTGATCTAAGGGGACCCGTTAGAAGCTTTGGAGAATCCTTTTAGAAGCTGCATAAAATCATCATAGAATTCATCAGATTGCTCACAGTGACTTAAATCTACACACACACACACACACACACACACACACACACTTCGTTCCCTTCAGTGGAAATACCAAGTCACCTGCAACTTGGCCTCCATTCCTCAAAGAAAGCCACAAAGCCAATTCATCTCTTACATAAGTGTCGGGGCCGCGGCCCAGGGTAAAGTTGCTGTGGCCCGTTGGAGGCAGACCTCTCTTAAGGCACTTTGGTCTGCAAACCCTGTCCCTTGGAAAGATGAATAATTAGCTTAAGGATCCCAGGGCTTCTAAGGGGAGAGGAGACCCCCAGCCCCTGTACAGAAACTCATTGAGGTGGCCTAAGTACCCTGTCCAGCTTCTGTATCGTGAGCTCGCTAAAGCAGGGGTTTTGTTTGTATTGTTTGTGTACATCCCAGCAGCAACTCCTGTGCCTGGCACATAGTAGGTCCTTAATAAGTATTTGCTTAATTTATAAATGAATAAAGACAAACTCACAAAGAAAACACTCCAAAGGCCCCAAAGAAGGGAAGGAAGGGAGGCCATCACAGGGTGGCTGGCCACTGAGCAGTGCTGCGGACCAGGCTGCCCAGGCCTGCTGGGCAGACAGACTGAGACCTGGCGGTGTGGGAGAACCCAAGGCCGGGGTTCTGACAATGCTGGGGTAGAAGCTGTCTGGAACACATCTTGGTGGTGATGACCAGAAACTTCATGGACAGTTCGCAGCCTATCCTGGGCACAAGGGCAGAGGCAGAGCTGAGAGTTCTGGCCTCGCAGGGTATGGAAGTTTTCTAGTTATCTGTGAGTTTCATCTCAAGCTGTGTTTCTTTCTTTCACTCTCCAGAACTGTGTCCCTGTCCAACCTGCCGGAGTTCTGTAGAGACCAGGCCCATCTAGCAACCCAGCTGCAGAGCATAGATTATAAAGGGGAAGAGGCTCGGCCTCTTCCAGGCACGGAGGACAATTCTCCTTTTGTGGGAGCCCCGCGTTCTGAGAAGCTCTGCTGGGTACACAGCAGAGTGAACTTTCCTTGGGTGAGTTCTGTGTCCATCTGTCCGTCTGTCTGTTTGTCCGTGGGGGGTGCCAGTGCCTCCACCCTCAGGAGCATCTTCTGCACTCTGTGGGAACAGCTGGGTCCACAGAATTTGGGAAAAGTTGTTTTAGTCCCTTGGGGCAAAGCAGGCCCTGAAAGAGGGAAGGAGAGAAGGAAGAGATTTAAAAAAAATATCAGGCCAGGTTGAACCACTTCTAGCCCAGAACTTTCTTTTCTTTTTTCTTTTGTCAGCAAGCACCAGAGATCCCACCCTCATCAACACTCAGTGCAGATGCCTCGGAGGAGAGCTATAGTGCAAGGAACGAGAGATCACGTCCAGGTGGCCCAGTGCCTCCCCGCACAGGCTGTGCTCCTGCATCTCCTCCAACAGCAGGGAGGGTGGCTCAGGTCCCTGGGGATGCAGCATGAGGAGGAGCGTCTGAGGCCAAGGCAGAAGTAGGCAGGGGCTGGAAGAGCTTGGGTCAGGACTTGGGGTTCAGAGGCTGGAGCAGAGGGTCAACTGTTCAAACACATGTCCTGGACTGGTTGTTTAGAGAAGCAGGTGTCCCCTGTGCCAGGCTCCGTCCTGGTATCCCACTCAGTCCCAATTCACGCCTGCCACCCGGGAGCCTAATTGCCCATGACACTCTCAAGGGGATCCAAGATTAGTCCCTGGAAAGTTTTTATACTAAAGACTTTTTAAATGTTATTTGCAGAGCTTCAAAAGCTATGTTTTAAGAGTTCTTATCTTAGGAGGTGTATATTTGAATATTTATAGATGGATCGTGTCATAGATTTGCTTCCAAATAACCCAGCAGTGTAGGGTAGGGTAGGGTGGTGGCAGGAAGTGGGTAGGAGTAGAGATGAAATAAAAATGACCAACTGGACAATTGTTGAGGTTTGCTGGTGGACATATAGGGGTCCGTTACACTACTGTATTTTTATATTTGCTTAAATTTGTCTGATATATTGAAAAAGTGTTGTAGAGTGGACAATAAATATAGTGACTGTAGTTCAATGATTTTCAGCCAGTGCAGATTTTGCCCTCAGGGGACAGTCGACAAGGTCTGGAAAGTTGGGATAATTTGGGAGGGATGTGGCAAGCCACTGTTCGCAAGTGGATATAGCCAAGGACACTTCTAAAGGCTACAGTGCACAGGGTAGCCCTGACCACAAAGGAGCTCCGGCCAGCAGTGACAAGCTTAAGGACTCTAGGCCAGCTGGACTCTCTGTGATCTACCCAAGCTCCACTGCAGGAAGAGGAGGGATGACCAGCCTGTGTGCGATGACTGCTATTTGTGCTCCAGGGGTGACTACTTAACACTTTAAGTAACTCAAACTCTAGAGGTGGAGAGCAAGGGCTTCAAATACAGTTATCCAAGTCTACTCCTCAAAACTCACTAGCTAGCATTAAAAATGTCCTAGATAAGTTGTCATTGGTGAAGCGAGTGATATTTAAGAAATGTGTTTGGCTGGTGTATTAGTCAGTTTTTCATCACTGTGACAAAATATCTGACACATCCATCAATGTAAAGGAGGGAAGATTGATTTTGACTCATGGTTTCAGAAGTTTCAGTCCATGGTAAGCTAGCTCCATTTCTATCAGACCCAGGGGTGGGCAGAAACATCATGGTGGAAAAGTGGGCAGAGGAAAGCTGTCCACTGCATGGCAGCCAGGAAGCAGAGAGAGAGTCAGAGAGAAAGGTGCCAGGGACAAGATAGAGTTCCCAAGAGTGTGTTCTCATGACCCACTGCTTTCAACTAGGCTCCACCTTCTAAGTTTCTACCACCTCCTGATAATGCCATCAAATCATAAATCCATGAGTGAATCAATCTACTCCTGATGTTAGAACCCTCATGATCCAGTCGCCTTCCTAAAGCCCCTCAACTGTTGGCCAAGCTTTTAGCACACGGCCTTTGGGGGACATTTTAGATCCAAATCATAACAGCTGGAAAGATGGTACAAGCATCTACATCTTTGCTTAAACAAGACAGAAGAATCCAGCAAAGCTGGACGCCTGATCCCTATAGACTAGTGCTCCGGATCTACTCCTTTTGGGGGTCCCTTTTCCCACCTGCCAGGTCTGCTAGAAAGCTCTGCCTCCTTGTCCAACTAGAGGTTTGGCTGGTCCTGCTGACAAATCTTTGGGGTTCTGGATTTCTCACGTGAGCACACCGAGGGACAGAGAAAGCAGATGCCCCTGAGTTCAGTTTGGAAGATTCAATGACTGTTCCGTGCCTACTTACTATTAAAAGTGTGTTATTGTGGCAGAATCTGGTCTGAGCTTTGCTTTCATAGTAATGTGCCTCCTTACAGCAAGGGTGAGGACCTTGAAGATAGCTCCCACCTAATCTTTGGGGATACACATGTTTTCCTAAGGACGTGATAATCGTTAAACAGATAAGTTGGCTGAGATCAGGCGTCTAGTAATGGGAGTGTGTAGGACAAATTGAAGAACAGATTAGAACTACTTTCTACTTCTTTCAAGATCTGTGTATCTTTTTCATATTTCTCGGGAATACCACATAACCCCTGGGCACCACCACTGTGTACTGTTAAACAGCCAAACTGGCTGCAAGAGCAAGGAGCCAAGGACAAAATATACCCTTCAAAGGCGTGCTTCCAGTGACCTCTCAGCCACATTGGCAGAGATCTGAAGATAATGCTTGTGACATAGATGAAGAATAGAGTGAAGAGGAGATTAGAACTTGTTTATGTCCATCAGGATCTTTCTAGCACCTTCCACAGCCTCCCTGGCACCGACACCATGTATCACACACACTTCTTTCTGCCCTGGTCTTTCCCGCAGCACATGGTCTCATGGCCGGAAACATACCTCTGAAGTACCCGAAATCCCTAAGGTATGTCCTCAAGCACGAATATTCCAAGAGCCTATCTCGATGGAGCGGCCTAAAGGGAAGGGAGCACTGAGCGCTGGACTTCCCAGACAAGACCCAGGAAGAATGCCAGCGCACTGGAAGTCGAGCTGCTCCACACGAGGTTTCCAGAGCTGTCACGGAACGGCCTTTACTAACTTTCCTGCACTGAGGAGGAGCATTTCTGGCCTAGCCAACATGTTCCTGGACACATGCACACATATGTACAGGTGCAGGCACATACATGTACATGCATGTGTGCACACACACACATGCATAAGCTGGTCCTGGACCTGCACTGGCTGGCCTCATGGATTTTTCATAGCTGTTAATCCCATGGTTTTCTGCCTCCCCAAGGGGTCCCACAAATGACCCAGTGGGCCCAAGGATAACCTGCATGACTCCAGGGACTCGCTCTTGGGTTTGTCTCTGAAAATAGACTAGAGCCTGTAAAGGGTCGTGACTCCTCCAGGAGACAAGGGCTCCACTGCCAGGGTTCTTAGCCTGAGTCCCTGGCACCTTCCCATTGTGGCTGTCATTGCTTCCGTCCCAGCTAGTAGCAGCATCACGGAGAAGCTTAGAGTGGGAGGGAGAAGATTCCAGACCTCTCCTAACTGCCATAGCTGTCCCCCCAAATGCCAAATGATATCAAAAAACAAAGAAGCCAAGTGTGCTGCTCCAAGGCCCTGCATGTCTAGGGGTCCTCAAACCCCGTGGGTCTCAGGGGTGCTGGGCTCCTGCTGGGCACGTGAATGCACTTCCTGTCTCCTCACAGGGCAGGGGTTCTCTGGGTCCTCGCAGATTCAGCCCAGAATCCCTCCCTGCCCCCACACCCACGCCCAGAGGATGTCAGTGAGTGTAGGCAGAACCTAATTGCCTGACAAGTTCAGATTTGCATCTTTGATCTGCAAACCTGGCAGTGCTGGGTGGTAGAGAGAACATGAGATTCAAGGGCAGAGAGACCTGAGCTTCGTGTGACCACGAAGTCACACGAAGCTCAGGACAGTAGACACACACACACACACACACACACACACGCACGCACACACACACACACCACTCCTCGAGGCTGAGCACTGTAGCCTGAGAAATGGGGAGAGGTGTACCCAGCTCACCAGAGAACACGTGAGGGGCTTAGACCTTGTGTACAAACATGTGGTGTACACTTGATGGCCATTCACCTTCCTTCGGGGATTAGCTGAGCCCAGTGATGAGTATTCGAGTCTCTGTTTCGGACATGGGAATTTTTTATTATTGGCATAGTTAGCACTTTATGTATGTCCTAATCCTTACAATAGTCGTACGCGGATAGCATTAGCAGCAGCAGCAACAACACCTCTTTCCAGACCAGGAAAATGAGGCTTTTGGGCATCCGTGCCCCCCCTCCTGGCTAGACCACCAAACTGTCTTGAGTTCACCCTAAGAAAGGAAACCTACAGAGGAACATTCCTTGATTCACTCAGAATGGCTTACTGAGTTCCTAAGGCACTAGAAGAGGGGGTCTGAGCCCCCTACAGGACGCACTCTATGGGGCGCAGGGGAGCCCGCTGGGACCTGGCAGAGGAGGCCCTGCCCTGTCACGTCTCCACAGCCCGTGCCTGCCAGGGTGCTTGGACAATGATTAACCAGCAGCGGGCAGGCCGGTGCAGGCCAGGGCGGCACTGCGGCCGGCAGTGAGCTCACCCCTTACACAATGGCCCCTGCACCTGCCTGCCTGGCTGGGGCCACCATGGCAGAGAAGACAGCCTGGTAGATGTGACAAGCGCATTCTGTGCTGTGCCAGCATTCCTGCACTGCAATGGGACCAGCCTTGCTAGGATGTCTCTCACACTGTGTCACCTGAGCCCACTCTGCCAGGCTGCAGTCACAGAGCCTCAGCCCAGGCCGCACTAGAGGAAGCAGGTGCCACTCGCCCTTGCTTTAGGCCGTGGCAGACTGGGAGCCTGGCAGCAGGCCCCTCCACACCTCACTCCCCCGAGGCCCCATCCCTGCCGAGCCCCATCTCTGGCGTGTTCCAGGCATGAGCGCCCCACATCTCAGCCCCCAGGGCCTCTTCCCCGACAGCACCTTGGATCCCGTGGGCCCAGCGCACGCGGTGGTGGCAGGGGTGAACTCTCAGACAGAGCCAAGTCAGCCTCCACATCTGCCCGCTGTGCAGCGCTGGGCCTCCTGTTTGCTTGTTGAACAGAGCACTAAAGTCCTTTTGTTCTGAATAAACTCTGTGCCATTTCAGGCTTGGCTTTGAGGCTTCGGAAGCTGGGAAGTCTGGCTTTAAAAGCTGGTGTGTGCGTGGGGAGGGGGGTGGAAGATGATTTTCTGTGAAGATGGGGTGGGGGCGCCACAGCCAGGGTCGTGGGTCTTGTTCCACTCATGCACCAGCCCCCAAGATTCCATAAGAGCTGTCCCTGCTGGCCTGACCAGGGGTGTTGGCTGATCTGAAGGACCACTGGGCCTGCCTGGGTGCCCCTCTGAGAGCCCAGGAGTCTGGGTGCCAAGGCCCAGCCCACCCCACAACCCAGGGACATGTCACCCTAAAAAAGGGCAGAGCTCTCCCTAGAAGTTGTATACTGTTTTGGTCACAGATTCCCCCACTTAGCCTTAGGTACCCCAAATTCTTGGGACAACACATCCTGCTTACTCATCTGAAACCCAGACTTGGAAGGTCTGGGTATTCCAGCTGCCCCAGGACAGTCTCTCTGCAGGACGCTGAGTCCTGACCCGAGTCCCCCTGACCCCTGCCTCCCTCAGTCGCTCTATGCTCACCGAGGGCCTCTGTGGGCTGAGCCGTGGATGGAGAGAAGAGAAGGTGCTTTCGCACTTGGGGCTTGAACCTGGGGGGAGCCAGACACACGAACACACTGCCGAGGTCTGTGCTGGCTGTGGCAACCTCAAGGTCCTCAGTGGCACTTTCTGTGTAGCAGCCCTTGTTCCAAGCAGTTACATGTACTTACTTATTTTATCGCACAGACCTCACAGGAAGCCTGTGAAGCAGATCACTTCCTGGCCACAATTTTATAGATGAGGGACATGAAGGTATGGAGAAGTTAGCAACCTGCCCAAAGATATACAGCTAGCAGGTAGCAGGCTACCGTGTGGTGCTGCCTTTGGGGTGACCTGCATGAGGAAGGTGGGGCCGGGGGCAGCTTCCTAGCAAAGCTGGGCAGGAGGAGTGAGGGGCCTTCGTCAGACAGAGTACTGGGCAACCAGAGGAGAGGGTTTGGGGTGCCTGCAGAGTACAATGCGTAGGTGCCTCCAGCCTCCTGGAGCCCTGATTTCCTCCCACCGTGTTAGGAATGGCCCAGGAGTCTGGGAGGGTGTCTGAATAAAAGGCTGGAGACCTTTTCCCTCCTCTTTGGATGCAGGGAGAAGACTCTCAAGGCCCTGAGCTTAGGAGTGACCCCAGAAGAGGCTAAGGAGAACTCTATCCCCAGAGGGTCCGTCTGTTAAAGTTAAAGCCAAAGCCGTCAGCCAATGATGAGAGATACCAGCAGCCAGGGAGACAGCACGAGGAGCACTTGCATGGGGGAGCAGAGGGGATTGGTCCAAATCTCCCTCAGCCACCAATTTCTGTAGCTCTCAGGAGGCAGGGGGTCAGATCTAGGCTTTCCTCCAGGGTGATACAGGCCCTGGGAAAAGACTGCACATCAGGGCTCGGGGGCTTAATTCCTTCAGACCTCTCCGGCCCTCCAGTCCTTCAAAATGAGATGCCCTTCTGATTACACTGTCCTTCCAAAAGCAAACACTTGATTGGATGTTTCTCCATTGAGTCACTGTTCAGTTTGCCTTCTCCCAGGAGCTCAAACACTCTGGCTTTGCCTCTTCACCATCTGACCACGGTCATGCATCACTCTCTCACGGGACGGGCTTTCGAGCCTCTCTGCTCTTTCTCACCCACAGAAAACCATGCAGTTGGTCCCCAGAGGGGCTGGGCTAGGCATAGCCTTTGGTGGCTTATCTCACATTCACTGCCTCTAAGGGGGTGCGAGTTTGCATAATGCATCTCTGCATTTGCCCACGAGGATTGCCACATCTCCCAAGAGGTTGGCCCCGTGTCAAGCCTCCGCCCTCTCCCTCATGCCCCAGCCTACAGGGCCAGTGTTCAGTACCGTCTGGTCAAGGACTGATTCAGCTACGCTGCTTCACAGGGGCCCAGCAGGCAGAGACAGCTGATGCCTTGGGTGACCCAGGTCTGACCAATTGGCTGGTGGAGCCAGATGGCCATGCCTGTAATAGGAACGGCTGGGTAGACTTCAGCCTCTGCAGGCCAAAACAGAGCCAGGGCCCACGGGCCAGCCCCCTGACCTTCCCTGACTCACTGGGTGATACTGAGACCAGGCCAGACTCAGGAAGGCCTTTCTTCCCAGAGAACTCCGGGCTCCACCGTGGGTGTAGATCTTGGCATGCCCCGGTGGCAGGTCCAGCAATCATCTGCGCAGAGCACAGGAAGTGCAAGTCAGCTTGGCTCTGGGGCCTGGACCTCTCTTCTCCACCTGCAGAGTGGCCTTTAGGATACTACACAAGAAGTTAGGGCACCCATGTTTCAGCCAAAGCATTTTCCACCTCAGACTCTATGCAGGGAGCAGGTCTTCCCCCTGCACAGCCCCCATTAACATGAGGGTAAAGACAAGGTGGTCCCCATAGGCTGTGTCCACCGGGGTGCGGACTGTATCAGAACAGCCAAGGGAGTCCAGAACTGGAGCAGGGACAGCCTCTGCAGAAAGCTGAGTGAGTTCGAGAGACTCTTAGAGCAAGGCATGGACCACCCAGCACAGACAAGATGGTGTTGAACAAGAGCACTGCGGGTTAGAATTAGTCACCTGACGGAGATTTCTCCAAGGCTCTTGCTGAGGAGGGGCAGGAGAAGAGCCCGAGCTCAGCCCATACTACCATCATGGCCCTGTTCCTACAGGTTGATGGCAACAGAGGTCCTCACAGAGTGGCCTTGGGCAGCCCCACTCAGGGACTCTTCTGTGACCCAACCGGTCCTGGGCAGGAGCCCAGGGCAGCTTCACACAAGGGAGCTCAGCACCGGGCTCTCAGGACCCTCCAGGGAGTGTTTTCATAGTGCCCTAAGGAAGGAGGAGGGGACCAGAGCCTTTGAAGGGAAGGGCCGCTTCCCGGTGGGATTCCCTGGTCAACCTCCACGAGCTCACCGCACAGCTTCTCTGCAGGGAACTTAGAAGATCCCAAGAGAGCTGGGGCCTGGGCCTTGGGGCCAGGGTGATACCCTGTAAGCAACTCTGCTTTGGGATGTTGGGCTTAGGCTCATTCTGATCTTGCAGGGGACACTTTTGAGGGGAGGTCAGGAGTCATTTGAACAGGAAGTTCTCAAGTCACATCAAATGTTCCATGTCACAAACCCTCCATTTAACCTCTTTCCAGGAAGTCATCAAAGGCCAGGTGGGGGAGGGGCCCAGCAGTGTAACTGTCACAAGTCCGAGGCCTCCGGGGGTCCCTCCATTCAGTGCACTTAGTGGGAAGCCCCAGCTGTACACACAGGGGCTCACTGGGTGAATCCGAGACCAGGCCAGACTCGGGAAGGCCTTTCTTCCCAGAGAACCCTGGGCTCCACCGTGGGTGTAGACTGGTCCACCCACTTGTCCTCACAGAGCACAGGAAGTGCAAGTCAGCTTGGCTCTAGGGCCTGGACCTCTCTTCTCCACCTGCAGAGTGGCCTTTAGGATAGATACTACACAAGAAGTTAGGGCACCCACGTTTCAGCCAAAGCATTTTCCATCTCAGATTCCATGCAGGGAGCAGGTCTTCCCCCTGCACAGCTCCCAGCAGCCCCCCTCAGCCCTCCGCAGCCCAGCACATGGAGAGACCATTCCAAATTCCAGGGGCTCCGGGGAAAGCTGAGAAGAGGGTATCGGGCAACAGGGACCCCAAGAGGCAGGTATGGGAGCTAAGAATGTTCTGGTGTTCAGGATGGGGGAAGCAGGGGAATCAAAGGGCTGCTGCTGAGAAAGTACTGCGACTGGAGAAAGCAGAGGCCAGAACTCACATGCGACAAGAAGGGAGAGGAGGAAGGCACAAGACAGCTGTTACCTCAAGGAGGTGCTGAGTGGGTGGGGGACATGCGCAGCACTAGCTGTGCTGACTGGGGGCCAGCACAGTGACTAACCCTCACAGGAAGTTGCCCAGGAGCCGGAGGGAATGGTGGGAAGGCCAGCTGGGAGTCAGGGCTCAGCGGTACTTCCCAGCATGGTCCCTGACTCATGGGAGCTCGTGTCATCACAACCTACTGTGCCCCTTGCGAGTGGCTGCTGCGGGGAATCTGCTCTTGGAGAGCCACATTCACAGAGGCTGGGCTCCGGGCCTCTGTTCCGACTCCCACCGGCTCAGCATCTGCCTGACCTTGCTTTCGAATGGTTCAGTTCTCTGCTCTCTTCCCTGCAGACAGCCTACCCACCCACACAGGCCGCCTGAGCACCTCTCCCTGAGGAAGCTCTCGCTGATATGGCAGGAGGGCTCCGCACACTCCTGTAGGCTTAGAGGCCAGCTCGCACTTGCCAAAGCCCTGCAGCCGATGTGTCCTCCCACAGGACTGTGGGGTCTCCAGTGCAGGGGGCCTGGCCCAGGAGGAGCTGGGGCTGGGCACAGAGTTGGTGCTCAGCAGGGCCTCAGTCACCAACTGGATGACTGCATCCCCAGCCCAGCCTGCCGCCCCAGGGACCTGGCCCCAGCAGGAGCCCCCAGGATTCCTGCCTGAGGGCTCAGCCCTCACCAGGCCTTGAATGCAATGCCACCGGGCTGGACTTCTGGATTCCTCAGGCCCTGGGCAAGGCCCCGGTGGCAGCCGCTGGCCCAGCGGAGCTGCTGTACCTCTTCCAGCCAGTCCCTGGCTGCCTCTCCTCTCCCCTCCAGAAGGAACTGCCCTTCTGTGAATCAGTAACTGGGGGCCAAGGGAGGACGTGGCCTCAGCCGAAGGCCACAGCCACAGAGGGGGAGGTGCCCCTGCTTCTTCCCCAGGGGACGTTCTCTTCCCCTCAGGCTTGGAGTCCAAGCAGATGGGTCTCTAGACAGCCACCTTTGCAGCAGAAAGAACGCTAGGCTGGGACAGGGAGAACCGGGGAATCCAGGGTCCCCTCCCCCAACGGATGAATCAGTCCTTTTCTCTGAACCTCAGTTTTGAGGGTGGGAGCCTCAGAATCCTCACAGCCCTGGGACCTCCTGAAGTCCCCATGGCCAGAGGTACACCAGGGGCCTCCTGTGCCCTAAACAATGCCAGAGGCAGTTAGCGTGACTCTGGTGCCCACAGGAGCTACTGTGATGAAGCTTTGAAATCAGACAATTCTGGGTTCAAATTCTGTTCTGCCTCTTACTAGCCCATTGTTCAGTTCTCCAAATTTGGTTTACAGATGAGAAGATGCGAAGCCCCAAGGGGGGAAGGGAAGCACTAGAGTCTCAGGGTGAGGCCTACAGCTGTGCTCTTCCCTAGGGATTTAGGCTGAAGGGCAAATGGTCAGAGAGGGTCCCTGGAGCTGGGAAGGGTGCTCTCCTCGCAAGGGCTGGATGGCACCGGGCCTCACTCACAGCTGGCCAGCTCCTCTGCGTAGGGGAATCTGCAGATGTGCTGTGGATGCCGCATGTCTTGGGGGCGGGGTGCAGGCTGGGACCACATGGCCCCCAAGGGAAGCCCTCGGCTGGGCTGCCTCCTGGGTGGTGGCTGGGCCACAGCTGTCCTGTGCCTTTCATCTCCAGATGCCTGGGCCTCCCTACCACATGGTGCCCAGAAGGCAGTGGGGGCTTCCCCTGCCAGAGGCAGCTGGGGGCAGCACTGGCGGGGGAGGAGGGCCTCCCAAAGCCCTTGAAGATCGTAGATTTCAGCTTTCACGGGGCCCCTCCAGGCCCCTCACATCCTTTCATGGGGTGTTTATGAACTGGGAATGGGGAGTGGGGTGGCCGTGAGTGGGGAAGGGCAGAGGGCACAGGAGCAGCGGACACTTTGGCACACACAAAGTCCTCCCCACTTGACACCGAAGCACACACCCCAGCAGCCTGGTCACCCGTGTCACCATGACCACACGCCTGCAGGGCTGGATCTGCCCAGGCAGGGTGGGTGATCTTTCTAATATGCACAGAGATGCTCATGTGTCCTGCAGGCCCTGGGACTTGTCCTGGGGTCACCAGTCCCTAGGCAGAAGTGCGTGGGCAGAGGGCACAGAAGGGGCACGACAACAGAAGGCAGCGCAGCTCACAAACATCCCCGCCCTCCAGTGCCCGAGCATCCTTTTCCCACCGACCCCACCCATCCGGTGTGTGCTGGCTCCTCCAGCCAGGAACCCGAGTGCAGGACCAGCCCTGGACTGTCGTGACCAGCCTCGTGAGAAGTGTCCCTGCCCCTCAGGACCTCCAAGAGAAGGGAGAGTATGGAGCTTACACCCCAAATCTCCAGGCTGCGAAGGCCCGTGGGCCAGTCCTGACCTGAGGTCAGGCTAGACCCGTCCAAGGCTCTTGCAGGCTCTGGAGTCAGCCAAGCCTCCCCTTTGGGATCTCAGTGGCCCCTTCCCCCATGGGCCCTGGGCAGGAGGAACGGGGCGGGGGATCAATCTTCGCTCTTCCTGCATTCTTGTCAGTCACCCCAAAAGCACACCCCGTACCCCACACAGTGGAGTTGGGAAGACCTGGGAGACTCCGGGCATGGCCCTGCGTGGCTGTGACGCTGTGACCCGTGGAATGGGCGTGTGTGCAGTAGGGCGCCTGCTCGGGGACCCTATGGCTGTGCCTTTTCCAGCCCCTCTTCCTTTGGCTCCTCAAGTTCCTTGCCCAATGCGGGCGCAGGGAGCTGGGGAAGACAAGAGTGAGTGTGTGAAAGGAAGGAGAGGATGGAGCATGCGCTCTCTCTCCGCCCCTTCCAGTCCCCGTCTCAGGGCCTGGCTGGCTGGCTGGCAGCACCCAGGTGTTTTTCATTAAGGATTTTATTGCGGATTCTCAGGCTCTGGCAGGGGAAGGCTGCAGGGCTCCCTAATCCTCCGCCCCACCCCCAGGCAGAACCCCCCAGCAGGAGTCAGATTACCAGGCAGAGCCTGTCCTCTCCCACTACCTAGGCCCTCCAGGAGGTCACCCGAGCCCCTTCCCTTCCACTGTGCTTCCCACTGCAGCAGCCAGAGCACTCTTCCCGGGAACAAAGCTATCATCCCAGACTTGGGTTAGAATCTGGCAGAGGCGGCCCACTACCCCCAGCCCGCCCTTGCCCATTTACTTCCTGTTCCACAGTGAGCTCTGATTTTAGCCCTTGCCAATTTCCATGGTGTAAATTTCCCACTATGGCCAATTTCAAACCACAATGTGAAGTCGCTGAACCCAAGGGCACAGTCAGCTCTCACGGGCCAGTAGGAGCCACTATCACCCTGGTCCCTTTACCCTTGACCTGGGATGTGGGAACCTCTTCTACTGGCCCCTGGTGTCCCCGCAGACCCACCCCTCACTGCTTTGCCACCCTGACCCAGCCACCGTACCCGAGTGTCCCTGCGGCCCCTGAGCACACTGTCCTTACCAAAAGTGCCCTCTCCTCTGGTTTTGCCTGGCCTGCCCCTGTGAGAATCCCTGTTCGGCTGCCTCCTTCTCCGGTCAGACTTCTCTACCAGTAACTGAAGGAGCTGCCCTACAGTCCTCCCCATGGGCTTCCACGTTGTTTAATAACTCATGTGTGTCCTTGCCACAGAACTGAGGGCTCTGCAGGGCCCAGGCCACATCCCTTTTTGTCTCTGGGTCCCAAGCTCTGACCCAGAAGTGACTCAATGATGCAAGGGGGCTGTGCACAGGGTGTAGAGCCCCAGGGAGGAGCCCCTTGGGAGGGCTTACTGCCTTCTTGGCCAGCTTTGTTGGAGGCTGCAGGATAGACAGAGAGCACACCCCATACTCAACCCCCTGTGGGGAAGGCCTGGCTCCCAACTTCTGGATCTGAGACATCCGGGTGCCACTCTTGCCTGCTCACTGGTACACGGGGGCACAGAGCTGCCTGGGCAGAAAGTGGGTGGCCCACCATCCCCCTAGGGTTTTTGTGCTTGTGGGCAGGTTTTCCTGCAGGCGCCTCGAATCACTGACTGCTGTAGCACCACGCTTGGGACTGGTCTCAGGGCTCAGGGGCAGCTGCATCCTGGAAGAGCTGCACCTTGCCTGTCCACGGAGGCCCTGTGGCCAGAATGGGTCAACAAGGTGCATACAGCTGGGGAGTGGCACAGGCCAGGTCTGCAGGTTGGCTCAGTAGCTATAGGAAGTAACGCCCTGGGTCTCAATTCACTCATCTGCAAAACAGGGACAGTAACACCCACCTTTCAGGGTTGGTGTGATCCTAGGAATAATGGCCACTATTTATGCTGTGCTTGCAAAGTGTGCATGATAAAATGCTAGTTTACAAACATTATTTTTATTTCATGTCCCACAGCCCCAGTTATGAGGTAAGAGCTATTAGTCCCATTTCACAGATGAGAAAATAGAGGTCCAGAGGAGTTGGCACATAGGGTGGGGTCTCACTCCAAAGCTCTTGGTCCTACCATCACTACTTTGTGTCCCTAAGATAGAGGAGGTATGCAGAGGACCAGAAAAATTCCAGGCACATCAGAGGTGATAGTTATTCATAATTATCTAGAATCCTGCCGGGCAGCAATTAGTAGGAGACTGCATTTTCTTAAATCTCTTTCAAAGCCTCATCTGAACCTGAAGGTGGGCACTAGCATTTTTGGTTCTCAAATGAGGAAACTGAGGCCTAAGCAGGTAGCACGCTTGGCTGTGGTCCCTCAGGTAGGGGGCAGAGCTGGGCGGGGCACCAGGTTTGGATGGCAGGTCTACCCCACCCTCCACCCTGGTCCCAGGAGAAACCCCCTCCATCTGTGGGTGCAGGCAAGGCTAGGGGAGACAGGGCTGAGAAGGAGGGTTGCCTGTTGGGCCCAGGGAGGGTCTGGGTAGAGACCAAGCCTGCCCTCCAGCCCCTTCTCGGTCTCCACTGTAGGCTATGTAATGAAGGTTGGAGAAAAAGTGCCAGCCCTGTCCAAACCCCTCCAGACCTGCCTCTTGGTCTGCAGAATGGGAGCAGGACCTGCCCGCTATGTGGGGGGACCTAGGAAGAGGTGACAGTGAGTGCTGTGGGGCAGCCCTGCTTGGCCAAGGGCATCCTATGTGCCCTGGGTCGCCAGCCTAGTGCCGGGCTGTCACTGCTGTAGTGTACATCCAAGGGACCACTGTGCTGTCCCCTGGGAATGGTGCCAGGCTGGCACTTCATGCGCAGAGCATGACCCAGTCCCCTGTGAGGGAGCTTTTCCAGTGGGTTCAAGCGGTGGCCCATCTGGTATGGCAAAACAGCTTCAGTGAAGAGGAGTGGGTGAGTCTTTACGCAGCCTTGAGAACCTTGAGCAAAGCAGGACTCTGACCCGGCAGCATCGGCTGGCATTTGGACCGGCCCAGGCTGCTTCTGTGCTGGGATCTTGGGGTCCGGTGTGGCCCCTCTTCCTGGCCCTCTAGCTGCAGGGGTGGGTGCACCAGAGCCCCCAGCCTGGCTGTCTGCCAGTTGGCCACCCTGCCCTGGGGGACTCTGTAGGGTGGGAGAAATCATTTCATCTGCCGCATCCTGCAGGTGGGGACACGGAGGTCCAGAGGGACAGAGCCCTAGAAAGTGGGTGACCACCGCTCCCTGACACCTTCCCAGCCCTTGTACTGACATCCATCACTTCCTGAGAGGCAGCAACAGGCCGGGTGCTGAGTCCCATGACACCTTGAGAGGGAAATCACACAGCTGATGAATGGCAGAACCAGGATTCTGAGCCCAGAGCCTGCCTCCAGCGTCTCCTCTGAGGCGCCATACTGCCCTGCCTCCTCTGGGAGTTTTGCACGGTGACACGTCTCCTGCTTGCCCATGTGACCTTTGCATTGGAGGCCTTGAACCTGGGATGGCTGAAGCAGGTCTCCCGGCTGGGTGCCGATGTGCGTGCCCCACCTGTAGGGGGCTCTGTGCTGGGAAAGGCTGGACGGGTTTGAGTTGAAGACACCACGCCTGAAAGTCTCTCTGAGGTCCAGACTGCCCCGTTCAGGGCTCTGCGGCAGCCCAGGGGCCACCCCCAGGCCAGCTCTGAGGTTTCCACAGGC
The DNA here is from genome assembly GCA_028451465.1 of Erethizon dorsatum. Classification (NCBI taxonomy): domain Eukaryota; kingdom Metazoa; phylum Chordata; class Mammalia; order Rodentia; family Erethizontidae; genus Erethizon; species Erethizon dorsatum. The sequence goes on along the minus strand of CM051824.1, from coordinate 74,511,592 downwards.
GGCTTTTTCCCACTCCTGGGTTCTGCAGGTCTCAAACACGCCTCCTTTAGGAGGGGAGAGGCCAAGCCTATGCCTGCCTGGGGTTGTGGGCCTTTGCGTGGCTCAGAGAGCCAGTGGGGGCTGAACTCCTGCTTGGCCCGTGGCCTGCAGGAAAGAAAGTGTGCCTGATCCTTAGGACCAGGTGCCTCCATTGCTGGGACTGGGGCCCATGGGGAGCCCTTTCCCAACTTACCTAGGGACTGTGGGTGCGGGGGCTGGGCCACGCTGATGGAAGTCAGATGGCTGGTCCAGAGTCCCGAGCACGTGCCCTGTCTGCCCTCTGGCCCTGGTCCCCCTCTCTAAGCGTCAGGGGTGACTTCTCACCCTCAGCGATATGGACACTGACTTCTGGTTCCAGATCAGGATTTGCACTTGGACAAAATGCAAATGCTTTGATTTTTATGTCTATAAGGGTACCCTTATATTTGGAGAGCTCTTGGGTTTTTCTCGTTTTGAGTGACTACAAGAAAAATGCCCACACCCACACCAAAGAAAAATGTGCAGCAATATACACAATGCAGAGAAGCTCGGCGAGCGCAGCCTCCTAAGTGACAGAAGCCAGATTCGAAGGGAGGGCTCCATGCTAATGACTCCATTTACAGGACATCTGGAAAAGGCAAAACTGTGGGGACAGAAAGCTCTGGGTGTGGGGGAAGGGTGACTTCCAAGGGCACAGGGAAGTTTGTTTCTGGTGGGGGGGATGATAAAACTGGTCTGTACCAAATTGTAGCAGTGGATACACAACTGTGTACATTTATTAAAAATCGTACAAGGACATAGTTGATATAAAAGACACTTCCGTTTTTTTAAAGAAAACATTTCCTTTCTTTTCCCACTCCTCTTGACCCTCGCATAAATTTGAGTTATTAAAGAATGTCACCTGGGGGAAGTTCTGATGTGCTTCCTGTGGGCCAGGCCCCGTGCTGGTATGAAGAGGGAGCTGGGCCAGGTGGTGCACACCCACGTCATTCGGGGTACAGGGCCCTCCTCACACTTCCCAGCCCTCAGTGCTCAGGTCAGGGGTGCCACCATTTCCCTTCTTGGGGTCTCTGGGTGGCTTCAGCAGACCAATGTGGGTCAACAGGTTACTATGTGCTGAAACATTGGAATTTCTGAGGCTCTTTCATGGTTTATGGGACCATAGTATTTGAAGCGGCAACCGGGACCATCCTCTTTCTTGTCACCCTGCCCCCCTCTCCTGCCCCACACACTCGAGGAAGGAAAGAAATGGCTCAGAGTCCCACACAGGTGTGCAGTGGGGACGTAGGCCGGCAGGCCCACCGTGCGGCTGATCAGCAGGAATCCTGCAGCGAGGCTCGGCGCCCCTCTGCCCTTGCCTGGGGAGGGGGCTGGCAAGGTGTTTTTCCAGGAACTGACAGTGCTCCGGACTACAGTGCAAGAACTCCACCCCCGCTGGCCCTGCTGGCCTTCCCTTGTGTCTACTGGACATGCCCACAACTGCCTACCCAGCCATGACACCTCCCACAGGGCACCCTGCCTAGCCTCCCCGCTGACCAGCCCCTGGGCACCTCAGCCAGTAGAGCAGTTTGGAGACCAGAGCCCAAATTGCTCGTCCCTCAGGGCCATCAGCGTAAAAGGACCCACACCCATTCTTGAGGGGATAAAAGGGCCAACTAGAAAAATGGGCTCCACAATGTGAAAAGGCCATTCCCCTGTAAAAAAAAAAAAGAATGGTGAAAACCTAGGAAAATATTCCTAACTTCATTTGCAATCAAATAAATGAAAATCAATACAACTGATGCTGTCTCCATCCCACAGCCCAGATGGAACAAGATGGAGCAGATGGTAGGTGTGTCACCAGCTAAGGCAGTGGCCTCTGTGCATGTGGCAGGGCAGGGAACTGGTGAAGCTTGTGGAGGATGACTGAGAAGAGCATCCCTTTCCTTCCAGCCTGGACCCGAGGCTCAAAAGGTCTGTGAGAGTGGCCGCAAGAGTTCAGCAGGGTGAGTCCCACACCGCGACAACAGCAAATGCCTGGACCAGAGATGCCCACCTCAAGGGAAAAGCAGGTCAGGAACTGTCCATCCGCATGGCTAAGTTCGTGCAGCCTTTCAAGCACGGAGCAGAGCCGTCCGCACTCCCCAGATGAACTGGGTCGGAAGCTGCCCTGTGTAGAGATCTGTGCATTGGGTACAAGTTTGTTTTGTGGTACTGGGGATCGAACTCAGAGGCACCCCACCACGGAGCTACATCGCTAGCCCTTTTCATTTTTGGTTTTGAGATGGTCTCACTAAGTTGCGCAGGCTGGCCCTGACCTAGTGAGATCACTGAATGTACCACTATGCCCAGCTGGCCTAAGGTTTTTAAAGCGTAGACTCATCTTCACAGGTCCATGTATGGAGACGCTTTCTGAAAACCTATACTGAAAACCTGTTAAGCGGAGTTGCCTTTGGCCTGAGAAGCAGGTGGGGAAGAGGATTTCCCTCCCGTTTTGTACTCTTCTGTGCTGCTTGGATTTCTAATCATGTGCACACGAATGAGTCTTTTAATTTTTAAAATGTCACCAGGAAGCATTTGGGTGGAGGGATTTGTGGCTAATTTGATTTTCTTCTTTATACTTTTCTATATTAACGAGAGCCAAAGTCAGTATGTTTAAATGTTTCAAAACAAACACACACCTTCTCCACCCTGGGGATAAAGTCCGAGCTCCTGAGCACGCTGCCCTGGCAGGATCTGGGCACCTGAGTCTGCTTCCCCTCCAGTCTCCTGCCCGGACTCCTAACCCCACCAACTTTCCACACCAGAGTCCTGGGGTGCTGCTGCTTCCGTGCCCCCGCCCCATCGCCTTCCTCTTCCTCCAGCGTCACCCCACTTGTCCCCTGCCCGCTGGTTCCTGGGGCCCGAGTTTCACCTCAGCCATGTTGACCCTCCTGTGCTGTCCCGACCTCTGCACTCCTGGGAAGTAGAGCAGGCCAGGGTTACTGCGGTGTGCAGGGCTTTTGTGGCTGGCACACAGTAGGCGTAAGCGTCGGCTGGCTGAGACGGCAGATGACTGTGAGAACAGAATGGACCAAGAGCGGACACCTCAGGCCTATACCCTAGGCAGGTCTGTTTGTGCAGTGGTATCCCTGCACCTCGCCCCAGACGCCGGCCCGAGCTGAGGCAATTTGGAGGGGCAGACAAAGCAGTCAGCCGCAGGGCCGCCCACTCGACTCTAAGGTGGCTTTTATTTCCTCTTTTGCGGGTGCCAAGTCCCTGAACAAATATTTTCCTGGAGTGGAGGAGCGGCCTGGCTCCCAGGCTAAAGTGCTGGAAAGGGAGCCTGGGCAGGGCGGGTTCCAGGAACCGAGGAGGAGCAGCAGCTGCCACGAGGGAGGAGGGTGCTCCATTGCCTTTGGGGCAGTGCCCACCCTGCTGGCATCTGAGGAGGGGGCTGCTCCACCTACCCATCAGGCCGAGACCAGAGGCTGGGAGGCACTGCTCAGTGTGTAGTTGTGAGATGCTTTTGCCCTGGGCCTCTCTGCCCATAAATTAGAATCCTCTGGGATTCTGAGGCAAACGTGGGCCATGTGGGCCTCCCTTGTTTCTGCCACAAAACCTGTGGTGGGGTTTAAAGGGACTAATTAGAATCTCAGAAGCCTTTTATAAGTGTATTTTTTCCCCTCTAACTTTCCTATCGCGGAATAACATACAGAGTACACTCATCTGCGAGTATAGCTTGATGGTTTGTTTGCATATACATTCACCCTTGCAATTGCCACCCACGTCAAGCCACAGAACACTTCCGGCACCCTGGAAGGTTCCTTTGTGTCCCTGCCCTGTCAATGCCACACCCTGGGCCAGAGGTGAACTCTGCCTGCTTCGGAACTTCATAGACGGGACATGCAGCATGGGCTCTTTTGTGTCTGGCCTCTTGCATTTAATGCATGGCCTGGGATATTTGTCCATGTTGCACGTGCATCCGTCCTTTGTCCCTTTTTGTTGCTGAGTAATATTCCACTGTGGGACTATGCCACAACTTATCTGTTCTCCTGTTAGTGGACGTGCTTCCCCGTCTAGGCGATTGCGACCCGAGCTGCTGTGAATGTCCTTACAGATACCTGCCGGCAGACACAGCTCCTGCTGTACCTGGCTCACAGGGGAGGCGACGATTTCGCCGCAGCCGCACCACCTGCAAGCGCTCAGCTGGGCTGGCACCCCTGGGCCGTCTCTGGGGCCACACTGTCTTTCCCAATTCTAGCCGTTTGCGGGAGAGGGTGCTGTGTGTTGCTCATAGGTTTCTAGGGCTTCTTGGACTTTCGAGGCAGGATAGCAGCTTAGACAGATGGGCACTCACAGGCGGAGACTCCCCACTTTCACAGAGAGCCCTGTGTGCCTGGCTCCTGCCCTCGAGGAGCAGCCAGAAGCCACTGCGGACACAGGCGGCTGTAGTAAGGGTCAGGAGGTACCCCAGAGGAGTGCCCCAGAGGCGAGAGGGTACAGAGGACTCACCCCACCTTGACCTGAGCACACACACGCCCCTCCCTGCACACTCAGGGCGACAGCCGTACGAGTGGGTGTGGACCGCAGGTAGGTACAGGAGGTGGGGTGCGACAGCATTGGGGAGTTGGGGGTGGTGAGCAGGGGCTGTGCCACGGCCAGGCAGAGCTCGCAGGTCCCACCCTCTGCAGCTCCGGGTCTCTGGGCCCAGGGCGGTTTCCATGGGACTCTTTCCCTAGCTCGGGACCCCTCCAGCTCCTGCTCATCTGACTCTAGAGACCAGCTCACCCTCTCCCCCCAAGGCAACCCCGCTCATCTCGTCTGTCTGGGAGGAGAGAAGGCGCCTGCGGGCTGGAGGCAGACCTTAGAGCAATCCTGCCAATCCTGGGGCTCCTCTGCACGGGGGACCACTAGACCAATGTGCAGAAGCCTTTTCTTCCAGGAGCCTGTCCACATCCAACTTCAGAGGGGCAGGAAGTTGCCCATCTCAAGGCCTAGCTCGGGCTGCTGTCCCTTCTTCTCCTGGGAGTTCCACCCTCATCATGGGCAACTTCTTCCCTGGTCAGGTGCACTCGTGGGGGAACAGGATCACTCAGCGAAATCCTGCTTCTCCTCCCCATCATCATCCTTGCCCCTTACCATTGCTGGGCCTTGTCCTTGCTTCCTGCTTTCCATCACCAGCTCTTGCTTCCTGCTGGCCTGTCACAGCCAGCGTGGGCCTCTGGAGTCCCACCTTGACCAAGGGCTGCCTTCCCTTCTGTGTTGGAAGCCAATTTCACTTTGCCCTTCCAGACCTGGTCCAAGGGCCACATCGGTCACCCAAATGCTGAGCTGGGTTTGGTGCTTTCTCCAGCTTTCCCCTGCCCCTTGCCAGTGCCAGCGGAACATGTCAACACCACTGTCAGCTGTCTGTCTCTAGAGGCCACAACCTCCTGAGCAGGCAGAATAGAGGTCCAGCATCGTTTTTTTGGACGTATCAGCTTGTCCAAAACGAAACCCCAGAGACAATTTAAACACACAACCCAGCTGCAAATTCAGGATGTGGCACAATCCAAGAGAAGGTGGCTCATTAGTTTAGAAAATACTGTGATATGAAAGATTCTGGGAATTTCTGTGAGTCCCCCATTCCTGTGCAATGTACAGAGGTGCACATGCAGGCCCTGCTGCCAGCCCCAGCTAAAGGCAAGGAAGAGGAAGTGGGGAAGTAGTGGGAAAGTGGGAATGCAGAAAGAGAAGGGGCAAGGCGTGTGGGGCAGGAGGCAAGCTGAGGCCGAAGAGGTAGGCAGAGACGGCCCGAGATAGGGCTGCCCAAGGACTCCGGATCTTAGCTTCTCAGTGAGCAAAATCTGTTCTGTCCTCACAGTGCCCCAGGTAGGAAAACACAGACCCAGAGGACCATGCAAGGGTGGGCAGGACAAAGTGGCAGGAAGGAGGCAGTCTAATCTACGTGGACAGGACGCAGGGGACATGGGGGCTGGGGTTTTGGAACCTTGCAAGTCATATGTGGAAGGGACATTAATAAAATCAGTAAATATCTGGGCAGCCAAGCCTCTGTGCCCTCATAATCCAATCCATAGCCTGGCAGGAAATGGGCACTCTGTCTTCCATGTTTGCTGGATGAACAAATGACTTAGAAGACTTCGTGTTAGCCTCCAAACTGCCAGGAGTGGGATATATTGGGGGAGACTAGGATCTGCCACCCTGCTCACCACCTGGAGTTGCAGTCTCTGCTCCAGCAGCAGGTGCAGTAGCCAAGAAGGAATGGTTCCTCCCACTCTGCACTGCCCAGGACCGGCCTGGGACCCAGGGCCAGGGATGCCCTGCATCCAGAGCCAGAAAGTGGGTGGACTCATGGGAGGCAGCTGGATCCCTAGTGGGGGGGGCTCCCTTGGTGCCCTGCACTTCAACCCCCAAACCTCTACTGTCCTTTGTCTCTAACGTAGAGACAACACTTCTAGGCCTTTGGCACCCGGGACTGTTGGCTACTAAGTTTTGTTTCAGGTTGCATAATGAGCAAACTAAATAGACAGCAAACTCTGAGAGCCATCAGGGAGCCACTCAGGGCCTGAGGAAGTGGATGACCTAGTCAGAGCCCTAAGCATCGGGGAGCTCTGGGAGGAGGTGAGCTGGGAAGCAAGCTGCTCCATGGCTTGGGTGAAGAGGGCAGAGATGGGCTGTCTTCTGCTGCAGGAGGGATCGGTGTAATCCCACTACTCTACACGGGGCCAGCGCATGGCCAGAGGCAGCCGCCCCCTCAAGAAGGAGACAGTAGGACACCACCAGGCCAAAGAGACGCCACCACCACCACAGCATCTGCTGTCCACGAGGACAAGTACCATTTATTGCAGTTACACGAATGGGCCCAGCCAGGGGCTTGGGCAGCATCCCACACCGGCAAAGGGCACAGTCCCCGACCCCGGGCCACGTGCAGTCGAACGCTCCAGCAGAGTCCAGGATCAAGTGCAGAACGCCATGTCCCTCAGTTTGTCGGTGGTCTCTGAGCTGCGGACAGCTCACCTCTAGGAGCAGCCAACAGAGCAGCTGGAACATTGTCGAGTTAAATAGTGAGGACAGGAAGTCGCAGGGCCCAAGCCCAGGCCTCAGATCCCGTGAAGGCGTGGGGGGAGGGCGGTCCGCAGATCTAGCTGCATACCCCCCGGGCCAAAGCCTCCATTCGGGCTGCATGGAGAGGCCCACTTAAGACGGCCTGACCTCAGACAGGACTTACGAAGCCTGGGCTCAACCTGCCAATCTCCAGAAGAAGTTTTGGCAAAACAAAATAAAACCAGATCAACCAGAGGGACTCTGGACCCGGAATCCATCCCCTGCAGAGAGGCAAAGGCACAAAGCCTCTAGCCAACCTTTCCCAAGCCACCGGCATTCGGAAAAAGGCTGGACACGTCCACACAGCAGCCCAGAGAAGGAGCGAGGCAGCAGAGTTCACAGGACTCCTTTATATTAAAGTTTATTACCTTTGGAAAATCTACTGTACAGGGAAAAACCCATTGGATTAAGTAGAGTTTTGCTAAAAGCAAAAGACTATCGCTCTTTGGAAAACACCCCTGACTCCGGCCCAGGTGCAGCCGCAGGAGCCGAAGGAGAACTTGGTTCTTGATGGAGGAGCCAGCGGCAGCTGTGCCCTTGACACCTCTTGTCAGCTTCCAGGAGAAAGTGTCCCTAGAGACGATGCCAAAGGCAGGAGAGCGCCTGGCATTGCTGCCACCCTCCACCCACCCGAGTCCTCTCCTCCAGCCCGTCTGAGGGCTGGGATTAGATTCACTCATCGGCTCCTCCAATGTCACAGTGACCTGGGCCACCACTGTGGCCCTGAGTTCATGGACACAGGCATGACTGGCTGCCCCCCCAGTGCCTGAACCAGCCAGCCCACCAATAGGCCAGCAGAAATGGGGCCACCAAACAGATCGTCCATGCCCTGTTGTACATATGAGTGACAAACTCAGAGACAACACACAAAATAACCCTGTGCTTGGCTTCCAGATTTGGTTCTCCTAGTTTAAAACAAAAACATAAACAGTCTTCTTCTTAACCCTGATGCTCTCTCCTGAACGTAGATTAGGGTAGCAAGGTGGGGGACACCAAATCAACCGGCTTAACTTACCTGGGGAGTAATGAAGTCTGCTGGGCCTACGAACAGAGAAACTAGCGGAAACATGTGCAAAAACAAGGTGGTATCTAGACGAGACCTGCCCACAGCGAGAGTGAATTCTGATGGAGCCTGAGCGCCACCCCGCCACGGCAGCCCCTGCCCCAGCCTGCCGTCTGTATAGTAAGTGCTACGGGGTCAGCCGAGTCCCCCTCCTCAGGATCTTCAGCCACAGCAGGCCATCCAGGTCCAAAGCAGGGGGGTCCGTTTTTTCACCACGGCTGGGTCTGGGAGGGGCTACTCCCAGTTAGGAGAAACTGAGTCAGAATGGTGAGATGCCAGGTGTGGCTGTGGTGGAAAGGTCACAGGCGAGAAACCCTTGCGCCAAAGCCTCCAGGTGGAGATTAGAGAAGCAGAGCGAGCTCCCAGCACACCCCAGGGCAGGAACACCCAGAGGGCCCGGTGCCAGGGAGGCAGCGTGGTGGCAGGGAGGCCAGGGCCTGCAGTTCTTCATGAAGATGCAAGTGGGGGCCTAGTGAGTGGCAGGGGCAGGGGAAGAACTGCCGGTCCTCAGGCGTAGAACTCCTCCTGCTTGGTAGGCTTCTGGTAGGCACCGCCGTTGGCTTGCTTGGGCTCCTCCAAGGAGTAGCTGCCCTCATCCTTCTTCTTCATCCGGTACAGCATGAAACCCACCAGGAACACAGCGAAGATGAGCCCCACGAGGCCTCCAGCAATGACCCCTAGGGCGGGCAAACAGAGGCCGGCTCAGCTCACAGCGACCCGGGCTCCGCAGCAGTCCCTTCCCCGGGGCTGGGCAGCACAGGCAGTGAGTGAGGAAGGCCACCCTCTCCCCCAGGCCAGTCTGCCTTCTCCCGCTCACCTCCCAGCACCTCCTTCCTGTCCAGGAGGCCCTGTGAGGCCCCCTGATCCACGGGGGATTCACTCCGGTCGTCGGGCTCCACTGCAGCCACAGCCACGTTCTCTCCGGATGTGTCAAAGGTGAAATCCTGGGGGAGGACACACCAGGCTGGGCTGGGGCCGCTGCCACAGCGGTGTCCAGCTGCACTTCCCACCCAGAAGCAGGTCCCACCTGTGTGGTCTCTGCTGCCACTGACCCAGCTGCACCCCAGCCTCCTTCCACGATCAAGGCCTGGCCCTGGTCCCCTCACCACACTGGACCCTGGCTGCACCAGGGCAGAAAAGAGTGACGCAAAGCACACACACGCTTGTGTAAAAACAGACTCATCTTGGGAGGCCCTCTCTCAGCGACCTGCGAGGGCTCCCACTCTGACCTTCTAATGAGTGCATCCTGCCGCGGGTAAGGCAGAGGAAGGCCCTGTGCCCTCGGCTTCCGCGCAGGGACACAACATGCTCACAGGACACAGGGTGCTGGGGGCCCCATGCCAAGCACCGAGGCAGCTCACCTGCTCCCCGGATCCCTCTCCTGCTGGCAGCTGATGCGGGGGTCCGTCCTCAGTGGTGTTTTCGGTGGCAGAAGTACCTGCACCCTCCACGCCGGAAGCGTGCCCGTCAGGCTGGCCAGGTGCTGCGGCAGCTGTGGTCTCGGCTGGGCCAGGGTGCACGTCCCTGGGGGGATGGGAGGTGGCAGCCACCTGGGCCGTGGTGGCTCCGGCCATTGAGGCCCTCTGGGTGGTGGGGAGCTGCGTGGGCTCCCTGGGCTCGGGGTTCACCTCCTTCTCCCGGGCGGTTATGTCAGGCCTGGCCTCCGCGACCACCGCCACCTCTCCCTCCTCATGCCTCTCTCCAGCCGGCAGGACAGGGGTGGAGACGGCAGTGGCCTCCCTGCCACTGGGCTCTGGAGCCGTGGGCATGACCGACAGAAGCCATGTGTCCTTCCAGGTGGAGGGTGTCTGCTGGGATGTGGTGACGTCTTGCAAAGTACCTGAAGCAGGGCCAGGAGCAGAATGGGTCAGAGCTGGCTCAGCCTGGGGGTGCTGGTGCCTGGGCAAGGACTGGGACTCTGTCTCCCCAGCCAGCGGGGACCGGCCCTCCCACTGGAGAGAGCACATTGACTGAGTTTGGAAAACAAAAAAAGCAAGCTACCTTTTCCCACTGTGGCTGCCGAGGGACAGCCCAGTCTCCAGAGCCAGGAGGAAGAGCCCAGGGCCACCTGGGAAGGAACTTCAAGACGGTCACAGGGAGCAGGGCGGGGCACAGGCGCTGCCTGGCCTCTCCCTGGAACAGGTGCCTGCCTCCTGCAACCCAGCTCTCAGGCCTCAGCTTGCTGCTTTCCCACTGAGGCCTCAGTCTCCTTGCTGAGCTCCTGCCCTTCCTCTGAGATCCCAAGATCCTTGATCAGCTCCCATACAGGGCACAGGGAACGTGGGAAGGGAAGAGATGGAAAGTCTACACAGCAGGCTCTGTGCTGCCTTACAGCTCCTAACCTGTGGGCTGGGTACTATCCCCATTTTACAGGTGGTAGCCAAGCATGGTGGTGCATGCCTGTAATCCCAGCACTCGGGAGGACGAGGTAGGAGGATCGCCATGAATTTGAGAGCAGCCTGGGCTACATAGTGAATTCAAGGCCAGCCTGAAATATATAGCAACACCCTGTCTCACAACAAACAAACAAACAAAAACCAGATGGGAACACAGAGGCTCAGAGGAGGCACACAGCCTTCCCGAGGTTGGTTCCAAAGGCTGCCTGGTGAGTGAGGAGGAAGGTGTGTCCGGGCCTGCACTTCTCCTTCCTGGAGTGTTATCCTCAACTAGGCAGCTGCTGGCAGCACGGACCCCACACCCTCCCTCAGCACCACCCTCCCGACCCAGCTGGGTGAGGACAGGGAGCAGCTCTCACTGAGCCCGGGAGACCACCTGACCCAGCGCCGGCCACACCCGCTGCTGTCCTGGGGTGCCGTGTCAGCCTTACCTGCACCCGAGCCGGAGAAATTGTCAGAGTCATCCCCGGAGCCGTCCTGGTCTTCAGGAGGCACATTCGTGGCCACAATTTGCTGAAAAGGATCAGAGAAGGGTATGAGCCACAGCCTGTCCTGCACAACTAAAGGGACTCCCCCACCCTGCACAGCACAGGTGATGCAGGCAGGGCACCCTTGCCCCTGGCTCTGGGAGCCTCAGCTCTGCACAGTCCTTTAGCCCTGCACCCCGGAAGCTCTAACAACAGCCCACGCAGGGCCAGGGCCCCCACCGTGATGAACTCAGTCTGGTCAGGAGCCCCAGACCTCTCAGAAAGCACACAGGCTGTTACTGGAACACCAGACGCCCCTACACTGAGAATCAGTCCTGGGGGCCCTGGCCAGGGAGCTTTCAAGCACACCCAGAACCACCCCAGTATTATCCAACCCGGAGAAGCAGCCTCCAAGTGAGCCGGACACCGAGGCGGGTCACAGCAGCACAGCTGACCTGGCTGAGCGTCTAAACTCAAGGCAGCCCCAGCCTAGCCTTGAGGCTCGCTTCCTCCACTGACAGCAAGGATGGAGGGAAGGAAGGACAGAGGACCCCTTGGGCTGGGCATGGCTGCGGCCATGCTGGGAGGCTCTGCACTGAGGGATGTGGCCCGCCCCATCCAGCCCTGCTCCAAGAGGCTGCAGGTGTGAGAGTTCAGACACAGCACCAGGCCCTGAGGCAGGCTGACCTGCAGGACCGAGGGTGGGAGCCAGAAGGAGGCAGAGCAGGGCGGAGGGGCCTGGAGGTCAGGATCAGGTCCACCCCAGCACTGGCTCCAGGGTAGCAGGTGTGGGAGGGAGGATCCAGCAAACAGGTGGCAGGGAGGCAGTTCTGAGAGTCCTGCTCGGCAGTGAGAGTTTCGCCCTGACAGCCATCTCACAGAACCATCAGGGATTAGAACAAAGAATGAATAAAAAAACAGAATGGCACGGTTCAACAGGAGGCTTTAGAGATCCCCTGACTTCTGCCACTTATGAGGTGAGTGGCCCTAGGACATCATTAAGCCTCTTAAGGCCCCAGTCTCCCCACCTGCAAATGGGGCCCATAAGCATTCCAGGACTGCTACAGGACTGTTGCTGCACTCGAGGTGGCCCAAGAAGCCTCCCTAGGCCTGGCCACAGGGCCACGGCCTCACTCTGCAGGGCAGCAAAGCAGGGAGTGACAGACAAAAGCTCTGGGGCACAGTCGGACCGGGCAGAAGGTCTCCGTCCAGGAGCCCGGCCAGAGGCTCACTTGAGCCACGTGCAAAACCGAAAGGCTAGAAATAGCCTCGCACTTCCTTCGGAAGCACAAGAGCCAAACTGTGCCTTCGTCCCCCTAGAGAAAGGTGCTGGCCCCAGAGGGACCATCCACTGTGGCCCATCCACAAGGGAAGTCCACCCCCTTGTCCTACATCAGGCCACATCTGTCTGTACCGCCCAGGTGGGACTTCAATACCTGTGCGGCCCCCACAGCCTTCAGCAACAATGAAAACTTCCCTCCAGGTGGGTGCACGTCACATCCACTCAGCCTCTCCCCACTCCCTGCTTTAGGAAAGAAGGCTCGTGCCAGGGCAGGAGATCCGGCCTCTGAAGGGACAAGCCTGAACCACGCTGGGAAGAGCGCAGAGGCCAGAGACCGGAGACCAGGCTGCCCCTGTTCAACAGTAGAGGCAGCCAAGGTCAAGAAGACACGCCAGAGCCTGGGTCCAACCTGAAGCCTGGGGAATGCAGTGAGGCCGGCCTCTCACCTACAGGAGAAGCCCCAACAGGTTAAGTTTCCCAAGAGAAGGGCCGCTGGGATGCTAGATAAGAATACTCGTCTGCCTGGGCCCTAGAAACAATTTGTTCCCTCAGCTCTGCTTGGCTTATCCCTATGTGATCTTGTTTACACAACAAGCTCTTGAGCAAATGCTTTTTCCACTGAAAGTGGCAGACCAGCTCCTGGCCTCAGGGTAGCCGGTCTCCTCTCTGGGCTTTCAGACTCTGTGAAGCTCAGGAGCTCTCTGAATGAACCCCCAAGCCTCTCCAGCTGAGACCTTCCACAATAGCATCTCAGAGGAGGAAAAGGAGATTTCGGTGCTGGGGGAGGGAATTAGCAAAAAATGCTGAGTTCAAACTTGGATTACCGAGGTGCCAGCTGACTCTGGAGTTTGGGGCGTGACTTCAGGTTTCATTCAGCAGCCCTGTCGTGCTCCCCGCACGTGGCAAACTGCCTCCAAGACCTCACAGGGACTCCCCAGCTTCACCTCTGACCTGGGTCCTTCCAGAGTGCTTGGCCACGGCTCAGGGCTGCACAGAGACAGGTGGGCCCAGCCAGCCCAGCCTTGTACCTCTGAGGCCCCGGAAAACCAGCTGCCCACAGAAACCCAAACACCTTGTGATAAGGAAGGTCTCCACCTTCAAGGCTTCTGTTCTCCAAAGCAAGGGCTCCTTCCCCACCCACAGCACAGACCCTAGAAGCTCAATGATCTGAAAACCCACAGGCAGAAGGTTGTCTTTCCTGGGGCTGGGGAGCCTGGGGAACCCGGAGTACCAGCCGTCTGCCTCGGCCACATGGGCTGAGTGGAAGGACCCTGCAGAGAGGCCCGGCAGGAAAGGGGATTGAGGTGTGGCTCCACTAAGGCAGGAAACACTTTCCGCTGACCCTTTGATTCCTACAACTGCCTGAAGGTGCAGCAGGCAAGGCTAAGATTTGCATCTCTGACAGATAAGAAGCACAGCCGTGGAAGGCACCCAGCCAGCCAGCCAGCGTCCACACTCCTGGTGCGCACTCCCCTGCCATCCTCTGCCCCGTGTTCAGACCTAGCGAGGTACCACCTCCATGGCTGAACTCATCTGCTGTAGGAAACCTTGCCTAAGAATTTTTAATGTGGCCACAGGCTCCAGGAGCTATGGGATGAGAGCTTCCTGGAGCAGGAATTCCCGAGCCCCAACCCATAGCTGAAGCAGCCAGGTTGCCTGCCCACCCTTTTGAGGGGCAGAGGACACGGCATGGGCCAAAACAGTGTCAGGGAGAGAAATTCTTCATCCTGCTGCCAGTCACACCTAAGAGCACATCTGGAGTCTGTGGGCAGAGGGCTGGCAGGGAAGCTTCTAGATAGCAGCTCCCAGCCTCACACTGGCTGGCAAAGGGCCCCTGCCTCAGCAGCGTCACTGTGAGTGAGCCCCTCACCCTGGTCACCCAGGGCTGCAGGATGGGCTGAACTGCAGCCCTTTCCCAGGGCATCTCTGGGCATGAAAGGGCCTCAGCTGTCACAAGCCAGGGTGTCAAGCAGTCGTCCCCAAGAAGTTCAACTGAGTATGGCAGACACAGGTGCTAACCACAGGCATTGCCCCTCCCCCCACCTCCTCCTCCTGCAGCCACGAAGTCCAACCAGCACCCCAAAACACTAACACATCACCTGCTGCTCGACTCAAGTGAAGAGTAAGACACAGATCCCTGGCAAAGCTTCATGGACTTCCCAGGATCACATCGCCTTTTCAACCAATGTGTTCTCAAGGAAGTCACAGAATTTTGACATTAAATGGGGTGCTCAAAAGTCTAGGACCATCCTCCAGAGGTGTTGGGGAGAAAACAGGATAAGAAACCATCTGGCTTTGGTCATGGCAGAGCTCCCGCCCCCTCCCTCACCAGAGTCTACCCCAGGTGCCCATCCATCCAGGCAGGGGCTTCAGGAAGGGGGAACTGTAAAGTCTGGGGTACAAAGGGCCACCCTAATGAGGGCACTGGGCTGGACCCAGGAGAGGGTAAGACAATGCCACCCCGAGGCACGAGCCCAGGCAGAGTGGGAACCTCTGCCCTGTGGAGTGGAAAGGAGGTGAACCGTGGGCTGCCCGTCCTGTCCCGGTGCTGTAACAAAACCCAGGCTTCTGTGGGTAGGAGCAGAGTCACTGAGTCAACAAGTCCCATTAGTCACAAAAGCAGGGACAAAGAGCGGCCTTCATCAGCGGAGCTGGGCCACAGCCTTCCCTAGGCAGCCAGGATCCCAGGCTACAGCACTGGCTCTGGGCTCGGGGTCGGGGGGGTCCCAGACAGGTCCAGATCAAAGGGCAGAGGGCCCTGTGGTTCCCCCAGGATAAACACCCATTGCTCCCAGTCTACTGAACTCTACACCACAGCAAGCGAACTCGGAAGGATTAAACAGGCTCACAGTGCTTAGAAATCGGTTTCTTTGGTGGTTTGGTTTTGTTTTGTTTTTGCAATACTGGGGATTTAACTCAGTGCCTTTCACACTGACCTACATTCCCAGCCCATTTTAATTTTTTTTTTGAGAGACGGCCTGGCTAAATTGCCCAGACTGGGCTTGAACTTGCGACCCTCCTTACTCAGCCTGCAAGAGTGCTGCCTTACAGGCACGCCCAGTCCCACTGTGTTTCTTAATCAGATCTATGGATCTGAGAGATGCAGGCTGACTCCCCTGTCCCAGATGTCACAGTCTGGGGCCTTCGGTCTTCACCTCTCCAGCCCAGCTCTTCTGCACAATACACCACACTGGCGGCGGGGGACAGCCAAACCACTGCCTACATCCAGGGGCCCCAAGGCTCCCCCTGAGGCGTCAAAGTCCCCTGGGCTGCAGCCCAGAGACTGACCCTGCCCATGAAAAAGGCTCCCAGGTGTTTGGGGGTCCAAAGGCTGCACTTTGAGAACAGTGGTCTAGAGAGGCCAGGGGCTGGGGAAGCAGTGTTAAAGACATGCACGGCACAGCCGCAGAGCCCCAGAGGAGCCCACGCAGCATGAGCCGGGAAGGCTCCTGTCACCCTCCCCACTTCCAACACGCTCACCCGGCCACCAGCACGCCACGTGCTGGCCCAGTTCCCTGACCAAAGAGCCAGGGACCTGACCTTCCACAGCCCCTGCCACACGAAAGAAAGCAAGAGCCGTCTGTCCTGAAGCTGGGCGAGAGCCCTTCCAGGCTGACGCTGGCCCAGGACAACCTCAGCTCCCCAGCCCTGCACCTCCCCATCAGCAGCTCTGCCGGTGACCTCACTGAGACCAGCAGGAGGGCGCTGCTGAGGCCAGGGCACCCTGGAATCACCATCTGCAGTCTCCCCAAAATCTCCCCACTCTGGGAGGGTGGGCCCTGGTGGCACTGCCAGCATTTCCAGCTGAGAGGCAGTGATTTATCAGCTCGCCGTCTCTTCACCAAGTCAAGCCAGGACCTGCCAAGGGAGGGCGACAGGCAGGGAATGACGCCCGGCCCAGGGCGGGGCCCAGCGAGGTGGCAGCCTTGCTGGGGAGCACACAGCTCTGAGGCACCCAGAACACCCCACCCTACCTTGGTGGCCCCTACTCTGCCACTCCTGTCCCAGGACTTCTGGCCAGGTGGGGTGGACAGCATCAAGGCTTGGTTTAAAAGCCCCTCTCCCCTTATTTTTAAAGACCCATTCAGGACAGTACTGTCCCTTTAGTGCTACCAGACAGGAAACCTAAGGGCTCTCTGCCGCACACCGTGCTCCTTGTGCTTCCTATTCTCAGAGGGACTGGGGCGTCCACAGGGGACAGAATCCTAGCCGACCCCGGCACCTGTGCCCAGCCCGTGGTGCTGACCCCGCAACTCCATCCCCGCACCTTGTGGAGCTGGCGCCTGCCCGGTGGCCTGCATGCCGGGACTAGTCCCAGACCAGTTCCGCTGCTGCTCCCCACTGGCCCGAACCCAGCCAGGCCAAGGAGGCCACACTTGCCCTTGGTAAAACAAGGCCGCTCGGCCCACGCCCAGCCAGCCTACCCCGGAGCTGCGCCCGGGAGGCAGCAGCCGAGGGTCTATGCTGCAAGGGTCCTGACCACCAGGGGGTGGCCCAGGGGGACGCTGGGACCTAGGGCAGCCTGGGCTCCGTTCCTCACCAACGGGGTGACCTTGGGCATCCCTGCCTCAGGCCGCCCAGCCATAGAGTGGGGGTTTGGCCAGTGGCAAGAGGGTCCATGGCTTCTACTCCCCAGGGCCCAGATGCAGGGGCTATGGCAGGGACAGTCCACAGACAGCAAGAAGGCTAGTGGGGAAAGGGACACTACCACTGCCTCGCTATCACTCCTCTCAGCTTCCAAAGAATCAGGGCCCAGGAAGGGTGCTGGAGGCGTCCCAAACCAAGGTGACATGGGGATGGTGACCAGTACCCTCGGGGACACGGGAGCCAAGGCCTGCAGAGCTCCACCCTCCCCAGCCTGACTGTCCCAGGGAGCCCACTACAGCAGCCCCGCCCCTCCCTGCCAGAGCACCTGACGCCACCAGGCTTAGGGACCTCATTCTGGAACACGTGGACTTCTAGTGACATCCTTCCCCTCAATGGCTAAATAAAGTACCCTCAAGTTTCACAGAGGCAGAAACTACAGCTTTCGACACACCTGCAGCCAGCCAGGACTCCAGACAGCTGTGGGAAGTATGGCAGAGGCAGGTACTTCAACTTTATCACCAAAGCCTCTTTTGCTAGGTCCCTGCAGTTACACAATAGCCCCTTGACATAAAAACGCTTCTGGGAAGGCTGAGGGGTACTAGTCATTCACACTATAGCATAAATCAGCACCCCATGGGGAGAGGGTCTAATTCTGGGACTGGGACATTGGGGCTGGGTAGGAGCTATAGACGGAGGGAAAGGATTACGAAAGGGAGGCTGCGAGATACCAAGAGCAACTTTTTAAAGCTTTGTCAGAATGTGGATGCCAACAACACCCTACCCAGGAAAGAGACTAAATTCCCTTTGCTCTCCCTTTGAGCCACAGATGTCTGTGGCTTTCATACCATGCACAGAACACGGGGCTGGGCTGGGAATGTGCCTCGTAGGTAGAGCACAAGTAGGACTGGGAAGTGCTGGAGTGCTGGCAAGCCTAGGGCACAGCACCCCAATGGGATCCCATGGCAGCTGGCCCAGCCCCTCTCCCTGAGCAGCAGACACAGGTCAGCCGTGGAGGCCGGGGCACGCAGGTTAGGGGCAGAGCAGCTCGGCCTTCTCCAGTGGGCGAGGAGATCTGTGCAGCTCTCCACTCCCAGGGCTGAGCTCTGGGCCCCAGCCCTGGCAGCCCGCTGGCCCAGGAAAGGGAGGCAGCCTCGACTCAGGGGCAGCCCCAAGACTCAGGGCAGAAGAGCTTATGGTTCTGACCTGGGCCGGAGGTTCAGTAAAGAACAGAACCACCAAATTAGGCCTTGAAAGGAAAAAAACAAAAACCAAAAAAACCATTGCAGCAGCTACCATTGATTGAGTGAGGGCCAGTGCTTGTTGAAGCATTCTCCCTGCGTTAATTAATCTTCTCAACCACGTTGCTTCTACCTCCACTCCCACTTTACAGATGAGAACACTGAGGCAGACACAATCCCTGTCCACCAGCACATGGTCTCCAAGGGAGGAGCCCGCGACCTTGCTTCGGCTGGCCTGCGGTTAACCCGCTTCACAGTAGAGCCATGGGCTCTCAACTCTCAGAGGAACGCAGCCATGGTCACGATGTGGCCCAGGGGATGGGCCAGGGGATGGGCCCACCCACGGCTTGGCATCCACAGAGGCCCCGGCTCCTCCCCTGGCAGCCTGGGCCCCACTGCGATGCCCCAGTGTGTAGGTTTGCCTGGCTTCCTCCCCGGCCTGGCTGCCCAGCCTGCAGGGCTCAAGTCAGGAGCCAGCCTCGGGCAGAGGCTCAGGCAGAGAGCAAAGTCTGGGGGCCAGCTCAGGTTTCTGGGAAGAGGCAAAAGCCATGTTTGCAGACCCTGTGTGTCAGCTCCACTGGGCCAGGCCAGCTGGTCATTCACACGGACGGGTCCACCCTCCTGGCCGTGGCTGCCGGGGCTCCTGCACAGCAGCCCAGCTCTGCTCCCCCAGACTTGTCAAGGCAAGGCAAGGGCCCCGGTGATAGCACATGCCTGACTCCACGAAATCTTCTCCACAGCCCTCCCAGGTGGGACGTGACAGCCTTGTCTTACAGAAGAGGAAACTGAGGCATGGAAGTAGGTAGAGCCAGGCCTACAATTGTACAGGAAACGACGAAGGTGCATGTGATCCACACGCAATGGGGCACCACCCGGCACTTCTCTCTGCCCCAGCCCAGGTCTGGACCCAAAGCAACACCCAGAGGGCCCCTCTTCCCTGCCACAAGGCTGTAGGACCCCAGAGTGTGCCCCCAAAGGTGGGCAGACCCTGGCATCCAGGAGCAGGCGGCTGCCCTTACATGGGAAAGCCACCCTGGGAAAAACCCTCTCTGTGGCCGGGAGGATGCAGGAGGGGGCTGAATCATGAGTGCCCCTCATCACGCCCGCCCAGCCCCGGACAGGGGTCCACGGGGGTTGGAACTCTGTTCTGACAACTCCCTGGGCCAGGATACCAGGCCTGCCTGACTCACCCATGGAGCCTTAGGTCTTCCTGGATGCTACAGCCAGGCCTCACCCCGGGGACCTTGCCGTGCTCATGCCCCAGGCCCTGGCGCCTGTGGGGTTGGTGCTTGTGGGGTTGGTGCCTGTGGGGTTGGTGCCTGTGGGGTTAGGGCAGGGAGGGGAACAGCCTGCGCAACCCTCACGGTGCCGGCCCAATCCTCCCCACACCCATTCTGGAAGAGACGCAGTCACGGCCACAGCAGTACTGCACCCGTGGGTTGCTCTGGGCGAGCTGGAGCCATGTCAGCCCACGGCAGTCTCGGTGCCTGCTGAGACAACCCACAGCCCACGGCACTGCGAGCCCGAACCTGACGGCCACGTCCGCCCGAGCACTCCCGGGAGACAGGCCCGCGAGGCCCAGAGCTTCCTGTGTAGCAGGGGTGTGGGGAAGCTGCGGTGGCCCTGCGCAGGACAGACACAGGAAGTCCCCAGCCAGGTCAGGCCCCTGGCACATCCACGGCCACCCCTGGTATGGGTGGCCAGACCTCAGGTCCTAACGGCCTCTCTGGACCCACTGTGCCAGGGTGTGCTGAATAGCCCAGCCTGTAGGAATCTTGGCCCCCTTCACACACACCCCCCACCACCACCCTGGCTCTGGCCCCAGAATCCTATCTCCTCAGCCTGCCAATTCTGGCCCCCCTCACCTGCCCAGCCCCTGGGCTTCAGGACCCTAGATTGGGCCCTTACAAAGGGAAAGCAGGGGACCCAGGGAGGGTCCGTGTGGCCACAGAAGGCCCTAGGCAGCCCCTGGTGGGAAGGATTAAAAATCCCAGTTACTGCCATTGTGCCAGGAGGGTTTCCTCACCAGCTTTGGGTACCCAAGGTACCCAGCATGGTCATGGGGCAGCCTGGCTGCCTGACAGCTCTGCTGCCCCATCGCAGATATCCCTACGCAAACGCCTCCCAGGCCAGAAAGCAGCCTATGCGTCTGAGGTTCGAACACCATCCTGCCTTACAACTCATGCTCCTGAGTGGAGACTGCTTCGCGTGAGACACAGGAGGGGCCTGAGCTGGTGTGCCCTGCTGGCTCTCCGGTCTGGCTACAGCAACAGGCACCCTGGATGTGGACCCTGCCTAGGGTTGCATCCCCACAGGTACTCAGGGTCTGGATCTGGACAAGTCAGGTACAGATCAGCCATCCCCAGCACGGAGGCAGAGTCTTCCGGGGGCAGCAGAAGCCAGACAGCGGCCCCAGACAGCCACCAGTCACACGACACGGCCACCAGTGGCCGCAAACACCCCAGATCATGACCTCCCCCATCCCTTCCCCATGTCACAGATGGGCTCTGTGACGCCAAGAGAGGCCCACACCTTGTGCCCAGCACAAGGCAGGCTCCATGGGTCCAGGCTGCGTGGGTGAGTCTCGGAGAGGACCCGTGGGCCTGGCACCATGACTCAGCTGATGAGTGCAGTGATAGACACGCCCGCCTGCCCACTGCCCCAACCTGCCCAGCACAGCTTTCATTCCTGCTGATGAGCGGACCTCGGGGCAGGTGCCAGGAGGCCTGGGTGTGTGCGGGGAACATCGCCCAGCCTCGCCCCGGGGCTGACCTTGCCCAGCGGCCTCTGTCCATCCTGGTTCCCACGCTGAGCACCAAACCCACCCTGCAGGCTCCCTGACCAGCACCCCCCTCAGCGGCACGGTCCACCCTGCAGAGCCCCGTGCACGGCTCACCGTGAGTCCCCAGGGGAACAACGGCAGAGGGCTGCGGAGTCCTTCAGCATCACTTTCATCCTCCCCAGGACAAGCATCCTGCAACTACACAGCTCTCAGATCTGAAGAAGGAAAGTCCTTGCGTGGATGGGAAGTGACCCAGAGGGGCAATGACCTGGCCAGGCACACAGAGCTGGGACAAAGCTGGGACTAGGAAGGATAGGTCTGGCTGCCCCCTCTGTAGGAAAACCTTGCACAGACTTTTAAGCCAGGGACACAGAGAGAGTCAGAGCTACATTTAAAATGGGGAAAGAGCACCAGAAAGGGAAGGGGACAGGAGCAAGCTTCCCGGTTTCCGGGGAGGAAGTTGCAAACAGGTGCTGACCAGATTCCCCGAAAGCCAGGCCTGCAGCCCGACACACAGGAAAGCCACTGGGGACAGCTGTCAAGCTGCCGGGCAAGGGCCCACGCGGCTGCAACCTGCACATCTGCGTGCGCACGCACAGCCTCTCACGGGGATGTGAGCGCAGGTGAGTCACCCAGCAGAGGAGTTTTTCCCAGGGCTTGAGGCCAGAGGGAGCCACCCTCTACATATAATTAGGCAGCCCACGAAGCCATAAACAGCAGGAGGCTGGAGACCTCGAGGGGCTCCGGGGGCAGGAGGGGACACACCTGTAACCCAGAGCTCACAGTCACTGGGCCAATAACTGAGTAAAGGAGCAGGTCCACCGCCCCCTTTCCTCTCCTGCTCCAATGTCCCCAGATCTCTCACCGCATCCCCCAGGCCCTGCTCAGCTTAGAGGCCAGCAGACCTCCTGGCTCCTCAGACACCAGGCCATGACAAGCAGCAGGGCCCTCCACTGTCCCACCCCTCCTCTGGGCTGCCCCAGCTGTGACCACAGGGAGCTGACCTGGGGTGTCTGTACTGGCCCTGGGAATGCTGGGGCCTCCTCACACCCGCTGCCACCTGGATGTAAGCTTCAGGAGGGCCTTCTGAACGTGAGCAGGGCCTTCCGATGCCCACCTGGAGCCGGAAACTGCAGGGTCTTCCCTCTGTAGCTTTGTCTTGATGGCCTGCATCCCAAACCTCCCTCCCTCCCTCCCTTCCCGTTACACCCAGCAGGACAGTCATATCACTCAGTGAAAGGTTCCAGAGGGCACCCCACCCCCAAATCCAACCTCCCCTGGAACAACGAGAGGGAAATGACACTGTGCTGACTCTATTCAAAAGGGATGCTGGCATCAAAAGCCCTCTTTCCACTGTGCATGGTGGCACACGCCTGTAATCCTAGCACTCAGAAGAAGGCTGAGGCAGGAGGATCACCATGAGTTTGAGGCCAGCCCGGACTACATAGTGAGTTTAAGACCAGCCCAAACTATATATCATGACCCTACTCAAAAAATCCAAAACACAAACCAAAAAACCTCTCTTTCCATAGACCACCCCCACTTTGATCCCATTCTTTCTTCTAGGTAGACTGAGGCAGAACAACTTTTAACCCAAGATTCTAAAACTGATTGGGGAGCAATCAAAAATCAGTTTGCTCTGGGACTTGGAAATTATCTAATGACCAATTCCACTGGCCGCCCCTGTAGTGGGACCTGGCCTTGCGGGGGAGCAGGAGGTGCAGGCAGCAGCCGGGAATCCTGGGTTCGATCACCCCACTTGTGCTATGATGTCTATTTCCCAGGCTTACAAAGGGGTCTACAGTCCCACAAGTGCATCTGCAGTGCCCATGGAAAAAGACAGTGTGTCCTGGGTGCTTCGGGGGGCAGCCATGAGGGTGCCATCCCAACGGGCTACTTGGCACCCGCCGGGGATGTGTGAGGCCCCAGACAGACTTCCCACCCAGCTCTCCTGGGCCCCGGCTGTCTCCTGAACTCAGCTCTCTGTGAGGAGATCTAGTGCCTAGGGCACTGCCCAACACTTAGGATTTGCCTAAAGGCGCTGTGCCCAGCTCTGTCCAGCTTAATACCCCCTCCACCCAAAATGCTCACCCCCAGGGGCCGGGCAGACCAGCAAATACCCACCACGGCCTCAGAGGATGCACCGAGCCCCCAGGCGCTGGCTCCTCAGCAGGCGCAACACATCACACACAGGCGTGCACACACCACACCGAGCCCTGGTTCTGCTGCGGCTGCTCCTTGGAGGGGCTCGGCTCTGTAGGCCTTTGCTTCCCCAGCCAAAACAACAGGGCAGTGATGTGTGTCACAAAGGTTTCAGGTAAACATTAGGAACAGAACCCAGCATGTGATAACAGGCACTCAATAAAAGCTAATCTTAATTGTATCAACAGCTCACTTTCCTTGGTACTTTCATCACAAAGCACTTTCACACGTCCATTATGAAATGAAGAGGCAAATGACAGAATGGAGCAGGGAGAACAGGTATTGTGCCGTGCGTTTCACAGAGGAGGACAACAGCCTTGGAACTAAGGTGACTCACTTGAGATTACGCAGTGAACTAGGGGCAGAGCTGAGACTCCATCCCGGGGCTCTACTGATCCAAAGCTGTTTCTGGTCTGCCAAAAGGTGTGGGTGCAGATCATACGGAAACGTGGACTAAAACTCAAATAAAACACACGGCAAGGAGACGGAGACAGGACCAAAGCTAAGGGTCACCGTCAAGGGTTAAGAATGAGGGACGCTGCTCATCAGAACATAGAGAGGGCCAGGCAGGTCAGGCTTCCTAGGACTGGCCCTGTACCTACAGAGCACACCTGGCTGAGGCAGCAGGAAGAGGGCTCCTCCGCGGCTGCCCCCAGGACTCTTCATATCCTGTCCCTGAAGGGGAACCCTGCACGCCTCACTCGGTTGGCATCTCTTTGTTACTCTAGGTCCCAGGGGTGAGCTCGGGGGACAGGATGACAGGAACTCTTCTTTCTGTCCATTCTGCCTCAGCACCTCGCAGAGGTTCAAGCTGAGGCCCATGAAAGACCAAATCCACACATCACGAAGCCCACTCATGGACAAGGGCGAGACTCAGCCCACAGCTCTTATTTTAGAAATAATTTGAACCAAGATGATTAGTGTCTCAGTACTGCTGGAGAAAAGTAACAAATTGGAACTGAACAGAAAAGCCGCTACATCAGGCACACAAACGTCACTTCTGGAAATCAGACAGGGCTGGAAAAGGAAAAAGAGCAGATCAGAACTCAAAATGGAGCAACAGGGGCCATGGGGCACAGTGCTCGCAGCCTCGGCATCCGGAGACTAAACTATGTGTAGCATTTTGTCGTTGTTGATAAAGGAAGGGAAATAAATATCTCGGAATCCTGCCGACAGAGAATACTTTGCAAGTTACTACAGATTCTTAACTCACGGAAAAAGCCTGAGTACCGAGGACACCTCATTCTTAAGAGATTTCAGGAATCCAAAACTCTGCCGCAACAGAAAAGATCTTTCTATAAAACATTGCAAAAACCAAGCGTTTCCCGGGCTCCTTCGTCCAGGCCCCTCTCCTTCCTAGGCCTCTCCGCCAAGGTGCATTAACGAGGTTCTACTGGAACCCATCAAGAGCCGCAGGTAGAGACTCACACCCTTCCCCCTCCCAGGGGAGCAGGAGCCAGCGGTGACCTCACCTCTGGAAGGCTGAGCTGGGCAGAGGCAGCAGTGCCCCCCTCCCCCAGGGAAACTTCTCTACTAGTCTGCATAATTAAGGGAGAAGGGATTTTAGGCCTTTCAAGCAGGAGAAGAGAGAAAAATAGCAAATTCCAGGACAGGCAATTTTTCTGACTGGGTGGAAACAAAAGGCCGCGGGAAACATACAGAGACTTTTTAGAAAAACCTGTTTCAGTCTCTGGGGAACGGATTTGAGCAAGCTCCTGTCCCAGCCAGCTCCCCGATCCATTCAAAGTCAGGCCCCCAGCAGGCACTCCCCACTTCACCGGTCCCAGGAGGGCTGTGACCGCATCCCACAGGAGCCAGTCAGCCTTCAGGGAGGGCTGGCTCTCGGCAAGGTGTGGACACCTTCGCCCATTTCCAGCAAGTCCCAGTGCCCTATTTCCCTTAGGAAAGAGGAAGGGGGGCCCCTGGGAAGGTATCCCCTTCCATGTCATGTACCACTCTTAACCAAATGCGGACATTCGGAAGGGGGCGAGACTGAGAAAAAGACAAACTAAACTTTATAAAATAGAGCAAAAAGAACACCTAAGCTCCACGCTGGAGTCGCCCGGAGCTCGGGCAGTGCCGGGGGCTCAGCAGCCCCACCTCCAGAAGGCCTTCCCAGCTCTGGATTTTCCCTCCCTCCTTTCCCCACGGAGGCAGCCTCCGGGCCTCGTGTCTCCCTACAGTGTCAAAGTTTCTGGGCCAGAAACAGTGTGTCCTCCTGCAGCATCTGCTCCTGCCCAGCACGTAGAAAACCCCAGGAAACGCAGAACCTCGGAGAGGCTGTTGCCAGCCGCCTGGCCGTCATCGGCGGCCCCCAGAGACCTGGGTTCCCAGGAATGTCTGCTTCTCCCGAGGCAGGCAGAGAGCACCCAGCACCCCTCCTGACCGCAGCTGGAAGCAGGTGCTGTATACCCCATCTCCGGAGCCCCAGGTGGGCACCCTCTTGGGCCTGGAGAGTGGAGCAGGAGGTGATGCCAGCTGGGTCAGGCAGGCGTGGGGCAGCTCCCTCTCTCCTCTAGAGTGGGAACTAGGATTGCAGGCGTCATCTGAGTCCCAGGGAAACCACAACCCCCCAGAGCAACATCTCGGACCCGAAAGCCACGAGTGAACTGAACACAGAGCAGAAACCACAGCACTCCCCGCTCCTCCAGATACAGCGGCCCACACATTCCAACTCGTGGTGAAGGCGGGACCCCTCTTGCAACAAGTCACCTGGGGTGCGACAGCGCCCGCCTGGACTGGGAGCCCGACCCCAGAGCTCTCAGGAACTGTCAGCTTCTATCGCCAGCGGGAAACGCTCTCAGAGGGCAGCGGTGCTCAGGGACGCCCCGTCAGAAGCGCAGGACCCGCGCGCCTCCTCGGGCCACAGCCAGGGAGGCCGGGCCGTCCAGATGTGGAGGGAGAGACCGCCACTTCCGGGAGGGAAGAGCCCCTCTCTGCGCCTCCCTCCACCTCCCAGGGGTGGCCAGAACGCCCCGCCCACAGGACCCCCGGGACCCGCACCCCACTCGGGGGCTGGGGCGTGAGCACCCGGCGGCCGGCGCTGACACCAGGAGGCGGCCCAGGACCCAGCCGGGGCGGGCCGGAGCGGCGGGGCGGATCCCAGGAAAGGGTTACAGGGGCCGAGAACAAAGCGCCCCCATCGGGGAAGGCGGGCTAGCGGACCGCGGCTGGGGCGGGAGAGCCACTTTCTGGGGACCGCCGCAGGCTCTTTGTGGGCCACGTCCTTCGGTGCAGGAGGCCGACCCCCGCCAAGGGGGATGCTGCACCCCACCACGGGCCTCCCCGCTCGAGCTCCACGTTCGTCCCTTTCTCCCAAGCTCCACCGGGCGGGCGATGGACCAGCCTCCGCTCCGCGCGGCCCCAGCACAAAGCCGGCCGGGGAGGGCGCGTCCCGGGGTCCACGCGCGTGAAGGCGCCCGCGCCTCGCGGAGCCGGGCACGGGGACGCACCCTCCCCGGGCGGCACAACTTCAGCAGCCCCGCAGTTGGGCTTCTCCGGTCTCCAGCGCTCGCAGACCAACTTCCCGGAACCTCCCGCTGCCAGCTCGGCCCGGCTCGCCGGCGAAAGTCCGGGGATGCCGTGCGCCCTACGCTGCCCGGGGCTGGCTGCGTGGCCGCCGCTCCCGCTCAGCCCGAGGCGCCCGAACTTGCCTGGGCGCGAAGACGGGCACGGGCTCGGCGGCGCGCGCCGCGGTCGGGTCTGAATTGGGGTTTGCGGAAGGGGGTCGTGGCCTCGGCCCCAGCGTCCCTCCGGGTCACTCGAGAGGCCCGGCCGCCGTGGTGCCCAGGGCAAGCGGGACGGGAGCGCGCGACCCCGGGCGCCGCCGCTGGCCCACGGGTCCGAGCCATGTGCAGACGTTTTCCATCGGCCGGGCGCCCCGGCTCCCGGCGCCGAGCGGCGGGACCCAACGGGGGCGGGCGCCTGGTTCCGGGGCCCTCGGCCGGGGCCAGCCGCGCGGCGCGGGAAGAAGCCCCGCTCCCCTCCCCCTCCACGTGCCGCGGCCTCCGGGGCTGGGAACGCGGCTTCCCCGGCAGGGCCGGGCGCACTCACCGCGAGGGCCGGCTGCAGGCGCAGCGCCAGGGCGCAGACCCAGAGCCACAGCGCCGCGCGCCTCATGCTGCCGGACGGCGGGGCTCGGCGGGGGCTCCGGCCGGCTCAGCGCGCTGCTGTCTGGCGAGGGCTGCGGGGGGCTGGCTGGAGTCCCGCCCGACTGTGGTTGCTCTGCTCGGCTCTGCTCCGGTCCGCACCTCTCCCACCGAGCTCCGCCTTATAATAAACCCACAGGCCCGTAGCCCTGGCACAAACTAGCCCCCAACCCCCGGCTCCAGCAGGTCGCCTGCCGGCCCAGTCCCCACCCCCTAGAACCCCGCCCCCGAGCCGTCTGCCCGCCCGGGCAGCGCCCCGCCCCCGAGCCCTAAGCCCGCCCCGGCCCCGCCCCAGGTCCGCGCCTACACCCCCTTCCCGCCAGGCTCCGAGCCCGCTCCCTCGGGCCCCACCGGGCAGAGCCCTCTCCTCCCCGAGCCCAGGTCTCCGGCCCTCTGCGACTCCCCGCGTTCCAGCGGGGCCGCTCCTGGCCGAGGCGGCCGGCGCACCCCTCTCCCGCCCGCCTAGGTGCGGCGGCGCGGCCCCGAGAGGGGCAGAGGCGGCGCTCGGGGGCCTCCGTGCCCGCGAGGCTGCAGCGCCCTCTGCGCGTGGACCAGGGCGCCCGCAGTTGCGCTGCACTACAAGATCTCGGAGGGAATACTTTGTGGGGTCACCCAGGAGCCCCGAGGTGATCAGGCCTTCAACTGATGGACACACAGCCACACACACGCCGTCTCTCCTGGACAGCACAGGGGCTTCCAGGGCCCCAG
Source organism: Erethizon dorsatum (assembly GCA_028451465.1). Taxonomy (NCBI): domain Eukaryota; kingdom Metazoa; phylum Chordata; class Mammalia; order Rodentia; family Erethizontidae; genus Erethizon; species Erethizon dorsatum. Next base: position 74,483,636 of record CM051824.1, on the reverse strand, counting down.
CATGGCTCGCACGAGCCATCACGTCCCACAGCTCCTCCGGACCTTGCTTTAAACTAAGGACGGTCTCAGGAAGAGCTGTTTTCAGAAAGAAGGACAATGCCTTCTCTCTTCATACTCCGAGCTGAAAGGAAACATAAATCCCGGCCTTGTTCCCAAGTGACCTCAGCACGCCCATCTAGAAACACCGTCGAGGCCCTTCCGCGGGGCCCTGGGCCTCTGGGTTTCCATCGCCCACTCGGCGGTCCGTCCAGGAAGGCCGCAGAGGGCCTGCGGGTGTGGGGCAAACGCCCTGAGAGCAGGGGCAAAGAACTGGCTAGGCCTTGCGACAACCGCAGGCAGGAAACCATGCCAAGTGACCTTTGCACCTAGACCTGGCCACTAAAGACGCCAAACTCAGAACTAAGAAGGTCTCCTAAGTCTCCTTGAGCTCTTAGGACGTCTCCAACGTTTTTAAAAGAACTAAACCTTCCTGAGTGGTGGGTCAGGCAGGAAGAAAACTATGTGCCCCCAGCTTCTGGCTTCTCCACCCTCGGGCCAGGCTCTCCTGGGGAGGCCACCTTCTGGGCCCCGACTCCTCACAGAGCACTTGGGGTGGTGGCCCACCTTGGAGCTCTCTGCCCTGATTCTGTGCCTGCTTCGGAACTTTGGGGCCTCAGTTTCCCCAGCTCTGTCGAGGGGGGTGACAGATCCTCCCCCCGGTTCTTGGCGGGGGCTGACGAGGGTCCGTGGGGGCTTTGGCAATGAATCCGCATGGTAAGGCCTCCGTGGGTGTCAGGGAGTCCGGGTGGGCTCGAAAGGCGCTTCAGAAGCAGTCCCGGGGTGTCGCCCAGAGGGTGGCCCCAGCTGCCTGAAGCGTCTGAGGTCAGCTCTTCAGTCCTTTCAACTAAGCATGGAGGGAAAATGGGTCAGTTGGTGCTTACCTTTCTCTACTTCTCAAAATAAGAAGAAATGAGGTCAGGGAGGATTTAATGGGGTGTTTTTCATATTTTGAACATCACGGGTTTGATGTTTCAAACTGAACAAAGGCTCCCCAGGTCAGCATGTCTACTTTTGGGCCCACAGGGGGGCAGACCGAAGGGCTCCGCACTGACAGAAGGAGTTAGGGTTCAGCACCCCCCCAGCTTGTGTTTGCTCCCTGCCCACATTCCGCAAGAGCGCATCTTCCCAGACTCTTCTGGGGCCCAGCGACCTGGGACCTGAGCCCCTGGCACCTCTTCCAGTCCGCGGCCCTGCTACAGCCCTTCCTGTCTGTGCGCTGTCTGACGCCCTGCGCCTCTCACAGGGCCCAGCATGAAGGGTTGGCGGGGCTCAGCGGGGAGCCTTCTCTGCCCCCTTGGGCACGCTCAGCAGAGCCTCCTTTCTGATTGTGTCCTTACTGTGTATTATTCTACATCTTCACATCATCCCGCTGAATCTGAGCCGTGCTCCTTTCCTACTGAGAGAAAGGAAGTTCCTGGACGCCAAGGCCAGTCTCCCGCCCACCTTTACCCTGCTCTTGCTGCGGACACCGACACAGAGATGCTGCTCTTGACAGGTACAGGAGCCATGGAGAGCAGGCAGGAAGAAGAAAACGCCAGCACTCGACTGCAGGCTGTCCCAAAGAGCCTTCTCGGGAGGTGGGCAGTATCTGTCAGCTACCAAGGCACCAGCCCTTCCCCGGGGGCCTCTGCTCAGGTCATGCAACCCTCATGAGGACCGCCACCTGTCGGGACAGTCAAGTCTACACGCCCTGCACCAAGGGCAAGTGAAGTAATCAGGGGGTTCCCACGATGGGCCACCCAGCAGCACCTGTTAAAGGGAGATGCTAGCCGGGCGTGGTGGCACATGCCTGTAATCCCAGCACTCAGGAGGCTGAGGCAGGAGGATCACTGTGAGCTTGAGGCCAGCCTGGGCTATATAGTGAATTCAAGGACAGCCTGAAGTGAATAGTGAGACCCTGTGTCAAAAAAAAAAAAAAAAAAAGAAAAAGAAAAAGAAAAAAACAATAAAATAATAAAATAAAAGATGCTAAGTTCTGACATGAGTTTTTCAAAACCTACTTTTAGACATATATATGGCATTTTATAGATACATGTATATTTATTAATGGCCAAAATTTTCTTACAACATGCATAATGTACATATATATGTGTAATAAAGATCTAGGAAAGTTGGGATGGGAACAGTGTACTTTCATGTTTATTCTGTGTTCTTAAGTGTTTAAAATCATATGTACCATTTGTTTGATTTTTTTAAAGTTAGAAGTTATTTGCTGAAGTCACTCAGATGTTTTCATCCTCGACTAATAACTGGCCCCCCAGCCTCTTGAATAATCGGATGGTTCCTGCTTGTACCTGTGCTGCATTACCCAGAACACAAGCAAAAACTCTACACTGACTAAAACACAGTACAACAGGGTTTCCCCAATCTAGATTACATTTTGATGTAGATCCATGTTGATACATGTAGCTCTGGTTCACTTATTTTTGTTGCTGTACAATTCCTTGCATTATGAAAATGGCACAATTTATCCATGGGTATTTTGTTGTTTCTGTTTTAAGATATCATGCACAATGCTACAGTTGATTCTTTGTTTTATTTCATGTGTGTGTGTGTGTGTGTGTGTGTGTGTGTGTGTGTGTGTGTGAGTATGTGTGTTGCTGGAGATCAATCCCAGGGCCTTGCACAGGCTAGGCAAGCCTGCTCGCCTGGAGCCCTAGTCAGCTCTTATACCTGTCTCTTCCTGTGCACGCATGAGACTTTCTCTAGAAATAGAGCCCTAAATTAGAAGTATAGACATCTTTGAATTTCTTAGGACTTATTCTGAACAATTTCTCTAAGCACATTTGTCTCCTAAAGGCTTATAGCAATATACTCTCCCCAGCAGTTATAAGGGTTGTCATTTTTCTACATCTTCCCCAGAACTTAGTAGTGCTGGACTTTTTCTGTTTTGCCCGTGTGATGCAGATAAATGAGACAGTGCGCTGTTCAATTTCGAATGTCCTCTGTCTTGAAACGGAGGCTGCTGACTGAATGGGCAGGCGCTTCTGGTCACTTCCCACGTGTGTTTCTTCTCTTTCTGAGCCCCCTTAAATGTCAGCCAGGCTCACAGTCGATGCAAAGTAACAACTACCTTTTCCAGCATCTCTTATAGCTAGGAGTAGCCGTCTGCTTAGAGTACTGCCAAGTGGTATGTGCACATCTGGGGAGGTGTCAAGAGGTGAAGTCCTGCCCTTTTCCTTCCCTTTTATCTTTCCTCCTGGCTGGAATGCAGATAAGTTGGCTGCAGCTGCAGCAATCATCTTGAACCATGAAGCGAATTTGGGAACGGAAGTCATACATAGCAGAGGAACAAGTGGACCACACACTCAGACTTGTACATCATGGGGGAAAATACTTCTCTTTTTATTTTACTTATTTTTGCTGTACTGGAGATTAAGCTCAGGGCCTTTGCACTGAGCTACACATCTAGCCATTTTTTAATTTTTATTTTGAAACAGGGTCTGAACAAATTGTTCAGTTGTCCAGGCTGGGCTCAAACTTGTAGTTCTCCTGCCTCAGCCTCCCGAAGTACTGGGATTACAGGCATGTGCCACCACACCCAACAATACTTCTCTTTAAGACACTTACTCTGAATTTTCTGTCACTTACCAGCAAATCTAATCCAAACACACAGGTAAATTCAGTCTTCTATGCTTTACTGAGGGGATGATCCCAAGAGAGTGTGCGGAAGAGCTTTGGATGCTGCGGAAAGCCTCCAGGAGGCAGTCCAGCGGGTTTCCTGGGACTGGACAACACGCCGAACTCTGGATTCGACTCCACAGTCACTAGCAAATCTTCCACAAAGCAGGGTAGACAGGACTGCTCACCTAGGTCTGCGCGCTGCACGGGCCGCTGCTCCTCTCCAGCACGGTGGGCTCGCTCCCCTGGGCCCAGCTGCGGGAGCCCGGGCCTGGTGCCTCGCCCCGCCGGGGTCTCCGGAGGAAGCCCCTGCCCACCGCGGCGGAGGGCTGTCCTCCAGCCACTACAAGACTCGGCAGCCTAAAGGCACTGGACAGCTTGTGCGCCTGAGGAGCTCATCGGTTCGCCCTCACAGATATCAAGAACCGCGTGGCTGTCTCTGCTGTCCTTTGCGCTGGGGCAGCTCAGAGGCAGCGAGTGGCTCGGTGCGCAGCCGCGCTGCACTTCGGTCCTGCTCCTCTGCTCTCGTCCTCACACCTGCCTTGCCTCCGGGCTACCTGTCCATTTGTGAGGTGTAATTCCCCTCGCCTTCTAGTTGCTGCTAATATTTGGTAGAATGTCAGATGGAGAGAGAGAGAGAGGGAGAGAGAGAGGGAGAGAGGACAAATCCGCTTTTGTAAATATCATTAGCACCCACGCATCCAAATCAGAGTATCCACTTTCTCCAAGCAGACCCCTCGTGCAACTGCCCCTGTGGCCTGATGTTGCCCATTGTCCTAGGGAGACGCAGGAAGCCTTTGCCTACAGGAATAATCGGGGGAATGAGCATGGGTTCATTCACTTGCTAAGTGCATAGCAGCTCCGGGAAGCACAGTGCCATGTCCTTCCTGTAAGAGACATTCCCGGGACCGTGCCCCAGGGTGTTGCAAGACCCAGCGCCCACATGAGCACAGCCTTCAGAACTGGACCAAGTAGCAGAGCCGCAGCTGCCAAGGACCTACGGGAGCCAGGCCCTGGCTGGATGCTGGAGATGCAGAAGTGGAAGCAGAAGGTTTTCATTTGCTAGGAGTTCACAGTCTTTGAGGAAAAATAGCTCTAAACAATCATTCTAAAACAAAGAACTGGGCCGGTGAGATAGCTCAGCAGCGTAAGTGCCTGCCTTGCAAGCGTGAGTGCCCGAGTTTGACTCCCGGATCCCACATACGAAAAAGGGGCCGATGATATCGCTCAGCGGCATGGGTGCCTGTTGGCGCGCAAGGTCCTGATGTCAACCCCCCGGTACCCACAAAAAACAACAACAAAAAAAAAAAAAACAAGAACTGCGCGCACCCCTAGTGCATTTACCAGCAGCTGCAGAGAACTGTGGGTTCCATGCACGGGGTCAAGGTTCCAGAGAGTCCACGGCGAAGGCAGGGCTGGGGATGCGAGCGTCAGAACCTGGCCTTGCGTGGGAAAGAGGTGCGGGCAGTGTTCTGAGTTTCCTGTGCTGCTGCTGTGACAAATTACCACCAGCCTGGGGGCTTAAAACAACACACATTCATTTTCTCACGGTTTTGGAAGCCGGAAGTCCACAGTCGATTCCCCTGGGCTGCAGTCAGGATGTCAGCAGCGGCCGCGTGCTCCCGCGTGCTCCCTCCAGGCTCCCCAGACAGTCTGCTCCTCCCCGTGTCCCGCTGCAGGCAGCTGCTGGCCTCCTTGCCATGTGCCTGCATCACACCCCTGTTCGCAACCAGCACCTCGGTTCCCTCTCCGCCCACTTCACATGGCTTTCTCCTCTGTGTGCTGCACAATGCCTTCTGCCTCCCTCCAATACAACAGCAGCCAAGCCGGGCATGGTGGCACATGTCCATAACCCCAGTACTCAGGAGGCTGAGGCAGGAGGATCAAAAGTTTCAACCTAGCTGGGGTAACTTAGTGATGTAGAGAGATCTGTCTCAAAATAAGCACCACAGAAAGAAGAGGAAGGGGAGGAAGGGGAAGGAAGAGGAAAAGGAGAAGGAAGAAGAGGAGGAGAAGGAGGAGGAGGAAAAAGAAAAGGAAGAGGAGAAGGAGGAAGAAGGTGCCAGCTGAGTGCATTTAGGGTCCACCCTACAGTCTGCAATCCCTTTCCCTTTTTTTTTTCCATCCTACTAAGTAACACGTGGTTTCCAGGGATTCAGATGTTGTCTTTAAGGGCCACTATGTCACCTACTGCGGGCAGGTGAGCCGGAACAGGTCATTCCTTCGGGGAACCCAGCGAAGAGCAGGCAGGAAAGCAAGCAAAGGTTTCAGGGTGCCCAGGACCTGGAGGAGTCTGCGGTGGCCTGAGGCGGCCTGGGGCAGCCTGGCCACAGAGCTCTGTTGGGAGCCAGGTCAGAGGGAGGGAGCCTGTGTGGCCTCGAGTGCCACTAACAGGCCTGGCCAGGAAGAGGACCTTGCAGAGTGATGGAGACGCCGAACCAGCACCTCTGGGCACTATGTGGGGGAGGAGACACAGAGAACCCCGGGAGACCAGAGGCGCAGATGTCCTGAGGTGTGGCAGTGCAGGTGGGGCTGGGGCAGAAGGGAATAAAGGGACAGTAGGAGCTCTGGCCTGGGGTGGATGGGGGTGCGATGCTGGACGCCCCGAGTGAGGGCATTTCCATGTGTCTGCACAGACAGCTAGCACCAGGAGCTACTCAGCTTGTGAAGCGGCCACCTGAGCTGGGCGCTGGGTGCTGAAGTCAGGCATGGACCCGCCCTGGCGATGACTCAGCCAGGCTGTCCCGAGGAAGTGTGGCTGTCATAGGCTCCTACAGGAAGCTGTCTCAAAGGCAGGTGTGCCAGCGCCAGCTGCTCCTTCCCAGGTGAGGCCGAGCGACTTCCTGGGGTGGGGCGCCCCACACACACCCCGCACCCACCAGCCGTCCCATGTGGCCATCATCAGTGACCCACTGTCTGAGCTGTCTGCGTCTGTCTGGCTCAGCCTCAGCCCCTTTACCCAAACCCTGCATGTGTGGGACTTCATTTTACCTGTTCTCAGTCACACTTTTAACTGGGTGACTTTGGGGAAGTACTGTAACCTCTTTGCGCTTGCGTTGGCCCCTCTGAATTAGAAAGTACAAGTTACCTACAGCAGCCAGGTGTGAGGGTGTCAGGGGCCCTGCGGAACGCAGGCCTGGCACACTCATGTGCACACCGCTAGAGGGGATCGGAGGAGCGCAGAGAGGCAGGGAGCATTTCAGCTCGCTGCCGGGTCCATGACCTTGGGCAAGTCCCAGAAGCTGTGGAGTGCGATGTGACGTAAGACGTAGGAAACACTCAGCATTCTCCCCAGCACAAAGTGGGACCCCAGAACAGAGAAAGGCAACCTGGGGGCTGTCAGAGGACGCTAGCCAAGCAGCGTAAGTCCCAGTGCCCCACCCACACGCAGGTGTGCCTGCCCGCGAGCCCAAGGCTTTGTGCAGATTCGGCCCCCAGCAGCTGTGTCTCCTTGAAGGAGACATTATGGGGTGGAGGTTGCAAAGGGACAGCCCCAAGGCCACATCTGATCTGAAAGAGAGGGAGACGGAGACGGAGACAGAGACAGACAGAGAGGCTTCTGCTTCCACATGAGGATTGCATCTAAGAATTCAGACCTCTGAGTCTTCTAGCAGGATCAGAAAAGTACACTGGACCACATCCTGGCATTGAAGGGTAAGTGGAAGTCACAGTGGATTCATTCCTGTCCCATTGCCCCCTCATGGGCCCTCAGGGATCTGAGTCGCGGGGCCCTGGCATGATGGCTGCGAGGGTTGACTCTCCAATAGACTGTGTGGATTTGAACTCTGACCCTGCCACCCTGGACAACTCATGCTCTCTCACTGAGGCTCAGTTTCCGCTTCTGTAAAATGGGTATAGCAATAGCATGGTCCTCACAGAGTGGTAATGAGGGTGCCTTAGTCCCTTTTGTGCTGCTGTAACAGAGTACCACAGATGAGGCGATGTAGAATGAACATACATTTATCAGCTCACAGTTGGGCAGGCTGGGAAGTCCGAGATCGCAGGGCCAGCATCTCATCTGGCGCTTCTTGCTGCATCCTCTACGTAGAAAGACTCTGTCTCGAAAAAACAAAACCAACCAAACAAACAAACGAAAAACCCCTAACATCCATAACTTACATTTTTGTCTTAACGCTGTCTGAGAAGTGTCCATATCTGCAGGCCAGCCTCAGTCTTGTGCGGGCTGCTTGGCATTCCGAGGTCGAGCCCTGGCTTGATAAGTTACTCAGCCCCCTTCAGATGAGTGTCATTTTTAAGCACATTGCTGTCACAAACTCAGGCTCCTGTGCATGGGTGCTCTAACCACCCCACCAGGCAGCTTAAGCCAGATCTGGTGCCAGAGCAGTGATCAGGATCCACTGGTCAGGAGCAGTGCTGAGCTGGCAGGAGATGCCCAGTGATGCAGGCGGAGTCTCGTGGTGGGCACTGGAGCAGGGTCTGGGGGCTTCCTGGGAGCGGCCTCCAAGACAGAGCCAAAGGAGGCTGAGGCAGGCTGTATGCCACCTGAGTCACAGTGGGAGGGATGGGCAGCAGGAGAGCTGCTAGAAGGCATGGTGGGAGGGGCCGTCTGTGCCAAGCTAAGGAGTTGGAATATCACCCCAAGGACAGCTGAACCAGGAGCCCAGGGGAGAGGACAGAGGCCCTGGGCAGGGTCAGGAGCTCACCCCTGGCAAAGCCAGCGGGAACAAGGCCTCTTGTGGGGAGAGATGATACTTTCTTCACTCCCTCCCTCCTTCCCTCCCTCGCTCTCTCTCTTCCCTCTTCCTCCTTTCTATTGATTGATTGATTGATTGATAGGTTGGCTGGTTTTTTGAGACAAGGCCTCGCTATGTAGTGCAGGCTGGCCTCAAACTCATGACGATCCTCCTGCCTCAGCCTCCTGAGTGCTGGGACTATAGGCATTGTACCACCATGCCTGGCTCCCTCCTTTCTTTTTAAATTAATGGATTTCAGAGCAGTTTTAGGTTTATAGAAAAACCAAGCAGAAAGTACAGTGTGAGTGCCCTTTACCCCTCCCCCAACACAGGGTTTCTCCTTTTTCTCGGATAGGGTCTCATGTTGCCCAGGTGGCTGGCTTTGCTCTCCTGGGGTTAAGGGACTCTTCTGCCTCAGCCTCCCAGTAGCTGGGACTACAGGCATGCTATAAGTAGCTAGTATTAACCCTTGGATTGGTGTTGCATCTGTTACAACTGATGAACCAACCCTGACACATTATCGTTGACTGGTCTTGGTGTTGTCCAACCTACGCGATTTGACAGACACACAGTGACATCAGCCACTGTCACAGAACTGTTCCACTGCTCGGCAAAGCCTGCATTCCGCGCACGCATCCTCCGCTCCTCCAAGCCCTGACAACCATGGATCTTTTTACTGACTCACGGTTTCGCCTTTTCTAGAAAGTTACACGGGTGTCAAAGTGCGATACTAGCCTTTTTTAGATTGGCTTTTTTCACTTAGCAACATGCATGTAAGATCCCTCGGTGTCTTTTCGTGTCCTGGTAGCTCACTTCTTTTTAGTGCTGAACGGCTCTCCACTGCATGGGTGCCAGTGTGTTTATCCGCTCTGAAGGCTGTTTCAGTTGCTTTGTACGTTTGGCAGTTGCGAGTGAAGCTGCTATGTTAGACAGCTTCCTCTGGCGCACCGACTGAGGTGATCGGCCCGGAGACGGGAGAGGGCTCTGTGCGCTGCAGTGTTCGTGGTTTCAGTCCATGACGGGTTGACCCTCTGGGGCCCTGGCGAGGCAGCTCATCACAGCGGCAGCCTGTGGCAAAAGCAGCATTTACCTCGAGGCCAGGGGAAGAGAGGGAAGAGAGGAGAGATGGAAGGAGGGAGGCAGGGGAGTGAGGATGGAGAGGGAGAGACCAGGGCCCCATGATCCGCTTCAGAGACCCCCTTCAGTGGTCCACAACCTCCCACCAGGCCTCCTGCTGCAGGCTCTGTGCTCCCAGTCTATCCAGGGGCCACACCTTGAACATGGGGCTCTGGAGCAGTTCAGATCCAAACCATGACAGCGCTGCTGGAAACACTGTATGCAATTTTTTGGGGTATGGACAGTTTATTTTTTATTTTGGACAAATACTGTGCCAAGGAGCAGGGTTGCTGGGTCATACAGTAGGACTTCGTTGTTTATGACAGGGTCTCGTCATGTGGCCCAGGCTGGCCTGGACCCTCCTGTCTCAACCTCCTGAATGCTGGGATTACAGGCACGTGCCGCCACACCTGGATGGTAAGCTGCCTCTTAAATTTCATGATACGTGAATATATTTGCCTCATTGTAAAAAGTCAAACAATACCACATATAAAACCAAGGCTCCATTTTGGTCCTGTTAAGGTTTGTGTCTAGATATCCCCCCAAAGCTTCATGCAGTCATAGGTGGGCTTTTTCAGAGGTGGCTGAATCGAGAGTGTGACTGATTCATGGTGCAATGCAGTTAAGGGTGTGTGATTTCTAAATTGGTCCACTGATTGGTTTGGCACCACCCTAATCCTGGTAGCCTGGAGACAATATAAGGACAGAAAGAGGTTTGTCATATCTCTTGCTTGCTTTGCTACCTTCACCCTCCCCCACTATGAACTGTTTGCACCTCTGCGATGTCCCTCTGCCGTGCCACCCTGCCTTGGAGCCAACCAAGTATGGACTGAAACCTCTACAAACTGTGAGCTAAATACACCTTTCCCTCTTTAACTTTGGATGTCCAGTATTTTGTCTCATCAATGAAAGAAAAGTGATTAAGACAGGTCCCAACCCAACCTCCCATTGACCATGTTTACAAATAAGGGCGGCGTGGCCCTGAGACAGAAATATCTTACTTCCGGGTCCCCACCAGGAAGCTGTGGACAACCACTTGCCTTTGAAGTCCTGGGAAGAGCGTCCTCGATCAAGAATGCTTCCCTGACCACAGGTGTGCAGGGCCCAGCTGAGAAAGATGTACACAGATAGGCCAAGCCTCATGCTTTGGAGTGGCTTTGCCTTCTGGAAGTGGCCACCTCCCTCCGAGGCATATCTGCTGGGCAAGACGCAGGCTCTCTGCTTGCAGCTGAGAAGGAGCTCAATGGTGAAGTCAAGGCCAGGCTGCTGGTGCTGGGCACTGACGGCTGTGGAGGAAGCAGAGTACCAGCAGAGAGCAGCCCTGGGAGCAGGTGAAGAATGGAGAGGGCTGGGTGGCGGAGACATAAAAGACCGTGGTATGCTTGGCTTAGGCATGGGAGCTGGAGGTAGCCCTGGATCATCCGGAAGTGATCTCCAGAAGTTTGGGCTTCAGGTGTGAGCACTGATTAGCAGATGCAGGTTCCAGGGACCTCATTGTGGCAGTGGCAGCCTCAAGAGTGGACACCCCAGGCAGGGCACGTGAAGGGAGGGCAGAGCTCATGGGTGTGCAGGACGCAGGCTTAGTACTCCAGGCCTGCAGGGGACATGAGGAAGGCTTAATAGCAGGGGCCTCAAGAAAACCAGCCCTGGCCTAAAGAAGCTCCCCATGGGGTGTGACCATCCTATACCAGTGGCCCGGGCTCTGGGCACAAGCTAAGGCAGAAAGTTGATAAGAGGTTGTCACAACCATAGCAAAAAGACCTACTTAAAGGAAGCTATAGACAGGCCAGTCTACTTAAAATCTGGCCATGGTAGGGGTTGGTAGGCAGAGCCAGGGAGGTGAAGAGAGTCTGAGAAGCCTCCTTTCAATTGCTCTCCTAGGATGCAACCAGTTAGGAGCCTGTCTGCCCTCTGCATCTGAAAGGGGGTGGCCCTTGGCCTGACATCTCTCCAACCGAAGCCCCGGTTTCTGACCACTCAGGAGACCTAAGTGACTTTAAGGAGAAGTAACAGCCTGGGTGAGTGAGAAACCCTATCCATTCCTCAAGCTGTGCTGGCCAGGGCCAAGGCCTGGCACTGCCCTCTCCCTTACTAGGTAGTGTACTGATGAGTCAGAGCCTGAAGTAACAGACTGAAAAAGAGACAACCATCTACTAGGTAGTCATTTCAATTTGTCACCTGACCAATAATAGGAGATTAAAGACCACTTTTTTTTAATCAATGCAGACCATTTGTTCATTATTCACTCACTTAAAAAATATGTATTGTGCAGGGAATACAGCTCAGTGGTAGAGTGCTTGCCTAGCATGTGTGAAGCCCTGGGTTGGATTCCTAGCAATGCCAAAAAAAATTTTTTTTTAATTGAATGCCTACAGTATCCCAGACACTTTGAACAAAAGTACTCTTGTTACTTTCATGGGATTTACATTCTGACTGGGTGAGACAAACAATAACTAAACAAATAAGTTCAATCCATGATTGGTCTGAATGTGAAACATGCTTTAGAGAACAGTAAGGAAGTGAGTGTGGCCTAGAGTGCATGAGGCCCTAGCTCCAATCCTCAGCCCTGGAAAGAAAAGAAAAGAGAAGGAAGGAAGGAAGGGAGGGAGGGAGGAAGGGAGGGAGGGAGGGAGAAAGGGAGAGAAGAAGGAAAGGAAAGATGACAGAGTGGTAGGGTGGAGGGAGAAGGTGACATTTGGGCAGACTTGAAGGAGGAGTGGGGTAGAGGAAGCCAGGAGCTGCCTAGGGACCAGCAGCCCAGGAGCACAGGAGGCAGTGCAGGGAGCCAGGTGGTGACTAAGGGGTGCAAAGTACAGAGCGGGAGAGGGCACATCCTGTAGGGCCTTGTGCTCTGGGTAATGGGGGACAGTGTGGAGGGTTGGGGAGAGAAGTGCTTTTTCTCTCCTTTCAAGGTACTTATTTACAGCAGAACCTGGAGCATCCCCAACCCAGATGCTGCTGATTGCAGTCCTGTGGTTGCTCTTAACTTGTTCTTCAGTCCCCTGCATTTCCTATAAACGAGGGGTCCGGTCTACTGCTTCATCAATTTCAACTGGATTTTTTTTTTTTTTTTTTTTTTTTTACAAAAATGCTTTAAAAGGTGAGGTGGCCAGCACTGTGATCCCAGCACTTACTCAGAAGGCTGAGGCAGGGGGATTGCTGCAAGTTCAAGGCCAGCCTAGGCTACATAGGGAGTTCAAGGTCAGCCTGAACTACCCAGTGAGACTTTGGTGGGGGGTGATATGCCCTACTCCAGAAGGAGCATTAAGTCCGCCTTCCTCTTTCTGTGATGTTGGTAGCTACTTATATTAATTTTTATTCTTCAATTTATAAGCTGGATTACTTCTATAAAGAGAAACTCATCAACTATTTTGTTACCTTGAGGTACATTCTGTAAGAGACAGGCCGATTTTTTTCTTATTTACTAGTTTTTAAATAATTGATTAATTTCCCAGCATGTCTTCATGAACTCATAGATTTAAATATTTGATGCATTCCAATCCATTTGCAGTGATTATTATCTTTATTGGTGACAGATTTTCCTGTCTTTGGAGTCCTTCAGTTTATCTTTAGTCCTTTCGACATGACTCCAATAGTTTTTTGTTTTTTTTTTAATGTGGGTACTGGGAGTCGAACTCAGGACCTCACACTTGCCAGCAGGAGCTTGTGCCGCTGAACCATATCACCAGCCCTCCAATAGTTTTTAATAGTTTGCATTCTGTGGCAGATTATATTTGCCAAAGATGGTTGTGCTAATATATCCCATTCCACTTGAACTCGCAATCCAGAGGTGGAGTTTATGTTCCCTCCACCTTGGTGAACTTTAGTGACTGTCTCAGGTGAGGCTATGGGACTATGGAAACGAAGGCATAAAAGGCAATGTAGGGCCGGCGATATAGCTCAGTGGCATAAGCGCCTGCCTGGCAAGCCTGAGGTCCTGAGTCCGACCCCCAGTACCCGCATATTACAAAAAAAAAAAAAAAAAAAAGGCAGTGTAGTTTCTGCTTGGGTTCTCCCTTCCCCTGCCCTCCACTCCCCTCCCCTCCCCCTTCTCTCCCCTCTCCTCCTTTCTCCTTCCTTCTCCTTCTCCCTCCATTTAGAACCCAGGCCCCCACCTGACTTGGGAAAACCCAGGCTGCAGGGAGAGACCGCGCGTGTTTCGGCTGCCAGCTCCCACGGAAGTCTTGGTGGCGGACAGCTTCAAATGCTAGACAGGAGCTGTCAGACCATTCCAGCCCCAGCCTTCAAACTGCTCCAGCTAATAACAGAGGGGCAGACAGGCTGCTCAAGTCTTCCCACGCTGTTAATCTGCAAGCCACAAAAACAGGTTGCTGTTGTTTTAATTTTTGGCATGGCTTATTTCACAGCAACAGGAAAGTAAATTACATTATAGTGTGACAAAGGGCTCTGTGCTCGTGGTGGATATTTTCTACCCTGGACCCAGAATTAGTCCGTGAGAAATGGTACCTGAAGGCCAAAGTCTGAACTCTTTGGATAAGTTGAATTTGTGGATTAATTTAGAGAGAAATACCAATTTACAATATTGAGTCCTTCTTCTTTATTTTATGAAAAAATAAATCTGCGTAACCAAATAATAAGAGAACAAGAATAGATATTATATGTGTATTGTTATTTTCTAAGTAGTTACTCAGCGCAAGACATAAACTAAAAAGATTTTTACAAAAAAGAAACAGATAATAACTCAAACTGTCTTTTCAGTGAACTAAGATAAACTAAGATTTATTAGTATAAATGAAATAAACTAGCATATATACTCAAATTTTTTTTTTTTTTTTGTGGGTACCAGGGGGTCGACCTCAGGACCTCGCGTGCCAACAGGCACCCGTGCCGCTGAGCGATATCACCGGCCCCTTTTTCGTATGTGGGATCCGGGAGTTGAACTCGGGCCCTCGCGCTTGCAAGGCAGGCGCTTACACCGCTGAGCCATCTCACCGGCCCTCAAATATTTTTAAAACAACAGGATATGTAATTTGGGGAAGTATTCGAACTTCTCCCTACTTCCTATTCATGTCTCTTCCATTCTGCTGTTGTATACAAGTACATAGTGTCTCATATAAAAGAAACCACACAATACCCGAGCTTGTACATCTGGCTCATTTCACCTGATGCTGTGTTCTCAAGCAATATTGAACCCTTCTATCCACAAATATGTTGTCATTATTTATTAAGTTTTCCTCACCATCTTTCAATAAAAATGTTTCTTCACATTTCATATTTCTGGTTTGCTGATTTTCGTGTCTTTTCTAGATTTGTTATGATCATAGATTTTTAAAAATTCGGGCCAGGTGTGGTGGTACACAAGTGTAATCCCAGCATTCAGGAGGCTGAGGCAGGAGTATTGCAGCAAGTTCAAGGTTAGCCTGGGCTACAGAATGAGTTCAAGGCCATCCTGTACTACATAGTGAGACAGACCCTGTCTCAACCCTCCTCCCCCCCAATAAATATTTCATTCTCTGGCCAGTTTATTGAAATCTTATTAGTTCTACAAGTTTCCAGTTGATATAGTTTTTTTTGTTTGATCTATTAATGCAATAATTTACATTAATAAGAATTTTAACACTGAACCATTCTGAATTCCTGTACCACTCTGAATTCCTGGAATGAATTCTACTTAGTAATGAGGTATTACTCTCTTGGGCTCGAGGTCTACTACCATTTAGGAGTTTTCTATCTGTGTGTATAGTAGAAAATACCTCATGGTCATTGCTTATGTGTCGGTCTTTGCCTTCAAGGGCATGATACTTTTGTAGAGCCAAATGGGAAGTTTTCATTGTTTCTGCACTCTTTAAAATTTTATATAAACTGGGAATTATATGTTCCTTAAAGATTTGGAGTAAAACTTGCCCTAGAGCAGTGATGGTGAACCTTTTGGAGCTTTCAGTGATAACAAACAGCAGTAGAATTAACTATACTCACATTGCTGTGAACAGATCTCCAGAACTTTTTCGTATTGTAAAACCAAAACTTTACTCATGGAGCACAAACTCCCCACTTTCTTCCCCAGTCCCTGGAAACCACTATTTTACTTCTGTTTCTATGAATTTGACTACTTTAGCTACCTCAAAAGTGGAGTCACATAGTATTTGTCTTTTCGCAACTGGCTTATTTCACTTAGTATAATATTCTCAAGGTTCATCCACGTCAAAATTTCCTTCTTTTTAAAGGCTTATTAGTATTCCATTGCAAAGCAAACACATTTTGTTTATGTACTTTGCTGTCAGTGGACAGCTGGGTTGCTTCCAACTCTTGGCCATTGTGAATACCACTGCTGTGAATATGGGTAGGTGAATATCTCTTTGAGAGCTTCCTTTCAGTTCTTTTGCATGTATTCTCAGAAGTGTGATAGCTGGATCATATCTCATAATTCTGATTTTTTGAGGAACTACCATACTTTTCCATAGGGGCTATACTGGTTATATCCCACCAATGGTGCACAAGGTTTCCAATTTCTTCCCTCACCACCACCTCAATTTCAGAGGCTTCAGTCCATGGTTGACTGGCTCCAAGGCAGAAACAACATGACAGAGGGGCGTGGTGGAGGAAAGCTGCTCAACTCATGGCAGCCATGAAGCAGAGACAGAGAGAGAGTCGGAGAGAAAGGGGCCTGGGATCAGATACAGTTCTCAAGGTTATGCCCCTGTGATCTACCCAGACACACCCAAAAAGTGTGCTTTACTAATCTTCTAGGCATCCCGTCAAGACAATCAAGTTGACAACCAAGATTAACCATCATGCTGGGAACAGAATTCAGTGGTAGAGTGTTTCCCTAGCATGTGCAAGGCCCTGGGTTCAATCACCAGAGACACAGATATGGACATGCACACACACACAGATTAACCATCACACTTGTGTGACTATTTTGGCGTTGGTTGCATGTACTCTTTGCATCATGGCCAAGAATCATTGTTAAAAGTAATGCTAGGAAGCTTTCCTCCTATATTTTCTTCAAGAGTTTTGCAGTTTTAGGTCTCACATTCAGATCTTTAATCTATTTTGAGTTAATTTTTAATATGGTAAGTGTTCAGTTTTTGCACGTGGATATTCACTTTCTAACACCGTTAAGGAAGACTATCCCTGTCATCACTGAATTTTCTTAGCATTCCATTGGAGATCATTTGACCAAATATGCAAGGCTGTATTTCTGGACTCAAAACTCTCTTCTATTGGTCTATATGTTTTTATGCTAGTACCACACTGTTTTCATTACTGTAACTTCGTGACAGGTTTTGAAATTGGGAATGATACCTCTAACTTTGTTCTTTTGACTGCTTAATTTCTTTTATGGCTATTGGTCTAACCAAGAAATTAATTCTTCTTGAGTCAATTCTGAAACTATAGTTTCCCTAAAATTTTTTCATTTAATTTTTAATTTCTAGGAATTTTTTTTTTCTGTCTTTTTGAGACAGGTTCTCACTATGCAGTTCAGGCTGGCCTTGAACTCACTTTGTA
Source organism: Erethizon dorsatum (assembly GCA_028451465.1). Taxonomy (NCBI): domain Eukaryota; kingdom Metazoa; phylum Chordata; class Mammalia; order Rodentia; family Erethizontidae; genus Erethizon; species Erethizon dorsatum. The sequence goes on along the minus strand of CM051824.1, from coordinate 74,466,696 downwards.
ACCCAGGCTGGTCTTGAACTCACAGTGATCCTCCTGCCTCAGCCTCCTATGTGCTGGGAGTAGAGGTGTGTGACACTACATCCAGCTTCAGGAAAACAAAAATAAAATATTTCTTTACATTTTTTTTAAAACACCACAATTTTACATCTCCTTACTAATGTTTGTGTCTTCTCCTTTTTTCTAAACTTCAGATTTGTTAAAAGCACATCTAATTCATTATCTTATCTGAACAGATTATCCTTTTTTGGTGTGAATGTCATTAATTTAGTATTTTATTTGTAATTTTTTTCACTGAAGTTCTCCTACTTATGGGTTCATTTATCTTCAGATATTCCTGGCTAAACATTTTTCTGTGAATAACTTTTGGTCTGAATCCCCCAGGTTTTGATAAATAAGACTCTGTTACTAATTTTGAAATTAGTCCACAATAGTTTATCTCAGATTACATTACCTCTTTAGGACTTATTAAGAATAGTATTTAAAATTTTTCTAATCTATACTTCTAGTAATATACATGTTTCTTTTTCTAAAATACAGGCTTCATAGACATAGTTCAGTTTCTAGACATGTTTTTGGTCTCCCATTCTCATTCTACTCGTGAATGTGTCCTGTATGATTTCAGCTTTGTGGAATTTATTAGGCTTTTCATTATGGCCTGGCAAATACACAGAAAAAGACTTGGAAGTTACATACCCAGCTGTCAGTAGGGACTGAGTCTTGAGGGAGCAGTGGCATGAAAGGGAGGAGGCGGAAGGGAGGCTTTTTGTTTTCCCTTTGTAGGCTTTTGATTGAATTTTAACCACTAGAATTTATTTACGTGTACTGTTTTTCTTTTTCTTTGTTCTTTTTTTCTTCTAGCGCTCGGAATGGAAGCCAGCGCCTCCCTTGTGTTAGAAAGTGCTGTGCCACTGAGCTACATCTCCAGCTCCCAGCACGAGGTTTTCAAGAGTAGCTTAGAGGACCTGGCAGTGTGGTCTTGGGCACAGCAGCTGACAAATCTCAACAGCACCTTTGCCTGACAGCCTTTGATTGGTTCAACTGCGGGTGCATAACACTGACTTTTGTTCAGAGAGTTTTTAGGTACCTGTAGCATCAGTCTTTGGTTGAGGGAGAGAAGCATCCCAGGTCATCCAAAGGCTCACCTGCAGGAGTCAACCCCTGCATCCGCCTAAGAAAACACCAGTTTCAGGGCCGGTTTCACAGGATGCCCAGTTAAGTTAGAATTCCAGATATCTTTTTACTATTAATAGATCCTGTGCAATATTTGGGATGTGCTGACACTAAAAAAAATAGTAGCCCCACCGATGGCTTTAGGGCTAATTAGTTCAGGAAAGGAAGAGGAAAAGAAGGGCAAGATGAGTTTAGTTTCAAACGTGTTTAGGGAAGGGGTCGGCGGGGGGCTAGTGGGACAGACGATTGGAGATGCTGGTTCAGGCTGCTGCATTTCAAGATTGGGGTCCTAGGGCAGATGTTGGCCACGATTTGGTTGATATATGATACTGTTACAGGCCTAAGCCTCGGGGGTGGTGGGTAGGATCCCTCCCTGTTCGAGGCGGTAGAGCACCTTTCCGGGTGATGAAAGGAGGCGCAGGCGGTGCAGGAGCGACCCCCGGCGGCGGGGACTCAGGCGCGGGGAGGCGCTCGCATTGCGGCGCCGGCAGGGGGCGCCCCTCTCCGCCCTGCGCCCGCTCCCGGCCGCTTTCAACAGCCCTGCCAGATCAGGGTCGGATCAGCAATCTGGGGGTTTTGGGTCCCCCGTAGGCCGTGGAGCGGGGTCTCTAGGACCCGTCCCTGGTCCTCGCCCTCTTGGGGAAAAACACAGTAAGAGAGCTTTCAATGATACGAACAGGTTTTTATTGAAAGGTAAAAGTTTGATTTTGGCGTGCTTTTGCAGTTAATGCGAACTTTGCTGCTGTATGCGTGCTGATAATTTGTCAAACCTTGGCTGGGGCAACTTGGCTCGCGTGTCCGCTGCAGCATGCGTGCCACTGGTTCGCCACTGCTGATCTAATCTAAGACGACTCTCCTGGCTCCCCGGGATCCCCGTTCACCGCTACTGGGATGTGTGCTCTTGAGGGCTGTACCCCAGCACCTAGCATAAACCTGACCCGAGGAGCGCGGTAAATCCGCCTGCATGACAGAAAATAGGCTGGCCTCCGCTGCCGCCTTGCTCAGCCTCCCAAGGCCATCTCTCATCCTGCTTTAGGTCTGTTCATTGCATCCTGCTCTTTCCAGCCCAAGGAACAGCATCCAGAGCTTTTCACTGGCATTTGCTCTTGAAATCTTAACTCCTGCCTAGATGAAAGCCTTTGTGTGACCCCCCTTCCCCTTTCAGGCTGCCTTTCCAAAAAACGAATAGGCTCTAAAGCTCTAGGCATGGTCTTACTTACTCAAGGAGAGGCTGCGGCGGCCTCCCCGGCCTCGAGCTGGGCGTTCGGAACACAGCGGACGCGGCCCTCACCTGGGGGTGCGCTCCGCTCAGCTGGGCGCCAGGTCCGCTCCCGGGTCTCCTCCGCGCGGACCACAGTCACTCCCGACCTCACAGTCCGACGCGCCCCTTAAGTCACGGAGGCCACGTCCATGAGGAATGAGTTCCATCTCTTCAGACTGTGCTTTGTGAGGCGCTGGGTGTCTCCAGGTGGCTTGATTTCCAAGTACCGTACCTGTTTGGGGAGAGTCCTGCCATCGTTGTCCGCACAGAGTAGAATAGTTCAGGCCAACCGGCAAAATTCTCCGTTTGGTGCTTTCCTAGCTCTAGGTCAAATCAGCAAAGCGTTACTGAGGAGTGCTCCTGTGGCTTCCTTCCGGCGAACCTCAAACTATCAGATGGGTGGACCCCAGTGTCCCTCCTCACTTGGTTCCGACTGCGGCCAACTCAAAAGCAGACACCTGTGCACGACTGGAGGTGGCTCTTCACTCATACTCAGAACACTGATTCACCGCCAGACCCTACAAAATAATTGCAGAGTGAAGGGCTCCCTGGTAAACATTAAAAACACTTTTATGACCAACTGGAGAAAAACGCCGAGTACGGAGGTAAAGCAGCTCACTAAAAACTGCCCCTAACCCTGAGCTCCAGTGGTTACTAGGTTGAGTCAAGACTTGCTCCAGCCGAGGGTCAGGGAGGACAGGCCCCAGACCTGTCCCAGCGCAGGGCAGCCTCTCCAGGGCAGCACTGGCGCCTGGGCACCGCAACCTTCACCTCCCAGTTCACCTCTGCGTCTACACACCACCTCAAACCGGTGACGGCGAGCCTTTCAGAAACAGCCCGCTGCAGCACACGTGCCACAGGTTTGCCACCACTGCTACTGTGTCCTTTTAAGTTGGTGAGTAGGCAAGACAGACCAACAGTGAACGCTACTCCTCCGCCCTTTTAAATGAATACCTTTCCTGAGACAATGTCACAAGGACAGTTCAATACCCAGGTCACATTAGGAAAAGTGCCTTTCTTGGGTTGAAATGCTGGAGTGGAAAAGTGTGACACTTCAAGATACTCCATTTTTACTACAAAGCAGGGGTAGGTCAGTAATTCCAGAGGGCTGCTTTTACAGCTCACCCAAACCAAGATAAATTTGCTGATGTGTATGATGAAATCCCCCTCCATCTTTATGTAATTCTGCATTTTTGATTCAACCTAACCAATCTGGCCTTTAAAAACAGAATGGAAAAATGGGAAATGATATTCACATTCATTGAGCATTGGGTTCCAAGTTACTGTTTTATGTAGTACCCTTTTTTTTTTTTTTTTTGTGGGTACCGGGGGGTCGACCTCAGGACCTCGCGCGCCAGCAGGCGCCCGTGCCGCTGAGCGATATCACCGGCCCCTTTTTCGTATGTGGGTTCCGGGAGTCGAGCCATCTCACCGGCCCTGTAGTACCAATTCTTAAAACCAAGGAATTAAGTAGTGTTATACCATGATATGAATGTGGGCACTGACCTTGTCAACACAAGGTTTGCAAATAGTGAAGTAAACTTCAGATCCAGCCCGAATCCAATCAGACTTTCAACACTGCCTCAAGTTCACGTGGAAAATGAAGCACACACGTAAGTGTAAAGGTGTGTGACTTAATTTCCAAAACACCCTTGAAGACATTATCACCTCACTAATAGGAAGCAGGCTATATGCTTTATTTACCCTAGAAAGCAACTAATTCTGTGATTTTAATTTCAGACAGATCTTGAATAATCAAGAGACGGTAATATCATGATCAGAAGGATCCGTGGTCCCAGAATAGCATTCACTGAATAAAAAAATGTTTTCCTTAAGTGAGAATAAACTTGAATGGGCGATCTCAAATGTAACCGAGGTACAGAGGGGTATTTTATCTAGAGAAAACACAAGACTAGGTTTATTTCATACAATGTTATTCACACATTTTTCATTTTCTAATTTATACATAATATACAAAGTGAAGGTAACATTTCATATGAACCAATAAGAGCAGGGACAAACTGGTCCAGAAACATTCCATATCAAAAGGAGACACTTAAGAGTCAAGCCTAAGTGTTCTGCCCAATTAAATTTCTTTATTCTCAAAGGTCAGATTTTACTAAAATTCCATGCCAACATACTAAAGGGTGGAACTGTGGTGTGGGCACCAAAAATGGCAGACCTTAAAATTTCTACAAGGGATCTATTTCTAGAATATGCCTAAAGTACTGAGAACGTTGGGGTTGTCAGCAATAGGGAAATGTGGGAACCTCAGGACCCTCAGAGGGGGCTTGGTTTCCCGACGTAACATTCTCTAGGGCTTATCGTGTTCTAAAACTGCAGCAGTAACTGCCTGTGCAAACAGAGGGCAAGGACGAAGGCCAAGTAGGAACAACCGTTATCAATACAGGAGAGATGTTACCAATCTCCAAAGAGACAGCTCTGATCCTGAAACCATGGGCTGACACTGGGAAGGAAAGGCCAACATGGGGCCAAGTCACTTGAGGGCAGGAAAAGCGAAGCAGGAGGGGACAGCTTTCTAGGGGCAGGGAGAAGTACTGCTACTGTGACAGAAACATGCTGATGAACCAGTGTGACTGAGGAGGATCAGTGACAAGCAGATGGACTGAATGGCTTGACCAAGGAATGCTGGGTTAGAAAACATTACAATAACTCAGTATCCAACACGGAAAGTATTCCTGGCACCCCAGAATTTATGCCATTAAGGTTCATGATATGAACAGCTTAGCGATAAAACCTTTATAGTCAATATTGTGCTCAGAAGATTTTCTTCTCTAGTAAAAAACCCCTTCCACAGTCACCTGACATAGCATGTTCATGTTGGTTTTCATCACTAAACGTTAAGTGGATCAACATAAATGTTCATACAAAATACTGACTTCAACAAAATACAAAGCACTTTCTTTATCTTTCAGAAACTGAATATACAAAGCAAGTTTTTTTTCCAAAATATTTTCATAGGCAAAGGATTAAAAACGATTTTAATTATACACATATGGTCACAATTTCGCCTTAAAAAGATTGTTGGGAAATGTACATAAGGCCGCTTGTAAATGTACATCATGTTACTGTTATAATGTCTTATGTCCAGAGGAAAAAAAGTTATCATACAGATTTGTTCTTACTTGGGAATAGGTTATTCAAAAATACAGTACTCTTCTGTACAAAGAAAAAAAATCACATCACATTTAATAAGATGGAAAAAGCATTGGCCTCCATGGTAACCAAATAGCTCACTCAGTCCAACACTTTCTATTATGCACAATACCCTGACTTCTTGAAAGTGACCCAAATCCTAGTGTGTCCATATTAACAGAGTCAACAACTATGTTATAAAACAAAATTTTTCTCACAATAATAAAAAGAAAGTTGGTTCATACTTCTGAAACCATATAAAGATAAAAAATTTTTTAAAAAATCACTCTTGATTTGGAGAAATTTACATTATACAACACTATATTGCCAGGTCAAAGAGGGCAAGGACATAAATGTACACTAGAATGCAAATGTTTCCCAAAGAGATAAAACAAATTCCATTTACAATATGAAGGTTTACAAATGTACACCTGTACAACCAAGGAAAGCATCACTACTAAATTAGCAAGGCTTTTCTAATAAACATCGAAACAAGATTTGCTTTTGAAGTGTAAACTTACATCACTACACACACAATGCATATATTTATAGGAAGCAAAAAAAGTTATCTGAATATGTAATCATGCTTAAATGTTGAGCTATCAAATTTAATTCAGTGGCCCCTTTTCAACTCTATCTGGTTCCTACTTTCTGCATCTACTATGAAAAAGTAAAACAAAGCCCAACACTTCCTCACCATGTTTTTTTAACTATAAGTGAAACAAAATACAAATTTCCACTTTCTCATTGCAAACCAAACTGAAAAGTCAATATGAAACTTTTCATTTAGTGCACTTAACTGGATGGAATTGTCACCATGATTTTATTTTTCTAACTCTTAACAATTACCTATGTAAGTCTACACGATACTTCTATAACACTGCCAGAGACATCACAGGGCAGTATCTGTATTAAAACCACATCCACTGTAAATCATGTTAGGTTCTTTTAACAAGTTATTTTATTCTTGTGTTACTTGCTGACCTTTTATTTGCATGATACTTTGTGAATTACCAAAATACAACTTAACTTTCTCTTTTTAAAATATTAATTAATATTTATGCAGTTGATTGTTAATCAGTTATAAAAGGCTTCAGGCAAAGAAAAACATAAGGACTATAATTCTATATACATCTCTATAAACCTGTTGTGCTATGGGGTTGTAGACCTACCAGACTGCACGCCAGTTTATTAAAAGAATACTGCACTCTTTCCTTTAAAAACTATTTTTTGTGACTTTACAAGGTAAAAATTTACAAAATATGTGACAGCTTTTTTTTGATACAGTTACATCATATACAGGCATTCTGTGCTTTGCCAGCAATCCAATCTGATAGGTCTCCACTAAGGGCTGAATATAATTTATAATTCACTACCCCACCCCCTAAATATACACAAGAACCTTAAAAAATTACAAATGGATGAATAAAGTCAATAAATAGTTTTGCTTTAAAAAAACTCAAGATTCATAGTTGAGTTGTGTTTTGATAATTCACAAAAACTTTTCACATGGTTAAATCATTTTCCTTCTCCTCTTCCTTTATAGCATTCCATTCGGTGGTCCTCCAATAGGCCCTAGATCTGGGCTATTTTTCAAATAATATTTCTCCAACTTGGCCAGTATATGCTTCCCGTATGTGTACTTGCGCAAAGTAGTAATGTGAGGTCGAATCTGAAAAACAAACAATCTGCTTAGGAAACTTAAATTACTTTACTTTTTAATTTCTTAAAAAGGTACCCTCAAGGGCCGGTGAGATGGCTCAGCGGCGTAAGCGCCTGCCTTGCAAGCGCGAAGGCCCGAGTTCGACTCCCGGATCCCACATACGAAAAAGGGGCCGGTGATATCGCTCAGTGGCACGGGTGCCTGTTGGCGCGCGAGGTCCTGAGGTCGTCCCCCCGGTACCCACAAAAAAAAAAAAAAAAAAAAAAAAAAAAAAGGTACCCTCAAAGAGTTGGACATGGTGGTGCACAGCTGTAATCCCAGCACTCAGGAGGCTGAGGTGGGAGGGTCGCTGTGAGTTGGAGGCCAGCCTGGTCTACATAATGAGTTCAAGGCCAGTCTGAACTGCATAGCAAAACTCTGTCTCCACATTAAAAAAAGAAAAAAGAAAAAAAAAAAAAAAAGGTACCCTCAAATCTGGTTAATTTATTTTATTTATTTATTTTTTTTAAAACCTGGTTAATTTAGAGAATGATCACATTTTAAAATTTTAAATCCGAAGAAGGCTCTTTTTTGCAAAGTAGTTTTGGTCCATTCAACTTCTCCAAATTTCTACTCTCAAAATTGTTCGATGAATAAATAAACCACTACTTTGTAACTATATCACAAGCAAACAGAGAGGCTCTAGACACAACAGAAAAGAATCACAAGGGTGGAATTCTTCAAAAATCCTATTTTTATGTTTCCTTCCAAACTAATAAGGTTCTAACAGATATATAGCTGGCAGCACTGATGCAGCTATGGTAAACTATGTTATGGTAAACTCTTCTCACATACTGGATAGATGCATAAACTTGTACAAGACACCTTGAGAGCAACTTGGCAGTATCAATTAAAGGTAAAATGTTTTATAGACTTTGACCTAGCAACTCCACATCTAGGAGTCTATCATCAAAACAGGCAAAAACTTTTATAAAGAACTACCTAAAATAGTTAATCAGAAACAATCCAAATGTCATGAATATGATGTTGGCTCAATAACTAATATAGCTCTTAAAAATAAGATTTTTATATGCATTATTTTTACATATAAACATTGAGTTTGAAAAAATATTTAGTATACCAAGTCGAAGGATGAATTTTAAAAATCAACATTGTAATTAAGAACTATTATTTACTGTGAATTAGCTACTAATCAACCCCTGCCAAAACACCTAAGGCAGAAATAATTCTTAAGGGGTCATTTCTTCTCTGTATGAGAAACCAAAGAGATTATACACTTTGCTCCATGTTTACTATAGGAATAAATTTAGAAAAAGAGACAAAGTGAGTATTAAAATATTATTTCTTTCAGCCTTTTTTTTTTTTTTTGAGACAGGGTCTTGCTATGTAGTGCAGGCTGGCCTTGAACTCACAGCAATCTTCCTGCCTCAGCCTCCTGAGTGCAGGCGAGTGCCACTATGCCTGACTCAGCCTTCTTAACCCTAAATTCTCCTAAGATAATTAATAATTTCTTAAAGAATCATTAGATTCCAGGAGAAAAACACTGATGGAAAATATTAGGTGCTTCTTCTTGAAAACAAATCAACACAAAATTCTCATCAGAAAAACAGGTTAGTGGGAAAAATTGGATTTAAAAATCAATGTTCCTTTCATAAGCTCTAACAAATCAAATATAAGTAAGTATATTTCCTCCTCAGTAAAATGGAGGAAAAGAAAGAAAAATATGAAACATAAGTAAAGAGCTGAGCCATGAATGTGATTTACTCAGATTGCCTTAAGAATAAAAAAAAAGAGGGCCAGTGAGATAGCTCAGTGGCATAAGCGCCTGCCTGGCAAGGGCGAGGTCCTGAGTTTGACTCCCGGTACCCACATAAAGGGAAAAAAAGGGCTGGTGAGATAGCTCAGTGGCACAAGCGTCTGCAGGCAAGCGCAAGGTCCTGAGTTCGACTCCTGGTACCCACATTAAAAAAAAAAAAGAATTAAAGAACATCTGGTAAATGTTACTCATAGGTTTTAATTTTTTCCTCCAGTTATAACATGTATAAGGAAATTAGTATGTAGTGAAGTTAAACATATGGCAAAAGTTATGTACGGATGGGCCGAAAGCACAAACATCTTAAAACAGAATTAAAAAGTTCACTTTCTGGTATTTCCGAACTGTTGCACTGTATTACCTTATGCATGATTATCTTTCTCTGAGCAGGCTCGGCCATATCAATCATCTTCTGAACCACGTAATTGGCGTACTGATCCTTCATCATGGTGTATAAGGCACTGTGAGGACCATCATTCTGGCAGCAAACCTCGTCAATCAGTAATGCTCTCTCAGCACGGGAGGCGTGAGTAACACACTTTTCTACTACATTGCTAAAAAATTAAGGTACATATAAAAAGTTTTGTTATTTCCTTATAACAAATTTACTTTTCAAAGAACTTGCTCCAATTTATTAGAAAATTGGAGTTAAAATGGAAGTTCCTTGGTTTACAATTTCTTTTAAAACAAGAATTGGTACACAGGACAACCACATTTTGACTATCAGCTTGTCGAAATTATAATTCAAAAAAGGAAAACAGGCACTAAATACATTTGCATTTCTTCACTGTTTTGGGAACCAGTATTTTCTAAACATATTTAAAAAGGCAGTGAATGTGGGTAAAACTAATTTATGCTGACTGCTTTCATTTGTTTAAAGCAATGTGCGTATGACACAGAGAGAGAGACACTGCGTCTTGCTGTCTTAACTCACTGGATCAAGCCGTCCCATGGTTTCCACATTTCAGCTTCTTCAGTAGCTGGAACCAGAGGTACACACCACCATGCCTGCTATATGTGCTTATTAATGTCACCAAAAGAGATAATACTTCAATGCTATATACATTTTTTGTGCTTATATAGAAGGAGTTCAGAACTGAGTACGGGAATCAGAAAACACTGCAATACCTGGCAAATTTGTGTTGACTCAGAGCTAAGACCTTTCCCCTGATTTCAGAAACAATTTTGCTCTTGTCTTCTGGTCGACCATGTTCCAGTACATGCTGAATAACATAATTGCCATACTGATCCTATGGATAGATATTTTCCATCAGTCATTCCTGAAGAATATTGATTATGCTTTAAAAACGTATTAAACATTTGTGTAAAGATCCAGTAGTTGTATCTTGTATAAACTTTTTTGTCTGTTAGCTTAACAGTAAATTACATTTCTTTTAAAAAATCAAAATAATTTCCCAAAACTACATCAACATTTCAAATTATAAGGGGACTCATACCTGTACCAACTGCTCTGTATGTTGATGAAGTTCTTCTAAGATAGGTAAGGTCTGTTCTGCCGTGCAATGCTCTAGGATACGCTGAATTACTCTGCAACCGTAAGGATGGGTTGAAAGCACAAATACCTTAAAACAAACAGAAGAATTAAAATTTTCATTTTATGCTATTTATGAACTGTTTCATGAGGCCCTGAACTCACAGCGACCCTCCTGTCTCTGCCTTCTGAGTGCTGGGATTACAGGCCCGTGCCACCATGACCGGCATGGCCAACAGGTTTTTGATGACAGTCAGAGTTAGTTTAAAATAGGAGTACGGTGGATTCGCATTAATTCCACTACTACCACGTAGCAAAGACCAGGAAGTGGGTGGGGTGAAACAAAGTTTTCAGCACAGGAGCTGTAGTACATATTTTGATCCAAAGGGACCTAACCATAAGAGTAAGGGTATATAATAACGAAATGAATGGATGGGGAAGGACAGTTTAACACTTTAATTGAGATATTAATTATTGTGTATTAACTACTAATTGCTACATATTTTGTCTTTTTAATACAGTTTTAAGTCTTCTTACTTCCTCCCCCTCCCTCAGGAAATTTGGAAGTGACTGTCATCTTAAAATAATATGATTAAATTCTTATTTGTTTCTCTTTTCTTTTTTTTTTAAAGAGAAAAATAAAAAAAAAAAAAAGAATTTCAGAACAAGGTAATAGGAGGGTAACAATGGTCAATACATTACGTATAGCTATCTCCAAACTAGTTACTCAGAGTACAAGATATCGGCATTTAATGGTCCAAACAATATTAGCACAAACCTTTCTTTTCAATGAACTAAGAGAAATTGGTAGTATAACTATCTTAACTTAAAAAAAAAATACAGGGGCCGGTGAGATGGCTCAGCGGTGTAAGCGCCTGCCTTGCAAGCGCGAGGGCCCGAGTTCGACTCCCGGATCCCACATACGAAAAAGGGGCTGGTGATATCGCTCAGAGGCACGGGTGCCTGCTAGCGCGCGAGGTCCTGAGGTCGACCCCCCGGTACCCACAAAAAAAAAAAAAAAAAACATATATATTTATATATTTTTTTTCTTTTCCCTTCCATTTGTTTTTCAGTTTAAAAAAGAATAAAGCTACCTAATGACTAATCTTGTCTCCTATTTTTATATGCAGGTGCTAGGTATTAAAATATGCAGGTGCTGGGTATTATCTTGTGACTTAAGAAAAATGTGTTAATATTATAATTCTAAAATAACGCCCCGCTAACAAATCAGAAGCCAAAAGTCAATCTTACTTGTCCTTTGAAAGCATCAATGATGAACTGTAGTGACTGCGGCTGAACACATTCAATACATTTCTGTACAACATGGTTTCCATTCTGATCTTTCACACATTTGAGTACATGGCCATCGAGCTCCTTTACCATTTCACTCTGGAAAGAAAATGCCATATAATCTCCTCGTGAAATAACATAATAGAATTTAAAAGACCAAGATGTGAACAAAAAGGTACTAAAAATATTTCTTATAATTAAAAAATAAATAAATGAAACTTTCGAAAACTTTTCTCTGAAGTATAATTAGTAGAAACCATTGAAGTGAGAATTACTTAATTACTTCATGATTCTATTGTTCATACATGTTGAAATACAACCTAGTAATGTTGAATTTGTCATACTTAAGCTACTATTGTCAGCATACACTTCTCATAGTCGAGGCTGGCCTTGAACTTGTCATGATCCTCCTGCCTCAGCCTCCAAAACACCCAGCTAGTTTTTCTGTATCACTGACAAAATAACCTGTTTGTCTTACTGTAGCAACAGAACAAAACTGTGAAGAAATGGAGCACACATACTCAGTCTAAACATAGTCACTCAAAATGCCTCTCACCCAATAACAAAAAAATGAAAGCAACAAAACAAAACAAAACAAAAACTCTCACACCCAAAGAACTCTCATCTACCTTCCTACATAATTGTGGAGAAATCCTGTTAAGACAACCTACAATACAGACGCTTAGGTTTAACTGAAGTGGACTCAATTACAAAATACAATGAACTGAAGAATCCAGAGAATATAATACCATTAGTGACTACCTGGTCACAAAGACTGACTCCCAGTGCTTTGTATTTTCAAATGTAGCAGAGCAGACATTTAAAATATCTTTAAAATACCTATACCAGTTTGAGTTTTGTGGGAGAGAAGTTCTAAGCTTTTACATCATCAAATGTGCTGATTTTCTCCATTGAGACCTATCTTCAGTTACTCTAGAACTCAAGAATTCCCCCACAGAAATGATAAGGTTTGATTATACTTAATAATGTGATTAATGTATACACATGCATACATACACACTCCGTCCACTGAACTACATACTATTGTTCTTTTTTTTTTTAATGTGGGTACTGGGAGTCGAACTCAGGACCTCGCGCTTGCCAGGCAGGCGCTTGTGCCGCTGAGCCATATCAATGGCCCCATACTATTGTTCTTAGTTCCAGAATTTTACTGTATGAGTCAAAAAAGATTTTTTCTAAATTTATTACCAATACCTTTTATGAAAATTTTTGATGTTTTCATAATATATAAATCACATGCATTAAAAAATGCTATAATTAATTTCATATTAAAAATTATTTTAATAAGTTACCAAAAAAGTCCCATGAGTACATGACTGGAATTGTACTCTTTATGAACTTAAGATATTTAGATATTCCATCCAAGAACACAGTATATTTCTCAATTGATGTGTGTTCTATCTTCTCTCAAAGAATTATAAATCTTGTTAAAAGGATTATTTTTCTGTACAGTGATACCTTTAAGAAAATTACCATTGGAAATAGTAAAATGCATTCTGATATTGCAGAAAATCAAGTAAGCGAGTGACTGCAGAAACATGCATCATTTGGCGCTCTGCCTCCCACAGAGTGGGCACTCATAAATACCATCAATGAGATATGGAAAGATGCAAAAGGGAACGGAAGGACAGATCAAGGATCAGCTTTATAACTTTTAAGATAAAGTATTACAAAATTTTTTCTTAACTTACAATTACCTGCTGGTCAGAAGAAATAGACTCTAATGCTTTCTGAATAACACGACAGCCATACATCTGCAAGGCTAAAGGTAGAACATGACCACGAATACGAGTAGCCAGGGCTAATTTTTGATCCAAACTCCCAAACTGAAGGAAAAGAAAGTAATAAAAGGTGACCATAATATTATTTTGTTAAGCCCTAAAAGCACTCTTTGTAGCTTAATAAATTTGTTTTTCAAATATCATGCTTGATAATTATAGAGAGAAGGCATGAAAATAAAAGCTAATTAACAGACTCAGAGATGCTTGCAATGACAATTGTTTATTTTTTTGGGTTAAATCATATTATTTAAAATTTCCTTGTTATTATCATATTAACCACTTTTAACCTTCTTTTAGTATCTTCATTCTAGTAAAAATAGTCCTTCATCTTTAATACATGAACTTTGAGCCATACATTCAGACCACTAAAACTTACCCAGATAATTCTCAATCTGTATTCTGAAACAACTGAGAAAGAAACCTGTTAAATGAAGCTACTGGGCCGGTGATACAGCTCAGCGGCATAAGCGCCTGCCTGGCAAGCATGAGGTCCTGAGTTCAACTTCCGGTACCCACATATTAAAAAAAAAAAAAAAAAAAAAAAAAAATCAAGCTACTACAGAGATGTGTAGGTATGAACTAAAAAGTGGCTGAATTACTAAAGAAAACACACTTATATAAAGACTACAGGAGTATTAACTGATTCACCTAAGTCTGACTCCTAATGCTTTATATTTTTAGATATTAAGATCAGTATCAAGCTTTTTAAAATAGATTCATATATGTAAATTTAAGGCTGTGATAAAATATACATATATAAACAATAAAATATGCCATTTTAAAATATGTAATTCAGGGACATTATATTAACAATTGTTGGGTAACCACCATCACTGTGTGTTTCCAAATCTTTTGCACAGCCTCAAACAGAAATACTGTACCCACTCAACAGTAACTTCCCATATTCGTCTCTCAGCTAGATGAACCTGTCTGCTCTGTTTCTAAGCATGTGCTGTTGTAGGTACTGCATAGGTGGAACCCTGTGATGTCTGTCCTTTTGTGTCTGGTTTAGTTCACTTACCTTTATGTTCTCCAAGGTTTATATGCATTTTGTACTATGTGTCGGAACTTCAGTCCTAAATTTTTATGATGAATAATATTCCATTTTTATATACATGACATATTTTGTTTATCCATTTATCAGCTGATGGACACTTGGGTTGTTTTCTAACTTTTGGCTAAAGAACAGTACAAAGAACACTGTTGTTCTAGTCCCTGTTTTTAATTCTTTTGGGTATTTCCTTCATTTTTGATAAATGCTTTGGGTATTTACTTACTCATTATTTCACTTTTTATAAAAACTGTAGCCATCCTAGTTAGGTATAAAGTAGCATCTCATTGTGGTTTTGATTTGCATTTGCCCAGCAAACTTAGAATGCTTAGTATCTTTTATGGTTTGTGTCTAGATGTCCCCCCAAAGCCTCATGCAGTCATGGGGGCAGGCTTTTCAGAGGTGGCTGAATCTAGAGATGGTGATTGATTCATGGTCCAATGCTGGGATTATGGGTGGGAGTGCTATACCCACCCTAGGGTGGGTGGCCTACATACAATATAAGGGACAGAAAGAGTCTTCTCTGCCACTCCTCCCTTTTGCTCTTGCTGCTTTTGCTGTCTTCTGCCGCCACGAACTGTTGCCCTCTGCCGTGTGCCACTCTGCCTTGGAGCCAGCCGAGCATGGACTGAAACCTCCACAAACTGTGAGCTAAATAAACCTTTCCTCCTTTAACTTTGGGTGTTGGATATTCTGTCCCAGCAACAAGAAAAAAGTAACAAAGACGGTATCTTTTCATGGCTTATCAGCCATTTAAATTATCTTCTACAAAGAAATGGCTATTCAAGTCCTTTATCCATTTTTATTTTATTTTATTTTATTTATTTATTTATTTTTTTTGTGGGTACCGGGGGGTCGACCTCAGGACCTCGTGCGCCAACAGGCACCCGTGCTGCTGAGCGATATCACCGGCCCCTTTTTCGTATGTGGGATCCAGGAGTTGAACTCGGGCCCTTGCACTTGCAAGGCAGGCGCTTACGCCGCTGAGCCATCTCACCGGCCCCCTTTATCCATTTTTAAACTGGGTTGTCTTTTTGTTGCTGAGTCTTAGGACTTCTCTATATTTTCTGGATATACAATCTTTATTAAATATATGATTTGCAAATATTTTCTCCCAGTCTTATTTATATTTTATATGAAAGTTAGTAACCCAACTTGCAGAGCTTTTCTCAGCATTAAGTATGTAACAGGATGAATATACAAATACGCATGCTTACCTCAAAAAATTTCTGTATGACGTAGTTGCCAAAAACATCCGTCATTAGTTGATAGGCTGCCTGTAGAATTTCATTAAACACCATCTGTCGCTCAGCTGGAGTAGCTCTTTCTAGCTTCTGCTGTATGAATCTATGAGGGAAAAAAGTATAAATGCCATGACAATCTGCTGAAGCTTTGTAAAATCTGTTATTTCTTACAGGATCATTATACTCTCTCCCATATGTACATACACACACACACACACACACACAAATTACTTCCAGAATGTAAACACAGCTTGTATGTGGACAGCTGTTTTACAATAAAAAGACAAAAGCTATGAAGCATTTCTTTATAGTATCTTAAAATGACTAGTAGTTCAATTAACAAAAAACCTGTAGATAAAGATGTTTTATCTCTCTTGGGTTAATTCTAATTAATGAAAAGGAAACTATAAAGATTTTGTTGGTTATTCTTTTTCAAAATACACATACTACTAAATATCTGTTTTTAGAACATAATAAAAGAAACACTTAGAAATAAAGTTGCTCAACACGAATTGCTAACTAAGCTAGCTGCTTCAGTGATACAAAGTTCATTTGCAACTCTTAAGAACTTTAAGCTATAGGGAGATAAAATCTGTACACAACTATATAATCTAAAAACTACAAAAAGAGAAAAATGTAATAAATGTGTCAGAATTCTGTTCTTTTTAAAGTCTATCTTGACAACGCTAATTCACACATACTTCTCAAGCATCCCATCAAACATGTTTAATGTAACAATGTATCAAATAACAAGTACGGAATATTCCAATTTCAATCAAGTCACATTAAACATTAACCTATAAAGCAACACAACTATAAAAGTACAGGTTAATTTAACCTGTACTTTTATAATTTATCCTAATATAAAAGAAAAAGTATATAATCCATACTGGCTTTTTAAATGCTTCCAACATTAATGCAAATTAGCTGAGCCCAAGACAAGAGAAATTGAGACTTTTACTCCCAGCAAGTTTCAAAGCTGACACGCAGCGAAGTTACAAGTCACAGTCACCTACCTAGAGCCATGCTGGTCTTGGGAAAACTCGACTATGTGTCCAAGCAAGTCTCTAAGCTGAAGGTTTGGGAAGCGGTTGTTTCTGAAATCTTCCAATAACCTACTGCGGCCAGAAGGCATAATATCGGACCTATTGTACCGAAGCCGGGAAGGAGGAAAGAGCTGGCTGCTGGAGCTAAACAGACTGGAAGTGCCTGAAGCACTTCGGTATTTTGCTTCTGCTCCCGGTGCTGCAGAGATATATCGACCACTACCGTTTGTCAGTCCTCCTACAATAAAGCAGCGGTGGTCAGCAATGTTCTAAGTTGCTTCTCAAATAAGTTACTTGAATTATAAATTCAGTCAATAGTGACATACCCCCCAATTCCTAATGACAGGAAATTAAACTTGAGTAGGGAAAAATCTCATACATGTACTTAATGTAGATGATATATGAAAAAAGAGACTAGAAAACATCAGAAAATAAACCTGTATTTGATTTTAGCAGCTTTAATAAGAGCTAATGTCACACGCATTCATAGCAATACCAAGATATGAAAAGCTTTTTAAACAAGACTTTCATTTACATTAACGAGCAAGTGATAAGTAGCTAGGCTAACTTTGATTTTAAGCCACTGAAACTTTCGTTGATTGAAATTCATTCATAGTGTTAATGGAATAACATTGAATATTAAATCTGTACTTTTTGGGAAATGTATTAAAAATAGTCATATATAATTCTAAAGATAAATCATTTAATTAACTCATTAATTTTTGAAGCTTTTAAAAAGAAAAGGCCCCACAGTATAACAGATATACTAATTTAAAATTTTTTTTATTAAAAATACTCTCCACAAAATGCTATTCTTTGCAGATAAGAAACAGCACATATAAGCAGCAATTATTCCTAGCACCTTAACCATTTAATATAAATGAGCAAAAACCCTCTCAATTATGTAGTGTTCTACAAAAGGAAATTATAGGGCAGTCAATAGAAACAAAAATAAATACAAGCAGGAAATTGTTTTTATTATAACATTTTAAAAGTACTTGACAGTGTCCTTTTAAAAAAGAAAAATGTAAAGACAATTGTAAAATACAGATTTAGCAGTTCAGAAAAACAAAACGTGCTATCAGCTTTCTCGTATTTACCAACTCCACAGACTGCTGCTATGCAGCCAACGCACACAGCAGAGGTGATCCGAAGGACACACTGTCAGTGCAAAGCCGTCCAGAGACACTGAAGGCCAAGAGGAATTACAAAGACAGGGGGCAGTTGAGAGTTTCAATCCCAGTGGGACAATAGGGTTAGAGCACTCTTCTTTTGCACTCTGTCCCTACTCCCCTACCTTCTTTTTTTTCTTCACTGAACTTCCCATTCTACAGCATATTGTACATTTATTTGAATCCACAGCCCGTTCTCCAACTTAAGCACCATCAAATTACATTCATCTACATGCTAGATACCTAGTGCCTACGTCGGAGAGGGAGTGGATAAACATTTACTGAATAACAACTAGACAGCATAAACATTTATGTATCCACAGTTTCATTCCAGAGTATCTTATTTTCAAAGTATATAATTTAACAATTCATCTTATACACTAAAATCACTAACACAAATTCTCGTGTTTCAGTTCAACATAACTATTTCAATGAAATATTCAAAGTATGACAGAGTTCAGGGTTTCAATACTGTCTCAATTTCATCACTTCTGTCATCCTTCCAGTCCCCGTTACTAGTTTATACAGCTCCATGAACATTTTGTAACAATAAGGCATCTCCAGCCCATTTGATTCTTTAAGAATGCAATTAGCATGACTTTCCCACATACTACGTTTTTCTTTTTTTTGGGGGGGGGTATGTCATTCAGGATGTAGCCTCCCAAGTGCTGGGATTATCGGCATGAGCCACTAGGTCTGGCTCCAAATACTACTACTTTAATTGGGGCTTTATAACTCCCTATATCATTCCTGGCTTTCTCTACCACCCTGGCTCTTCTTGTGGGGTAGGAGTACTCAGGTCATCATTCTAAGCTGTTTCTATACACATTACGTCTTTCCTTTCAGAGGCCATTTTAATGATGTAGTAAAAATCTACGGCATCCTACAAGAGTTTAATGTCAAATCTTCAACGTAGTTTTCAAGTCATTATTTCAAACCTATTTCTCACACAAATTTCCTAGTAGTATCCTAATTATTCATTCTATTCCCCCATATCTTCTTCTTTAGTTATCTCTGTACCATTGCTGACCTTTAAACATTAGGCTTAATCTTATCCTTAATGCATTAAACATTCAACACCAAATTCAAAATACCCCCAAGAAATGATTAAGCAATTTTATTTAGTACTTTCTAAATTCCTATCAATATCCACTATGAATGTCTTCCTTGTCCAGATATTCTTTGATTCTATTCCATCAGCTCCCAACAAGCAACTCATGATGGCAATATCTAATAATACAAAACCGTGATTAAGTTTTTTTGTGTGTGTGTGTGGGTACCGGGGGTCGAACTCAGGACCTTGTGCACCAGCAGGCGCCTGTGCCGCTGAGTGGTATCACCAGCCCTTTTTTCATATGTGGGTACCGGGAGTCTAACTCAGGACTTCGTGCTTGCCAGGCAGGCACTTATACTACTGATGAGCTATCTCACCGGCCCTGTAATAAAGTTCTTAAAGACTAATTCATAGGTTCAATTATAAAATTGAAAAAATTAGTTTTACCCAGGGCAGGATACCTTTTTTCCTTACAAATTAACTAAATAAGCTTTAAAGCCAAATTTATAATATACTTTAAACATTTTAAATTTGGTAATTTACACACAAAGTAATCATCCGAAATATGTGGGACTGAGGAATCTTCTAACAAAACAGTGGACCTAAACTCTTCAAAAACTAAGGTAGTAAAAATCTGAACCACTTCAAGATTAAAGAATCATGACAAGTACATGTAATGTGTAATCACCTAAAGATCTTGGTCAATTGGATAATAGGCTTTCAAATCAATTAGTCAACCAATCTCCTACCCTCCCTCTCTTATGAAGGACAACAGTGAGACAACTGGCTACATCTGAATAAAGTTTGCTGAGTTGATAGTATTCTATCAGCCTTTGGCACTGTGGTTATATGAAAGGCTATCTTTATCTTCAGGAACATACACTGATGTATTTGTAAGGGTTATCATGCCTGTAACTTCCTTGGTGGTGCACAACTATAATCTCAGCTACTTGGGAGGGTGAGGCAAGAGGATGAGTTTGAGGCCAGCCTGGCCAATTTAGCAAGACCCTGTCTCAAAGTAAAAATGGCTGGGGATGTAGCTCTATGCAAAGGCCCTGGGTTCAACCCCTAGTACTAGGGTGGAAGGAAGGAAGGGCGAAAGAGAAGGAAAGAAAGAAAAGAGGGAGGGAAGGTAGGAAGAGGGGGAAGAATAGGAGCAACAACAACAAACTGTGTGTAAGGTGTGGGGAGAGAATGATAAATTTTCCCATACTCACTATTCTGCTACTGGTAGTCTGAAAATAGGTATGTTACACGCTAGATCAGCACTCTAATTTCACAGCTGCAGTCAGCAGGGCCCAAAAGTGAAATGGCATGCAGTTAGTCAGCTAAGACTCTTAGACCAGAGCTTACTGACACCACGGTGTGTTGCCCTTTATATGCTTTTTACATAGGTAACTTTCAAGTTCATGACAACCGAATGAAAGTAAACCTCTTATAATTTTACTAGCATAAATAACAATTTTACAAGTTTTCATTACTTTCTTTTTAGAATCCTCCCTTTAAATATCATACATCAAAAATATTTTAAAATAGTGAGAAAGGACTGGTGAGATGGCTCAGCGGTATAAGCGCCTGCCTGGCAAGCGCGAGGGCCCGAGTTCGACTCCCGTAACCCACATACGAAAAAAGGGCCGGTGATATCGCTCAGCGGCACGGGCACCTGCTGGCGCGTGAGGTCCTGAGGTCGACCCCCGGTACCCACAAAAAAAAAAAAAAGTGAGAAAAACATTGGAGAAAATAATGTGGTAACTGACCAAAAACCTCACAAACATATAAATCTGCTGAGTGTGGTGACAGGTGCCTTGTAATACCAGCACTCTGGGAGGTTGAGGCTGCAGAATTACAAATTCAAATGCTGCCTCAAAAAAAAAAAAAAAAAAAAAAAAAAAAAAAAGGCTAGGGATGCAGCTCAGTGCAGAAGACCATGATTAAGCCCCAGTACCATAAATAAATAAACAATCTATCTTTACTTTTCACTATTTTCTACCCCTCTGGGATTCGGAATAGCAGCTTCTCAATCTGTCATTTTCCATTTCTTCTATGACTTAAAATATTTTGGGGCCAGGCGTGGTGGCACATGAGTGTAATCCCACCACTTTAGGAGGACGAAGCAGGAGTATCACAAGTACAAGCCCAACTTAGGTCACTTAGAGAGAGGCCCTGACTCAAAAAAAAAGACTAGGAATATAGCCCTGGGTTCAATTCCCAGTAACACACACACACGTACACGCATGCAGAGTATGCACTGCATTCAAAATATGAATCTTTTTTATTAATGTTTCTCTAGACAGGCAGTATTATTTTATGCTGCTTTATTGTAAAACTGCTAAATGAGAATGCTACCTTAATAAACCATTGAGACAAATGAATCACACAGGCTCAGAGAAGCTAAACAACTTATTTAAGGAAGCATAACTAATAATTAGATTAAATTTCTTAATGTACAAATCTACTCAGAAGTTTGCTGTATTTCATGCAACATACTGAATGCTATATTCCACATTTAGACCTGGAAAATGACTGAAGTTATATAGGGTATAAACTACATAATTTTTTTCTAATTGTTATTAATAACTATATATTTGCCATATAAAGACATAAAAATTTTACTAGGAAAAGGCTGAGGCTACAATAACCTTACAAATGAACATGATCCTAATTAAAGGTATAATCTTCCACATCATTTTATAGGTTAACAGAAGAAAAGAATAAACATCTCAAGCATGTTATCTTAACTGTACCTATTTTATGAAAATATAACCAAGCATTAAATGCAAACTACAGACCAAAAGTTCTATAATTCAAAAAGAAATGTTTCTATTTCTATTGCCTGTGATTCTTTTCCAAAGGAAGTTAATACTAACTTAAAGGGGAAGATCATTACCAAGAAGATGTTTCATAATCTTCCCTCACTCGCTGAAGAGCATTTCAGCCTAAGTTTTAACATACAGCTTAGTCTCCAAACTAGATTCATGTAATTTATGTCAATAACCCACCTTGCTGATTTCTATTATTCCATCAAACAAAGGTAGAATTTTGTTTGGTTTCAAAAACTGCTTTAACTTCCTTTTGTGACAACCACCTCTGTGACTGATGAACATGAGAACATTAAAAATATAAACCTGTTCTTCCACCCTCAGCCAAAATAATTAGTAGCAGGATAAGCTTCTACTAGGTGCCTAATATGAACAGATGGGAAAAAAATTATTTCATGCTTTCAGATTTCACTTGCCATTTCTTTGGTTAATACCTTTGGTGACAGTTAATAAACCATCAAGGTGTATCAGCATATCCTTCTAAATATTACTGTTGATTTCTCACCAGTTTCCTGATGGAGGTGTAATAAAATTATAGGAGCTGGGATCCTTTTCTCAAACCATGATTACTAATAAGGATATATGCAATCTTAATTAAGCTTGGCTTAATAAATTGTGAGTATTGGGGAGAATAATTTGGATCTGAGGCAAACACAGTCACATTTATTTTCTCTCTTAAGAAAATACTACTTCCTGTAGTGGGAAGATGGCTGAACTGGGAAGGTATTGTGAAAGATGTACTTAACCAAGAACAATCATAAAGACCAAAAAGTACCCATGCCAAAACTCCAAAATTGATGTAAAACTTCATTTTCATACTGCAATACAGTTAAATATCCCTAATCAAAAAACCAAAATCTGAAATCCATAACTTGAGCGTCAATATGATACCACAAATGGAAAATTCCACACGTGACCTCATGTGATAGACTGCCGTAAAAATAGAGGCACGCTAAGTACAGCAATGAAATAACCTTCAGACTATGTGTATAAGGTATATATGATACATAAATCAATTTTGTGTTAACTTGGGTCTTATCCCCAAGATATCTCAATGTGCAAATATCCCAAAATCCAAAAAATTTGAAATACTTCTGGTCCCAAGTATTTCAGATATGAGACACTGAATTATATTCTAAACAGTAGGGTACTGACATAAGAAAGAGACTATATTAATTAGGAATAGCCAAATAAAAACACATTAATATAGAAATCTAAATAGGATATAAAATATTTTTTTAAAGAAAGTAACCAGTGTCCTTCATCAAAAATAGTAATGTCAATAAAACTTAAAAAACCAAAACTACTCAGTTCCAACCACCTGAACATTTACTGAGATCTGACTATTCCAAAGTTGCAGAGAAAGGTCTAGGATTTTCTGTTTCTAACATAATTGGCGGGGGGGAATCCTCCAAGTAACTCTAATACCATTCAGTCAAAAGTTAATCTGGGGCCGGTGAGATAGCTCAGCGGCATAAGCACCTGCCTGGCAAGCGCGAGGTCCTGAGTTCAACTCCTGGTACTCACATACGAAAAAAGGGCCGGTGATATCGCTCAGCGGCACAGGTGCCTCCTGGAGCACAAGGTCCTGAGTTCGACCCCCGGTACCCACCAAAAAAAAAAAAAAAAAAAAAAAGTAAATCTGGTACAGGGCCAGGGATGTAGCTCAGCAGCACAGCACCTGCCTCACAAGCAGGAGGCTATGAGTTTGATTCCCAGTACACACACCCACCCACCCACCCACCCACCCAAAAAAAAAGTAAATCTGGTACAAAGACCATACAGGAAAGACAATACTTCTAATGGAGAAAAGTCAGTTTCTACAGAATGGAATCATAAAATACCATGAAGTGCAGTATGGTAGCATCACTGTCGTCACTACACTGGAGCTGCTGTTTTTGTCTGCATTTACCACAAACCTAAAAAAACTTGATGACAGTGTATGGATGGTGTTTCTTTTCCAGTCAAGCAAGGAGTCTTACCAGTAGGTACTTGACACTGGTTGAATAAGTAAATTTTTTATCATAAAAATTCTAGAAAGGTAGCTAATAAACCATATAAAAGATGAACATTAAATAGCAATTTCAGTAATGATGAATAAAACTTGCCATTTGTATTCTATTTAAAATATTTTTCAAGTAACATAAAGATGATCCATATCTGATTGTGACTTAAAAACTGCTAATAAAATAGTTTAAGAGAAAATTTTTTTTCTTTTTAGGTACCGGGAATCAAACTTAGGACCTTGCGCTTGCCAGGCAGGCACTGCACCGCTGAGCTATATCCCTGGCCCCAAGAGATTTTCAAGGTTAAAAAAACCCCACATTTAACTGGAATTAAAGGTCAGCTGTTAGCATGTAAAAGTCTACAAGAAAGCCAATATAGTGACATTCAAACTCATTTTTTCCACCAAGTCAGAATAGGTTAAGTTATATTTTTATGGCATTACAGTATTATGAAAACCTCACGGAGATTCTGACGTTAGGAAAAAGATCATTTTAATTTATTGAGATAGATATTACACAGAAATAAAAGCATCCTTTGAGAAGTGAAATGGCATCTTTTTTTCTTTTCTTTTCTTTTTGAGGCAGGGTCTCACTGTGTAGTTCAGGCGGACCTTGAGTTCTCTATGTAGCCCAAGCTGGTCTCAAACTTGTGGTGGTCCTCCTGCCTCAGCCTCCCAAGTGTAGGGATTACAGGCATGTGCCACCAGGCCCAGCGATACGGCATTTGATCTGAGACCAAACTCAAAATTTCTGTTCTACTCTTCCTAAGGTCATGACTATAAATATAGTCACTTCATTTCTTTTAGAATGAAATGTGTGTGTGTGTGTAGTATGAAACAGGATTCAAAGTCCATTTCTCCTCGTGGGTATCTAGTTGCATCAGCCTAACTTACTAAACAGACCATTCTTTTCATATATACTCTGTAGGGGTACCTTAATCATGTAATTTAATGAGCAAGCCTACTTCTGAATCCTCTATTCTGTACCTGTGGTCTAATTTATCTATCCTTGTGCCAACATTGTAATTTTAATTGTAGCTTTACAAGTCTTTGTGTCTGGCAGTATTAAATTCCCTAACTTTGTTCTTCCAGATTGTCGTGGTTCTGCTTTTCCACTCGCCTCTTTCCCATCCCACTCCACCCCCATACTGGGGATTGAATCCAGAGCCTGTGCACTGCGCAACATTCCCAGTTCTTTTTAAATTTTGAGACAGTGTCTTGTCTTGTTAAGTAGCTCAGGCTAGGCTCAAACTTGTGATCCTTCTGCTCCAGCCTCCCAGAATGCTGGGATTAGAGGTATGTGCCACCACATCTGGCTTTCATTCACATTTTTTAAATTAGCTTGTCAATTTTTTTTAAAACCTGAAAAATTTTTATTGAGATGGTCTAAACCTATCTACTGAAAAGAATGTTGATATCTTCATAATACTCAGTCTTTTGACTCATAAATGTGGTATGTACTTCCATTTACTTAAGTCTTCTTTTTAACTTCTGGCAGCACTTTACAGTGTAAAGAACTTGCCCTTCTTCCATTGGATTTATTCCTAGGTACATAACAAGGAAACATTCTCAAGTGAATATATCTTCTCCAAATAAGATACAATTTTCCAATGCCATCCCATGATACATACTGCTTTCATTTTTAAAGGTATTTGGGGGCCGGTGAGATGGCTCAGCAGCGTAAGCGCCTGCCTTGCAAGCGCGAGGGCCCGAGTTCGACTCCCGGATCCCACATACGAAAAAGGGGCCGGTGATATCGCTCAGTGGCACGGGTGCCTGTTGGCGCGTGAGGTCCTGAGGTCGACCCCCCGGTACCCACAAAAAAAAAAAAAAAAAAAAAAAAAGGTATTTGGCCAAAGTTGAAAATCTCTCATAAAGCACTTCTGCCTGTATCTTAAAGGCTACTTTTTTGTTCCTGTGCTTCTTAAATGTACGTTGTAAGAGAAGCAAGATGTAAACTCCAAGATGTAAATTCTTAGTAGATTAAATGACGTACAGAATAAAGCTCAACTAATTAAAGAAAGAAAAAGCTCCTATTTGTAAAATATACATGGGGAGGGGATAAGAATACCCATTTAAAAACATAAAAGATTAGACTTTAAAATTTTTTTCCAACTCTCATCCCACAAACTACCCCCGCCCCCCCATTTAAAATATTCAGTGGTATGCAGTGTTCGGGTCAATGGAAAGTAGCAAGAAAAGAATGCATTAGGGAACTGATGAGGGATAAAGTCAAAGGGTCATTTAAACACAGAGGAGACCCAGGAATTATGAGCTAAAGATCAAGTACAATGTTGGTGAAACATTGTACATAAATTATAAACTATTTCTTTCCATTTGGTATCTCTTTTCATGTGGGAGCTACTCGAAATTTCAGTGTGACAATCTCTTCTGTGTGTTATGAAAAGTATAGTGGCTGCTGGACATGTAACACCAACAGAATCTCTAAAATAATTGTGATAAGCAAAAAGCTGTTGCGGTACACTGCAAAACTCCTTGAGAAGTCTAGCTTTAGATAAGTACTCCTCATTTGAAGTACTTGGGAGTAAACATATTTCAGATTTCTGAGTTTTTCCAGATTTTAGAATATCTGTATGGAATTTACAGGTTGAGCATCCCTATTCTAAAAATTTGAACTGAAATGTTCCCTTTGCTGGGCTCAAATTTGTGATCCTGGTGCCTCAGCTTCCCAGAATGCTGAGATTACAGGTGTGTGCCAGCACAGCATGTGCAAAATATATTGTTTTTACGTTTTCCTTAAAGACTATATATGAAACAGAAAAACGGCACACAGCCTTACAATCAACTTTGCCACTTTTTTTTTGGGGGGGGAGTATTTTTTTGAGACAGGGTCTTGCTATGTTGCTATGCAGCTCAGGCTGGCCTTGAACTCATGTAGCCCAGGCTGGCCTCAAACTCGTGGTGGTCCTCCTGGCTTAGCCTCATGCATCTCCAAACCCAGCCACACTTGTTTTCATGTAAGAGGAGGGAGCTAAACAAATCTGCCGAAGTCCAGCAATTTTAACAAATAACAACTACTTAACATATTTCTAACATAAAATTCTGTGATTAAGAGACCAGTCATGAAATTTTCTGATCCACAGAAAATGCATCCCATTTACTTAATGAATACATGGTACTAATGAATCTTCAGAATTGACAGCTGCCTTTCAATAAAGTAATTTTACTGAGTTCAATGATACTTTTTAGTATCTTTTTCTTAAAATAAAAAAGCAGACAGCTCTTTTTTAAAACAAAGAGACATAAGGGAAGAAGCTATTAATCAGTCAAAACCTATATTATAACAAAAATACAGAGTACTGCTTTGTATCTTAGAAGCTCCAAACTAATCTAAATAAGCATAAAAATTTAGGTGAAATCAGAAACTACACACATTTGTAAGTTTATTAAAAGAAGGAAAAAAAAAAAGGATACGATGAGCAATTAGCTAGTAAGTTCCAGGCAGAAGAATAAGATGATACTGTAAGACATAATGGAAATAATCAATGTTCTTCAGTGCGCCTCAACTTATGGTGGGGTTTCATCCCAAAAAACATACCACAAACTGAAAATACTGTTAAATCTGTAATGTATAAATATACCTAACTCACCAAATACTGTAGTTTAACCTAACCTATATTAAATATGCTCAAAAAACTCACATTAAATCTAACACACAATTTCCTTTACAATAAAGTACTGACTCTCATGCATTTCACTGAATACTACACTAAAAGCAACAAAGAGAACTGTTGTACAAGTATGCTTCTGCACCGCTGTAAAGTGCAAAGATGATGAACCATCTAAGGTGGGGGGGTCATCTATATCTCAAAATACTATATCAGAGAGAATGATCAAAGAAAAACAACTGCAGGTAGATTTTTCTCTCCATTTTTTGTAATCAATATAACATGAGAAAATAATTCATTTAATATTCAATGCTTAACCTGAAGCCCAGACTTACAGTCTTTTTACATTTTAAGACAAAAACTATTAAAGTTCTCCTCATTCCTTTCTGCTTCTTTCTCTGACCTTCAATAATTTAAGTGCTGCTTTTAAATAGTTACAGTCAACATGGAAGCCCTAAAAGGGCTCCAAGTGGCCAAAGATGTAAGGATGAGGATAAACACCTCACCTTTGGAAGTTGCTAGGACACCAACTAATTATTCTGAAAGTTAGGAAATAAGGTAAAGAATCAAGCCTTATCCTTATTCCTCTATGAACTGTCAGGACAACCTCACAATTGAGGAAAAATTCTTCACAGAAAATTTCCAGATAAATGTAGAAGGAAAGACTAAGGTAAGAACAATTTGCACCTCTAAAGATGAAAACACTTAGGCAATAAGCAAAAGGTTGCTAAAATCAGGTAGATTAGAGGGCAAATTTCATAATGCAGACAATCAGATATATCTCCTCATATGGTACAACAGAAAAGTACATGGAACCACATTTTGGCAAAATAAACCAACCAATCTATCAAGCATCTGACCAAGCCTCTAGATCAAATTCCATTTACAGGAAATGGAGAGACATAGGCACATGATGAACACCACCATTCAAATGTAGTCAGCAAAACAAAAAATATGGAAAATTCAATAGGACAAAATTTGACATATGGAAAGAAGAAAAAAAGATGAAGAAACAATTACAGATTAAAAGACATCCCAAATGAAGCAATGTATGGGCCTTATTTGGACCCTGATTTAAACAAAACAACTGTATAAAAGATATTTACATCAAAAAGGGAAATCAGAATTAATGAGAAATTATTAATTTAAAAAGACATGATACCATAGTTACCATCATCATACCATGGTTATGATTATTTTTAGTTCTTAAAAAGTGTCTCAGGGCCGGTGAGATGGCTCAGCGGCTTAAGCGCCTGCCTCGCAAGCGCGAGGGCCCGAGTTCGACTCCCGGAACCCACATACGAAAAAGGGGCCGGTGATATCGCTCAGTGGCACAGGTGCCTGCTGGCGCGCGAGGTCCTGAGGTCGACCCCCCGGTACCCACCAAAAAAAAAAAAAAAAAAAGTGTCTCTTAGGGGGCCAGGGATATAGCTCAGCAGCAAAGCACCTGCCTGGCAAGCACGAGGTCCTGAGTTCGATTCCTGGTTCTTGAAAAACAAAAACAAAAAATGTCTCTTAGCTATTACATATATGAAAGTAGAAGAATAAAGTTATTTTTTCATGCTTCTAAGATCAATGTTTAAAAACGGCTGCAAATTTGCACAAAAGTTTAAAAATTATTATAATAAACACTCAAAACTTACAAATTAAAACTTACAAATTAGTCAATCAAAAAGTGACTACTAGCCACCCTATTAGTAATATTTATGTTGACTAAATAACTATTTTAAAAAATGAATCATCTTTTTTGGAAAGCCTGTATTAGGCATTTTCTGTGAATTTCAAATATCTAACACAAAAGAAAGAGTGCTAAGTTAAAAAAAAAGCTTAGTATGTTTCATCGAGTATTTTAAGAATGCAGAACTCAAGGTCTACTGATAGCTATAATGGTTGTAATGCACACAATCTTAAAATAAAACATCCTAATGACCTAGAATTAATTACAATTAATTCAAATGAGACAGAACTTCTGTTATCTTCTGACTATATTATTAATATGTGGACTGAGTAAAATGATTAATAAAAATGAACACATCAATTCCATGTTTATAGATATTTTATGTACCAGCAGTCAAGACTTAATTCAAGAAGAAATTTGCTTCGAAGATTTATAATTAAAAACATATATTTTAGATCAGAGTGCCTGGAGGCCTTACATTGTGGTTCAATCATATGGAAGTACAGGATAGATTATTTTCATTTAACAGTATTTTGACAAAATTTTAAAAATTTTGTTGAAATTTGCAGCTGTTTTTAAACATACTGACCTTAGAAGCATGAAAAAATAACTTTATTCTTCTACATACTATTAAATGAAAATAACACAAGTTTATGGAAATTCTGTATTATTTTCAACTTGGTTAGGTCTATGTGTTGTTAACATCATTTGCCAGTCACATTACAACTAAAGCTGAGAGAAACTGGGGGATCACCACAGAAAATAATAGAATAATTCCAAGCAGAGCTTTACTGAAATATAGAATTACGAGACAAAGCTAAACTAAGGATTCAACTACGGGAACGAAAAATACTAGACTATAGTACAGATCTACTGGCTCAAGGTGGTGATTATTTCCTGTAACTGACTAGAATTCCTTTCTTAGCAGCTAGATTCTAAAGAAAAGTCTATAAAAAGTAGAGAAGCACGTAACTAGATTGCAGCTTAATTACAGACATCTAGAAAGTCACTTAAAGCCAGCTTCTAAGCACTCTATGTACAAAAAATGCCATTTATATACGTTGTAAAGCACAACACAAGCAGTAACAGTTGGAACAGGAATCTGATCTCAAAACTTACCTATGAAAAGATGACAGGACATGACAAATATTATCTTAACAATAAAACACAAAACTATTAACTCTATTACTAGATTTCTTATGTTCTAAATTTCTGTGTCCACTTCAAAGGCATGTATTATTATGAGGAAGGGACGTGTCTGAGTAGTAATAGAATGCAGGAACTGAGCAGCTCATAATAGATGATAAATGAAGAAAGCTGTTAAGAACTAACCATGTTTGAAAAGTCTACATGAATAGCGCTGCAAAGTAGATTTTAAGTTGCCATCCAAATAAATTAATTGGTTGTATATATTCAATTGTTCCTTAAAAAGCAAATCTCGGGCCGGTGAGATGGCTCAGCGGCATAAGCGCCTGCCTTGCAAGCGCGAGAGCCCGAGTTCGACTCCCGGAACCCACATACGAAAAAGGGGCCGGTGATATCGCTCAGCAGCACGGGTGCCTGTTGGCGCGCGAGGTCCTGAGGTCGACCCCCCGGTACCCACAAAAAAAAAAAAAAAAAAAAGCAAATCTCCTGAAGGGCAAAAGTCCACAATTTGAAGGACCAGAGCCTTTATAAACAAGAACCCTAGCCCATCATATAATAACATAAATTTAAATGATAATCACTGTAACAGATACTTCTGTTATATGGACAATGACTGTATTAATAAGCTTGAAGTAAAAGTAGTTATACTTGCATGATTGGGAGTTGGGATCAAACAGAACTGCTAATTTATAGTCTCTGATTACAACAGCAACGTTATGTTTTAAATCACAAGCTATAAATATTTCCAAGCATATAAAAGTCAGCAATAGAATCGTTCAGTTTCAGCTGCAGTAATTAGAATAACAAAAATTCAAAACCTAATTTTTAATGAAATAATTTCTTTGAAAAGATAGGGATCTACACAGTCTAATGTTCAAAAACCGTTCAAAATATATTGTTACCAGAGAGGGATAAAAGGTAACCACATGTCTAATAATCTGAAGGCAGGGCAAATAAAAGTTTTAAATGCTCCAAGGGATACAAGACTAAAACATTTTTTTCTTTAACGGCATATTCAGATGTTAGAGAAGTATGTGGCCCAAGCCAATCAGCTTCTCTACTGCACAAACATACTAAATTCATACTCCTGATACAACTCTTGTAAAACGGCCTACCATTTGAAGGCCAAAACAAAAGCCATTATACTAAACTAAATTATTTAAGTTTGGTTACTGTGTAACTAATGTTTTTCTTATGGTGTGCAAAAACTTTTGATAGTTGACTTTTCTGATGCTCTAAAACACACAAATCAAAAGCACAGACAAGAAAAACACACCATTGTACTTCATAAAAGAACATAAGATACAATAGGGGGTCTTTACCTTACTGTACATTAGACCCTCACTTTGAAATTTTAAGGAAAGTAGAGCTTTCAAAAATGGCTAATATCCAAAAGCAAAAGCAATTTGGCATGTTTTATCCAACATCAAGTATTTTACATATATTATAAACACACACAAACACACATACATGTATATATACAAATAAAAAGGGTTTTGGGTTTTTTTTTACCTAAATGCAAACTGGATGAGGATCCATGTGATGAAAGTGATGGCGGTGGCGTAAGTGAATGTCCTGGAGTTTGGCTTGGCAGAGGCATGCCTATTGGACTTGGAGAGGAGGAAAATCCCAGACTATTGTAAAATGGTTGCCCTATGGGTGCTAGGCTGCTACTAGATCTTTTGTACAAGTCAGAGCTAGTAGATAGAGACTCTCTCCTTGTGGCACTACTACTTGCAGAACTGCCAACTGAAGAAGAAATAAAAAAAACCCTAATTACATACAGTGTTAACTGAATAAAACCTACCCCCAACTCTTGCTGGGCAATAACAGAAGTGATCACAATAATTATTTTTAGAAACATTATGGAGAAGATAATTACTGTGATAACTATATACACTAGCTTATTAATCATAGAACAGTGTAAGTGCACCCCAATAAAGTAACCAAATACTTCACAGATCAGTCATGTTTCATTATTTCACTCATATTTTTCACTGACATGTATGATTACTGTGCTTTAATAACCTGGTATGATTTGTAAATCCTGGAATTGCAAGTTGTCTACTTTAAGACATGCTAAAGATTCAACTCCAGTACAATTAACTTTTGGTATTATCCTAATCCCTGGAACCTGGTTCTTAGACTCAGTGCTAAGATTAGACTTATAAATGGAATATTAAAACATTTCCTTCACCATTCACAACTCATCTGGCTGCTAGCTGTGTTCAAAACATAACCCTTTAAATCCATATTGGCCCGAATATCAGTCAGTTGTGAAATACAGATGGGAGCTAAGTGTTTTTCATACTATACATTCTCCCTCTTCCCCAACCATTATATTACAAAATATGTATATAAAAATACTACACTTATTTTTAAAGACTATCACCACACCAAAGACATGCTTTCACTTCCTATCCCAGGACTCTTCATTCTTAAGATTCCAGTACACCTCCTGAGCTCCTTACTCAAGTAGAAGAGAGATGATATTTTCCCCCTATTTATTTTACTTCATATCCCGTATCACACTACCTACCAAATCCTCTTCTTTGTATTCATCCTCTAAATACTTTTTTCCTTTTTGTATGCAGCAAAATCATAAAACACCATGCAGGCCTTGGTGAGTAATACATGTTTACAAGAGAAAACCCGAGATCTGGATGTTAACATCCATTTTGATAATCAAATTCTTTACCACGTGTTAAACTCCCAATTCTCAAGTCTCATTAAGAGTCAGTTACTTTGATGTATACTTTCTTCTCATTTCTAAGCATTAGCCTCCTCTGTGAATACTTTTATTCTAAGAGAATTTCATATTACAATTTCTTAACCTGCCAAATAAAATTTTGAAGGACAAGCTCTATATTCGGACCAATATGGCAATTCTTTTCAAGGAATTGTGAAGTTTCTATTAAATCTTGCTTTTCTAATCACAAGTTATATACAAGTAGGCCATACGAGGTATGGATTAAAGAAACAATTAACAGAGGGCGTGATGGGTAAACCAAGTTAAGTTTATAACACAGATAAGAATCAAAATACACCGGTTTTGCCAAATTCAAAATTCTAAAAGGAAAAAAGTTCAGGCTCATGCTATTGAATTAGACAAGAGATTATAATGCTTCTCAACCTTTAATACCAGTCAATGCAGTTTCTGAAAAATTAATCGTGTATTATTAAAAATTTTACATTTTAAGACATCATATAACAGGAAACTGCTAGGTAGCTATATGCACTTTAATAGCAAAATAAATATAAACATTAATGTAATAAATAGCTCTTTTTGAGTTCGTTTTAGCAAAATTGTCAATATATACTACATTAACTACGCTAATTTAAAAGGACACTGTCAAAGTGATTTTTTTGAAAACATTCATCTTATATACTATACTTTAAATTCCTATTTATTTCAAAAAACAATTTAACTGATAAAAGGACAACGGCTCTCTATGAGGGCAACAGCATTATCATTCCTCTGGTAAATAACCAAAGAAACCAGTTTTGACACATACAATATCAACTCTCCTCTGAAAAGAAGATGTCATGCCAAACATTTAAAAACAAGTCAGAAACTACTTCTAACATAAAGAAGCTGGCCTCAATTAGTATATGCCTCAACTATATACAACATATGAAACAAAATGTACCTAAAATATCTAAGAACCTAGACAGAATGGAATCACTCATCATTCATTTACTATGCATAAAATGTTAAATTATTAACTTTCAATTGTAACAGCACTTCTAA
The DNA here is from genome assembly GCA_028451465.1 of Erethizon dorsatum. Classification (NCBI taxonomy): domain Eukaryota; kingdom Metazoa; phylum Chordata; class Mammalia; order Rodentia; family Erethizontidae; genus Erethizon; species Erethizon dorsatum. The sequence continues at coordinate 74,432,454 of CM051824.1, read as the reverse complement.
AGTAATAGGTAGTAGAGAGAATTATTTAATTACTATATTACAATGGCTAAATTTCCTGGCCATCTAGTATCATAAGCTGGTATATTTAACACTATTCAACAATAAAATTTCATCACATAGGAAAGAGAAAAACTATGTGTATACATAATCGTATTTTAGCTTTCATATGCATATGCAATTATCACATAGTGTGAAATAGCGTTGGGCAGACTTGTTGTAAGAGCTGCTGTATGCATAGCACTGGAGTAACTCTCACAGCATCCAACAGGAGATGATGGTAGACTGTTAAGTGGTAGTTGGGGGTGGCAATCACTAACACTGTCTCAATGAGAGTCAAACAGACCTTCCCCAGGTTGGATGTCAGGACTGAGCAAATGATGCTTGTAAGAAAGGGATGAAGTTCAGTTTTTGGGAAAGAGGCATCTCTAGGGGACAAAATGTTCATGCCGACCATTTCCTAAAGGCAGAGGGACAGTCTTAATGAAGAGAAATAGGAATATGGAAGAACTAAATAGGGGGACCTACGAGTCTGCCAGGCCATCAGTGACACTTTAAAAAGGGCACATAGAGTTCACCAAAGCTCTATTTTGTGACTGACAATCTGTAGTTTGGAAACTAGTTATTTCCACTAAGTTTATTTTTAAATTATATATATGTTCTTTCTATTTTCCTCAGAATATTTAGGATTCTTTTGGGGAAAACTGTGTTAGAAAGAAGGAATGAATCTTGCAGAAATGTGTGAGCTTGACATTAGAACTACTGACTCCAAAAGGAATTTAAGAACCTATGTAGAAAAACTGAAAGACTAAACCAACTCCATGTTCACTAGATTTTCTCAGTTCTTGTGCCCATTCTTTAGAAAATTTTGCTTGAGTCAAGTGTGACTCTTTATTGTATTTCATTAGAACAAAAACAGCATTCTGCATCTAAAGTTTACAGCTATTCTAGAGCATTCCTTCTACAAATATGAAGGCTAGAAGTTCAGAATACACTTTCCCAGAGAACTGGGAGCCTGTGATGACTGGCATTATGTTAGTTTTGTCATTTTCCATACCACAAAAGACTATAATTTGATGTGGTGGGGAAATAGGTGAGAAAAGGATATTAAAGATTCTATGATGTTAACAGAAACAGAAAATCTCTTGTGAAGCTGTTAAAAATTATGATTTAAGCCTTTCATAATGCTAAGATATTCCTTTAAATGAATTCTTAGCGACAAAGGCTAAATTATTTAATCTAAAATAAAGTATACTGGTAGTTTCTTAGGGGCTCGTTTAGAATGTTTCATTATACATACAAATATATATGACAAAGAAACGTAATGAACCACCAGCCCCTAGTAAGAATAAATCATATGACAGGCAAATAATTATATAAAAAGCATCAAAAATTTTAAATGCGGAGGTATTTACCTCCTCAAACAATATTATATGGAGAATAAGAACTACTAGTTAGCATATAGTATACTGTTCTAAACAACATTACTAAAACAAAAATTATAGTAACAAACCTTTAAAGCTAGGGGAAAGAAGAAATATTACATTTGAGTAAAGGATGTGCTGCTAGAAATTAGTTAAACATTAATAATCTAAGAGATCTGCAGGAGATACTTTTTCTTCTACAAAATTGAGCCCATAAACACTTTATTCCTGTCCTTTCTACACTATATGCTATTATTGCTTATCTTAATATTTAGAACACACAAATACCTCACAGCCACTTAGCAGAGTACACTCATCTTAAAAACAAACTTACCTGATGAACCAAATCCACTGAGGGCTGAGCCTATAGCAGCACCCAAAGAGCTACCACTTCCAAAGCCAAGAGATGTACTTCCAGGTTGACCAGGTCCATGAGAAAATAAAGAACTGCTCTGGGAGTTATTAGTCAAAGAACTGCTCCCATAAAATGAGTTAGACTGCAGATTAGTGCTTGGTGGCTGCTGCTGCTGCTGCTGCTGCTGCGGCGGCTGGGTGCCAATTGGCCGAAATAGACCATTCGTGCTGCTTGTAAGACTATTTGCAGTTCCCCCAGCTGCTGCTGCTGCTGCTGTAAAACAAATTTCAGATACTTCTTCAAAGTAACCAGAGCAGTAATATTTTTTAAATGATATCTCAAACAGTAGAATAATAGCCCTAAAGATGTTAGTTACACTTACCAACTTGTGCTGCTGCCGAACTAATTAAAACAGGGGTGGGAGCCATTAATCGAACTGGAGCTCCAAGGCCAGTTCTTGCTCCAGGGCCAACCACTAAGGCACCAGTCTGATCATAATAGGCAGTCGGAGCTAATACTTGATAGCCTAGATAACAAAACAAATGCTTATTAATAAAAGCACTTATTATAGAAACATGCATATTTATTATCCTTCATATTTGTGTCTTCAACCAAAAACAACAGCTATTTTATACTATTACTATAAAGCCCTTAAAATACCTTCAATATGAAAAGCAACATAACTGAAAAGGTGTTACTAAATACATGAAGAAGTAACAGAATGTAGTTAAACATTTTTTCTCTAAATTTAAACAGATACCTTTAATAGAAATGTCTTACTTACAGGCCACAAAAAAATTACTTTTGTTAATATAAATACTATAGGTTCCCAAAAGCTGATAGTATAAAAATATTACCAGCTGGTCAGTTGTGAGACAATAGGTAGATTGGGAAAGTGAGGCAGAACACTATAAAAATGTTTAACTTCATTATACAATTTCAGTAAAGTTCTAAAGTAAACCAAGTGTTTCATTACCAATATTCTCTTAGATTTTCATTTGGAAGCATCTCTTTACAAACTTAAAATGTGTTCTGAACAAATAAAATCGTAAGATATTTGTAAAGGTTCTCAAGCTAGAGTTTGAATAAAATCACGCAGACACTAGTTTCATTGTAGACTTGAGCACAAGTCAGGTAACAATTTGCATTATTCCTAACTATAGGAGAGTGAAATTTACCTCTGAGCAGCCTTTCTCAAGAGATTCCGCCTCTGAACCAAAGAACAAACAAAATGATTCAAGTGACAAATTTTGTTAATTTTCCCAAGGATGGTACATACTAAGTACTCTCTAGAGGCACAGGACAGAAGTTAACTATATATAAATAATGGTAGATACTACAGGGTAACAAGGTTAATGGTTTCCTGGAACTCAGGTTGAGAAAGGGTGCCTTACACAGTGACAAGAACTCTGCCTAGCTGTCTAATAACTACCTGTGAAAATTTACTGAATTATACTCCAATATCAATTTTTGTGTTTTACTCTATTAAGACCATGCAGAAACAAAAGTCAACAGTAAAATTACAGTCATAAAGCAGCATGAAAACTATGCTTTTAAAGACAGTAGACTAGGGCCAGGGATATAGCTCAGAGGCATAGCGCCTGCCTGGCAAGCATGAAGTCGTGAGTTCGATCCCCGGTACCCAAAAAAAAAAAAAGGGACAGTAGACTACATTCAGCTCAAGTATAATGAACTACGCTGGGATAAACACTGTGCACCACTAACACTTTCACATATATTTTCAGTAAATACAGCAATTCCAGGCAAGTATAAACATTACCACATTGTTAATAAAACAGCCACATTACAAGGAAGCCTCAAGCTATAGGTGCCAGACAACAGTTTTAGCTGGTGCATATGGCCTAGTCCTAAATTCAAGATACACAAAATATTCTTGCTTAAAAGCATTATTGTCTATTTAACGTCTGAATATGAATTAAAATATAAAAGTTAACCCATGTGGACATTTGGCTGCAACACTCTACTCAAAAATTGAATACCACGTAAATGCTATTTAACCAAATAGTGTACATAAATTCCCAAAGACAGGCATTTGCCTACAGCCAATTCCTCCAAGACTTATTTATTTCACCTTCGAAATTTTTCTCAAATCCCCCCATTCTTCTGACTGCCAATGACCTGTCTGTCTACCTCTATATTGTCTGTCCACAGTTTTTTTTTTTTTTTGCCTCATTTCTATTATCTATTCTCCAGAGTGGTCTTTTCACATCCAATCTAACACTATACCCTTACTCAAAACCTTTCGAAGGATTTAAAATGAAAGGTAAATCTCCAAATATGGCCCACAATATGATCTGTTGGTCCTTGGCCACCTTTCCAGTTTCACCTGGCACTCGATACCATTAAAGTCTGTGAATAAGGAGGTTTTGAACTCCTCAAAGGTGTCATGTTTCCTCTTACCACAGAATGTTTTTCTTTCCCTCTCCCATTTCCAACTTAGCTTAATTCTTTCATTGTTCATGCATTCGTCCATTTGACAAATATTTATCAAGCAGCTACTACATTAGCCAGGCACTACTCTATGTATTGGTATACAGTAAGGAATTAGGAAAAAAAAAAGGATCTTCATCCCAAGGAGATAAATTTCTACTGCAAACAAAAATAAATAAAAGTATGCCAGATTGTTTCAAGTACTACAGGGAGACAAAATGTAAACAAGGATAATGGATAAGAAGTATTGGATGATGACAGTAGTGTTGCTGGGGGTCAAGAAGAACCTCTGTAACTAGAAGATGTATGAGGCAAAATCCAAAGGAACTGATAGAATAAGTCAAGCTGACTTATATAGAAATAGATCTCCAAATGGAGGGAACAGAAAGTAAGTCAATATGGCTACGACAGAGTGAGAATAATCAAAATGAACAAGAAGGGACTAGATTATTATACGTCACTGTAAGAAGGTTAGATGTGGGGTGTACAAAGAAAGGAGCTAAGGACTAGTCCTACTTTGGTCCAAGTTTTATAATGGACACCACAACGCATTTGTTCAGTCCATACTTTCCTATTTACTAACACAACAAACAGTACTTTCCCACAGCTTACAATTGTTATATTTTATGGATAATGGTTACTTATGCTTTCTCTTTTTCTGCAGTGCTAAGGATCAAACCTAGGGCCCAGTGTATGCTTGGCAAGTGCCCCACCTCTAAGCGACATTTCCAGCCCCTCTATCATTGATAAGCCTTTCACAGGTGCTTACAACACTATCAGCCTATCAAAGAAAAAACTGGAGACTGGAGAAAGTTCATGCTTTTGCATATTGTTCATTTCATTCACGTCGCTTCCTACCTTTACTTTTTGCTTTCTATACATTCCTTGAGTTTGCTCTCTTTTAGTTTCCAGATAGATGCTTAGTTAGCTCACTAATTTCCAGTGTTGCTTATTTTCTAATGTATACATTTAAGTTATAATTTCCACTGTATTATCATTTTATTACTGAGAAAGTCTGTAAGTGGCTACGTTTGAGTTAAGGGTGGGGAAAGAGAAGAGATGAATTAGAGAGGAATAGTACAGCAAGAAGGATTTAAAGGGCATGGTCCCCATATTTGTGAACTGTACCTTCTACTAGTGGAGGAGATACACCATTTTCTTAATTCTAAGATGTCACTTACTCTAAGGCATGACTGATTTAATAAGTTCTCAGACAGTAATGAAACTCTACTTTGAGACATTTCTCATCTTTAAACATGTTAAAATAAGTATTGCAGAACTGGGAAAACAAAGCATAAATAGCTAAGTAAAATGTAAGGCAAAGAGAAGTACTAAAAAGAGGTGCAAATAATGTGTTACAGGAAGGCAGAAGAGTAATTTTTAAGGAGTGAGCACTGGGAGAGAAAAGAAGAGATCATATTAAAGGATGAGATGGAAAATTAACCACAAAAAATGGTTAGCTGGATTTAGAAAGATCAAAATAAAATACATACCAAATTTGTTTTAAAATTTACAAAAGGACATTCTAAGCTTAAAAACAAACAAAAACAAAACCCCAAAAAACAAGAATATGAGCTAGGGCTTGAGGAATAAAGTACATAATGTGCTTGGAGATACCAGTATATAGTGTTATGTTACAGCATAGGATTACAGAGGGATGAGACAGATTATGTTAAAAAGGTAGTTTGGGACTAGATGATGAAAAGTGTAGGAAACACAAAGACATAAACTGACATGTATTTGTGAAAAGGGAATGAAAAGATGAACAGAAGAGATGAGCAGAAGAGAAGGCAGTGAGAGGAAAAAGGAGATGCTGAAAAATTCCAGCAAAGACCAAAAGAAAACAACAATGTACATGAGACAGAATGAAGGAGAAATGGCAGTCAGTGGGCAGTGAGGAGCGTGGCTCAGTAGCAGAGCACGGCTCAGTAGCAGAGCACTTGCCTAGCATTTGCAAGACCCTGGGTCCCATTGCCTGAGGTGGAGTGTGGGAGGAAATTTTTGAATGTGGGTACAGAGGAAAAACCAGGAGTTAGAAATAACTTTGAGGTTGAAGGTAAGTTTCTAGTTCTGGGCCAAGGCAAAGTTAATAAGTGAAATGCAGTAAGATAAGCAAATATGGAAGAGATGAGTTCATTTTCTCACATCATCAGTTTTGTGGAGTGGCTAGAATATACACACAGTGACGTCTGGTACAACCGAAGAAATGTGTTGTATGTTCAAAAAAAAGAGCCAAAATGCAGATGCAAATTCATAGGGATGATAGTTAAAATGAATAGACAGAATCTCCTAAGAAAGAAAGAAATGTAAAATATCTCCATTTTCCATAACTGAAATCAAAGTTCAGAGGAAAGTAAAGGGGTTAAATGTTGTGGCCAAAAGGTTAAGTAAAATAATTTGCTTTAGGACCTGCCCTAAAAGCTTTACCTATTTTTATTAATCACTCCAAAGATACAATCTTTTTATTGTCTCTTTCTTTTCTTTTTTTTGCCCCCTTTTTGAGACAGGCAATACTCCTGCCTCAGCCTGCCCAGTGCTGGGATCACACAGGTATGTGCCAGCACACCTGGTGATAAAATCATTTTTGAAAAATATGAAAGATTTTCTTCTAAAATTATCAACACTGGGCCGGTGAGATGGCTCAGCGGCGTAAGCGCCTGCCTGGCAAGTGCGAGGGCCCGAGTTCGACTCCTGGAACCCACATACAAAAAAAGGGCCAGTGATATCGCTCAGCGGCATGGGTGCCTGCTGGCATGCGAGGTCCTAAGGTCGACACCTGGTACCCACCAAAAATAAATAAATAAATAAATAAATAAAATTATCAACACTAAGTTCATTGTTGAAAAGAAAGCAACAGTTTTCTCAGAATGGAAAGAAAAAGTTAAGTACAAAAATAAATCCTAAGGCTAAAGGTGATAAAAATAGCAAATACTTTTGATATTTTCAGTAAGATTTAAAAAGTCTAAACTGTAGCTGGATGTGGTGGCACAGGCCTGTAATCCCAGCACTTGGGAGGCCAAGGCAGGAAGACTGCTGCAAATCCGAGGCCAGCCTGGAGTATGCAGTGAGAACCTACCTCAAAAAAGGGGGGGGGCGGTGCGGTGAGATAGCTCAGCAGCATAAGCACCTGCCTGGCAGGCGCACAGTCCTGAGTTTGACTGCTGGTACCCACATATGAAAAAAGGGCCGGTGATATTGCTCAGCGGCACAGGTGCCTGCTGGCATGCGAGGTCCTGAGTTCGACCCCCGGTACCCACACAAAAACAACAACAACAACAAAAAAAAACAACTATAAGCCGAACATGAACAAAGAGAGTAAAGGTGTTAAGGCTTTTCACAAGTGGCTGGATCTAGCATGTATGATATGGGGATTGTGTGATGCTGGGATTAAGGGTGTGTGATTACTAAATTAGTCCACTGATTGGTTGGCACAGCTCGGGGCATGGATAATGGGAAGGCCCACTTTGGGTGTGAGTGCTACCCACTAGGCGTGTAGCCTGGATAGAATATAAGGGACAGAAAGAGGGCTGCTGTCATCGCTTGCTATTTTGCTTCTTTACTACTTTGCTGCCTTCTGCCCATCATGAACTGATTCTCCTCTGCGATGCCCCTCTGCCATGCCACCCTGCCTTGGAGCCAGCCAACTATGGACAAACTGTGAGCCAAGAAACCTTTCTTCCTTTAACTTTGGGTGTCAGGTATTTTGTCCCAGGATTGAGAGGAGTAACCAAGACAAAAGGCATTTATCAGAAATGAGTAATAGGTCCAGCATGAAGAACCCAAAAGAGGCCAGTAACAGTGACAGGCAGCAGCAAACAATACAGGGCAGAAACACTATGCAGGTTCCACTGAAATGCAGTTGGGCAGGAAGGACTGTCATTCTCCAGGACCTTCTTTCTCTTTTCTACCAGTGGCTAAAAACTCTGAAAACCTACAGTAGTCTTAGCAGCTCTCAAAATTTCCCAACTGATTTCTTTTAAGCCCTGCTTCCTTACACCTACAAAACTTTAGCTTCATTATATTGTTGGTGGGAATGTAAACTAGCAAAACCACTATGGAAATCGGTATGGTGATTCCTCAAAATACTAAAAGTAGAAATTCCATTTGACCCAGCTATTGCCTTTCTGGGTATCTTCCAAAGAGAGTTAAAATAAAACATCACATTACAGTGATACTTTATTACCCACATTTACATAGGGACACAATTCATAATAGCTAAATCTTGGAAGCAGCCTATGTGTCCATCAACACATGAATGGATAAAGAAAATGTATTTACATACAGTGGAGTACTAGTCTTCCATAGAGAAAGATAAACGAGTCATTTGTAGAAAAAGATGCACCTTGAGATCATAATGTTAAGTGAAATAAATCAGACACACAAATATCTCATTGTTTCTCTTATATGAGAAGCCCAAAATATAAAGAGCAAAATAAAAGTAATAGGAAATAGGAAGATAGATTTTTGCAAAAGGGAAGGGGACCAAGAGATGGAGGGGGGAAGAAGCAGAAGGAAAGGGCGTTAAAAAAAGAGGATATATCGTGCACACATTCTGACTCTCCATGAGGAATGTAATCAGTATGTACTGCAAACATGTAACAAAACCAAAACAAAACCCAAAACAAACTCTAGCTTCACAGTCCATTTCTCAAAAGGCTGCTTTTGCCAAGGTCTCTAATCCACAATGGCATCAGCACAGTCGGCTTCTCAAGAAGCAAATATATATATAGCTGGTGTAAAAAAAATAGTAATGACCTCTACTTATTACTTTTACTTTAGGGACAGCTATGAAATTCTTTTATCTAGCTGACTAGAAAAGATGATAAATCAGTCCTCAAAATTCCAGAGAGAATGGAATGAATGCAACTGATACAGAAATCTTGGCAAAGTGGCCAAAGCCTGTAATCCCAGCTACTGGAGAGCCTGAGGCAAGGGGATGACAAGTTCAAGGGCAGCCTGGGCAATATAGGAAGACCAGGTCTCAAAATTTAAAAAAGGACTGGAAATGTAGCATAATGGCACAGCGCTTACTAGGGAGCACAGATGAGGACCTGGACACTGCAAAAAACAAAAAACACACAATGGGATTGGTGTACAGCCTCAGTGGCAGAACACTGGAGGCCCTGTGTTAACATGTTCACAACGCGGCTGAATGGGGCCAGCTGTAATTCGTATGACTCACTGCTGGGCGGCTTCAACCGCTGGTGGTACATGCAAGACTGTTCCACTGGGTGGCTTTTTATTAATCTTATAAATAAAAAAGATTGATAGAAGTGATAACAGTACAAGCTGCTTGACGGGACTTGACTTCGGAACCCACATAAAGGAAAAAAAGGGCCAGTGATATTGCTCAGTGGCACAACCACTTGCTGACAAGCGCAAGGTCCTGAGGTCGACTCCTGGTACCCACATAAAATAAAATAAAATAAAATAAACACCTTCCCACCCCAATCCAAAATAAAACAATAATGGGTCCAACCCCCAGTACCAATATGATAATGATGATAATAATAATAATAATAATTAATAGATAAATAACGAACCTTAAACAAGTGCTGGTTTTCTGGTTTAAGAAAAATATTTTCCTTTCTCCGTTATTATTAGATTTTACATCTGGTTTCACAAAAATCTACTTCACAAAAAAATGTACCTTGTCCTTTTCTATAATGGCAGTGGACAGAAATGTTATACTGTAATTTTCTACACATTAGGCATTATAGGCATATAATAAATATTATTGCTATTAAGTTAAAATATCATTAATTCGAAATGCTATAAATGGGCTAAACAAGTGTGAAAATGCTCAAAGTAGAACATGTTATTTGCAACTCAATAGTAACTATTTCTTGAGTAAGATATGGCAAATAGGGTTAACACTAACCAACTGGCTTTACTTCCTAAAGTAGGACACTGAAAATTCTGGGGTAAATTCAGCTGGAAAGATGCTGTGGTTCTTGTCATAAACAGAGTAAGAAAAAAAAATGGCTACGTTAAGAATTCATATACATATTTGCCATTTACCTCTTAAGTCTGCTGTTGATTTCGAGTCTAAGTTCTAAATAATTTATGACAAAGTAGGTAAGACTTTAAAAACACTTCTTGATTCATTTACTCTTCGGTGTGAGAATGTACCATCTAACATTGTACATCTATTCAAATTTCTACAAATCCCCAGGACCCCCCCAACTACAAAACTACCCCTGCAATAAACCAATTACATACCTGGCATGCCTGTAGCAAGACCCTGCCCAAAAGCTAAAGTTGGATTTGCAGCTGCAGCTGCAGCAAGTGATTCTGCTTGCTGTCCCTGTTGACCCTGGTTGGGAGTAAGAGGACGCTGACCAGTTCCAGCACGAAGAACCTACAAAGGACAGATGACTTTCTTAAAAGCAGTATTATAAATGTAATGGATTTTTCTTGAACGACTATATACATATTACAAATACACTTGGGGTATTTTTTGAACATGCAACATTCTTTCTACATGCAACAAAATGTGTATTTAGAACAAAAAATTACAAAACAGTTTGTTCTTTACAACTAGAACAACTCATGAAGCAACATCAAGTTTCTAGAAGGTCTCTGAGTAAAAATCTTAGATGAAAACAAAAATAGATTTTATTAAAATTATTTTCTAAAGCTGAAAAGTAAAACAGTAAGCTTAAAGGAAGAAAGTACTATTTTTTGTTATGAGATTGCAACACAGCAAAATCTTCAAATCAAACCAAGTATTCAGAATCCAGAAACTTTAAATATGAGTAAAAAGCTGCTTTCAACCTAAAACCCTAGTGTGGAAAAAAAAAAAAAAAGAAGATAACATCAAAACAAAATGAGACACTCTTAAATCTAGTCAAGTTGTACTACTCAGAAGTACCACACAACTATTGTAAGCAGGATGAACTTAATCATGAATTTTACAAATGCTCAAACAATTCAGGACCCACCTAAGTGAGCATCAAACACAGGTACATGTATAGTTAAGATAATGTAATATTTTTATGTTTGATCAAAGAAGATAGAGGTTAAAACACAGTGTATTAAATGACGTTGAGCTATGATATAAAAGGACTGAGTCAAAGGACAATTTCCACAGAGTATCAAACAGAGTTTTAAAACATATTAAAGGAAATTCAGAATAAAATTTAACTGCTAAAAGTAAGCAATAAACACTTATCATTAGGTTGCTTCTTTGGTGTAGAATATGATGAATGAGACAGTCATAATTCTGATATTTATCAATAGTGTATATTATCTTTTTTTGTTGCTGTTTTTTCCTAACAGTATTTATCCAGATGGCTCTTTGAAAGGCTGAAAATTGTAAAAACCTCACAATAAACACCTTCTGTTTTAAGAAACTAAAGGTAAACTTTAGTGAAAATATTTCACCTTGCTTAAAAATGTAAGGTTTCTAACAATCTTTTAATGGTCAGAAACATTAATATTTAAACTTATAATTTAAATACCTGGAGAAAAAAGAAGGGGCATTTACTGTGGCAGAAACATTATTAGGATACTTTTTTTTTTTTTTTTTTTTGGTGGCTACCGGGGGTCGACCTCAGGACCTCGCGTGCCAGCAGGCGCCTGTGCCGCTGAGCGATATCACCGGCCCTTTTTTCATATGTGGGTACCGCTAGTCAAACTCAGGACCTCGCGCTTGCCAGGCAGGCGCTTATGCCGCTGAGCCATCTCACTGGCCCAGGATACTTTTAAGAAGCAATGAAAATAAATTTAAAAGCTGTGAAGAGTTTTCAAGACAGAAATGCAACACAGACAAATCTTTTGAATTCGTATAATATTGATCAGGAAAAACAAAAATCAAAACCAATGAATAGTCTTGTACCAACTACATGCCAGGCAAAGTGTTATATACAAAGCAAAAGACAGAAAAGATCTTAAGTACCAGGAGCTCATGGAATTTGAAAAAGTCCTCAAATATCAGTCAATGAAGAAAAGCCCACCTGTTGCTGTCCGGGCTGAGCTTGTGATGCTGCTTGCTGATTGGCTGTGTTGTTTGCTGCAGCAGCAGCTTGTTGCTGAAATAAATTGGCTGGATACACTCCCCATGGAACACCATAATACTGTGGTGGAACCACTGCTGGACCTAAACCCCACACATCCCACAAAAAAAAAAAAAAAAAAAAAAAAAAAAAAAAAGTCACTGGATTTTCTACATAAGGGTGATTACCTATCATTAGATTATAAATGGGGACAAGGAATAAAATTCAGAGCAGAACATATCCTTATAATCGTTTGCCCACTTAACTTGCTATACCCTTTCTGCTTTTTCTGGTTCTGTTAAGAATTCAGGTACAGATTATTAAAAGAGAAAGTATTCAAGCAGGGGTCTTAATGGAGAGATGTGAAGCAAAACCTAAAGCTGCCAATGAAATGGCTTAGCCACCTATTCAACATGTCCTGACATGCATCAGTTTATGCTTGTTACAGATAACAAAGATAATATATTTAGGAACATATGACACCACAAAAATACAAGATTTCTTAAGGTCAATTCACTTCTAAGTCTTAAAAAGTAATATTTTATGACTACTGAAACAAATTACAATTATTTTCTTCTTTTGCTTTAAAAACACTCTTCATATTTGAAACAGAATTAGTAAAAATTCACACAAAGCAATAAAAATTATATGAAAACAGAATGCCAATGTTTACATGGGTAGGGAAATAAGACTAGTGAGCTAAAATAAAGAACCAAATAAAATAAGCACAAAGAAAAACAGAAGCCAGAAAGCAAACTAGGGAAAAACAAAATGAATCGTTTCTGCTCTACTTTATTCGATGCTTGGAGAGTGAAGTGAATTATGTGCGATCAGCACCATCATTAAAGTACAAATAAAATGCCATGATTCTTGACTGACAGAACAAGTGTCCTAAAATCATATCAACACTGTCACATTTTAGGACATTTAATTAGTGTATTTTAAAAAGTGAAATTCTTGGTTTCACTTTGTTTTCAAAGAAAATAAACCTCTGTATAACTGACTGAATCACTAAAATGAAAAGCTTTACTCCTATAAAGGCAAAATATATTTTTCAAGACAGCAAGGTAAGCACAACTTACAGTGAGAACTGTTCAAACAATCAAAAAACTTTATGAAGAAATGATTCATTGTAAAAACAAAACAAGACCCTGACATCTTCTTAGACCTTCACCATTCAACACAGCTAAAAGCCACTTGTGGCTACTGAACAACTTAAAGATGGATAGCTCATACTGGAAGTGCTGTTAAGAGTATAATTTATACAGGATTTTGAATGATTCAGCATGAAGAAACAACTTAAGGTCTATTAATAATTTTTAAAATATTGATTACATATTCAAATGATAATATTTGAGACATGCTGGACTAAATGTATTACTCAAATTAATTTTATCTGTTCTTTACTTGTGGCTACTATAACATTTTAAATTACATTTTTGTGCTCAAACTGCATTTCTGCTGGACAGTTACTGGTGCTAGAAGTCTAAGTTCAGAATGCATGGGGGTGTTTATTTCCAAATTAAAACACCTCTTAAAGTTGCTTCTTCCCATCTCAGAGGTAAATGGTTCTCTATGCATAATATATCAGCATTTTATATACTAATATCCAGTTACATGGCACCAAAAAGCTCAGTGTGCCTGACAACAAATAACTCTCCCTTAAAGATTTGGTTTTTATTTCAGATTTTGAGTGGTGGTCTGGGGTCTGAAAATTTTCTCTAAGTTCTTTCCAACTCCATCCTACATTTCTGTCCCCTAGTTTGTTTGCATATTTAAACAGTGCTCAAGAAACTTTTTAGCTATGCATTCTCTCAAGTTTGCTGAAGATCTTTACACAATCCCTTACCTGGGTATTCATTCCATCTACCTCCCGTTCATTTTAAGAAAAGTAACTTTACATCATCTCTGTGGGTACTGGGATTGGATATTAAAATGGAGATGCAGGGGCAACAAGAGTGTTAAGATTTCTAAAGCTACAAAACAGAGAAGCAAATCAACTATGTATATGGAAGAAGAAAAAGTTAATGCTTATTAGGCTTTCTGCTGTAGCATTACAGTTGAAAAATGAATTCCCTGGAAACTTCAGTTGACTGTGGATGTGTCAGTTTTCCATAGGAATTTCAAATTTCCCAAATAGATGAAAATAAACCTTATACCAAAATTAAACCTAAATCCAGGGCCAGGGATATAGCTCAAGTGGCATGGCACTTGCCTGGCAAGCTGGAGGTCCTGAGCTGGATTCCTGGTTCCAAAATCAAACAAACAAACAAAAAACTGAATCTGTAACAAGCAGTAAGGATGAACAGTAAGTTACCTGCCAATGTTGCTGCTGCAGCCAAACCTGCTGCAGTGTATGGATCGGTCCCTGGAGGAGCAGCACTAATAATATATGGATTTGGCACAAATGCAGCTGGAGCAAGGCCTGCTGAGAATACACCAGCTATATTTAAAAGGGGGAAAATAATGAATAAAAATGTCGTTTTATTTTCATTACGTAAAAACATTTCTATTCTGAACCTCAGGTGGAGCAGAGCATTATAATGGTGCAGTTTTACTAGGTGACCCCAGTACGTAACACTATTTGACACTAAAGCTTTTCACTGAAGAAATAGGTATATCACTTGTTATATAATGTTTGTGAAAATCAAGTATGATATGATTGTACTGTATCAGAATACAAGAGGCACATAATAGGTGCCTGGAACTAGAACTACTACATAGTAAGTTTCTCACTGAATCCTTATTAAGCCATACTACGAGGTAGATATTCCACAGTGAGGAAGGAGTATGCAATTAACTGCCTCCCACAAAGCACTCCATTGGGTAAGAAAAACCAGTCAATTAGGAATTACAATTTACTACTCTAAGCGATGTGGACACAGACAGAAGGGGTATCTAGTAAACTTTGGAAGGGGTCGGCGGGATGAATGAGGTGTAGGGTAACATGAAATAAAACGAGCTATAACTAGACTGAAGACTCATGAAATAATTCCTGGTTCACTAACTAGTTTGGACTTTGCCCTCCAGGCAATAGGGAAAAAAGGAAGTTTAAAGGACAATGACTTTAAAGCCACTATTTCTGAATCTAACATATGACCATATAGATCTAGTAAAGGTTAGGGAAGGTTTTTAAATTTACATTTGCATTATTCTTACTAATAGAGAAGAAAACTCCTGAGTATTGACTCACTGTACAGACTTCTCACTGTAATTACTGAAAAAAATTATGTTGAAAATGTGCTGTCACTCTGGAGAGTAACTGGAGACAAGTGGAAAGTAAAATAAGGACTAAGGAGGTATTTAAAATTACAGGAGATCAAAAAGATTCAAGTTTAAAAGATGGGGGATATAAAATTAGATAAACATGACTTTTTGCTTTTGTTTTTGAGACAGGGTCTCAAATATATAGCCCAGGCTGGCCTCAAACTCAAGGCAATTCTCCTGCCTCAGCCTCCCAAGTGCTGGGATTACAGGTGTGTGTTACCACACCCCACTTAAAAGTAATTTTTAAGAAACTATACAAAAGGAAAATAATATCTTAAAGTCTAGGTCTTAAAATCAAGATCCCACATTTACACTAATTTTGTATTGTATTAGCTTCCAAAGCTTTTGGCTACAATCCACAGTATGAACATACTTCATATCAACTTAGTGTCTATATACACACAGAGTATTAAGTCACAAACAAGTCTTGCAGGGGGAGAAATTACCATTAGGAAGTTTCATTCAATGTAAGCTATAATGTATTGTACTGAATTTTTCTGTTCATCACTTTCTATAATCTATTTAATTTTTAAAAACATAAGCCACACCCATAACATTAATTTTATGCCCAGGCAGAATAGCCATTTCGAAAATCTGCTTTTTATAAAGGAATTAAGAATTAAACCGTAGGTTCACTAAAATTGTTATATTTATGCTTAACGTAATTTGTTCACTGTCATATTCTTAACTACGCCTAGATCCAAGGTTTCAAGATTCCCTTCTGGTTCAGCTATCATGAATTTGTCACAGGAACATAAAATTATGCATTAATATTTGTGTTTTACTTACTATACAAACCTAAAAGCTAAGACATACTTTTTTTTTTTCCTGAGACAGAGTCTCGCTATGTAGTTCAGACTGGTCTTGGACTCACTATGTAGCCCAGGCTGGCTTCAAACTGACAGTGATCCTCCTGCCTCAGTCTCCCCAATGCTGGGATTACAGGCAAATGCCAATATTCCCAGCTAGGACATACTTTTTTAAAACATATTTTATAGTTCTAGCATAAAAACATTGTTTTTAAAAACTCAAGTACTATTGGAGTATATAAAGTAGGAAACAAATGTCTCCATGTAATTACTGATATAGATTCATCTCTATTTTTAGATGCACATTTACCTATACATTTCATATTCTAGTCTGTAGCCATATTTCTGCTTATCAATTAATCATAGATATCTAAGCCAAGAAACACATATCCTCTTCCTCACCTCCCTCTGCTCTGCCGCACCCCCCCAACCTCCACGGACTGGTACAGCTTTCTTCGGTGTCCTTCCTGGCTATTAACCCTCTATTTTCTACTCCAACAGGAGTGCAGCCAGTCAGTGTGGCGCCGCCCCGCCCCCCCCACCCCCGTCCCCTCAGAAGACAGTGCTGCCTTTTACAAGCGAGGGAGAGAGGGTGGGGCCTGGGTCCCTTCTTTGTATACCCAACCTTCACAGCAAACTTTCAGCCCTGCCTCTCAAGGAAACAGGCCTCCAGCTAATACATAAGCAACACTCCCTGGCCACTTCTGCGGTTTGGTCTAGGAGGCTCCAATCTGTGCTACAGCACAGGCTCTGTTAAAGACTCACTTTGGTGTTCCTGTTTTAAAAAAATCAAAAAAACCTAGCTCTTGCTTTTTAACAGCTGCATGACAGGTATTTTACTGTATAGAAGAAACACAACTCAGCCTACTACTGAAATACAATTAGACGATTCATCATCTTTGGGTAGAAATAATGCTTTTAAAAACACTACACAGGTCTTTGCATTATCATATCATAGGCAGCAAAATTAGATAAAAATTAATATACAGTCAGAGAGGGACTGGGCTCTCAACGAAGTCAGTGGAAAATAAAGACATCAGAATTGTGGCTGGGAGTGCATGTGAAGGTCAGACTTCAAGATAAAGATGCAATGGCCAGGTCTACATACTTCTCTAAGGGATAAACAGTAACTTTAGATTATGCTGTACTTAACACCACCTCGTCCAGTCCAGATAGCCCCAGCTGGGTGACCAACCCTTACCAAAATACCTTTGTTCTTCCCAGGTATCCTTGCTATGGGACACATTTCTCTATTGGATCAATATTAGCTATCACCCATACTTCTAACCTTGTAAGTTGATTACAGTTTGACCTACATTGTATCCACATTGTGACTGTGCTGTATAAATTACTCCTGACAGGGCCAGTGAGATAGCTCAGCGGCATAAGCGCCTGCCTGGCAAGCGCGAGGTCCTGAGTTTGACTCCTGGTACCCACATATAAAAAAAGAGCTGGTGATATCGCTCAGTGGCACAGGCGCCCGCTGGCGCGCGAGGTCCTGAGGTTGACCCCCAGTACCCACCAAAAAAAAAAAAATTACTCCTGACAAAGGCCCCAGATGGCAACCCACTTCAGGGACCCCTCCTGTCTCTCAGAAGCTTTCTCTCAAAAAATCTTTCCTACTCTTAACTTCCACTGTCCCTCAGAATTCATTCATTTGTATTTCGGGGGATACAAACAGCATATCCAACATCTAGCAGGTTGGGAGTTGTATTTCTCATGTATCAATATCCCTATGAAATTTCACTAAAATGGGCAAAAACACATAATTTGAGGGAGGGGATAATCAGGGGCTTAAGCATGCTAGGTAAGTGGTTCTCTCCCTTTTTCATTTTGAGACAGGGTCTCACCAAGTTGCCCAGGCTGGCTTCCAATTTACAGCCCTCTTGCCTCGGCATACCAAGTAGTAGGATTACAGGGATGCGCCTCAGTGCACAGCTTGAAACAGGTAAGTTCTTGATCCCCATTTCCAAATTTTCCTACAGGAAAGATGTACCAATTTATATTCCTATCAAAGCATATGAGAATGTCACCCATAATCTTGCCAAAACAGGTCCTCACCACTTTTTAAAATGTTGCCAAACTGAAAGGTAAACTAAAACATTAAAACAAACAAAAAAGCAACTATTTTATTTTTAGTTATCAATGAGACAAAATGTATCAAACTTTTATACCACTGACCTGAAATGTCAAGATTAAAATTCATATATGTACCCACAAGCCAAAACAAAACCCATTGATCTGTGTAACTAATATGCACTAATAAAAAATATGTGAAGAAAAATGATTAAAATTCATGCTAACAGGACTGGGGATTTAGCTCAGTGGTGTAGCGCCTGCCTGGCAAGTGTGAGGTCCTGAGTTCGATTCCTGACCCCCCCCAAATTCATGCTAACAGTACAGGAAGCACAATTGGGGCTGGAGACCACTCACCTCCAGTCACTGTAATTTGGGCAACACCCCAGGGTGATCCTCCTTCCACTGTTCTGAGAGAAGCAGAAGTAAAATAACAAAGACCCAGGAAATCTCTAAAGCTCCAGGCCAGAGCACAGGAGTACAATACTAGATCTCCAGTCTTGACCTTCAGTAATCTTTTCCCTACTCAATATAGGCTATGTCTCCGGTATGTAATTTAACAGAGCCTACAGAGCTGGAGTGAGCTCTGGGACGAGCACGCTTGCTAGAAGCCCCCCAAGATGATTCAGCACCTTGTGAATTATTCCTGTCAATCATATCGAGACCCAAAGAGAGGCACCTGGGTTGGGGTGCACATCTTTTAAAACCTGCAAGCCTGATTTATCTGTGTGATGTGCTCATTTCCCTGCTGCCCCAACACGACTTTCCTGTTTGTGCCACATTCTCAATGGCACGGACCTGCCTTGAGCACAGTACCTCATTATCTTCAAAAAATGTAGCTGCTATTTCTTTTTCTTGAAGTTCTTTGTTATACATAAGAGCCTGGAATCTGTTGGATCCACCATGCAGTACTGAGGTAGGTAAGAGATAAGGAAATCATAACTAAAAATTGTACAACTTCCAGAGGAAACAGCTGAAGTTACCCAAGGCCTTGGTCAATTAAGAAAGTTAAGGTGTACCCTGAGATAAGGACAGCCCCAATGTCAACATTCCTCAGCCAGATTTATACTCTTTCCCTATCGCGCCCATAACTAGAAGGCCATAAATTGACCCAATTAAGAGAGTAAACAAAAAGCTGGTCAAATCCAGAGAATGCTAAAATCACCTATTCAAAAACAAAACCCATGCCTGCTAATGGTATTATAGACAGCTAAGTTAGGGAAAAATATTATAGGCAGTCAGACAGGGCTGGGCCCTCAAGAGTCAGAGCAGATGAGAACACACTGCAACAGTGCGGGGGAGACACATTTGTCAAATGCCAGACCTCAAGACAAAAGACAGAATGACCATACCCATAACCTTTCCCCAGGGATGAAGAGCAGTGACTGATATCCTAAACAGGCATCTATCACCTTAGGTGGGGGGCGGGGAAGAGACCCTGACCCACCCCTTCCAGAAAAAGTCCCTGTTCATTCCATGCACACTTGCTAAGTGGCTTGCTTTCCCATTTGATCCCCATTTAATCAACATTACCTAAGCGATAATACTTGTAATCTTACCGGTTTCACCATAGTTTTGCCCCACCTCACGCCCACCTTGTGCTTCCCCATTGGATCAATGTTACCTAAGCGGCTATACTTGTAATCTTAATTGTTAGTTATAGTTCTTCCCACCTTACACCTGCCCCACACCTCATGGTTTTGCACTATAAAATTCCCTTGAAAAGCGGGGTCCTTGGCAACCCACTCAAGACTCCTTCTTTTTCTCTTAGACAAAAGCTTTCTTTCCCCAATAAATATATTCTGCTCTTAACATCCACTGTTACTAGAATTCATTCTTTGATTTTAGAGAACACAAACTCGGCTAGCAGGTTTGGAGTTATAATATTTCCCTTACATTATTTAAACTATTTGGTGGTTGTATATCATTCCTGTATCACTGGGATGTGTACCCTTTTTTTGGAGGGGTGAGCATTTTTCCCATTAGCTTTTCACCCCCTCAAGAAAAGCATAAATGTACTTAGTTCCCAACTGTAAGGTGTCTCATTTTGTTGAGCGCCCACACTCCCACGTATGTACAGACATTTCTCATTTAACCACCCAGTCATGGCCCAATGACTAGGTCATTAAATGAAGTGGTCACTAAATGAGGAATTGTATATACAGTATATACATTGCAATATTCATAACAAAGAAATGGTCAAAGGAAACTCCAACTTGATGACTTTGCTTTTATTTGTGTAACTCTTACATGCAGTACCATAATGTATAACAGAATATAAAACTACAGCGCTGTACAGTGCAGTCAGCAAAAATTACAGTACTGTAGAAACAAGGTGTACTGTACAAAAAAAGACACCAAAGCTCTATAAACAAGATGTACAGAACTGTACGCACATATAAAAAAAGATGGGTTGTAAGTGTGAACAGCACTTCTCAGTCATAAATCTGAAGTCGTTAAACAGGTGGGTCATCAAACAAGGAGTATCTGTACTGTATTTGTCTTTGCCTAATAAACCTCCTCATGCCTCTTTCTGGCACACACTGAAAATTCTTTTTCTGCGAAGGAGTCGGTGAGTCTGCTATGGTTGGGTGGGTCAGACCCAGCCTGGTAACAGTATCACTATCACTCTGACCACCACCCCTCACCCCAGGGAAGGGCATTCTTGTCCACTATCTGTACATATACTCCTCTGCCAACACCACAGTTTAAATCACTGCTTTGAAATATGGTTGATCAAGTCTCCCTCCTGTACTTTAGTTTTTCCATTAATTTTCTGAGACAAACCTCAAAATCCAAAATTTTGTTTTTTTTTTTTTCTGAGACAGAGTCATACTATGTAATTCAGGCTGGCCTCGAGCTCACAATGATCCTCCTGCCTTAGCCTCCTGAGTGCTGAGATTATAGGCCTGTGCCACCACATCAGGCGAAAATTTAAGTTTCAAACAAACAAAATCCTCTAGGGAGTCTGACCAAGTATGCAATGAATCTACACATCAATTCAGGAAGACTTGAAATCTCTACAATCCTGAGTTTTCACCACCCCCAAAAAGGATGTGTCTCATTTATTCAAGACGTCAGAAAAAGTTTACAGTTTTCTTTATCAATGCCTTACGTACAGTATCTTTAAGTCATTCTTTACTTCCTCATACAGCTTTTTGTTTCTCATACCTATTTCTCATGTTCTGATTACTATGGGTTATTCTAGCATATTTCCTAAGTTTTATTTCCTAGCTCATTTAGTCCTAGGTAATAGTTGTGCAGCCCTCCCAGAACTATTTTTTCAAAGGCTTTTATTTACAAAATCATGAAATAGTCTACTTTCTCATTTTGCAGTTTCAAGACAGCTAATAATCTTTGAGGGCTTACATTCTTTATCTCTTAAAGTTCTGAATATACTATTAGTTCTTTTTTAAAACTCTAAGGTCCTTTTATTTCTTCTCCTTGAATATAAACTCTGATATGACTTTTTTTTTTTATATGCAGGTACCGGGAGTCGAACTCAGGACCTCGCACTTGCCAGGCAGGCACTTATGCTGCTGAGCTATATCACCGGCCCTGTTACATGACTTTTTTAGCTGATATTTCTTAGTGGTACCAGTACAGTCATTTTTATTTGAAACACTATCTGTGAGTTTCTCTTGCATTTACCTGCCCATCAGGTAGTAATCCTGATAGCCTCAACTATATTCTACCGGGTCAAACCTCCAAAGTGTCTACTATTCACTTGGGGGTTCCACCCTCAACACAATCAGCATGACCGAAACTCCAATTCTGCTCGTCTGTTTTTTCCTCTTCTGGCCCTTTATAAGCTTTTATTGCCAATCACGACTATAGGTTTTCCCTGAACGTCTGGTAATGTAGAAAGTCTCCAGCCATTTATACAACTCTGCTTCTTTCCTTTGTGCTTGCAAGCAGATGCTCTCTCTCAGAGTACAGATGTCTTTTAAAAAATACATTGTATCTAATGATCTCTTTCTGGCCCGTTCTGTGGGCCAAAGCTTTCCCTGTTACCCTAATTTTATACAAAGAAGAGTTTCAACATTTTTAAAAAATTAGGGAAAAATCCATAATATGGAAATTATATGAAACTGTAATTTCAGTGCCCCTAAGGAGTTTTATTGAACACAGCAATGCTCATGTATGTATCGCCAATGATCACTTCCATATTACAACAGCAGACTGTAGTAATTAGAATTAAACTGAATGCCCCGCAAAGCTTAAAAGTTACTATTTGGTCCTTTATAGAAAGTTTTGTCAACCCTCATTCTAGAAGAATCTTCGCAGCTGTAGTGACTATAGTAGTTACTGGCCACACCAAGCATTTGACACATGACTAACCTAACTTGAGATCAACACTAAGGAGGAAAATGCACACCTGCTTTCAAAGACTTAATATGAAAAATGCAAAATTTCTCCGTATTTTATCCTGATTTTGAAATTATGCAGATATGAATTAAAATAATCTATTCATAATAAATAATTCAAATTAATCTCACCCATTTTTGAGTTTTAAAAAGCAGCCACTAAATAAATTACATGTGGTGTGTACTATATTTGTAATGGGTAATGCAATTCTAAATGAGCTAAAACCAGCCAAGAAATGACTAAGCCAGCTTTAATTAAAAAAAACTAAAACAAAAACTCATGTTCAACAATAAATACACTTAACTGTTGAACTAAGATTAAAATGTGAGGTCGGTTTTGATAAATTATGCTTCCTTAGAAATATTTACATTTCAATCCAGGTCTTCAAATTTATTTGTAACAAACAGTCCAGAATTCAGTGGTGGTGAACCACGGCAAATGTGCCACAGTGGGCTGTTTATCACTGACAGCTCTAAAAGGCTCACCATCACTGACTGGCCTAGAGGGTTTCTGAGTTATTCTACTGTACCTTTAAAGTTTATGTAAATTGAATGTTACTTAATATAATCTGTGACATTAAAAGGAAATATCTCTAAATTATTTATGAAATCAAGTATTTTGATATCAAAACAACAAAAACTGCAACTACGTACTGAGACTAGTATCACTTAAACACGCTGATAGAAAAATCCTAAATAAAACATTAGAAATTGAAAGAATATGTTAAAATAACAACTGCATACAAGTCTTTTCTATTTTAAGAATGGAAATATTCAATTTTTAGAGGAGATATTCATAAAATCGAATATATGATATTCAAGAGCTTTCATACAGAATAGTTTCAAGCTTAATGAAAGATAAAGTCATTTGATAGCAAAACATAAAAATACTTAAGGGGCCGGTGAGATGGCTCAGTGGCGTACGCGCCTGCCTGGCAAGCACGAGGGCCCGAGTTCGACTCCCGGAACCCACATACGAAAAAAGGGGCCGGTGATATCGCTCAGCGGCACAGGCACCTGCTGGTGTGCGAGGTCCTGAGGTCGACCCCTGGTACCCACAAAAAAAAAAAAAAAAAAAACTTAAGAAAGAACTTTAAAGAACTCATGAATGACACTACCGTAGATTTTAACAAAAGATATACTATGCCTTGGATAATAATGCCACAAAGATGTTAATTTTCTGTAAATTAAAAAATTTAACATGGTCATCTCGAAGTAGATAAGGTTGTCCTAAATTTCATTAAAAAAAAAAAAAAAACCAATAAGCAAGAACAAAACATTTAAAAATCTAAAGAGCAATCGATGTCAAATATTAAAACATCATGAAGCCTCAAGTAATACAACCTGTTGTGTTCCATGAATAGACAAATTAACAATGAGAGGAGGATTTAAGTACATGGATAAAAAGATTAAGAAAAAAAGAAAAAGGCTAGAGTGGATGCTACTATTAGAGGTCAACTATAAATATGGACATCTTTGATTAAACCCTAAAGAGGAAACCTTACTGCATCAACACATAACAATACAAAGTAAAGGAAAATGTCCAACTTAACCCTGTATATCCATCCGTCCTTCCATAGATTCTGATGTTGAACAGCATTCACAACTTTTCAAACCAGAAAGTAGAACAAGTGTAGCAAAAATGAGGAATACTAAAACACAGTGACACAATCTATATAGTAAGTCCCTGACTTATGAACAAATATTCAAGTTGTGAACTTTCACAAGTGTATTGTATGAGACTCACTTTGTCAGCTTATGAACAAATCTGACAATTCTCCCAGATTGGAACTCATTCGTTAAGTTGGGGACTTACTGTACAGGTAATAAAACGACATAACTATATACACGTACTGTATTAGTGTCATATTCCTGGTTTTGAGAGTGTACTATAATTATATGGTACAGCCATTAGAAGAAAATGGATAAAAGGTTATGGAGAGCTTGTTTATTCTTTGCAACTTCATATTAATTTATAATTATTTCAAAATAAAAAGTAAAAAAAAAAATGCATCAGAACTATTTCACTTCACACACTACTACGGAAAGGGACAAAAAGTATCAAAAGCACAGTTGGGAGGGAAATAATACTACCACTGCCAGCAAGATGTATCTGTATTAATGAATACTAAAGATGTGCACTGGTGAGGGATGGACAGAACAAAGAACAGAAACAGATAAAACATATCTCAATAAAGACAATATAGTACATACCACACTTAACTCTAGTAGTAACAAACAACTGTAACAATTCACATTAAAGACCAAAGGTCAAAGATCAAATAACTGAATGAAAGAAAACACATCCTAAAAAATTCTTCCTGGGAGTCTTATTTCTAAACAATTTAAAAATAAACATTTTGAGTGGATAATGGACACAGATAACTACATTTAAATTTCTAGGCATTTGTCACTCTTGACTTCACATTGAGAAAAAAACTTATGGGCTGACAACTTGTATCAAGTTATAGATTTTATTTAACTAATATTGCAAATAATAAACAATTCTTCCCTAATCAATACCCTTGCCATATAATCTATTACTGTTGATCTCAATGAGATGTTTCAAAAATTAACAAAATATCACTGATCAGTAAATGAAAAATAAAACATTCTGAACACTTTAACACACTTTAATAAGCCTAGTCAAAACGGTAATCTACAAGGACTCACCTATATGTGGCTGCTGAGCTGCTGCTAATGCGTATTGCTGCTGTTGAGCCGCAGTTAACTGCTGAACTGTTAGTGCATTAGTTCTCTGAAAGAGCTAGGGAAAGTATTTAATACATACATTAGTGTCAAAACACTTCATTTTTAATTAGAAGCTGTGAAGAGATATTTTCAACACTTTTTTGAGCACTTTCTCAACTTCAAGGACATTTTAATCAATGAAACAGTAAGTGTTAGAGAATCCTTATCATCCACAGTTTCACTGCACTTCAGGTTACATCAATATACAGCTAACAGAAGTTCTTTTGTTTTTCTAGAAGTTTCTTAAAGAAAGAATACACTTTACCTGCTGCTGAGAATTGTAGTCAAAAAGGCCTACAGTAGCTCCTGAAGAGTCCATGGGTACCTGATTACCAGGATAGTCAAACTGTAAGGAATCCAGACCAACTTGTTCCATGGCATCCAGATTCTGAGTTTCAGGATTTGAAAATTCTTCGACGAGTGGTTTATTAGCTGTAGGATTGGGAAGAGGACCCAGTCCTTCTGGGGGATTAGTACTGGGGCCAAGGCGCTCAACTACTTCAGTTGGAGAGGATTGACGACTTCCAGGAGTACGACTAAATAAAAAATACAAAGAAGAGCATTATGAGTAAAAGTCAAAAGGTAAAATGCAATTGTAACATCCACGAACAACAAATGGTTGTGAAATATAGAGAATAAGTATGGCATTCTGACTTACTAACCACTGGGTTTTTTTTTGGTGCTGGAAATCGAACTCACAACCTCGCACTTGCCAGGCAGGTGCTGTGCTGTTGAGCTATATCCCTAGCCCCTAACCACTGTTCTTTATCACATTTTTATTTCTATTTAGTATAATTTCTTAGACTAGTGTTGATGTGGTATCGGTTATTTTTTACATTATTAACAATCACTCTCAATTCGAACAGCAAAAGGACTTAATTTTACAGGTAAGAAAAACTGGCCAATATCACATCTTACATTTATATATTACCTGAAATCTTTGTCTCAAATCACAGACAAAATGAATGGCACCTATGAAAGGCAGACTGTTAAGGAGCAAATGTGGGGAGGCTCAAAACTAAAATCCACCCATTATACTGCTGGCCCTGCCCACTAGAGCACATGATTTTGCCAAAACATCTTGCTTAATAAGATTTACAGAAAAAAATTATCTTTACATCATTGTAGTCTCCGTGATTTAAGGGTGTAAAACCTGGGATACAACAGAAAAAGGCACTAAAATAAGACAAAAGGATGGCTCTGGATTCTTTTTGAACATGCTTTTTGAGCAAATCACTTCGTCTTTCAGACCCCAAGGTTCCTTATGACTGAACAGATGACGTGGCAGCTCCAACTAACAACAGAAACTATTTGTGAAAGCCCTCCATGTAACACCTTTATCATGGCACATTCTGGTAGTTTAAACTATCAGAAAAAAATATAAATGTGTAACATATTTATAAAACATTAAATCAACAGCATGAAAGAACTCACTGTACTATGTCCTCCTTAATTTTTCCAAAAAATTCATTAATACTGGATTAAATTTTAAGCATTGGCTTCTCTCTTTTCGTCAACATCCCTCAGGGTATAAATTTTATTTTTACCTTATTTCTAATCCTCACTTACAGTCTAATTTTCTTCTACATAGGTATTTTATATAGGATTCCTTCCCTTACCAAAAAAAAGTTTGTTTTTCTGAGGAACCATGCATTCACAGTACATTCAAACATTAAGTATATTAAGTTAATGGCAATAAATGTTTTACCTGGTTCTTAATGCCAAGTTATAACCCTCTAACTGTCCCTAACTTCAGGTGCTCCACACATCGGCACAAATTTACTAATAAGCCAGAGTAGTTTGCAAAATAATTCCTAATTATGAGAACTGTTCTCCACATGAACATAACATTCATTTAAAAAATCAACCACTGTCCTTGTAGCATTAGATTTCAAATTCCCTTCTCCTTTAGTCACACCTAACTTGCATAGGAACATTTCAAAGGCTCATTTTTCATTTGAAACTTATGGGAAGAAAAAACAAAAGTAAAAGGATTTTTATAAATATAATAGTGAAGGAAGAAAGGGAAAGAAAAGAAAAAGAACCTAGGGCCTTCTCACTGAGCTACATCCCCATCTCTTTTTAAGTTTTCATGCTGAGACAGGGTCTTGCTAAGTTGCTAAACTCCCCTGGCTGGTCTTGAAGTTGTGATCCTCCTTCCTCAGCCTCCCAAAGTGCTGAGATTACAGGCCTGTACCACCATGCCCTGCTCACAGGTATTCTTTTTTTTTTTTTTGTGGGTACCGGGGGGACGACCTCAGGACCTCACGCGCCAACAGGCACCCGTGCCGCTGAGCGATATCACCGGCCCCTTTTTTCGTATGTGGGTTCCGGGAGTCGAACTCGGGCCTTCGCGCTTGCAAGGCAGGCGCTTAAGCCGCTGAGCCGTCTCACTGGCCCTCACAGGTATTCTTTTGAAACACTTTTACCCTGCAGGTAGTGGCTAATATTGTACTTAAAATAATTAGTAATTTTAAATACATAAAACTTACTAGGGTAATATTTGAATGCTAATAAAGTTCACGGTAATAATTCAAAGGAAGAAGTGTGGGTCAGTGAGATAGCTCAGCGGCATTAAGCGCCTGCCTGGCAAGTGCGAGGTCCTGAGTTCGATTCCTGGTACCCACATACGAAAAAAGGGCCAGTGATATCGCTCAGTGGCACGGGCGCCTGCTGGCGCGCGAGGTCCTGAGGTCGACCCCCAGTACCCACAAAAAAATAAATAAATAGAATAAAGGAAGAAGTGTAACCTTTCACACAAAATAACTCATAAACAGCAAAAAGCAAAAGACAGAAAATCATGCTATCAGTGGTGCTATTTTCTTGCTATAGTTAATGGTGTGTTAACACTTCAATTATAAATGTACAATATAATGGGTTATATGATCAACTGAGTTTTAAAGACATGCCCTTTAGTAAAACCTAGATTAGGTACTACCAGAAAAGCAAACTCAGGACAAAGATCTAAGACAAAATGGACAACATTAAATTTCTGGTCAAAAGAGGTTTACTGGTTTTGGATGCTTTTTTGTACTCAGAACAGATAGAAATGGCACCATTTTTAAGACACACTGTTACTCTGCTTTGTTAATTAAAGGCGATAAATATAAAAGCATATAACCCGCAGATTTACTCTGTTATCTAAGATTCCATGTTTCATAAACTCTCAAAGAAACAGCTCATTTTCAGGTAACACCTCCAACGCATCTGACTACTAAAGTGAGAAAGTACAGAAATTAGTGTGAAACTAATAGATAAATGTACACTGCCTAACCTAAGACCAATGGTTAAAGCAAAGTACTTAATTACCTCAAGAGACAACTAAAAGGTATTCAGAAATTCTGAATTTAACACTAATTTTCTGAAGCTTCTAATATGTTCATCACTTTCTATATAAAGGAACAATATTAATACCACAAGCTCATTTATTGTAAGAAAAAGGTCACTGTTCCTAATTTTGTCTCGTTTTTTAATATATATATATTAATATATATATATATATATATATATATACATATATATATATTTTTTTTTTTTTGGGGGTGGGTACCAGGGGTTGACCTCAGGACCTCACGCGCCAGCAGGTGCCTCTGCCGCTGAGCGATATCACCGGCCCTTTTTTCGTATGTGGGTTCTGGGAGTAGAACTTGGGCCCTCGCGCTTGCCAGGCAGGTGCGTATGCCGCTGAGCCATCTCACCGGCCCTCGTTTCTAATATTAAATATTAAATGAAGGCAGGAGAATATAGTGATAGAACACAAAAACTCCACTGAAAGGTGCTCAAAGGGACCCCAAGAGGGGAAAAAAAATAATAAATCAGATTAAACCTGTAACTCACTAAATTTTCACAGATGAAAAAGTTCAAATTTAAACTATCACATTAATAAAAAGTAATAGCCTTTAACGTCATTCCTTTCACCAAATGTACTATTTTGGATACTGTTTTGAAGATTTATTTTTAATGGCTTGTAATCATTAGCTAACTTTCCTTATGAAAAAATAAAATACTGGTCCAGATTAACACAAGGTACAAAGGTAGTAAAAGAAAACCTAAACTGGAAAAATATCTAAATCAGTCACATCAAGTAATCATAATCCCTAAGGAGATAGGTTTTTCTTCTCGAGAAAATTAAAATCTTACTTAAAATCCTTGCAATCGGCATCCATTCCATTTGGCAAACCTCTGCCATTTATTTTAGAATCATCATCATCTCCTTGTTTAAGATCTCTGTTTTGGTCCTCCTCAAATGGAGAAGCCTTGCCTTTTTGATCTGCTTTCTCAGGTCCATCTGTTTCAGCATCTCTAGTGCCCTGAGGAGAAAGAATCTGTTTGATTCTGAATACTTAATAGAACACAAAAAGAGGCACCATAATGTGACCTAAAACTACATTATAGTGCATGTAAACAATACAAACATTGAATTTTATTTTAACTTCTTAACTGATTTAGCAAAAGCCAAAAAATTGAGGTACAAATTGTAGTGATTTATAACAGAAGGGTTAAGGCAACCTTAACTATAGCGGTGCTGGAAAAGTAGTAACAACACAAACTAGACTAAAATATTTAATGCATGGACAATTTTATTTAGTTACTTCCAGATCAACCACTACCAGGAATAAACAATTTTAATTTTGAAAAATGTCTTAAAATGTGGTTTGACTTTTGTAACATGGTTAAGATCATAAATATTCCCACGGTTATATTATTTCATATATTTCAGGAAGTGGGAAAGCAAAGAAAACAGGAGTACAAGTATCTACAAAATTTCATTTAGCTCTAGGAAGGGAGGGAATAATAAGCTGACTTAAATACCTATCAAGCAAACATTAAATATTTTTTTACTCAAAATACTTACAAAAGTTCCCTTCCTAAATCGAGAATCCAATTTATCAGCAGGAGAAGAACTTAGTACATATTCTACCATGCTCACACCAAGGCCTCCACTTTCTGATCGCGGAGACAATATTGCATTTACTTCACTGTTTCCATGAAAACCCTGTCCAGATCTTCTTTGTACCATAATAGGCTGGGACATTGAATGATCTGTTTGGAACAAAGAATATGATTATATATTTGCACTTTAAAGCTAAAAAAAACATCGTTACAAAAATTAATATACTAAAATGAGAAAAATCACTCTTATTTTAGATATTGTAATAACCTTGCTTTTGTTTTTTTGTTTTTCCTTTTTGAGACAGGGTCTCACTCTGTAATTCAGGCTGGTCTTAAACTCACTATGTAGCCCAGGCTAGCCTCGAACTCAGCTATCCTCTTGCCCCAGCCTTCCGAGTGCTGGGATTAACAGGCGTGCACCACCAAGCCCGGCTTGTAATAATAATGTTATAGCCTTTCATTCCACTGGGACTCACTGGCTGGGGCACATCCTTCAGAAATACAGAAGAGCCCTTTGGTAATACACAGGTGAAAGCCTATGCAAACAACGTTCAACCAAAATGGTCACTGGAGGCAGACATTCACATAGGCCGAGTTGTTCAAAAGCGTTATACTAAAAAGTTAACGTTCTTTTGGTAAATCATAACAATTTGTAATGGAAGTTTTTTGGAATAAAACCTAGACTAAAAACAATGTCCAAATTGGCAGCACGCCTCCAACTCACAGTTTTATACTGGACAGATTCAGAACACACTGTTGTAACACTATGAACACAAATGAGTTTGGAAAACCAGCAATACCACAGAATATTCTACTCTTGGGTGAAAATGCTAACTATCACCTAAAGATTTTTAGAAATTTCTTCTAAAATTCCCCATTTATCTTCAGACATTAACTGTTTACCTGATATGAATACCTTTTCTACATATTTTTCAATGAAAAAGGCAATATTTACGATCTCAGAGCTAGTGGGACACACATATCATTAACACGCTTGAGACAACACTGAAATAGTTTTTGCTGAAAATTCTTAATAAGCCTCTAGTTACCTCTGGCTCATTTGTGAACAGGTACAATATTCCATATTAGGTCTAGCCCCTCCTTGAACTATCTATGCTGAAAATCATAAAGGTATTTAGTTATCATTTCATTAACTATAGGAATTTTTAAATGACTGCTACTTTTGTTAAATCACACTAAAACATTTCCATTTCAGTGCCTATATGCATAAGAAAATAGCCATTATGTCCTTTCATTCATTCATTAATCTATACAGTTCAAATACTGATTTGCTGTCTCTTGTATATTCAGCATTGTGCTACATATGGGGAGTTCAATAATCATCTCTACCCTCAAAATGAGCGTATGTTTAATAGAAGGAAATCACAACAGGATAAAAGTGCTTCAACAAAAATAATCCACCATACTATAGGAACAAAAAGGATTGGTCACTGATTCTTCCCAGTCTTACAGTGAATCCCAAAAGAAGTGGCATTTAAACTGAACGTAAAAAGTGAACACTTAAAGTGAGCAAATGGGGAATAAGAACACCTCTGTTACAGAAACCAGCATATTCAAATGGCTGAAAGTGCCAGGAAAGCATAAACTAACAATTCAACTGCATTGCTTTAGCTGAGGAGTTTCACATACTATACATTTAAGCCTGGAAATGGAGTCAGAGAAATTTGTGGAACTTTGGTAGAATGACAATTCCCTTAGAATAAGAAACATATTATTTTTATACATGCTTGGCATTCAATAAATGTTAGGTAATCAAAACTCCATTTCTAATTAGTCTTATAGTAAAAGACTAATAATGAAAATTTTATCTCTACAACTAAAACTTCAAATTCAGAAAATGATCCAGAAACTGATTTAAAATGATGTATTTGATTTTTTCTCTGTCGCCTATCTTAAAAGTAATCTTTTATTTCCATGTTATACTCAAGATGCTTTGGTTGTGAGCACCTTTAAAAAAACCTGCCTTGGGCCGGTGAGATGGCTCAGTGGCATAAGTGCCTGCCTGGCAAGCGCGAGGTCCTGAGTTCGACTCCTGGTATCCACATACGAAAAAAGGGCCGGTGATATTGCTCAGTGGCACAGGCGCCTGCTGGCACACGAGGTCCTGAGGTCGACCCCTGGTACCCAAAAAAAAAAAAAAAACCTGCCTCTAATAATTACCTCTTTGACTCCTAAAACATGTCCAAAAAACAAGTTATAAAGTCCAAAGAAGTACTCTTAGTAGAATGTGTCATTTGTAGGGAATGTGTATCCTAGCCCAAACCACCAGAAATTTTAAACTGTAGGTCTAATATAGGTTAATTCTAATTGAGAATTCCTTGAGTTCTCATTTATGGTTCTAGTCTCCAAACCTGGCACACAACCAGTTATACACCGGTTGAACACACACAAATTTCCAATATTTTAAGAAAATACCAATCTAATTTAGCTGTTATAAAAGTTTTTTTTTTTTAATTTTTTTTTTTTTGATACTGGGAATTGAATCCAGTGCCTTCACACTGAGCTACATCCCCAGCCCTTTTTTATTTTTTTTCACTTTGAGACAGAGTCTTGCTGAGGCACTAAGTTGCCCAGGTTGGGCTCAAACTTGCAATCCTCTATTTTGACTGAAAAAAAGAAAAAAAAAAAAGCATTAAAATTTTTTAGAATTTCCTAATCTTTTGGGTTTCAGCTTTTTGGCATTTAGTAATAACAAAATTTAAAACTAAAAAGTTTTAAATGTTTTAATTAACACTCAAAATATAAAGTGAACCTGGTAACTGTCATCTGGGAATTTGGTTTTTAGTACTTTGGTCAAGCTTCATTAAACTCTGTAATGAAAAGGGAAAACTTATTTGCAAAATATGTACATGTTGACGTTATCTGTACACCCCTCAAATTTTACTGATCAGAAATAGTTAACAAAATACAATGATAAATGATATGCTATTTTAAGAATACAGCTACACTTTTATTTTATTTTATTTTATTTTTTAAATGGGAAAGGTTTTTTTTTTTAAAGACAAGAAGTAAACATTCTTATGTATTAACAAACTCAAGAATTAGAGAATGTACACTTTTAAATTTACCAATAAACACTGTCACTCCTGTAGGTTACACTCCTTATGTGACAGTTTCTGTTCCCTTAGAAAAGTTTCTTAGACCTAAGTCTCTTCCCACTACTTAACAGAAATAACAACCATTTATATCTGCTCTTCCTAGGAGCTCTGTAAACCTAACTACCTGGTAAACCAAGACAGTTTACCTCCTTTCTGGTGTAGCTAATGTCTAATAAAGCTACAATGAGCAGCAATTAGATAGATCAGTCATGGCTACCTAACACAAGATTGAAAATTCCTATGGTTAAACTAGTATGTCCTCTATTTTAGTAGTAATTCAGAATTTTATTATCAGTTAATTTAAAAAAGAAACAACAAAATGTGGCACATATGGGCACTAATCAACTGTGTGTGCTGTCAGATAAGGGTTAACTGCCATAAGAAAATGTGAATTATAATGATTTATGAAATCCTCAATAAAGACATCAAAAATTTTTTCCTAGTATTATTTAGGGATAAGAAGGGCTTAAAACACATTGAGTCTATTCGTAATTTTCATGTAATAACTTACGAGAAGTTCCCCATGCAGTCTCTCTCCATTCATCATCCCCAAGAAATATGCCTTTTTGTCCATCTTTTGTTGAATCATCAGGTTCCCAAAATTTTTTGGTAGGCAAAAGCTATTTGGGAGGGAAAAATTTACATTTAAATTTTATTCTAATTACAAAAGATATATGGAGACCATTAAATATATCATTGATAGGTACACATTAGTTTTTGATGCTAATAAAATTCAAAGTGATCTATTTTCTAAGCTGTCTCATTAAAGTAAAATAACTCCTCACCTATATTTACGTGCTGGCTCTAACAATTCTGAACCTAAGTATTACTCAAAGTCCACTTCTGAGTTTATCTTTCTCAAAACTTTTTGTTATAGTGTGATTTTCTTTGTAAGTTTCTTCAAAAGGCTTAAGTTTTTAAAAAATTTGTGAATATATATTTTAAAATTTTTGTTTATTGGTGACAGGGTCTGGCTATGTTGTCCAGGCTGACCTCAAACTCAAGATCCTCTTGCCTTAGCCTCCTGAGTTGCTGGGGTTTTAGGCATGAACCACCATAACCAGCTCTTTAAAGTTCTTATTCAAGAAGAGATAATCAAAATCTCAATAGCAGTAATTGAAGGTTTCTTTTCACTTCCAAGAACTACCTCTGAACAACTCCCATCTTACAGTTTTCATGATAGAAAATATTTTCTTCATTCTTACTTCAGTTACTCAATGGAAGTGAACTTGACAACTCTTACTAGTTCATGGATACTATCAGTCTGTCAATCCCAAATCAAAAAGCTATAGACAGATGATGGCAAACACACCAAAAAAACCTACAAATACTTCCAAGGTAACAATCTCAAGTCCTTGCACTCTATCCTATATGGTGACATACACCATAAACTATGTTGATAAACTATGTTGATAAAACCACTCGCTAATTACTCAAAATTCATATTTGGGCAATTCCTAAACATTCTTTTATATATATATAGCTATATAGATATATATAGCTATATAGATATATATATACACACCCAGGTCTCTCCTCTACTCTCCCTGATGCTCTGAAGAGGCTGACTTGGGATGTTTGAAAAATGGCAGACTGGCTTTCTGAGATAGAGTTTGGCATTTTAAAACACATGTTCATAAAACATTCATTACTCTCAGTCCATAATCAGGTGCTTGGTCATTCAGTGTTCATAATCAAACCTGCATATACTTTAACTACTACACTAATCACACTAAATTAGCTGTATTTGCCTCTTTAAGCCTATGATGACTTCGTCTTCAAAGAGCTGACAAATACATACTGTAATAAAATGTAAATCAGTAACACCTGAATTGGGACAGGAAGGACAATATAGTGTGTATGCTGGGGGTGTGGAGGTGAGGGTTGGGGAGGCACTAGAGTTTGAAAAGTAAGGAAGACATTAAGTAAAGCATGAACAAAATAGTGAATACAACATGAACGGAAGTGTAGCTTGAGAAAACACATGATGTATAAAACACAGTACAAGATAGAGGAATAGATAATATAAGAAGGCCAAAAATTAATGCTGGTAAAGCTAAACAGGTCTTACAAGGACCCTCACAAGGCATACTAAGAAAATCAGACGTCACACTGAAGCAACAGGCGATTTGGACAGGTTGATACAGTGACACTATGTTTTGGAAGTGACTCATGGTGTAAGAATAACAGAAGGGGGAAAGACTATAGAGACAAGACCAGTTTAGGGAAATTATAACAATAGAGACAAGACAGCAAGAACTGAAAAAGGGTATTGGTAGAAAGTACTGAGAAAATAAAATAGACAATGATGTGTTCTAAAAAAGATCCCAGTAAGTAAACTACAACTTCCACCGTAGTTTAAAAACTTTTTAAAAACTCACTATAAAAGATTCATGTAAATATTCAAAATATAAAGCTAGTAATACTATTAAAGCATATTTTATATAAATAACTGAGCATTTTTCATAGTAAAAGTCAACTTAATCCCTTAAAAATACTGTTTAAAGAAGCCATTTCAGGTAGATTAAAATCATGCTGAAAATAAATGTTTTGCCCAAACAAACAAAAAAACCACTTCAGCATCAAAATGAGAATAATAAAACAAAGAACCTAAAATAAAATTATAACAAAAGAAGCATTAATCAAAGAGGGAGAAGCGGCTAAAACAGTTATCTTCTAAGGTAACAGAAATAACAGAACCCCCAGGAAGAGACTATTCCAAAATCTTTTCAGATGTTTCGGTCAGTGCCTTGGACCAGTGCTTTGAAATGCAAATTGCTGGGGCCAGGGGATATAGCTCAGTGGCACAGCGCCTGTCTGGCAAGCGCAAGGTCCTGAGTTCCATTCCCGTACCAAAGCAAAACAAAACAAAAAAATTAAAATGCAAATTGCATAATAGGGGTGGTGGTGGTGGGGTTGGTTTCCCATGTCAAACACTTACCAAGCATCATACTATGTGCAGCTCATCATTTTGCACACATTTATAAGTTACTATACACAAGAAAACAATTCAGTAGTTAAAATTAACAGTTCTACCAAAGGCCTAAATCAACATTCTAGAACTGCTTTCTGTGGCAATTTAGATAATAATTCAAGTATAGTTAGAAAAACTACTATCTTGTGACCAAGAGTAAGTTATAATGGACTAAAAAGAAGAGAAGGCAACAACGGAGGAAACAGAACAATTAAAAAGATTTTTAAAGGCTAAATGATAAATTGAAATTTCTTTCAATGAAAGAAACAGAAATAGAGAGTTGCCCCTGGAGACTCTTTTACTGTAGTAGAAATAAAATGCACATTACAGAACACAAGGTTAAGGAACCTTAAATATCTGTAAAATATATTACCCAATACCACTTCATATTAGTTGCCTAATTCACGAAAGTTCTAAAACAAGGTCAGGACATTCAGTATTTCTTGTCAACTTGCCCTTCTATCCTTCTAACTCAGATATGACTGGATATACACTCTTCTTTAGAAGTATTTTTGGGGGCTGGTGAGATAGCTCAGCAGCATAAGCGCCTGCCTGGCAAGAGCGAGGTCCTGAGTTCGACTCCTGGTACCCGCATATTAAAAAAAAGAAGAAGAAAAGGGATGCTACTAATAATTACTGTGTAGCATTACAACACTCATACATAACTGAACTTTACTGGGCAAATAAGGACGAAAAAGTATCCTACTTATCAATACAAGTCCGCATAAGACAAAAATAGATGGTAAAAATTAAGTTGTACGAGAACAAAACACAAGGTAATTCCTTAAAACCCAAGAATGATGCTTTTCTGAATTTTAATCTTTTCCATGAATAAAAGATATTAATACTTTTAAAATTTCCAGCTCATACCACTTTCCCATACCTCCATTTCTGACGTCCCTTAATATCAACTAGCAAAATTAAATGTAATTATTTCTGGTGGGAAGTAATATTATAGTTAAGACACTGATAAATTCAAACTGTCATTCAATTATTATTATGTGGCTGTGGGCCAGGTAATCTTTCTGAGTCAGTTTCTTCAAGTGTAAAGGAAAAACAAAAAACTCCTGTCATAGAATTATAAGACTAGAATAACATAAGTAAATTTCATAACATATCATGTACCATGTAATATTAGAGCCTTCCTACCACAAAGTATAAATCCTATAACGTTATAAAACATGAATTAACACACTAGTCTGCAACATGAGTGATTATTTCAAAGAATTATATTATTCATTACATGCCTATAGCTGTTTGCCTTCTTTTTCCTTGAGTCAAGTTTCAGCATCCTCACAGGGAGATGAAACCCTATTACTTAATGAAGACCAGTTGCCTAGTACACTC
This sequence comes from Erethizon dorsatum, assembly GCA_028451465.1. NCBI lineage: Eukaryota > Metazoa > Chordata > Mammalia > Rodentia > Erethizontidae > Erethizon > Erethizon dorsatum. The sequence continues at coordinate 74,394,627 of CM051824.1, read as the reverse complement.
ACATTCTACATAAGGAAATAAAAACCCAAGGTTATACCACATACAGCTTTAAATGGCAGCAATGGGATTTGAACCCTGTTATGGTTCATGTCTAGCTGTCCCTCCAAAGCTTCATGCAGTCAAAGGAGCAGACTTCTAGAGTTTATGACTGATTCGTGGTCTAACGCTGGGATTACGGGCGTGAGTGCTACACCCACCCTGGGGTGGGCAGCCTGCATACGATATAAGGGAGAGAAAGAGGCTTGCTCTCTTGCGCTGCTCCTCCCTTTTTGCTCTTGCTGCTTTTGCTGTCTTCCACTGCCATGAACTGTTGCCCTCTGCCATGTGCCACTCTGCCTTGGAACCAGCCAAGCATGGACTGAAACCTCTACAAACTGTGAGCTAAATAAACCTTTCCTTCCTTAATTTTGGATATCAGGTATTTTGTCTCAGCAATGAGAAAAGTAACTAAGACAAACTGATTATCTATTTTCTCCTTACCACTGAAGACAGTTCTTTTCAAATATAGTTCAACTAGCCAATATCTCTGAAAAGTCTTCAGTATTACAACACCACTAGGTAAAATGAAAAGATGTTGAAGATACTGTGACAGGGCCAGTGATATGGCTCAGCGGCATAAGCGCCTGCCTGGCAAGCGCGAGGTCCTGAGTTTGACTCCTGGTACCCACAAAAAGGAAAAAAAGGGCCGGTGATATCACTCAGTGGCACAAGTGCCTGCTGGCAAGCGTGAGGTCCACAGTTCGACTCCCAGTACCCACATAAAAACAAAACAAAAAAAGAAAAGATACTGAAACAGCCTCCCCATTACAATGGATAAACTATCAAGATGACAGAATTGTTGAGACACAAATTATGTAAATGATCAGCTATTTCAACACTATCAAAAACTGGTTTCCTTACCAGCTATCCCTAACAACTCAGATCAAAGTCTGAGCATTTGAGCGATATGTAATTCATACAACAGGTTATTCTTATTTGTTTTCAAAGAAGCTGGCCTTATTCAACATCATACCACTAGTGAGAGATGAGAAAAAAAGTCCCCTCACTCCCATACCCAGTATTGTTTTCTGCACCACCTTGGATTTTGGTACACAAATTTTAAAAATGTTTTCTTTAAATACTATCGTATCAGAAAAGACAGGAGAGGGCATTATCTATCATATCTATCATACTAAGCTATGAAAACACCCTCAAAGTAAATCACATTAAGTGATTTCAAGATAAATTCTGGGTTCCCTAAGGAATTTCAGGCAGGGTCCTTTCTCCTATCATTTAGAAAATGAACAAGAACCCAGCTATATATATTATAATAATGTAGAGATGAAAATGTGCCTCTGCAGTGTGTTCGATTAAAATCATGTTTTCATTTTACTGTTTTTAAGCTACTTGACATAATGTAAACCACTAGGTCTTTTGACAAAAACATGCTATTAGGTAATAATAATAATAGTAATAATAATAATAAGGATGAGCTTATGAATAGAGGAATATAAATGGTTCTATTTCTGGATGAACAACCAAGAGATTGCCCTTCTGATGATGGCTCAGTAAACCCATCCTGATCTATAAACAGAAACGGTCCACTTGAGCCATATATGTAAATGCAATGCTTTGTACATTAGAGATTTATAACACTTAAGACATAGTAACCAAAACTTTATCCTAACGGAAAAAGTCAAGAGTAGGGCAATCCACTGAAAAAGGATTTTGCATTACAAAAACAAAACAAAAGAAAACAAAAAGTAAATTTAGAAAACTCAAGAGCCAGAAATTCAAGGCTGCTTTTAATGTATTTCAATGAATGAATTCTGGGATAAAATAACAAAAAACCTCACCTGTAAGGAAAGTAGGAGAAGACTGGTGAGAGAGAGACAGGCAAAAGAGGAAATCCCAGAAGGTTCCCTGCTGCCTGTGAGATGAGGAAAGATAGAAAGGCTTGTGGGAGAGAACTCAGAGCAGAAATCTGAGTAGTTTTCTGAGCTATCTCTTACAGTTAACAATATTAGCTGGTAAACTATCAAGGAAAAAAAACTTATTAGTAAAAACGTTTAAAAATACATTTGCACTGGATAAAGGTCATAGACACACTGACTGACCTGCTGCTATCTACGAGGAGGCAGGCAACCTAAGCCTCAAATCTTTGCTTTCCATGTTGGTCATACCCCTTTGGAGAGTCTGAATTTAGGCTTATTCAACATACTCTTCAGCTCGGTTGCTTTTTTCCTAAAACATTCTTCTATCCCCAAATAACTTACTCTCTTTCAGCTACTGTTTCTAACCCTGACATATGTTAGGACTGAAAAAATACCTTTAGGTTAATCAAATATTACTTAGAAAGAGGGAAAAAGAAAAAATCTATGTACAAATATCTATACAATATACTTCTTGTAAATGTAGGGAGTCTAAAATTAACGTAAGGGTGACTGTTCTTGCTCTTATAAAGAACCGAGTTCAAGTCTATAAGATCAGAAGGCTAAAACACTGTTCAAATCTGCTTTTTTTTTTGGTGGGTACCGGGGGGTCGACCTCAGGACCTCGCGCACCAGCAGGCGCCCGTGCCGCTGAGCGATATCACCGGCCCCTTTTTCGTATGTGGGTTCCGGGAGTCGAACTCGGGCCCTCGCGCTTGCAAGGCAGGCGCTTAAGCCACTGAGCCATCTCACCGGCCCCAAATCTGCTTTTAAGGTAATGTTATTTTGCTTTCTAAACACCAAAGAAAATAACTGACGGTGAAAGAACAAAAGCCCTTTCAAATTCCCCCTTTTTAGTCTCTCATATGGTAACTAATGTCTAAGCGACATCTGTACTACAATAAAGCTATAGTTTTTTGTTTTTTTTTTTTTAAAGTACTCCCTCTCTCTATTTTTTTCTTAGGGCCCAGAATTTCATCTTATGCACTGGACTAACAAGTTTACTTTGGCAATACTTAAGCACCTTAACTCACCCTTAAATCAGTCCTCTGAAAATGACAAACTCTTTGGAAAACGCTGTTCTGAAGAAGGGGAGGGTTAGCTAGCTGCAGGGTGCCCTCTTGTGGCCCAAAGGAGTGACTGGACTCTTTTTCTGCATCTGAAGAGCACAGCATTGGATGGAGTGAGTCTCATGAAGGTCTCTAATCTACCAAAGTAAAATAATCTCCAGGAGCAGGCAGTTAAGTACATATGTTAAGTCTGTTTACTATTAACAAAGTCCACACTAAGTAGTACAGAGCATGACAAAATATACGACCACAAGAGATTTCATAATCAAACTTTTCTAAAATTTCACTATGTACACGGAAAACTAAGTATTTTAGACACCTTAAAATGCGTATTGGTGCGGTTAAACTGGTGCTCCAAAGAAAACCACAGATTAAAAGAAATGATAAAATTCATTTAAAAATATGGAGTACCTACTATCTTAGGCATTCAAAGCTAACAATTTAAAGGAGAGACACATATAAATCAAGTTGTAACCACTAAGATAATGAAAGTGTGTTTGAAGAACTGGGAGAAATCAGATGAGGAAGAAATTAATTCTACTCCATTAGCCATTGACACAGTAGATTAGTCTCTTCAGTAACGTCTCACAGGGGATTAAAAGTTTATTAAGCAAACAGCTTTGGATGAACAAGAGAAGTTTGGGGGAGGAATAATAGTGAATAATCATGTGTAGCTAAAGCAAACAAAGCATACATACATAAAACGACAGAACAAAGATAAAAGTGTTTTCTTCTAAGCAAAGCTATGTATGGCTCATTACCAAAATATAAAAATTATCTAACCAAGTCAATCAAGTCACTTAGACACAAATAATCACATGAAAAATTACTTATTACTACAGGTTGAAAAAACCAGGTGAAAATCATAACTACGCAATTTATAATCTGATGTTGAAAAATAGTAGTTTGGAGGACATAACCACTGTTTCCAAGATTTATGGTTAAAAAAAAACCTAAAGTCTCAATGGCTCAAATAAAGTGAGGTATAAATTCTTAGTATTGGTAAATATTTACCTCTCCCATTCCCCGAGATTCTAATGCAAGAGCTTGAAAATCATGATTCATTTCATCCACAGATCAAACCTGTTGAATAAAAACAAAAATTAGACTATTTCTACATCACATATATTGCTCATACTAGTATTAGATAACCTGAGATGTGCAAGAACAGATTTCTCTATATAGACAGGTTTTCCTAGATAAAGTACATCAAGCCACATTAAAATCTGTACAAAACCATAGGTTCAGTGGTTTTGTAATTATTCTGTGTGCCAACAGAAAACTACAAGTTCTTGAGCAAAAGAAGAAATGGAATAACAGAAAAAGGCAAGCTCAAGCATTAAAGTATCTTTTTGTTTTGTTTCCTATTATAAAATTATTTTGTATTTCTTCATTCCTTTAAGATTCTTTCAAATTTGCCATTTTCTGTAGACTTTATACCAATGATGAATCTCACAGTTCATATACCTATAAGGCCACCTATAAGGAAGGTTGAGGCAGGAGGACTGCCTAGTTCAAGCATAGCCCGGGCAACTTGGCCAGCCCCTGTCTCAAAATAAAAATTTTAAAAAGGGCTGGGGGTATAGCACAATTGTAGAGTACCCCTGGGCCCAATCCCCATTACCATCAAAAACAAAACAAAAAACACTGAATAAAATGGTGACCCAATTCTACCTAAAAGCAACATATAAATTAACATTTTCATAGCAACTGCAGTATTCAGAGTGAGGTTTTCTCAAGACTAATTCTTTTCCCTGCTCTTCCAACTAAAACTAACAGATATTTATCTTTCCATTCCTAAGAGCTTGAACTCCTTTTTATCTCTTATGTGACAATGTGCAAAGCCAGTGGCCCTTTGCCTTTGGCAGTTTAGAAGAACAGTTTAAAATGCGAGGGGAGGGAGGAACATTAAAGATGGAAGCTACTGCAAATTTATAGCTTTCAAATTCAATTGGGAAAATTCTATTATTTTCCCTACTCAGTTATCTCCCTCTAAAAACTCCATGGTGGGCCGGTGAGATGGCTCAGTGGCATAAGCGCCTGCCTGGCAAGCGCGAGGTCCTGAGTTTGACTCCTGGTACCCACATACAAAAAAAGGGCCGGTGATATTGCTCAGTGGCACAGGCGCCTGTTGGCACGCGAGGTCCTGAGTTCGACCCCCCAGTACCCACAAAAAAATAAATAAATACATAAATACATAAAAAATTAAGGGCCGGTGAGATGGCTCAGCGGCGTAATCACCTGCATTGCAAGTGCGAGGGCCCGAGTTCAACTCCCGGAACCCAAATACGAAAAAAGGGCCGGTGATATTGCTCAGTGGCACGGGCGCCTGCTGGTGCACGAGGTCCTGAGGTCGACCCCCGGTACCCACAAAAAAAATTAAAAAAATAAAAAATTTTTAAAAATAAAATAAATAAATAAATTAAAACTCCATGGTATTTGACACAGTAAAGTACCCTTTCTATGGTACTAAGTCTCTAATTGCTTCTTCTCCGGCTTCTTCAGATTCCAACTTGTCTCCTCACCCCATAAATGTTAGTGTTCTTAGTATTCTTAGTCTAAGGTACTCCCTTTACCTTTCTGCCTGGATCAAGCCCCTCTCCTCTGAATGCTTTGAAAGGTAGTAGTTATATGCTTAGGACTACCTCTGATTTCCAAAACTCTCTCCTCCTCAAAATTTCTAATTATCTTCCTCCTTCCATTCTTTGGATGTACAACAACAGAAAATTTCAACTTTTCTTTCTTCCCTACCTTTAACTCTTTCCTTTCTTACACCCAATATCCAATCATTTTCCAAGGCCTGCTAAGTCAATATCCTACCACATTAGACGTCTTCCATCTGCCTGGCTGTTGAGACCACCTTCGCCTTTTACCTAAAACACTCCAATCCTCTTTCCATCCTCCTATTCCATAATCTAATATCCAAAATGTAATTAGTCATCTTTCTGAAATGTACTCTGATTATGTGACTCCCGTATTTTAATCCTTTCCTAAAGATAAAGCTCAAACTCCTTACCGTGGCTTACAGACAGACAGAATTAGATTCACATCATTCTTCTTCCTGGCACCTGGCAGTTCTATAACTCTGGGCAAATAATGTAAACTGTTTTTTCTCAGTTCCCTCATGTGAGGATAACACCAAGAGCCATCACATGGACTTGCTGTGAGCACTGAGTTAGGTAACAAAACACTTCAACTAGTGGCTGATACACAAGCATTCATAAGCCAGTTATTAAAGAACTTTGCTTTATTCATTCAACAGTGGTGAGATCATTAGATGTCTGCAATACAAATCAACAAACAAACCTCCACACCTTGTATCTTAATATAAAAATTAACGAATGATACACCTCTAAGTAAAGCCTAAAATTACAAAACTTCTAGAAGAAAAGCTATGTGACCTCGTGTTCCACAATGGGTTTGGTTTGGTTTGGTTTGGTTTTGGCAGCACTCAGGATATAACCCAGGACCTTAACACTGAACCACAACCCCCCCCCGTTTTTTTTGTTTTTTTTTTTTTTTGGTTTTTTTTTTTTTTTTTACTATGAGACTGGATCTAGCAAGGTCAGTAAATTGCCCTGGTTAGGCTGAAAGTTGCAATCCTCTGGTCTCAGGGTCCCAGAGTGCTGGGACTGCAGACATGCACCACCAGGCCCAACTTTCACAATGAGTTTTTATATCAAAATTAAAAGCAGAGGGCCGGTGAGATGGCTCAGCGGCGTAAGCGCCTGCCTTGCAAGCGCGAGGGCCCGAGTTCGACTCCCGGAACCCACATACGAAAAAGGGGCCGGTGATATCGCTCAGTGGCACGGGTGCCTGTTGGCGCTCGAGGTCCTGAGGTCGTCCCCCTGGTACCCACAAAAAAAAAAAAAAAAAAAAAAAAAATTAAAAGCAGAGTCCAAGCTGTGGCAGGAGGACCCAAAGTTCAAGGCTAGCCTAGGCAAGCAACTCAGTGAGACCCAGTCTCAAAACCCAGTCTCAAAACCCAGAGGTAGAGAGCTTGGTCTAGTATGTGCAAAGCCCTTACACTGCAAAAAGGAGTCCGTAAAAGAAACACTGATAAATTAGTGTTTCTATCAAAATTAGAAACATGCCCTACAAAAGATGCAGTTAAGAGGATGAAAACAAAAGCCTAGGAGAAAAGTACTTGCAAATCACATATCTAATAAAGGACTAATATCCAGAATGTACAAAGAAACCTAAAAAAAGAGAACAATCCAAAAAATGGGCAAAAGATCAAAACTGATACTTTATCAAAGTAGATATAAGCAGAGCAAAATAAGCTATTTCTTTTCTCTTATTCATTAACAGTCCTTACAAGGCAAACATTTCATTTAAGCTTCCATAAATTCAGGAAACATTTACTGGGTATCTTCAATGCCTAAGAGCTTGTGGAGACAAAAAAGAACTCAAATATGATTACTGTTTCAAAGAGTTTACATGGCTCTCATATGTTTTCTGGTAATGTAGAAGTAGCTCCCATCAGACCAAATCCTTGCACTAACTACAGATTCTGGACACAGTATAAAAACTACCTTAAGGCAATGGAAAATAACTAAAAAACAGAAAGCAGAGGACAATCTATACTTAAAACAAAGAACTGACACAAAGTAAGTTTCTTCTAAATAAATTTTTTGCCTGAGGATAGCTCTGGGTGTGGAGGTACGCCCCAAAATTGCTACAGAGAACCCACTGGCCCAAAAAGCAAAAGGAGAGTTAGGGGCAACCGAAGTTGCTAGAAAGCAAGGAAGGAAATCTCAGAAAGGACACTACCAAATTCTATATTGTTGAGAGTACAGCAGGTGAAACTGAATGATTTTTCCTTTACCCTTACACTGGTGTCAGAAGTGAGATTTGCGAGCATATCCCTGGCTAACAGAAATATGTTTGCGAAGAGAAAAGATGAAAAGGATAGGGTATGAGAACTTCTGATTTCTGGGTGACCAAGAAGCCACATGGTACGGAGCAGCAGCTATTCTGTGCTCAGTTACTAAAAGTTCCCAATGGGATTCAAGGATGGGTCAAACTCTCAAGGAGCTGGCTTACTAGATGCTTAAGGAAAAGCAAACTTTAAACAAACACAAAACTGCAAAAGTTTCTTTGTTACTATTACATGAAATAGCTAAAATGAAATTAAAACAGTGCTAGGTCAGACCTATACATTAAACCAAGCTTTAGGTATTCAGCCACTCACCTCAAAGTTGTCCCTGAAGGGAAAACTTATGCTGGGACACAGAAAATACCTGTAAGAAGAGTGACTACCAAGAAGATAGTCAATGTGGGGAAAGAGCAAAAACAAGATACTGAAACCAGATGGTGTAAAGGAATTTTTATTTTGTAGGTAAGTTATTCCCAGCTTTCTGAGGAGCTTTTACTAAAATGGATTCTGAGAGTAATTTAGAAGCAGTATCTTTGGTTCTAAATGTTAAAGAGTGGGACAGCATGTTAGGGTTGACAAATGACCCACAGCTCACAGTGGAACAATGACCAACAGTGATATGTGACCTGGACACACAGCAGGTTATCTCTGACAGAACAGCCAGCCTGGTGGCCTCCATGAGTAAAAGCCACTGTTAGGCATGTTTACTCTCAGAGGCATGTTTACTTTAAGAAGAGAAGACAATCCAACTCCATCTATAAATTATATAACATCTATATAAAATACTGTACTGTACAGCTACTGATCACATTTAGGGATGTAACTAAGAAAATGCTTATACAGTAACATTAAGATTGAAAGGAAATAACCCAAATCTATACATAGAAATGGCAGTATCTTATTGTGCTCTGTTTTACTAATATTCCCATAGGCAGATAACTAATTATGTGAGAAAAATGAAACACTCCAAATAACTATGTAAGTCCTGTGATAGTTTTCATTTAATGCATAATACAAGAGATTCACAAATAGCTTGTGTAAAGAACCAAGAATATGCAGTAATATATCGAGAGTATTAATTTTTCTTAGTGACCTGGATTCAATTCTGCACCATATGGCTACCATTAAAAATAAGCTTGGGGGGCCGGTGAGATGGCTCAGCGGTATAAGCGCCTGCCTTGCAAGCGCGAGGGCCCAAGTTCGATTCCCGGATCCCACATACGGAAAAGGGGCCGGTGATATTGCTCAGCGGCACGGGTGCCTGTTGGCGCGCGAGGTCCTGAGGTCGACCCCCCGGCACCCACAAAAAAAAAGCTTGGGGAGGTGAAGAAATCATTTAGAACTACGACAAATGGTATTAAAATGGTACTAAAGTACTACCACTACATGACACTAACCACTTTCTCTCTTTTTTTTGGATACTAGGTATTGATGCCAGGGCTCTCCCACTGAACTACATCTCAGCCCTTTCTATGTTTTGAGACAGGGTCTCGCTAAGTCACTTAGTTGCCAGGCTGGGCTCAAACTCCTGCCTCCACTCCCCAGAGTGCCAGGATTAAGGAACTGCCACCACGCCTGGCTCATTTTCATATTCTTATATAATAGGTCTTTTTTTTTTTTTTTTAAGGCCAAAGTGGAAATTAAACTCTAGGGTCAAAGGGACTAAGGACTCTGACTTAACTACCTAAATGTTCAATATATAATAATTCTTAAAAATTATTTTATATAATGTGAATTCAATAATGAAATCAAGTCATATCTGGATAGTGACTACAAATAAATGCCTTCATATATATTAACACACAGTGCTCATTTTAAAAGAAAGACAATTGCCTCTGCAATTTTTTTGTATTCCTGAAGACAATTTACAAACACAAAATACTTTTACCGTGTATAAGTCCAACTTCCCAATGGCACTACTTCCTATAGTTATCTTCTACATCAATTACAAAAACAACAAAATTATATAAAAACTGGTTTATATAAATGTAAGTGAAGAGTGGCTTAAGCTGTTTATAACACATTTCTTGGCAGTCATCTCTCTGGAATGTTTTTAATAAATACAATTAGTGGTCTCTACTACTAAAGCCTAAAACATGCTTTCTCCTCTCAGCATATTAAATAACTTCCCTCATTATTTGCCAACCAGTTAAATTTATTTAGTAATGCCTTTTTTTATCCATATAACAAAGGTAAAAGTAAATCCAAGTTAGTATTTATAGTAGACCTTCAAAGATTTAACATTCAAAATTTCTATTAATCATTACCAACCTCTAGCCATTTTTCTGGGGGCATAAATTGAATAATATGCGTTTCTAGTGTCATTAAATGAGTCAGTAAGTTGGTACTCTACTTTGGGTCTGGAATGTCTCCCAAAAGGCTCACATGTTACAGGTTTGAGTCCCCTGCCCTTGTATTTAAGCCATTACAAAACAAAGTATTCCATATTGTAAGACATTCATTCGCTTTATTTTGACAAAAAAAATACTACATAGAGAAGACCTACACACTAACACAACCTCAATAAGTGCTAATTTTTGATGCTTTTACTGAGAAGTAATTTATATGAAAATGACTTGCTTTAGACAACTAAGATATCACAAAAAGTAGTTCCAATGATGTCAAAGAATATATGTGAAATATCAAAGATAAATTATGAGATGACCCCCCGAGCAGGATTATTTCTAAGTTAATGCTATTTTCTGTGATTTAAAATGTGTTATCAGGCCAGTGAGATGACTCAGCTGCATGCGTGCCTGCCTGGCAAGCGCGAGGGCCCGAGTTCGACTCCTGGAAGCCACATACAAAAAAAGGGCCAGTGATATTGCTCAGCGGCACGGGCGCTTCCTGGTGTGCGAGGTCCTGAGGTCGACCCCCAGTACCCACACACACAAAAAAAATAAATAAATAAATAAAATGTGTAATCATCCTAAAGATAGGAGACATTATATGCTTTGTGATGTAATTAATATGATACAGTGCCACCACCTACAAAGAAATCTTGCCTAAAAACAAACTCAAACTTCAATCTGTCTGAGAGAAATGTGAGACAGAGAAAGTCAACAGATACATGAAGAAAGTACAGTAACTGCCAAATCCAGAATATGGAGAAGGAGGAGGAGGAGGAAGAAGAAGAAAAAGAAGAAAAATTGCTTTGTTTCATTAACATATTTATGTCATGAAATTTATTTAAAAGTGGGGCAGAAAGACTATTCTATAGAGGCTTAAATGTCAAATGAACTGATTCTTGTAAAACAACTATAAAAATATTCTCAGAAAAGTCAGGAAAATCCAAATAGAGAATAAATTGTGCATGATACTAAGTAATTCTGTTAGTAATGATACTAGCAAGAGGACTGTATTTCTTGTTAAGTCCTCATTAGTAACTTATGCTTTGGATATAAACAAGAACTCAAACATGCTGAATGTGGGTAATACCCAAAAGTTCACTATTTTCTCTACTTTTATGTTTAAAAACTTCCATAATGCTTAATAAAATACATGTACCAATATAACAGAACACCATGAAGTGAGAGTCTTATGAAGAACATATGAAAGTAATATTTAAGCTGAATCTTGAAGGAGACACAATTTGAACAAAACCTTTTTCTTTTTTTTTAAAACAAAACATTTACAGAGTGAAGCTTGTAAAAGAGATTACTTCCCTAAAGGTTAACTGGCTCAGGCCCCAGCTGCTGTATAAACTTAACTTTGCTTACTACTTCTTTTATTTTTATTTTTTTTGTGGGTACTGGGGTTCGACCTCAGGACCTCACGCGCCAGCAGGCGCCCGTACCGCTGAGCGATATCACCGGCCCTTTTTTCGTATGTGGGTTCCGGGAGTTGAACTCGGGCCCTCGCGCTTGCCAAGCAGGCGCTTATGCCGCTGAGCTATCTCACCAGCCCCCTGCTTACTACTTCTTAAATCATACTTATGATGAATATTTTAAGTTTTCCTAAAACCTGACTTCTACATGACTATGAACTTTTTTGGACTAACTTTTAAAGACAATTTCCCCCCAAAACAATAACCACAGAATTTATTGTACACTACATTTTATGGCAATGATCACACCAGACACACTATTATGTAATTCTCACTACAATCCAGCAAAGTAAACCGGGAGTGGTGGTAGCACACACTTGTAATCTCATCACTCTGGGAAGCTGAGGCAGGAACATCACAAGTTTAAACCTAGTGCGGGCAACTCAGTGACTTGGCGAGACTGTCTCAAACAAAATAAAAATAAAAAGTGACTGTGAACGCAGCTCAGTGCAAAGGCCCTGGATTCAATTCCCAGTACCACAGAAGGGGGAAAAAATTCAGCAGAGCACTGTACTCTTACATCACAAAAAAACTGTGGCCATTTCCGTATCTCAATAGGCAAAGCTACTTAAATGGCAGAGGGTTCAACACTACGAAAACCCCACAAGCCTCATGCTTTTTCCCATTCCAGTAAGCATAAACCACCACTTAGCTAATAATTAAGGGACTAAAATCTTTCTCCCCTACCTTCCTTTAGCTTACACTATTCCAGCCACTTGGACAGCTCTTTACCATTTATCTCTTCATGTGCAAATTCTTCAGTTTGGCTCAAATGCTACTACTTTCTCCATAAAACCTAGCAAAATCTCTTAAATTCCCATGGTGTTTAATTGGTATTGTTCAATATTAACAACATAGCTCTATCCATTAGACTTTAAAACTTCTTGAAATAAGAATTAGAGTAGGAAAAAAAATAAGAATTAGGGTAGGAAAAATCTAACACAATTTCATCAACTGTTCTGGTTATGCCAATGTTCCACAAAATGTTGACAGTTATGAGGGAGAGAGCCAAAAGGAAGGGTATTAATAATACTGTAAGGAAGAAAGGAAAATTAATCCATGTTTCAAACTATGTTACTATCAGTTTAGTAAAAATAGAACACACGAGATATGCCTATAATCCCAGCACTCTGGGAAGCCTGCGCAGGACAGCAAGTTCAAGCCCAGCCAGGGCAATCTGGTCACTTTGCAAAACCCTATCTCAAAATAAAAAATAAAAAGGCCAAAGATATAACTTGATATGAGGACCCTAGACTCAATCGCTAATACAATACCAAAAAATCAAAACAGGACACAAACACATATATGCATACATGAAAAATAATCTGTGATACATAACCATGAACAACAGTCACATCCAGAAACAGTTTCTCAGTTTACATCTTCTAATATTTTAACCTTAGAGTATCTCCCACACATCACTTGTATTTTTCAAAACATTAAAATATATACATGTTAAAATACTAAATATGTATAGTTGTTATAGTTGTATTACCTTTAAAAAAATTAATGGCCTCATGTGGTAGTAATATGCCACACTGTAAGCACTAAAAATAAGTGGAGTCTACAGCTTATTACAAAGGAATATATATGTGTATTACAACATGTAAGCAAGACTGAATTTTTCCTAAATACATTTACACACATTTACATTTCTGAAGAAATGACAGAAAAAAAAATCTTTTCAATAAACTAAGCAGCACTTAAAAGAAAAACCTCATTTTACTTTGTAAGTTTCTAACAGTTTTTGAGGCAATATAAAAGGATTTTGATTTATACTGAATACCTACTATAGTAAATATCTCTACACATACCTTCATGACACCTTGAATTTTAATAGTTTGTAGATCTAATATTCTTTCATCACCAATTTAAAGGAAGAATACATCTAGGTTAAGTTCTCTTTTGTTAAATTCCTCAAAGTAATGAAGCAGAATCAAACAACTATATATTTAAACTCAGTATATCTCACAATATGGCATGGTAAATGTGATTTGCACATTTTTGGATTTCAAAATATTTTGGACTGTTCTTTGGTTTGTAGTATATTCTTTGATGACGGGTGAGAGAAGAGAACTAGTTTTTTAAAAATTCTGTCATTTCTCCTATCACTCAAGACTACCACTGATCTAAATTAAAAAAATATCAACGGGGGCTAAAATAACTGTTTCGCTCTCAAAGCAATACACGTAAGACAGGATTAAATCGCTAAAAGAGCTATCTCCTTGTGTCTAGAAGGTTTCACCATCTGGGGTAAAACATGCCACAGTAAGATTTACGAAGGATCAGAGTTACACCTTTCTTAGGCTGGGGATGTAGCTCAGTGGCACAGCGCCTGCCTGGGAAGTACAAGGCCCAGAGTTTGATTCCTGGTACCAAAAAAAAAAAAAAAAAAAAGTTACACTTTTCTTAATATATAATGAGGACCTGTCCAATGATATCCTGAAGACCAAATGCAATATCCTAGAAACATACGTGCTCCTCAGAGATATGAGCACCCAAAATTTAAGATTACTGGTTCTTAGACCCTCACAGCGCATAAGAATCTAGGTAGGAGGCTTAAAAAAACTACAGATCCTCAGACTCCACTACCTAAGGCTGGTGTGAATTAATTCGTCTTGGAGGGAGGTGGAAGCATAGATTCTTATCAGGCTTTTTGTTTTTTGTTCGGGCTCTCCAAGTGATGCTTTCCTGTGTAGATAAGGCTGTAACTCTTACATACCACTACGTGGCTAAGGAATACAGTATCTACAAATACCCTAAAGCAGTGGCAGTGAACCTATGGCACAAGTCCTGCAGCAGTCTATCTGTATCACTGAAAGCTCTAAAAAGGTTTGTCATCACTGCCCTAGAGGATTTTCCAACTAAAAAATTTTGTTAGTAAGACCAAGAAAATGGTTCCAAGTTTGTCTCTAACTGGCAGAATGAATTCAGATCTCATACTTTCTGATCACACTTCTCCATTTGCAAATGGGGCTAACAATGCTTCCCTCAAAGGGTTATTGCGAAGACTGAGGTTAATTAATATATGAAACTGAAATATAAGCACTGCCTAGAATTTTTTTCCTAGAATATTAATGACCCACAAGTGAACACTCTTTTGCTTTTTTTTTTTAAAAATATAAAATCCTCTGATTCAAGTTTCTCTTCTGAGAATTTATCTCACACAAATAGAACTTTTTTTTTTTTTTGTGGGTACCGGGGGGTCAACCTCAGGACCTCGAGCGCCAGCAGGCGCCTGTGCTGCTGAGCGATATCACCGGCCCCTTTTTCGTATGTGGGTTCCGGGAGTCGAACTCGGGCCCTCGCGCTTGCCGGGCAGGCGCTTAAGCCGCTGAGCCATCTCACCGGCCCTGAATAGCACTAACTTAACAAGTAACTGTATAAGTAAACTTACAGCAACATTGTTTATAGTGGTTCAAAACTAGAAACTGAACAGCCCGAACTCCACAACAGAAAAATAGTTTAACAATTAACAAAAAGCCATGCACTAAAAATTACGGTATTAATGTATGGACTAATAGAAAGTCCATAATGTTAAGTAAAAATACCAAGTTGACTAAAGTGTATATGATTTTATTTTGTTCAAAAAAAGAATGTAATATGCACTATTAACTTGCCCTAATCTTGTATGTCCTATTTAACTAAATTTCTACCCACTTCAATCCTGTGTATCTTTGAGAACATGATGCCTATAGACCAGAGCTCCCTCTTCCGGGTGGCCTGGCTGAAACCGGTTACATCTAACAGGGCTGCCAGACTGAAGGCCAGATGACCTGGAACTTCAGTATAACCCACCTGCTTGCTAAGTGACACACTCCCCAGTGCCGTAACAGCTGACGACTACCATAACGACTTAAAATGAGCAAAAAGAGGTAGCTCCCAAATTCCTGGAAGATTTCCTCTCCTTCCCAGAACAGAGATGAATATTCTTCCCCTTTATAGTGTATTCCTCCCTCTCCTTTCTTTTACCCTCACCTCCCAACCTCCAATGCTGATTTTCAAGTTGATATGCCATTTCTATTCCTGGCCAAGAATAAGTTGCCTTCATGGGCTTTTCAGTGCTTACTGATTCCATGACTACAAGACGAGAAAAAAGGACCCCGTTTGGGGATCAAAAACTGGTAACGATGTAACTATGTATGCTTGTGCGCCGTATTAAAAAAAATACACTCAACTTTGGTAAAAGACAGGCACTGTTGGCTATCTCTCTGTTGTCACTGAAGTTAGCAGAAAAACAAAAATATTTTTAAAGGTCCTAAGTAAATACAGCTTAAATGCATTATAATTTGAAGACTTTATCACAGAATACAGTACAATATATCTTGTGATTTTTTTTGTTTATATTAGTAGCAGGTTAAATGCTCAACAAATGAAGACTTTTCAAAAGCAGCATTCTACCATTTTTCAATAGTTGCACATCTTTAATTAAAATGAACAAAGGAAAAACAACTTCAACTGTGTTTATTGAGTTGTTAGCAGGGAAGTAAAGGAAGTCACCTGAATTCATGGTCTAAGTGGAAAAAACTTTTATGCAGTTGTCTTCCTCTTGGCAGTGCTGGTGATCCAACCTAGGCCCTTGTGCTGACTAGGTAAGCCCTCAACCACTAAGCTACACCCCCAGCCCTGTTACGTAGTTTTTAAAGGATTTTTTTTCCTTTGGAATTTTGTTTTTTTCTTTCTTTCTGAGACAAGGTCAGGCTGGCCATGAACACCCTATGCAGCCCAGGCTGTCTTCAAACATGTGGCAATCCTCCTGCCTCAGCCTCCTGAGTGCTGGGATTACAGGTGTGCACCACCACACCCAGCTTCTTTGGAATTTTTCAAAGTGTATTCCTCATTCATCAACTCACAGTTTTCTCTAAAATAACGAGTTCCTTGTCCAATAATTTAAGGTAAGCTGCTTCCCAGCACCCACTTGCTCTTTTGTAAGCTCTCTGACGCTGTCTCCCAGTCACTGCTATTAGCATACTAAAGGATCTGTGCCCTACAATTAGAACTGTTTAACTCGGTATAATTTTTTTAGTGTAAATATAAACACAGAAAGACAACTTTGGGTATTTCTAGCCATTTCCATAACAAATTTTTTAAAAAATGAGTATAAGTTATAGAACACATTCCAACTTTCTCATATAGGCTGAACAGTACACTGGTAGTGGTTTGACTTTTGTCTGTAAACCTGTAACTTGTGATTTAAGAACTTTTCAAATTATGTTTATTACGACTTAATGAAAAGTCTAAGAAAATACGTGGCCTGTACACATCTTTGACACAAAAGGAATCTTTTAGGTGATGGGTATGAATTATGATTTTTTAAAAATTCCCTCATCTATTCAAAGAATAAACCTCATTGCTCAGAACACAAAAAAACCAAGCTCCTAGACAGCAATGTCCAAAAAGAGAAAACCAAACAAACTTACGTTCATTTCAAGGACTGTTTCAAATTATGTTTTTAAAAAGCATCTGTGGTACAAAGATCCTTCAGTATATTTACTCTATATTCGCTCATATGGAAAATTTTTAAAGAAATATACACAATAAAACAAAAATTAAATTTGAAAACAGCATGGTACATGCATATAATCCCAGCACTGCAGGAGGCTGAAGCAGAAGGATTGCAAGTTTGAACTCAGCCTGGGCAATTTAGCAAGAACCTGTCCAAAAATAAATAAAAAGGGCTGGGAATGTAGCTCAGCACAAAAGTCCAGGGTTCAATCCCCAGTACCTCAAAAACAAAAACCTACCAACTAAATCTGGGGAAACAAAGCGGATACAAGTTTACGTAGAAACATCTAATGACAAAAGAGAAAAGAAATAAAAAACACAATTATCACTATCCATAAAAAGAAATTATACCAATTCCCTTGAGGAAACCTTATTCCTCAAACTAAGCTCTCAAAGAAATTTCTTACATGGGTGTTACAGAAGGAACAGAGTTGCATCTTCAGCAATATTCCAATTATAGATGTGAGGTTCCATTTTTTTCTTTTAGTTAGATCCTCAAGGAAATCAAGGGAAAACACTTTAATGGTAATTATGTAAGGGTACTCAGAAAATAGGGTAAAAATCTTTTTAGATATAATCTTGGATATCCAAAGTTTCCAGTACTGTCCATATTAGGGAAAGCTCTTCATTTTGATGGGCTCCAGTCTCTTCAGTCATATCTTTTGCTGATTCTCCTTATATCTGCACTTTATACTCTGCCATTCTCTCCCATCAGGGTCACTAGACATACAAGGTTGTACTCCTGCCTGAATGTCATTTCATCCATCGCTTAACTAAATTAACTTCTCTGGATCTTTTTTTTTTTTTTTTTTGTGGGTACCGGGGGGTCGACCTCAGGACCTCGCGCGCCAACAGGCACCCATGCCGCTGAGCGATATCACCGGCCCCTTTTTCGTATGTGGGATCCGGGAGTCGAACTCGGGCCCTTGCGCTTGCAAGGCAGGTGCTTACGCCGCTGAGCCATCTCACCGGCCACTTCTCTGTATCTTTTAAGATTCAACACTACCTCTTGCAAAAAGTTTTTCGACCCTCACACTCTCTACCTCCATGAGTCCACAGTACTTCTATAACACCACTTCCAGGGTAGTTAGTTTCTCTACACTTTATTGTAAATTCCTTAAGAACAAGGACTATGTTTTCTCACCAACATCTGAGGGTAGTCTGGGACAAGAGAAGCCTGCAGCCTTCAAAGAAATTGTGTGAAAGTTTCTGGTAGTCTAGCTTGATGAGAAGATTCAACTTTGAACAGACTAACAAGTATACTGACCAGTCTTCATAAATACTCCATGAGTACCTTCTCACCAAGAATCCTGGTAAAAACTGGCAATTTATCTTTAGCAAGACGCCAGGGTAACTCCTATTTCTGCAGGTATAGGATCCACATAAAAGCACCTATGATTCTCCATTAGATGAAAAGCAATCCACTACACTTCCATGGTAAGATATTGAACAAAAAACCTGTAGGTAAAAACCCCGAGTCATCATTTCTCTCTCTCAACTTCAAAATTTAATTGTTTATGTTGAATTGATGTTAAAGACTCAATTTTAGCACAGAAAACTTAAAATACCAATAAAGTACTATGGAGATGTTCAAACAGCTCCTACATATTGTTATTTTTTTGGTAGTTAACAGTATCATACAATATAATCCCTATTTTTCTCTACCTACAATTTCTTCATTTGATTGCTTAGTAAAGCACTGTACTTAGGGTCACTCTGCCTCTACTGCTCATTTTCCTTGATGTCTGAATGAATAAAACTAAGTTAATCTTAGTTGAAACTTCCTTACTGACCCTGTCTTTCAGAAACAGTGCCCAAAATCAAGGACCACCACTTTAAGATCTAAAACTTGCCAGGCGTGGTGGCATATGCCTGTAGTGCAGCATTCTGGAGGCTGAGGCAGGAGGATCTCTGTGAGTTTGAGGCCAGGCCTGGGCTACGTAGTGAGTTCAAGGTCAGCCTGAACTGCACATCGAGACCCTGTCTCAAAAAAACAAAATTCGGGGCCGGTGAGATGGCTCAGAGGCGTAAGCGCCTGCCTGGCAAGCGCGAGGGCCCGAGTTCGACTCCCGGAACCCACATACGAAAAAGGGGCCGGTGATATCGCTCAGCGGCACGGGCGCCTGCTGGCATGCAAGGTCCTGAGGTCGACCCCCAGTACCCACAAAAAAAAACAAAAAACAAAAAACAAAACAAAACAAAAAAAAACACAAAACTCGGGCCAGTGAGATAGTTCAGCGGCATAAGCGCCTGCCTGGCAAGCACAAGGTCCTGAGTTTGACTCCCGGTACCCACATACAAAGGAAAAAAGGGCCGGTGATATCGCTCAGCGGCACAAGTGCCTGCTCGCAAGCGCGAGGTCCTGAGTTCGACCCCAGTACCCACCAAAAAAAAAAAAACAAAACTCTAAAACTTGCTGCTTCTGATAGGTCTACTACTAAATTAGAAATCACGAAGCTCTATCCTCCCATATAGCTCCCATATACAATTAGGATTTTTTTCAGGACTAAAAGGTAAATAATCCTCCTGTGTTTCTCCAATCCTACCACCACATTGTATGTACCTTACCAGTCAATTACAAGTTCTATTACCCTAGTTAGGCAGTGCTGACCAGATAGTTTTGTAGTGTCATGGTATAGCCAAGTGCACCAAATCCCTTTAGGAAACAAATTTTGCAAGTTACTGTGGTCCAAACCTGTATGTTGCTCCAAGTAAAGGATGACTTTTTTTTTCCCCTGCTCCATTTGCTGTCAATCAAAACATTCTGACACTTCAACTCCCTCTTCTCCTTTCACATTTGGTACTACTTCCTTTTCTGTAGTTGGAAGCTACAACGATACATACATACATACATTCTCAGTTCTCTCAAGTCTTTTACCCCTCTACAAGGAAATAACAGTAAGTGAAAATCAGTCATACGTAACATGAAAATGGACAGGATTACAGTAACTACATTTGTAGAGTGGAACATACTAAAAATATTCTTTTGCCAACATGCTTAAATAATCACTTTAAATTCTGTAAAACATTTTAGAAGAATATAAAAAGCTAGCCAAGGATCAAAACAAAACAAACCCTACACTTAAAAGTCAATAAAAGCTAACTGTCTATAGTTTCATTTCATAAGAATGAAAATAACTCACCAGAAGGTGATAATTGTTAATTAGGCAAATCTTAATTTTTCATTCATAAAGTTCAATCTTCTGAGTTACTGGAAAAAAATTACTAAAGAAAAAACATTAACTTTGTCTCTAAACATACTGCTAAAACTGAGAAAAGGCTTTTTCCCCCCACCTACCTATATAATGCCAGTGTTTCATTCATTAGTAAATCTCGAAAATCTCTGTAAATTCATTTTTCAACTACGAAAGCAATACATTTTAAGTGAAAACTGTCTTTTATCTATATTGTCAAATATAAAAATCACTATTAAAACAATAGATTCTAAATAATAGGGTTTGAAGAAACTTTTTCTACCACACCAGCATTCAAAACTAAGTGAGCAATATGTTAAGATTTATGGTTAACCAAAGATCTTACTACTGGAAGGCATAATTTAGAGCTAGGCCAAGTGTGCTTTCTAATACTACCAAACCCTACTAAGTATCTTCGCCCAGCCCCTCATAGCACTGGACAACTAATATCCTCTCTAGAAACAGGCAGTCTATCTCTGGGGGCTCAAGAAGAACAAATTAAGTACTTTATGCAGGGGCAGACTCTCAGAGAAAAAGAGGAAGGGGGCTCAGCCAAACTTGATCTATTCCCTCTTACAAATTCACCAAACAGAAGAATGAGGAGTGACAACAGGAGCTAGTCAGGCTGTCTTTATGCCTTCTTACAAACAGCAAGAAACCTACACAAATATAAGTACAATTTCTATCTTAATCACACCTGTTAGTAAAACAGCCTCAAGCTGTGAATACAAATCAGATAAAATTGCTTAAGGAATATTCAGATACTGTATTTTAAATATCCATGAATTTTAATATGAAAAATAGACTTCATATCGTAGAGACTCAAAAGTCTTTATTAAGGAAGTATATAGAACTCGAGTCCACAAGATAGGAGCCAACCTCCACTTAACATTATGAAGTTGTCAGTGGCTATAAAAAGGAAGCAGAGCAGCTAAGTGGTAAAGCGCTGGCCTAGTAAGTGCAAGGCCTTAGATTCCACCCCAGCATCTGGCTGGGAATGTGGGGAAGGAGGGGTGCCTGACTGATCACTGAGAAAACTGGCTTTGGATGTCCCACCTGCCACAAATGTCTGTTCATAATTACTTCTGCTAACTTGGATAAGTACATACTCAGGGAGACAAACTATCTTTCAACACAAAAAAGACTGACACATGATTCAAGAGAAACAAAATCTACCTATTATTTATGATCTGTGTTAGGGCTGCATTTTATACACTTGCGGTGCCTTTTGTCCTAAAATGACAACCTTGTAAGGTCAATTTAAATCCACTCGAGGCTTCTTTAAAAAGTTACTTTAAAGTCTTACGAAACATTGAAACATATAAGAATTCTGCAACAAGAAAAAAGGAAACTATGTATTAAAACTGAAAGTTTAAATTGTTTGAAGATGCTTAAATCTGTTAGTAGCAAATCTACCTGGAAGGTAAAAATGGCTAGACGTGCACAGAATAAGAACACGGAAAATACAAGAACTTGGTGTAAGAAGCAGGTTTCTGAAATATAATTTTAATTTTTAAATTAAAAGTATAATTTTTTCTGTGTACAGGAAACTGCTCTATGCAACTCAATTTCAGCAAAAACTGGAATTTTAAAGAAATTATTCCGATACGGAAATGCCATCAATTTATGACCGCATGACGAAAATCATTTAAAAGCAGACTAAGAAACTCATTTACCAATTAAAAATATTCATCCTAGTATTTTTAACAGGATTTCTAGCCACAATTTCTTAAATCATACTTCAATATTCCGGATCACATGGTGAAGAGTCACCTATTAAACACGAATCTAAGCAGTAAACAAGCTTTTAAGGGTAACTCCATTTATTATATTGCTTTCTTGACATACAATATTCGTACAAGTATTACATTTCTTTTAAGCGTTTAAAAACCTTAAAAACCTTTACCGAAAAATTCTGCCAGTTTTCTTAAGTAAAAAATCTCCAAGTACTAAGTCTTGACGTTCCCTTCCCCCAAAGTTTAAATGTGATAGAAAAGCTAGTGAGAAATGCGTGTTTCTCTAGCTGTGTTCTCAGAAGTTAGCACTAAACTTCACACGTGTTTGGGCATGAAACTTTACACAATTTATCGTCCCAAAATTTGACCCAATTCAGACCAAAGAACTACTGCTTAAAATTTTGGTTTTTATTTTACACGTTTTTCCGACTATCGAAATCGGTTCCTCTAACAAAACAGTGTTCATCCCAGGGCCCCCGAACGAGTGGGACCGAGTCGCCGCTTCCTCCGGACCCACGCCAGCCGCCGCGAGCGCCTCCGGGCACTCGAGGACCCCCACACTTGTGCTCGCAAACCCGCCCGCGCCTCCGCTCCCGCTTCCAACTCGCACGCTCCTCCGCAGCCCAGGGCCGGGGCGGACGGGCTGCGGGGTCTCCAGCCCCACCGAGCCGCAGCCGAGGGGGATCGGGGCCCAGCCGAGCCGGCCCGCCACGCGGGGCGGACGCGGGAAAGCGCGAGCGGGCGCCCCAGCCGCCGCCGCCGCCGCCCCTCCCGCCGCGCACACCCCCTTCCGGCTCCCCTCCCCCGCATTGTGCGCGCGGCCAGGCCGCAGCCCGCAGGACCGCAGGCCCATCGCCCTCCCGCCGGCGCTCGGCTCCCGCCGCGGCCGCCACACAAAGCCCGGAGACAGCCGCCGCGGCGCCGGAGGACGGGAGAGGGAGCGAGCGCGCGCTGACTTACAGGGCTGCTGCAACCGCGCTGCCTCAGCCGGAACACCGACCGTTGGGCACCGGCGGCGTCGCTCGTGGCCGTCCTCCCCCTCCTCCGCCCTCGGTGGCGGCAATGTCTTCTTTCTCCTCCTACCTCCCTCCCCCCCACCCCACCTCCTTCTCCTCCCCCTCCTCCTCCGAACCACCGAAGTACCGAGGGTGAGACACAGAGACTCACAACAACATGGCTGCCACCGCCGCCTGCCCTCCCCTCCCCCCGCCCACGGGGCGCGCGCAAGGCACTCCGGGAGAGAGGGGAGGGGGACCACTCACCACGGCGCGGCTCCTCTCAGTGGCTCGCGTCCCTTCTCCCGCGCTCCGAGCACTGGCCGGCGGCGGCTCTGCGCGTGCGCACGCTCCCCACGCCGTCGCGCGCGCGTCGGGCCGCCCCTCTGGCATGCGCTTCCCGGCCCTCACCTTGGGGCCCGCGGCGAGGTCTCGGCCTCTGCGGCTCGCGCGCTCCTCCTGGGCCAGACCGCGGCGCCCGGCGGGAGCGCGCCCGGGCGGACGGCGCAGGCGTGGAGTTTCCGGACGCTGCGTTCCACCGACTTCCCGCGTGGGGCCTGAATTTCCGAATGGCTCACCCACCGCTTCCTGCCTGGTAGCTTATTGTTCTCCTCCAACTTCCTGGGCAGGTGCCCGCGCCCTGGGCCTCAGCGTACTTACTCCTCGCGTTTCGCTTCCGAGGTGCTGACGCCCGTAGGAGCTGGATCTTAATCCAGGCCTTTAGTTTTCACCCTCTGCATGGACGGTGAAGGTGCACTTGGGGTGATAAATTGCACCCCTTAAGTGGACTGTCTGCTAGTGGCTGCTCCCTGCGCAGGCGGAGCCAGCTCTCAGCAAACTGTGGACCCCCAGTGCTTGGCCGGGGTTAAGCACAAAGGAAACTAAACATGCGTCTCCAGCTGTGCATCATCACAGGCAGAGCGAACTCTCCGCCCCAGTTTACCAGCCGGTTGGAGCCTCCTCACCTGCCCTGGTGAGGTGTAGCCCTCCTAGTTGGGAGTGTGCAGAGAATAGCAGTGACTCCAAGATTTGGACCCATCCTGTGGCCACTGTCTCCCTGTCATCGCTGTGATATGGGGGTGCGGGGCCCGTGTGGAACTTGTTCTTGATGGTTTACACAGCCCCTGGTTCTTCTGACGTTCGGTATGTCCAGGGCCTCATGGTCGCTTTGCTGAAATATATGTCATCCTTGAGCAACTGTGAGCACCCTCCACCTTGTGTTTTGTGCTTGTTAAAACCCACAAGCACTTCTTTTTCATTTGCAAACATAACTGATACGGAAATCCCTCTGTGAATCTTAGTTTTTGTTGCTTTAACAGAACAATGGCTGGGTAGTTTATAAAGCGAGTTGTTTCTCACAGTTCTGGAGGCTGGGAAGTCCCAATATGGAGGTGCCACTGTCTGCCACGGGGCTGTGCATCCCATGGTGTAATGCCAAAGGGCAAAAGAGCAGGAGGGGCTGAACTTCCTTTTTTTGTTGTTTTTTTGGTTTTGGTTTTTTTTGTTGTTGTTGTTTTTGAGCCAGGGTGTTGCTATGTAGTGCAGGCTGCCCCTGAACTCACACCAATCCTGCCTCAGCCTTCTGAGTGCTGGTATTACAGGAGTGCTACAATCCGTAACCATTTTTACATTTTTTTATTTCGAGACAAGTTGTCACTAAGTTGCCCAGGCTGGGCTTGAACTCTGGTTACTGTTGCTCAGCTCCCAAGAATGCTGGGGTTACAGGCGAGCCTTACCCTGTTTTGGTTGATCTTGTTTTAGAACAACCCACTCGAGATGCATTACTAAGTACACACTCCTTTGATGATGAGAATCCATTCATGAAGGCAGAACCCTCATGCCCTAATCACCTGTCCACCTCCCAATATTGTTGCTTTGGGAATTAAGTTGCTAACATGTTAACTTTTAGAGATACATTGAAACCATAGCACCATCTTGAGCCTTTACCTTGTCCTCAAATTTCAAGCCTCTAAATAATTCCATTTGAATATTCTTCCTGTTACCAAATGTGCTAAGAACTAAAATCACACCCAGCTCTTGTACCATCTCTCTATTGATTCCCCAAATAATTCCTCTGAACCATTCTCATTTTGTTTTGTTTTTTTCTTATCCCCAGCTCTCCACATAGATAACTTGCTGAGCCTTACATTTCACTCCCACCTCCCCCCCTCTTTTTTTTGACAGGGTCTTGCTAAGTCACTTAGTTGCCCAGCCTGGCCTGGAACTTCCAGTCCTCCTGCCTCAGCCTCCCTGAGTGCAAGGATTATAGGTACCCACTATCACACCGGGCTACTTCCTAAATATTTCTGCAGATACTCTCTTTCTGTCTTCCTGCTAATACAAGCCTTGTTTCCTAGGTCTAAATTTGTATAGCAAGCTTGTAATCAGTCTCCAGTCTCCCCTCTTTCCATTAGTTCTGCTCACTGCCATCTAAAATGCAAATCCGACTCATGGTACTCAAGCACCCTATCTCCTTCCACTCACCACAGCATTTCCCAGGTGTGCACTGTTCAGTGTTAATAGATGTTCCTGTTAAAATAAAAAAAAATGTGTCCCACAGCCAGGCATGGTGGCACAGGCCTGTTATCTCAGCACTCTGAGAGGCTTGGGCAGGAGGACTGTAAGTTTGAGCCCAGCTTGGGCAACTTGGAGACTTAGTGACACTGTGTCAAAAATAAAACAAAGTACTGGGGATGTAGCTCTGTACAAAGGCCCAGGGTTCACTTCCCAATGTGGGATGCAGGATGAGATAGGAATGGAATGGCCCACAATCAAGTCAGTATGGGAGGTCTTAGGATGTACATATTTTGCCAGTCTTTCTACGTAGTTGCTTACTTGAGGTGAAAGAAAATAGGTGGACCTACTAGAGGCTCTCCCTCGGAATATGGAATTAGAGGCCTCAGTCCCTCCCCTGGGAGGTCTCTTTAACAGCCTGAGTTCTTTTGGTCTGACCTCCCATATCATAGATAGGGAATCTGTAAAGAAGAGTGGAGTTGAGAGAGAAGGAGCCCGGACAGTGGTTCTCTGCTGTGCCGGCCTGGCTGCCTCTCTGCTTGGAGGCTGAGACACATGCCTAGATCTATTTTATAATGCTGCTTTTTTGCGGAAGCTAGATGCAGCGACTTTCTGCTACAACCAAGAGTCCTAACCAAAAGCTCTATGTATACCATGCTTGCTCTGTGTTACAGTAAAGCATGATCCATACATCGCCTCATTTAGTGCTCCCAGTCTTCCCACAAGCAGGCCCTACTTTATGGAAAGTTGTATGAGGCCTAACTTAGAAGGCTTCTAGCATTGTTTTAATCCTCTTGACATCATCTGGAAAGTCTTAATAGTTTTGGGAAAAGCTTCCCCTCGTTTTCATTTTGCACTGGGCTCCACAAATTATATAGCCGGTCCTGGCTAGGAAGTATTATCTGTACGTAAGAAAAGGGTGTTTTGTTTTGTTTTGTTTTGTTTTGTTTTGTCTTGCTTTTTTAGCTGTAGGTAGAGTTCTTAGCACCTTTAAAATCAAAATAGGCATTGTAAATATCCAAGTAAAGGATCTAGTATGCGCAATGTTCCTCAAACAAATTAGACCCTACAGAAATTTTTCATAGGTGGTCTCTTAGGGTATTGCATTGTGTGGGACACAGATTGTCTTACTTTGTTGTTGCTAGGACAAAATATCTGACACCTGTAGTTTAGAAAAAAGGTTTATTGTAGCTCACAGTTTATAGAGGTTTCAGTCCATAGTCAGCTGGTTCCAAGGCAGGGTAGCCTGGCAGACAGGCATGGCAGAGGAGAAACAGTTCATGGCATGGCAGGCTGGAGGTAGCAGGGACTTCCTTCTTTTATCTTTTTATTCCATCCAGGCTGCAAGCCTATTGGTTGGTGTCACCCAAATCCAGGGTGAGTTTTCCCTCTTCAGTAAGGCCATCACCCACATCCAGAACTACGCTAAACCAATCAGTGCACTGATCAAGTATCACATACCCATGATCCAGTCACTCTCAAAAGCCCCACCTATGAGGGCATGAGGCTTTGGGGGGACATCTGTATATAAACCATAACACAGATTAAAGCCCAACCCTTTAGTGATGTGACTCAGCCTGTCCTGATCTCCTCTCTAGCTCATGATACCCAAAGTACGGCAAGCAGTTTCTTCCTTCTGTGCCTTCACATATGCTTTGCAATCTGCCATGCTCATTAAGCACTTCTGATTATAATTGGCTTCTCTTTAGATTTACCTACAAGGAAAGAATGTGCTCCTCAGCTAATAAAAATACCTTGTGTGCTTGGTAGTTAAGATGGACATTGTAATTGACACCTCTAATCACCTAGGAGCTTGTTAGAAATGCAGATTGTTAGCCCCTGCCAGACCTACTGAATCAGAATCTGCATTTTAACAAGACTCCTTGGTAATACCTATCACAATAAAATCTGAGCAGCATTAGTAAGCCAATCACAATAGTTCCATCATGCTCCCTAGAAATCGGTTCTGTAGTGGGTGCTCCCTATCCGTTTTGATCCAGTGAGACACAGTGAGGTGCCAACCCAGAGCATCTGGGCAAAGAAAGCCACCTTTCTCCTGGATGAAAACAAAAGCACGTGATGCCTTGGTTCCTGCTAACAGACATTTTATGGCTGCAAGAGACAGCAGACGGCGGCTGAGACTGCTGGTAGCCTAGTCGGTATTTGGTCACCCTTCTTCCTTGTCCTGATCCTGGTGTGGACCCGCCATTGGCCGAAAGATGGACAGAATGGAGCGTCCCGACTCTACATCCTGCCTCGCATCCTGGGGATGTGTCCGTGTGGCCTTGAGCCAAGCCCCACCCCCTCAGATTTTGAGTTAAGGGTCTGGGCTGAGGCCTAGATGTTGGTATTTTTTTAAAGCTCCTCAGTGGTTACAATATATAGCTATAATTGAGAAACAGCGATTTAGGCAGATCACGTCTTAGAGCATAACGCCATTTTCACATTCCCCATTTAAATGCCTTCTTCCCACTGAGACTGAAATTTCTTATAAACTTGTAACTTCGTTATCATTATAAAAACAATATAAATCCCTTATGAAACTGTCTTGAAATACAGAAATGTTCAAATCATTCCCAATTTTACTAGCACAGAAATTATAATATCTACGTTTGGTGAGTCCCATTTTTATGCAAATACAGACAGAAGGATGGATAAAGAAACATGGATAGGGTGACATCACCAGGAACAGGCTTCTGCACATGGATTGAATGTATTCTTCCTTGAACAAAAGAAAACCTTGAAGGAACTGCTCGATGCATGTCATTTCCGCACAAGAGAGACCAATTCATAAAAGATTTATCAAAGGTTAAAATTATAAAAATCATTAATAGGACAGAGTAACTTTTCAAACTGTATATTTATTTCAGCATTGGTTAGTACTGAATTCTCTGTTACTGAAGGTAAAGTGCCCACCTCTTACCTGAACTTCCTCACGTTTCACTTATATTTTTTTTTACTTTGTCAGGCTTTGTAACTGCTACATTCTATTATAATCTATTGTTTCCCTAAAGAGTTGTCTTAATTTCAGTGTTTAAATGTATTTATTCACTGCTTTCTTTCAGACTTCTTCATTTTGATTTGGTTATATGAATTTCATCATGTATCAGCCTTTGCTTGTGTTAAAACTACCCTCGGCAGTCACAGTTCTGTGGATGGGTGAATTGGTCTGGGTTCAACCATGAGGTTCTGTGGCCTCACTTGTCTCCCTTGTGTGGTTGCAGTTGGCAGTGGCTTGGCTGGGGCTGCGTGGTCGCGGTTTGGTGGTCAGCCAAGACACATTTTGGCCTCTGGCTGGGCTGGCTCAAAGGTGTTTACCAGCAGAGTAAGAATGGGAGTTGCAAATCCTCTTTGGCCTAGACTTGGAACTTACATAGTATCCCTTCTGCTTACACAGTATCCCTTCTGCATCAATTTATTGTTCAAACAAATCTTTAATGCAGAGTTCCAAAGACAGACTTATCTTTTAATGGGAGGAGCTACAAAAATTTGTATCCATTTGCAATCTTTCCGGGTGCTTCCTAGCCCTTGTTGTTACTTCACATTTGAAAATGCCTTCTTGATATATTTAAATTTAAACTATTCTTGATTCTTGCTTTTTGTTAAAAGAATTTCTTTTTTCTCCTCAGAACTTTGTCAACATTGCCTTTATGGGAAAGTCTGAAGCTAGTTTGATTTTAACCTTCTTAAGATTTTTGAGTTCTAGACCAGCCTGGGCAACACAACAAGACCCTGTGTCTCAAAATATGAAAGTTTTTTTCTCCTTCATTTTTGAAGTTTCATAGTCCTTCCCTAACAGATTTTTCTAGCATTAAAATATAGCCCTGATATTTGAAAATCAAGTTCTTTCATATGATTTCAGGGAAAACTTTCTATATACTTCCAAGTATTTTCTTCTCTGATCTTTGATGGGTTCTCTACTTCAGGGACTGGTTATTTTTATCTGCAGTGTCTTCATTCTCCACACAGGTCAGCTTGCTAACTGCTTCAGTATCTTTGTCTTTGTCTTGTGAATTTACTATGATTAAATCATGCTTTTCTCTGTGTTATTAATTCAATTTGTGAAATAATAACACTTCATTGCCAAATTGTGCGGTGGTGCAACCTAAGGGTAATATGTAGGTTTCGGTGTCTCCTTAGCTCTGTAATCACCCTTTTCATCTCATTTTGAGATGTTATCAAGTAATTTGTGCTGATTGTTAATCTATTGTCTCTCAGCTCCAAGCTTTGTGTTATTGAGGTACAAATTCTACAAACTACACCTCTTTCCCAGCTAGCTCCCGTCAGGTTCTGCCTATAGTGGGCATCTGGAGAGACACTGAGAGGCAGGAGAAGGGAGAAGCCTTTTGCTCCTTCCCGTTTGCATGTAAACCCTGTCAGAATGACTTCAAAACAGCGTGCCAGCCCAACAGCAGCAGCTGGTTCCTATTCCTAACTCTTCGCACACTCCTAGGAACTAGCTCATTGTTCTCTCAGAGGGCTAAACAGCCGCTGGACAGTATTCCTCCTCAGCCCAAGGCCCAATTCCATAGCTGCTTCTCCGTACTCTTGAGCTATCTGTTGCAACCAGCAGGCCTTTTCCCAGCCACGTGGGGCTCTTCCTCTTAGGTTCTAAGTTCAGATAACATCCACCTCCTTCTTTTATTTTTCCAGGAGTGGTAGCTGCTTACTGCAGTTACTAACTGTTTGACCTTACTGACCCTTTTTGTTTTGTCAGTTGTCAAAGCCTGTGTAACCAATTCCCTGTGTTAAATTCTCTCTCTTGTTTTACTAACTGAACCTCAACTGATGCACCATCTTCTGGATCTTATTGTACTGAAGTCGTGTTATTAAATTTTTTTTTTGATCTGCAGAAAAAATAGTAAAATGATTTTATTATCAAATTTTATGCTTTGTTTGTTTGAATAATCCATGTCCCCTTCCCCCATAGAACTCAGGGCCTTTGCACTGAGCTACATTTCCAACCCTTTTTTATTTTTGAGAAAGGATCTTGCTAAGTTGTCCAGGCTGGGCTTGAATTTACGATCCTTCTTCGTTAGTCTCATAGGTTGCTAGGATTACAGGCACAACCACACCCAGCTTCATCACCAGTTAATGAACATTTGGCTTGTTTCTACCTTTTGTTCTTATGAATGATGCCCCCGTGCGCCTCGTGTTGAGTGCCTTTGTTCTTGGGTGCGGTTTTTTCAGATGGGGTTCTGTCTTTTGTATGATGTGTTACTCCTGCCCTGACTGTAGTATGTTTGCCTAATGGAAGGGCCGCTGTTTTTGTTCTTGTTAGTCAAGGTTACCGTGGGTAGACTTGGCAACACTTTCTTTTTGCTTTGAGCGAGTGTGAATGGAATCTTTTCAATGACTGTTTTACTCATCTGGAATCTGCTGCCTTCTTAGAGCTGTGGTTTGAGTCCTAGGTATAGTACTAGGTAGCGCCACCTCTCTGTAGCCTGAGGAAATTGTGATGGGAGGGAAAGAGGTTACTGCTATTGGAGGACCTAGATTCTAGGCACTCCATAGAGGTGGTCTACAGCATTCTTTGCCAAGAGCCACCCCACCCAGTCACAGGTCCATCCCACTCCCATGGGTTTCCACATGTTCTGCCAACTCAGAGTGCCCTGAAAGAGAGCAAGCTAAGGTGATACCTGTTTTGCTTCCAGGTTCATCTCAGTAGCAGCCTGGTCTGTTGGAATCCCATCTCGGTGTTAAGGTGAGAACTCTGAGCCAGTCAACACATAGCTATCATGAGCTTCCTGTCCTTCCAAGCCAGAACCCAGTTTCCTCAGGACTTGTATGTTTGCAGAGGCTCAATCTGTATCAATTTCTCATTTCCAAAGTATGAGAAATGTAGTGCTCATAGTCTGATGAATTTTCACAGCACTGACTAATACCTTACTTTTTGGAAACATTCAGTCTCGACAGAATATTGCTCCAAAGCTTTCATTTCCAGTCTTGAACTAGTTTCTGCACTTTCCTTCTGTCATTCTGGTGGTGTCTTAATGAATAAAATGGCTCATATGACCTTGAATTCCTTTGCCCCCAAAGCCTGTACAAAATAAAGACCTCACTGTCAGCTAAACATTGACTACCTGTTGTTCTTCCTTGACGTGCAGTAAAACAATAGCAATCTGGATTTCGGTGCCTGGGTTCTGGGAGCAGCTGTGGTAGGTTAGGTAGGCTGTGATGGGTTTGTTTATGAGGCCAGTGTGGTAATATCTTCACACATTCTATTGACTCCAAGGGAGAGGTCAACTGAATATTAGAGGGAGAGCCAGAGGCATTTTCCTGAAGATAAGCTTGCCTGGATAGAATGCAGTTTTCCCAACCTGTTACAATTTCTCAGGGGAAAAATCCTGGCTATTCCTGTCACTTGAGCACAGAATGTATTTCTGTCACTTACAGCAGAAAGTATAACTTTTCTTGGCTTAAAAAAATCAATAAATCTTAGACACAGGGAAATCTATGACTTTATCTGCTGTCTCTGAATACGGCAAGAGCAAAACTTGACAAAGACCCTCTACCAGTGCTGGTGAACCTTTTAGAACTTTCAGCGATAACCAACAGCCAACTGCAGCGTGTGTGCCGTAGGCTCACCACCACTGCCCTGTACTATCTCAGACACACACATTTCCTCAGTTCCCTGAGCATGACCTGCGTACCTATCAGAGTGATGCTCAGCCTGTGAGGAGGTGAGTCAAATCATGCTTATGAACTAAGAAATAAATTGTCATTTGCCCTTGGTAAAATCTAGTGTTTTGTATTATATAGACTATTGGGAATGGACATTTCGAAAATACCTCATGTTTTCTTATATTGTCATTAACCAGGGATACATTCCTGCAGGAAAAAAAAAAAGTACCAAATGCTGAAAAAGTCCTGGTCATGCAGCAGGCTTGGTTGGCCTCAGTGTTTATGGTCCCCTGAGTGTTTTGTGTAAGTGGCTCTCCTCGGAAGGTCTGTTTTCTATTGATAGAATGAAATACCTGATGTTGCATAATTTGTAAGGAAAGGTCACAGTTTTGAAGACTAAAAGTCAAAACAGCATAGGCCTAGATAAGGACACCTTTGGCTGTGGCGTGCCATAGTAGGTGGCATAATGGAGGGAGCGTGCATAAGGGAAAGAGATCACATGCAAGACAGGAAACCAGCAAGTGGGAGAGTCAGTCTGGTGCTTTTGTAACAACCCACTCTCTTGAGGACTAACTTACTCCATGAGACATGCCCCAATCCCTTCCAAGGGCAGTGCCCCAGTGCCCTGATTACCTCGCACTAAGGCCCACCTCCTAGAGGTCCCACCACCTCAACTGTGCTATACCACGAAACAAGCTTCCAACACACAGATCTTTGGGGGACACACCTCAACCCTAATTCAAACCATAGATGAAGGATTTGTTTTTTGTTTTGTTTTATTTTATTTTGTTTTGAGACAGGGTCTTGCTATGTAGTTCAGATTTGCCTTGAACTCACTATATAGCTTAGGCTGGCCTCAAACTCACAGTGATCCTCCTGCCTCAGCCTCCCGAGTGCTGGGATTACAGGCGTGCGCCACTACACCCGGCTCAGAAGATGTTTGAAGATGTCCCTCGAAGCCTACAGAGCAGACTGATCCCAAAGAGAAACACAGCCTGCAGGGAAAACAGAACTACCCCATCACGTAGCCTTCTCAGGTGGAAAGGAACCTGGCCTTCAGCATTTTGTAAAGTACATTAAGAGAAACAAGTCCTCTTTGGAATACTATAGGGCTAAGCAAAAACTAAGAATACTTGACCGTGAGAAGGGACAGACAGTTTGAAGCAAAAAGCCATCATCTGAGAGCCAACCCCACCATGTGGATGATCTCAGTGTGGTACCTGCTTTGGGGGCATCCTTGTAGGAATCCTGAGGGGAAATGACTGGACTCTTGGCCATAGTAGTTATGGATTCTTACCAGCTTCTAAGGAAGAAGGAACTGAAACCCAAGATCAAACCCTTCTGTACAGCACTTAATAATTTACTATCTATGAGAATTTAGAGTAGACTGATTGTGGTTCTCATTCCAGGGAAATTCCTATACACAAAGTCCCAAATAAAACCTCAGGATTTTGCTGTAGAAGACATTAGAGTTAAGTGATTCATGTCAAAAGTCTACTGTTCATGCATTTACGTCGGTCAAAACAAGGTGAGTAACTGCTCAGGCCGCTGTTTTAACAAGACTCATGGGGTATGGTATGCATGCCCTAGCGCACCTGTAGTGTCGCCCTCTTCAGACATGAAGCACTCATTAGCACTCGCGCCACATGCCCACATCAGCATGGTGGCCCTCCTTGCGCCTGGCAGCATGCACCAACTTCAGCGGCTGTGACCACTGTGCCCAGGTCCTTATCATGTTCTCTCCTTCCTTCCTGGTTTCAGAGAAACACAAGATCTCGGGGTTGAAAACATTTCCTCATGGTAGTTTCATGTTTCCTCTTTCCTCAGATCTGAGTCACCCCAAGTCGTGCTTGACTTTTATTTTTCTGGAAAGCTTTGCTTTTGATCAACCAGAGAATACTGATGCCTCTGCCTTTGCCATGTAGCCCAGAGTCCGTCCATTTCCCAAATGCTTCCACTGTGATCACCTTAGTCCCAGCCACCACCCTTGCTGAGCCATATGGGTGCAAAGCCTCCTGTCTCCCTACTGTCACCCAAGTGTGTTCCTTTTCTTCTTTTAATTAGGGAGTTGACTTATTTATTTTTCATATTTTTGAACAGAGTCATTTTTTGTGGTACTGGGGATTGAACCCCAGGCCATATGCATCCTAAGTAAGCACTCTACCACTGAACTATATCCCCAAGCCTTTAAAAATTTTATTTTGAGGCAGGGTTTGCTAAATTGCTCAGACTGGCCTTGAACTTGTGATTCTATGGCCTCAACCTCCCATGTAGATGGGATTTCTGATGTTTACCATCCCCAGCTAACAGCTCTTTGTTTTAATACCAATTTTCTTTGAATTTATTTTTTATGATTTTTAATATTTTCTGAAGGATTTCCGTATGTGTGTGTATGTATACATGTGCACATGTCTGTAGGTATGTGGGATGAACCCAGAGCCCTTCACTTAGCTACAGCCCTTTTTTATTTTTTATTTTGAGACGGGGTCTTGCTATGTCACTAAGTTGCCCAGGCTGGGCTTGAACTCACAATCACCTTGCCTCAGCCTCTCAAGAGTACTGGGATTACAGGCATGCGCCATCATGCCTGGCCTTTTTATTTTATCTTTAATTGACAATAACTGTACATATTTGTAGGGTACAATGTGATGTTTTGACACATGTATACAATGCATAAGGATTAAATCAAAGTGCTTGGCTTATCTGTCACCTGAGACATGTACCACTTGTGGTGACAACATGCCAAATCCTTCTGTTTTGGAATATGTAATATGTATTGCTAACTGTACTTACCTCAGTGTGCCACACAGAACACTAAAACTTATTCCTGCTCTCTAATTGTAATTTATAACTGCTAACAGGCTTCTCCCTACACCATC
Organism: Erethizon dorsatum; assembly: GCA_028451465.1. Classification (NCBI taxonomy): domain Eukaryota; kingdom Metazoa; phylum Chordata; class Mammalia; order Rodentia; family Erethizontidae; genus Erethizon; species Erethizon dorsatum. The sequence goes on along the minus strand of CM051824.1, from coordinate 74,359,495 downwards.
GTTCCTCCTCAGCCTCTGCTAACCACTCTTCTACCCTCTACCTCAATGAGACCAACTCTTTAGCTTCCGCATAGTGTGAAATGATGTAGCATTTGTCCTTCTGTGCAAGGCTTATTCGCAGTGTGTTCTTGTATAACATAGGTTGGGTCGTGTCGCTTCTCCACTCAGAACTCTTTAATGGCTCCGCATGTCACTTGGAAGAAGCCCAGAATCTCTACCACAGCCTTGTGATCCGGCTGCCTGCTCCCTGCTCAACTCTCTTACCAATCTCACCCGTGCTCAAGTCGCACTGGAAGCAGTGCTGGGCCTCATACCAAGATCCTCTTGCTTCAGGGTCTTTGTGTTGTTAGTTCCTGTGTCTAGACCGTGCTCCCCAGATCCACACATCGCTCACTTTCTCAGGGTTCTGCTCTGATTCTCTGTCAAATCAGCTTTTCCAAATGTTCTTTCTCCAAGAGCAGCCAGTTCAGATCCTTTCCAGCCATTCCGACCTCTCTTCCTGTGATTGATTTTAGTCTTCTTAGTGTTTCCTTTTTTTTTTTTTTTTTTTTTTTAATGTGGGTGCTGGGGGTTGAACTCAGGACCTCACGCTTGCCAGCAGGCGCTTGTGCCACTGAGCGATATCACCAGCCCTTTTTTTCCTTTATATGGGTACCGGGAGTCAAACTCAGGACCTCGCACTTGCCAGCAGGCGCTTACACCGCTGAGCCATCTCACCGGCCCATTTTTAGTGTTTCTCATCACCTGAAATATTGTTCGTTCATTGCTGTCTTCCTGCACTAAAATGCAAGGTTCATGAGAGCAGGGACCTGGTGCTGTTCCCAGCTCCTGGACAGTGCTAGCTGTAAAGGGTGGTGAAAGAATGAACACGTCACAGGAGGCATCTTCGCGTCCGCCAAGCGTCTCAGGAGAAATGGCCTTGGCGAGCTCCTGCTGAGATCCTCTGTGGAACTGTGCTGCAGGAGGCCTGCATCTCTCGCACGTGCTATCCGCGCTGCTTCTGCCTCACCACAGAAAGACGGGCTGGGCCGTGGGAGACATGACGCCGCGAGGTATTTAGCATGCGGTACCTTGAGATGAAGTCACCTAAACCAGTCTGACAGGAGTGAAGTCAAGTTTCTGGCCAGACTGGAGACTGACCATGACTCCCAAACCCTGCTCTGTCCACCTGCCAAGGAGGCTTGCAAAGAAGGCACCTGGCAGGCTCAGAGAGCTCTTGCTGAGGCCATGGAGGCAGCAGGGCACAGGCCTGATGCACAGAGGACGTGCACCTGCCACCAGTTTTGCCATGAAATCAGCAATTGCAGGTGAGCAGGAGACCTTCCTTTCAGACTCCTCCACTCATTCGACGAACAGGTACTGGGTGTTGAACTAAATGCGCAAGCACTGTGTGAGCGCCTAAAGGGACGGTGCTAGGAGCTGAAGTTCCTGGGATATGGACCACAGGGTTAGGGTTAGGGTTAGTCCCGGGAAGAGCTGATAGTCAGCTCCGGAGAGTGGGCAGACTCACTGGAGTTCCCAGCCTTCCCTTTTCCCCCTACCTGCAGGCATGGGGTACAGCTGCCTCTCCACATCCAGTGCAGATCCCTGCTGCCTGTGCCCCCAGGACTACTGCTGACCTAATGAGGCCTGTGCCATCTTGGGAGGTCCCAGCCCTGCTCCTCGTCATGGGACACCCAAATGCTGCTAACTCCTTGACAGACTGTCTTTCCACTTGTTGCCTATGTTCTGGACCCAGAGCTCCACCTGCTAACACCCAGGAGCCTGTCCCTGGCCCTGGCTTGCTGTGGCCAAGGGACAGGACTATGACAAAGGGGAATGCAGAAAATGGTACAAGATACATTTATTTAGGGTTGGGTGTTTTGGGGTGCCAGCCAGGGCTGTGACTGAGGAAGTCTCCAGAAGAGATAGACAATGGTCAAATCATAAGCCAGTCATGTTAGGAGTCTGGGATGGAGCTCAGTTCCTGAAAACAGAGTCCAGGCACTGTCGCCCAAGGCCATCCCTGGCAATGGCAGAGGTACCCTGGGCGCCAAGATCAGGAGGCCATATGGGAACCTGAAACTCTTGAGAGGGGCATGACAACCCTCAGGTCTTAAGGGCCAGCCAAACCATCCAATTCAGACTAAGGGGCCAGAGGGCCAGCTCAGAGTTCCTGTAGGACTCTGGGAATGGCTAGACTTGTGTGATGGCTGCCTTCTCCCTGGGGGCTGAGGGGGTGAAGTCACCTGTAAACACTTGAGTGACACCTCAAATGGCTGGGTGAGGCTGACACACTCAAAGGCTAACGTGATCTCATTTCCAAAATTTGGCCACTCCCTGCCTGGCCATTCAACCCATCCTGAGTTCTGGTTATGGGCAGCCCTCACAAGAGGAAAGAACTGACCTTGGCGTACTTCCGGTCCCCTCTAGAGGAGCTCCCAGCACTGCTGCTCCCTAACTCCAGAAGGAACCGCATATCTTACCAGGATGGGAACTCTGTGGAAGGGCCTTGCATTTTCCAGGACATATTCCTACAGAGGATGTTGGAGAGAACCCAGACCAGCTGCAAGGCTGACTGGAGGTTGCAGTGTGGCTGCCAGGAATGTGACGGAGCACCTGTCCCCCAGGCAGGGGAGCTGCTGAGTTAAGAGTAAATCACAGGCCTTCAAAAACCTGAAGGTGGAGCTCCTGATCTGGACTCCCACCTCAGAAAAAAGGAGGTACAAAGTCGATCCTTCATTGTTATAAAAGTTAGCAGGCGTGTGTGTGTGTGTGTGTGTAGACCTTACTTGGCCAAAAAAAAGAAAAAAAATATATATATGATAGTTAAGATAGATATACTACTAATTTCTCTTAGTTCACTAAAAAGAAAGGTTTGTTCTAATATTGTTTGGACAACTGAATGCTGATCGCTTGTACTCTGAGTAACTAAAGATAACAAAACTCAATGTATTAACCATTGTTACCCTCCTATTATGTTGTTTTGAAAAAAAATTTTTTTTTCTCTTTAAAATAAAAATTAAAGAAAAATCCTTACTTGGCAGTCACAGGTTGCTGAGTTCTGGGCATTTGGTGACACAAGCAGGATTGCTCCAGTGCTGAGTTGGTAAAATATTTCATGAAATCAGGGAAATTTCTGCCTGGAGCCCAGTACCTCAGTGCTTCTAGTCAGCAGCTTTGGAAATATGGGAGCTGGCATTCTTGGGACAGGCACTGGCATTTTCATGAGGGGCATTGTTTCATGCTATAGGATTGTGAACCAGGACACCGACAAAGAGGAGCAGGGCAGGAGGAGCATAGAATGAAGGTGGCTGGTGCTGACCGTTGCTGACAGCCTGGTGTGTGAACACACGGGAGATACCCCGAGTGCACCCACCATGTGGGAGGGGAACTTGCAAGGCCTTGGAATCTGAAGTGAATGAGTGGGAACAAGGATAGGAAATCTGACCAATGGGTGTGAAGGCACCATCTTCCATTGGGTGGGAGATCTGGGTTAGGGCAGTTGTACCCCAAGCCTCAGCCTCTTGTCTCCCAGACCAAGAAAACTCTGAGGCTATGCTGAACCCTAGATCAGCCCTGTATTTTCCAGGCAGTTCTTGGCTCCCCAATCTTACTTTCTACCAGTGTTTTCAGGGCATAGGCTCTGCTGACCGATGAGATTAGCCCAGCTAACATCCCTCTCTTCCTGGGGATTTATGGGTCACAGAAGACTTCTGCGTCTTGGGGATGGGGGTGGGGGTGTTAGAAATTGCTGCTTTTCTAGTTTAGACACAGATAATTTACTTTTCCCACTGACTCCATTCTACCCCTCATTTCCATTTACTCACTTCTTTCCCCATCTTTGCTGCCCTTCTGTTATACCCCACGCACTAAGAAACCCCATGGATGCTGGCCTGAATAAAACAAGGCCGCTTCCTCTAGAGCCTTTGTCTCTCAGGCTTTTGGGAAGTTTAGGTAGGGATTGATCATTGGAAAATTCTATTTCACTGGGAAATTTATATGACAACTTGTTCACAAAGCCCCTCCATAACACAAGGAACGAATAACCAGATAGTAACTAGTCATTGTTACACCCTAATAATACTTACCTACTTAGGAGTGTTTTCTCATTTGCTTCACCCACTCTGGCTATCACCAGCTGAACCACAATTAGCAGTTGAGTTAACTTAACTTACTTACGTAAGATTCTAGAGCCCAGAAAATTTGACATCCACAAATTAAGAAGGGTTCTTTAATAATTTCATTTGTATGAAAAGTTTTTCAGTTGAAACAGCTAACGTTTACCAAAATAACTCACATAGTATACCAGTAATCAATTAAACAATAGCCACAAATTCTACAGTTTCACTGTCCAACATGTGTCTAACCACACATGCCTATTTATTTTATTTTTTTAAAATAAGTAAAATTAAAAATATAATTCTTCCTCACTTACACTAGCCACATTTCAAGTGTTCAGTAGTCACATATAGTTAGTACTGTTGAATTAAATAGCACAGATACAGAACATTTTTGTTATAGGGAGTTTTATCGTAGCTCTGTTCTGGAATGTATTCTAGCATTAAATTCAATCTCTTCACATATTGAATTAGCGAAACCCTCATCCAGATGTGACCTTATCCAGGTTCTTCTCTAGTTCTGTCTACAGCTTCCTTATCCTTAATGATGCTTTCTCATGCTGTCTGGCTTGGAATGAGCACTTCCTGCAATTGCTCGAAATTTACATTTTAAGTATGGACTCTTTTTCAACTATGTTATGATTTAGATCTAAAATATCCCTCAAAAGTCTCACGTGTTCAGAGGTGGGGATTTTGAAAGATGAATGGATCATAGGGGTGTGATATTCATTGGTGGGTTATTCCATTGATAAGTTCATAGCTAAATGTGCTGTTAGGAAGAGGTGTGTCACAGGGGCCGACCTGGCAGTGTGTATTCTTGTCCCTAGCTCCTCCCTTCTGTCTCTATTTCCTGACTGCCATGGGTTGAGCAGCTTTCCTCTGCTATGCCCTTCCACCATGCCATTTTTGCCCTTTTTCTGGACTGAACCCCCGAAAGCCATGAGTCAAAATAAACCTCTCCTCCCTTAATTAGCGAGTATCAGGTATTTTGTCCCAGTCATGAGAAAGTGACTACTACTACTAATTCCATACCAGTGGACTTGAAGAATACTAGGACTTTGCACTAAAACCTCTGAGTTTTGGAACTTTCTTGAGTTATTTTATACATGTTTGAGTCAATCAGCTGCTGTACAGAGAGCCGAAAGCCCTGGAAGCAGTGTCTTTAGAGTAGCTGCCCTGTCCTCTGGCTCAGACTTCTTTGGGCTTTTGTAGTCAGTAACCTTTGCTCAGACTATCTGTGTCTGATCAGTCAGAGGCACCTTCTATTGAAATTTTGAGCTAGAATAAGGAAAGGGATGAGACGTGGGTATAGGGCAATGACCAGGCAGTGACCTGCACGGCACCATTTCTCTGTTCAGCTCAGGCACCTTCATGTCACGTGTCATGTCTGGCCCACTGTGTTGGTTCACGTGGACAACCCTGGGGGCAGCCTGTGGCCATCTGGCTGTGCTGGGTACTATGTACTATGCTGAATTAGGCAAGCTGGTTTACCTCTGGGGGTGAGGAGGCGTCCCACATTTACATCTTATCTACCTATGAATCCTTATTTGCCTTTTTGTCACTTTCCCATTGGTTGTGATACTTAGCCATCCATCACTTTGCTGTCTGTCCGAGCTTGGCTGAGTATACACGGACTCCCTTTCACCCTGGCTGCTTCTTACTGCCCCAGGCTGTGGTCTAGCTCCGCGACTCCATGCTGGATTGCCTCCCATGCGGTGCTGAGACTGTTCTCACACTGACTGGGCTTTGGCATCCTGTGCTGAGCTGTCCCAACGTGCAGAAGCCTTTCTCACATACATGCCAGCCTCCATAGATGCTCCCCTGACGCTGTCTGGGCTTTGCCGTCTCAGGACAGGCCACTCTTCTGCTCCAATGTCTGTCTTCTGCTCCAGCTTCAACACTACTACTTTTGGGACTGCTACAGCCACCCCCCTCCTTGTGCATGCATCTCTTTGTGTATATTTATATGTGTTTGTGTGTGCACACATGTGTGATCCACCAAATGGCTTTTTAAATTAATTAATGTATTTGTACTAGGGACCACTGGGGGTTTTGGACTGAATTGATTTGAAAGAAAAATAAAAGAAGGACTGGAAAGAAGAAGGATTTTGATTTTACATTTAGCACCTAATAACTTTACTTGCATAAATATTGGCAATGATCATTTCATGTCTATTTTCTCTGGCAAACAGTATTTCAAATTGCATTTTATTTTAGGAACATTTTCTGGCATTGTTTGTTCAGTTCCCTTGTTTTGCTTTTCCTTCTCAGGCACTCAGCTTGTACTTATTGGTTCTTCACTGTCCAGCCCCTCTGTGTACTAATACTTTTATCATTTATTTTAAAACTATTTCCAGGGCTGGGGGCATAGCGAAGTGGTAGAGTGCTTGCCCAGCATGCATGAGGCCTTGGGTTCAGTCCCTGGCACTGAAGAGAGAAAATGAAACAAAACAGAAACTACTTCCATGTCGGTTTTCATAGTTGTTTTACTTCTGCCTAGCCCTTTTACTGTATTTATTGCTGTAATGCTCCTCCACTTTTGTTTTGATTTCTGTGACTTTCCTTCTTCTTCTTTTTTTTTATTATGCTTTTCTGAGTTGTGCAAATATGCAAGATCAAGTCTTCTGTCTTTTCACAATTTCTGCTCTGGGCTATGTATTTCTTTTTTGGTATTCTTCCTTCTCCCATGCCCTGTGCGTGCGTGCGTGCGTGTGTGCATGCGTGCATGCGTGTGTGTGCCTGTGTTCCATTAAGTCTTTTTAAGTAATGGCCAAAGGTTTGATCAGAGTTGTCATCTAATTCATGGCAACTTTTTGGTGATTCTTTGTAGCTGGTTAGTTTTGCACCAATTTCTTGCCCTTTTCCCTCTTCTTTATCTCAATGCTTACTGCCTTTGAGTTGTTCTCGCTTCCCTATCTTTTGGAGGTTATTTTACACTTTGCTAGCATTTTCCCCATGTTACTTGTCGTTAGGTTTCATTTCCCCCATGACATGTCTATCCTGTTCTCCTCAACCATCACAGTTCTACTGACTACAAGGGATACTGGTTTTCACTTCAGGTTGAGGCTCTGACCTTCAGGAAGTCTTCAGGCTGTTGTTTTCTGATATCTGGCCCTTGGGCTGTTAGAGGTTTTCCTGCCCTACAGGGGCTTCCATGACATATTACCTTCATAAAAATTATGAAGTGCTTTCAGCAGCTTTCAGTAGCATTTATGCATTTGTGGGATGTGTGATTATGTAAGTCTCCTAATTTGGCTGAGAGTGATATTTGCATTTTTTCTATTGGTGTTCTTTCTGCCCTTTTTCTTCCGACCTTTCAGTAGGTTTATGTAGTTGACAATCCTTCAACTTTCTCTCATTCATAAAATTGCTCTTGTGGTTTCTGTAAACTGAACTCTGGCAGATATACCTGGCTTCAGGGTTTTGTGATATTAAAATATATTCTTCCATATTCTCTTATAGTTCCTTTAGGATTTTTGTGTTTCATATAAGTCCGTCATTCATCTGTTACTAATCCTTCATTCATTTTTTCCTAGTTGCCTACTTAGCGTTTCAACACCATTTATTGGATATGTTTTGTCCCACTTTTATGATTAAGTATGTATATCTATGTATATGTTTGTCCATTTCTGGATTTTTAAAATTTTATTCCATTGTCCTACCTTTCTATGCATGTGCCAATATTTTAGTTTTCCAATGTATTTTAGTTTTCTAATATATTTTATGTCCCATAGGGCTAATCTTCCCTCATACTCATTTATTTAAGAATTTGCCTAGTTCTTATTTGCTTAATTGTTTTCCATAAGAACTTTAGAATCAGCTTAAATAATTAATGAAAAATTAATCTTCCTAACCAAGATCATGGTTTGGCTTTCCATTTGCTCTAGATTTTTCCTTTGTCTCTATCAAGATAGTTTAAGAAGTTTTTAAATATATCTCATTAAAGTTTAATTTGTATTCCTATAATTACAGTAAGTCCCTGACTTATAAACATTTGAGTTGGGAACTTTCACAGATACAAAACGAACCTCACGTTATGAACATTCACGAAAGTGAACAAATCACAGAAGTAGTTCATGTGTCTAGATGGCACTGTTCCACCATTTTACGGTAACTGCAAAAGTAAAAATGGTTTATTTATAGTATCTGTGGGTATGTGTGTTTGTCTTTTTAATGGTTTACATTGTAAATTTGTGTCAAAGGTGTATAAGACCCACTTTGTCGGACTTACGAAGAACACATCTGACTTACAAAGGTTCTCCTGGAACAGAACTTGTTGGTAAGTTGGGAACTCACTGTATTAGTGAGTGTCTTTTTATAACTTACTACCTAAGTTCCTGTGGGCTATTTTTCTTTTTCTTGTTCATTAGTAGATGTTACATAATCCAGATATTAATTTGTTGTCCGTTATAGGAATTAGAAATACCATCTCCCAGTCTGTAGCTTGTGCTTTAATGGTGCCATTGAATTTTTAAAATTTTAATTTTTAAGTATAATAATATTCACCATCTTTTCCTGTATATTTAATGTTTTTAGAGTCCTGTTTTAAAAAGAAACTTTCCTGACTTAACAAAAAGATATTTTTCTATGCTCTTTTCTTAAAAATTTAAAATTTAATTTCTCATATGTAGTACTTTAATCTGTGCAGAATTCACATTTGTGTGTGATATGAAGTAGTATTAGATTTTATTTTGTTTTCAGTATGGTTATTGAAAATGCACTGCTGACATATATCAAGTTTCCACAGATGCCTCTGTCTCTCTGGGCTCTCTGATCTACTTCTTTTCTCGCTTTCTTTCCTTATACCAATATCCACTTTTATTAACTATCCCTTCCTAAGTCTTGCTGTCTGAGCCAAGACTCTTTGTTTTGTTTTCTTCTCCCTCAAATTTTCCTAGATTTAAATTCTATTGGATTACAGATTAATTTGGGGCAAACAAAAATCCTTGCATATTTGGGCTCTTGCTATATAATAAATGATATGTTTTCCATTTATGTTCCAAATGGTTTCAATAAAACTATGAAAATTTCTCTGTATAGGTCATAGAAATATGTTTTCTGTAATAGTAATTCCTAAGTGCTTTATTTTTATTGTTATAAAATAGCTCATTAGGGTGCATTACTGTTTCCAATTTTTTTTAATTTTTTTTTTAGTATATATTTGCAATACATAATGAATACATGCATTGTGGGGAGTAGGTACATATACATATCACGTCTTAGTCCCTTTTAAGTGGTACCTTGGTTCACAAACTTGATTCTTTCCACAATTCTGGTCACAAACTGAATTGGACAAGAACCTAATCAAATTCAGTGGTTAGGTTCAATGTTGACCTTATGGGGAAATTTGATTCGGTTCTTGTCCAGTTCAGTTTGCGACCTGAGTGTGGAAAGAATTAAGTTCGTGAACTGAGGTACTGCTGTATTTCCCCTTTCCCTACACTCCCTCCCCTCTCCCTCCATTTCTGGATCCCCTTCTTATCTACAAAAGGTCTACCTCCCTGTTTCCTATCCTTTTTAATTTTTTAAAAATTATTTATACTTTGGGTTTCTGAAATAAGAGAAACCATGTGATATTTAATCTTGTGTATCTAATTCATTTTGCTTCCCTTTATGGTCTCCAGGTACATCCATTTTCCTACAAGTAGTATGCATATATATTATATATCACATTTTCTTTTATCTTTTCTTTCTTTTTTTTTTTTTTTGTGTGTGTGTGTGTGTGTGTGTGTGTACCAGGAATCAAACTCAGGACCTCACGCTTGCCAGGAAGGCACTGTGCCACTGAGCTATATCCCTGGCCCCACATTTTCTTTATTCATCTATTTTTTACTTTTTTGGAGAGAAGGTCTCAATCTGTAATTTAGACTGATTGAACTCACTATGTAGCCCAGGCTGGCCTAGAACTTGTGGCAATCCTTCTGCCTCAGCCTCCCAAGTGCTGGGATTACAGGTGTGTGCCACCACACCCGGCTCTCATTCATCTCTTGATGGGCATGTAGGCCACTTCCAAGATTTAGTTATTGTGAATTGTGCTGCTATAAACATGAGTATGCGTGTATCACTGTAACATGATGTCTTTAACTTTTTCAGGAAGATACATAGAAGAGGTATAACTGGGTCAAATGGAATTTCTAGTTTTAGTTTCAGGAATCTCCGTACTGACTTCCGTGGTGGTTGTACTAGTTTACATTCCCACCAACAATGTAGAAGGATTCCTTTTTCTCTCGAACCTCTCCAGCATCTCTTGTTGTTTTTGGTTTTGTGATATAGCCATTCTTTCTGAAGTAAGATGGAATCTCGGTGTTGTTTTAATTTGCATCTCTCTAATGCCCAAAGATGCTAAACATTTTTTCATGTACGTATTGGGCATTTGTACTTCTTCTGAGATGTGTCTATTCATTTCAACTGGCCATTTTTTGATTGGGTCTTTTATTTTGAAGGAGTATAATTTTTTTGAGTTCTTTACATATTCTAGATATTAGTCCTTTGAGGAATAGTCTGCAAAAACTTTTTTCCCATTCTGTAGATTGCCTCTTCACTCTGTTGGTTGTTTCCTTTGTTGTGCATTTGTTGATTCTTGGTGTTGTTTCTTGTGCAATTGGGGTTCTGTTTAGAAAGTTCTTGCCTATGTTCATGTCTTCAAGAGTTACCTATTTCATCTTCCATTAGGTTAATTGTTTCTGTTTTAATACTTAGATCTTTGATCCATTTGTTCCATTTGTACTTAGTTTAGTAGGTGTTGAGAGACATGGGTCTAGATTCAATCTTATGTGTGTGAATAGCTGGTTTTCCAAGCACCATTTGTTAAAGCAGTTATCTACCTTCCCTCCAGTGTATATTTTTGGCTACTTTGTCAAGCATTAGATGGCTGAATGTGTCTGGGGTTGTTTGTGAGTCCTCTATTCTGTTCCATTGATACACATGTCTATTTTTGTGCCTGTACCATGCTGTTTTTATCACTGTAGCTTTGTAATGTAACTTGAAATCCAAGACTGTGATGCCTCCTGTATTGCTGTTGTTGCCCAGCATTCCTTTTGTCTTTTTGGGTCTCTTCTCATTCCATATATATTTTAGGATTGTTTTTTGTAGTTTTATGAAGAATGCTATTCATATTTTGATTGGGATTGCATAGCAATTTTGGTAATGTAGCCATTTTGACAATATTTGTTCTACCTACCTAGGAACAAAGGATGTCTTTCCATTTTCCAATGTTCTCTTTAATCTCCTTTTTCAAGATAGTATAAGTTTTCATATAGTGTCCTTTCACTTCCTTGGTTAGGTTAATTCCTAGTTATTTAATTTTTTGAAGCTATTGTGAATGGGATTCTTTTTCTCACTTCTTTCTCGTTGTTATACAGGAACTCTATTAATTTTTGTGATTTCTTTTGTATCCTGCTACTTTGCTGAATTTGTTTATTAGTTCTAAGAGTCTTTTGGTAGAGTTTTGGATCTTCTATATAAAGATTCATGCCATCTTCAAATTAGGATAATTTGTTTCTTCACTTCCTATACTTACTCCTTTTATTTCTCTTTCTTGGCTGACTGCTCTGGATAAAGCTTTAAGTACTATATTGAACAGGAGTGGTGACAGTGAACACCCTTGTCTTGTTCATGATTCCAGAGGAAAAACTTTCAGTTTTTCTCCATTTAGTGTAATGTTGGCAGTGGGGTTGTCATAGATGGCTTTTATCATGTTGAGAGAAAGACCTTCTATACCTATTTTCTTCAGGGTTTTTTATCATGAATGGATGCTGGATTGTTTTCAGGTTTTTCTGCATCTATTGAGATGATCATGTAATTTTTGTCCTTGCTGTTGTTTATGTAGTATATTACATTTATTGATTTGCATATGTTGAACCATCCTTGCATCCCTCCTATTCTTTTCTTTTCTTCTTTCTTTCTTTTTATTCAGGATTTTAATACATAGTCAAAGCTGCTTTGGGTTGGAAGTTGCTATGTGGTCTGGGCTGGCCTTGACCTTGGTCATCCTCATGCCTCAGCCTCCTGCATGCTGGGATTACAGGCATGTGCCACCATGCATGGACTGTTCTTTTTTTAGTTTATGAAAATCCAGACCTCCCATATGCCATTTCAGGAACACTTATTCTGAGTGGCTAGAAATCATGTTTTACTCCCAGGTAACCATCCTCATTTTGGCTTGAATAAACTCTTTGTTCTCACACTTGGTGTCCCTAGACTTGCTCTTTAGGTTGACAAGTACGTTTTTTAATGTACTTTTTTTGAATCACATTATGCCATTAAAGCAGTTCTCTTCAGTTACTTTCAATTTTTTATCATAATTAGTTTTAAACTTCCCTTCCTTCTTTCCCCTTCTCCTTCACTGAAGGTCCGATTTGCCTCAGCTTTCCATTGCTGTGACAAAATAGCTGAGATAAACAACTTAATGGAAAGAAGGGGTTATTTTTGTTCATGGTTTCAGAGGGTTCAGTCCATAGTCATTTGGCTCCATTGTTTCTTGGCCCATGGTGAGGCAGAACATGATGGCAGAGAGGGTGTAGCTGAGCAGAGTCGCTTACTTCATGGTTGCCAGAGGCAGAGAGAGACAGAGAGAGAGACAGAGACAGAGAGAAAGAGAGACAGAGAGAAAGAGAGGCAGAGACAGAGACACATAGACAGGAGAGAGACAGAGAGCTAGAGAAAGGAGGGAGAGACACAGAGAGAGAGAGAAAAGGTAGAGGAGGTGGAGGAAGAAGAGGAGGGGGAAGAGGGGGAGGGGGAAGAGGAGGAAGGGCTGTGGATGAAATATTCCCTTCAAGAGGCACACCCCAGTGACCTACTTCCTCACTAGACCCCACCTCTGAAGTTTCCAATAGCCCATTTAGTTATGAATCTGTCAATGAGTTAATGCAATGATGAAATCAACACCTCATGATCCAGTCCCCTCCCAAGGCCCCACCTCTGAAAATGGCTACACTGGGGACCAAACCCTCAGCACATGAATATTTCACATCCAAATCACGACAGTCAGCATTGCTTCCAGCCTTTCCTGACTCCCTCCCTGTCTCCCCTCACTGGAGTTCTCACTCATTTCATCTGTTTTGTGTCTACTCCTCGGGTGTAACCACAGTAACGTGGGTGGACGTTTGTTGGGCCAACGCATATAGAGACAGGGAACCACTAGATATGTGTGGGGATCTGAGGCCAGAGGAACCATGCTCCCTTCCCAGGGCAGCTAACCAAGAAAGCACATTGGGTTGTACAATTCCCCAATTGTGCAAGGCCTCACAGTGCAGTGTGGAAATGTGAAAATATTGACACAGAGTATCTAAGCAGAGAGACTCAAGACATCCCCTCTGGTCTTCTGTGGCTCCAGGGTGGCACTTGGAGGACCCTACGCCCCTTACACTTATACCAATAACAGCACAGCTCTGAAGGTAGTGCAGACCCCAGCACGGGCCAGATGGGGCCCTGGCAAAGTGGTCCCATACGATCAACAGAATCTGCAGCAGCCTAAATGGCTCCTTTTAAATACAGTAAGTAGGTGTACCTTATATATGGTCCAAACTCTGGATTTGGTCTAATTGCATCAGGCAGCATTCTTAGTTGTAAGCACAAGAAACTGATTTATTCATAAAAAGGAATTTATTAAGTAAAAATAACAATAATAGCTAACATTTATTATTTACACTTTCCCAAGCATTGTTCTAAATTTTTGCATCTGTAAAACTCATGTAATCCTTACCACAAACTTCATAGTAACAACAATAATACTGCTGAGAGTGATACTTTTATTAAACTCACATTTTGGACAGAGAAATGGCACAGAGAAGTAAAGGAGCTAGCCCTAGCTCACACGGCCAGTTGGTGGGAAAATTTGGGTAAAGTCTAGGAAGCTGAACTGCAGAACTTCTCTGTTGCATACTGCACTCTGTAGAACTGGTGGAAGGAGTGGTGTATACTGGGAGGAGACAGGAAAACTCGACTGGATACTGAAACAGCATTAGTGTAACACAGAACTTACGAATGAGGGCACTGGGAGCAACCCTGAGGCCTGTGCTGCCAGCAACACTGATGCTAACCCTGGACGCTATCCCTGAACTGCCAGCCCTGCCACCATCACTAAGCTAAATGATCTCCAGGGCTGTCCTTGTGTCACCTGACTGTCATAGCTATGTGTGCCCATGTCCATGCTGGAAGGGAGTCGGGGGAATATGTTTTAGTTTTTGCAGTGGGACACAGGCTCTGTTTCATAATATGAAGGACTTCTCAACTATAAACAAGAGTTCAAATGCTGGGCAGCCAAAAACAATGACAAATGTCATTTACTAGATATTTTGCTTTTTTTCCTCTCTTTTTTGAAAGGCAGTTTTTGTCATCCTGCATTTTCTTCCAGCATTTTTTCTCAGATGTTTTGGAGATGACTGGATTTAGTATTTACCCCGTGAGTTGCTTTATGGTGATGAACCATATCTTAAACTTTCTGAGAGAAATGGAGATCATTCTAGATTGTGAGCCCTGCTGAGTGTTTCTACTGGATTCATCCCTTGGTTGTTTCTGCTTGGGGACTAGGGTAAGTCTGTCAGTTAGCTTTTGCTATGTAACAAATTGCCTTAACATGTGGTAGCTTGAAGTAGTGATTGTTAATTGTGTGTGGTTTCGTGGGTCAGCAGTTTGGGCTGGGTCCATTGGGCAGTTCCCCTGGTGCTGGCTGGGCTGGCTCAACCTCTGCAGCCTTACTCCAGTGTGTGAGGCCTCTGGCCCATGGCCCTCCTTACACTTTTGGCTCTTGGCTGGGGCAACTAGGGTAATTTATTGGTCATGTGTCTCTCGCTGTCCCTCTCACTTATCTAACTCAGGCACAGGGCTGATATCAGTATTCTAAGCAGAGCGAGAGAGAGTTAGGTTCAATGTGCAAGCGCTTTTTAAGTCTCTGCTTGCTCCAAGTTTGCTGCCATCGTAAGAACTGATCTGAGATCAAATCCCAGGTGAGTATGGGAGGGGACAATGTCATGAGAGCTTGAAAACCAAGTGTTAAATTTCTGGGAACTTTGTGAGCCAGTTGTTAAGCCGCTAGTAGTTTGACATTACCCATTCAGAGAGATTCACACCACAGAAATGGGCAAGTGCAGCCAGGCATGGAGGCGCATGCCTGCAATCCCAGCGCTCTGGGGAACCAAGGCAGGAGGATCACAGATTAAAGTGCAGTCTGGGAGATTTAATGAGAAAATGTCTCAAATAAAAAAAAGGGGGGGGTCAGTGGGATGCAGCTTAGTGCAAAGGCCCTGAATTCAATCCCCAGCACCACACACAAAAATTGTCAAATGTTGTAAACCAGGGAGGCCCCTTTGCCCCCTCTATTGTCAGAGAACCATTGTATCAGTACCCCACTTGGACTACCTGGGGGTGTGGATGCACGAGAGGAATTATCACAGAATAACTGGGCATGTGTTTCTCACCATCCAGCTCAATTGGCTAGCTCAGTAACACCTTCTAAGAGTCACAGTTCCTTTTTTTTTTTTTGAGACAGGGTCTTGCTATGTAGTTCAAGCTGGCCTTGAACTCACCATATAGCTCAGGCTGGCCTCAAACTCACAGCACTCCTCCTGCCTCAGCCTCCTCAGTGCTGGGATGATAGGTGTGCACCACCACACTCAAGAGTCTCAGTTTCTAAGTGAAATCATGCTTAGTATTTATAGATATAAAGATAGGGTTGTGTATGTGTTGAGAGGTCAAGGGACACATCATAGTGGCCATTTACTTTTTAAGTACCCTTTACTCTTTTTCACTAATAGGCCCTGGTGAGCCCAGCTAAACCATTCTTTCAACATAGTGAGTTATCTAGGACAACCACAGAGACAAGTTAATTCAGTTGGAATTATGCTCCAGGATTATTTCAAAGCTGAAATTGGGAGAGAAAAGCCTTCTCCTCTGTCTCTTACAAACTGTGATGAAAAGAGTTAAGAGCTGCCGGTCATCACAATCGCATTTTGTGGGGGAAGCCAGCTGAAGACAAAACTTTAACATGGAAGTTTACATAGAAGAAAGACAGAAAGAGGGTGGGGGAGGAAAAGGGAGAAGGAAAGATCCACCAGGACCCTTGCTGCTATTTGCTTGTGATCTAACACAATATATTGTGTATATAGTGCCTAAAATATAGTTAACTCTTTATACCACTTGCAACCAAATAGTCCTGACCAATGCACAAACACAGACAACTTGCTGAAGAGGTGACAGAGGAGGACAAGACAGGGGTGTGCATTGCTATGCAAAGACCAGGGTTTGGTTCAGAGTGTAGTGCTTGTCCACGGGGATGGGGTATGAGCGGACAAAGGCAGGTGTCGGGGATGTCTTAAGAAGGCACCAGATCCTAACCACCAGACCACCAAGGAAGAGCCAGTACTGTTCTACGGAGTTCTTCCAACTGAGATTTGTAGGTCTCTCCCCTCCCGCCTCCTCCATGTCAAGTGTAGTGCTTCGATAATGGAGGCAATGCCAGACAACTGCAGCAGAAAGAGACTTGTTACAGGGAGTTACGTGATTACAAAACTGTCACAAGGGCTAAAGAGCGGGCTGCAGACCAAGCGTACGGGGTGGCTCCCCTCTCACATCACCACAGAAGCAGCGTGCCAGGGAAATCATCCCACACCTGCTGGCTCGACCACGTCCCACCTCAGCTACAGTTCAAATTAAAATTTGTCTGTCTCTTTGTGGCCACCAAGATAGGACCAGCCACTGAAATTTCTGCTCAGTAACCTCAAAAAAGACAAGTGCCTCTTTAACCACGCTTGCTAGCAGAGGTGCCAGCAACCATGGAAAGAGGTGTTTACTTTCTGATTGCACACCTTCGAAGCACTAAATCATAGTTCACATTTTCCTCTGTGTCAGCCCAGAAAATTTCTGAGCGCACACAAACATACATGCATGTGCGTGTGCATGTGTGTAAATCCAATGAGATGACACTATTGGTCTGATTACTGACTGATTTAAAAGACCTCCATTTGAAGATTCAAATACTATAACTGGGTTTTATAGGATGATCTTCTCTGTCTCTAATTTTAAATGCAACCAAGGTGCTTGAAGATAAATGTAAAACATTTAGGAACAACATTAAGAATTAAATAAATAATGGAAGAAGTACACCACACTTTGAGGATCATTTCAAAATGAAGTGCTCTTTTCAAAGCACTTTAGATGTATCTATATATATCTTTTTCATTTATAATTTATAAAAATTTAAATATATATTTTATATATTATAAATATATATAATTATATAAATATATTTATTTTTATATATTTTATATATTATATATAAATATATAATTTATAAAATTTATAATTTATAAAGGTGAAAATATATCTTCCCTAGTTTTTTTTTCTTCTCTAATTTTTAAAAGGCAGAATTTTATAGTTTTGTCTAAATGTTATCTCAACACTTTCCAGAGCAAAGACCAAATATATTATTTTTTTAAAAACAAAATTCTTTTAAAAACAAAAAGCTAGATATGTAAAAAACAAAACAGAACAAACCACTTTTGCGGGGGTACTGAAGATTGAACCCAGGGCCTCTGCACTGAGCTACATCCCCAGCCCTTCTATTTTATTTTCCAACAAGGGCTTGCTAAGTCACTAAACTGCCAGGTGGGTGAAAACTCACTGTCCTCCTGCCTCGGGCTCCCAGAACGCCAGGATTACATAGGATTATAGGCATATTTTCACCATGCCTGGTTTAAAACCTAACAAACATTTTAAAAAAATTTCTGAATCTAAGGGCACAATGGTATCTGTAAGTCTAATTTCATATAGGGGAGATCAGATCAGCACATACCTAATCAGTGTCTGAGTCCCCACTTGTCTCTCACGCCCTCCCTCTCTTCTAGCTGTCCTTGGTCCAGTCTTCTCTCTCCCTCTGCTCCTTTGGCTCCACCAGAGGGCAGCAGCTCACAGTGGAGGCCCAGACTGGCCACTGCCCTGCCCTCCAGCACTGGAGCAGGCTGAGATGACCCTTGGGCTTGGGGCACTGCTCTCCCATGACTCAGTCCTGTCCTTACACATCTGTGTGGAGGGAAGGGCTGTGTCCAGGAAAGGCTGCTTCTCCACCTGCCTCCTGAAGCATGGACACTGCCAGCTGCTTCTGCCTTGACACATGGGAGCATTCTCTGGGCCCTACTCAGAAACTGTGAGCAATCAATTCTCTCTGCTCTTTCACAGGGCAGAAGGACCACAGAGCCTTAAGAAATAGAGAGTGGATCATCTAGGTCCCAGGTTGTCTTCGTTTGTTTGTTTTTCTGTGTATGATTTTGAAACAAGGCTGGGCTTGAGCTCACTATGGAGCTCAGGTTGGCCTTAACCTTGTGATCCTGCTGCCTTAGCCCCCCAGTGCTGGGATTAGTGTGTGCCACCATGCCCAGTCCAGGTATTCTTGAAAAGATTCTTTGATATCACTCTTGTCTGGTGTGTCCAAAGACCAGCACCAGTCCTTGGGTTGCGCCCCCTCACGTGGGGCCACACTCTGTGTTATTTCCCAGGGTGTGTGAGACCCTGGTGATTTCTGCAAGGCCTCTTGTGACCAGAGGTCAGGGACGCTGTGTTTGAGCAGCATGCTACCATCACCCCCGAGGGCACAGTCAGGCCGAGAGAGATGGAATTTTCCCAAGTGAGGGGAACAAAAATGCAAGGACCTGGCTGGGGAGAGGTATGCTGGGAGGAACCCCTAGAATTGAGGATCAGAGACCCAGTGGTAGGCCCAACAGCATCCCCTCCCTTCTGTGCCTCCATGGATACATACACGAGTGTCACAGCCATGACCACTAGGGATAGGTTCAGCGCCTTTGGGCTCAGAGAGATGCCTGCTTGTTCAAGAGGGTTTGTGGATCAGGGCCCAGGAATGGTGGTAACAAGTCACTGGCTCCAACCAGGGTCCTGTAACCTCTGGATATTAGGATGCTTTTCCCTGAGCTCCAGGACCCCTAATAGTCCAGTTTCAATGAGAGACATCAAGATGCGATGGAGAGAGAGGCCCAGAGGTTTTGTGGACATTTGATTGTTATCTCTTCTTCTTGGAGTCTTCCCTTAACAAGTATCTGGTGACCTTCTTTCTCTCTTTTGATCAGTCTTGGCTTGAAGTTCATATTGTCTGCAAATAGAATAGCTACTCTTGCTTTTTCCTGGATCCTGTCACATGGAATATTGTTTTCCATCCTTTGACTTTCAGTGTATAAGTTTCTTTTTGAGTTAAATGTGTTTCTTGAATGCAGCATATTGTTGAATCTTGCTTCTTGATCCATTTTGCCAGTCTGTTTCTTTTGATTGGTGAATTGAGACCATTTACATTGATGGTTATAACAGATATGTATTGGTTTATCTTTCTCATATTATTTTCCTATTGTTGGTTCTCTGTCTTTCCCCTCTGTTTAATTGCTTGCTTGCCCTGCCTGGTGGCTTCTTTTTGTTGGTGTTCTTGTGCTTGTGGTCTTCATTTTCTCTTTCTAATATATCCTTCAGAGCATTCTGAAGAGCTGGTTTGGTGGTCATGAATTTCTTAAGTTGTTCTTTGTCATGGAAGTATCTTATTTCTCCCTTGATTTTGAAAGATAGTTTTGCAGGGTACATCAATCTGGGTTGGAGGTTTTTTTCTTTTAGGGCTTGAAATAACTCACTCTAAGTGCTCCTTGATTCAAGGTTTTGTGTTGAGAAGTCTGCTGTGATTCTGATGGGCTTTCCTTTATAGGTGATTTGTTTCTTTTCTCTAACTGCTTTTAATATTCTGTTCTTGTGCTGAATTTCTGGAATCTTGATTATTATATGCCTTGATGTAGATTTATTTTGGTCATGCTGTTTGGAATTCTGTATGCTTCGTTTATTCATATGTCAAATTCTTTATACATGTTTGGGAGGTTTTCTGCCGTTACTTCTGTGAAAAGGCTTTTTGTGGCTTTTGTGCTGTCTCCAGCTTTCTCATTGACCTCAATCAATCTTATGTTATTCTTCTTTGCCTCACCTTGTAGCTGTTGGATTGCTTTTTCATGGTCTCATGCTATTTTTAAGATATCTTTCTTTCATTGTTCACTAGCCACAATCCTGTCTTCTAGATCTGATATTCTACCTTCGCCTTCATACAATCTGTTGCATATACTTTCAATGGAGATTTTAATCCCTCGGATTTCTGTTTGGATCTGTTTCATGGATTCCATTTCTTTCTTATGTTGGGCATTCATGGTTTCCATCATTTTCCTAAACTCTTCTATTTTTTTTTTAATCTGTCTGCTCTACTCTAATGTCTTTCATTTTGACCATCATTTCTTTTCTTTTCTTTTTTTTTTTGTGGGTACTGGGGGTCGAACTCAGGACCTCGCACTTGCCAGGCAGGCGCTTATGCCACTGAGCTATCTTACTGGCCCCATCATTTCTTTTTGTATCTGTTTTTTCTATAACCTCTTCCATTTGTTTTTTCACTTCTGTTGCTATCATTTCAGAAAGTTCCAGTGCTTGGCTTCCAATTTCCTCTATCTCATTTTGCTTTGGACTGGTCCTGGTGGGCTGGGGGTCTGGGGGTTGCATTTTGCTTCTGTGTCTTGTCATTTTCTGTTTTCTGTTATTTTATTTTATTTTGCTTTCTGTATTGGTGCTTGCCAATTTCTTATGGTAGATAGTTTTATCACTAGTACCAAGGCCTCCCTAGGAAATGTCTGTTCCTCAGGGATGTCTTCTAGATGTAGGTGGTTCTTGGTCTTTGTGTCTATCCCAAGAACACACCTTCCCAATGTATTAAGGATGAGAAGTTGCTATCTATTTGGCTCAGCACCTAGTCCTTTGGTACTGGACTATGGTGATGGTTATGACCCTATACAATCAAAGTGTTGTCATGCAAGGGAGAAAAACTGATTATAACATGTATGACATCCTGGCTAAAGTAGTACAGTTAGCAATAACAGTAGCTTCAAGTACAGTCTAGCTACTCACAAACTGTGGTAACTATTAACCTGATACTTTAAACATAGGAGCAAATTCTACAATTATGTAGTTATATAACAAAATCCAACATATACCAGGAACTTGTATGCAATGATTTTCCCCAGAGTGTAGTGATTTTACCCTGTTGTGTGTGGGGGTGTAATTTAAGAGGGATAGGGGACAAGAGAGAGAGATGAATGAGGTCAAATATAGTAGAAGCAAGGCTGGAGGGCAAAGGACGATCACCCAAGTTTTGGGCAAATGGAGGACACAAGAGGGAAAGAATGGAAGAGAAAGTAAAAGAGTATTGAAGTGAACGAGAAATAGAAGAGACAATGCCCACTCACACGAAAATGTCATAAAATCAAAAGATAGTTGAGGAAAGAAAGACGATGAGTAGCAGAAAACAAAAAGAAAGGTAAGAAGCCTAAATAGCAAACAAAGAAAAAACAAAAAAAAACAAAAACAAAAACAAAATCAAAACCATACAAAACAAACAAACAAACAAAAAAACCAACCAGACAGAAAAAGGAAAACCAATTAGGCAGAGAAAAATAAAAGTAGTGAAATTCCTCTGGCGTCCACAGTTCTGTGGTAGTGTCTAAGTCGGGTCCCAGAAATCATGCTGTGTCCTCCAGCCAAGTGTGCAGTGGGATTTGTGCTGGGTGTGGGGCTGACCTTGGCCTCTGGATGTGGGGGCTGGGACTGGTCTTCTGTTGCTGGAGTGCTCCCTGAGCCCTTCACTATAGAATGGCGGCCCCACCTGCTTCTGTTCTGCATGTCTGTGTGCCAGAGCTCAATGCTGGTTCACCTACCTTACCAACTCCTGGCTTGTATTCTCACTGCTGCTTCAGACTTTTCCATGCAGTTGGTCCCACCTGGGCTGGCGTGTGCACCCACACCAGAGTGGACATTTGGTTTCTCTGAGTTTTTCTGTTTCTTTGTTTGTTCCATTTTGGCTATTTTGTTTTCTTTAAATTTACTAAAACAGAAGAAATTTACTATTCCAGTACTTGCTCTATGCTTCATTGGAATCTGCTGTTTTCTACTCAGAATAGTATGAAAAAATGGGGCCTTTGCCTGTGGAGAGCCTGCTTGTTTGTGGGGAGACAAAGGTCATGTTAGGGGCCATAGAGCAGTGCCTCTCCGCCTCTGGGAAGCCCTGCTTTTGGGGTGTTCTCTGGCTACGCTCAACAGACTCATCACAGAGTTCCTCCTACCCTATGAAGGAGTAAGACCTCCCTCAGCCCACAACAGCACCCCTGGGCTTGCTGCCGAGGGAAGAAGGGGGCTGTGTAAGAAGAGGTTGACTCAGGTGCGGGGGGCTGACTGGGTGAATAAAGGATAACAAGAAACACAAGAGGTCAGGGGAAAACCAAAAGGAGGGAGACTTGCACCTCTCTTCCCATGAGGGACTGACTGCTCTGGTTGGGACCAAAAGGCCCATTGCGTTGAAGGCTTGTTGCTGATGGGCTTTTGGGAAGTAATCAGATCACAAGGGCTCTCATGTGATGAATTCATAATTTGGTGGCACTGGGATCCGATGAAACAGGAGGCGGGGGCTAGTTGAAGAGGGTGCACCCTTGGGGACTATATCTTGTCCCCACTCCCTTCCTCTTTGCCTCTCTCTTTACTTTCCAGCGGCACGAGGTGAACAGGTTTCTGCTGCCGTGCTCTTTTGCTCTGAAGTATTGCCTCACCTGAGGCCCAGAAATGATGGAGACAGCTGACCAGAGACTCAAACTGAACTAAAATAAATCCTTCCTCCTGAAAGCTGGTTTTTGTCAGGTGTTTTGTGACAGCAATAACAAATTGACATCCATGCCCAGCCAGCCCCGACTGACAGGAGGGACCCTGCAGGTGTGCATGTGGCATGGCTGTGTAGGGGCAAGGTCTGAGCTGGTGCTCCCCAGGTTCCTGCGTGCAGTGGGAGAGA
Organism: Erethizon dorsatum; assembly: GCA_028451465.1. Taxonomy (NCBI): domain Eukaryota; kingdom Metazoa; phylum Chordata; class Mammalia; order Rodentia; family Erethizontidae; genus Erethizon; species Erethizon dorsatum. The sequence continues at coordinate 74,336,542 of CM051824.1, read as the reverse complement.
CCTAGCCGTGCTTGCATGCTCCACAGCCGGGTGCACTTGGGACTTGTGTGGGGAATCAGTGGGCTGCCAAGGCAGGGGCAGAGTGGTGCCACCACAGTGGCTGAGGGTGGCCAGCTTAAGCCACAGACTGTGTGCATGTGACTGAGACTCCGTGAATTCTATACCAGCGTTAATGGAGGTGGGTGTCACTCAGGGAGAGGAGAATAGCTTGGCAAGTCTGAAAATGCACGGGACATAAACCACCATCATGGATGCTCGCATGATATCCAGTGTCCAGGTGGACAAAGGTCATCGTTGTTGAGTTCAGAGACCCAGATGCACAGCACTGTCCTCATGCCCACTCCTAAGGTTCTTCACCCCAATGCCAAGCTGTCACCTGAGACCCCGCTTATACTCGGGTGCCGTTTGGGGGAGGAGCAGAGAGGAGTATTTTATGGCTGACGATGATGCTGTGCACAAAGGCTTTGGAGTCACCACTCAGCACAGCTGGGGACACAGCTGAGTGTGGCCTGAGCCTCGCCGTTCACTGCTTTGAGCTTCAGTGTCATTAGCAGGAAAGAAGATAGTATTGGATCGGATCATCTCAAGGGTTCTGCTAGCCTTGTGGGGGGCTCAGCAGGGGGTAGCCCCATTTGTGCCTCATTTGCACTAGGTTAATATTTAGCTAATTTTAGATGAAAGGTTTGCATTTGTAAGCAGTCTCTTGTATCCACGGCACTATATTTTTCTGGGCACTCAGTGTACTTTATGCAGTGGCTGAAGCCAGAGCCAGCAGATAAAGTTTTCTAGAAGCTACCAATTGCTAGATCCAGTCTTCAGGAGAGTTCAGCCCTTCTGCTCTCCCAGCTGACAAGCAGGTGATTGACAGGAAAACCGACTTCTAGAGGAGGGTAAGTATCACTGGGGCCTTGGGCCATCAGGAGCGAACAACAGGGAAAGACTGGACTTCCTGCTACCCTGGCCAGGGGGAACAGAAGCAGATTTCCTTGAAGCTAGTAGAGCAGAGCATTTGCACAGGCCCTTCCAAAGCCCCTTAGCCAGTCTTTTTTTTTTTTTTTTTTTTTCCCCAATATTGGTGATTGAATCCAAGGGCTTTGCCCTGGGCTCCATCCCTAGCCCTTAAAAACAAAACAAAACAAAAATTTTTATTTTGAAACAGGAACTTGCTAAATTGCTAAATTTCCCAGGCTGGGCCTGAATTTGCAGTCTTCCTGTTTTAGCCTCCTGGAGCGCTGGGATTATAGGAGTGTGCCACCACACCCAGCTAAGCTCTTCCTCCTCCTCTTCCTCCTCCTCCTCCTTCTCCTCCTTCTTTCCTGTCCTGGGGATTGAACCCAGGATCTTTAGTGCTAAGCTACAAGCCATTATTATGATTATTATTATTTAAAATTTTGAGACAGGGTCTTGCTAAGTTGCCTGGGTGGACTCACACTTGCAACCCTCTTGCCTCAGGCTCCCACAGTACTGGGATTATAGATGTGTGCCACCACACTGGCTCCTAATTTTTTTTTTATTTAAAAGAATTGAGATATAATTTATGTAACATGAAATTAACTACTTCAGCTGTTTTAAGGGTAAACTTAGTGTTTTTAAAATCACGTTCATAATGTTGTGTGAGCAGTAGTACTCTCTCATTCCAGGAGATTTTTTATCACCTGCAAAAGAAACTCCATGCCCATCAAGCAGTCACTCCCCATCTTCTCTTCCCCAGCCCTTAGCAACCACTAACCCATGTTCTGTCTCTATGGATTTACCTATCCTAGACATTTTATAAATGCAAGTATACAATGTATAGCCTTTTGTGTCTGACTTCTTTCACTTAGAATAATGTTTGCAAGTTTCATCCATACAGTTACATGTATCAGTTTTTGTTCCTTTTCATGGCTCTATAACACTCCACGGTACTGCCATACCCCATTTTATTTTTCCACTCATGAATTGATAGAAATCTGAGTTATTTCCACATTGTGCTATTAAGAATAGTAATCCTATGAAAATTCATGTGTGAGTTTTTGTGTGAACATGTTTTCAATTCTCATGAATTGAATTGCTGTGCTCTAGTTTAGAACTGAAGGCCCACATGTTCACAGCTTGGTCTCCACTTGGCATAGTGGGTGGTGGTGGAGGAAGTGTGGTCACTGGAGGGTGTGCCTGTGGGGGGCACTGGGACCTCAGCCCGCTCCTTGTTCTTAGCTTTATGGCTGCTGTAAGGTGAGCAGCTTGTCTACCATGTGCTTCCACTGTGCTATGCTGCCTCGCCACAGGTGCAGGAGCAATGAGGTGCACCTGACCGCAGGATGAAAGTTCCAAAACTTTGGGCTAAAATGGATCTTTGCTTAAGTTGATTTGTGTCAGGTATCTGTTATAGTAACAGACAGCTGACTGATACACTGCGTCTTAGTTACCTTCTCTTCACTGGGACAAAATACTCAACACTCATAAGTTAAAGGAGGAAAATTTTTTTGTACCTCACAGTTTGTAGAGGTTTCAGTCCATAGACGGCTGGCTCCAAGGTAGGGCAATGTGGCAGAGGGACATGGCAGAGAAGATGCAGTTCATGGCATGGCAGGCATGAAGCAGCAAGACTTCCTCCTTCTTTCTCTTTTTATTCCATCCAGGCTGCAAACCTATTGGTTGGTGCTACCCACACCAGGGTGGGCCTTCCTTCTCCAATAAATTCATCATCCACACCCAGAACTATGCTAAGCCAATCAGGGGACTAATCCAGTATCACACACCCATAATCCATTCACTCCCAAGAGCCCTATCTATGAGCACATGAATCTTTGGGGGGGACATCTAGATATAAACCATAGTACACTGGGTCAAGTGATAACTTTATGTTTAAATTTTTGATGAGCTGCTAAACTATTTTCCACAATGCCTTCACCATTTTATATTCTTATCAGCAATTTATGAGGGTTCAAATTGCTCCACATCCTCACCAACATTGTGTGTGTGTGTGTGTGTGTGTGTGTGTGTGTTTTCCAGTACTGGGACTTGAACCTAGGACCTTCACACTGAGCTACATCCCCAGCCCCTTATTGTTGTTATTATTGTTATTTCAAGACAGAGTCTCATTAAGTCACCAAGGCTAGGCTCAAACTTTCGATCCTTCTGCCCCAGCCTTCCAGATTGCTGAGATCACAGGAGCATACCACTACAAGTGGCTAACATTGTGGTTTTGATCTACATTTCTTTAGTGGCTAATGATGTTGGACATCTTTTGATATACTTGATGGTCATGTAAATATATTCTTTGGGGAAATGTCAATTCAAATCCTTTGACCATTTAAAAATTGGGATGTTTGTCTTTTTGTTATTGAGTTGTAAGAGTTCTTTGTATATTCTGGACACTATGTCCTTCTCAGACACATGATTTACAAACATTTTCTTTCATTTGTATGTTGTCTTTTCACTTTTCTTGATAGTGCCTTTTCATGTCCTTTTAAATTTTTATAAAATCTAATTTGTCTTTTATTTCTTTTGTTGTTTGTGCTTTTGGTGGCATATTTAAGGAGCGATTAATTAATCCAAGATCATGAAGATTTACAACTGTTTCCTTACAAAAATTTTATAATTTTAATTCTTACATCGAGGTCTTTGACCTATTTTGAGTTAATTTTTGCATGTGATGTGAGCTAGATGTCCAAATTCATTCTTTTTCATATAGATATCCAGCGCTGTAACACCATTTTTTGGTAGAAAATACAATTACCCATGGAATGATCTTGGCACCATAAATGAAAATCAGTTGACCATAAATGTGGGGATTTATTTCTGGACTCTCAATTCTGTTACATTTTCCATAGATTAGCTTAGTCAGCTAATGACTGGAAAGAGATTTCCTTCAACTTAATATCAAAAAAAACCTCCTAGCATTTGCAGATGGGCTCTGTGTAGATACCGGAGCACACTGCCACATCCAGCCAGGCAGTCTGCAACTGTGCCTCAGTCCGCACTGCTGCATGTACAGAGACTCAAGGGAAGGTCAGTCAGAGGAGAGAGCTAGGAGTCTTTTCGGGCCTATCCCAAGCATGCATACTACCCTGGGCATGGATGTGATCTTCTACATACGCAAGAATGTGTCAGACGTTCTCACGACTCTTACTCTCCCAAAGGTCTCACTCCCCAGCTTCTCCTTGCAAGGATCTTGGTTTCTCTCTCGTTTGCCATGTTATCAGCAGCTTCCTGCTGTTTCAGCCCTGGCAAAGCTCCAAGTGAGATGAAGTGAAATTTCTGTGCTGGATTTCCAGGGAGCCACAGGACAGGTCAAAACAGAAGCTACAGCCATTTGTGTTCTCCTTCTGCCCTTTCCAGGACAGGGTTTGGTACTAAGAATGCAGGCTGTTTTTTCCAGATCCCGATGATCTGGAGAGTGAGGGGCGAGGCTAAAGTGAGTTACAGTGCTGTGGAGGAGCTGGGTGTGGTGGGCACGCCTGTGATCCTGATATGGCTAAAGTGACTCCATTTTCTTTTGTTAGACTCTAGTTTGTCTTCACTTAACCCCTAATGCACTCACTCCCCAGCCCTGTTAGATATTAAGGCACTAACATGTAGATAAACTCACTCCTCAGATCCCTTCCCAGTTAACCATAAAACCCAGAAAAAGAGGAACAAACAGTTACAGCAAACAGACCAGATGTTTGGAGAGGGCCTGAGATAAACCTAGTGATGTTCCTGTGAAATTCCAGAAAGATGATGCGGTGTTATGTGGTTGCTAAGGTTATGGGAGGGGACTTGTGGGGAACTTGTAACATATAAAAAACCCTGAGAACAAAGACTGGGTGATTGATGCCTTAGCTGAAGCTGGGACATCATCTGCCGGCCAATAAATGAAAGCTGCTTGTGTCCGCACTTGGCCTCTGTGAGTGATTCTTGCAACTTTGCCATAACAATCCCAGCACTCAGAAAGGCTGAGGCGGGAGGGTGGCAAGTTCGAGCCCAGCCTGGGCAATTTGGTAAATTAGCAAGACTCTGACTCAAAAGATAAAAAAGGCCTGGGGATATAGTTCAGTGCAAAGGCCCTGGGTTCAATCCCCAGTACTGAAATAAAAAACATAATAAGATAAGTCACTAAAGACAATTTTTAGGGTTTAGGTTTACAGCTCAGTGGTATAGCGTGTGTTTAGTACGAGCAAGGTCCTGGATTCAATCCCCAGTATGAGAAAGAGAGAGACAGAAACAGACAGAGAGAGTGAGAGAGAAAGGAGGAGGAGAGGAAGAGGGGGAAGGCAGGGGAGGGGAGAGGATAGAAGAGGAGAGAAAAAAATTTATTTTGTTCTGCAATGTTCTTAAGATCACAGGTACCTCTACTTTGTGTAGAAAAAAATTCAGTCTTGCCAAAGGCAGGTCTAGCCCTTGCCTTTGGCTTCTGGAAGAGAATCTCTAAAGTCTTTGGAATGTCATGCTTATTACAAGTGTCTTCATTTGCCTGGGGAGCTTGGGTCAACCCGATAATCATGATGTGGCTTTGGGTCATAAAGTGTCAGCTTGACCTCTTGAGATCAAGACCGGCTGCACGGGTAACCAACCATGTCCATGTGATGGACCCTCGATGGGGCTCTGGGCACCACGCCTCCTGTGAGTGTCCCTAGCTGGCAGTGTGATGTGTGTGTTGTCACGTGTTGATTCTGAAAGGGTGCCGTGGTTTTGGTCCCGCGGGAGATGACAGCTGTAAAGATCTGTATGTGGAACCCTCCTGGAGTCTGCTCTATTGACTTCCTCCCTTGGCTGACTTTAAGCCCAATTCCTGATGTGTCATAAACCAGGACCATGTATATAAAAGCTTTCAGCAGGTACTGCAGGCCCTTTTAGCAAGTTATGGAACATAACCATGGTCTTGAGGCACCTTAAAATTGCAACTGGTGCCAGAGGTAAGCGTAGTATCTACCAGCAACACCCCCTGGAGGAAGACAAGGAGGAAAGGGTGGGAATTTCCGTGCCTCGGTTGTATAATAGGCTAAATGGAACTGTTTCCAAAAAGCCTCTTTCCTGAGCTTCCAAGACTCTTTCTTTTCTTTTTTCTTTTTTCTTTTTTTTTGCATTACTGGGGATTGAACGATCCAGGACCTCACACATGCTAAGCAAGTTCTCCACCACTGAGCTATACCCCAACGAGACTCCTTCTTGTCCTCCACTTTCTCTCCAATTCTTTTATCTGTTTTCCCCTATCTATTTCTCTGCCCTCTTGCCTTTCTTTCTGCTGGGCAGGAGTCTCGGGAGGCATTCTCCAGGGATTTCCTGAGGGCCAGTGCAAGCTGCAGCACAATGGGGTGGGAGGTAGGGCCGGACACCCATGAGCCATGACAAGCGAAGCCCTTGCTTCTGTCAAGAGCTTCATTGATTGTGCACCTATATGAGACTCGAGTAGCTCATACGCCTGGCTTGAGCTAGGCCAACCTATTTGGGGGACTGAAAGAATCCTTCTGGCCACTTTGAATGTCAACGTCTTATCCCCGAAGTGATATGGTTTCCCCTTCTATAACAATACTAGTAAAGGTTCTATAATCCAATATTTTAAAAATAAAAGGATAATCAATACAGAAGTTACATACTCTATTCTGAAATGAACACTATTAATAGGTTAATAAAATTTAGCCTTAAGTATATATTTGTAATTTTTATTTTATTAGTACATGTTTGCAGTACATAATGATTACATTCCTCATGGGAAGCTGGTACAGGTATATAACATATCTCAATTCTTCTTGTCTCCTAGCATTAAGACAAGGCCCTCTTCCCTAGCTGAACTGGTGAAACTCTTAGCCACATAGTAATGGGTAACAATGAAGAGGCCAGGCATGGGGTGGCACATGCCTGAATCCCAGCACGTGGGAGGCTGAAGCAGGAGGATCACCACAAGGTTAAGGCCAGCCAAGGCTTCATAGTAAGTTCAAGGCCAGACTGAACTACATAGTGAGTCCCTGTATCAAAAAACAAAACAAAACCAGAAGAAACCAACAACAAACAAACTTTGAAGAAACTTTTTCTATGTGTTACATTCTATTCTAGCTACTTTGAATGGGCTATTTTTTAACCCTCCCAGCAACTGCATGGCAGGTACTACTGTTAACTGACAGATAAGTAAAGAGAAGCTCAGGGTTCTCGTCCAAGGTCACACGACTCTGAGGTCCCGGAGCTGGGGTCTGAACTAAGCAGCCTCAGTCCAGAACGTGTGCTCTCAACTTCCTCCCCCCCTCTGGGGAGCTCCATGGGTCTCATCTCTGGGTATCGCTTCTGTGATCTCCCTGGCTCTTCTTCTAGGCAGAGTGCATCCAGTTTTAATTATCAGCTGTCTGTGTTGCAATCCTTGTTTTCTGATAGATTGGCTGGGAAAACTGTGGTAGACATCTTAGGCTGCCGAGACACAGCTGCTCAGTTCTCCTGTTGGTGTAGAGCACTCATCTGTCACTCCCCAGGTAGTGCTGCTGTGGAACTGGCACGGGTCTTCCTTCCCCTCCCTCCCTGCTTTCTTCCTTCCAGCCTGTCTTTCCTTTCTTTTCTTTTCTTTACTTTCCTTTTCTTTTATTTCTTTTCTTTTCTTTCCTTTTATTTCTTTTTTCTTTCCTTTTCTTTCTTTCTTTCTTTCTTTCTTTCTTTCTTTCTTTCTTTCTTTCTTTCTTTCTTTCTTTCTTTCCTTCTTTCCTTCTTTCCTGTCTGTCTGTCTTTCAGTCCTGGGGTTCAAACCTAGGGTCTTGTGCATGCTAATCAATAACCCTACCAGCTACAGCCCCAGTCAAACTACAGCATTAAATTTTTATTAAAACTCCTTTTGTTGGCCATGATGATGTATGCCTAAAATCCCAGCTACTCAAGAGGCTGAGACAGGAGGACTGCAAGTTTGAAGCCAGCAATGTAGTAAGACCCTATCTTGGCATAAAGAGGGCCTGGTGTTTATTCAGTGGTAGAGTGCTTGCTTAGCACGTGTGAGGCTCTGGCCTCAAACCCCAGTACTGCCAAAATAAAAACAAAAAAGAAACATACTTAAACAAACAAACAAAAGCCATTTTACCTTGACCTTTGCTGGGCTGTGCTGGCCAGCAGCTCCTGCAAACAGCTTGGGCCAGCAGGGATGTGGGTTGGACAGGTGTGCGCGAGGTCAGCCCCTTCTAGACCACACCCTGGCTCTTTGACCGCCAGCTCAGATTATCATGCCGTAATCGCTGTAATTATTAACTCCTTCGCCTCTGCTTTGTGCCACCCAGAGGCAGTATCTGTCGAAGTTCTGAGATGGAGAGAAGCAGCGACAGAGGTGACTGTGATGGGGGTGCAGGCCCAGGGCTGGCCCTGCGGAGGCAGATTGGGCTGTGGAGTGCCGTGTCCATGGTGACTGGCTGCATGATCGGCTCTGGCATTTTCATGTCACCACAGGGGGTCTTGGTGTACATGGGCAGTCCTGGGGCCAGTCTGGTAGTCTGGGCAGTGTGCGGCCTCCTGAGCATGCTCGGAGCCCTGTGCTACGCTGAGCTGGCTGCCCTGTTTCCTGAAGCAGGAGGGGAGTATGCCTACATCTTGCGAACCTTCGGCTCCTTGCCAGCCTTCCTGGTCATTTACCTATTTGAGCTGGTGAGAAAACCAGCTGGGATTGCTGCTGTCTCTCTGAGCTTGGCGGAGTATGCACTGGCTCCCTTTTACCCGGGCTGCCTCTCAGTGCCCCAGACTGTTGTCAAGAGTGTGACTGCCTCCTGCATCCTGGTGCTGATGATGGCCAACTTCTGGAGCACGCGGCTGGCCACTATGCTGACGAATGTGTGCTCGGCCGCTAAGCTGTTCTCGCTGCTGGTCATTGTGGGGGGTGGGGCCGTGGTCCTGGGCCAGGGTCGAGGCCACACAGAAGCATTTCGGTTTGCCTTCCACAACACAACACAGCAGGTGGGACATGTTGGCATGGCGTTCTACCAGGGACTGTGGTCTTTTGATGGCTGGAGTAGCGTTCACAGTGTGGTGGAAGAGCTCAAGAATCCAAAGGTGAGTCCGTAATGCTGCTCTGGGGGTGAATCTTTTTTTTTTTTTTTTTTTGTGGGTACCGGGGGGTCGACCTCAGAACCTCGCGCGCCAACAGGCACCCATGCCGCTGAGTGATATCACCGGCCCCTTTTTCGTATATGGGATCCGGGAGTCGAACTCGGGCCCTCGCGCTTGCAAGGCAGGCGCTTACACCACTGAGCCATCTCACTGGCCCGTCTGGGGGTGAATCTTGAACATCAGGAGCTCCATGTCTGGGATGACTGAGAGCATGAACGTGGGCTCCCTTCCTGCACACGTGGGCCATGAGTGCTAGTCCCCCCGTCTGCTGTGATCAGCTTGTGTATGACACAGACTTCTCAAGAAAGCAGAGAACTTTATAGTATTCCAGCCACGATCTCACACCTTCCTGCCCTGTGATGTAGGCCCTTATCACTCCATTTTTTTCACATGGGAAAACTGAGCTTTAGGAAAGGGAAATTAGTTTTAATTCATCCTGCTAAGAAGAGGCCGTGCTCGGTGACTCTGCTTGGTGTCTCCTGGCTTGCTCTACCCAGATCTTTGCAGTAGATACTTAACTCACGGTTGCTAGCGCCTGGGGGCTGCTATGGGACATAGTGTACTTTGGGACAGGACAACAAGCCAGTCCTGCTGGCCCGCCCCACCTGTGAACCTGGGGCTAACTTGTCATTGCCGTGGTGGGGGACAGGTCTGCAGGGCAGCTTGGGACTCAGTTGGGGCACTTGGGTCTTCAATGAGTTAGGATACTAACCCTTCACTGTGAATGTGTTTGCTTAGGATGTTAGCTGTTTTGTGTTTTGCTTTATTTTCCCTGCAGGAGTTTTCAGTTCTTCCAGAATGAGAACAGCCACTGGGCTGGCTTAAAGGACATTACAGCTCTCAGAGTCTTGGCACAGGCTCCTCAGATGGGGATTTGGGAGAAGATCTTGGAAACTGAAATCCAAGAACAGAGAGAGAGAGAGAGAGAGAGAGAGAGAGAGAGAGAGAGTGTTGGGGCAAGAGTCAAGAGGCCTGTGACCTAGTTTTTACTTTTGTGTATAATTTGTCATTCCTCAGCTCTTTGCCTATAAAGTGGGACTGATCTTAATAGCTGCCTGCTGCCTCTCTGGGCTCTGGGGTGTCGGTGCACACCGACTCACAGCAGAGGGCTTGGGGTCTGAGCACCGGAAGCAGCTGTACTGCTGCTGCTCCCAGGTATACAGTGAGCGTGTCCTCAGCTTGCCTCTGGGTAGGGCTAGAGGCTACAGAGCAGAGGCTCCTTCATGCCATAAGGACAGAGCCCTCTGTCCCTGGGGGTTGGGGAAGGAGCAGGCCCCTAAATATGTGTGAGACATGCACCCATGCTGTTCTGTGAAGGGTCAGAGGGTTACAATTCTAGGTTCTATGGGTCATCAGTCCCTGCCACGCTAGTTTAACTCTGCTGTAGCATGGAAACAGCCCTAAATAAAGGAGTGTGGCTGTGTCCCAATACAACTTTATCAGGCTGGATTTGGTCCCCAGCTGTAGTTTACTATCCAGAGCATTTCTGATGAATGTGGCTTTCAAATAAGGCCTAAGGTAGCTCTCGGATGCTGGCATCTGAGATTCCGTTCTAACACGGCCCTCTAAAACATGCATTAGGTATATCTCTATTTCATACTTTGTTTCAAGAAACTGCAATACTTGTTCCAAACCAGGCCCAGACTTATGTTCAGACTCCCTAGGATCTGAGGGTAGAGTGAAGACCCCTGAGAATGAAATCAGAAAATTTCACTGTTCTTGTGGTGTCTTGGCCTATCCATAACACAACTCAGGCCCTGCCACTGTCATGCCTCATGACAGGTGGGAAGGCTGTCTAGAAAGAGGTCAAGTTCGGAAACATCCCAGGCCTTGGGGCTGGGTCACGTATGCGGGAGCTCACCTTGCTGAGGGCATCCCCCAGTGAGGCCTGTGGGAGGGAGAACACTGGCAGAAAGGTCTGGAAACTGCTTTTTCTGTAATGCTGAAGAGGAGGAACCCATACGCTACCCAAAGAAAGATGCTTAAATGAGGGGAGGGTCCTATCTAGGGAATAGCAAGCAAACTAATGAGGTCTTAAATTTTCTTCTTTTCCCTCAACTTTCTCTTGGTTGCTCCTGCTGGAAATTCTTCTCCTTCCCATTTGCCTGAGTCTCTTCTGCCCTTCAAGGAGAGCCCTGCTTAAGGTCCTCCACATTCTGCGGGCTTTGGTGATCGTTCCTCTCCCTGCCTTGCCCTGTCACCCCCTCTGTACTTCTGCTGCCCTGGATCTGGCAAGAACCCCTCAAGGGCTCCCAGCCCATCTGCTGGAATGTGTGTCCAGGCTCTGGACATCCTGAGCTCATGGAAGAAGGGCACACAGTCCTCATCCCCAGGGCCTCGTGCAGAGCCCTGTGGCAGGAGGATCGCAGCACTGTGCTGCTGGCCTTGTCCTGGGGGCCTAGAAGGACCTCACTGGCTAACACGCATCTTCTTCTTCTTCCCAACCTTGCAGCAGAACCTGATGTTGGCGCTGACAATCGCCATCCCCCTGGTCACCAGCCTATACATCCTGGTCAACATCAGTTACCTCCTGGTGCTGTCACCCCATGAGATCCTCTCCTCTGAGGCTACGGCTGTGAGCTGGGGGTAAGCGACTGATGCTGTGTGCTTGGACATCAGACGGATAACTTGGGGTGGGGAAAGATGTGCTCTCTGTGTATTGGAACTTGCCTTTGATGTGCTGCTTGTTCCACTTTCAACTTGTGACTATGATCTGGGTTGCAGCTAGAATTCCTTCCCTTGATTGCTCTTTTGTCCTAGGAACCAGGTTCTGGGGTCCTGGGACTGGCTGATACCTGTGACTGTCACACTGTCAGCATTTGGTTCTGCCAATGTGGTGTTCTTCAGTGGCAGCCGTGTGTGCTACGCAGCTGCAAGAGAGGGCCACATGGTGAGAGATGGGGGTCTGGGCCCAGCAGGTGGTGGGCTGCAGGAGGGGTGCAGGGAGTTCTGCCAGCTATGCTTTCTCCTGCCCAAAGCTCAGCATTTAGCTCAAACCAGGGCTTCCCCAATAAGATATGGCCCTCTTTTCTCCTGAGAGCAGCACTGAAGCATTCCACACCTCTCAGTTTTATCTCTAATCCCTTTACTTCCAGGTTTTGGGGTCACACAGAGTGAAGGTCATGGCTGGTCAGGATATTTGTGCATCACAAGGGTGAAGAGGGCCCAGAGGGCACATGACGGCCTCTTCCACCAGAGACCCTTTGTCCCTGTATTAGCTTTTCCTGTAAGAATAATATTGAATATCTCAGCCACTTGCAGCAACATTTAATTACTTCTTGTTGTGTCAACCATGGCCCTTTTTGTTCGGTCTGCTTCTTTTTTTTTTCGTGGGTACCGAGGGTCGACCTCAGGACCTCGCGTGCCAGCAGGCGCCCGTGCTGCTGAGCAATATCACCGGCCCTTTTTTCGTATGTGGGTTCCAGGAGTCGAACTCAGGACCTCGCGCTTGCCAGGCAGGCGCTTATGCCGCTGAGCCATCTCACCGGCCCTTGTTCGGTCTGCTTCTACTGCACTGAACTCATTCCTATCTCAGAGACCCAGGCCAAAGCAGTAGTGACTCCGGTGCGTGTGTGCGCCTCGAGTAGGGTCCAGGGTACAGGCAGCCGAGTCACACCTAGAGCCTCTGCTTGTCACTCCTGCTCACATTTTGTTGGCCAAACGAGTGGGCTGGCTCAGCCCACATCAACTCTATTCCTCTTGCAGAGGTAGAGTGCAGTAATCCAATACTCCTCTCCATGACTCACCTGTACCTACCCTGTCCCCTCCTCCTTGGGCCTGCTCACTCGCCATGAAGGATAGAGATCTGTGCCTGAAAGCTGTGGTGACTCCTAGGCTGGGCGCACTGGTGTCCACAGCATGTTTGTCATGGGAAGGGACCCCCACTGTGGGTCTCCTGGGGTCTGCCTGACACTTGGCTCTGCTTCCCAGCCCCGACTTCTATCCATGGTCCATGTGAATCACCTCACCCCAGCTCCTGCCTTGATAGTCTCCGCAGCCCTGGCTTTGGTCCTCGCCATCCCAGGGGACTTCAGGACCATCGTGAACCTCTCCAGGCAAGTGAAACTGTCTCCCGGGCTGGGTATTGGCATCCCCTACATGTACACACTTACACATGTGCACACATACATGTTCATGTCACGCACACTTCTGGAAGCCAGGCTCAGGGGCCTCACAGTCATGTTTCAGCCATTCTCTCCTAATCATGGTTCCAAAATCAAGTGTGACTCTCTCCTCTCTTGGTCTGGGTTGCTCCCGAAAATTCAGTAAGACAATTTTTTCACCAAGAGACAGACAAAGGTTTGGGCTGTCTTTGTCATTTTTTTCTTCCTTGTTCCTTTACTCAGTTGCTAAGACAATGTGAAGGGACATTCAGGCATTGTATCGGGTAGCCCTTGGATGTGGTGTGATTTTCCTTTTGCAATCTGGTCTGGATTCTGTACTTTGACCCAACAGAATCTCGATTGGACTAAGAGTAGACCCACACTAATCTTTTTAGGCACAATTACTGACTGCATCAAAGCGAGATGTCTGACCCCATTTTACTGCTTTCCTCAGGACGGAAATCACGGGCTGTTGTGACGGCCAGCTATAATTTTATGAGCTCATTTGAAGCAGGGTCAATAGGCAGATCTTTAGCCTGGTGGATGAGCCCTCTTCTGGGTGCCCAGGGGTTCTCAGTGATTTTTAAGGCATCACATGCTCCTTTGTTGTCTAATTAATCTGAAACAGGACATAGAGTGTATGATGTGACTTTCTTAGGAACAATAAGTAACAGATATGTCTCTTTTCTTTTCTTTTTCCCATGAGAAAGAATAAAGTCAGATGGTGAGGATAAAGTAAAATCCATAGAGACAACAGGGGGTTTTCAGGTGGATATCAGGAAATGTGGCTGAGAATGTTCCAGCAGAGTGAGAACCTGAGGACGATTCACCCAGTGGGGACCCAGGACTTCCCAGCCTCGACCTTCTCAAGAGATGGCCTAGGGCTGGTGAGATAGCTCAGCAGCATAAGTGCCTGCCTGGCAAGCGCGAGGTCCTGAGTTGGTTCCCGGTACCCACATAAAAAAAAAAAAGAGAGAGAGAGAGAGATGGCCTGGGCCTCACTCCAAGGGTACATGGAATTTTTATCACACTGATGTCAGCCGCTCAACCACAGACCTGGGGGAGGGCAGAGAAAGGGCTTTGTCAGCGTGCTTAGCAGCCCTCGAGTCATGTCATGTTGTGTCTCCAGTAAGGGAAAAGGTAGGGTGGAAGGGGGAGGACTCTGCTACAAGTGTTCTGTTGCTGCAGAGTGCAGGCTTCCTCGATATCCCACAAACTCTTCTTTGCTTTGAACCTGTCCTCCCAATCCAGCCAGGGTCATCAGAGAAGTCCTGATCTAGACTTGTCCTTGCAGCTTCCTGTCCTGGATCACCTACGGAATCACCATCAGCTGTCTCCTGTACTTGCGGATAAAGACAAAGAAGCTCCCCCACACTTACAAGGTAGCTTTGGGAAAGTTGTCCAGCTTTTTCGACCCGATACTCCTACATGAGGCAGGTCTTTGGCTGTGACCTCCTTCAAGGCCCAGAGGCTGTAAGGATGTAAGGGGGTATCATTATCATTATTCTTGGTAGACAGTTTTTATATTTCCATGGGATGAGGGACAACTGAGTCACAAGGCATTAACTCTGCCTGTTGAAGACTCGTTTCTCCTCGGGAGGGCCATGAAGGAGAACAATGAGAGGCATGCAGAGGATGCATGTACACACTTGGGTTTTCATAGTGCAGAGAAGCTCATGCTGAGGTCCTGGTCTCTGCTCCCCACGCTGCCCCCTGTAGCCCAGCAGGTGGCTTTCCTAGCCCAGCTGAGGTATCATAGCAGTGACTAGAGGAGAGAAGCTGGTGCCAGGTGGGTGCAACAGGAAGGCAGGCAGGAGGGACAGAGTGCAAGAACCATCTCCTAACCCCCTTTATCATCCAGCTCTCTGGGACCAAATGCCCACTGTGTCCACTGCAGGTTCCCACTTTCATTCCCGCCATCATGATCCTGGCTACTCTTTACCTGGTACTGGCACCCATCATTGACCAGCCACAGATGGAGTTCTTGTATGTCTTCGTGTTCCTGCTCAGTGGCTTCCTGGCATATTTGCTGTTTGTCTACTTCCAGTACCAACCCAAGTGTTTGCAGATAGCCACCCTGCATCTCCAGCTACTCCTGCAAGTTGCTCCAACCACTAAACATTGACTGAGGGGCTGGACTTGCTGTAGACCCCTGTTCTTTGCTGTAGACCCCTCTGTTCCTGCACAAATGGCCTTGCCAGTTTCTCTGTAGGTTGACTGCATAATTCTAGTAAGTTATTTATTTTTTTTTTTTTGTGGGTACCAGGGGTCGACCTCAGGACCTCGCGCACCAGCAGGCGCCCATGTCGCTGAGCGATATCACCGGCCCTTTTCTCGTATGTGGGTTCTGGGAGTTGAACTCGGGCCCTTGCGCTTGCCAGGCAGGCACTTATGCCGCTGAGCCATCTCACCGGCCCTCTAGTTAGTTCTTAAGTGCTATAACAGTTTTGGGCTATCCACTAGGACGGCACTCCCCCACCCTCTTCTATAAGAACTGCCTCTTCAATGCAGCCATGCAGGTGCTACATGACTGCCTCTCTGAGTACAAATGGCCATTTGATTGCTGTTTGCAACATAGGTGGCACTATGGAATAAGTTCCCTTCTTTTGGACATTGGAATGAGGATTCTGTGGTCTTATTTGGCTTCAGGTGATTGCTTGAGCTGAAGAATTATACACCCTGGGGTCTATATGGGGTCATCTTTCATCACGTGGGCAGAGAAGTAGAAAAAACTACTGCGATGAGAAGACTAAAGAAGACAAGCAATGAGATGTTTTGAGAAATTATGGGCAGCTGAAATTTGGGGTGGGGTGGGGTAGGTCTGAGAGAGTAGCAGCAGCCTTGCCCCTGACTGCTTTCTGGTTCCTATCTCTGTCCTATGGTTCCTCTGATGGTCCTTCCTGCTTTTTTAAAAAGTTGTACTGGCAAGGGAACCCAGGGCCTCATGCACAGTAGGCAAGAGCTTTGCCACTGAGCTATAGCCCTAGCTCTTTACTGCTTTGTGATTTTCTGGAACAATCTGATAATTTACAATAAATTTCCTGGTTTGACTCAAGTGAGTTTGGTTAGGTATTTATTCCTTGCAACTAGAAAAGATCTGACTCTGCCAATCCTTGTGCAGTAAGACAGGATACTTAGTTATGCTTCAAGCTGCTCACTTGCTTGAACAGGACAAGAATCAAGAGAAATATCCCTGGGAAAGAGGGCTTATCAACTTTGGGTAAAAGATATGATAATTAAATTTCTAGAAGAAAAGGTCTCTAGAACAGTTCTCAGAACATTAAGGTGGTTATGGAACTAAATGGAAACAAGGGATCAGAAGTATCTGGCTGTGCAGGGGAGCATGTAGGTGAGAGTGGAATGGCATGCTACCTAGA
The DNA here is from genome assembly GCA_028451465.1 of Erethizon dorsatum. NCBI lineage: Eukaryota > Metazoa > Chordata > Mammalia > Rodentia > Erethizontidae > Erethizon > Erethizon dorsatum. The sequence continues at coordinate 74,320,035 of CM051824.1, read as the reverse complement.
ACGAGGCTGGGAGGTGACTCAAAAGATGGGCCGGAGAACTCTGTTCAGCTTCTCTGCTTTTGAAAACGACCTCGACAGCCTGTGTATGGCTTTGGTACTGATACGGAAAAGGGCACAACAGATTCAGGGCACTTTCCATGAGCCTGCTTCTCAGTAGGTCCTTTTGCTCACAACAATCAATTCTCCATTTCTCTGACACCAACCAGAAGTCTAATAATTCTATTCTATTCTATTCTATTCTATTCTATTCTATTCTATTCTAGTCTAGTCTAGTCTAGTCTAGTCTAGTCTATTCTGACACCATGTGGAGTTAGCCCAGACTCCACAGGTTAAGAGCCCAGTTCCACAAGATGGCCCTCCTTGCTGACCTCGGCCATAAGGGTTGGGGCCCCAGGCTACCTACTCTTCTGTTTGATGAGAAGTTGCAGGTTTCCACAACCTCTTCCTTCAGATTTGACCATTTGTAAGAATGACTCATAGGACTCTTTTGAGTCCACTGTGATTACAATTAAAAGTTTATTATAAAGGAGTCAGTCAGGAGCAGTCGAATGGAAGTGATGCAGAGGGCATGATATGGGAGTAGGTGGAGCTGCCACATCCTCGTCTGGGGCACTGCGCTCCCAGCACCTTGATATGTTCACTAACCTGGGAACTCTCCAAATCGTTATTTAGGGGTTTCATTAGAAAGGCATGATTAATGAAGTCATTACCACTGGTCATTGAACTCAGTCCCCAGCTTCTCTCCCTCCGTAGAAGCCAAGGGTAAGGCCAGCAGTTCCAGGCCTTGAACCATGCCTTGGACTTTCAGGAGCCTGGATTGCGGCGCTATCCACTGTGAAGCTATCCAGGGCTGCAGCCACCTGTCATCTCACTGGCATGCAGAAGACATCAGCCCGGGGATTCCAGGGGTTTTAGGAGATGTGTGCCAGCAACTGGGAGCAAGAAGTAAATACTGACTTTCTGTTACACCACACTCTGAACTGTGAACTCCTCTGTGTGTGTGTGTGTGTGTGTGTGTGTGTGTGTGTGTGTGTGTGTGTGTGACTGGCAAATAAACCTGGGGCCCTTGTACTGAGCTATATACCCAGCCCTTTTTATTTTTTATTTTGGGACAGGGTCTTGCTAAGTGGCCCCATCAGGGCTCAAATGTGTGATCCTCCTGCCTTTGTGCCTCGGTCCTCCCAGAGTGCTGGGATTACAGGCATGTACCACGTTCCCGGTTTGGGCTGTGAACTTGTGCTTAGCCCTGTTCCCAGGAACACTGCTGCTGTGAAATTCTAGGAAAAGCCTTGCGTCCCTTGTTTCCCAGCAGAACAGCCTGCTTCAGAGAAAAGAAAATTACAAGAGAGCCTGGTCCTGTCTAGCTCCTTGTCCAAAGAGACCACAGTTTAGGGCTGAAAGTCCACTAGGAAAGCTCGGACCCTCCAGCAGGAGTTAGGCCTTCCACAGCTGCGGCTGGGTCTCTTCTGAGCCTGTGGGGCTGTACCCCGGTGTTTGGTTGTGGGTCCCATTCCCCTCTGGGCTATGAGTTTGGTGAGGGCAGGGGTTCTTTCTCAGATGTGTTTGTACCTCTCTCAGTCCCCATCATGGTCCTGGGCTCCTCACTGATCAATTGGTGAATGATGAGGGAGTGAAACATATTTATATTTTTAAAGATATGCACCCATGCCCCTATGTCCTGTAGCCCTGGCTCCAAAGCCTTGTCCTGAGAAAGTTTTCTAAAGACTGGAAGAACATTTTACAAATCTCGGGCAGTGCCCTTCCAGCTGGCAGCAGACGCTTGCCTGCAGTTGGAAAGCAGGATGCGCCACTGAAGCAGGCACCAGCCTGTCATGGCCCCCGTTTCAGAGAGATCTCACTTTGTGACTCAGTCCTCCTGTCCTTCCCCAAACCAACTGTCTTTTGGCTCCCTGTCCTGCTAAGATGGGGAAGGAAAGACCCCAGGCAGGCTCTGTAAGGCAGCTTCCTGCCCCTTGCTGTTGCCCGGTACACTTACCTCGAGCCCTGTCCCACCTCAGCTTCCCTCATTGACCCCAGCACGGTAGTGGGGAGTGAGGTGGATGGGGATCTGGGACTTTTCAGGGAGTCAGTGTGTAGGACATTCTTGCTCAGGTCAAGGTCATGGTCTCTCTGGTTATTTCTCTTCTATAAAGCCAGATGTGACATAGAAAGTATCACACTCTCAGCCTTTGTACCAGAAAAAAATGTTCTGAGTCTTGGGGACAAGGACCAGGAGTCCTCTCTGTTCCCTTTAGAGAAGTGATAGATGCCAGGAAATGTCTGGGGCAGGTGTTGGCCCCGCTCCTGCAGCACAGCAGTGTTTTCTCATCCTGGCTCTGGCCCATCAGCATCTACATGTTTCTGTTTGGGGTGAAGTCTGGTAGTTCTGAGTCATGAGCGCTCCATTTCTTGGTTTTCCTTCGGTCAATTATACTGTCTTTTGCTGAATAGTTAGAGTAAGGACCTTGGTCCTACAGATCCATCCACATGAATTAATGTCATTCTTCAAGTTTTAAACATTACAAAAGAGTATACAGTAAAAATTAAAATTTCTCTACACGCTCCATTTTAGAAGCTGAGGCCTTGCTTCCTTCTGGGAAGTTTTGTACACATACAGGTGAGCCATGGTGGAGTCCACTGCTGCCCTGCTCATGGAGATTGTGGCCTGCTCAGTTCCACCTGGTAAGGAAGTTAGTTTCCCTTTCCTGCCATCATTCCCAGACCTAGGGTCTGAGTTCTCTACAGTGGCAGTCATTAGTGCCAGTCACCATATATTTCTGGGCTCCTTCTGAGCACATGGCAGGGTTGAATTTACACGTCCCCATGCAGTTAGAGAAGACTTGTTCTGATCAGTGAATTGTGAGGTGAAATGCAGTAGGTCTAGGCTGAAACATCAAGGGCCATTTCCTTCTGCTTTGGTGCCTCGAGATGTTCTGCTGGCCTGGTCCTAGTGTAGGAATGACAGAGTGGGGGTCCCAGTGAGAGTGATATCCCCAGCAAGCCCAGATAGGTATGTACTGTAAGCAAAATTAACCTTCTGTGATACTGCGATGTAATAAGAAATATATTTTTGGTCTTTGCGTCTAGTTCTGGCCACAGAGCTTCTAAAACCCTTGTAACTTTCTGAGTGATAATGGTTAGAGGGATCCTTTTAGTTATTCCATAAAAGCCCTTCCCACCACACTAGAGTATATGTTAATGAGGTGATTTGGGGGAGGAGCTGGTTACCAGAAGACCCAGCCGTGTCACCCAGGGGTTGGAACTTTCAGTCCCACTTCCTGACCTTTGTGGTAGAAGGGGCTGAAGATGGAGTTTAACTACCAAATGTTCGACATCTCTGGCCATCACAGAAATGAAAATTAAAACAAAATAGAGATTCCAGTTTATTCCTGAAAGAATGGCTATCACCAAAAAAGCAAACAATAAATGCTGGTGAGGCTGGGGGTTGTTGATGGGAAGGTACACTGGTAAAACCACTAAGGAAATTGTCATGGAGATTCCTCAAAAAACTACAACTAGTAATTCCATTTAACCCAGCTATTCCCCTTCTAGCTATCTTCCTGAAAGCATTAAAGATGTCCTACCATAGTGGTATATGCATACCCATGTTTATAAGCAGCACAACTCATAGCTAAACCTCGGAAGCAGCTTATATATCCATCAACAGATGAATGGATAAATAAAATATGGTATTTATACATAATGGAGTACTACTTTGCCATAAGGAGGGATAAATCTGAGTCATTTGTATGTAAATGGATGCACTTGAGACAATAATGTTAAGTGAAATAAATCAGATGCACAAGCTTAAATGTCACCTATCTTCTCTTATATGAGAAACTCAAAGTGTAAATAATTTAAAGAGCAAAATAAAAGATAGATGATAGGAAATAGGGAGATAGAGATTTTGCAAATGGGAAAGGGATCTAGAGATGGAGGGAGGAGGGAGGAACAGGAAGGTAAAGAAGAATAAAAAGAATGGAGATATGCTAAGTACGTGTACTTATTCCCTAAGATAAATGTAAACCTTACTACTGAAAACATGTGCTAATATAAAATTTTTTAAACCGAAGGCCAATACCTATCTAATGGATGCTCCATAGAAGCCCTGAGTGGAGGGTTTGGAGAGTTTCGCAGGCTGAGCTCATGAGGGGCCAGGCGAGCCGCGTGTCTGGAGAGAGCAAGGCAACTCCCTACCTCTCCCACTGTGCCTTGTGAACCTCTGCATCTGACATTTGTTTGTATCCTTTGTAATAAACTGGTAGACATGAGTTTTCCTGGCCCCAAGGATCAGAGGCCTAGGTCTTGCAAGTGGCAGCTGAAGTGGGGGCCGAGTCCTGTGACAGAGCCCTTCTGGTGAGGTTCGAGCTCTGCTGGGTGGAGGGCATTAGAACTGAATAGGGCTGCGTGACACCTGGCTGGTGTTGGGCGCTGGAGGACAGCGACAGGAGGACGTCAACCACAGAGTCGGTGCTGGAGCTGCCCGCCACGGGAGCTCATCTCCCTCACACCACCTCTGCCTTCCTCACCTGTCCTCTGTGTCCTCCTCCTCACACCACCCTGCCTCCGCTTTTCCTTTCCTTTCCACAGGCACCGTCTTATCTTACCTCTGGGAGAGGAGAAACTGGGTCTGCGCACACTCGTAGAAGAAACTTTGTCTCCGGAGGACTTTAGATCTTTGTTCCTTCTTAGGCTTGGGATGAAGAAGGAAATGTCGCAGCCCAGCCCTGGGGCACCCGTGTGTGAGAAGGAGGGAGATCCATGCACAGAGGAAACAGTCAGATGATGACTTTCTGATGTAACCCTGACCCCCGGGAATACACTGAACACACAACAACCCCTTTTAACTAGATGGAGACACTTGTAAGAAAGCCTTAATAATTTCTCTGGCAAGGGTTTTCATATGTCACCTTTCATGTCAGGTTGTATCAGTCAGGGTTCTCTAGAGACTGAATCAACAGGATACGTGTACAGTTACAGGGGGTTTATTGGAGAATCAGTTTGCTGTTATGGCAGCCGAGAAGTCCTTGGACAGACTGTCTGCAAGCTGGGGACCCTGGGGTGCCGGAAGCATCGCTCGGGCCAAGTCCAAAGACTCTGGGGAACTGGGGAAGCCAATGGTGTCACCCTTGTGTGGAGGCTCAAAGCCAGAGAACCTGGAGAACCCAGGGAGAGGGTTCTCCAGTAGGTCCTGAAGTGTGAGGGCTTGAGCGCTGGCCTTCTGAGGCCTAGGGTAAGCGTGTCCCAGCTGTGGGAGGGACCAGCCGTGTGCCTCTTGTGTCTGTTCACTGGTCGGACAGTGCCTGCCCAGATGGAGGGGGGTCTTCCCCATCCAGCCCGTTCAGACTTCTTTGGAAACATCTTCACAGGCACACCCAAAATAATGCTTTTCTGAGTTTCTAGGCTTCCTTAATTCAGGAAGTTGATGCTTAAAATTAACCATTACCTGTTCTTCATGAATACTTGTTTGTCTCCACTTAATTTTATTCTATTGAACCAAGATACTTTGCAGTGAGCTACATCCTCAGTCCCTTTTTTTTTTTTTTTTTTTTTTTTTAGTTTTTTTGAGACAGGATCTCACTTAGTCATTAAACTGTTCAGTGTGGGCTTGAACACACAATCCTCCTGCCTCAGCCTCCCAGAGTGCCGGGATTACAGGCATGTGCCACCACTCTCAACTTCCAGTTTATCATAAACAAAGCTGGAGGCCCCATCCTGGTGATAGGAAAGGGATGGTCCACTCATGGAATCCTCTTTCTTCTTGAACCATCATGTTCACCTTGCTTTAAGTTCTGGTCTTCCTCTGGAATTAGTGTTTGCCATGACTTTTTCCTATAAATTTCCTCATATATGTTTTAAATATGTGGAATTCATTTAAACCATACAGTTACTGTGACACAGACTATAAGTTTGTGGACTACTGATTAACCTCTATAACGCTGATGCTTTGTTTGTTTGTTTGTTTTTTGAGACAGGGTCTTGCTGTGTAGCACAGGCTGGCCTTGAACTCACTATGCAGCTTAGGCTGGCCTTGAACTCACAATGGTTCTCCTGCCTCAGCCTCCCAAGTGCTGGGATCACAGGCGTGTGCTGCCACACCCAGCAGAACGTTGACATACTGAAATCACTGTTGATTTTTTCATTTATTAAAGTTCTGGGTAGAACCTTTTTTTGTAAAATGAAGACTCTCATAACTTAAAAAAATACCTTTTCACCGACTCTAGAATCCATCATATGACCAAGGGTATTGAGAGTGCACATAAAGCATGTGGGAGCCATTAAAACTGCTAAGTAAATTGAGGAAAAAAATAGCACTTTGTGCTGGGCATGGTGGTGCAAGCCTATAATCCCAGCATTCAGGGGGCTGAGGCAGGAGGATTGCAGCAAGTTCAAGGCCAGCCTGGGCTCCACAGTGAGTTCAAGGCCATCCTTAACTGCATAGTGAGGCTCTGTCTAAAACAAACAAACAAACAAATAATAGCACTTTGTAAACCATTTCTGAATATATTCCCTTAGGAAACATCTTTTCTGGGAGTAAAGTTTAGGTTTTGTTCCTGTGCTTTTCATCTTAGAATAAACAAATGGCACACTTTTTTCCCCAGTTTTTATATTTACTAGTATATGTTTGCAGTACATAATGATTACATTCTTTGTGGAGAGTTGGTACACATACATAACACATCTTAATTCTTTTTTCATCCTCTTTCCCTCCCCTCCTCTCCATCACTTAATCCCCTTCCCTTTTGCAAAAGATATATCTCCCTACTTCCTATTGTCTATCTTTTACAGTATTTTGCTCTTATATGTTGAGTATCTCATATAAGGGAATCCATGCAATATTTAAGCTTTTGTATCTGATTTATTTCACTTAACATTACAGTCTCAAGACGCATACATTAAGTACAAATGGCAAGAAAAAAGGACATCCATTAAGTACAAATACAAGAAAAAACATTCAACATTGCTGGCCATTAAAAAAATGCAAATTAAAACACCACTGAGATTCTCACTCCAGAAAGAATGGCTATCATCAACAATCAAGTAATAACAAATGCTGGCAAGGCTATGGGAGAAAAGGAACCCTTCTACACTGTTGGTGGGAATGTAAACTAGTACAACCACTATGGAAATCAGTGTGAAGATTTTTTTTTTTAAAACTAAAATTAGAAATTCTATTTGACCCAATTATTCCCCTATCAGGTATCCTCCTAAAAGAGTTAAAGACATCATATTGCACTGAACCATGCATACCTGTGTTTATAGCAGACTAATTCATAATAGCAAAATCTTGGGAATGGCCTATGTATCTGTATCAGTCAGTGTTCTACTAGAGAAACAGATACAACACAAGATATACAAATGTATAAGAATTTACAAGATGGGCTTACCATGGTCAGCCACAGAATTGGATGAGGAAGCGTGCAGAGGGTGTCTGCACACTGGAGGCTGAATTATTCAGTCCGAGGTCTGGAGCTCACTTCAATGTCCCATGCAAGTCCCTACCAGGAGGCCAATGGGTCTACACCGGAAGGCTGAAGAGTCCCAGGTGGAAGCCGAAGACTCTGTGATGGAAGCCAGGAGATGACGCCCAAGCTGAAGGCAAAGGTTAGAGCTCCTCCAAAGAACAGAAGCAGATCTGCTCCTCCTCATTTTCCCCTTATACCATCCAGGTGATGAGCCATGCTAGGGTGGGTTTTCTACACCCTAGGGTGCAGAATTGCTGAGCTGACTTAGGTAAGCTTCTAAACATCTCAAGTTGACACCATCAATCAACCATTACAATGCCTATCAGCAGATGAATGGATAAAGAAAATGTGCTATTTATACACAAAGGAGTACTACTCTTCCATAAAGAAGTACAATTTTTAAAGGTAGAAAATTCTGTGATATTATATGTATATATCAGAATGCGATTGCGTTGGTCCAATGTGTTCAAGTCCTTTGGAAGAAAGGCCATATGCAAAGCTGTCTTTAAAGCGTAACACAAAAGAAAAAGGGGTGAATTTCTGAGTGTAAGACTAGAACTAGCTTCTCTAGAACTAGCTTCTCATCGGGGTGAATAGACCAGTGTATCACCAACACCAGGTGACTACTTCAGCGAAGAACAGGCCAAGAAATGTCTAGATGTCTAAAGCCTTGTGGAGCGAGTCACCTGCTCACAGTGCCTCAGCCTTGCTTTCCCCTGGGACCAGGCAGTGCTGGGCCTGCGGACCTCATGAGGGTTGATGGAGGATGTATGCATGCAGTCGTTGAGGGCCCAGGCAGCTCCTTCTGGCTGTGGCGTGTCCCTCCAGACTCCATCTTCCTCCCCAGAGCAGCCTGTGCAGTGAGAGTCTCCGACAGGGACACAGACCAGGGCAGATCCCGCCTTGTCCTGGGGGCAGCTGGCCAGGTCTGAGGTCAGTGTCCCTGGCCTCAAGCCCGGGCTCCAGTCCTGAAAACACTTTGAGCTCTGGTAGAGCCTGGCTGGGCACACTGGGGCCAGGAGCAGGTGGGGCAGGGCCAGGGCAGCTGAGTTTAGACAAAGGAGGCCCTGGGAGGTATTCGGGCTGGATCCTAAGGCAAGAGAGAGCAGAGGCAGCAGTGGGGAGGAAAGTGGTACGCTGGGAGAAGCGTCTGGCTCCCCGTGCTGCAAGCAAAGGAGAGCTGAGGGATGTGGACAGATCCCGGGCCTCCAGGGAGGGGGCAGCCCATCCTTCCGGTTGTAGGTGAGGAGGAGGTGTCCACGACAGCGCTGAGGGTGTGAGCCTGGGCGACTTGGTGAGGTGTTCTGGCCTGAGGCACAGGGAGGATGGGAAGAGGAGGGGCCTTTATCTGGTCCATCTGAACCACCTGCGACTCCCATGGAGAGAGGTGAGTTTGTACACCTAGAGCTCAAAGCCCAGCGAAGGCCAAAGATGCATATAGAGGAGGAAAGGTGGAGACTGAATTGTAGAAGTGTTGATGACAGGAGTTTCTGGTGCTACAATAAAGTCGTATAAGGGAGTGACTGAGCTCACAGAAACCTGCAACACTAGTTTTAAAACTGTCCCCCACACCGCCACAGATACACATATGCAGGTACGGCTGGCATCTGCCTGGTTTGTGTCGTGTGCACCTAACTGTTGCCTTAGCAGATGGGCTTTATAGAAAGAGAAGGGTCTGTTACTGAAATTCTCTGCCTTTTGGATGATATGAATACTAACCTTCTAGAACTGCCCATGTTTGCTTGTGATGCTAACAAGTGTGCCGTGGCAGAAGCCTGGCAATGGTGATGGCTGGCACTGTGTCACATGCCTGCGATGACCACTGCATAAGAGGCTGCAGTCCGCTCTGTGGTTGTGACAGAGGAGCACTTTGGAAGGCCCTGGTGGTGCATGTGAGCTAGGGCTCTTCTGTCCGGCATTTCTGTTGTGATTTTTAATCCCTTTAATGAAAAATAGCAGCTGTCTTCTTATTAGAGTGGCAGAAGGTAGGTAGGGATCCTTTCAAGCAGACTGTATTCCGTGGGCTCGGGGCAGTGACTGTACACCCTGAGTCCAGGGGGCATCCATAGGCAGCTGGGCAGAAACCAGCGAGGCAGCCAGGGCTTGGGATGGCTGGCTGTTCTGTGGGCCTCAGCATGATGGACCAGCAGGTCTGCCCCTTGCCTGGAGCTACCTGGGAGCATAGGACTGACTCGCTGGGATGCAGGCTCATGGAGACTGGAGTGCTGGCCAGGTGACACACAAGGAATTCCCAGCACCACAGACGGCCCCTCACTGGGGCTGCCAATGTCTAGGCTGCCTATTTTGTCCTTCTGCTGGTAGCCAGTGCAGCCCTCTCCCCATCTTCCTCCCTCCCTCTCTGTTTTCCCTGGGCCCACCTGGAGAGCAACCCCACTCCTCAGTGCCAGGCCTCTGTGTCTTTGTGCCCAGGCCCTCCCCCCCGGAGCCCCTCACACACACTCCTCTCCAGGGGCAGGGCCAGTGCTGGTGGAGTCCCTTGGCCCTGGCTTTGAATCCTTGTGGCAACAGTGGCCTGCTGAGGAACCGCCTGCTGAGTCCCACTGCACCCATGGGACCCAGAGAGTTGAGGGACCTACTCAGGCTCTTACTGACACCACTTCCCCCGCTCTTCCATGGGTTGTGGGACACAGCACCTCAGTCCAGGGAAGTAGGGCCTGGCCCAGGGGCCTCCCACATCCAGGTCACAACACTCATGCCCCTTGCTGAGGAGCTAAAGGTACATTCCACGGGGGCTTTTAAAAAACCATGCTCTTACTGTGGGAGTGGTAGCTTGGTCCACACCATCTCCCCGTGACTCAGGTGATAGGACCGGCCTCTTGTTAAGCAGGGTACAGCCACCAACTCCTATCCTGAGAACCTTCTCCTCCCCTAACTCCCACATGCAGAGTCCCGGCCCTGGATCTGCCAGGGCTCGAGGGCCACAGTCATGTCTGAGAACGCCATGCATGATGGGAGCTGAGAGGAGGTTGGGAGTGCTTTGGTTCTTTGCCATGGCCCCATTCTCTCAAGGCCTGGGGTCTGAGCTGGATCCTGCCTCCAACTGTCCCTTTCTGGCACCAGGTGCTGGACACGAGGCCCCTTCACACACTTGCCCTCGCCTGCTGCCCGCTGAGGAGCATTCTGATGCTGCCTGCCCCTGGCTCAGTGCGGCTTCCCCATGGGAGGCACCTCTGGCTTCCACCCCAGCTCTGTCACTTGCTTCCCAGGGCTTTCCGCTGAGGAGGCAAGGGCTCTGGCTGGAGGGAGGCTGGAGGAACAGTGAGCAGGGAAGAGTAGTGAGTCCCTTCTTTCCTTCTGCTGCTCAGTCTCCTTTCGCTGCCCTCTGTGGGCAGAGCCTAACAGAAAGTGCAGACAGGAGCGAGGTGATGTGCTTAGTCCCTGCCCCAGCGGCGCTGGCAGGGTATGGATCTGTGGCTGAGGCTCAGTAGCTGGTGCCCAGCATGTGCCCTGCCCGCCTTCTTCTTGGCAAATTCTTGCCCGCACTCCAGGCCTCAGCGCAGCCCTGTCCCCTCGAGGTGCCTTTGTCTGGACCAAATCCCTGATGGGGGATTCCCACACATCCTGTGCGCTTCTGTCCGGTGCTGTAAAACGACCTCTTCACACGTCTGTCCCCTTGCTCGGCAATGAGCTTCAAGCGGACTTGTCCGTCAACTCCTGTAACCCTCAGGGCTTACCACTGCACTCCCTAAGTCTTTGGTTGAACTCCTGGAGCTCGAGGCTCTCTGGAAGACAGTGGGGGGCCAGTGGGGAGCTATGGTTTTGCTCCAAGCCGTTTCTTATACTGGGATTCCCAAGTATTGCCACTTTTTTCTCTCACAATAGAAATTAAAAATTATTAAACACCTGGCAGGCACCAGGCACGATTCACTGTGCTTTTCACATATCAACTCACTTAACCCTAACACACTTGTGAGCAGAGGCACGAGACTAAGCAATTGACCGAGTGTCACAGTTAGAAAGTGGTAGAATTAAAAATGGAACGCAGGCCGCCTGGGGTCCAGAGCCCGTGCCCTTCACCGCCATGCTATTTTGCCCAAGGACAACTGGAATTAAGGAAATGTGGCAAATATGTGCGGCGGATGCCGATGACGATGATAATTACTTTCGCGGTGCCACCTCCCCAGCACATTCCCTATCCTATGGAACGATGTCATGTTTATTTTGGGACAACCGATCTTCCTAGCTCTCCAAATGCGTACTTCTAGAAGAATCCCCATTTCCGTGGGCGGACACGGGGACCACGCTGGGCCCCCCCCCGGGCCCTCTTCGCAGGCTGGTACTAGGACAGGGGAGACGCCTCCTAGCGGGTGGCGCGGGCCTCAGGCTTGTGCGGGAACGAACACACCTCTCGCACAGAGATCCGGGGTCGGGGCAAGCTGAGCCTCCCCTCTGGTCCCCGGAGCGAGGGAGCCCCCTTCGCCGCACCTGTCTCGTGCCTGGTTTCTCACACCGTGACTGAAAGAGCCCTAACTAATGCCACCTTAGAGTCCCCAAACCCTTTCGCACGTCATTGCTCCGTACACCAGCCCAAGGAGCAGCAGGGCTGCTCAGAAGGGGAAACTGAGGCTCGGAGCAGTGGCCGGAAGCCGGCGCTGCCCCTTGGCCAGCATCCCAACGTTCCTTCCTCCATCCACCCGGCGGGCGCTTTGCAGGGCGGCGCTCAATCCCAGCACTTCCCTCTCCGCACCCACGGAGCTCGGGCAGAGCAGGGCGGAGCAGGCGGGGCCGGGAGCGCCGGGAAGGCTGCAAGGGCGCCCCCGTGCGGTGCCAGCGGCTCCCGGAAGCCGCTCCTCCTTCCTCCGCCCCGAGGCTGGCGACCCGCGTCCTCCGGTCGGGGGTCGGCGCCGCCCGACGCCGGTGCCGGGCCTGGCCGCGCTGGTGCGTCCTGGTGAGACTCGTTCGCCCCGGCGCGGAGAGCAGGAGCGCGGCCGCATGGACCCGCGTCCGACGCGCCCTCCCTCGCCCCCCGCTGCCGCCCGGTCCTCCCGGCGTTGCAGAGCTGAGCTCCGGGCCGGTCGCTGCCCTCGCATGGTCTGAGCTGGAAGTAGCCTTTCTTTCTCTGTAAAAATTCTCAGTAGTTACCCAGAACACGGGGTTGCGTTTTAGCATAGTCACGCAGGCACGTGGCATACTTTGGTTATTTTCGCCCCTCCATTGCCCTTGCCCCATTCCCCTGACCCCTTCCTCTTTTCTAATAGTCTCCTTCCTAGGTACTTTCCTGGCTTCTCTTTAAGAAATATTTCAGATTCTACATATGAGAGAAAACAAGCAACATGGGACTTTCTAGGCTAATTTTGCTTAATATGAAGACCCCTATTCCCTATAAATGACGTGATTTCATTCATCTTTATGGCCGAATAATATTCTTCTGTGTATATATACTACATTTTCTTTATCCATTCATCTGTTGAGGGGCATTGGGCTATTTCCTTATCTTGACTGCTGGGAATTACACTGCAATAAACGTGGATATGCAGGTATCACGATAGTGTGCTGTCTTTAATTCTCCCAGGACTATCTAAGGAGTGATATTGCTGGATCAAATGGTATATCTATGTTTAGTTTTTTAAGGAACCTCTATACTGATTTCCACAGTGGCTGTACTAATTTATATTCCCAGCACCAGTGTAGAAGAGTTCCTTTTTCCCCACATCCACACCAGCATTTTTTAGTTTTTGCATTCTTGATGATAGCTATTTTGGCCAGGGTGACAGGAAATCTCAGTGTATTTTTGATTTGCATTTCCCTAATGACTAGAGATGTTGACCACTGCTACCCCTGCCCCCAGAAGTGGGACTGAACTCAGGGCCTTCACACTGAGCTACAACCTATCCCTTTTTAAAATACTTTAATTTGATATGTTCTCACTACATAACTAAGTTGTCCAGACTGGACTCAAACTTGTGATTCTCCTGCCTCAGCCTCTCAGAATGCTGGTATCACAAGTGTGATGCACCATGTGCAGCTTTGTACTTCTTTTGAGAAGTGTCTGTTCAATTCACTTGCCCATTTATAATGGGGTTATTTGTGAGTATTTTTAATGTTAAGATTTTTGCATCCTTTATGTACTCTAGCTATTAACTCTCTGTGGAAGAATAGCTGGCAAAGATTTTCTTCCATTCTGCGGGCTGTCTCTTCATGTTAATTATTTCCTTTGCTGTGCGGAAGGTTTTAATTTGATGTGGTCCCCTTTGGGGATTGTTGCTAATTTCCTATGCTATTGGGATCCTACTCAGGAAGTCTTTGGCTGTACCCATGATTTAAAGTGTTCCCTGTTTTCTTCTAGCAGTTTTGAAGTTTCCAGTCTTAGTTCTTTGATCCATTTTCTTTTTCTTTTCTTTTCTTTTTTTTTTTTTTTTTTTTTTTTGGTATCAGGAATTGAACTCACGACCTCGCACTTGCCAGGCAGGTGCCGTGCCACTGAGCAACATCCCCAGCCCACTTTGATCCATTTTCCATTGATCTTTTTTTTTTTTTTTTTTGTGGGTACCAGGGGGTCGACCTCAGGACCTCGCGCGCCAACAGGCACCCGTGCCGCTGAGCGATATCACCGGCCCCTTTTTCATATGTGGGATCCGGGAGTCGAACTCGGGCCCTCGCGCTTGCAAGGCAGGCGCTTATGACACTGAGCCATCTCACCGGCCCTCCATTGATCTTTATACAGGGTAAGAGGTATCTAGTTTCCACCTTCTGCATGTGGATATCCAGTCTCCCCAGCATCATCTGTTAAAGAGGCTGTCTTCTCTCCAGTGTGTGTTTTTGTATTCTCTGTCAAGAACCAGATGCTCATCGTTGCATGAGTTTTTTTCTGTGTCCTCTCTTCTAGTCCACAGGACTACTGTCTGTTTTTATGCCAGTTACTATGGCTTAGTAATATATTTAAAATTCAGCATTGGGATGCCTCCAGCATTATTTGTTTGCTCAGGATTACCTTGGCTATTTATTCCTCCATATGAATTTTAGGGTTTTCTAGTTCTGTGAAGCGTGTCATTGGAATTTTGATGGGGGTTGCACTGAATCGGTAGATCACTTTCAGTAATCAGTATAGCTATTTTAAAAATATTAATGAGTAGTCACGTGGCCTACTCCATGGGTACAGCCTGTCTGATCTTATTACTGCAACTTGAGATGTCCCAATTCCCAAAAAAGATGCCAGAGTTCCAAGTATAGCAAACACATACACACATACATGCATACATAAGATAAATGAAAGAGGATGCTCCGTTAAATTTGAATTTCAGATAAATGACAAATAATTGTTTTGGTGTCAGTGTGTCCTGTATTTTATCTGTGAATCCTAACGGGGCTCAAGTCCAGGGAGGTGAGGTGGCCAGTGTGATCCTATAACAGGTAGTGCAGGATTCCAGTCAAGGAGTCGCTGCACCCCACAACCTGCCAGCTGCTGAGCATGGCCATGGGCAGCCACTGTCGGTTGTAAATGGTGCAGGGGGAGGGAGAGGAAGGATCTGTCCCACCAGAGAAGCAAGAGGAGCCACTACCGCAGTGACCCGGGTCTGCATGCACCCCGGGGGCAGCAGCGCCTGTGGTGGATAATACTGTCAGTTCATCTGGGCACAGGATCCCCAGGTATTTGGTCAAGGAGTGTCCACGAGGGTGTTTGGGGCTGAGATTGAAATTTGAAGCTACAGACTGAGAGAAGCAGATGGTTTTCCAGTGTGGGTGGCCCCAAGGATAAAAGCAGATCCTCTCCTGTCTGGCTGCTTCCGAGCCACGACATCTGTCTTTTCTGTGCCTTCGAACTTGAACTGAAGCATCGGCTCTTCCCAAGTCTTGAGGCTGCCGGCTTTCAGACTGGAATGAACCAGCAGCCTTCCTGTGCCTCTGGCTTGATGACTGCAGACCTTGGGTCTTGTCAGCCTCCACTATCATGTGAGTCATTTCCTTGTGATACACACACACACACACACACACACACCCCATTGGTTCTGTTTCTCTGGAGAACATTGACTCATACAGTACCGTGGGCCCTATGGCAAATGCATTTTCTTAGGCCCCCATCAGACCTACTGGATCGGAAGCTCTGGGGTAGGGGCAGCAATCTGCACCTGCAGGTGACTCTGCTGCTTGCTAGAGGTTGAGTGAGATCTGCTGCTCTAGCCACGAACGTCACTGGTGGAAGAGGAAGCCTGAAGCCCTTAACTGAGTTCTTTCATCTTCTGTTGGATTATTAAGTTTCACTGAGCAACCAATTTAATTGATCAATCTATAAGTGGGTGATAAACATGTGCTTTTCTATATAGCTAGGGTGAGTGTGTGGATGAGAGGCAGATGAGAGTAGACACAGTCTCCAGGGTTTCGCCGGCCACACCATGCCCCTCGATGTGCTAGGGGCTGGCCGGGCTTAATCGGGCAGCGTTGGGAGACTGGTACATTCCTCCAGTCATGCAGTTGGGGCTGGCTTTTAATCTACTGGGGCACTCACTACCACACCCTACTCCGCTCTGTGCCAGTTATTCTGTTCCTGAAAGCTTCCGTTATCCAGTCTGAGGTTCCTTGCATTCCCGCTGTTGTCTTACACCTCTCTGGGCCTCAGTTTCTCATCTGCAAGACAAGGACCTTAAGCCTGGATTTACAGCGCAACTGCAAGGGTGGAAAAAGAGAGGGTTTAACAAGCTTCTAAAGGTGCCAAACAGGGGCAGGGAATGTCACACACCTGCTTTCTTCTGATGGCCACCGACATTATCAGAAGGGTGGGAAGGCAGCTGAGCTGTGCCAGGCCCACACAATAGACTATATGAAAGTGCTCTACAGCAGGCCCCGGCTCCAGCCATAGATCCAGGAGGCCCTATGGCAGTGCGGTATTCACGGTGGGAAAGGATGTGTGTGGTCAGCTCAGTGGGAAAACATCAACGCAGACCCCTGGCATTCTGCAGCGAGGCCGTGTGCTCCCAGCAGAGAACTGAATGCCTTTCAAAAACAACGTCTGGCATGCGTCTGGGCCCTAGAGCAGACAGAAGGGCTGAGCATGGGACATCAGGTGACCGTGCAGCCAAAACCACCTTCACCGACTCAGTCCCATCAGAACCACCAGCTTACACAGTGAGCCGGCCGGCAGCCACCCACAGCAAGAGACCAGCCTGGGCTAATAATGGTTCAAGGGACATCTGGGGCTGAGCAGGAGCAGGACTGGAAGACACACGCAAGAAGCCCCACAGCACCACTTCCCTCAGTCCATATCTGTGGGTGCGTGGAGGACCGAAGCAGCCCGCTGAAGGAGGAGGAAAACCCCACCTGCTTAACCATGGGCTCACTCAGCACGTGGGTGCCACCAAATGGATGGCAGCTGTGCTACAGCCACCACATGACACAGTGTCTTAGAGTGTGAAGAAAGTAGCTTTCACCCACTCACTCTCTCATTTCTGCATTGCTTCCATCCAATCTCTCACCTTCGTAAAGCACCTGTGGTTTTTGTTATTTGGGTTTTTGTTTGGTTTTTGGTTTTTGAGATTGGGTCTCCCTATCTAGTTCAGGCAGGTCTCGAACTCCCAGCGATCCTCTGCTCTGCTCCAGCCTCCCGAGTGCTGGGATCACAGGTGCACACACCACCACCACCACCACCCCCCCGCACATGTGGTTTTGGACCTAATCCTCTTGCTTCCTTGAATAGGACCTGACACTGTTATTCAAATCTTCTTTCTACTGACCCTTTGTTTCACCATTTAAAATGCCCCATTCATCTTCTCTGGCCCAGCACTCCTCAGCCCTTAGCCATCGCTGTCAGTCCATCAGGCCTTCACACCTGTCCCTCTATTGTAGTCAGGATTTGCAAGGGAAACAATTTAATACGGGGCACATAATTTATAGGATTATTTTATACTAGTCACCCATGACTACTATAGAGTCAAATATGAGAGTGCAGGAAATCTGTCCACACACTAGACACCCAAAGAATTCAACTGAGGGACTGGATCCCACGGCAATGTCCTGCATGAGTCCAGCTGAAGACCTAGAGCCCATGGCAATGCCCTCATGAGTCCAGCTGGAGGCCTAGAGCCCACGACAATGTCTCATGCAAGTCTGTTTCACGGATCTGCGCTGGGAAGGCCCAAAGGTCAGTGGTGGAAGCTAGAAAGTCTGTGTCAGCGGGACGAAGGATCTGTGCCAGCAGGCTGAGGGATCTGCACCAGAGCCAGAAAGTGACGCTCAAAGTAAGGACCAGAGCTCCCCCGAAAAGTACCATAGCCATCCTCAGTGACAACAAGGTCCCGAGCTCCTCTGATGATGGGAACAGCCAAGTTCCTATCAGGAAAGCCAGTGGGACAAGCTCCTCCAGGAGAACCAACAGCACCACCTCTTCCTCCCCAGTTCTCCATTTTATGCTGTTGGCAACATCCTCAGGTGGGCCCTCCACACCCAGCACCACAATGATTCAGTTCAGTTGGGTGTTAAAAGTTGACCACCAGTTGTCAATCCACCACACCCTCCCTCTCCAAGCCCCTGCCTCTCACAAAGCAGTCACACTCCCTTCTCCCCATCCCCACAGCCACCAGCCTGCTGCAGGCCACCCTCTCCTGCAGCATCACCTTGCCACAACCTCTCACCTTACCTGTCTGTCTCAATTTTTATTCTTTGGCCCACCTCCCACCTGAAAACCAGAATGATTTTTTAGGAGACAAATCTCAGTATTTCACATGCTGTATTAGTCTCCAAGAGCTGCTGACAAACGATGGAGTGGCTTAAACAACAGAAATTTATTCTCCCAGCCCTGGAGGCTGGGAGTTCAAAGTGCCATCAATGTTGGTTCTGGGCAGGCCTCTCTTCCTGGCCTATAGTTGGCCATTTTCTCTCACTGTCCTCACATGGCCTTTCCTCTGCACAGGTCCTTTCCTGGTATCTCTTCCTCTTTCTTAGTAACACCAGCCCTGTTGGGCTAGGGCCCCACCCTTGGCCTTAATTACCTCCCCATGGGCTCATCTCCAAATGCAGTCATGTGGGAAGCTTAGGGCTCCAACTTCTGAGTTTTGAGAGGATATAGTTCAGTCCATAGTGCAAGCCCACACATTGCTGTCACTCTCAGGACAGGACAGAATCTTCTGTGTGGCTGACACTCCCTTGCATGAACACTCCTTGGCCTGTTCTCTGGTCTCATCTGGGCAACTCTCCTCATTCTTCCGTTGCTTCTCACTCCTTAAACATGTAGGCTTGCTATTCTTGGACCTCAGTGCATGCTGCTGTTTCTTCCACCTGAAATATTCCCTTTTATTGCCTTTCCCCACTCCCTTAGCTTGCGTAATGCCTACTTGTTCCTCAGAAGATAGCTCACATGTCTTCATTACTGAGTGTCCCTTGACCCTAACTCCAAGTCACAGTCCCCACTAGGATTTCCTCTGTGCATGCCTCCCTTCTTCTCTGGCATGTAACAGCTGTCTTAGTTACTTTCTCGTTGCTGGGACAAAATACCCAACACCCACAAGTTAAAGGAGAAAAGGTTTATTTTAGCTTACAGTTTGTAAAGGTGTCAGTTCATGGTCAGCTGGTTGCAAGGCAGGGTGGCATGGCAGAGAGGCATGGTAGAGGAGAAACAGTCCATTGCATGGCAGGCAGGCAGCAGGGAGACCTTCTTTCCTTTTTTATTCCATCCAGGCTACAAGCCTATTGGTTGGTGCCACCCAGACCAAGGGTGGGTCTTTCTTCTTCAGTGAGTTTATCCTCCACACCCAGAACTATGCTAAACCAATCAGCGAATTAATCCAGTATCACACACCTATCATCCAGTCACTGCTAAAAGCCTTACCTATGAGCACGTGAGTCTTTGGGGGGACATCTAGGTATAAACCATAATGACAGCACTGTAATGAAATCTTTAACTGTATAATTAACTGTTTAATGTTCCTCTCCCTCCATGGAGTGACATCACCAAGAGAATAGGAGCCATATCTGTATCATGCACTGCTGTATCCCTGGCATCTAGCATGATGCACTTTACACACTAGTTGCTTTAAATATAGTTATTTAAAGAATTCACAAAAGTTCAAGGTAGATTTTTTTTTTTTTTTTTTTTGTTTAAGGTAGATTTTACATGGCACTTTCAGATGGAGAGAAGAACCAGTAGTTATCAATAATTTAACATCCATCTTTCTGCAACCATTTCTAGCCAGGAAAACCAGGCTGGTAGAGAGCATATTATTTTGCCCTATCTTGGAAATTGTACAAATGACTCTGGCTGAAATCTCAGTGGTGAATGGTAAAGTTCCATCACTGCCCAAATTGCTTAATCATGGGAAATTGTTTTCAAAAGTGGCTGAAGCTATTCACTCCATGCTTCTTTGCAACTGGTTTTTGATTCTCCTTCTAGCCAGAAAGAGTGTTCAGTTATCTCCCCTTCAACTGAATTAACCTTGTGACCTGCTTTGGCCAACAGAATTGGGGCGTGGTCGTGCACAGATATGGTGGCACATGCCTGTAATCCCAGCAGTCCAGGAGTCTGAGGTATAAGGATTGCAAGTTTGAGCCTAACCTGAACAACTTACAGAGAACCTGCCTCAAAATAAAAACAAAATAAGGACTGTAGCTCAGTGCAGAGGCCCTGGGTTTAACCCTGGTACTGGCAAGAAAGAAAGAAAGAAAGAAAGAAAGAAAGAAAGAAAGAAAGAAAGAAAGAAAGAAAGAAAGAAAGAAAGAAAGAGAGAGAGAGAGAGAGAGAGAGAGAGAAAGAAAGAAAGAAAGAAAGAAAGAAAGAAAGAAAGAAAGAAGGAAAGAAGGAAGGAAGAGAAAGTTTAGTGGAAGTGATGCTATTTGAGATCTGTGCCCTGTCTCCCTGTCTCTCAAGAGTCCATATGGCGTCTCTTCCACTCTGGGCATACAAGAGCACTGTATATGAAAGACGGATTAGCCTGTGGAGGGGAAAGGCCACTTGAAGCCAGCACTGGCTTCCAGACATGGGTGTGAGACCCTCCTGGGCCTTCCTGCCCCGCAGTTCTTCAGCCACAACTAATCATACAAGAGAGCCTAGGAGAGACCAACAGAGAAGTTCACGGAGGTGGGAGAAGAGTACTTCTGAGTGCTGGTTACCAGAAAAGGCTGATGGAACATCAGTCCCCCTGACTTCCACAGGATAAACTCATTTCCCCTTCTCTACAGTCATTCTTTTCTGGCTGATTTCCTCACTGCCACACTCATGGTGACTCATCAGAAGCCTCCGAATTATTGCTGTTTCCACCATAGATCCAAAGAAGACAGAGTCATGATTCACAGCAAGAACTATATGTGCGGCCCTGATGCAGTCTGGAAGTGGCCACATCTGCTCACCTAAGACACGAGGCTCCCACAGTAGAAGCTGAAAGCAGACCTCACTGTGTTCACCTCATACCTCCTGTGCTGGCTGCTGTTTCCAAACTCAAAATCAACCCAGGACTTTTGTTCTACAAAGAACTCCTTCCTATGACACATCTGTAGAAGCTCCTTGATGGGTACATATATTGGCTTACCCAATTGTTGTGTTGGTCATTGTGTTACCAGACAGTGAGGCACCCAGTGGTCCTTTCCAGGCTCCTGTTATCCTGTTCGAAGAATTGGATGGGACAGCCAATGAATGGAAAAGCTGGACATTTATTGAAGGTAAAAGAAGAAGAAAAGAAGAAGAAAAAAAAGTGCAAAAAGAAGTGCTCAAGGAGAAGTACTCTGAAGAAAAGAGAAGATACACCCCACATGCAGAGCAGGCCACTGCAAAAATGAGAAAACGGTGGCCACAAGATCAGTGGCCACCAACTTATACATCTTTTTTTGACATCAGATCTGGGCCATCCCACACTGGGCTTGAAGCTGCTGTTTGCAAGCATCCTGGCTGTGATTTAACAGCTCTCTGTGATTGACAAGTCACAGCCAATTGTCTAGCCAGCTTGCCATGCCCCAATCTCCAGCCTCAATTGTAACATTGTATCATCAAACAAACCTTCAAAAAATCAGATGCTTAACAACAGGAGAAGGATAAGAATTTACAAAATGGAATACTACACAGGTAAAATGAAGGAGCAAGAGCTACATGTGCTAATTTAAATCTCAAAATAATGGATCATTGCAAAAACACCAAGTTGCAGAAGTTATATACAGTATGATACTATTCACGTAGCCGTTAAAAACATGTAGAACAACCAATGCACATGTAGTGAATGTGTAAAATGTGTCCTGGAAATGTTAACACATTCAAAGGAGGGAGGCTGGGGAATACGATGGGGGAGGGCACAGAACAGTTTCATATGTACCTCAGTGATTTGAAATAAGTACAGGAATTCAAAGATTCCTATTAAAAATTCCTATTAAAAATAGGTGGCAGATATTATTCTTAATACTTTTCTTATACTTTGGAATTACTATAGGATGAAAAATAGAGAAGTTCCCCTTTCTGGCCAGGTGTTCTATCTATGGTCCAGTCTCTTGAACAGTGCCTTGTACTGGTGTGCTTAGTTTTATTTTGTAACAGTAGAGCTTTTCAGTTGGGGAGCGCTGTAAAGGAGAAAGAGAGTTACCTCTGGGGAAGGCTGTCTTCCCAGTTCACCTCATGCCTGGGGGAGTGAACGGCATTGGCAGGACCTATGGGTCTCTCATCAGCCACCACAGTGCTGGCTTTAAGGTACACAGCCAACCCTTGATGAAGTCCTCAGCAAGTGTGTACTCATGCACACTGCATCTGGTTAGAGACTCAACAAGTGTGTACTCATGCACACTGCATCTGGTTAGAGACTCAGCAAGTGTGTGCTCATGCACACTGCATCTGGTTAGAGAGGCCATAGAGAGGTCTGCTCAGGAGGGAGCGGATGGCTCACCAAGGAGGGAAAGGAGGATGAGGGGGCAATTTGGAGAACATGCTTAATAGACGTAAGCCAAATGGTATTCACTGCCCAAAAGCTCTGGAGTCACTTCTGTGTGAAGTGGGCAACCAGAAGACCCTCTGCATGGAGGAGTCTGGAAATAGCAATGGCAATTGTAATAAGAACGAGAGTTTTCATGTTTTCGATGCTCATCTGAACCAACCTCTTTGTACATAGCTGCTTTCTGCCAGCACAGGTTGCTCATGGGAAGTTGGTTTTGATTTTTACTGGCTATGGTATCCTAGGCAAAAAAATAAATAAAAATAAATAAAATATATATATATTATATATATATATTATATATATATTATTACTACATGTTTGTGATACATAATGAATACATTCATCATGGGGACACACACATATCACATCTTAGCCCTTCTCCCTTCCCCTTTTCCTCCCCACCTTCCTCTCCACCCATAGATCCCCTTCCCATCTACAAAAGGTTTTGGCAAATTATTTAAATTCTCTAACCTCTGCTTCCTTCCTTATCTCTAAATTGTGGGCATGATACCATAAGACAAATAAATCTGGGCTGCTTTGCTTGAAGCTAGTTTTATTTTTGTTTTTCTTTTTGCTTTTGCTTCTGCAGTACTGAGGAGTGAATGTAGGGTCTTCACCTTGAGCTACATCCTCAGCCCTTATTTTTTTATTCTGTTTTTATTTTTTTTATTTTTTTATTTTTTTTATTGTGGGTACTGGGGGGTCGACCTCAGTACCTCGTGCGCCAACAGGCGCCCGCGCCGCTGAGCGATATCACCGGCCCCTTTTTCATATGTGGGATCCGGGAGTCGAACTCAGGCCCTTGCGCTTGCAAGGCAGGCGCTTACGCCGCTGAGCCATCTCACTGGCCCTATTCTGTTTTTATTTTGAGACAGGGTTTCACTAAGTTGCCCAGACTGGGCTCAGACGTGCAATCCTCCTCCTCAGCCTGCCAGAGTGCTACACTGCAGGCATACAGGCAGTGTGCCACCACGCTCAGTTCTGCGTGGCATCCAGAGGACACGTAAGCGCAGCCCTCTGCCCCCCAAAAAAGTCCTGACGAGAAACGTAAATGTGTACATGTAGGTCTTTTCTGAAGAGATGGCAAAGGGGAGGTACAGAAAAAGCAGTCAAACGCCTCTGAGCATCTTCTTTACTCCAGGGCAGAGTCCTTTCCTCAAGGAAGCCTCTCCCCCAAATCTCTTTCTGCATCTCCAAGCGGGCTGGCTCCCTCCTCTCTCATCTCTGCTTCTCTTCTCTTCGGATCCTTCTCTGGCCTTCTGGGCCAGTTGCTTTCTTCTGGAAAAAGCTCTCAGCCCTTTTAAAATGTGCATCAATTTAGTCTTTAGGCCCCTTTCAGTTCTTATCTCCACTAATGGTCACAAATAGGGCTTTTGGCCCAGCAGTAAGACTAGCATCTTTCTGGGAACGGGGGGATGGCTACTGAAGAAGGCTCTCCATGTGGATACTGTTGGTTCTGGTCCGTAGGACCTGGCTTAGCTCAGGACTGTTGTGAGGTCTGCTGAGATATTGAACTGATACATAATCAACCTTCCAGTCACTGATTATTCCTATTGTTGGAATCATCATCACTAGTAGTAGCAATAGTATTTTGGTATTATTTGTTTGTTATCTAATATTACATACCAGTATTATTATTCCTTGATATATAATTCACTTTGTTTTAATTCCAAGAACATCAGCCAGAAGTTTAACAGGAAGTTCTAAATCTAGTTATGCACAAGAGATGGTAAAGCCTTGCTCATCAGGGAGGAGCTGCCGTCTGTCTTCTACTTGTGACCAGGGACACTGCTGTGCTGGTGATGGGAGGGGACTACTGGGCTACCCTCTCACGACCCTGAGCAGCACACCCAAGGGCCTTGCTTACTGGATGCGCCTGCGTTTGCTGGCCAGCATGCCAGGGGTTCTTTGTCGCTGCTTCAGATGGGCCCTCTTGGGCAGCTCAGCATCCACTCTGCCTGCAGGACCTTGGTGGCAGTGCTTTGGCAGTGGAGCCTCTTTCTGTGGCTGCCTGATCATCCTGAAAAACCAGCAGTCTGAAGGGGCAATGGTGAGACCCCCTGGAGGGCTGGGCCCTGGCCCAGCAGCACACCATATGGATATGGGAAAATGGCCACATGTGGGTCCCAGGATGGCCAAGGGCTGGCAGCCAGGACCTGCAGACATCAGCGCTGTGGGTCCATGCCTGAACTTTTGAGTAGCAGAAGCCTAGAGGCTGACAGAATCCCTTCAATCTTCTAAGTGTGTCTTAGAGTCATCCTGGCATTCGGGAGAGTGTAAACCCTTGTGGACTGTGGCCGGAAGGAAGAGCGCAGGAGGGCCCAGCCCCGGGGGACTTCAGGTCTCCAGACAACTGACTCGACCTCCTAGATCAGCGATGGCAAACCTTTCAGAGCTTTTGACGACACAAACCGCCTGCTGCGGCATGGGTGCCATAGGTCCGCCACCACTGCCCTAGATGGATACAGACCCAGTCCCCCCGTCCTCTCTCACAGCCACACAGGTGCCTCCCCTCCCTCCTGGTCACTGAGGAGGAGAGGAGGTTGAGAGGTAAGATGGCCCCAATACACACATGCACACACATGTGCACACACACTCACGTGCACACACACACACACGCAGGCCTTACTGGGCCTGGCAGTGAGGTGTTCCCTGGGGCTGCGGACAGTGCATCTGGTGACCTCAGCTGCACAAGGCCTTTCTCTTTGGCTCCCCTGAGTGGAAGAGGAGGTGACAGCCCACAAAGTGGGGACATACCTACCCCAGGTCCTGTGGCTCCCCCAAACCCACCCCCTCCTCTTCGTCCTCGCTGTGTGGATGACTGGAGGGGCCTCCTCATCTGACGCTTGCTTCCCGGTTCTCTCTTCCCTGAGCCATCCACCCTTCGTGGCCTTAGGAAACAGAACATGACATGTCACCCCTTCCTTAACACTTTCTGTAACGTAATGTATTCACATTTAAAAATCATTGACTCCCCTATTGCCCTCAATTTAAACCACTTACCTTCCCTACAAGAAGAGTTAACAGAGCAGGCCTTGCTGCCGATCTGCAGAGAGGCTGGCTGACAAGGTTAGCCCTTGCCTGACATCTGGGAGCTTAGATTTGGGGACAGTTTTCACCATCAACTAGTAAGAGGCTCACTGTACAAAGAGCAAGGTTGGTGCTGAATCTGTGCTTTCCTTCTTTCTGGGAGTCTGGAATCCGGGTACACACTAGGCAGAGGGGGTGATCAGTTCACCTTGGATTAGTGTTCTCCAGAGAGGCAGGACCTGACGGATACATATATTTGGAGAGAGAGCCAAACAGAGATATTTATTTTTTAGTTGAGTTTATTAGTACATGTGTACAGTACACAATGTTTACATTCCTGTGGGAAGTCGGTACACGGACCTAATGAGGTACTTATTTTACATGGCTAGCAAGGTTAAAATCTGCGGAGGACGACGTGGACGGCTCTCCTTGAAAGACCATTTGTCTCCATGTTGGCTAAACCTTGCCCTAATTCCGTGTATTGATATGTACAGAGCCGGCTAAGATAATACTTTACCCCCTCAATTGGCTTTACGCATGCAAATGGGTCTAGCGAGGCGCTGATGTGTAGCCTTTGAAGCAATGTGACAGGTCAGTGATGCCCGCCTACCGCTCCCTACTACTAAGTGTGAACTAGGCTGAGTGATGCGTGTTGTTGGCTGAGACCAAGGCTCAGGCTCGAGAAAGAGCCCAGGACGTCTCAGGGCAGAAGGGCCAGACATCAAAGCTGAGGCAACCAACCCAAAAACACAAGGTACTTCCTCAAACTGTGTTATGCCAATTCCACCCAACTTAGAGGCCACCTGTTACCAGCACTCTTTCTGCACACCTCTCTCTGCATATTGCAGAGGTGCCATGTGCCTCCTACCTAGCCCAGCTCACAGCACTCACATACTTCCCACCATTCTCACAGTCACTCAACCCCGAGCCACTCCCCTCTTCACGAATTAATACAACCTGGGTTGACTCTGGGTCGTGGCCTCTGTTCCAGTTAGCCATTGTTCCAACTGGACTTAGGACCCTCTTGGCTCCCCACAACTGCAGACATGTGTTTGTCTCTTTATTCACTCTGTGGGTTGCACTGCAAGTGGTAGATTGGAATTTACTCGTTAGAATTCCGGTAATTCGTCCCTGGGATTGCAAATATAAATTCCTCCAGACCACAGTGAGGCTGGAGTGGACTCTCCATAAAAATCTGGAGGGCAGACTGGCAGGCTGGAAATTCAGAATTAATGTTGCAGCTTTGAGCTCAGATTCTGCAGGGCAGCAGGCTGGGGTTCTATGCTGCAGTCATGAGAAGAATCCCCTCCTCTTTTTAGGAGACCTCAATCTTTGCTCTTCAGGCCCTTAACTGATTAGACAAGGCCCACCCACATGATAGTGGGTAATCTGCTTTAGTCTAAGACTACTGATTTAAACAGCCACATCTTTAAAAACAAAACAAAACAAAAACCTTATGGCAACATCTAGATTGGTGTTTGACCAAACATTTGGGTATCACAGCCTAGCTAAATGCATATATAGGGTTAACCATCAGTCCCCAGTGAGAATCAAGGGCACTGAGTCTGTAAAGTGCTTCCTCGACTGGCAACATTTCCCGTGCATTGTTGGAACTCACTGAGGGAGAATTGTGTCCTGCATGCCCATGGGGAAAGGACTCTCACTGAGGACTCTCAGGAAGAGCAATTCCTCTTGCACCTGGTTCCCTCCAGACCTGGCCGCATGCAGCTTTTCCCTGTAATGGAGTTTTTGCTGTAATAAAGCACACCTATTCAGTCCTATTAGTTCTCCTAGTGGATCTTCACAACTCGAGCAGTCTTGCAAGCTCCTGATGCCTTCAGATGCTCAGATCTGGACCTGGCCAGCCCCTCAGTCCCGTAATTGCCTCTGCCTGCCTTATATCCCACATTGCCCCCGTACCTAGCTACCAAGTACCTGAGTGTGCTATGCCACCTCTGCCTCCACATCCAGAATGCTATTCTTCTTTCCTCTTCTGCTGGCTAACTCCTAGGCAACCCCATCCAGGCTCAGCTGGTTGTGGTTGCCAGGTCTATGGAACAATCCACCCCAAAACATAGTGGCTTGAGTCAGTGACGATGTGCTAGTTTTCATAATTTTGCAGGTTGTTGTGTCAGACGGTTCTCCCTCCCATGGGTTGGCCAAGCTGTGAGGGTGGAAAGTTCTGATGGCCCCGCCCACACAGGTGGCAGGTGGCCACAGCTGTGAGCTGAGCTGAGGCGAATGGCCAAGGGTGCAGTGTTCTTTTGTGTAGTACGTGTAGGCTGCTCCACATGGCTGGTTGATCTTCAGAAAGAATGGCAGCTGGCTTCCAGGAAAAACTATTACAAAAGGGCAAGTCCCAGTATGTAAGTACTTATCAAGCTGCAGCATGTACCACTCAGGCTGATGTCCCATTGACACAGCCAGTGCCTGGGCCAAGCTCAGTCATCACGGGAGGTGAATACGGGGGTGCCGTTCACCGGGGACCGCAGCATCAGTACACCGTTTGGCCATGCTTCTCAGCCTCTGCAGGCCAGGCCCTTGGCACACTAGACCAACCCCTCCCTGTGCTGGTCGGGGTCTCCCCTGACGCCAGGCTGCATTCATTCTTCCCTGTACACATTCCTGGCCCAGAGCAGGATGAGTGATGGAATGAAAGCAGCAATCATCATCCCTGCCAGGTCCAGGGCCTGTCCCTGTGTCATTTAGTTCCTCTGGGCGTGGTGATGCACACCTGTGATCCCAGCACTCTGGGAGACTGAGGCAGGAGGATCCCAAGTTTGAGTTCCACCTGGGGAACTTAGTGAGACCCTGTCTCAAGATGAAAAGGGCTAGGGATGTAGATTGCGTCAAGGCCCTGGGTTCAATCCCAAGTACCACCAAAAGAAAAAAAAGTTCAATGGCTGTGATGTGTTACGAATGCTATATTCTTAAATTCTCTCAAGCAGGCCAGTGAGGTCCTAGAGGGAGGTCCTGGGCAGACAGGAAGCACCTAACCAACATCAGTGGAAAGAATGAATGAAAGAACGAAGGAGTGAAGGAGTGAATGTCCTAGTGAGCACTGAAATTTCCAAGCTATAAATGCAGCAACTTCTTTCTTAGTCATTGTGACCAAGCTGAGCAGAACTCTCAGAACCCCACCCCCAGATGAAGCAGTCCCTTCAGAGCTGTCAAGGGAAGCATGCTCTGTGCTCTCTTATAGGACCACAATCCTCAGGAAGAACAGTTTCTCTGGCCCAACCATGCTCCACAGCCGTGCGTGACTGACGCACAGCCAAGGGTGCTCCCCAAGAATGCGTCCTCTGTTCCCCACACTCCTTGTTTCTGAGCAGTGGTTCCTAATATAGGCTCCGTCTTGTTCTATAAATAGCCGCAGACACGACTTCAGTGCTAAGTACACTGGGGTATGGAAATCCATTGTGAATCGACTCCTCCCTGTTGCAAAATTCTGACATCATATGGGAACACAAGAAGTAAATTATCCTGGTATAAATACTCTGATTAGCTCATTTGCTTTCAAGACTAAAAAAGGGAAAGAGAAAAACCCCGATGTTCTGGTCCCCCTGGAGAGGCTGCCAGGAGCGCAGCCGCAAGAATTTACTCTTCCCTAGGACGCCTCCTCTAGGCGCTGTCCTTTGGATCTCAATTTAAGCAACTCACATAAAAGAATGACTTGAAGAATAAAACTAAATAAAAAGGTTGTTTTCCTGTTTTACAAAACATTTTTGCCATTTAACAGAAAGATTGAGGGTATTATTTTCAACAGGTAAACTCTCCTTTAGTCCATTCAAATGAAATCCGCCCAGTCGGGGGCCGCAGACTGGTTCTGTTGGCCAAATCCAGCCCGCCCTGTCTGTGCAGTTTCTGAACAGCTCTGTGGCTTATTTTTAAATCCTGAACGCTGATAGCTCAGTGACAATGGTGTTCCACTTCCCTGCAGTTGCTACCACTACCTAATGTCTTACACAGTTACACACCCGCAGGCCTCTGCGGTCCTCGGAGTTATGCCTCTCATTTTACAAATGGGGATACCGAGCCCTAGAAAGGGTGATTTGCTCAAGACAGCCGACCTAGGAAGTGGAAAGGCTGGAAAGCAGCTCCTCTGCGTCCCAGCCTGAGCCTCTCTCCCCTCCGTTCCCTGCACCCACACCCCGCCTTCCTGTGGGTTTGGTTGAGTTAACAAATGTACAGGTGATTTCAGCATATGCCGTGGAACTGGCAAGTATTCTGGGGTGGATTTTGTAATGGCAGCACTTACGTAACAATAAGCTGTCTTGACCTTCCTCTTTCCTTTCTGCCCTCCCATTCCTCCAGGCAAGACAAATGACACTTGGTGTTGTCGCCTGGCAAACCTCACGCGTGGAAGCTCATGCGTTTTTCTACTTCTGCCTATCGCCACTCCACACAGGAAAGGTTTCAGATGGCGAAATGGGCCTTTCTTCTGGAAACGCGCTGCTTGTGATTGAAGATCCCGTTCAAATGCTACCTCCCGTGTGAAGCTGCGTCCATCCTTCGTTTACATGTTCATAACGTCACACGGCACAGCAGCGCGCCCTCTGCCTTTGTTTCCCTTCTCTCTCTCCTCAGTCTGTGTTTCCTGAATTGAACTGAGAGGACCGAGACTCCCGCGACACTTCCTGAGAAGAATTGACAACCACCGCTTTGCTACCAAAATTGGAGGGAGACCTAGATTTTGATTCTCTTTTTTTTGGGAAAGGAAAATAGATCAAGATGCACAAAGGTCTGCATGGCGTCTAAAGGGCCCGATCACACTGCCTAGTGTTGGGAGTAAGAGTTAGACCAGGAAGAGTGGCTGGAGAGGAAGTGGGGACAAGGACTTGGAGGTGGGCAGCTGGAGGGCAGAGTCTGAACTTCCCCACGCTTCAGTTCCTCCTGGGGTCTGAGCCCCATGGAGTCCAGCAGGGAGTTTAGGACAAATAAAAGGGAATCCCACAGGCAGAGACAGGAGGACGAGCAGCCTCCAGATGGCTCCCCAGGATGACTGTCATGAGGGGATGGTTTCTGGAGGACAAGCCAGGGAGCACCTCAACTTCCGGACATTCTGAAGCAGTGCAGACCAGTGAACACATAATGTGAACCGCGGGTGTGCTTTGACACATGCTAGTTTTCATGTTAAAAGTGTAAAAAGGTGCCGGGCGTGGTGGTGCACACGTGTAAACCCAGTATTCGGGAGGCTGAGGCAGGAGGATCATTGTGAGTTCGAGGCTAGCCTGGGATACACAGTGAGTTCAAGGTCAGCCTGCACTACATAGTGAGACCCTGTCTCAAAAAACAAAGCAGGGGCCGGCGAGATGGCTCAGCGGCGTAAGCACCTGCCTGGCAAGCGCGAGGGCCCGAGTTTGACTCCTGGAACCCACATACAAAAAAAGGGCTGGTGATATCGCTTAGTGGCACAGGCGCCTGCTGGCGTGCAAGGTCCTGAGGTTGACCCCCGGTACCCACAAAAACAAAACAAAACAAACAAAAAATGTAAAAGGGTGAAAATAATTTACATCCAATATCCAAATATATCTAACATTAAATCTCACATATTTAAGAAGATACCCACTATATTCAGAATCTTACCATTTTGACTTGTAATCAATATAAAAACTGTCAGTGAACTATTTTGCATGTTTTTCCATCTAAGTCTTCAAATTCTGATGTTTATTTTATGGTTACAGCATATCTCTGTTTGCTAAATTTTCATAAAAGTAATATTTAGATTTCATGAAATTTCCAGCTAAAAAAGGTAAGTTGTTTTAAACGCACTTATGTTTGCCAATAACTGAATTGAACATCAGTTTTTAAAACTAATTAAAATCAAATAACATTAGAAACACAGTAAAAAAAAAAAAAATAAAAAAAAAATAAAAAAAAAAAAAAGAAACACAGTTCCTCAGTGGCCCTCATGACATTTCCAGCACTGCACGGCTTTCTGTGATCAGCGGCTACTGTGCGACACCTGTTTTAGAGCGAGCAGGAGCTGCCCAGTGGGCATCATCTGTTCTTGGCTGGCCCTGGGCAGGGCCAAGGTCAGGTCACAGTCCTCGTCCGTGTCCGCCGTGTAACAATCTAGCCCTGTGGATCTCCTGGAGCACCGCCTTCTCCTTCTCAGCCCACGGTCACGCCAGGTTTCAGTCTCCGCAGGAGAAGGGTATTTCACTTGTGGTCGCCCTTAGCTGGAGATGCCGGAAAGCAGGAGGTCGGCAGCTGCGTGACTTATGGCTCCAGGCTGATCGGACAGGACTTTCTTGGCTCCTCCACATGGAATAGTGTGGCTAGTTCAAGAAGAACCTTTCCATTTTTAAAGCTCACTGCAGGGAGACGGAAATCCTGTTTTTCTTAGAGATTTTAGCTACTCTTTAAATTAGAAAAAAAATGAATGATCCAATGGCTTCGAGGAATGACTAATGCAGTGCTGGTTCCCAGGAAATTGTTACTGGTAACCTAATTCTTACTTCTTACTCTATCAGAGTATCCAACAGTGGCTTTCTTAACTTGGGAAAATCAGACGAGTTGGGGCATTAAAGTTGTTTTGCATTTGTGTAATTATAATGAGGGGGAAATAAAGCTTATTGGTTTGTAAATTAGTGAGCTTCTGTGTATCTATAAATTTCGAGGGAATCTACTTATAAAACAGTCTAGAATTTTACATCTTGTGCAAGATTGTAAAATAAAAATAATCACGAAGCACTTGTTTTAAAGCTTTTTCCCCCCCAAAATATTTTTTTTAAAGAAAAAGAACCCATGAAGATTGCCACAAGGTGGCACTAAAATCTAGTAAAAATTTCAATTTCTGGTCTGAGGAGTAGGGAGTAATTTACAGGAAATAACTGGGCAAAAAGCAAAAAACAAACAAAGAACAAATCAGGTTGATGGCTGGGAACAGATTTCTTTCCTTTCTTTTGTTTGAAAGATAATTTCTTTCCCTGATGTAAATATGTTACCTGTCATACAATGAATCTATGTTAATACAATGAATTATTAAGATGACCTGAAGAACTGAATTTTATTACTGCCTTGCAGGAAAAGTGCAGTTTGGAAACGTTTGTTCTGAGTGGTGTGGTCTTTCAAGCCGCCAGTCTCCACACGGCCGTCAAAGTATCCTGAGCAAAAAATGAGTATCATGAAAAGAAGTTGCTGCAGAATTCCAGTTTTTCTATTTATTTTGGCATATTTATCAACTGTATATTTTTAGCAATTATTTTGATATAGAGATTCGAGCTTGGAACGGCACATGTAACATGTCTAGAAATCAGGAAAGGAGTGAATTTAATCCTTTGTCCTGATTCTTTGATTTAAGTTTTTTTTTTTTAAACACATGGTACAAAGCTTTAATTGTTTTAAATTTTCTTAATTTTGGAAGCTTAAGAATGCAGCCAAGATTCTTAAGCTATATTAAGACCAAGGAAGTAGTTTTAACAATGCAGTCATAAAAAGTTTCAACTAAAGGAAGAAAAATAGGTGTAGATAAGATTTTTCTAGGAGGCTAACTTAAAAAAAAAAAATGTTCCAGATTTAAGCCTAAACTGATGACCTAAACAAAACTATCTGGCTGCTGACAGATCTTTTCCTTTGGTCTGACAAACAGAAACAGAACAAAACCAAACAAGAAGCTGGGCCGCGGAGGAGCCAATGCCGGGTGATCTGCTCCCCCTGGGCCACACTAACCTCCCTGACCTGACTGCATCTGTGGGGCCATCCGAAGTGCGTTTCCATCTTAGCGTACGAGTCTTACGTGAGGCATGAGTTTTGGCTGCATGGCCTTGGTGGATGGGTGTTAAAGTAGAACTGGAGCCGAGGAAAGAAGCCCCTAGGACGCACGAGTGAGCGCTGAGCATTTGGGCTCACCATCCGCGGCACTGGTTTGTTTTTTTATTTTTGAGACAGGGTCTTGCTATGTTGTCCAGGCTGACCTCAGATTCCTGGGCTCAAGAGATCCTCCTGGCTCAGCCTCCCCAGTTCTGGGGCTACAGGAAAGTGCCAACGCAACTGACATTTCCGTTTCTTGCAGAGGGCTAGGTATTATGCTGGGTCTTAAAGATGCTAAGAGGAGACAAAATCCTGCGTCTCCCCAACAACTCAGTCTAGAAAGCAACATGGACATGGGAGGCAATAGCCTAGGCATGACAGGTGGGTCTCTCTTTTGCTTTTTCAAATTGGGAGACATCCCATTTCTTCTACCCTGGATGTAGCTCCCTGCTTAGTTGGCACTTCAAAGCCTCCATCCCGGCCGACCTGGGTTTCAGCAACCCCGCCAAGCCATTCCCTGCTCACACTGGTTCCAACCCTCCCATCTTCCCGCTTCGTTCCTCCTTCCCCACTCTTCCTACGCCTGCCCATCTCTTCTATCCACTGCACCGAGCTGACTTAGGTCCTTGTAGACCGGAAGTAGCTGTCGCCTCCTGCAGGGCCCGGGGACGGATTAGTTAAACGCTGGTGTGTATCTGAAGGTTGGAGGTCTAGCATCTACCACCTGGCCTCGTGTCCCCACCTGCAAGACCCGCCCCCCGCCCTCCCCCACACGTTCGCGGCTTTGGGCCTTTTGTCTGCTCAATGGGCGCTGAATGGACTCTCTTGTGCTCTGCCGTTCTCGGATTTAGACCAGGATCCGAGTAAGTGATGCAGAACCGGCCACCTCGGCCCCTTCTCTCATCTCCAGGCCCGAGTAGGGGCCACGCAGCGGTGAGCAACGGGCCTCCCAGGGGGCGGCCAGGCCCAGGCCCACACACTTCACGGTCGTCCCCTCACTGCACGGGTTCAAACCCAGAGCTGTCATTAGGCTAGAGCTGAGTACCGGGTGGGGACCAGAACCCAGGAGGAAAAGAAAGAAGGAAGCCTTTTAGCCTGGAAACAAAAGTGTGCTTGTGTGCCTGTTTACTTAAAAACAGAGCCACGTAAGGGGCCACCCCTCCCCCGCAGGTCCGGCCACCGCCGGGAGCTCGCAACCCAGTCGCCACTTTGCAGGGGAGGGGAGGCGCCAAAGCCCACAAAGCCCCGCCCGCGCTGGAGGCGCCCGCCCAGACCCCGCGGGCTCCAGGCAGCCAGATCGCGGGCCCAGCGCGCCCGAGCCGCGACGAAGGCGGGGACCTGGGTGGCGACAGAGCCCCGCAGGCCCGGCCGCCGCGCAGACTCCGCAGCTGCCGCCGCCTCTCCCAGCCCCGCGGCCTGCGCCGTCAATCAAGTTCGCGGGGCCCCGCCTCCGGGCGGCGGCGGGCGGCCAATCGGAGCCGAGCTCCGCAGAGATGAGCTCAGCCGGCTCGCTTCCCATTGGGCGGCTATATTAAGAAAGTGGCCGGATTCTTTAAATAGCGGGCACTAGGGCCGCAGCCCGCATCTGCCACCCCAGTCCGGCTGTCGGCGGCGGCGCTTCCACGCGAGAGGCCTAGCGGGGCCGGGACGGAGCTAGGCCGAGTCCGCGGCGCGAGCCGCTGCACACAAAGCCGCCGGGCCGCGGAGAACGGCCACCCCCCGGGGCTGCGCGGCCGCCGCCCGGCGCGCCCTATGCCCCCGCGCCCCCGCCGCGGCAGCCCGAGCGCAGCGACCCAGCGCGCCTCCGCGGGGCCCGGGCGCAGCTAGCGACCCCCGCCCGAGCGAGCGCTGAGCGGCCAGCGGGCCGGCGGCGCGGCGAGCGCGGGGCCCCTCGTGCTGCGCGGGCCCGGCGCGCCCATGGCGGCCATCCGCAAGAAGCTGGTGGTGGTGGGCGACGGCGCGTGCGGCAAGACGTGCCTGCTCATCGTGTTCAGCAAGGACGAGTTCCCCGAGGTGTACGTGCCCACCGTCTTCGAGAACTATGTGGCCGACATCGAGGTGGACGGCAAGCAAGTGGAGCTGGCGCTGTGGGACACGGCGGGCCAGGAGGACTACGACCGCCTGCGGCCGCTCTCCTACCCGGACACCGACGTCATCCTCATGTGCTTCTCGGTGGACAGCCCGGACTCGCTGGAGAACATCCCCGAGAAGTGGGTGCCCGAGGTGAAGCACTTCTGCCCCAACGTTCCCATCATCCTGGTGGCCAACAAGAAAGACCTGCGCAGCGACGAGCACGTCCGCACCGAGCTGGCGCGCATGAAGCAGGAACCCGTGCGCACTGACGACGGCCGCGCCATGGCCGTGCGCATCCAAGCCTACGACTACCTCGAGTGCTCGGCCAAAACCAAGGAGGGCGTGCGCGAGGTCTTCGAGACGGCCACGCGCGCCGCGCTGCAGAAGCGCTACGGCTCCCAGAACGGCTGCATCAACTGCTGCAAGGTGCTATGAGGCCGCGCCCGCCCCGCCTGCCCTGCCCGCGCGGCTCCCCCTCCGGGCCCGTCCCAATTAGCCCGGGGAAGGGGAGACCGACACCCTGGGGCCCCCACCGCACTGCCTGGCGTCTGCTGGCGGCTCTGGCTGTCGCACCAATGACTGGTGTGGGCGTCGGGCGCCCCCTTCCCAGTGTCTGCGTCCAGCTGTGTTGCACAGGTCCGGGCGTCCCGCCGAGTGCCAAGGGGTTCCCGAGCATCCTTTCTGAAGAGCCAGGCCTCAGAATGTGTGGCTGCGTGTGTGTTCGACTCCCCCCACCCCGTTTTTTACCCCACCTCCGCCTCTGGTCCCAGGGGCACGCGGGGCGCCGGCGCGTAGCCGCGCCCCGTGCGATGTCGCCTGTAACTGGCGAGCGCGTGCCGTCCCTTGTCTGTAACATAGATCTCCGGAACTGCGGGAGGGAGGGCTGGGGAGGACGGGAGGGTGTTATACAAATATAGATAAAATTTTATTTTCGGAAGTAAGATGGTGTTTAATGGTGGTGGCGAGTGGAGTGACCAGAGCTTCACAAAAGTTCCGGCCCAGGCTGGATCAGGAGCCCATCCAAGCATGAACTGGACTTGGCCATCTTTCCGACCCCTGGGGAAGACATTCTTAGCTGACCTGGGGCTGAGGACGCGGCTCCTGGGAGCAGCCCCCAGCGAACCCCTCACCTGCCAGCCACCTGCAGGCGCTGCCGGGTTGATTTTGCCATAGCGAACTTTGTGCCTGTCCTACAAGTGGAAATTGTTCGGTCTAAGAAACTGTTACTTGATTTATTTAAAGGCTAAACTTTTTGTTGTTGAAAGAATTCTTTGCACAATTGTTTCATTGTTTGACACTTAATGCACTTGTCGTTTGCATAAGACAGTAGCATTCTGACCACACTTGTATGCTGTAACCTCATCTACTTCTGATGTCTTTTTTTTTTTAATGATGACTTTTAAAACAAAGAGGGGGCGAAAACCCACTGATTTTTGCTTTGTTTTCTTGAAAAAAAGGGGGGGCAACACTTGTGATTTTATTGTGCAGATTGTGCACACTTTAGGTAATGGAAGGTAACAAGTATTATCTATTTAAAACTTTTTCACAGGGCAGTCTCTACAGCTATGTGAAAATTTCTCTGCATCTTTGTACAGAGAGTAAATCTACCCGTTTCCTTTTTCCCTTCCCCTCCCAGCCCAGTGGTACTTCTACTAAATTGTCTTGTTTTTTTATTTTTTAAATAAACTGACAAATGACAGAGTGATGAGCTTATGATGTTTACATAAAAGTTCTATAAGCTGTGTATACAGTTTATGTAAAATATTAAAAGACTATGATGATGACATTTATAAATGGCTCCTGTGGTCTAACTGTAAAAAATCCTGAATTTGGGACAAGGGAAAAATTCTAGGTGAGACCCTTTCTTGGCAGCACCCCATTTCCCCTATAGCGAATATAATACACTCTTGGGAGGGGGCCTGTGGGGTCAGGTGACTGATGCAGATGAGGTTCTTGTCACATTCCCTGGGGAAGATAAGTGGGTGACTTGGACACCCAGAGCAAAAAACCTTAGCTCTAATTACTGGGGACTCAGTCCAATTAGGTGAAGCCAAAGGTCTTGGTTGTATTTCATCTGTATGTTTTAGAAACACTCTTAAATCTGTTTTAGGGGTTTGCCTCTTTGGAACTTGAAAAGTTACCATTTGTGCATCTTAAATTTAGACGGTGCCTTTTTAGACAGGCCGGTCACTGGGTGGCCTCGGATTCTGGGGTTAGACAGAGGTGGTTCTCTTCAGGGCTGGAGCTGCTGAGTGGAAGTGGGAGAGTTCAAATGAAAAGCTGATTCTTTTCTTAGTTTTCATCCGAACGTGTTTCTAGCGGGAACCTAGAATGCTTTGTTCTAAGGACTGAGGAGGACTTTATAGGACAGGATGGTGGGTGTTTTAAGTGGTAGTTATTTAAAAACTGGAGCAGCCCCATTTAGAGATTCACTAACCAGCACTTCTAATCTCAGACGCAGCCTCCTCAGTGGTGCTCAGGCCTAGACAGGCTGATTTGTACCTGGCAACCACATTAATCCGGCTACTGGCGGGATGGCTCAAACCTGCTGGCTCCCAGAAGCTTCTAGGGAAAGGAGTGTCAGCCTC
The DNA here is from genome assembly GCA_028451465.1 of Erethizon dorsatum. NCBI lineage: Eukaryota > Metazoa > Chordata > Mammalia > Rodentia > Erethizontidae > Erethizon > Erethizon dorsatum. The sequence continues at coordinate 74,282,271 of CM051824.1, read as the reverse complement.
TCTCACCTACCCCAGAAGTGCGGTTTTGTCTCGTGAGTCTGCACTTTCTGGGTTTCTAGTGCTTAGTGGCCTCCCTCCACCCCTTCTGCACCAGGGCCCGTGGCAGGGGAGGTCTCCTTTGATGTCCTATGCTTCGAAGCTGAGCCTTCTGTTTGCCGGTCTTCTCTCGGACTCTGAAGAGCTTTTGTGAGTGAAGAAAACCTGGTTGAAGGCGACCTTTCCCCCACTTACAGGCTTGGCACTCAGCTGGGCTGGGGCCTGGCCGCCACAGAGCGGGATTGTCTGGGAAGGGCAGGGTCCCTCAGGGCCGGGCTGCTCTGAGCGCTGCCTCACTCCTTCCTGACCCTTGGTTCCCCTCACCTATTCCTTTTCACTTTAGAGACAAAACTTCTCATTGAAAGCAGAGTGTTTACTTGCAGGACTCAGAGCTAGGAAATCCCTCAGTACCAGGGCGTGCAGGACTGACTCTGTGGGAAGAGCTCAGGCTTGGGCCGAGTGCCCGGGCCTCAACGCTGCTGCCAGCGAAGGCCTGGAGACAGGATCCCTTCAAAGGGCCTTCTCCGAGTTTCCTCCCAGCTCCAATCTGCTGCTGTCTAGAGCTGTCTGTTCTTTATATTTTGGGGAGACAGCTACCCGGACGGTGCATAGCAGCCTGAGTTATGCTTGTTTTAAAATGCATGGCATTTAGTAATCCTGCCAGAACACCTCTTCTTGCTGCATTGGGATCCAACTGGAAAATATAGGTGAATTGCTGTGGCCTGGAAAATCAATTAGGAGAAAGAAGTGAAACATCTGGTGTTACTTTTACGATATGAAAATTCATTTTACACATTTAAAATAAATGTGTTGAGTTCATTTAATTGCCTGTTGAACTGTTTCATGGAAAATAGTGGGCGTGTCATTGATCCTGGGGCTTTTACAGCAAGTGGCACCATTCTGGGTTCTTCTTTAGTCTTACTTTTAAATCAATCTGGATTGTGTTTCTAAGGTCTTTTCCACATGTGTTTTAGTAGACTTAGGAGGGTTTTTTAAACTTAAGTGTGATCAGAATCATATGCAGGGCTGGTTAAAACACAGACTGCTGGTCCTAGCCCCAGAGTTTCTCCTCCAGTAGGTCTGGGCTTGGATTTGAGAATTGGCATTTCTAATAGCGATGCTGATGCAGCTACTTGGGGGGCTACACTCTGAGAACTACTGGCTCAAATCAGGGAGTCTCCTTGTCAATACACAGAGGAGGGAGGTGGTTTCCATATTAAAGTAGATCCAATTCTCTGTCTGGTATACTCTGCCCACATTTCTTACCCCAGGAGAATGGAGCTTCCCTCAAGCTTTCCTTCTGGGATAAATTCCTGACTTCTCTTTCCCACATTCTTGTACAAAAGGGGTTGAATGCCCTTCTAGAGGTTTATTTCTGCCCTTCCTGCATCCAGAATGCAATAGCGCTCTGTAACTCGCTCCGCGTCAGTGCCTGCTCCATCAGCTCTGATGAGAAGGGGATACGGAAGCAGTGAGACCCAGTCCTTGCCCTCCGGAGCCAGTTCACAGCCTGGTGGGCAGGCAGTGGCAGGGACGGCCTCACCTAGGACCCTCCAATAGAGGTATGTGCCAGGAAAGGGGAGGGTAGGTGCCCAAGGTGGAGTACCCCATTTGCCTGGCACATTGGGGAAGGTGTCATGGCAGGGGAGGCATTTGAGCTGAGTCTTAAATGGGTGATGTGTGGATGGAAGAAATCTTGGGGGAGTGAAAGGGTGGGCAAATGGGCCATTAACACATTGATGATATGAGTAGTTTCTTTTTATTATGGTGGGGCTTCCCCTCCTCGGGGTGAGAACTACTTTCTACTCTTGTCCCCTCTGGCATACAGTTATTCAATCAAGAAAAATGATATTATGCAGTCAAGCAAAGCAAAGCAAGCCTCTCTTCTTCCCATCCACAGCCCGGGGTGGGCCTACCTGGAAGGCCAGGAGAGAAGGTGGGTGATGACAGTTTCCTTGTTTTCTCTGCGCCTTGCAGGGTCATGGTGCGGACACTGGGCTAGCTTTGTGGTAATTTGGCTTTGTGGTACTCCTGGGCAACACACCCTGGGCCCGAGGAGGCTGTGAGTTCACAAAGGATTCTTGTAACCCCAGCATATGGGGTCCCTATTGTTTTCCTTGGTCCATCTTCTGGTTGGAGGCCCGAGAACCTGGGCCCTCGAGCTGCTCCTCCAACTCTCAGCAGCCTCTTTTCTGGCCTGGGAGATAAGAGCCTGGGAGGCCCTATTTCATGTCTTCTGTTTATTCTCTTGGTCATCAAGTATTTGTTACTGACTGAAAGATTCTGGGCCCTGCACTCTACTAGGAGCTGGGGATTCAGTAGGTAAACAGGTATCATCTCTTCCCTTACAGACTTTTCAGTCTATTATTGTGTTTACACGGTAATAATAATAATGGTGATGATGGTAGCCAAGATTGATTGACTATGCACAAGGCAGTGTTCTAAGCTCTTTATCTGTGTTATTTTATTTCATCTGTATATAGTTATCTATTGCTGCATAACAAATTATCCCTAAACTCAGTAACTTGGAACAGTATTTATTACCAGTTTCTGAAAGTCAGGAATTCAGGCACAGCTGAGCTGGTCTTCTGGCTCAGGGTTTCCCATAATGCTGCAGCTAAGGGTTGGGTGGGGTTGGGCCCCTGGGGAGGGACCTGGACCTACTCCTGAGCCCACTGATGTAGCTGCTGGCAGGAGTCAGCTCCTGGCTGGCTGAGGCCATCCTTGGTTCCCTGCCACATGGGTGTCTCCAGAGGGCAGCTCATACCACGGCAGCTGGCTTCATCACAGCAAGCAAGGGAGAGGGGCCAGAGAGAGCTGGGCAACACAGAAGCCTCTGCCTTTTATAACCCAATCAAGGAGTGATGTTCCCTCGCTTTCGCTGAATTCTGTTTATTAGAAGCAAGCGATTGGATCCAGCCACATTCAGTGGAAGAGATTATGCACAGGCAGGATACTGGGGTGCAGGAGCTAATTGGAAGCTATTTTGGAGGCAGCTAATCAAAACTTGCAATAACTCTTGGGTAGGTTTATTCTCATCTTACTGATAAAGAAATGGAGCCACAGGGCAGGTAAGCTACTTGCTCATGGTCACAAAAGTCCTACAGATCTGAATGCAGGCAGTCTGGGTCCAGGACGACAATCCTGCATCTATGCTGGGTAATAATTTGGGAAGGATTGCCCTGACTTGCAGGTTGGGGGATGTGTCGGGGTTGGGGGACCAGAAGCAGGAAGATCAGAAGGGAGGGCTTTGCCCTGATTGGATAGAGACAGAAAGCCCAGACCAAGGTTTGGACACGAGGAAGATGGAGCAGACTGAAAAGACATTTAGGAGACAGAAGGCATGAAAATTTGAGTCGGGGACACCATGGTGACTGCTGGCACTCTGGCCTGAATGACTTTGAGGATACTGATGCCATTTAAGATGAGAATAAAGAAATATGCTCAGATTTGGGTGAAGGGCACTGGAAGGACATATTGAGTTTGGTTTTATACGTATTGAATGCTGAGTATCTTTGGAAATGATCACTGTCCTCGACCACCTGTGCCATAATCTGTATATTTTCTGTACAGCGTTAGAATGTTGTGTGTGTTCAGGTCATGCAGAAAGGTGGGTGCAAGAAGTCACCCTGAAGGGAGGAGATTTTATCATACCAATCTTCCTAAGAAGTGAGTCCTAGATTAGGAACTGTAGTCTTATAAAGTGGACTTTAAGTAGCAGGGAAAGGATGTTCCACTTGTGTAGAAGATGTGTGTTGCTGGGTGGCGGGGTATGGAAAGGGGAGGGGAGGCGACTTCTCTCTAAGATCCCAGGAGGGCTATCAAGGCCAGTGGAGAAACCATACCCAACCACAGGTTACCCTTGCTAGATAATCAGTTCTATCCTTTTGGAGCCTTTAATAAACCCTTGCTACGTTTTCTGGCCTGGCTTTGGCACTGCTTTGGAGTCATAAGGGAAGAACATCGTCCATGTTGAAAGAGGTAGGAAAGGAAAGTCACATTGTAGGGGTTTCCACCATGATGATTTCATCTGGGATCAGAGCTGGCATCTGCAGCACCAAGCCACTCTGGGATGAGTCATGGTCTGTCTTTCAAACAGCCTCTTTACATGGATATTGATTCAGCTATAAGTCAGGATGCCTCCGAGACATTGGCCCAATTGTATAGATTTCCAGCTTAGGAAAGCAGGAGCCCTTGGGATACAGGTGGTAACTGAAGCCTTGGAGAAGGGAAGTGATGATCTGGGAAGAGTAATGAGTGAGAGGAAATGGATCATAAGCTCCATGACAAGAGTAGGCGCCATGTCTGCTTATTTGCTAGGGTGCACTTAATGCTCCGTAAAGTCCTTGACGCACCAGGACCCCATTAAATAGTAGTTGAATGAATACATTAATTAAGTGACAAGAATTTAGGAGGTTCCAACATTTTTTGGTAGCAGGAATTGAACTCAGGCCCTTGTGCTTGCCAGGCAGGCCCTTGTGCCATTGAGCTACATCCTCGCCTCCAACTTTTAAGAGGAAGTAACAAAGGTTTAGGGCGGCTGCTTTGTGCAATGAAAGGCCCATGAATTAATGGCTGGGCTACAGGGCAGATTCCTGAGGCGGGGAAGGTAGGAAAGTTCTCCTTTAAGGTGAGGCTTGGGGCACTGACAATCCTAGCTGAGAAAAGATGTTCTCTGTCCCGCCCCCAGCCAAAATGCACAATGTGCTCAACCCAGAAAGGTCCCTGGGGAAACAGTCCCAGCAGTCCGGGGGCAAAGAGATAGCAGGAGTGTGTTCCGGGGCTGCAGGCCATCCTCTGAGGAGCCACCTGGGTGGCTGGATATGCTTAGTTGTCACTGCCGGCTGAGCTTCAAGTGTCAGCGAAAGTGGGCAAAGATTTGGATCCTTGGGTGGAAGCCTGGCATGATGCGCCCACCTTTTTCATTTTGGAATTGTGACCTGGAGGTATAGTTTGAAGGACAGGGAAGCAGCCCTGAGCTTTTATGCTTCTGTTATCTCTGTCCTCCAGCTGTCACTGTTATTTTCCTTCTCCTGTCAGTCCTGAAAAGGGAAGGAACAAGTGCTAGAAAAAACAAGTCTCTCTTCACTTTGTTAATGATTGATGCCACTTAATTCCAGAGCTTGTTTGACCTTTAGATAAATATTTGAATACTTTTAGAGGCACCTAAAAGCCATGCAAGAATGCATTTGCTGTTTAATGGTAGAAAAGTTTTAAATGGGATTGGCAGTATAAAAGGTATTATTTATATGAGTGCCAAAAATCGCTTGTAAAATATACACTCTTCAATAGTGGCCAAATATGGAAAACTCAGATATTTGGGCACATAACCGGGCAGACTCTGTAAATGGGAAGAGCCATTCAGGCCCCTGCCTTAAGCCTGAGCCATCTTGTGACTACAGATTTCCTCCCAGAACGTCTAGAACTGTGGGCTAAATGGAGCCCCAGACGGAACGCCCTCAGCAACACCAAGATAAGTGAGCCAGCTTGGCTTCTCTGAGGCAGGTTCAGCTGTGCCAGGCAAGAATTGTTCAAAGTTTCAACTTTATGGGTAATGGGTAAAAATGATAAAGTATACAGTTGGTTGCTTGCCAAATCTGAAAGAATAAATAGAGATGAAATAAAATGAATGTATGAACAACTCAGAGAGGAAAAGTACTAACCAGGCTCAGAACACCAAGAGATCTCTCGCAGGCTGGTATGACCCGAGCCCTTCCCGTAACAGTGACCAACTGGGGAGCAGTCACCAGCTAACCCAGGGAACTCTGAACTCCCAGCACAACCGTGAGGGCAGAGCAGGTCAGGAGATAGCAACCCCGGGACCACAGATCCCCCCACATGTAATCCTTTTACCCTCAGCTGCGATGGAAGAGAGCCAAGCTCATGGAGTTTGCTGGGGGCCTCGAGAAAGAGTGGAGCAGGAAGGCGATCTCCCTTCCTCTGCCATCGGGCCCCCATCGCGTCGCATTGCTCATCTCCTTCTGCTGCTGAACAGATAATGTGGTTCAGCAGGAAATTCAAGAATTACAGGCGGAAGCCCTGCTCTGTCACTATCTGTACATTCTTGGGCCAATTACTTTTATCCTCTACTTTCTCAGCTTCTTTATTTGTAAAATAATCCTAACAATTGAACAAGATCAAACCAAGCATTCAGCACAGTTCCTAGCTCACTTTAAGTCCTCAATAAATCGTGGTTAGTTTCCTAGGGTGGCTTCATCTTAGTACCTTACTCTCAGAGCAGAGGTGGAATACGTTTTGTTGAATGTGTGATAATAACAACAGCTCTTGTGCATGAAGGACTTTTTCAGCCTTTCAAGCTCCTCGGGGTCCCAGGCCATACTCATTTTTGCACCCCTAGCCAGGGCACAAAGCTGTGGAGGGCCTGTCCTGCCTCACCTGCTGGACATAGCCACAGATGGATGGAGACCACCCTTAAGTGATCAACAAACATGTGCTTAAAAGTATCTACCATCAGTCCTGTGTGTACACTTGTCAGGCTCAGAGCTTAGTGCAGAATTTGTAACCCAAGGAAGCAAGTCTGCTTCTCTTATGCAGCTCAGCAAAATTGTCAGACTTCACTATGAAATGGCACAACCACGAAGAGAGGAGACTTGGTCATCTGCCCACCATTCCTCAGAGAGAGCCCAGAGCTGCATTTCTGCAAGAGTTCGCCAAACCCACCGCAAGTGACCCGATAATCACTTTACGTCTGGGCAAACTGGTTCTCCTGGCATGGAGGTAGCAGCCAAGCATAATTAGACTGCAGGATTAGACTGGAGGAGGCCTTTGTTGAGGGTTGGCTCTTTTTTTTTTTTTCTTTTTTTAAATTTCCTGTTAACAAAAAATCATGTCAGAAGGGGCACGGGTAGGGGCGCAGTGTAGAAATTCTCACTCCAGTGAATCCCTCCGCTGTCACTGTCCCCACAATTGCAGTTTTTCAGAAAGCTGACCTTGACCTTAAGCTTCTGGTAACGCTGGACCTTGACAAGACCTGGGTAGCGTCTTGGGGAGGGCTGGTTGCTGGATGAAGACCTGGCTCTTCCTGATTCCCGTCAGCAGGGTTTTTTCAAGTGTCTTGGAAATAGACTCTGGAATCAGCTCAACTGTGCCAAATTCCCAGCTCTGGAGAATCTGCGCCAAATGCCGGTCTGCGGCCTGATTGTCTCCAGACTCGGATAGGCTGTGCTCTGGGGGTCAGCGGCAGAAGACGAGGCCTGTTGCTCACTCACGTGTTTTGGAAGCAGCAAGTCTGGTTTCAGAGCTTGGGCTGGAAACAGGAGTCTGGGATGGATCTCTGAGCTGGCTTCTGACTCATGCTCGTCAAATCATGAGATTGGTCAGGCCCCTCCTTCACTAGGCCAGGAGTTAAAATGCCATTTGAGTTCAAAAAGGCAAGGTTAGACTGGGTGTGATGGCACAGGCCTGTAATCCCAGCACTCAGGAGGCTGAGGCAGGAGGACTGCTGTGAGTTCAAGGCCAGCCTGGGGTGCATAGCGAGAACCTGTCTCAAAAAACCAAAAAAAAAAATGGCTCAGCGGTGTAAGCGCCTGCCTTGCAAGCGCGAGGGCCCGAGTTCGACTCCCGGAACCCACATACGAAAAAGGGGCCGGTGATATCGCTCAGAGGCATGGGTGCCTGTTGGCGTGCGAGGTCCTGAGGTCGACCCCCCGGTACCCACAAAAAAAAAAAAAAAAAAGGAAGGCAGGGTTTGGGCTGGGCTGGCTTGATCTGAATTTGTATTCTAGAGGCAGTGGACAAGCCTGTCAGGTGCTAGTGGTCCAGGAATTGGAGGGCCAGAGGCCAGGTCAGGACCGGCAAAAATGGGTTTGGATCCTGATGAACGAACTTCTGTGTCTCTGTCCTACCGGGATCAGGCTGAAGATCTCCACATGGGGCTGGATCCGGCTCCCTCGTGGACCCAGGGCTCTGGTAATTGGAATGGCTCCTGCCATCTGCTATTGGTCTCAGCACCTGTCTGAGTGGCATAGATGGTGAAGGGTGACAGGGCGTCATGAGCACAGCAGGTTCAGGGTGAGAGTAACGTGGCACTCGGAGCTCGTGGCCAGGGTCACCTGTGAACTCTTCTTGTGGGGACCACCTTTCTCTTCTTATATAGTCCGAGAGAGAAAGCCCATCTTAGTCAAGCTCAACTTCCTGGGCTTCTGCTGCTCTCGCAGAGGAGGCAGGAAGATGCCCCCATCACCTGCTTCTTAAAATGAAGGTCTTGTGCCCACCCTATCTCACCTAACTGGCTTCCCCAGCCCTTTGTAGCAATGCTTGATGAGGAGCCATGCTTGGGAAACACCCCAGGCTACCTGGTCAACCTGGCACCACTGGGTACCAGGCTGTGTGAACAGGTGCAGGGATGGCAGAGCTCCCCGCTGAGCTCCATGTGCCCAGGTGCTCTCTGCAGCAGCACCTCCTGCATCGTCCCTGGATGTCATTAAACAGAGCAGATGGTGGAGCCACCATAACAAGAATCCTCAGGTTTCTTCTTCGGTAATAAATGTGTGCAGAGGGCACTGTCTCTCCATCTCTCGGAGGTGGTGGCTGCTTCTCTGGGCCTTCAGGACCTAGGTGGATGTCGCTACTTCAGGCCTTGGGACAAATATTCCTTCCTGTGGACAGCCTTCCCTTGAACTCTCAAGACTGAGTGGACAGCTGTCTCAGTCCGTTTTCTGTGGTAAGACAATGCCACAGACTGGCTAAGTTATGAAGGAAAGAGGTTTATTTTGGTTCTTGATTCTGGAGCTCCCAGGTCAAAGGCCACATATGGCAATGGTCTTTTTGCTGACAGGGTCCAAAGGTGGCACAGGGCCTCACATGGCAAGAAACAGAGGCCCATGTGTGTGCATGTGTGTGTGTGAGAGTGTGTGCGTGTGTTCTGGTTCCTCTTCCTCTTCTTAGGGGGTGATCAGTCATTCAGTCATGGGGGCTGTACCCTGATGATCTTATCTAAGCCTAATCACCTCCCACAGTCACCTCTAAACACTGCAGCTGGACTAAGTTTCCACCTTCTTAGTACTTCAGCCTGGGGACTCAATTTTAGCACATGAACCATTGGGAGACACTCAAGACACATCCAAACCGCAGCGGTAGCCTGGGGTCCGATGTGTTCTCTTGCACCTTGATTTATGCTTGCCCATCATAGTCCCAAAGCCACCCACTGGACTGTGAGCCCTGGAAGGCAAAGACTGTGCCCGGCCTGCTTGCCGGGCCTTGTAAAGATGCGATGATGGGTGAGTGGGGACTTTATTGGATTTGAGGGCAGAACCAATAGAAGTCAGCAGATTTTGTCTCAAAAGAAGGAAGAGCACTGCGGCCTCAGACTCTGAAGGCCACGAGTCAAGGCTCATGAACTCCCTGTCACTGAGCATGCGCGCGGCACTGCCGGTCGGCCCAGGTCCGAGGTGCTGTGGGGGGTGGGGGGGTGCGAGTATTAAATGGGCGGGGCTGTCAAGGAAGACTTGCTGCAGGGGCGCCGGGTGCTGGGGGAGCGCAGGCCCCTCCGTAGAGGGAGGAGAGGGTCCTGGAGCTGGCTAGAGCACAGGCCCCAGGGAAGCAGCCCGCATTTTGTTCTTACTGAGACTTCAAGCTGGGCTCAAATGTCTGCCTTTCCTGACCTTCTTTATCTCCCTCTCCTGCTCAGAACACATTGTTCCTTCCTTTATTGCCATTCTTGTCCCTCTTAGTGCAGTCATTAATTAATTACATGTCTCCCATCTCACTGGAACCTCCTGGAGTACAGGGACTGTGTCTTACAATTATTTGTATCTCCGACATCTACACCTGTGCCGCTGAACAATAGACTAAAGGGGGATCTTTCTTGAAGACAAAGCACTCGGGCCCTGCTGTACAAACAAAGACCATAGCTGAAGAGAATTCCAAGAACAATTTAGTATTAAACTGTATGACTCTGCTGGTCGTGGTGGCACATGCCTGTAATCCCAGCACTTGGGAGGCTGAGGCAGGAGGATCGCTGCAAGTTTGAGGCCAGCCTGGACTACAAAGTGAGTTCAAGGCCAGCCTGAGCTGCATAGTGAAACCCTGCCTCAAAAAGACAAAAACAAAACAAAACAAAACAAAACAAAACAAAAAAACTGTATGATCCCTGAGGGGATCCCTAATTTTGAGTCTGCCTCTGAAGGCTTTGAGGGAAGAACAGAAGAGAGATGCTCTAGTCCCGTGGCTAGAATGTTTGTGCTTGGTGGGCATGGCCTTTGCTCGTGGCTATATCCCATGCAGCTTGAGTACTGCCTGGCAGAGGCAGGTGTTCCTGGAATGGAAATCCTTTAGTCATAGCTGCTGCCTCTTCCTTCTCCTTCCTTGTCAACTAGAAATGGTATTTATGACGAACTTGTTCTCATTACAGCAAATTTCAGTGGGAGGGACTTACACAGAATCAAAAAATCCCCATACACCAGTTTTCTAGGCACAAGTTCAGAGGGCTCTATACTTGGTCTAAGGCTGTTGCTGTCTTGAAATTCTTGGGTGTGCATGTGCATGTGCGTGTGTGTGTGTGTGTGTGTGAGAGAGAGAGAGAGAGAGAGAGAGAGAAAGAGAGAGAGAGAGAGAGAGAGAGACAGAGACAGAGACTGGGGATTGGACCCACGGCTTTTGCACTGAGCTATATCCCCAGCCCTTTTTTGTTTTGAGACAAGGTCTTGTTTCACTACGTTGCCCAGGCTGGGTTCGAACTTGTGATTCTCCTGCCTCAGCCTCCCAGAGTGCTAGGATTATAGGTGTGCATTACCATGACAGGCAACCATCTTGAATTCTTAACAGTTTTGAACAAGGAGGCCTGTGTTTCCATTCCGGGACACTTCCTGCCCTGGCTCAGGAAGTTGTGTATCTAGTTTTGGTCCTAGATACCCACCTGGAAAGCTGGTTTGCTGTGTGCAGGGCTGTGTGCGGGCCACAGGGATTCTGGGCTGCCATTTGGGATTTGTGGTATTTATCGTCTCCTCTTTTGGCCTGGCCCCAATCTGCAGCTGCTGCTGTTGCCGGACCTGAAGTGACCTTGGGCAGTGGCAAGCTGCCAGGGACCTCGCACCTCTTATCTCTGCTCTGCGGTTGTTACTGGCATGGGGAGGGCTCTCTCCTTACCAGTTGGACACTATGGCACACTTCACAAAGAGTGGTCTCATTAGTGGGGCTCTCCCAGGAGCTTCCTATGCCACGCTCTCAAGGAATTCAGGGCATTTCCTTGCTGTGGTTGGAGGACATAAGCAACACCCTCAGAGGACCTTTGGCTGATACCAGGTATTTCCCAGCTCTTTAGGGCTAAACCAGATGATTCTTCTGCCTGCATAAGTTTACTGATAACAAGAGCCTCTTGGGGAGCGATTTTTCTCTCCCAGTGGTTCAAGAACCTTGGTCTTGGCGGGTGAGCCCTCCTGCAGTGCTGTGAGCCTCTTTATTTCTCTTAGGGACACCAGAGTTTTCGTGCCTTCAGGGTCCCCGGTGCCAGAGTCTGGAACGGGTGTGTCTTTCCACCTACGTCTTTCCATCTAACAGACCTACCCCTGTCACAGTGAGGTAGGATGGGTTGGCTGTGGTAGAGTCACGCAGTCCTGAGGAAAGCCAGTTTGCCCTGTCTGCAGTACACAGAGATAGGTGGCCGGGCTTTGGGAAGGGACTCTGAAAACCACGTATGTGCTGGCCAGCTCTTGCACGTCCCTGTTTCCTGCTGCTCAGAATGGAGCCAGAGGGCCTTAAGAGTGGTGGGCAGTGCTTGTAATCCCAGTGCTTTGGTAGGCTGAAGCAGGAGAAAGTTTGAGCCTTGTCTGGGAAACTTAGTGAGAACTTGTCTCAAAATAAGAAAACGTTAAAAAAAAAAGAAAAAGGAGTGTGTGTGGGGTGCTGGGTATGTAGCTCAGTTTGAAGGCACTGGGCTCGGTCGCCTTGCTGGGGGGTTTGGGGGGTCTTTGGAAGGCTGCCTCTTCGATTTCCCTATGTGCCTGCGGGTGTCCAGAGAGCAGCTAGGCACTGGCGTCTCGGGCATCTCTGTGTTGTTCCCTGACCTCTCCTGGTATGACTCCCTCAGAGAAGAGATGAATATCAGATTTTTAAAGGTAGCTCACTGTCATTCTTAGCCTTTGCAACTGACCTTTGGAAAACTAAAAATGGGTATTCAAACTAATGATTAGGGAGGTAAAATTTTACAACTTCAAAGTCAGCGTCATCATCAGAATTGATTTTTGTCTGTAAGATATTGTTGATTTTATCTTTAATACACTGCCAGAAGTGGCAGGGACACCTAAAGTCATTCAATCCACTCCCTCATTTTAAAGACGGAAAACTGAAGCCCAGAGAGGCAGGGTGGCTGCCCAAGGTCACACAGGTCTTCAGGAGCAGAGGTAAGAAGGCTGCCTTCCTTTTAAGGCCCTGCTCACTCTCCAACATCGAGTTTTTAAGAAACTTTGGTTATTAACTATCCTTTCCTTGGATTAAAGATCTGAGGAGTAACTAGAACAGGGCCTGGTACCTTTTCAGGACATTGGCAGTATGGCCTCGGTGAGTTTTATGGGGTTTTGTCCCCTCATTTTATCACTCATTCATCACCAATGCTATGTTGAGCAACTGTCTAATGCTAGCCCTGGGGCCAGAACCTGGAATTCCAAGTGGAATCACACCGGTCTTCACCCTCAAAGGCAACTTGTGCTGAGAGAGAGAGAGAGAGAGAGAGAGAGAGAGAGAGAGAGAGAGAGAGAGAGACAGAGAGACAGAGAGCCAGAGAGAGAGAGAGAAGCAGAGATAGAGAGAGAGAGAGAGACAGACAGACAGAGAACGTGTGCATGCGCATGCGTGTGAAACTCTCAAACAAGAAGCCTGCTCTGCAGTGTCATTTACAAGAGATTACTTGGCTTTAGCTGCGACACCTCCTGCTATTCTCACTGCTTGGAGAGCTCTGGCCCCAGGAGTCCAGAGGGTTAGCAGTCCCCGCATCTCATCTGGCAAGGGGTCTTATTTTGCTAAATTTCAGGCCAGAGATGGTGGCTGATTCACTGGGCCTAAACACTGGCTAAGTGGCTGATGGAGGAGTCTAAGCAAAGAGCAGATGACAATGCGTGTAAAGTCACACCCACGCACCCACGCACGCACCCACTCACACACACGCATGCATACCCTATGCACAGGCAATCCTAGGAGCACAAAAACATCCATTCTAAATGATATGATCCTCATTTTTCACATGAGAAAATTAAGAACCAGAACAATTTAACCATCTGCTTAACTAGCTAATCCAGATGCCTACTGGATTCTTTAAACCATTTAAACTTTTAGTTGGTTTAGGAACTGAAAAATCGGAAGAGTAGAAATGATTTCATCCAAAATGTCACTGGTCCTAAGATAAGACATCTTGGAAAGACATCAAGGTGGCTGCCGTCTCTTATTTCTCCATAGAATCCTGCAACCTCTCAGCTATCATGGATGATTCCAAGCGACTGAAAGACAAATCAGATCTTCCCAAATGCCAGTTGCTCCCTCTGCCAGAGGGCTGAGCCCCAGCATTGGGGCTGAGCCAGGTGGAAGGCAGACCTCCCCTCTCCTGGCATCTGTGGGGAGCCCTCAGGAGCCTGAGGATGTGTTTAAAGCCCATGGCTGCACCAGGCGATGTTTCGGGTTAAACATGGGATTATTGTTCTCCCTTCAAGCCCAAGCATGAAAGCAGCTCCAGGGTACCCTGAGGTGCCTGAGGTTTTGATGCTGGGGACCCTCCTCACTCTGTATGTAATGCAGCCCATCCCCAGACCTTGAATCTGGCTTAGCCCAACTTCCCTCGATGAGGCCCTTCCAGTGTACTTCTGCCAAGAGGCCCTCCAGAAATACAAGAGCACCATGTCCAGCGTGGACAGGGCTGCCTTCGTGTACAAATGGCCACGCTCCTGCTCATCTGCTCTCTCTGGACAGCTGCATGGAGGTCTCGGCCTAAGGTCTGCTGGGCCCGGGCCTGCCATCCTCAGTCAGCACGTGGCCTTCCTCGGCCAGGGCTGTGCAGGCTTCGTCTGCTCTGGAAAGGGAGGGGGATGCTCCTGGAAGAGCAAATTCCCCAACAGGGAAACCAAACCCCCAAACTCTGGAGCAGATCTCAGTAGGGCTGTTATCTCCCTGCCCTAGGGGGCTTTTCACCCTGGAACCTGGAAGCCTAGAAATGTTTGAGATTTCCTACCTGTTGCCTAGGATACTCCACCATATACAAACCGTCTTTCCCCAGGGGCTTGGTGAGCCACCCCTGGGTGGGCTCTGCACTACTTCTTTTTTTTTTTTTTTTAATGTGGGTGCCAGGAGTCAAACTCAGGACCTTGTGCTTGCCAGGCAGGCGCTTATGCCACTGAGCTATCTCACCGGCCCTGCACTACTTCTTCAGTCCTCCTGTCTCAACATCAGTTTTAACCAGGAACAAGAATTTTCTAGGAATTTGAAAATAGCTGAACCATCAGGCTGCCAGCTGGGCCTGATTTGGGGGGCTTGATTCTGGGGATTCAGAAATGGACCCATTTAACATGTGCACACACACACACACACACACACACACACACACACACACACAGAGAGAGGCAGTCGGTGCCAGCAGCCTGTGGTTGGGTGGGTAGGGCTATGAAGCGATCTACAGGTGGGGGCAGAAATCAGCTCCAGTGTCAGGCCAGGCTGATCGTTAACCACAGGTCCTCAGGCTCAAGTCTGGCTGGGAGGCCGGGGGTAGGTGGGGATGGCTGCAGCGCAGCTGGAAAGCTCTCAGGGCAGAGTGTGACCCCAAAGCCCCCGACGTAGCCTCTGGAGGTCTGAGCATCATTTGCCTGGACTGTCCCCTAATGAGCTCCCCAGCACATGGCCCTCCCTTTCATCCACTCAGCAACATTTGTATTCAGCAGAGTAATCCCAGGAAAATGATTCTTCCACTGCCTGCCTAACTGGATGAGCAAAGCCCCTAGGGGTTGTTTAGAAAAGCATAGAAAAGATCTCAAGAATGTGACCTGACCCGAGATGTACAGGAGAGAATAATGGGAGCCTCTGCTAGGTGTTTGGGGATGAAGTGCGCACCTTAGGGTGGGTGCGTGGTCTTTAATGGGTCCTATTCCTTATACAGGGACAGGGGTGCAGTCTCAACCCAGGAGGAAGAACAAAGGGGAATTAAGCTGCTGTGCAGTGGGCCAGGGAGCTGGGCAGGATGTGTGCAACGAGAACAATTTACACCCCCTCAATACAGTCATGACTCGGAATGAATACTTACGCTTGGACCATGTGTATGTTTGTGTGTGTGCATGTGTGCATGCGTGTGTGGGGTGAGGGGGAGAATCATTATTTTATTTGATGCCCTGAAAGAGCAAGGAAGCCGTTTATCCTGTACACTGGTGAGAAGATCTAGAAAAGACCCCAGCTTGAGTTATCCTGCCCATCACCCTGCCTCTCCTGCACCAAGACCAATAACAGCATTGGACTAGAGCCCCACAACATAATCAGACTTTGCGAAACAAATGGCCAAGGATGCTGGTGTGTCGCAGATTACTTAATTAGGAAGTTAATGGAGGAGGGAAGATCACACCAGGGGCTGATGACTTTCAATTGCTCAGAAGTGTGGAGGACACCTGGACGACACTCCTTGAAAGAAGAGCAATTATCTCCGTTTTGGCTGAACCTGGCCATATTTCCATGTACTGATATGTACAGAGCTGGCTAGGACTTTTCCTTATCCCTTCAATTGGCTTTAAGCAATGCAAATCGGTCCACCCAAGGTGTTGATGTGTGGTCTTTGAAGCAAGGTGACAGGTCAGTGTTTCCCCACCCCTGTAGCTCCCAAAACACATGTGTGAGCCAGGCGGGATGGAGAGCCGTGCTCCACGCTGTCAGCTGGGATCGAGCCTCAAAAAAGAGGCTATGACTTCCCAGGGCGTAGAGATTACTCATCAGAGCTGAAGCACCGACCTCAAAACATTAGATACTACCTTGAACTGTGTCATGCAGATTACTCCTTCTGCATATCCTTCCCTCTGCATACTGCAAAGGTGACTTCAGGCCATCTACCTAGGCCAGCTCACGGCACTCACGTACTTCCCGCCACTCTCACAGTCACTCATCCCCGAGCGTATCTGTAGTTATGGGGAGCCAAGGGAATCCTAAATCCAGCCAGGATGGTGGTTACCAGAACAAAGGCCACAACCCAGGACTGAACCTGGGTTTTATTATTTCTCGAGGAGGGGAGTGGCTCAGGGATGAGAGACTCATTCTCAAGGCTCCATCCCAGCCGACAGCGTGGAGCACGGCTCTCCATCCCAAGGGCTCACGCATGCTTCTTGGGAGCTACAGGGGCGGGGAAACACAGGCCTGTCGCCTTGCTTCAAAGACTACACATCAGCACTTCGGCTGGACTGATTTGCATTGCTTAAAGCCAATTGAAGGGATAACGAAAAGTCCTAGCCAGCTCTGTACATATCAGTACATGGAAATATGGCCAGGTTCAGCCAAAATGGAGATAATTGCTCTTCTTTCAAGGAGAGTTGTCAAGGTGGTCCTCCACAAGAAGGCCTGGGGTTTCCCTAAAGCAGAGAAAGATACTCGTACTGAAGAGGTGGAAATACAGTCACTCCAAAGGACAGTCACGCACCTGAGGGTGAGATCTAAGGATGATAAGATAGAGGGAGGACCCTGCTTCCATGCACCACCCTTCCTAGTAGCAAGAGTTCTGCTAGTGCCAGCCCGAGGCTGGAGTTCAGGGCAGAATCTCTGTGGTTACTTTACAAGGATCAGCAGCAAGGACATTATCTTCGGAGGTGTGGGGGTGGGGGGTAAACGACAGGCCTGGGCCTTTGCCGCAGGTCGCGATATCCGCCAGCCTCGCATGGGCCTCAGATGGTCAGGGCCAAAGGCAGAGAGATTTCGGTCGCTCTTCAGGCTGTACAGTTGGTTTCCAGAGCTTCTTGATGAATTTATTTCCCAATAATTATCCCAAACTCCTAGAATCAGGCCTGGCACAGAGCAGACACTCTATAAATCTTTGTCGACTGTATCGATCATTCATACATAATGAGAGAACTTCTCTGCCTTAGTAAGCAGAGCCCAGACACCTCCAGAGTTTTTCCAGTGACTTAAAATTTCAGGGTCCTGGAGTTACTTGTCATTATCAAACACTGTGGAAAAGCATTAGTTAGGTCATTGTAGAAAATACTAGTTATAATATGACCTTTTCATTTTGCCTCAGATCTATTCTATTTGCTGATAAGCAACACTCATTATAAAAAATAACACATTTTTCAGAGCTCTTTTTGTGTTCACATGTGAATATAACATTTGATTTTGCATTGTCTTTGAGTTTGTGGAGGGTACTGCATTTTCTATTCCCATTTTACAGCTGAGCATGTTGAGGCTGAAGGTGCCACCACATACACACAGCTGTGAAGGAACTTTCTGGATTTCATCCCCATGCCTTTCTAGTGCCCAGGCTGGGGAAGCCGAGTCATCAAAATGTTTACTTTGCCTTTGTTCCACCAAAGGAGAGATGGTCTCCATGGAATCTAGTCTTCATGGAAATAAGCCAGATGCAGGCCCTGAAGAACTCTGCAATTACCCAGGAGAGGGTGTAATTTGAGAAACTCAGCCGGGGTGGGTTTTATTCTGGTAATCTCACTCGTGATGAGCTCTACTATTAGCAGACCAGACTAGACTGTGTATAGGAACCACATGAAGGTGTTCCCTGTTTTGTCCAGCAGCTCAGGGTACCGTTTGTGCTCCAGGCAATGCTCCCAGGGTTCTGGGTCTATGGCCATCTTTCTGTGACCGCAGAGTGAAAGCAACACATCTATGACAGTCCTGGAGGTGACTCCCTCCCCACCCCCATCACCAAGTCCTGGGCAGGCTCCTGCCCCACAGCGAAGCCCTTGCCCCACGGCGAAGCCCTGGTGGAGCCTGTTCCCCTGCCCGGACTGCCTGCAGTGATTTGCAGGTGGAGGATGTTCATTTCAAGGGCCAGACCTGCCAGGCTGAACTGTAATTCAGAATGGGAAGCTCAGTGGCCTCCTGGAAACAGCACAGATATTTCACCTCTGATTTTCCCTACAGTGTGCTGAGCTTTTCATTCCAGTTTCCCGCCTGTGAGCTGGGTGACGGAGCTTCAGGGCGGTGTGCTCACTGTGATGCCCACAAAATGCCAAACATCTCTCCGCCAAAATGAATCCCTGCTACATTTTTTTTGTGTGTGGGGGTACCGGGAGACGACCTCAGGACCTCGCACTTGCCAGCAGGTGCTTGTGCCACTGAGGAATATCACTGGCACTTTTTTTCCTCTATGTGGGTACCAGGAGTTGAACGCAGGACCTCGTGCTTGCCAGCAAGCGCTTGTGCCGCTGAGTGATATCACCGGCCCTTTTCTTCTTTTATGTGGGTTCCGGGAGTTGAACTCAGGACCTTGCACTTGCCAGCAGGTGCTTATGCCACTGAGCTATCTCGCCGGCCCTACATTTTTTTTTTAACCAACCATAGTTTTATCCTTGTTGGCGTCTTCCCTCCTTATAGGTAAAATTTACTGAGACACCGGGTCACAGAATTGTCCCTGCTTCTTTATAGCATCCAATCTAGAGTGTGCTCCCACTTTCTTATCCTCCACCAAATCACCCAACTAAACCCAAATTCTGTCACAGATTTCCCTCACTCCTTCTCCCTACGGCCCCTGGTGCACATTCACCCTCACTGCAGCCAGCAGTAACCCACCTTGTTCCCCTGCATGTGTGTGCTTGCTGGTCTCTGCTGCAGGGTGCTGACCTCTGTCCAAGGGCCCACAGTTGGTGAGTGAAGACAGGATTCAAAGTCAGGAATCAGCTTTTCTGTTTCCGGAGCTTGTGTATTGCCCCATGGGACCTCCCATCTAAAAGAGTGGAAAGGGGCCTCAGCACTGGAAGGTGTCCATCCCCGGAGGGACGGTCCCCCTTGGAGGGAAATCAGAGCTTTGATGTCCACTTGTGGTGGCCTGGCTGGTGGCGTTACACTCTTTACTTTTCATATGTTTAGAAATGATCTTGACTAGGGGCTGCGTTCTACTTGTGGACCATTTGAAAGAGGAGACAGTGAAATCAAACATCTCTCATCTGTCACATGGCCATGTCCCTTGGACAAGCCAGTAGGCTTGGTGATGCCCATTGCCTACACAGTGACTGACTCACCCACCCCCATGGCTTTACCCTCTTGGTGCCTGGCACATCAAGGTTGCCATGTGTTCTGTTGGCAAGGACAGCTGAAACCTCTTTCCCAGTGTTGTCCTTTGTTCCCGATGATGTCTCCAGACAGTGTCCTTGCTCCCTGCAGGATATGGCCTGAGAGTTAAGGAAATAACTAGCTGTTCTCACAGACGCCATGGGGCCCCGCAATCCATGTTCTTGATGGTTTTTTACCTGCAGCCCCAACCTTCAAGCATCTGGCACCCATACCAATTACTGTGGTCATTCCCATTACCAGAGCCATCTGTAAAAGACTGGTTTATGCCAGGACACTTTTTATATTTTGCTCACTCTCTTCTCCCATTGGCATTAATCTGGGGTCTCCTCATCTACTGTCCCCCCCCCCCATCCTGCCTCCTGGAACACTTTCTCTCCAACAAAGATGCTTTGGAAAGCTGGCTGGAGTTTGCTGATGTGCCCCACTGGCATCTGTCCCCAGCAGGAGGGACGGGCAGTCCTGTGCGGTGGCCTCAGCCAGCACCGACTGGAAGCAGGAGAACTAGAGATCCAGTGGCTTCCAGGCACTTACCTGTTTACAGGAATTTCTCTGCCATGAAGATCACGCTGAACAATTTTTTTTTAGCCCAGAATTAATCTTTTCTTTAGAAAAAATATGCAGATTAGAGGGTCTACAAGTCTGAGTTCATTTTAAAGGTAAAACCTCCAAAGCATGATAAATAATTTACAATGATTTGACTCGAGCAAACAGTGTGGTAACTAAAGTATTGTCATCCGATTCAACCAATTTGTTGTCTGTTTAGTTCTACTCCGTACTAGTCTCTGGCGAGGTTGAGAGACAGAGATGAACGAAACCGCTTCTGTATTTTGAGGAGTCACCATCCAAGAGGACAGTTGGCATAGACCCGTCAGAATAAAGCCACCATAATGATGACGGTTTTCAGGCTCCAGGCTCTGGTTGAAAACGTTGAATTTTAAAAAATGAGCATTGTTGGGCCGGTGAGATGGCTCAGCGGTGTAAGCGCCTGCCTGGCAAGCGCAAGGTCCTGAGTTCAACTCCCGGTACCCACATACGAAAAAAGGGCCAGTGATATCGCTCAGTGGCACGGGCGCCTGCTGGCGCGCGAGGTCCTGAGGTTGACCCCCGGTACCCACAAAAAAAAAAAAAATGAGCATTGTATTTCCACACCAATTTCAGCGAAAATGGTGAATAGGCAAATAAAAAAACATTGTCACCCAGAGCTGTCGTGAAGAGGAGCAGGACTGGGGAGTTAGCTACACTTCCTCATCAGCTTCAGGCAGCATCTAACTGTGACCTCCCAGGGCTGAGGCCTCTCACAGTCATTATCAGGGGCTACTTGATTGCGACTTGTGTGTAACAGTGATGGAAGGGGTTGGGCCCTTCAGGTCACCCTGTCGACTTTTAAAGATTTATTGCTATTCAGATAGTAGTTGATTATAGCTCTTCCCTACTAAAAATGTCCCTTCTGTGCCATGCCACCAACTTCTGAATGAAGTTCTTTCATCCTCCCCAGAAAGCCCCGCTGGTCCACTCCCTGGACTCCAATCAGGAGACCTGCCCGGTGGTCTGGGCCGCCTTTCCTTGGCCCTTGCTGGTCCATCTTGCTGCAGTGCCACCCTCATTTTTTAAATGAGTCTGAACAGGTGCACCCTTCAGGCAGCTACACTTTGGTCTGCTCTGCCACTCTTCCCTGAACACCTGAAGGTGGCTGCCACCCTTTACTCCTTGCGGGACAAGGAGGCCTGGAGGCCTCCTGGTGGCCCTCCATTCTGTCACTTGGTCTCACAGGATTGTCTCTCTATCAGGTCCTTGGAGGAACACAGGAGGGCAGGGCTTGGTGCCCCGAGGGGTAACCCAGAGGGTCCCTCAAGAGCAGCCCTGTTGCCTTCAGGGTGTGATTTGTGGAGGGAGTCAGAAAGAAGGTGCTCCTTTCATTTCTTTATCAGGACGCCTCCAAACACTGAGCAGAATCTCTCCAGCTACTTTGGGTAGCATTTTTCACTGTGCAGAATAAATTAATTCAACTTCCTTTTCTTTTTATGCAAAGCAGTAAATCAAAATGGGGGGAAAAGGCTCTCTGTGACCTCTTGGTTCTCTGGGAAAAGAATAACCCGGCCGCAATCCCAAAGAGGGGAAGGAAAATGTTTTGCAAGCTGAGTTCAGTTCAGTTTTGTACAAAAATGGATTATGACCCGTGCACACATTTATATGCTTTTGTTCGTGTTCGTGTGTACGTGTGACAGTGCTGCCCGTGTGTGGTGCGTGTCCACGTCTGTCCCTGTCTCTGGAGTGTACAGCTAGAATCCTGAGGGAATGCCCAGGCCAGCCCTTCACTGTAGGAAAGGAGGCAGACTCTCAGGGGACGGAACTTACTAAGTGACATAGGGGTCAGGAGCACCCCGACTTATTCTCTGCGTGTGTGTGTGTGTGTGTGTGTGTGTGTGTGTGTGTGTGTGTGCGCGTGTGGTACTGAGGATTGAAGCCAGGGCCTTGCCCGTGCTAGGCAGGTGCTCTACCACTAAACCACCAATTTAATTTTGAGATAGGGTCTCGCTAAGTTGCCCAGGCTGGCCTCAAACTTTTGATCCTTCGGTCTGCTCCTCCTGGATGCCGGATTACAGGGTGTACCACTGTGCCTGGTCTTCAACTCATTCTTGTAGAAAGGAAGACACAGCAACCTTTGGAAGGATGCTGGGCTCTCCCTGCTAGCACACCACTAAGGGTGTGCCCTGGCACGGGGGACCGCGGCACACTCGGCCAGCGTGGCCTCGGGAAGGGCTCTGAACAAAATTGCTCCTTGGCCTCTGCTACTTCAGCAAAAGCAGAAACTGCACTGCCACCCCACCTCCAACGCTGGCTCCAGCTACTTCCGGAAAGGCCTTCTGCCTTCCTGTCTGCACACCAAGCTCAACCCTGAAGGAGGCTCATTCTTTTCTGGGGCCACTGCTTTCCTCTCCCGTTTGTCCCTCGCCTTCCCAAAACACAGAGGAAACCCGAGTCCCATCACTGCATTGTCTCTTGGCGTTTTCTCCTGAGAACACCCACCAGCCTTGGGTGGGAGGACTTTAAATCAGCCTTTTGCTGATGAGGACTCAGGGCTCAGAGAGGGTGAGAGATTTGCTGAGCCTAGCTGTTGTTGGCACCCCAGCCTGCTAGCTGTGCAGACTCGGGCTTCATGCAAGACGGAGGCTTGACGGGGTCCTGCAGGCTTGGCTCAGGCTGAGGAAAACACCATTTCGGTCTCCGCCAGTCCCAGGGCCTGCAGAGATGTGCCACGTGGGGGCAGGCAGGCAGAAAGGAGGTCCAGGGTAATTCTGAGATTTTTCCCAAACCCCTTGGGGTTCCAGAGGTAGTAGCTAAGTCAGCCTGCTAAGGGCCAGGCCTGTGCACTGTGCTTGCACGAGCACCGTCCTATCTGACTGACATGACAGGCAAGCCAGGCGCAGGGCACGCAATCCCTTCTGTAGCAGACGGAGCCAGGCTGGTGAGATAAATGCCCGAGGGGACCAGAGATGCCTCCGCTCACTTATGAATACATAGTGGCATCTATGTGGATCACGCCTCCCTTCGTGACAGGAAGGGAGAGACTGAGGGTAACACACAGCGACAGACTGTTAAGACCCGGCTAGAGGTTGGGGTTGGTGGAAAGGAAGCCAGGTGGGTCTGCAGCAGAATTACCAGTGCGGTATTCCTATAATCTGACTTCCAGGGCACCCGAGACTGTAGTGGGGACCCAGCAGCCCAGCTAAGGGGAGATGGTGGCATGGAGAGGAGGGTGGGTGTAAAGCAGAGGAGCTGACGCTGGTGGGGGAGTCAGAACATACTGACTCTGGTCTAGCTGTGCCAACCTGCCCCCTTCCTCTCCCCGGGCTGGGTGGGACAGGTAACATCCACAGACAACCTGCCTGGGAAGACACGGTGATTTCTGGGCCAGACGTGCTGTTTAGCACCCTGCTGTGTAATTATAACGTGCGCAGCAGGCGGCTGGGCTGTGGAGGGCCTGGCACTCCGCTCTGTCTGTGGCGAGGGCCGCCTGGTCTGGCATGCAGTGGCCCCTCCCTTCCCGAAGAGAGGATGTTCTCATAGTTTCATTCCCAGGGAGCTGAGCTGTGGGAGAAATGCCCGAGTCTGCTGGGTGCACGCAGGGGTCAGACCCTCCTTGGGGCCTTGCCTGGGAGCCTTCCCCCAGCAAAGGCCCAGCACTCTCCCTTGCTAGTCAGCTGAATTTCTGGCCCATGAGCCCTAGTAGCTGAAGGGCATCGTGCCAGGGCCTCCGGACCACAGCAGGTTTGGCTCCAGGTGGCATCAGAGTTTTGAGTTGGCCTCCACTGTGGGGTCATAGAAGGAAGCATTTTGTGGCAGGGCCACCCAGTAAGGTACCTGGGTGGGCAGTTGAGCCTGGAGCCGGGGGAGTGAATGATCTCCTGGGGAGGCCACAGTGGGCTTTCTGACCTGAGCGCAGACAGTTCCTTCCAGCTGGGGGCCCCGTTTTTCTGAGCCTTCTTTTCTAAGGAGCTCCCCACAACTTTCAGCTTCTGCTCTGCAGGCTGTGGAGTCTGAACAGCCTGCTCAAAGTGGCCTGGGAGCAGCTGGATGGGGAGTAGGGAAGAGGACTGAGAAGAGGGAGAGAAAGCGCACAATGGAGGAAGTGGATTATATGGAACTAGGGTGGTGGCACCAGAGAGGGATCTGGCCCAATCCTAGGGCTCTGGACACCTGAGCACCCCAGGACTGTGTTCTCAGTGTGGCAGTTTGGCGGCCCTAGGAAACGAAAGACAATTAAGAATTTAGGCATTTGGGCTAGGCAGTCTCTTTTGTGCCCCTGCTCCCAGCCCAGCCTTCTCGAAAGTACCCGATTCCTTCTCCAGAGTGCAATTCAGACCTGAGAGCTGCTCCTCCAAGCTACGTGGACTTTGGCAGATTTGGCTACATTTTAAGATGCTTGGTGCAGCTTCTCATTAGGCAGGGGAGAGAGTCCCAGGAGACCATCCTAACTACCCCTAGCCAGTGTTTATACTGACAGGGAGACCATAGCCGGGGAGGAGGAGCACTGTGGTCCTGAGACTCCTGGGCAGGATGCAGACTTGTGGCTATGAGTCCAGGGCGTTTTGCCATGAGGGATCCTATCCCTCTGCAATGCCTGGCTGATCTAGATCTTTGGTGGGTGGGACAGAGGCCAGTATTTACAGCTGCTTCTTAAAGCAGGATTCTGTTTGCTGAAGGCCTCAACCTACTATGGAGGTGGCATGGACTCTACAGCCCTGGACGCTCAGCCCTGAGTATGGGTTGCCAGTTCCCCACATCCTGGGAGCTCAAAATGCTTCTGCTGAAATGCAAAAGGGGGAGCCCCCAGAAGTGGAAAACAGGCTCCTCCCTCTTTCTGCTGGTCTTGCAGCTGTGGTTAATCACGTGCCCCCAAGCCTCAGGGTGTCCCATTTGCTTGGTGAAGGGGTTGAATGGATGCCTGAAGGCTTCAGGGCAGCGCTCTCTCTGTCTGTCTTTCTGTCTCTTTCTCTCTTTCTCCACTGTAGGACTCCCAGGCAAGAATTTGAGCAAACTGAGTCCTTTCTCCTACTTTCTCTGAGGATAAAACTTGTAGGCCAAGGGGAAACCCAATTACTGCGCCCTTTTTCTTTTTTGAATTACTCCCTAATCTATCTATTTAAATAACAACCTCCAGCAGGATCCTTAATAAATGGGCTTTAATCAAGGGAATTACCAAAGTGATTCACCCTCCCTCAGGGCAGATATGCAATTTATCTTTCAGCAAAGGGCACAGTGACTTAATACAGGAGCTAAGAACAATGGCCATTAGTCTCATCTGTCCCCTTGAGAAAGAAGACGCATTCCATGTTAGTGCCCTGGGCTCTGACCCCATTAGACACTTCTCTGCTGGAGCCCCCCGTGGTGACATCTTAACTGAAATGGAGCAGGGAAGGGGGGCTCACTGTGCTCCAGGGTCCAGGAGGGGCGGGCCACAGTGACCTCTCTTAATCCTGGAGACAGCAGGGCTGAGAGCCTTAGGGCTGTGGAGAGCTGCTCTGGCTCTTCATCTTCCTTCTTGTTACTTGCTCCGACGCCTTCCAGGCACTGCAAAGAAGAGGATGCTCCCAAGCTCAGGGGAGTGCTCCCCTAGTTTGCTAAGGCTGTGCTCTGGAGATGTCCAAAGATGGGGTGGGAGTCATATCCCTGGGGGTTAGCACCTGGCCCCACAGTGGCTGCTGCCCTACAAAACTGAATCAGGGCCAAAACATGGCCAGGAATATGGACTTGAACCCATTTTTTTTTTTTTTTTTTCTTCTGGAGGAAAGGGCCGTATTTCTCTCCCTCAACCCAGCTTGGAGAAGGGCTGATTCCTTTCCTAGACTTGTCAGGATTCTCACAGCCCCAGCCCTCACTTGGGCCAGGCCTGGTTTGCCAGCCCCTGTGGGCTTGGGCGTTGTCCCCAGCCCATGGCAGCCCACAGCCCTCTGCTCTGCCTGCCAGAGCCCAGAGGCCAGGACCCCATAAGGGATGTAACAGTAGTGGTGACTAGAACCACAGAGCCCCTTAGAAACTCGTAATCACTTGGCAATTTAAAGCATTCCCAGAACTACAGAATTCTAGAAAAATAATGTCCCACATTTGGAAAAGATTGCTAAGTCATTTGCCTTCTTCCTAGCACAGCGCCTTGAAAGGAAGCATGTCCCTGTGGTAGCCATTCCCAGGGCTTCTCCTGTCCTCCCGGGGTCTCTGAGAGCTCATACTCATGGCGGTTAGGAGAGCAGGAGCGGCATTTCTGGCCTGTGAACTATGAGCAGTTATATGTGTTACACTTCTGAGTGGAGGTGGTGAGACATGTCTGTGTCCCTCCCCAGCATCCTCATCCCCTTCCAAATCCCTCACCAGTGAGTTTGTCAAGATGGCGGAGCCCTGGATCACAGGGCACTAGGGAGAGGAAAGTGCCCTGAGGAGGAGCCTAGGCTACAGAATCTTTCCCAGGCCAGAGATCAACTTGTTAGGGCTTAGGGGCTTGTTGTTATCACAGCATAACCTGAACTGACCTGGAGAATGCTCCCAGCCTGGTTTCAGACCTGTAGGGACTGCGTTTCCCCAAGACAGAGGCTGCTGGGCTGCTTGCTGAGCACAGATGAGTGGAGAGTTCATTTTACCTGCCTGTCACTGAAATCTGCTTCCTCACACTCCCTGCTTCCCACTCCAGGAGGTGAAGTTTGTCCTGGGACATCGCTTGGGGCCGATAACGTCTGTCCTCATCACCTGGAGGGCTGTGCAAACAGTGCTGGGCTCTGGCCTCAGTTTCTGACTCAGGAGGTGCTAAACGTGTCTCCCCAAATTCCTATGTTCAAATCCTAACACCCAACTTGATGTTATTAGGAGGTGGGGGCAGGCTTTTGAGGTGATTAGTCACGAGGGTGAAGCCCTCCTGAATGGGATTGGTGCCCTCATAAAAGAGGCTTCCAAGAGCTCCCTCACCTCCTGCCATATGTGGACACAGTGAGAATCAACGGTCTGCAAATAGGAGGAGGGTCCTCCCCAGAACCAACCATCCTGGCACCCTGATCTCAGATTTCCAGTCTCTGGAACATTCAGAAATAAATTTTTGTTGTTTATGAGCCATATGTGGTACTTTGTTCCAGCAGCAAAGCAAAGAGTAGACAGTAGGTTTGGAGCAGGACCTGGACCTGGAGAGGTATGCCACCCTGCCAGGCCCCAGAAGCACCCTGCTGCACTTTGATCCCACCTTGCCCAGTAACACCGGGCTAAGCTGGCTCTGGCTCTGATCCTCCGTGGGCTGTGAGCCACTACATGCAGGGTCCTGGGCATGACACCAGGCTGGTTGGCGGTAAGTAGGTGCTCAGTGAATGTTTATTAAGTGTGTGGATGCCTAGGGCAAGAGGAATGCCTTATTGTCACCTCTGAAATCTCTTGCTGATCTTCATGAAGAGCCTGGGGGAGCCCTGGCGGTCCTCTGCAGGTTCCAGGGCGGATGGTGGCTCTGGGTGTGATGAAGAGCGAGGAAGTCTCCCTCCAGGGGGCCGAGGTGGGGAGCGCCCTGGCTGGTTGGTTAAGGCCAGCTCGTCCTGCTCCTGTCGAGGAGCTGTGGATGGCTTCCCCTCCTCACAGAGGCCAGCTCTGACTTCTGGGAAGGATTGTGCTGTCTCAAATTTTGCAAACACAGACAGGCCAGCTCATGCTTGGCTGCACTGCAGATGGCACGGCTCCAGCTTCCTGGGGGGTCTGCTGGGCCAGGCCTCAGCCTTTCCCGGCTTTGTTGCCTGGAATGGATGGGTCCCCGCTCCAGATGCCGCCTCCAGTAGCTTGTGCCCGGCTGAAGTCACGGCCGCCTTGCGGCCACCACAGTAAATTATGATTTCATCCCCACTGGGCTGCAGTCCTCAGAGCCAAGCAGGCTGTGACCACGTAGAGCGTGGCAGGGGCAGCCTATCGAGGGGGGCGCCTCTGGACATTAGGAAGGCAGTGTCGCCCTGTCCCTGGGGAGGGCAGACCGTGCCCCTCCCTTCCCCCACCTCCACTGCACCTCCTTTTCTGCTGTTTTCTGTTTGTGTGTTTGTTTATAAATTTTATTATGAAAAGCATTAAACATATTGAAAACTTGAGACAATAGCATAACTCCATACATCCATTACCTAGATTCAACAATTTTAACATTTTGCTATATTTGCTTCATTTATTTTTTTTAAAAAACCTAAGTATGTATTTTAAAGTAAATTATTGACATACATTTTTTACCCTACACACTTCAGGATGAATCTCTGAAGAGATTCTGAGGAGGAGTTATCATGAATATAATCTTATTGTCACATTCCAAAAAAATCAGTTTCTTAATATCATCTAATTGTCTCTATTTATGTTTCTTCCATTCTCACAAAAATGTCTTTGTGATTGGTTTTTCTCAAAGCAGAATCCAAATAGGACCTCCATGTTGTGTTAGGCTGTTACAGCTCTTTTTCATACCAGAAAGTTCTGCTCATTTCTTCCATAGGACAGGCTGATGGAAGAAACCAGGCCAGTCGTGCCGGTCATACCTCGTCCAGGGTCCAGTGATCACCGGCAAGGTGCGGGGAGGGAGACCCGTTTCTGTTCCTCTCAGGCCGTGGTGTCCTCTGCAGACACCAGACACCAGACACTTCTTCAGTGTGAGGTCACTCATGGTTCTTCTGCTCCCTTCTCCTCAAGGGCCCCCTCCCCAGTAGCAGCTTCTGTTCTGCCTTCTCTTGTGCAGCGGCTGTTGTCATCCACGCAGCTGCTGTGGCAGCTGTGACACTGTCCAGACCCCTTCCCCGGCTCCACGCTGGGCTGTAGCTCTGGCTGCGCTGTGCCTTGCTCCCCTCTTGTGCCACCCCTCTCCGGAGCTGGTTTTCAGGCCCGAGGCTCTGGGCGCACGATGTGCGGACAGACAGAACTCAAATCCGACTCTCCAGTTCGGCTCTGGAAGAATGTGTCGAGCAGTGGTGTAAATAGGAGGTGACTTTTTCCCCCTGTCAGTGGGGAACATTAATTTAGAAGTTGATAATATCCTGTGTTTTCAAGGAGGCAAGGAGACAGTGTCTTGCTCTCTTGGAAGAACACAAACTAGACAGACCTTTGGAGAACAAATTGGCAACACCTACCACTATTAAAAATGTCTATGTTTTTCAACCATTCTTTCATTCAACAAATACTTATTGACTCTCTGCTATGTGCCAGACACTATTGTAGATAGAGAGACAGAACCAGGCGGATGAGGTATCTGCTCTTGTAAAAATTATATTTTAGACAATAAACAAATGTGTGCTGTAATTAATAACAAATCCTATGAATAAAAATAAAACAGGACAAGCAGATAGAGTGTAGGGTACGTTGTGATTCTTTCAATCCTTTGGCCTAGAAATCCCACGTCTTTCACAGAAAATATTTACAGTTGCATAGACACACATGTAAGTATTCGTGAGAGCAAAAACTGTGAACATCCTAAGTGCTTAACAACAGCAGAGGTAGCAAATGAATTGTCCGTTTGTACAAATGGATAGTCTGTTGTCATTAAAAAGAATGAGGCAGCTTGACATGCATCAAAAGGAAAGGTCTTTGCCAGGTGTGGTGGCACACGCCTGTAATCCCAGCACTCTGGGAGGCTGAGGCAGGAGGATCACAAATTCCAGCCTACGAACAATTTAGTGACTTAGTGAAACCCTGTCTCAAAGTAAAATATAAAAGAGGCTGAAAATCTAGCTTAGTAGTAAAGCTCTGTGTTTAATCCCCATTACCATGGCGGCGGTGGGTATCTTGGGTACATGTTTTTTTTTTTTTTTTTTTTTTGTGGGTACCGTGGGGTCGACCTCAGGACCTCGCGCACCAGCAGGCACCCGTGCCGCTGAGCGATATCACCGGCCCCTTTTTTGTATGTGGGTTCCGGGAGTTGAACTCGGGCCCTCGCGCTTGCCGGGCAGGCGCTTAAGCCACTGAGCCATCTCACCGGCCCTGGGTACGTTAAAAGTAAGATGTCTTTGATACTCTACACAGAAGACCCCAAAAACTCCACTAAAAAACTGCTAGATTTAATAAGCAAATTCAGTAGTGTAGCTGGATACAAAGTCAATACTCAAAAGTCAATAGCCTTCCTGTACACAAATAACAAACTTACTGAAAGAGAAATTAGGGAAACAATACCTTTCACAATAACATCCAAAAAAATGAAATACCTAGGAATCAACCTCACAAAGGATGTAAAAGACCTATACACTGAAAACTACAGTACTCTGAAAAAGGAGATTGAAGAGGATATCAGAAAATGGAAAGATATCCCTTGCTCCTGGATAGGAAGAACCAATATAGTGAAAATGGCCATACTTCCAAAATTGTTATACAGATTTAATGCAATTCCAATCAAAATTCCAACAGCATATCTCACAGAATTAGAGAAAACAATCCTAAAATTCATTTGGAATCAGAAGAGACCTAGAATAGCAAAGGCAATTCTGGGCAACAAAGGCAAGGCAGGGGGCATCACAATCCCCGACTTGAAATTATACTATAAAGCTACTGTGATAAAAACAGTGTGGTACTGGCAAAAAAACAGACCTGAAGATCAATGGAACAGATTAGAAGATGCTGAAACAACCCCAGACATACTAAGCCACCTTATCTTTGACAAAAGTGCCGAACACATTCAGTGGAAGAAAGATAGCCTCTTTAATAAATGGTGCTGGAAAAACTGGCTGTACACATGCCAAAGATTAAAACTAGACCCATATCTTTCACCATGCACTAAACTAAATTCAAAATGGATCAGAGATCTAAATATTAAAACAGAAACATTAAATCTGCTGGAAGGTAGGATAGGTAAATCCCTTGAAGACATTGGTGTAGGCAAAGACTTTATGAATAAAAACTCAACCGCACGGGAACTATCCCAAAGAATCAATAACTGGGATCTCATCTTATTAAAAAGCTTTTGCACAGCAAGAGAAACCACCAACAGAGTGAAAAGACAACCCACAACGTGGGAAAAAATGTTTGCCAGCTGTTCCTCAGACAAAGGATTACTATCGAGAACATATAAAGAACTCAAAAAAATCAGACCTCCCAAATTTAAAGACCCACTCCAAAAATGGGCATCTGAGATGAATACACATTTCTCAGATGAAGAAATACAAATGGCAAATAAATATACAAAAAAATGTGCAACATCACTAGTCATTTGAGAGATGCAAATTAAAACAACACTGAGATACCATCTCACTCCAGAAAGAATGGCTACTATAAAGAAATCAACTAATAACAAATGCTGGAGGGGCTGTGGGGAAAAAGGAACCCTTCTTCACTGTTGGTGGGAGTGTCGACTGGTACAGCCACTGTGGAAGTCAGTGTGGAGATTCCTCAAAAAACTAGGGTTGGAGGTCCCATTTGACCCAGCTATTCCCCTTCTGGGCATCTTCCCAGAAGAATTAAAAACATCGTACCACAGCGATATATGTGCACCCATGTTTATAGCAGCACAATTTGTAATAGCCAGATCTTGGAAACAACCCAAATGCCCATCAACTGAGGAATGGATAAGAAAGATGTGGTATTTTTATACAATGGAGTACTATTCAGCCATAAAGAAGGATAAACTGGAGACTTTTATAGGTAAATGGATGCAACTCGAGAAAATACTCATAAGTGAAATAAACCAGACGCACATGTGTAAGCATCGTATTGTCTCTCTAGTATGAGAAACTGAAAGAGTAAATAAGATCCAAAATGTACAATAGACACAGTGAATCAAAAAGAAACTGGTCAATAAGAAAGAGAGACTGGAATAGGGAAAAGAAAGAAGGGAAAGGGAAAAAAAATTGTATATATATATGAGATGGTTAAGATAGATACACTACCAGTTTTACTTAGTTCATTGAAGAGTAAGGTTTGAGCCAATAATGTTTGGACAATTGAATGCTAATGTCTGGTATCCTGAATAACTAACTTAAAGATAATAATACGTAATGCATTGACCATTGTTACCCTCCTATTATGTTGTTTTGAAAATTTGTTCTTTGTTTTATTTGTTTTGTTTTTTCTTCTCTTTAAAATAAAAATAAAAAAAAGTAAGATGTCTTAGAATGATATATACAGTAGGATCCGTAGAAATAAAATAATATTTAGATAAGTTTATAGATACTTGGAGAAATGTTTAGAAAGACTGAACACGAAGAGATTAAGGGTGATGCTCTCAGGGAAAGGAGAGAAGAGATTGTAAAATAAGTCTTTTACTTTTTACTCAAATACTCCTTTGCTGTTGGAATTCTTATTAGCACATATGTATGCATTCATGGGTTAAACAAAAACGAAAACAAACCCCATAACATTACGAGAAGATGCTCTGAATCATAGCATGGGGCCCCCCGAGTTTGGACCCTAACAGAGACAGTGACATGGGCACCCAGGTTAGTCACGTAAGCTCTCAGCTGCAGGTTTGGGGCTGAGGGAGAGGAGAAATGAAGTAAGCCCTCCATCCCTAGAGCTCTCAGCAGCTCCTGGGGCCTCAAATTCAGGGCAAAAGAGGCTGGGGAGGGACAGGGAGAAAGGGACCTGACATCCCTGAGGTAGCACTGGGCTGGGGTCACTGCCTGTGCAGAGAGGGTGGTCTTCCTGCACTCAGAGGGCAGGAATCCAGGAGCCAAAGAGCAGTGGTGTGCCCACAGTGACAGGCTGGGACTGGCAAGGTTGAGCTCACAATCCCATCTTTTCGTGAGAATGGCGAGGGCCTGAGCCACCCTTGTCAAGGGCGCTGGTGTTCCATGGAGGGCTGGCGGGCCCCTGCTCCATTCAGAGGGAAAGTGAGGATGCGCCAGCGGAACCAGTGTTGGCCTGGCCCTAGGCCCAGCCCTGGTTCTTGATCCTGAGCTGTGGCAGCTTCCGGTCTGCCAAATGAGAGCCCTGGGATTGCTTTTCTCCTGCAAGTCACAATCATATTCACAGCTGAGAAGTGATAGCTAGATAAGAATAAGTAAAATAGTGCCAGGCATTGTTCGAAGCACTTTGCAAGTACTGATGAGTCTAATCCATTAACTGGTATCGTTCTAGTGTCATCCCCTTTTACAGATGGGAAAATGGAGGCACAAAGCATCCAACTAACAGGCAAAGTCACACAGCTCCAAAGGCACAGAAGAGGGACCCACGTTTCAGAAACCCGAGAGCCTGTGTTCTTGCATTTTGTACGTGGCTCGCCTAGAGGTAGTTCACCCCTGTACTGATTCCCAGGTACCAGGCATTGCCGTGGTCCTGTGCAAATACTCACATATTAAATATTAACTGTTCTGAGGCAACCTTAAGAGGTAGACACAATTTGATCTTCATTTTTACAAATAAGGAGACTAAGCATAGAAAAGTCAAATCACCTACGCAAGGTCCCACAGGCAGAGGCAGAATTTGAACCTGCGCCTCTGAC
Organism: Erethizon dorsatum; assembly: GCA_028451465.1. NCBI lineage: Eukaryota > Metazoa > Chordata > Mammalia > Rodentia > Erethizontidae > Erethizon > Erethizon dorsatum. Next base: position 74,249,120 of record CM051824.1, on the reverse strand, counting down.
CCTGGATTTTGTGCTGTGTTAACCATCAGGCCCTGAGACTTCGATGCTTCCAGCATGCGTTTTCTAGTCTGGACAAGAGCCCTGAAGGTCCCCCGGGACATTCTGACGTTCACTGAAGCTAAACAGGTAAGCCCTAACCCCTGGTCTTCTCGTGTCATTGCCTGGCCACTCGCGGCGCTGCCCTTTACTCCCGGGCCAGATTCGTGGTGACTCACACCACACTCCTTCGTGTGTCCTGGGGTTGGAACATGTCGTGGTGTCTGGGCAAGGGCATCCACTCTCTCTATACCTCATTAGGATGCAAGGACAAAAGCCAGTCCCACAAATGTCACAGAAGGGCCCACACTTTACATGCTCCTGTGCTGGCCGGCCATCTGGAGACACTATGAGGCTCCAGGAGGCCTCAGGCGGTGGAGGGCGGAGGAGCGGGCTGCTGCCGGGCAGCTTTGTGCATCTCGTGGCTTCAGTGGAAACTCATCAAACGCCTGACACAGTTGCTGCCGTCCCCAGTGACGGAGCTCGGGTTTCGGAAAGCATCGAACTGCTCTGAAAAGTGAAAATAGTGCCTGTCAGTTTCTGCACATAGAACACTGTTTTCTACAGCAAGGATGTTTTTTCTTGGCCTCCTTGAACTGCATAGACTCCAGACAAGTGATCCCTAAACTTGGCTGAAGGTGGACCAGGATACGACAGATGGGCGTCAGGGGGCAGGGCAGTGTCTGCGGGGTGGTGGCACATGCCCAGGAGCAGCCCCTTCTTCCACTCCGCTTACGGGTGGGGCAGGAGGCCAGAGTGGGGCCAGCTTGTGAGGACATTCCTCGGCCGGCCGGCACCCGGCACAGCTGTGAGGGTGGCAGCTGCAGACCCAGGATGGGCCCGTGTGTTCTCTCCCTCCTTGGTCTGGGCAGACAACCTCCTGCTGCTCCAGCAATGTCGCTGGCTGTCGTTGGCAGGGGCTGGGCACTGCAGCAAGGTTTGAGCAGGGTAGCTTAGGACACGAAGAATAATAGGGACAAAAACAGAGGTGGCCTTGTGCCTGGTGTTTGCAGGGAAGTGAAAAAGGGCACATTGGTTATTTTGATGTCTTTGATGCATTCATAACTTAAGCCACCTCCTTTAGGAGGCGCTCCTGGAATAGGGGATGGGGTGCAGGCAGCCATGGCAAGCGGATGCCCAGGAACCATGGAAAGCGCTGAGCTGGGGAGGGCAGGACAGAACACGGCAGAGTACAGGGAAGTCTGCACAGTGCGCCCCGGAGGCTGCAGCGACCTAGGAGGAGGCCGCTACGGGCCGACCAGGAGCAGGCACAAGGGTAAAGCCAGTGCTTGGACGAAGCCCATAGGATCTGAGCGTGCTGCTGCCTCCAGCCTGCGCACTGCTGTATGCTCAAGGCTGCTCCTCCTGTTAGGAGCTCAAAGGGCCCCCTGGGGCCTGGAGAATGTCTAGTCATGTTCTACCACAGCAACAAGTGGAATGGACCTGTCCCTTGGGTAAGGAAAAGCGAGGATTCCTCCTACAGGCTTCTCAAAGATAGGGGATGGTGGAGCATCGGCTTAAGTGAGACCCTCCTGGGCCATGATGACAAGATCAGATCCCCTCTAGCCACCATTTGTGGTGTCCCCAAGACAACCACAGTGGCCTTTCCAAGGCCCCCAGACGTGATACCTCCAGACTGTCACTGGCTCAGTCCTAGAGTCCCAGAGACCAGAGCCCCTTCCCTTATTCTTTGCCCCATCTCCAGGGCCCCACTGTTCTATATTTAGGTCTTGACCACCACAGAAGACAGAGGTGGGGTGGAGGAGCAGATGGTGAGGGTGGAAATACTCTTCATTCTTCCCTGGTCAGTGAAGGCTGAATATATTCTTTTAAATATATATTTTTTTTGCTAAGGTTGCAAAACACAAGTTAAATCTTTAATGGCTGATGCCGACGGCCAAGCCTTTAAAGAAAAACCCCAACACTGTGCCTGAGTGCGCAGTTCGACATTATCAACTCGACTATCATTTCCTGAGCACTCGCTGTAGGCCCGGGAAGATACTGGCACATTTAATCTGTGTATCTCTGTGACAGTTTGTTCTTTTTAAAAATTATTATCAAGATATAACTCACAAAAAAAAAAAAAAAAAAAAAAAAAAAAAAAGATATAACTCACAGATCATAACAGGCACCCTTTAGAAGAGCTAGTTCCACTACGTTTCCATCGCTGCAAAAGGAAACCCATCTTCCCGGCAGTCACTCCCCATTCCTCCTTCCTCTCATCCCTGGTCAGCACTAATCTACTCTTGGTCTCTGGATTTGCCTGTCCTGGACTTTTCCTATAAATAGTGTCATATGATATGGGGTCCTTTGTGTTCCACACAATTAAAATTTAGCTAGCAAAATGTTTTCAGGATACATCCCCTTTGTAGCATGCATTGTACTTCAGTTCTCTTTGTGGCTGGAAAATATTCTGCTATATGGATACACACTTTGTTTATCCCTTCATCAATCAGAACACATTTGGGTTGTTTCCACCTTGGGACTATTATCACTGACGCTGCGATGAGCATCCATGTTTTTGAATGAGCATATGTCTTCAGTGCTCTTGGACACATACTCAGGGTGGGGATGCTGGATTGTACAATAACTCTGTATTTAACTTCTTGGAGGGGCTTCCAGATGGTTTCCACCGTGCCCGCACCATTTTCCATATCTGCCAGCAGTGCACCAAGGCTCTAATTTCTCTACCACTTCACCAGCATTTGTGATTTTCCTTTTTTTTAATTACAGCTAGCCTAGTAAGTATGAAATGACATTTAATCTTTATAACCACCTGGTTATAAGAACATGCTGCTATTATCCTCATATTACAGATAAGAAAAGAAAAAAGAAATTAATTTGCCTGAGGCTGCACAGTCACCACTTTGCAGACCCTGCCAAGGGAGGAGATGGGCTGCGTGCCCCGCTCTGCGTCACCGAGGTCTCACCCCGGCCAGGCCTCCTCCTCTGGGTGCAGCTGGGTCTCCACGTCTGTGCTGTGGGTGGGGTGGGGGGTGTTCTGTGATGATGCATGAAGGACTTGAGTCTGGGCTGAGGCCAAAGGCTGTGCAGGACTTGTCAGGTGCACTCAGGTGAAGCAAGAACACACAGAAGCATGGAGGCAGCGGCTTCCCCTCCAGCCCCCTTCAGGCTGCACCCTCACTGCAGTTTGAGAAGCTCAGAGACCAAAGAACACCAGGAGATGTGGGTGGGCAGGAAGTCACACCAAGCAAGCCACGTGTCCCCTCGCCTCGTGGCTTCTGTCCCGACATTTACCTAGTGGGACTCTCTGAGGCTTGGGGGAGGCAGCTCAGCTTTCAGAACTGAATCAGCACCCCCAGACTCTTCACGAGCGGTCAGACCTGGCGGGGGCTTGCCAGGAGTGCACGAGACCACACCGGGTGTGAGAGTTGAGGCTGTGAAGACCAGGATCTGTGACGCTGCTTAAACTGGCTTGGGCTTGAAGGCTCTGAGAGGCCCTTTTTCCCGGCCCCGCCTCTCCCAGCACTTGCAGCCCCCAACGTCTAGTGTAGCAGGGTTGTTACCCCGTAAATCTGTGATGTACCATTGGAAGCCCATGTCCAGGGGCCCAGGGCACCAGGACTCCTTCTAGGATCAGGAAGAGAGGAGGAAACAGAGCGGCCATGTGTGGGCTGGAGGTCCACCTGGGTCCTTGGTTTGCCTTCATAAAACAATGGGGTGTTGGGTGGGAAAGCATAGAGGACACAAGTGACCTCCCTACAAAGAGCACCATGGGGCTGAGGAGCAGAGGGGCAGAGGGGCAGAAGTTTGGTTGAGGATGGGGAGAGAGAAAGAAGGAATGCTTCCCAGTGAAGGTAGCATTGGAGGGAGGTCTTGGAGGATGTGGAGGATTTTAATAGGCAAGTGCGTAGGGTACTCTGTTCCACTTGCCCAGTGTTGGCATCACAGCAGAGGGCACAGGCAGCAAAGGCCCAGGGGCAGGAAAGAATGGGGAGGCTCAGAGTATAAGAAGTGCCAGTCATGCACGAATGGCACGAAGGAAGGCAGATCTCATCCCCTAGGACATGGGAAAGGAAATGGGGAGGGGCTTTAAGCATGGGAGCTATTGTTGGATTTGCATTTAAAATCCCATTGGAGGAGCTGGGGGTGGAGCTCAGTGGTAGAGCGCTTGCCTCGCATGCGAAGCCCTGGGTTTGATCCTACTGATTGCACAAGGTGATTAGATTGAACACGGGGAAAGTGGAAATAAGAGGCAAATGAAATGATCCAGGGTGACATGGTGGCTTCAACGGGACAGAGGATGGAGAGAAGGAACAGAAAAACTCTGGGGATAGGGTGGAATTCCAAGGGCCTTGTCACCGTGTGCACATGCACTCAGTCCAGTCTATGGGGAAGGCAGAGAAGCTGAAAGACGCAGAAGGGAAGCTGGGAGGCTGTGGAGTGGGGGATTAAGGGACGACGGGTTCAGATTGGTACCTCCTGAGTGCCACGCACTGGTGTGCTGGTCTGTGGGCAGCAAGATGCACTCGTCTGCTGTGGAGAGATGGATTTGGCGATCACCTACCAGGAGGGTGAGTTCTTTCTTCTGGCCATGGACATATTTGGAAAGGTGGATGGAGCGATGGGAAGGGCATCCTTGTGGATTTCCGAGTTTCAGAAGAAGGCCTCCTGTCCACTGCGGGGTTTTGTTCTTTGTGCCAGGACTCTGGAAGCAGTAGGGAGGGTGCTGCGGGAAGGATTGCCCACTCACAGCGTAGTCCCAACCAACACCGCAGAATACACACGACACATGCATCCGCACATACCTGGAACACCTAGCAGCCACCCAAGCTCAGTGTGTGGTGTCACGAGCCACAGGCCTCTGCATCTGATGTCATAACTTCCAGCAAACTCCGGGTAACCTTCCTTCTCAACGACTCATAAGCTGCAAGTCTTGACTCTCCTCAAGGCAGCTTCCAGTCTAGTCTACGGGTAACAGTTGTATTCATTGTGGACTCTTTGCTGTTCTTGACCATTTAACATGGGTAGCAGGGCATGGTGGCCCACGCCTGTAATCCCAGCACTTGGGAGGCTGAGGCAGGAGGATCACCACGAAGAGTTCCAGAGCAGCTTGAGCTATAAAGTGAGTTCAAGTCCAGCCTGAACTACGTAGCAGACCCTGTCTCAAAAAACAAAAAACAAAACAAACAAACAAACAAACAGGGTAAAACTGTGTTACCCTTTTTATTAAGGTCTTCCCTTTAAAAAAAAATAATAATGTGTCACCAATAAAGGCTTTGAGTATTGATCCCCTAACTCTATTTTCCCAGAAGCCCTGTGGTTCCTACACTGTGATTTTGCAGTGGGAGGGTTTTTAGGAACACATAGGTCGCACCACAGCAGAACTGACTGGACTCCTCTTTTCCCAGTTGACTTAGAGAGGTTTTGTTGTAATTACAGTTTGCTTGTTGGAATGGAGATCTAAGGACACTGAGGTCTCCATGATTCGTTAGTTGCTGTTATCTCTTGAATATTCCTCTCTTTCTCATTCTACTATCTCTGTATCTACCGTGCTGTATCTTTAGAGTTTGCATTTTGATGGCCTTCTCCCGACATCCTTTACCCACATTGTGCCCTGTGTTTCTTGAAAACTAGTGGCGGGATCAGGGCTTGCTCCGACCCGCGCTGCGTTTTGGCACGATTGGTTCTCAGGTGGTGCTGGGTCTGTCGATGAGATGACACCTGAGTCCTTTTTGTCCATTTTGTTGTGGTGTCAGCACCTGTAATGCTCGGTGTCCTCATCGTCTCATCGATTAGGGGTGTAAATGGAGAGGTTCGGGTTCTACTGCCCCTTCTTCATGTATTAGTTAGAATACTTTTGAAAAGAAAAATTGTTTTCACTAGTGAGCTGATTATCTTGAGGCCCAGCTATGCAGGAGAGACAGAAAATTCTCGATTACTGTATTTGCTTAATAATGCTTATTTTCCAGTTCTCAAAATAATGAGTTTGGTTCCCTTGAGTCTTCTAAAGGTGACCGGTGTGGTTTTGCTTTTTTGGTACCATTACGAATGCATGGATTTAAGTGTTTGGTGCGATTCAATCCATAGAGTTGGTTTTCTACTTATAATCAAATTGTCTGCTTGTTATTGGGTGGGAGTTCAGATGAGCTGTCGGGTCCTTTTGACAAAATTCCAATACTTTTTGGCTTTGGTATGACATGAAGCATTAGGCTCTTGGACCTGGAATTAGCCATTTCTTCAAGAACGTGTGGATCCTTTTGGTGGGAAATGGTCTTTAGCAAGCCCAATCTAGGTATCTGAGTCAGCTTAGGCTGCCATAACAAAATACAAATTCACCGAATGGCTTAAACAGCAGAAATGTATTTCTGACAGTTATGGAAACTGGAAGTCCAAGATCGAGGTGCCAGCAAAGTAGGGTTCATTCTGAGGCCTTTTTTCTCAGCTCATAGGGAGCCACCAGCTTGCTGTGTGCTCACCTGGCCTTGTCTTTGTGGAGAGAGTGACCTCTCTGGTATTTTCTTATAAGAACACTAATCCCCTCACGAGGGCCCCACCCTCACGACCCCATTTTAACCTAATTACCTTCCAAAGGCCCCATTTCCAAACACCAATTTATTAGGGGCTAGGAGTTCAACATACAAATTATAATCTATAATTAATCTATAATCCATATTTAATTTATAATCCTATATTTTTATCTCTTTTCTTGGATGAACAGTAGCACAATATGAACATGGTTTTGTACTTGGTGTTTTTTACTTAACTGCATAGCTGGCGGATCACTTGGTACAGAAAATGTGGTCTGCATTCTCTGTTATGGCGGCACGATACTCCCTTTTGCAGGTGTACATTTAGGTACTCAACTGATGGGTACCTGAGTTAAGTCCAGTCTTTGGCTATGGCTATGGTAGCTTTGTGCTGGTGTTTTTTTGTTGTGTTTTGTTTTGTTTTCTATGTGGGTACTGGGAGTCTAACTCAGGACCTCACTCTTGCCAGCAGGTGCTTGTGCTGCTGAGCGATATCACTGGCCCTTTTTTTTTCCTTTATGTGGGTACCAGGAGTCGAACTCAGGACCTTGCTCTTGCCAGGCAGGCACTTATGCTGCTGAGCTATCTCACCGGCTCCAGGTGTGTTTTTGTATCATTGTTGTGTATCTTTGGGAGAGGTTCCTGAAAGTAAGATTACTGGGACAAAACCGAATGTACGTGTATTTTTCCCAGACATTGGTCTCCATAGGGCTGTAACTTTGTTTGTTCCAAGCTGGGAAATATCATGATCTCTGCAAAAGCACATCATCAAACTTTTGAAAAGACTCTCGCCAATGTATTAGTAGGTAAGAAATGATATTTCAGAGTGTTAATTAATGTCTCTCTTATTCTGAGCAAATTTGAGTAGGTCCCCCCACTCCCCGCATGCTTACGAGCCATTTTGAGAAGCTGGGTGTGGTGGTACACACCTGTAATCCCAGCACTCAGGAGGCTGAGGTAGGATTGTGAGTTTAAGGCCAGCCTGGGCTACATAGTGAGAACCTGTCTCAAAAAAACAGAAAAAAGTTATTTTGATAATTTAAAAATGGAATTGTTTTCCCTTCTCCTTTAATTTTTAGATGTTCCTTCTTCATAAGGATATTAACATTAGTCTTATATAACTTGCAAATACTTTACCCAGTTTTTCATTTTTTTACATTATTTAATTAATGTCTTTTCATCAATATCTTGCTACTTAAAATTTTTAAAAAAAATTTGGTATAACTTTTGGTTTCATGACCTAGATTGGAAAGATGAATTTTGGGATCTTCATTCTCTGTCATTTATGCAAGTTTTTTTTTTTTTTTTTTGTGGGTACCGGGGGTCAACCTCAGGACCTCGCGTGCCAGCAGGCACCCGTGCCACTGAGCGATATCACCGGCCCCTTTTTTCATATGTGGGTTCCGGGAGTCGAACTCGGGCCCTCGCGCTGCCAGGCAGACGTGTAGGCCGCTGAGCCATCTCACCGGCCCCATTTATGCAAGTTTTTGAGTAAATTTGCACACATACGTTTTTCAGAAAAGGTATTTTTTGAGAGCCTCCCCATTGCACTTTATGTTTAGATCCTCAGAATCTAAGGCTCCTGCTCCTAAGGTTTGGCATGTTCCCCCTCCCCGAGACCTCAGTTTCTCCATGAACAGCGAGGATTGGGCAAAAGGCTCTTGAAGGCCTCTGAGCTCTGACTTGGGTTTCCGCAGAGCCTGGACCTGTCCGGGGCCTCCTCCCTGCAACAGCCCCCAAAGGTGAGTCCTCTCCAGGCCCTTTGCTGCCCTCCTGCTACATTCGGGCAATTCCACCCTGTCATCCCCCAGAGACCTGTGGGCTGGACGAGTCCGGGGCCTTTGTGTCCGGAAAGGTCTCTCCAGCTTAGCCGGGAATGTCACCAGATGTTCCCGGTAAACCAAGGGCCTGGTGAGTGAGGTAATCCCCCAGCTCAGAATGGAGGGGACTTGAGACTTGAAAATAAACAAGCAGCAGGGGTTAATGAATAATTAGGCACTAATTCTTTGTAAGTGGAAGCTAATTAAGCCATGCTGGGGTGGAGCCTGGCTGCCACAAAGGCCCTGGAACAAGCTCCCCTTCCCTTCTGGACTTAATCTGCTCCAGGTTGAGGACTAATTAAGATCTTTGAGAAGTTTCTGCAGTGGAGAAGAAGTCCCCAAATCTGAAGGGTGGCAGACAGAATAATCTGCAAATCCCCCAGTGTTCACACTGCACTTAGGATCCGCGGGGGCTGTCCACGGGAGGCAGGCCTGGGGTTGCAGGGTCACAGGGCCACCCCACATGCAGGGACCTGCTCGTCAGACAGTGGCCATCACTGAGTCGCCAGACCCCAGAGTGAGCACATGCTCTGTTCCCCGCTGAGCACACAGAGCCGGGGAGCCCCGTTCTGGCTCTGGCCTGACCAGCAGCTTCTGGAGGGCTTGGGGTCTGGGCAGGGGCTACCTGGGCAGAGCTGGCCACTTCATGTCTCTTAGCTTCCCGGGGACCGTCACCAGCAGCAGACAAGGGGCAGGACACAGAGTGACCACCTGGCCACGGCTCGCGGGAGGAGGTAAGGGTGCCATGAACCATGCGTGGATGAGCGCCCCAGCAGGGCCGGGCAGAGCGCGCTCATGGTCCGGGGAACTCTCAGAGGGTGGACCTCATCGAAATCCAAAATGTTCTCCCTGCGAAAGACCCTGCTAGGTTGGTGAGAAGAGGAACTACAAACTGGGAGAGAGTATTTATCACCCTTATATACAACCAAGGACTACTACCTGGAACATACAAAAAACTCTTTGAGGCCACTAGTCAAAAACCAAACAATCCAACAGGAAATGGGTAAAAGGCATTTCCGAGAAGAGATAGCGGTAGAAAATAAGTGCATGAAAAGCCACCATTAGCCACTCAGGAAATAGAAATTAAACCAAATGAGACATCATTTCATGCCAGTCAGAATAGTTAAAATGACAGCGACAACCCAGTCTCCCTAGTAGAAAGGGGAGTCTGGGGCTTAGTCAGAGCTGTTCTTAAGTCAAGACTGGAAGGAAACTAGGTGGGGTGACACACACCTGTAATTCCAGAACTCTGGGAGGCTGAGGCAGGAAGATCAAAAGTTCTAGTCCAGCCTGGGCAACTGAGGGGAACTCTGTCTCAAAATAAAAATGGGGCTGGGGATGTAGTGCAGTGTGAAGGCCCTAACACACACGCGCGCACGCACACACACACACACACACACACACACACACACACACACTGGGAGGAAGGAGTCAGTCCCCTGCAGCCAGGCCACCCGCTGCGCGTCTCCACCAACCCTGCCACCCACAGTGCAGAGCTGGCCGGTCAGGCTGCCCTCCATGCAGCTAAGAAGCCAGGCCTCCTGCTTTGCCTCTCTAGACAACTCAGGACAAAGTGTTTCTCAGATCAATTTATTCTGAACATCCAGTCCGGTGACTTAGTCCAAGGTTTTAAGGGAGCCAAGTGACTGCTTTCTCTCTTTCCCCCTCAGTTTCCATTCATGGTATTCAGTAAATAACTCGCGCAATTTTAAACAGATAGATAAAAGTCTTAAAATAATTAATCTTTTAAACTATTTTCACCTTGAGACAATAACAACAGTTACTATTTATATGCGCTGCAGCGTGCCAGGCCCCGTGCTGAGTGCTTTATGTGCTAAACCTATTTGAATTTTTGCAACAACCTTGTTGCATGTCAGGTTGTTCTTTTTTTTTACAAACGGGGACACCGGTTCTGAAAGGTACAGGCAGTAAGTGGCAGACCCAGCCATCACTTAATCAAAAGCCTCTGTCCCATGCTGCCTCTCAACAGAGGGTGGAGTTGGTGGCGTTCCATGTTCCTAGCAGAGGCTCCCAAGTGCCGCTTCACTATCTCAGGACGCTGTTGCTGCAAAGGCGTCCCCGCGGCTCAGTGGTTAATATGCTGTTTCGTGGGTCAGGGCTTAGTTGCATGGACCCCACAAATGCAAAGGGTGGGAAATGTGGTCACACTGTGTGTCCGGGAAACTGTACCTGGTTAACATGTAAGAGGGTCTCAGCCAAGCCCACCACCGGTGGTACTTTGTTTTTCACCAGTGGATGTCAGGAATCTGATCAGGGTGCAAACCAGCCAGTCTTGGCACAATGCCAGTACAGAAAAGTCATTTCTTGTCCTTGGTAGTGCCAGGCAAGGCACCATGCTTCAGCAGACATTTAGAGAGTAAACTTGGAGTCCCTTTATCCTCTGAATCTTTTTAAAATTTTTTATTTTTATTCTTTATTTTGCAACAGGGCCTTGCCCTGTTGCGCAGGCTGGCCTCAAAATGGCGCTCCTCCTGCCTCAGTCTCCTGAGCAGTAGGGATGACAGGTGTGCACCACTGCATCTGGCTAATCCGGTCTTGTCCATAGGCAGAAAGGCCCTTGCTGGCCAGCCTGGGCTGAGGCTGAGAAGTGAGAAAGCTTCCAGTGTCCCTTGAGGCCCAGGGGCTCCCTGTGCCTGAGAGTGAGCGTTTCCTCCTGCAGCCTTGAATGGCAGCAGGAGCCCCTCCCTTATGTCCAGGGTGCGGAGCTTCTGAGCACCTGGATCCTAGTGGCCCTGAAAGCAGGGGGAGCTAGGGCCTGGCAGCCAAAGAGGACCATGTGTGCAGAGCTAGAACAGCTGGTCACTGGCACAAGCCTCACCAGGCACCAGCTGCACCAGCCGCACCTCCTGCCAAGAGCCCCCAGGTGCTCCGGAGCAAAGGCCCCTGCAGCCCAGAGCTGGGGTTCTTTGCTGCCGCCTGTGAGGCCTTTGACTTTCTGGCCTGCAGAGTCAGCCTGTCTTTAAGACAGCAGCGATTGCACTGATCCAATTAAACAATCAGCCTGGGGAGCGGCAGGGATGCCTGGACTAACTAACGTCGTTGGGAACAGGGCTGCTGCACTGGGCTCCCTGTGTTGTCCCTTTCAAAGGCAGTCTGGGATCCACGCATTGCATGCCGTCTCCCCGCAGGGCCTGTACCCCAAACAGTGGGCCACTGGGAGGGTCGTACCTTATATTGGGCATGTGGTGGGCAGGCATTGGGCAGGGATGGGCCAGCCGAACAATGCGAGCATCAGCAGAAGCTCAGAGCGAGGGCTGGGGCAGGAGGAATGGACTTGGATGACTCCTGCTTTTGTACTTCTGTCCTCCAGAACTGTGAGACAAGTGTGAGATGATTTGTGGCAGCTACAGGACAAATGCAGGCACCACCATGGCCTTGCCTTCCTCTGGCCCTGCCCTTTCCACGGTCCACTTGATGCCCCCCTCCTGCTTTTCAGGGAGCTACGGCGGTTTCTTTGGTCCTTCTCTCCAGTTCTTGGTCCCAGCTCTCCATGTCCCTGTCTGGAAACCCCTTGAGAACAGAGTTCCACGGGGCTGGCTTTGGTTCTGCTTCTCTCTATGGTGACGCATGTGATAGGCGATCGTGACAGTCCTCAACCCAGCTAAGCACAGAGATTGTTCTGTCAGGGAGCCTCATTTCATTCACCGTTCAGCAAATATTTACCCCGGGCCTCACAGGCACAAATTCCAGCGAGGCAGGATGGTCTGAGCCATCTTACAGCAGTGGCAGAAACGGAAGTCCGCTGACGGTGTAGTCCCCATCACAAGGGGAGAAGTCAGCACACAGACCTCCCCTGCACAGGCCAGTGGCCTCTTCCTGGGGACAGGGGACAGCATAAGCCAGCCGTGCCTTAGCAGCCCTGGAAACTGCCTTGTGCTCTCCTGCTGCAGACAGAGAAACTGAGGCAGGGAAGTGCAAGACCCTTATACAGGGTATCTCAGCAAGGCAGGTGCTGGGCTTGGGATCACATTAGCAGCTCCTACTGCTTCTCCCCATGCCTCTGGGTTCCCACCATGGGAGGAGCCCTCTGAGGGGTGGACCCTAACATTTCCCTAGGGATTTTTTTTTTTTTTATGTGGGTACCGGGAGTTGACCTCAGGACCTCGCGCTTGCCAGCAAGCACTTGTGCCACTGAGCGATATGACCGGCCTTTTTTTCCTTTATGTGGGTTCCGGGAGTCGAACTCAGGACCTCTCACTTGCTAGGCAGGCGCTTATGCCACTGAGCTATCTCACTGGCCCTCCCTAGGGACTTTTTAGGCAAGGGAGGCAGCTTTGAGGCCTCGCCCTGACTCAGTGTAAGTAAAGGGTCCCTTGGGGCTCCTGGTTCTAGAGGCTGAGATGCTCTCTGCTGATCCTCTGACATAATGGGTCCCACACGAGCCTGCCATGAGTTTCAACAGCAACACTGTGTCCCATGGCTGGACCCAGGGATGGCAAGGACACAGGGAAGTGGCTGACCCCTGCATCACCTGACACTGGAGAGACCGAGAGGTGGGCGGGTGTCGCAGATGCATGTATACCTGGCCACCACTTGGTCATGGACATGGGCTGGAGTAGGTGGAAGATACGCGTGTGAAGATGTCCCCAGGTCTCTTCTGTCTGGACCAAATAAGAGCGGTGAGAAGCCACACATCTCCCAGAAAGGGGACCCGTTGGGCCTCCTATTCTTGAAATCGACCAGGTGGCCCTGAAGTTTCTCCTGTGACCTGCCAGTGGCAAAGTTTCTGGAGGCTTTGATGGTGGGACAATGTTCTGAAGCAGAAGTTCTAGCCAGGTGACGCAAAGGGTGACAGTGAGCTGGGGGCCTCCAAGGAGACACCTCGCAGCTGGCAGGCATTGAGCACTGGCGATTCAGCCCAGCAAGTATTGATTAAGCACCTCCCATCTGCCTGGCATCTCAGTTTGTGGGTTAGGTGGGGACAGCCCAGGGGGAAGCCAGCCTGTCCCTTCAAGGAATGAGAAGGTGGCAAAGGAGAGGTAGGAAGATCTGAACCCAACACGGGTAGGAAGGGTGCACGCAGACAGTCACCCACCCTCAGCTGGAGCAGCTGGAGATCTGCGCTGGTTGTTTCTATGCAAAGAGGCCAGTGCAGCCCCGGGTCACAGGAACTAACTCTGGACTTGTCAGATGGGGCCTGGCCCTTCTCCTGCTCAGTTGCTGAGGTTGGACCTGCCTGGGGACAGAGGAGTGTGGGAAATGATTCCAGGGGCGCTCCTAGGCCAGGAGCCTGTGATTCTAAAAGACAAATCACCTCAGCACCTCTGGACCTCTGACCTCCTGACTTTCCCCATCCATCCACCTTGGGCAAAGAGTTGTTGGAAGAATCTAAGGCTCACTTCTTAGAAAGCTGAAAATAATATGAAGCAGGGTTTCTATTTTAGAAGGTAGCACTTACATAAGGTGGAACCTTTCAAATGTTCAATCTGATTTTATTTAAGGAAACATCGAACAGCCTCACAGACACAGCTGGAAAGGAGGCTCCTCTGTCCTCCTTCGCTTGCAGCACCCCAGGAACCCACCTCTTCGTTGGGCTAGGCCTGCCATGGCCTGGTTGGAGTCCAGTGTCTGCTAGAGACTGTGACTAGGCACCCCAAGGTGGCTGCAGGTCCCTCCAGGTGACATCGGTGAGGCCTCCATCCAGGTCTTCTGGCACTTGGGTCCCATGCACTGATCTGTGCCCAGCATGCTTCTTTGGAATTAGTAAATGAACATTGAGGAAATAGGTAGGAATGTTCCACATACTTTGTTAAATCTTTACCTATTTCTATTGCCAGACTCAACTCTGAAATTTCAGAAGGAAAAGGAGAGATGAAAAGAAAAATGTCACATTGCACATCCTACCCACACTCATTTCATAAGTGGGGTTTCCTCCTTTTAAAAATGAAATCCATGCCATCCTTCATGAAAACAGCTCTTGTTTGCCCCTCAGCTGCAACCCTGACCCACCTTCTCGGGTCCTAGGACCAGAAAAGGAAGCTGCTCTCCTTACAGGCCTGGTGGGGATAGCAGGGTGGGGCAGCCGTGTGGAGGGAGGAAACTAGGGAGACCCTCTGCTGCCTCAGGAGGGGCCTCTGCCATCTGTGATTCCCCTCCCTGCCAGCTTCTAGGCCCTCAGCCCACTCACTATGGCTGGCGCAATGCAGGAGACACAAGAAGTCATTTATCTTCTAGGAGCATCTTGACCAGTGACTCTGGAATGGTCCCAGGACCTGGAGGGACATTTGGGTGTCCCTTCCAACCCCCTATGGGGCCAGGTCTTTGGACATCCTAGGCATGGCCTCTTCAAATGTCCCAATGATTTTTGTATTTTGTTTTATTTTGTATTTTTTGGATGAAGACGCTCAAATGTCTGTTCTCTGCATGTGACTCCTGCAATGGTCTAATACGCTTTGGAGTGGACTTGGGAAGTGTTTGGAACACTTTCTTTGGACGTGGAAAATTGAGTACACTAAGACCTGATAACGTCTCTCTAATTTGTAGAACGAGAGCTTTGTAGCTCTAAGAGGCCTCTCCATTCCGTCCATCATCCACTGAGCATCATCTACTTTTGTGATTGAAGAGCCAAAGTCTGATTTGGTTGTTTAAAGATGAAAAGAATGTTCTGGGTGAGGGAACTGCTGTGCAAAGGTTGGAGACAATAGGCTTGGTCTACTTGGGACCCAGTGGTTAACGCAAGTCTTCTGGGGCAGGGAGCAGGTGGGGCAGTGGAGGCTAGATGGACTCATGAAGGACAGACCCTGCAGGGGCTCGTGAGCCACACTGCGGGGACCAGACATTATCCTGGCTCTCAACACCATCTAAGGGGGAAATGAGTTTCTGAGATTGACATCTTGGGGCACATCTATGATGATAACCTTTCTTCGGGGACTTCAGATGTTCCACCATCACAAGCTGGACTAGCTGGGACGGTTCAGATGGCACTGACACCTTACCGATCCCCATGGGGAATAGTCCATGCCCTGGCCTGAGTCCTGGTGGTCTAAGTAGACACTGCAGAGAAAGGACCCTGCCCAAGCTCCTTGTTCATAGCTGCAGCCAAGTGCACCCTCCTGGCAGAGGGGCCTAAGGGTGATCTTAGATGTGGGCAGGCACAGGGGAGAAGAAGCTGACCCCATTTGTGATGTGGCCATTGAATTTGGTTGGCCATGGAGTTAGGCTTAGTTTGGACTTGGCCAAGATAGAAAAGAAATGGGAGGTGGAAAGTGGCTCTGGATATGGAGTGTGGGTTACGGAGTTAGTGCCCACTACCCTCCCCAGCCTCACCTTGATGTGCTCCAGGACCGGGGGAGCGCACCCTGTGAGCCAGGAGATTAGGGCAGGGCAAGGCTGGCTGGAGGAGGAGGTGTGACCTCTTAATTACAAAATCCCGGGATGCCTGCGCCAGAACAGTTCCCCAAATCCTGCACATGGACTTCTCGTGAGAACTCACCCAAGTTTTCGATAGGGTGGCCTAGACCTGATGTCAGCCTGAGGGGTGAGTGACACAACAAGGACAGTCCACATTGAACTTTTGACCACTGTGCTCACTCTTGCACGGTGACTGCCCTTTTGCTGTAGGGTGTACTTCTTTTCCTACTTTTACTTGGCCCAAACTCACTCCGCGAGGCACGTTTCTTTTCCTGCCTTTAATAAAACTTTGCTACTGTTTGTGCTTGTCTTGACCAACTGTTTGCTAAGGACAGAAGGAACCTTGAAAACACCTTCAGCAGGAGATTCTGGTACCCCAAAACATGTAACGCCTGGAAGGTCACCACAGCCACAAGAGAAAGCCTTACCGAGCCAGAGATATTGTCCCACATTAGCCCTTAGCCCACATTATTGCCACCATCTGTCAGAGCAGAGGCTGGGGCTGGTGCCAGTTCCTGCCTCCTGGTGCCTGGCACAGTGCAGACCACAGGCAGGGCACTGGGTGAAGCTGGCTGGTCAGTTGGATGGGACCAGGCTCCCGCCTTCTCAGCCCTGGGCCCGCAGGACCCAGCTCAGGATGCTCCTGTGGTTGGAGGGTTTTGCACCTATGAGTTGCCTTGGCCAAGCGCCACCTCTACCCTCCCTCTTCATGCCCACTCCCGCCATGATGCCCCCCCATTCACCTTTGTCTTCTTCCCCTTTTCTGAGCCAGACCTTGCCATGGTTCAGCAGAAGGCAAGCTTTCCCACTCTTTCCACTCCCTGCTCCTTCTACCAGCTTCCTTTTCTGATGATTAAATTGATCCTCGCTGGTGTTCCTGAGGACCTGGCCAGTAGAGGCTGCCCTTGCTTCTGCACCTCTCTCTGTCCTTCGGGAGCCAGAACCCCTCACCAGGGACCAGCAGCACCGGGCTCCTCCAGGGTCCAGCACCAAGCCAAGTGTCCCTATCAGTAGCAATTGCACTAACAAGACTGCCCTCTGTTAAGCCAGCCGGGCCACCTCCGGAGGCAGAGAGCGTAGGATATCTGAGTGGCAGAGGCTTTCAGGATCAAAGTCAGCCCTGTCTTTTTTGGGGAAAGGGATAGATCAGGTTTCAAAAGAACTCGGAGAGGGAGGGATGAATCCTGTCCTACTTAGCTGACACCAGTCCTTCTGGTCTGGGCTGGTGGTGTTCTGTCCTCTGTCTGCCTCCATGAGGCTGCTCAGTGCAGGGAAAGCCTGAGTTTTCTCACAAAACCCTGGATGGGTGTTCTTAGCTACATCCCAAGTGGGAGAGTCCTACCACCCCTGGGGGAGGAAGACTTGCTGAGACAGCACTTGGAAGAGCCCATCCCGAGCCTACTGCCATGGTCAGCAACCCCACCTGAGGCTGTAACGTGCTTCTTCTCATCCCAGGATGGCCAGAGCTTGACTTCCCTCTTGCCTTTGGAATAACTCAAGGCCCAGTTCTGGTCCTAATACCACTTTCTGGGACCAAGAATCAGTTGTGCACTCCCCTGAATGATGCTGTCCAACCTTCTGCCAAGGGCCGGAGCGCCTGGAACAGATCAGAGGAGCCTGAGATGCTGCTGAGGAACGAGCTGGAGCAGCAAAGCTGGAACTGTAGTAGAAACGGCAAGAGGACAGGGTGTGTGGAAAGAAGGCAGCCTTTGGTGTGACGTAGCTTTGGGTCCAGGTCTGACTGCTGCCTAAGGGGCTGTGGGACCTTCGGCAAATCCCTTCACTTCTCTGAGTAAATTCTTTCTTATCATTATCATTGTCATCGATGCTATTCACTGACTGTACTGCATACCAAACAACCATTAAGTCCTTTAAGTCTTATAACAATCCTACATGTGGGTATTACTATTCCTAGTATGAGGATAAAGAAATCAGGTTCAAGGAGCTAACCGAACTTGCCCAAGAGCAGCTAGCAAGTACAGTAGTTAAGATTTCGGCCTGGCTGTCTGTTTCAAGACTATGGGGCTGGTGATATAGCTCAGTGGCACAGCACCTGCCTGGTAAGCGTGAGGTCCTGAGTTCAATTCCTGGTACACACACACACACACACACACACACACACAACAAAGCAAGACTGCATGTGTGGTGGGCTGAATGGAGGCTCCCAGGAAGACACATCCCTTGCCCTAAGCCTCACAACTTGTGAATGTGATCATATCTAGGAAAGGGGCCTTTGCAGATGTCCTTAAGGTATGGATCTCGAGAAGAGCTCACCCAAGACTATCCAGGTGAGCCCTAAATCCAACCACATGCATCTTCGTAAAAGACAGAAAGAGAGAAGACAGAGGGAAGGTCATGTGAAGATGGAGGAGAGACTGGGCTCATGCAGCCACAAACCAAAGAGCACCTGGAGCCACCAGAAGCTGGAAGAGGCAAGGAAGGAACCACTTCTAGGTCCCTTGGTGGGGGTGAGGTCCTCCAGTCATCTTGACTTTGGGCTTCTGGGCTCCAGAACTGTGAAAGGACAAATGTCTGTTGCTTGAAGCCACTCCAGTTGTGGGTATTTGTTACAGCAGCCCTCAGACACTAACAGATTGTGCAAAGTACTAAGATGCATTTATTGCTAGAAAATGGTCCTAATAACCCTAAATGCTGAAGCAAACAG
Source organism: Erethizon dorsatum (assembly GCA_028451465.1). NCBI lineage: Eukaryota > Metazoa > Chordata > Mammalia > Rodentia > Erethizontidae > Erethizon > Erethizon dorsatum. The sequence goes on along the minus strand of CM051824.1, from coordinate 74,230,737 downwards.
CAGTGGAAGAACCCATAAGGACACTGAGGTCCTCTGTTTGACAGTGGCCCTGGTTAGCATGTCCTTCTAGACTGCAGCCCCCTCCTTTGGGAAGCCAGGCTCAGCTCAGCAGAAACAGAGCAATTCCCACAACCTGGGGCTGCAGGAGGAGCGCCCTAAGTCGGAGCCCAGAGCTCCCCCCTCCCAGCAGCTACCCTGCCTTGAGTTGCGCTGCACCACTGACCCCCAGCCCTGCTCCTGTCCAGGCCTGACTTCTGATGAGCAAGACCAGCTGAGCCAGGAGAGCTGGAGCCAAGAACCTCGAGCTGGAGGTCAGGGGGCTGGGAGTTAGTCCTGGGTCTGCGTGGGACGCACTGCTAGGTCTACAGGGAGCCAGCCACCAGGTGTGAGTCAACTGGGCATAGTCACTGCCCTGCCAGCTTCGAGAAGGCTCCTTGGGATGATGTGTGTGAGGTGCTTTGTGCCCTGCAGGATGTGCTCACTGCTCCAGCTGGGCGTTTGCACCAGGTGCTGGCCTTGAATGTCTGCAGGAGGGGTAACAGATGGAGGGCGCTGCCAGGCTCTGCACCAAAGCACTTGTCCATGTCTCCCGCTGGGCCCCTGCTCCCGAGCACATCTCTCTGAGAGGGTTAAAAGAGGGTCACGCCGTGCCCTCCTTAAAGTGCTCCAGATGCAGTGGAATAGCACAGCAGCTGGGCTGCATGCAGCACCAAGATGAAAGTAACTGGGAACCTTGAAGGACGAAGAGGAAGCAAGTGTGGAGACAGCCATGGGGGAGCGAGGAGGCTCCAGGAGGGTCCTGGAGGTCATGGTTGTGACAGTGGCAGTGCTGGTCCTGAGGCAGAATGTGGTCTGCATGGCTGCTGTGCAGCCCTGCGGAGGAGCCCGCCTCCCCCTGGGCGGGCACACAGAATGCAGAGGACTCGGGCCAGGAGCCACAGCAGCCTGGCCTTACACTGAGATTCGGCTGCAGAGGTCAGGGTGGCTCTTTTTCTCCAGTCCTTTGCCCATCCCTGAGCAGGAGCTGCTGCAGGCTCCCCGAGGGCTGTTCACGTGGCTGGGGCAGGAGGTCAGCAAAGCCACTTTGCTTTGGTAACTGAGAATTTTAGCCTGGTGGGGAGGGGGCCAGGGTTCTTTTTCTGGGGCTATTGTCCTTTGTTTAAATGACCCCCCCGGGAGGCTCCCTGCTGGGACAGGAAAGCCAGCAGAGACAGGAGGGCTCAGGGGATGGCAGGACTGAGCAACTCTGCAGGAAGGAGCAGCCCCAGGTCCAATGGTCAGGAGGACAATGGCATCCTGAAGAGGCCCAGGAGGTCACATCGGAGAAGGGGCAGGCGATGGATCACAGGAAGTATCGGAAACATGGCCAGAGTCGTGGCAGGGGTCCAGCTGGAATCGATTATCAGCCCATCCACTTGGGGATTTTCCACAAGAAAAATTGTTCTCCCTGTGCAAAAGGGGTGGAGCCCTTCGGCCGGGGGGAGCCTTCTGTTCCCCACTGCCCTGCCGGCTGTGAGGCCTGGATGGGTCTGAGGTCTGAGTTCTGGACACGGTATCCCCGAGGGCTGAAGGGCACCCCCTCCTAGGTGATGCCAGAGAGCCCCCCAGGGCTGAGGACACAGCGAGAACACAGGCACCCAGCAGCTGTGTTCACCAGCACCTGGTTTCAGGGACACTGTCCCCGGGGCCATCGGTGTGTCTCAGTGAAGGCCTTCTGACCCAGCAGGCATGGGCCGCTCTCAGCAATCCACATCTAGTGCTGTCTGGTTTTCACCTGGCCCTCGAAGCCAAAGGTGACAGCTGTCTGAGCTAACAGCTGTAACCTGCTCTTCTCAAAGGAGGCGTGGGAGGCAGAGGCAGGGCAGCCTCTGTAGGGCATAGCCAGGGGCAGTGTCACCAGCAGATATGAACGCAGACCCCTGTGACTAAACCCTCCACTAAGACCACAGGCCAAGGCAGGCCTCAGAGAGGCCTCGGTAACAACAGAGCTGGAATTTGCATCCAGACCTGTCTGCCTCCAGCGTCCGTTCCTATTCCCTGGAAGAAATGTCATGGGGCATTTGTGGAGGAGGCCCCTTGTCACCAAGAGCTCCCCACTGCTCCTCAAGCCGGACACCAAGCCAGTCCGGATGTTGCTAAAAGAGAGCTGAAGGATTCTGTCTCATGATGTGGCAAACAACGTAGTGGAGGCTGCCTGTGGGGCCGTCAGAGCCAGAGAAACCAACTAACTGCCGTGTGCCGCCAGCGGCCACTCAGCCTTCCTGAGGTCAGGTTTCTTCATTTGCTAAAAATAGGTAAGGATAATATGTGCTCGTATAATTACTTTGAGATTTACTCAAAATATGTTTATAAAATAATTGGAATAATCTCTGGAACTTGGTAAGTTTTCTGAAAACTTAGCTCTTGTTCTAAGGATATCTTTCTCCTGGCCTGCTAGCTGGGAATGTCAGGCTTGACTGACATCTACGCACGCACGTGTGTATGTGTGTGTGTGTGTGTGTATGAGGATTTCAACACGCTTGAGCCGGATCAGCCTCTCACGGTGACTAAGCCCATCTGTGTGCGGAAAGGGAACGTGCCCCTGAGCATTCCCTGTGGTCACTGTGAAGGATGATAAAAATGCTGCTAAGTGTCATGTCAAATTCTCCAGCAGGGCTCAGAGTATAAGAACTTAAAGTGTGTGTGGGGGGAGGGGAGCTGTTTTCAAAGTTTACAGAAAAAGGCAAGCACTAATAAAGATGAGACTCTGACGACATCACTGTATTCTGAGTTCGGTCCTCAGCGAAACACTTCCGGAGGTTGGAAGGAATTAGCTGGGCTCCTCTAATCCGGGGGCCCGGGAACTCTGAGACATCAAGGCAGAGAACCAGGAGGGGCCTTGGCCTTGCCTGGAGAACATCCTGGGCTGGGGATGTTGAGCTGAGACTTCCCCAAGGTCACTGTGCTGCCTCGGTGCCCTTGGCCCATGTCCCCAGGATTCTGTGCCTAGGAGCGGTGCTGCGGTAATGACTCTGAAGTCAAGGCGAGATAGGAGGTGCCCTGGGCTCCGCCCTGATTCTACAAGGGCATCTCTGCATCTTGCGTCCTCCACTACAAAAGGAGAAGGCCGTGAAAGCAGATCTGGATTTGCTGGTATTCTCCCGAAGGGGGTTTCAGGGGATGAGACGCTGCTCCGACCAAAATTCCATAGTCAAGTAAGTCTGAGAAACACAGCATACCCCAGCGCCCTTCTAGAGGGCCATGGTGCACGTCAGCAGATGTTCTGAGAAGCTCTACTGGCTTAGCCCACTGTCTTCTCGACTACAGGATGCTTTTAAAAGCCACGTCCTTTAAGCCTTTTGCACAGAGCATGTACAGAAATGCTGGCCTCTTCTGCTCCATGCCTCCCGCACCTGGAGCCAGGCCTGAACCAAGGCTCCGCTTTCCCCTCCGGGCAGGTGCCTCCCCTGTCGCCAGCCCCTTTCCTCCCACACTGTGGCCCTGACGAACCTCCAAGCCGAGAACAGACCCCTGGGTTACTCCGACTCCCTGGGTGTCTAATTCTCTGGCAGAGCGGTGAAGGGGACAGCCGTGTCCTCCAACAGCTGGAGGTCTGCCGGAGGCCTGAGCACTCACACCTGGCAGGAGGGAGACTTGATTTTCTAGCCAGCCATTGGAAGGCTTCCCGGAGGAGGGGGCCTACGAGAGGGCCCTCAGTGACTTGGGAGAATTGCTGCGGTCAGGACTGGTGCAGCCCATGGGAGTCCTGGGCTGGCATCTGGAAACTGCAGGGAAGGAGAGGGCCCTGTGTTTCCTCCTCGATCTGGAGCGCTCCGACCCCAAGCCTGAGGAATGTGCTCCGTGCAGTGAAGCCAAAGCTTCCCCGCTGGCTGGCCCAGCCTCCTGGGGTGCCAGGAGAGGTGGAGGTGCCCTGTTCTGCTCTGATTCTGCCAGGACCCACTGTTCTTGACTTGATTCACCCTGGCAGCTCACTGCGGTCTTCCTTGCACCCACATGCCCTGTGTCCTTAATGAGAACATCCTTTTCTCTCTTGCCTTATACTCTAGTGATGTTATCCTGCTTCTTTTTGTTTGTTTTTTTGAGACAAGTTCTTGCTGTGTAGTCCAAGCTGGTCTTGAATTCACTATGTAGTTCAGGCTGGCTTCGAACTCTTGCCTCAGCCTCCCAAGTGCTGGAATTATAGGCATGCGCCACCACGGCTGGCTTCTTGTGCTTCTTTCTTTCTTTTTCTTTTTCTTTTTTTTTTTTTTTTTGAGACAGGGTCTCACTATAGAGTTCATCCTAGCCTCGCACTCATGGTGATCCTCCGCCTCAGCCTCCTAAGTGCTGGGATTACAGGCATGCACCACCACACCCGGCACATGCTTCTTTAGAAACAGAGCTCATGCCACTACTGATTTAGCACTGATGGGGGAAGAAGGTAAAGGACCAGACTTTTAGATATAGAGGGCTTGTATTCATTCTTTTATTTGCCAATAACCTACTCTGTTCTAGTTGCTGTGCTGGGTGCCACCCAGAGTGGCATCAAACATGTTCTTTCCCTAAAGTGCCCACGCACGGGGTCCTCAGGAAGGCATTGCTCTCGTCACAGCCACAAGGCTTCCAAGTGTCGTGAATAGGCTGCTGTGTCACAGTGGGAAGCTTCCTGGCTTGTGACTGAGAAGTGACCACACGCCGTGGAGCTACCAGGGAAGGTCAGGACAGCTGGGCCTGTGGCTTCCGGGGAGAGGGTGGGTATGCAAGGTATGAAGAGGCAGCCTGGCAGACACGCAGCCTGTCCCAGAGCACAGGGCACCCAAAGCCAGCATCTGTGACTGTTACAGAGCTCTCCTGCCTTGTTCCCAGCTGCCCAGCCCAACCTAGCTGCAGACCCACAGGTTGGAAGAGGCGGGCCAGGCGCTGGATCCGGGAGACCTCCGAGGCAGGTCAGGGTCCAGCTGTGCTGGAGGAATCTGGGGAGGTCCCACCTTCCACCCAGCTCAAACCTGCTGGCCGGAAGGACAGGGAGCACAGGTCAGGCGCTGTGCAGGCTCCAGAGGTCCTTCCCTGGGCTCCCGGACAATCCTGTCAGTGCCCTGGAGCAATGAGTTATTCTGGATCTCACCGGGGAAGGGGCTGCCTGGAAATAGCCCCCATCCTTCTGCTCATATTTTATGTTGCTGTTGATTCTGAGCAGGAAAAGAGCAGAAAATAGAACTGTGTTCAGGACAGATGCCAGTCGGAGGGTATTTTCCTTTCACTGCTGAAAGGGGTGCGGACCAGGAGGCGGGTGAGGTGGGCCTTTGTCTGGGGCTGTTGAAGTTGGAGCAGTCACCCCCAGAGCAGTGCCCAGGTCGGGGAGCTCCTCCTGAACCCACCGGGGGATCCAAGAGCCCTAGGACCAGCCCATGCCTGACCCCTGATCATCTTCGCATTGGGGGAAGACTGCCTCCCTCTCCTTTATCTCTCTGGAATGAGGGAATGGCCTTGGGGAGGGGACATGGCAAACCCTGGCTGGGCAGAGGTGACAGCAAGTGTGGGGCATAGAACCTGGACCAGTCCAGGCCTTGGTAGTCTTAGAGGGGCTGGAAGAGGAAGTGGCAAGGGACTGGGTCCAGTGGCAGGTCGCCTGGTGGCACACAGGGAACAGCAGGCTCTCGTACCCGCGATGCCCACTTACATGAGGCTGAGCTTTGCCTTCTTGGCTTCAGTTTTCTCACCTGTAAAGTGGGTCTCCCTCTTTCAACAATGCCCTAGGGAAAAGCCTAATACAGTTCCTCCAGGTCCCAAGCACCCCTGGGCTGGAGGGCAGAGGAGGCCATAGCAGGTGGGGATGTGTGGGCTGCGGGGTCCCAGGCGTCCTGCAACGCGCATCTTCCCGGAAACTGCTTCCCGGAAACTTCCCGGAAACCTCGACAGCCTCAGAACTTCAGAGGTGGGTCCCTGGAGCCGTGGGAACCAGGAGGGGGGTGACATGTCCTGGAGGGAAGGACGATCTGACATTGGGTGGAAATCTCTGCCTCAGCCCTCCCCATCTGAGTTTCGGTTTCTTTATTTGTAAGACAGGAATGGTAATGGTGGCCCGTGTGACAGAGCAGGGAGGAGCAAGCAAGAGGACAGAGGGGCTGTGTGGACATTGTTCATCACCATATGTGTCCTCAGTGCCTCGTGTGTGTTGAATGAAGCCAGTAAGTGAAGTGCTCAGTGCAGTGACAGCTTCAAATCTGAGCTCGGCAGTAGCTGCTTCCCTGAGTACCCACCTGCCCTCTCAGCTCTGTGCACCCTGGTGCGCTTACTGACAGAGGCCTTTTGCACACAGGGATCTGAGCCTCGCTTGGCCCTGGCCCTTCCAATGTAGCTGTGCAGAGAGGGGCGAACTGCCCGAGTCACCATGTCCATTCTCTCCAGCTGCCAGAAGCCTCCATTGTTTGCCGCCCAGACGCGGAGACGCGCTCTGCAAGCTGTCTCCTCAGAGGAAGCAGGGGTCTCTGGGCGTCTGCGAGGGTCACCACGTCAGCCCTGCCCTGCTTTGTGCAGTCCACCTGCCCCAGGGTGGGGTGCCTCACTGCCGCCCGCTCAGCTCCCTGCAGCACCAGCCTGCTGGGCCTCACCCACCCTCCTGGTCCTGACGGGACAGTAGACTGCGGCTGCCACTTCTGGCTTGGGACAGGAGGTCCCTTTGTGTGTCTCTCTCCCCTGTCCTCCCTTCACAGCCTCCCCACCCTCCCCACAGGGCCACTGTTGACCTAGGACTCTGCTGCCGGCTCAGCCCTGGCTTCTGGCCAGCCACTCTGTGATTCGAGCACAAAAGTTAGGTTTCTACCGCCCGCTCCGGGCTTCGGCATAGCTCTTTACCAGCTGCCGGCAGGCAGCGCTGAGCCGTAGCTTTTATTCACCAAGAGCTTCTGAGTGCCGCCCGTGGGCAGGGTCAGTCAGGGTGGTCTGTGGGTTGTCGAAGCTGCAGGGCCCTGGTCTAGGGCTGTTGCCCTTGGGGCAGTGTCAGAATGGGGCAGGAGCTCACCAGGGAGCTTGAGTCCCTTCCAAGGCCAAGGCCTGAGCTGGCTGTGCCACCATCTGAGCCACCTCTGGAAAGGGTTGGCCCACTGAACCCAGCCACCAGAGCAGGAGTGCGAGGAGGGCAGGCCAGCAAGCGGCTGGGGTGGTTGCGGGGAGCACAGTGTGTACTGAGCGTCTGCACGTGCGGGGTGTGAGGTAGCCTTGTTGGGCCTCACTGGCGCTGCTCACTGTCTGGGAGGAGAGGGGGTAGCTGGTTGTGCTGGAGCTGCATGGAGCCCTAAGGATGGCGGAGGGAGGCCTGACTCTAGGTGGGACCAGGACGCCCTCACCGGGGAGGAACAAGGCATTGGCTTTTGACAGTGAGCACAGGGAAGGGCCTTGGGGAGGAAGGAACGGCGTTCTGAAGGCTGGAGGTCAGCAGGGGTGGGCGTGTTGGGATGTGGATAGCCAGGCTAGTGGGGCAGACATCTGTAGGGGAGGAGGCTGGGAAAGGGGGTACCACTGTCCTGGCTTCCTGGGGAAGGGGCTTCCCAAGACACCTGGTGTGAAAACCAGGAAAGTTCAGGCAAATCGGGTGGCATAAGTTGTCACTCTTCTGGAAAGCAACTGAGTTCAGATAGAAATAGGCTTTGAATATACTGGTAAGACGTCGGGAGCCATCATGAGTCATAGAAGTGTTTTTAAGGGGAGGAGGAGAAAGTATGTTCTACAGATTAAGCCACCCTCTCCCCACCTGATGGAAATAACTCTGTTTTGCAGTGAGGAAGGTGAGGGTCAGAGAAGGGAGACACTTGTTCTAAATCACTTGTCAAGTAAGCGGCACACCTGGCTTTTCAAGGCAGGTCTGTTTGGTTTCAAAGCCAGTTCTTTGAACTGTGGTCACCTGTCTGAGGATGAGGCTTTAGAAAGTATAGGGGGAGGGTATTGTGGCCCCAAAGTGGGTACTGCCTGGGATCGCTCTGAGGACAGGGCCTCAGAGGCTACAGGAAGACAGGTCTGCCATGCGACCCTTGATTTCCCTGTCTGTGGCAGCAGACAGTTCCTGCCTTATGCCCCATTGTCCGTGCCAAGGTCTGGCCAGAGCAGGCTGCAGTGAGCAATGTGGGGACGATGAGGGCCCTGGCCTGGCCACTCTGCAGCTGATGGGCCCGCAGAGCTCACCACACAGCAGTCACTCCCAGTGGGGGATGGCAGCACACAGGCCATTGGGTGGAGGAGCCCACCCCTCAGTGGAGGCTGTCCCCTCACTGAGCAGGTGACACACACTCCCTCTGCTTCAAGGTAGGCAAGCGCTGGCCCAGGTCTGGCTCACCCCTGACTGGTGTGGGCTGCCTGGGGACAGGCACGGAAGTGTATGTGGGCTGACTTGAAGGTCCCTGACATAGACCCAGACACAAGCAGGTGGGGAGGACCAGGCCATGGAAGGAAGGCCAGCCAGGCAGGTGCGGTCAGGGCTTGAGGGCCTGGCAGCCAGTGTGGCAGGCAGCACACGTCTGGTCACAGGGCACAAGTGCCTGGACAGGTGGCCCAGACCTGATGACAGGAGTCTGGCCAGAGAGCCAGATCCTGTGTGCCTGAGTTTGCGCCAGGCTGAGCCTGCAGATGGTGGTCAGAAGGCTGCTGGTGGGGGCAGGAAGCCAGGCACAGTGACATCCCGGCCATGTTGAGAGGTGGGATAGGTGTAAGGATGGCACATATACCTGCTTTTAGGCAATCCAGCACTCAGCATGCCCTTGGCTGTCAGGCTGCCTGCTGAGGAGGGCATCCCAAGGTCAGCACTGTGGTGGCAGCGTGCTTCACCACGCAGCTGCAGGATGGAGACCAGGGCTGGGGCTGGCGACCAGGTGTGACCTCTGTCCGGATGCTGTGCCTGGAGAAACTGCCCGAGAGCCTGGCATTGGCCTCAGGAGGAGAAATCCTGGGTCAGTGTTGGCCAGGGGCCGTGGGTCGAGATTTGAAGGAGGGGTCTTGGCCGTTGTTAAAAAGCTGAAGCAGGACAGTTGCTGGAGAAACAGGCAGGGTGGGGCTTCCTACTTCTCTCTACCCTAGCGAGCACAAGTTTCGCGAGGCACAGGTGCCTGCCACGAGGACCACAGGGAAGGGGCTCCCACAGCCTCTGTGCAGAGGTGGGGTCGAGAAGGACTGGTACTAGCCAGGAACAAGAGCTCCGTCCTGGGCATAAGCTGGCGTGGGGCTTTCTGAGACTCTTAGGAGGTACATGGGAGAAGGGGAGGGGAGAGTCATTTCTTAATGGGGATAGAATTCTTTTAAGAGTAATAAAAACAATTTGGAAATAGTGCTGATAATTGTATATCATGAATGCAACTAATGCCACCAAATTGTACACTTAAAAATAGTTAAGTAAATGAATTGTTTTATACATATATATATATATATATATAAAATATGTATATGTAAAATAAATAAATAAATATATATATATATATATATATATATATATATGTAAAAAGAAAAGACATGAAGGTCATGAAAAAAAAAAAAGGAAAGATTCCAGACAAAAGCAGATGAAGACATAACAACTAAGTGCAATGTGGTAACTGGAATTGGAGTCTGTAGTAGAAAAAGGACCATTTAATGTCCACTAAGGAAAAAACCGGTGAAATCTGAATATGTCTGTAGTTAAGTTCATAGTATCTTTCCAGAATTAATTTCTTCACTTTGACAAACATACTGTGGTTATGTAAGATGCTCACATTAGCAGAAGGTGGGTGAAAGAGCCACAAGAACTCTGTGTTCTTTGTACCCTTTGTGTAAATCTAAGACAAAGAGGTGCCCGACTGCCAAGGAGAGCCTGGAACAGCCTTGGCATCAACACTGTGGCTGTGGCCAGGGAAGGCAGGGTGGCTTGGGGTTGGCTCTCAGTTGGCAGGAAGAACAGGGCCCCAGCTGGGAAAACAGAGGCAGCCAAGGGGACCCCAGTGTGGGGTCATGTGGGGGAGCAGCCCTGTGCACCAGCAGTGGATCCCTATGGGAGGGGGCTCTGGGGCTCCCTCAGTTCAGCAAGACCTCTGCTCTCCAAAAGAGCTGCCCTGGCCATCTGGAACCCTCTGCAGGGCTCTGCCTGAAGACATGCCCCAGTGAGAGAGGGCTCTGGGTGTTAGGAAATCCAGTCCTGTGTCACCTGGTGACAGGGTTTTGTGGCTGTCCCAACCTCCTAGAGGTCCACTGAACAGCTTCTTAAAGTTAGCTATAACCTGCTGGTCCATAGGCTGCAGTAAGGCTTTGTATTAGGTGAGCGGAACTCCAGAGAGCCATGGGAATTCTTCAGCCAATTCTTCTTCCAAATCTCATGGATGAGCAGGAGCATTGTCCATGATGAGGAGAGACTTGAGTGGTAAACCTTTGTCCTCTAGATATTTCTTAATAGTAGGACAGCAACCTCCCTGATCTGCTCAAGATAAAGTATTCTTGTTACCCAGGCTTTTGCATTAGATCTGCACATGACCCCCAACCTATTCTTCATGACTTTGTTTTCTGAACACTCTAGGGGTCTCAGAATGATAAACCAAGGGAGGCTTTATTTTGAGGTCACCACTCGCACTGGCATATAGCAATAAAGTTAGCCTATCCTTCATAGGCTTGTGGCCTGGCATTTTCTTCTCTTCCTGGGTAATGTATGTTCTCCTGGTCATTTTCTCCCAGAAAAGGCCAGTTTCATCACAGTTGAAAATTTAATGAGAGCAAAAGACATTTCTCTGTGTCATCATTTCAAAGTGGTATATATAATTTTCAGCAGCCCTTTTATCAGCACTGGCTGCTTTACCATGCCTACTTATGCAATGAACCCCAGTTCTTACTTTAAAATTGTGAAACCACCCCTTACTGGCATGAAACGTTTCACTGTTATCACTCACTGATGGATTAGCTTTAAAGATCTGCATTTATAGCCCTAGCTTTTTCACAAATTATAGACTCAGGCAGGCTATAACCTGCCATCTGCCTTTCATTTATCCATACTAATAATAGCCTTTCTACCTCATCTAACACTGTTGATTGTGACTTACTAATTTGAGTAACACCTTTAGCAACACTAACTTTGTTATATAAATATTTTCTCTGTAAGATTGTCTCTGTAAGATTGTTGAGATGCTGTACCTATTAGCGAGATTGGCCACATGAATGCCACTCTCATATTTCTCCACAGTTTCCTTCTTCTTTTCAATTGTGATTGCTTTCTTTACCTTCCCTTTCTTCCTTGGCTTTTTTCTAGCTTTTTGGGGGACATTTTGATAGCAGTAATCATAGCGATTATATAAAGCACTGACCAAAATCACATCCAGAAACACATGCATCTGGGCTCAGACTGACCCTTATGAATGCTTACATATGCTTTTCTGGCATTGTGAGTCTTTGTTTATAACTGCACAAGCAGCCAGAATTAAGCTCATAACTCAAGACTTCGGTCGTAAGTTAAACCTAAAAGTCCAGTTGTAACCGAAGCCATTCCTCTGTGAGGCTGGCCATAACTCAAGGGTGCACTGTAACTAAGATAGAATTTGGTACCAGAAGTGGGGTTGTTGCTGCGACTGTACCTGACCATGTGGTTTACGAGCCTTTGGAACTAGCTGTGGGAAGAGGAAGAGTTAGGAAATGTTTGGAGATGCCAGCTGAAAAAGTAGAGCTGAAACAACTGAGGCTGTACTCAATGGGAGATTGTAGTCAGAGCTCAGAAGAGCAGAAGGCTGATAGAAGTCCTGCTAGTAAAGACCAGGCTCATGAGTTTTCTGCTGGGAAGAAGGACTGCATTGACTTTGGACTCTAGACAATGTGTTATACCTTGGCAGAAAGTTCCTCTGCATTTTGCTTGTGTCTTTTTAATTGTAGTCTTTAATTGCAGTCTTTGCTTGTGTCTTGTTAATTAGTCTTTGCCTGAGACTACAATTAAGGACAGCAGACTAATTAATCTGGCAGAAGAAATTTTAAGGCAGTATAATGTTGGGACAGTGGCATGGCTAGTGTTGGGGGCTTTTAGCCAGATCTACATTCAGAATTAAGAGCAAAGAGCCCAACAGAATGAATTAAAATGTGAGTTTGGCCAGAAAGGAAGCCCCAGTAAAACTCTGGACTGCAAAGATAAAGCAGAGGAGATCTTGATTGCTGAGAAGGAAGAAGACAATAAAAAAGATGGCCTGAGGACAACATAAGAACCAGCAGGATTCCAATCTTTGCAGCCTCAAAATCACAAAAGTGAAAGACTTTGCTTTGCTAAGAAAGCCCCAGAGCACCATGTTCCAGAATGGCGGCAGCCTAGAGAAGTTGTTCCTTGGGATTTGGTTCATAGGCACTTGACCCCTATGGCTAAGAGAGAAGGAAGCCTGGCTAATGCTCCAGCTGGCAGCAGACCTTGACATCATCCAGGTGGTGCTGGTTTTAGTTGCATGCAGAATAGAAGAGTTGTGGGGTCAGGAAGGCTTCCACCTAGATTTCAGAAGAAGGCCTGGGAGGCCAGGCAGTGTTACTCTGAGAGGGCAGTGTGTGAAGCTGTAAGTGTGAAGCACAAGATGCGGTGGAGACCCCAGAAGTTTGGAGAAGCCAGGAACATGGATCATCTGAGCAAAACTGCAAGGAGAGAGCAGAGCCAGCCAAAAGAGAAGCCATGGGAGCTACAACCACCAGAAGTGCCATAGGGGCAGAGCCACCCAAGCCCTTTGGAGTTCATATCTTGCCTCAGATTGCCTTGGATGCTGGACATGGAACTCTGGAATTTAATGTTTGCCCTGCTGGATTTTGAGATTACTTTGGTCCCATTCCTTTGCATTCCCCTATCTGTATCCGTTGGAATGGTAATGTTTATCTTATGCCATTATATGTTGGAAGTGTTTAACTTTCTTTTCATTTGTACAAGGGCTTGCAGCTAAGAGTTTGCCTCAAATCTCAGAGGAGACTTTGGATTTGGACTTTTTAGCAATGCTGAAATTTAGGAATTTGGCAACTCTTGGAGATAGAAAAAATGCCTTTTGCATAAAGGAATGTGCATGAGTCTTTGGAGGATCAGGGGCAGAATGTTATGGCTTGTGTCTAGATGTCCCCCAAAGCTTAGGTGGAGCTTTTTCAGAGGTGACTGGATCTAGAAAGTGTGATGCTGGAATTAAGGGTGTGTGATTACTATATCTGTCCACTTATTGGTTTGGCACTTCCCTAATCCAAGTAGCCTAGATAGAATATAAAAGGGGCAGAAAGAAGCTGCTGAGGTCCCTTGCTTGCTTTGCTACCTTCTGCCCACATGAACTGTTTCTCTTTTGCAATGCTTGTCTGCCATGCCATCCTGCCTTGGAGCCAGCTGATTATGAACTGAAAGCTCTACAAACTGTGAGCCAAAATAAACCTTTCCTCCTTTAACATTGTGTGTTGGGTATTTTGTCTCAGCAATGAGAAAAGTAACTAAGACACTTGCATTCAGTTTTCAAGGTCCAGACCCAACTTTACCCTTGGAGCTCTTGCAATGGTTATGACTAGCCTCGTTGGTGTGGGCCATCTGCTTCCATGCTCATCTCCACGTGGGCTCAGCAGAGCCACCTCAGGGCCTGGCACAAGGAAGACCTTGCTAAGGAGGGATGAAGGTTGAGGTGTGAGTGGGACTATCAGAAAATGCTCCCAGCCCAGCCCAGCAGGCAACAGGCGTGTCCTGTCCTCCTACCTAAGTATGGGCTGAGCCTGAGCCTTCCTTGGGGATCAGGAGGGAGTCATGCCCAGGGCTAGTGGCATGACACCCTGCACCTGTTCACTCTGGTGAACAGGGTGACAGCAGGTCCCTGTGCTCCTGCTCACTCTGGACCCGGAGCAGGTCCCTGTGCCCAAGCAGTACAAGAGGAAAGAGAGTCTCCCAGGTTAGGGCTTTCCTGGGCATGACTGTGGGGACCCTGGGCACAGAGACAAGTCTGCTACAGCAGCCAGCCTGGCTTGATCAGCCTGTGTTTCAGGAGGTGGAGGGTGGTAAAGGAGGTAAAGATGGCCACTCCCACTGGGCCAGGGATTGGGCAGAACAAGAAACAGGACCCTTGGTTCTCCTCATCACAGGCCCCTCCCCTTCCTGGATACGCTGGTTTCCTTGTCTACTGTGGTACCATCCAAGGTCTCTGTACCAGCACCGTGGGCCTGCACAGAGGGAGGTCAGTGTCTGAGATACTCTCTTGCAGCCCAAAACAGTCACACAGCCAGCACCGGTCACTGCAAGCCCTTAGAGTGATGTGGACAGGGACAGGGAGGAGGAAATGGGAAGTGCACACCTAGTGAGTGCCGACTGCATGCCAGGCCTAGTGCCAGACTCTTGGAAGGTGAGTGTCCTTGAATCTCACTGCCAACTGCAAGACAAGTATGCCACCCGCTTTACTGATTGGAGATTGAGGGTAGCTAAGGGAGGAATGGCCTGCATGTGTCAGGATCAGGTAGCACACTCATGTGTCTTGGACTCCAGATTCTGTCTTCCTTCCTTTGGGCTGGGGTGGGAGAAGGGTCAGATGAATCCAGCTGAGGGACATTCTGGGCTCCCGGGAATGCCAGGTGGAAGAACAGAGGTCACATTGGTGATGTCATTTGGAGCATGTGTTTGCAAAGTCAAAGTTCTCATGGACAGAGGGCAGGGCTTGGTCAGGAGCAGATGAACAGTAAGTCACGCCTGGATCTGGGGACACAGCCCCTGGAGCATTGCCAAGGCTCGGTAGAGCTCCCTCCCTTCCCCAGGCCCCTACTTCATGGGCCCCTTGGTTCCTGCTTTGTCCTTGGGGAGGCCACACACACCTGGGAGGAGTCCTGGAGGTGATGCTTTTCTCTGTCCCTCTCTGCACCTGATCATACTTTCAGCCTTACCTGTCCCCTACCCCCGCCACCTCCACCCTTCAACAGACTCTCCCAGTGCACAGCCACACCCCATCCTGGGGACACATCTCACCCTCAGGCAGCGCCACACCTGCAGCCCCAGGAACTGGTCTCCTTGGGTCAGGTTGGTGGCTGCCCTACCAGTACCATGAGCCCCAGAGATGTGGGCAGTCTCCACATCCTCTGGTCCCCACCGAGGCAGCGTGTGTGAACTCAGGGCTGAGCATGGAACAGTACAGTGGCCGTGCTTGTTTGGGAGCTCTGAACATCGAGAAAGCTGTGGCTGGGACATCCTGGCTACAATCCAGGCTGCCTGCTTGTCGCTGAGCCGGCTCTGTGAGAAACATCGTCCTGTTGTACTCTTACAGGAATGGCCTCGGCTCTAGCCCCACTTCCGCAGGGCAGAAAGGACGGTGAGCCCAGAACACTCTGGCACTAGAGGCTGTGAGTGTTGTCTGGGGTCATGCAAAAATGACTGGTGTGTTTCCAGTAAAACACAGAGTGACCTAGAAAGAAATAACCACCCTGCCAACCTTCCTAGAAATCCCAGAGCGCTGCAGGGCAGCTTGCTCGGGGAGGTGGGACCCTAGCAGGACACAAGGCACATGCATTGAAGCCAGTCCCTGGGGTCCCTGGGCCAAGACCAGTTTGCAGGTGGCCCGAGGAAGCTGGGAGGCCACCATGGGGACTGTGGCCAGCACAGAGCACTCGGGAACCCATGGCCCTTTTATCTTAAGTATTGAAAAGAGGAAGGGTTGGGGCAAGGCTCAGTGGCAGGATGTTTGCCTAGCATGCGAGAGGCCCTGGGTTCAGTCCTGGGTGTTGCAAAAAAAAAAAGTATAAAGTGAAGAAGGAGCAGCCAGACTGAGCGACAGCCCTGGGAGAAGGAACAGCCACAGAGATGAAGAGGTGCGCCCTGCACTGGGTGGAGAGGACCCAATTTCTCGGAAGATAATGAGGGCTGCGAGGCCACTATGAAATGACATGTGTGACAGTGCCCAGACTGGCGTGGAGCTCTGGGTGGTGCCCGAGTCAGGCCAGAGTCTGGGCCTCATGATGACCAGGTGTGCCGTCCTAGAGCCAGAGTTCTCCGTTTTGAAGGAAATAGGGGAGACATCAGACAGCCCCAAGCTTGGCAGCCCTGCCTGTGGATGGCAGCGAAGGCAGCTGTCAGCCAGACCCCTGCACGCTCCCGGGTGAACCCCTCGCAGAGCCATCTCAGTTCCCCTGGGGCTGGATGCCGGGAACACTGACACGGAGAAGGTCTTCTAAGAGTAGGAGACTTGACCAAACTTTCCAGAGTCCGGGGCACAAATGGGACGGGGTAAGAGCCACAGCAGAGGGAGGAAAGACATCAGCATGTAGGCTGCAAGCCAGGAGAATCCCACTCAAGCACATCAGCTGGGCATCTCCTGCACTCTTACAACTAAGGTGGCTCCCTCACCTCCAATTCATAGGCAAGGAAGCAAGGCCAGAGAGGATAATGACGCCCCAGGGATCGGAGCCAGCAGACTTCCGTGTCTCAGCCTGCTCTGTCCCTGGGCTGAGGAGAGCTCCCCAGGGGAGACACAGAGACTCGGCTGGGACAAAGGCTGGGGCTGGCTGGAAGCCTACTAAGTCAGACTAGGGAATTTGTTTTGGGGGGTCGGTGAACACCCCACATTGCCGAGTACCAGGACAGGCCCTCTCTCCCAGGGCCTCTCCCTTTTGCTATGGACTTTGGCTTTCCTTCTGGAGGGACGAGCTGGAGCAGCTGGTCCTGGGACATGAGCACCGCTCTGGGATTTCACTCTGGGCTCCAACACATGTTAACTGGGTGTCTTTGAGAAGCTCACTTAAGCTCCTGGTCCTCAGTTTCTTCATCACAGCAAGATCTAATAATACATTGCCAGTTGCTGCAGGATTAGCAGTCCTGTATGCAAAGGGCTGGACACATGGGTGCAGTAACAAGGAGCTATTAATATATGGCAACTGGCAGCTGCAGCCATCTCCCCCTCAGTGGTCCAGGCTTTAATCTCCCATCACCTCCAGGGGGGTTGTGCCCACCTTTGCTAATGCTGCAGGACCAGGTGGATCTCCCAAGGATTCTGGCAGGTCCTACCATCTGGAAGATACCCTGGACGTAGGGAAGCTAAGCGCTTCCCTGACCTGCTTCCCACACATTTCCACAGCTTCTGAAAGGAGCTGCCGACATAGCAGCTGGTCCTGCAGCGCTGCCTCCCCCAGGAGCGATTAGCTGTGTCATGCATCCATTTGTAATGAAATAGAAACGTTTTGATTTCTCTGGGAAGCCGGATTTTCTCCCAAATCCTTGCTGCTTTCATCACTGGACATGAAACAGTCTATTCTAATCTCATACGAAGGGGCGGTGGTTAGAAGGAGCCCATGAAATCTGATCACCGACTTGGCTCCCGGGTGATAGCTTTGATCACCGAGAGGGAGCTGGTCGCCCTCAGCCTAGTGCTAATAGCTCTATACATTATTAAAGAGCTCTGTTTCCAGAGCAGACACATCAGGAAGACATCCAGGCTGCAGGCTCCGTGTCAGCTGCTTCCCTTGCTCCTCGGAACGAAGCTCTGGGGTCTGGCAGAGCCACAGAAACTGGTACCTGGTAGAGAGATCTGTGCTGCTCACTGTACCCTCACGAGAAAGCAAATAAGGAGGGACGTGCCCTCTCCCGTTCCCTGCCTCGCCTTCCCTCTGATCCAGAGGCTGAGGGCTGAAAGGCCTCCTGGGTGGGGGCACCGTCAGGGTACTCAGCACAGGGTCTTCACTGAGGCCTCAGCCGCCTGTATTTGGGGCTGGCACCTGACAGTGTTTTTGTTTTTCTCAAGTAGCGGGAATTGAACCCAGGGCCTCACGCTGAGCTGTATCACCAGCACTTTTTAATATTTTGAGACAGGGTTTCACTAAGGTGCCCAGGCTGAGCTTGTATTTCCATCCTCCTGCTTCGGCCTCCTCAAGTGCTAGTATTGCAGGCATTTACCACAGCACTCCTGGCCTGATTGTGTTTTCTTAACACTATCAGTAGGATTCTGATCATCCAGGCTTTGGGATCATGAGGAGCAAGGTAAGGGCTGGGACTTAACTATTCTGAGAATTTGATGGTGCTCTCAGCTGTCACGACCCCGATGATCCCTGCCCCTGCAGTCCTGAACCCTTCCGCGCTGAAGAAGGCTGACGCGAGTAATCAGCAGAACACTGCAAGATGGGGTGGGTCGCTTCTGCCCTGCTCTTGGGTCACTGGTTCTCTGGGGAAGTGGCTGCCATGTTGTGAGGACCCCCGTGCAGCACTGTGGAGAGCCCCCCGCAGCCTCCTTGGACATAGATCTCTAGCCCAGCCAAGCCCCTGCCAACTTCACAGCTACAGCCTCCTGAGGGATCCTGCCCCAGAATCACCCCACTAATCTGCCCTCAAATCTTGACCAGCACTTACGGTGATATCATAAATGTGGAAGATCGTTTAGGGGGAGGAGCAGCTTGACGCAGGGCCCTGGGTAGGGAGGGAGCCAGAAGCCCAGGAGGCTCAGCAAGCGCGAGAGCGACTAGAGCTTAAGCTCTCCCTCCTTAGCCAAAGTGTGATAGGAGCTGCTGAAGAGCTGGGAACAAACAGGGACCATGCTCAGATCTGTGCTTTCAACACTTCCTCGGATCCCATCAAGCAAGGTTAGAGACGTGAGGGTCGAAGAGGCCACGGCAGAAGCCCAGATTAAGTTTTAGGTCACACGGCCATGCCTGGTCTGGGGTTGAACCAGTCTGAGTAGCCCCAGAGAAACGCACTTAATGGGCCATGGTGAACGTGACAGGCAGTGCAGGCAGTGCCCGCCCCTGCTTCTGGACTTGGCCCTGTCCTATCAGAAATCACGATCTGCTGTGGACTAGACCGTGTCCCCGCAAAATGTGTATGTTGAAGCTGTAGGTCCCAGCGTGATGGTATTTGGAGGCGGGATCTTTAGGTTCAGATGGGAATCCTGAGGGCATGACCTTCATGCTAGGACTGGTGCTCTTATAAAAAGGAATCAAAGAGCTCACTGTCACTAGACAGTGACGCTAGACTGTCTGTCTGCATGTGAGGACACAATAAAAAGGCGGCCATCTGTGAGCCTGGAAGAGGGCTCACCAGGAACTGAATTGGGGGACACTCAGCGTATGGGACTTCTGGCCTCCAGAACAATGAGAAACACATTTTTTGTGGCCTGAGCATCCTATTCAGTGAAGTTTGTTGGATCCCTGAGCAGACCGAGACTTGCTCCAGCAGAGGCCCTCCCAGGGGGGCCCAAGGGGAGCAGCAGGAAGACTCCACTCCTCCCTAAGGGCAAGTCCGTTAGGACCAGGTCCCAGCCATAGCCAACCTGCGGCCCACCTATTCTTTGTCTTTTTGTTGTTGTTGTTGTTACTTTATACATTAATTATATTATATATGCAGCCCAGGACAATTTTTCCCTACTCAGAAAGAAATGAAGAGGGCAAAAAATGCGGGCTGCAGACCAAGGATCACAGTGGGGCCCTGAAAACTGTAGGAAATCCAGGAGGCCAAAACTATTTTCATAACAATACTAAGACATGATTTGCCTTTTTTCCTCTCATTCTTTCGTATGATGAGGTGGCATGCTCTGGAATCCATGTGATGCAGTATTGTAGCAGTTGGAAGGCAGAAGTGGGCAGAAGAAGCCAGCAGTCTTCGATTAAGCCAGACATTAAAGAGATTTGCAAGACTGTAAACCATGCTACCTTTCTTTCTCACCAGTTACTTTTGTTCTGGGAAATAAGGTAAATTTTAATAAGAACATATTACTCATTAATGTATAATGGGTTTATTATTGTTGCTTTAAATAAATTAATAAATAATTTGAAATGTTCTCAGCTTTATTTCCTAACACAGTAAATATTGATAGATGTGACCCACTTAAACAAAGGATCTTAGGGATCTTACTGGTCAAGCATATACAGACCAAAGAACAGACACCAAAACATTTGTCTGAGAACTCCTGATCTAGAACAGCTTCCGGGTCACTTTGGTTCCTTCCGCCATCCTGGGTTGGGGCAGCTCAGCCACAAGCAGGTGTTGAGAGTCAGGAAGAGCCCACTTAACAGCCTGTTCACAGTGCTCAGGAAACGCGTGGCTTGGGGGTACTAGGGACAGAAGCATCATGTTCATCTGTGAGCAGAAAAATGTCCTATTAAAGGCAAATGTCAGGAGGACACTTACCCCATACATACACACAAACAGACCTCAAAGCAGCCCTGTTCTAAACACTGGCCTATCTGCTCTCACTTTGGGGAAAGTTCTTTACACTCACCTGTCTACTAAAATATAGACAACAAAATTTCCGAAAACACTAGAGACACAGTTTGATTCCATCGCTTCCTAATGAAGAATCTTCAGTTGCTTCCAGCAAACTCTCGGTACTAAGTCCCAATGATCACTAAGCTGTGCTAGGTGCTCCCAGCATTTTCACCCTGACCAGCAGCCTCATCAGCTACCAGGAGGTTTCTGGAGCCCTGGGGGTTCCCTTACTTCGACTTTGCATATGTGGTGTTTGTCTTGCGCCCCAGCGTGCCTGAAATGTCAGTTTTTCCTCTTTTCTCCCCTTAAGCCTGCAGAAGTCAGTTCAGAATCATCTCTTCTGGGAAGCCTCTGTCCACCAAGTTCCCTGGAATGTAAGCTGTCTGTCATGTTCAAGGCCACTTTGTCACGTCAACACTAAGGCTGAGATCATACCGATGAAAATCCAGAGGCATCACCTATTGACAGGCATCGTGCATTCTGATTGGTTTCTTGTTCTGAGTGCTCATTGCCCTGGTTGTTAAATATTTTTAAAATCTTGCTTTCCAAAGGCCTTGAAAGAAAGCACTTAATAAATATTTGCTGAATGAATCAACATGCAAAGTGCTCTGGGTTCCAAAGTCACCAAGTGGGCTGCTTTCAGAAGCCCAGGTCTCAGGGCTGCTGAGCAGCACCCCCAGCCCCAGTGCTGGGGACTGAACCTAGGGCCCGTAACATGCTAAACACGTGCTGTACCCCGGAGCGACACCTCTAGCTCATGGCTCTCTCTACCACCGGCCTGGCGTTGGAAACCGCCTGCACTGCCCTGAACCCTGAGCACCTCAGCCTGGTAACAGTTCTCCTGGACCACACCGTAGCAAATACTCAGGGCTTGGACTCCTTCACGGACAATCTCCAACCTGCCAGCTCTTCACACACCTGCCCTATAAGAAGCAAGGAACCACCCACCTGCCATTCAAGAAAATGCATCCCACAGTAGTTGGGTCCACCATGCATCCCTAGTCCAGAGGGAACACATCTGAGACCCCAGTCTTTGCAATTGCGGTTTACCAACTCACATTACGGGTTAAGCTCCTACCTGAACGAACTGCGAAGTGCTCCAATTACTTGAAGCAATTCTGCATTTGAGTCAGTCTCCATCAATTACTGGTAAGAAGTGTGTTCTAAATCCTGTCCAATCATTGCCTCCATAGTGGAACACTCCCTGGCCCCAGTGGCCCAGATGTCCACTAAACCTACCCTCCAGGGTCACCGAGACTCAGGGAGGGGATAAAATAGTCACTGGGGAATGGAGTGGGTGGGCCAGCTGGAGCATAAAAAGGAGTGGGCCACACAGAGCAAGTCCAAGCTTCTTTCCCTGGCAATCAAGATCTGTTTTGTTCTCCCTCCAGCCTCGTCCACTCACGTTTACAGGCTGAATTCAAGCCCACTCCTCCAGGAAGCCTGCCATCCCAGAGGTGACACAGTATTGGCTGGGGGCACCTACAGGGTGTCAAGAGGGCTGCCAAAGACTTGCCCATCAGTTACACACACGAAGAAGTGGCACCGATATAGGTTGAGCTCAGACTACCCCCGAACTGGCACCAAATGCCGTCTGCTCGCTAGGTTATGCCTGGTTGGATGACAGAGGCATTTTAGCCATGTCGCTTTCATTCATTTGACAAATGTGCAAGGCTCTGGGTGGTGCAGCCCCAGCATGTAACACACACATGCGCGCGCACACACACACACACACTCATTATTGCCTGGCAACACCAGGAAATGCAGCTTCACCAGATTATCACAGCCATGAATAATAACAGGAGAGAAGTCTAATTCCATCCAGCACTCCACGGACAGCTGAGATAAGCCTAGACTACGTGGTTTCCCTAAAGTCTAAATTCTGAGCCCAGCAGTGAAAGGGGAGCCGACGTCAGGCTCTGGAGGTGACTCAGGCGACCAGTGTCTGGGCTTCCCTCTGGCTGCGCTCTGCCATCCCCCATCCCCAGCTGCGGTCAGGATAGCTGGCACGTCCTGTTGGCAGCTGAGATGAGCCCGGGCACTGCCTGCCACAGCCTCCTCACAGGAGTACCTTTCCACTCAGCTGGCCCCGCCTGCAGCTGTCTAGAAGAAAAAAGCCAAGGAAAGCAGAGCCCTGATGAGTGATGGAGCTGTGTGTTCTTCCCCTTGCGCCTGTGGAGTTTTCAATTGGAAAGAGAGGCTTATCTCTCGTTTTTAATTGATTTTAATGCAGCTGAGCCAGGCTAGATCAGATCTCAGCTCCTCCATGGCCTTCCGTGAATAGTATGAGAAGCGGCTTGAATGTTAATGAGAGGGGCTGGCTGGGAGAAGCCCGAAGGGGCCAGGAGGCAATCATGTGCCCGGAAGACCTCGCCCGGCCTCCGGCTGCCCTGCCGTGGATGGCGTGGGGGTGGGAGTGGGTTCATGTGACCTCCAGCCTGTGCGGGCTGGTGCAGAGGGACACGAATGCAGAGCTGTAATCACGGCCTGGAGGACCTTCATCCATTGCAAGGTTTTGGATTAGTATTAGCTTTATGTTATTATGAAAAAGTCCTTGAGGCAGTTAACTCAGAAAACATTCACTTTGGCTCACCATCCTGGAGGCTCCAGTCCCAGGTTGGGGGTTCCCACTCTCTGGGCCTCTACTGAAGGTGGCACATCATGGCAGAGCAAACTGATTCTATCAGGAACTGGAAAGCAGGAAGAGACAAGACTGGCCTCCCACGAGCCCCTTGAAAGGCACGCCCCAGTGTCCTAAGGACCTTCCCTAGGCCCCACTGCTAAATGCTTCCACCACTCACCAACAGCATCCCCTGGGAACAAGACTTTAACATACGGGTCTTTGGGGATACTCACCCAAACAGCAGAACTCCAGCCAGCCTGCTTCTTGAGTGCTCACTCACCCTCCTCTAGCTCGTCCCCTGCCCCTGGGCTTCACCCTCCTCTGAGAAGCTGCCTGCTGTCTTGGTGGTTGCCTCTGTGCACGGACATCACCTCTGGCAGCAGCGTGCTCCCTCATGCCCCATCTCATCCCTCCTCACCATCCTCCCAGCCCCAGACCAATGGCCCAGCTTCTCTGGGCTTCAGCCCTGTCTTCCTGTCTTATTTGGAGGAGTCAGAAAAGTTAGAGCCGATTAGTACCCAGCACAGTGTTTAAAGCAGTGAATACTTGGTGTTGTTTCTTTTCCGCCCAGCTCCCGAGTTGACCTGATCCAGAGATGCCAGCAAAATAACTGGTAGTGGGAGCCTGGCACGGTGTCTTTCAGGGAGGGGCTTCAGCTCCTGTCCCAACCTTGTGATGAGATATGAATTATAAATGGCCTCTCCCATTGTCTTGGGAAAGGAACAACTTACATCAGAGGAGTGACTGGCGAGATTAGTTCCTAGAGAAAAACACCAGGGTGAATTTATAAAGGCCAGAGTCAGTGCTTGATCCCAGAATGTGACTTCATTGTTCTAGAATGGGCCGGGCACTGATGGGGTGGGAATGTTGTAGAAGTCAATGAGTTTAATATGGAGCAGGAAGAAGATTTTATCCCACAAAGTAGAGCCCCCTTGTGAGTCCTACCTGTTCTACCTCTGACAGTCCCCTCCGCACCTCTTCCTGTGGTCACCAGTAGTTCCAGTTCAAATCCAGGACCCCCAAACTCAACAGAGTATGCTATGGCTCCCATAGGCCTAGCTGGCAGGTGGGTGGCTGAGGAGGCAGCATCTCTCTCTCCATACCCCTGTCTCTTCCCTGTCTTTTAATGAGGAGAGCTGGTTCAGTCCCGCATGAAATTCATGACCATTATTTTCTCACAGAGACTCAAACCACCCAAGGGCTGGTTTTCCAAAGCATACACACTCTTTCCTCCAGATACCACAACCTCTAATCCTCACAGACACATAAAAATGTTGCCAAACCCAGATTCACTGAAACACAAATAGCCACAGACACTGTCGAGGACTCTGAATAGGCTGAGGTTTTACCCTAAGACAGCAAATAAGCATGGCTTCCTTTCAGAAATGCTGTAGAGGACATGACATTCTTGGGCCAGAGATAAAGGACAGTTTAGCATTCACAGCAGGAACAGTAACCAGAGTTTAACCAGCATTTTAGGGTCAACTCTCTGAGCCATAATGCCCACAGGGTGATGTCAGGAGGCCTAAATGACACCTCAGCTCCGTGACAGGGAAGAAACGGAGCTTGAGACCTCGGAGTCTACAATAAGCCCCAGGTTCCTGCCACACAGGGTGTTTTCCCAGCCCGTTGTTTCAGGAGGGAGTTGCTAACTGTACCTACTGAGGCTGTTCATTAAACAACATCCTTGAAAAGATAATCCATGGGCAGTGACTCACGCTTTGCAAGCTGTGCAGACACACAAGAGACCCACGGAGAATTATCTGCGAACATTTAGGTTCACAGCCATGCGTTCAAACTTCTGACACCCCCCCCCACTCCATACTCATGCACGCTACAAACACATCTCAGCCTGCACAGCGACACACACGTTGACATCCATGTGTCGCCGTCCTGCAACACATCCAGAGCATAGGAAGTGATTGCACAGGGATAAGGACAGTGCTTTGTCATCCCTGTCGGAATCAATTATGCCTAACTAGATTCTCTGCCTCCAGCCTCGCTGCACATTTACCTCGCAGTGAGCCTTGGAATCTGAAAATCTGACCCCTTCCCTCCCGTGCTCACAACCGTCTGCTTTCAGCACAAAGCAAGGCTCTGGCACTCTGCGGCCTCCTTTCCTGCTTCTCCCAGCCCAGCACTCAGCTCCCCAGCGGCACGAAGGCCGTGGGAGGTCCTGTCTCAGGGCTCCACGCTCTTTCCTCGCATGCAGCCCCTGTCTCAGCCTGAGGTGTTTCAGGAAGCAATGGCAGTTGGGAGAGATAACTGCCCTCCACCCTGAGTTCCCTCCACAGTTTGTGTTCGCATGCTCCATTGTTTCTCTGAGTTGTGATATAAAGGTCACTCAAGGCTTTCTGGCCTCCCTCCCCAGCCTGGGCTGGGAGCACCTTGGAAACAAGCCTTTGTTTGACTTGTTTTCCATCTCTGTGGAGTGCGCCAGAGGCCAGGACGGGGGCCAAATCTTGACTGGAGAGAGGGCTGTGGCCAAACCAGTGACAGGACTGCAGGCAAGACTGGCTGCCTAATTTGTGGGGCTCGGTGAAAATGGAAACATGGGATCCCTTGTATGGAAGTTAGGAATTAGAAGGCAGTGACAGCAGACCGTGTGGCCAAGCTGTAACTTCAGGCAACTTCACATGCCCTGAGGACCCCGTGAAGGCAACATCCCTGGAGAGGACAACTGGCCTGAGGGAGCCTTCGAGAAACCTTGGGTTTCATATCGTGAGCTTCCTGCTCGCCTTCTTTGAGCTTCCTTCCCTCCCCTCCTCCTCTCATCAAAGGCCAGCACAGGCATCATTTGTGTGGGCCCACAGGAGGGAAATGTGCTCCAGGACCCTAAACCAGGCCGTGAGAGAAGAGGAATGTGAACTCTGGGGTCCAAGAGATCCTCCTGCTGGCTGCCAAAGACAATGCCACAACGTTTCAGTTCAAAGATCTTAATGGGCTTTATTTTCCATTCTAGAATTTTGCAGCACTTCATTCCACCAAGTGGGATGAGTATTCCAATGGGCTGAGCGGAGGAGTTGGTTTTATAGACCAAGAAAGGCCAGAGAAAGCAGAAACACAGGCCAGAAAGCAGAGTGGTCCTTTCAAAGTTACTTTCCTGGCAAGGTGGGTACAGGGCAACAGAACAATAGGAAAATACCCTGATGTTAACTAGTTAGTTATCAGGTTATTTCAAGTTCTTTTTTGTTCTATGTGAGGATTAAGGCAGAGGGAACTTCATGATCATTCTGACTGAAACGGGCCTATTTGGGAAAATACGACAGTTATCTCTCCAACCTCAGTTTCTTAGAAGGCAGCTTTGTTTCACATCAGTAATACAGAACTAGTATGACTTCATTTTGGTTTTTAGTCTTGTCCATTGGTCTCCTGCAAATTTTCTCCAGCGTGCCCTAGTTTTCTCCGAGATTGCTGCCCTTTACTTTGCCTGGTACATATTTGGGCAATGATCTGTCCAGTATTTTCTTCTTCCTAGCTGCCTCTGCTCTGCCTTTTCTCTCCTTTGAAGAAGAAATACACTCCTTTTCTCCATATCTTTAAAATCAGAGTTTGTGATCATTATGGGAAGATCTACATTGGCTTTCTGGGTTCCTGGCAGCCCCCTGGCTGGGATTTCCTTTCATTCAGGACCCCCAACTGGGTGAGTTCTACTGTTTCTTTGTCCCCCAGGCTTTCCTCTCTTGTGAAATTCCTTTTTCATTTTGGACCAAGGGATCAGGACATGGCAAAGTGCCTAGGCAAGTGGACCTAACCTGTCCGTCTCGAAGATCCAGGATACACGTGCCCAAGCCCTGCACCTGGGGCCAAGCTGAGGATGCTGCTGGTCTTAGTTACTTTTGTTGCTGGGACAAAATACCCAACACCCAAAGTTAAAGGGGGAAAGGTTTATTTAGCTCACAGTTTGTAGAGGTTTCAGTCCATAATCAGCTGGCTCCAAGGCAGGGTGGCACGGCGGAGAACAGTTCATGGTGCCCACAAAGCAGCAAAAGCAATGAGGGACCTTAACGGCATCTTTCTGCCCCTTTTATACTCTATCTAGGTTACTGGGATTAGGGTGGTGCCAAACCCATCAGTGGACCAATTTAGTAATCACAGACCCTTAATCCCAGCAACCTCTGAAAAAGCCCCACCTATGAGTGCATGAGGCTTTGTGGGGACATCTAGGCACAAGCCATAACACCACCTTCAATCCTTCTGGCATGGTATCAAGCAGGTTTTTGATAAGATGGCCTAGATCTGATGTCAAAATGGAGGATACAAGAGGTGACTGCCACTAACCTCACTGCCACTGTGATCTCTCTTTCTTCAGTAGCTGGCTCTCACCCTGTAGCTTATACTTCTCTGCTTTTACTTGTCCTGCACTTGTTCTGAAGAGCCTGTTTCTTTTCCTACCTTTAATACCTTTAATAAATGTAAAACTTCACTGCCTTTTGTGCTCGTCTTGACCAATTCTTTGTTCAGGATGACAAGAACCTAGAAATCGCCTCTAGAAGGAGTCTGCGGCACCCAGGAACCTGGTGACATCTTTGGTATCCTCTGCTCCCAAACCCTCTGTGTGGAAGGCTGTTTAGTTAGCAATCGGTCTCTACAGGATTAAGGGCTTCAAATCCCTTTCAGAACCCACTGATCTCTAGCACCAATGGGTACAAATTTTGGGTCCCTGCCCCTTGCAGGTGGCCTGATTCACACTCTGAAAGCCAAGGTCTTCTTAGCACTGGCCTTCCGAAGTTTCATCAGGTTATTTCAGGTTTCCTGCCTTCAATGAAGACTCGTGTCTTCCCACAGGGGCCATTTCCCCCATGTTCTTGGTTTTCTCTTTCTGGAACTCTGAATGATGAAGGCCAGGGCCGCAGGAAGGCGTCCGTGCTGATCCCTCTTGGCTCCTTTTGTGTCGTGAGCCCCTTGCTCTCCTTTCACCATCAGCTCCATGCACAGTAGCCCCCGCCTCTTCCCGATGAGGATGGGATTCAAAGTCCCAGCGAATGTCTGAAACCACAAATACTACCAGTCCCTCTAGAGGCTCTGTTTTTTACTAGCCATACTTATCTATGATAAGGTTTAATTTATGAATTGGGTCCATTAAGAGACTAACAACTGTGGAGGACACCTGGATGGCTCTCCTTGAAAGAAGAGCAATTATCTCCATCTTGGCTGAACCTGGCCCTATTTCCACGTATTGATATGTACAGAGCTGGCTAAGACTTTTCCTTATCTCTTCAATTGGCTTTAAGCAATGCAAATCGGTCCAGCCATAGGTCCTGATATGTAGTCTTTGAAGCAAGGCGACAGGCCTGTGTTTCCCCGCCCCTTTGCTCACAATACATGGTTGAGCCTGGCTGGATGGAGAGCCGTGCTCCACGCTGTCGGCTGGGATGGAGCCTGGAGAAAGAGGCTATGACTTCCCAGGGCGTAGAAGATTACACATCAGAGCTGAAGCACCGGCCCCAAAACATTAGATACTACCTTGAATTGTGTTATGCAGATTACTCCTTCTGCATATCCTTCCCTCTGCATATTGCAAAGATGATTTCAGGCCACCTACCTAGCCCAGCTCATGGTACTTCCCGCCACTCTCAGAGTCACTCATCCCCAAGCCACTCCCCTCCTTGAGAATTAATAAAACCTGGGTTCAGCCCTGGGTCAAGGCCTTTGTTCCAGTAACCATTACTCTGGTTGGACTTAGGACCCTCTTGACTCCCCACAACTATAAATATGTCTTAGTGTCTTTATTCTCGCCGTGGATTGCATTGGAAGTGGTAGATTGGAATTAGCTCAGTAGAATTCCAATAACTTTCTTTTGGGATTACAAATCTAACTTTCTGGACCGTGACGAGGACCGGGAAGGGCTCGCTATAACAACAATAATAATCAAATATAATATTATGACACTATACTGTAATAATATATTTGATTATTGCATTAAATATATTATAATGAAAGTTATTTAAGAGCTGGATGTGGTGGTACATGCCTGTAATTCCAGATCTTTGAGAGGCTGAGGCAGGAGGAGTCCAAATTCAAGCCCAGCCTGGGTGGTTTTAATGACTTAGAGAGATCTGTCTAATAAAGAGTATGGGCTGGGCAAAGGCCTTGGGTTCAATCCCCAGTGCCGAAAAAACTTATTCAAAACTTATGAATTGTTCCTGGGATTTCTTATTTAATATTTTCAGTTACCACAGTAACTGAAGTTTCTGAAAGCGAAACCTCAGAGAAGGGGGCTGCTGTGACCCTCTTCCCATTTTGGAGACAACAGCGGCATCTGTGAAGTCTACCGTGCAAAGGGATTTCTGTGTGTAGGGTTTTCTGTAGACACGTCAGTGGGGTGGGGAAGCCATGCTCCCCCCAGCTACCTGCGGAAGTCTCGTGGGGCTCCTGAGAAAGGTGGGGAGGGCACCACCCTGCTTTGCAGTGCCCGCGGCAGGGCCTTGGTGCAGTCACCAGTGTTGCTGGGCCTGGGTGGTGCTTTGGCAGGAAGGAAAGAGGCGCCACGGGAAGGGGGTGGACAGGGGCAGGCGCCGGGAGGAGGGGCAGCTGCTGACTTGGCCCCCTGGCTACCGCACCTTTACAAGGCTGGGCCACCGCCGAGCTCCTCCCTCTGCCCTGGATGTGGAGAGTCCCCTGGCTGTGGGCTTTGTGAGGCCCCAGCGGGACACAGGTTGCTGTGTCTGTGCCAAGGTGACTTGTAGGGCTGGTCATTTCCAACACCTGGCTGGGCAGGGAGCCTGGGCTGGGGGAGCGGAGGAGAGGGGTAATCGTTCTGGTGGGGGGATGTTGGTAAGAGCTGAGGGACAGCAGGGGGAGGCAGGACAGCTATTCCCCCATTTTGCCTCCTGCTGCCTCAGTTTCCTTGTTCTCACCTACTTGCACCATCCCTTGTTAAGCTTCTCTGAGGTCAGAGGGCATCATCCCCCAGTCTCAGCCTGCAGGCAGCCAACTGCCACCCAGCCAAACTGGGTGAGGAAAGGGAGATCACATGGGCGAGAGCACGTGTGGGCCCTGGGCTGGCACCTAGGGGCGCACCTACGTGCAAACCCACAGGGACCTAAGAGACCAGGGACAGGGCCTGCAGCACAGGATGCTGACTCTCCTGCCGGGACAGGTAAATGGCAGCAAGGAGGTCACTGGGCACCTGCTGCCTGTGCCCTCCCCCAACCCTGCCCTGCCCAGGGGTCCACTGGCTGTTTTAGAAACTGAACAGGAGGAAGGCTGCTCCCCAGGAATCTTGGAGGGGGGCGGCTTGGGGTGCATTGGCAGCAGGTCTGAAATGAACCTGGGACTCCCCAAGTGTGAGGCGGAGTGCGATGGGCAAGGCCTGCCGAGGTCAGCTAATCACCAGCCAGGCCAGAGCAGCACAGGGCTCAAGGCGAGCTGTGCATGCAAAAAGGACACTGTTATACCCGCAAACCCCAGGGCGCCTGGGGTTGTGCTAGTCTGACCTCTTCACTGATGTAGGAACTGAGGCCAGAGAAGGGGGCTGGCCCCTGTCCACTCCACAGCCCGGGAAAAGCCCAGTCCCCTGCCCAGGCCACTCAAGCCTTTTCCTTCTCAGTCTCCACAAGGCCTGAGCTGCCACCTGCTGTCACTGTATGTCTCTCCAAAGCACTTAAGTGAATGAAGGAATGAGTGTCATGGTCCCCAGGCTCCCTGTGAAGCCTATCTTCCCTGCCTGGGAGGCGGGTCTGATCTCCCTCACACCAGGGCCATTTTAACTGCACTTAGCTCCTGAGGCTACGCAACATCTGAGGGAAAGAGGAAAGTCTCACCCGGAGCCTCAGAAGCCTCGGGTAATCCTCTGTGGAAATCAGCTTGCTCCAGGCCAGTGGCCCACAGCAGTTCCAGTCCTTACCTGGCAGCCTGGCTTAGACAGTTTGGGCTGGGGGGAGCCACAGACCCCACGCAGGCTTGGCAGCTTTTGTACCTGGGCACAGCCAAGCTGGCTCTGGGTACGGTTTTGTAAATTCTGAGCATAGGCCGGAAAAAGGAAATGGGGAAGGTGTTTCCAGAATTCAAAGCAGGCAAGCATCCTGGGGCTCTGGACTGGCCCACCACGCTCTGTGGTGTGGGCAGGCAGCTGGCAGGACCTGAGGCCACACAGGCCAGGGGAGCTGCCACCTGCCGAGAGCCCTGGGTGCGGGGATGGCCGGATGAGGCTGAGGTGGCCTCCTGGATGGCAGCGGGGAAATTGATGGGGTGCTCTGTTCCCACTGAAATGTGAGCAGGAATGGAGTCTTGGTGTTTATCAGATGTCTTGATCTCCATTATGGTATCAGCGAGGCAGGCAGGAAAGAAATTATTTCCATATAATACTCACTGGATGGAGGAGGAGGAGGCTGAGACCCGGAGAAGGGGGCCTCTTGCCAAGGTCACAGAGCAGGAAACACTGGAGTTGCGGTCAGAGCTGGCCCAGCTCCTGCCCGCACCCCAGCCTCCCTTGCAGGTCTGGTGTGGAGGGGCCGGGGCGGGTAGCACAGGGTGCTGCTCAGTCCCTCAGCGCCGGTGTTTCCTGGGGGTGGGGGCCCTGGGGGCGTGGGCTGAGAGCCAGTAAGGGCATGGTGTGAAGGTGATGGATGAGGACGAGACAGTGGGCTGCAGCTGTGGGGCGAGGGCTGGTGCACGGGTCTGGGATGGACATGGGGCTGCAGGGCCTCTTCAGAGTCCCCAGGAGGGGTGTGTTGGGCTGGGGCAGGGGGCAGCAGAGAACGCAGAGAGCACAGCCCCCTGCACCCTGGCATGCCAGTGACTGGGCCGCCTCCCTGAACACGCCCATCCCTGTACGCGCCTACGTGCTGCCCGGAGGCTGCTCTTCTTGCCCTGCTGAGTGCCTGCTCCCGGGGGTGCTCCCAGCCCTCTCCCGGGCTGTGCTCCCTGTCCTGCTGCTCAGAGCCCGCACCACAGAAGCCGAGTCCTGCAGACCCAGCCCTGAGGGCAGGCACCGCGCCTGGCTGGTCTCTGGCCCCAGTGCCTCACAATGACCTGCACAGAGCAGGTATCGGCTACACACTGGCAGGGTAAGTGCGTGGGACAACCAAAAGAGCAGCGAATAAATGGGCCACATGACACAGGGCCTGACACAGTAGGGCCTCCACGGTATTTATAGGAATAAACAAAAGAGGCCCTGAGGGCTGTCCGTGATGCAGTGTCTCTATCCCTCCAGAATGCTCCTGTTTGTCATGGCCAAAGAGTTCTCCCCTGGGCACTAATCCCCACTCCAAAATGCACTGTGCACACTCCAGGCCCCGCGGTGATACTGTAACCTAATGGAATTCTATACGTTTCGCCTCTTCCCCTGCCTCCTGGCACAGACCTCTGAAAATCCTTAGATTCGCCAGTGTTAAGAGTGTTGGTTTTTTTTGGAGGCAGCCCTTTTTAAATTGCTAAGCTCTCAAGGCTGGACTCCAACTTTGGACCCCTCCTACTTCAGCCTCCCGAGGCAGGTGCCACCTCTCCAGCTAAGAATGCCTTTTGTATGCTAATGAGATGACTGGTGGCTGGTCCCCAGATAGCTTTAGAATGGGGACTAATCACCAGAAAGACCGAGAGGTGATTAGAGGGTTGACCCCAACCTCTGGGGAGGACCCCTAACCTCTGAAGTTTGCGTTGATCACCAAGGGCCGAAGATTTAATCAATCATGCCCACATAGCGCAGCCTCCGCAGAGCCCCGCGGGGACCAGGTTTGGAAAGCTTCCAGGCTGCCGAGCACCGCAGGTACCAGGAGGGCGCGGAAGCTCTGTGCTTCTTCCCACACGGCTTGCCCTGCACCTCTCTTCCATCTGCTGTTCTTCTGAGTCCTTCGTAACATCCTTTCTGATAAATGGGTAAACGTGATAAAGCGTCTCCCTGAGTTCTGTGGACCATTCTAGCAAACTAACTGCCACTGAAGGGGAGGGTCACAGGAACTCTGTTTATAGGTCACAAGCTAGGACTTGTGATGGGCATCTGACATGGGGGGCAGTCTTGTGGGATCAAGCCCTCAACCCATGGGGTGGGAAGCTGTCTCCAGGTAGACAGCGTGAGAATCTAACTGAATGAGAGCTCAGCTAGGGGGCGTCTGCAGGAGCATTGCTTGGTATGTGGGGAAACGCCCTCCACCTATCCGGTGGCGGAAGTGTAGAGCTTCATGTGGGAGTGTGGGGTGCACTTTGGGTTTTTCTATCCTACCCTCCCTAGCCACACACCCTCCCTCCTCTGACCCTCCCTCTTCCCCACCCTCTTGCCCCCTCCCTTCGGACCCCTTCCTCTTTGACCTCTGCCCCCTCTGCCTCCCTCTAACGCTCCTCCGTGCATGTTCAGCAACACCAGGGCAGCTTCTCAGCTTCCCACAGATTTCAAAGGATGCTGATCTTTGTCAGCTGCGTTAATGAATCACAGCCCAGGAGGCGCCAACCTTCCTAAAAATATCTTCGAACCCTCTGTGCAGTGCAGAGAGGCTGCGAAGGCTGGTGTGCATCCTCGGGGAGGCAGCCGGCCCTGCCCACCCAGCCTCACCCTCCCCTGCTCTGAGCCTGAGCCAGAATCAGTGGGTGTAGGGCCAGATGCCTTAGAGCTCTGGTTCACCTGCACATCACAGATGGGGAAACTGAGGCCCAGAGAGGGAAGGGTCACAGGCTAAGGCCCCTGTATTTCCTCTGCAGAGTGCTCTTCTGTGGTCAGCACCCAGATGGGGGAGAGCGGGGAGGAGGTTCCTTAGTGCAAAGCCCCAAGTGGATGGCGACAGCTCTGGAATGAGCCCTTCTCTGATGGGGCCCCAACCACCCCACAGATGCGTAAGCAGTCCCCTGGGGCGGGGATGGGGTGAGAGGAGGTCACACAAGATCTCTAGGCTGTGGTGGAGTGGCCTTCCTAGGGCAGATGATGCTTCTCAAACTAGGGGGACCAGGCATGAACCCCAAGATGGAGAGTGGGGGTTCACCTTCCTGCATAGCGGCTCCTCAGCACTTGCATCTCTACACCCCTGAGAGGCCTCCCCTGTGGCTACAGCCACATTTCTCAGAGTGCGGGCCCCAAAGTGACAGGTTGGTATTATCTGGGGGCTTGTGAGAAACGCAGATGCGCCAGCCCCACCCAGAGTCCCCACTGAGGTCTCCAAGTAGTTTGCCCATTAAAGCCTGGAAGCGCTGGCCCCTGGAGCCGCTTAGCGTCCGTTCTCCCCCAGCAGTGACACGTGTGATTAATGACACACGCATAATATTATGAATGACCTGGCAGGGAGGGGGAGGACGGCAATAGGAAAGCGGGGATCCCTGGGATGGCAGAGCCAAGAGTGGAAAGTAGAAACAGCTGCTCGGCCCCCTGAGGCATCACAGACAGCTAAGTTAGATAGACATTAACTGCAATCAGGCAGGGATGGGCCCCCTATTTAAATTGTCAACTATTCATCAGGAAAAAGATGAGAACCCTTTGCCTTCTAAGATTGTTTACAAGAGGCCTTGGTAAAGTATACAGCTCTGTCCCCTGATTCAGTAAAGGACAGATTATTCTTAAAGGCAAATTTATTACCCAGTAAGCCTTAGAGACCAGGAGAAAGCTACGGAAGATGGCTTTTGCTCCAGATAGCTCTCTTGATGCTCTGGTGAGAGTTGCCTCCTTGGTATTTTATAACTGAGACTGGGAAGAAACCGGGAGAAAACAGAGACCAAGAGAAAGCGGCTGCCTTGGTTGTGGCTCTAAGAGGAGTGAACTCTGAGTGACTCCTGGGGCTCCAAGAAAAGTTTGACAACTAAACCCACTCGCTCTGGCTGTGGGAAGCCAGGCCATTTTAGGAGGGGCTGTGATAAGAGCCGGCATAACGAGAGGCCCCTAAGCTATGCCCAGTGTGCACTGGTGACCACTGGAAGTCCGACTGCCCCTTGAGACAAAGGTCCCAGGGGTCAGATCCATCTTACTAGCTGGTCCAGCAAGACCAAAGGGCTGCAGGGGACTCTTGGCCCTCTCCCTCTGGCCGGACTCTCATCTACACAGAGGAGCCCCAGGTAATCTTGACTATAGAGAGAAAAGAGACCAGCCTGCTGCTAAACATGGGAGCCAGTCTTTCGTTTCTTTTGTTCAACCCTGGCCTTCATTCCAGCCGTCACACCTCAGTGAAAGGAGCCACTGGGGAGGAGATGGTTCACTATTTCTCTCAACTGGGATGGCATTCTCTTTCCCCATTCCTTTTTGATCATACCTGAAAGTCCAATTCCCGCTTTGGGAAGAGAGATCTTATTTAAATGCTATAATATATACTCAGCCAGGTCAGGTATATAGTCTCCTGGTATATACCCAGGTATATCGGAGACCAAAATAAACCCTGAAGGCAAATAAGGGTAAAATCTGGAGAGGAATAAGACTTGCCCTGGTGCAAATACATCTTAAAGACCCCGCTCTATTTCCTCACCAGGACAATATCCTTTAAGCCCTGAAGTTAAAAACAGACTATTGCCTATAACTGACAACTTAAGGGCACAAGGTGTACTTACACCCTGCAACAGCCCCTGCAACACTCCAATCTTGGGAGCCCAAAAACCCAATGGAGCATGGAGGTTGGTACAGGACCTTAGATGGGTTAAGGAGGCGGTAGTGCCCACCCACCTGTACCCAACCTGTATACTCTCTTTCCCCAGAGCCCTGAGGATGCCGGTTGGTTTGCAGTGTTTGATTTAGAAGACACCCTTTTTTTTTTTGTATTCTTTTATATCCAGATGCCCAGTTTCTTTTTGCCTTTGAAAATCCCCATGACCGGGCCTCTCAGCTGACGCAGTATGTGCTGCCTCAAGGGTTCAGCAACGTCCTCACCCTTACAGACAAGTGCTTTTCCATGATTTGGCCTATTTTGAATTTTCCCAAATCACAGTCCTGCAATATGCAGATGACGTACTGCTCTGTGTCCCCTCAGAAGAGCGCTCCAGCCAGGACTCGTGCCCCGCTGAACTTTCTAGAAGAGATTACAGGGTACCTAGGTCAAAGGCACAATGTAGTACAGAAAAAACACATCGAAACTGTGGCTGGAGCTACATCTGAAGGCCGGGCCTCAAGATGGAGACACAATGGCCAGGCCCGCGGCCTCCCTGTGAGATAAACGGCAACTGGCCTGCAGCCTGCTCTCACCCCTGTAGCAACAGCTCCTCCACCAGACATGTCAGGCATCCCAAGACCTGTGCTTCCTCTGCTCCTGTCCACTTGCACAAGGTCTAGGGCTCGCTGAACACCGTCCCCAAGCCTTGCCAGGCCCCTCCCCATAGCTACTGATCCTGATGGAATGATCCTGATGGTCTGCCTGCTGCTTGTCGCACCCTGGCCCAAGGACACTCAGGAGGCCGTCTGTCTTGACTGACCCTGACGGGCAGCGGTTCCTGGGGCGCACTTGGAATGGGCACCAGCCCCTCCCAGGCAGCCAGCCACACCCAGGGCACAGTCTAGCACGGCCCGCTGTTGGCGTGCATCTAACAGCTGCACTTATCCCACTGGGAGAGCAATGTGGAGTTTGACCCTGCCCGACTGGTAAGAAGCAAACTCCCTGGGGACAAATAGTCAGCGTAGGAAAGAGTTTGTCACTGCTCTCAGGATATAGAAGGAGAGAGGACAGGCCAGAGATAGGCAGAGGCCCGCTGAGGGCCTCACAGGGCGTTGGATGAAGAGCCAGGCTGGATCCATAATGCTCTGAGGCTCCTGTGGAAGGAGGAGCAGCTGTCAGTCACGGACATGAGCTCCACGCTAGCTGCTGACACTCATGGCTACTCGGTATGGTGGTTATGCCCACCCCACACGAAGGAACAGCTTACAGAACTTGCCCAAGATCATAAGCCTGAAGAGAGGCTCATGCTGCCTTCTCAGGACTCAGCTCATGGGGTTGGACATGGCCCTGTTTCCCAGGACGGGGACTGTATTAGCCCACTTTCTGTTGCTAGGACAAAACACCCTACATACACAATTTTCAGGAGCAAAGGTTTATTTTGGCTTACAGTTTCAGAGGTTTCAGTCCATTGTCACTGGCTCCTAGGCAAAGACATCATGGCAGGAGGGCGTTGTGGAAGAAAGCACCTCATCTCACACATCTGGGAAGCAGAGAGCGGGGGAAGAGCTCAAGAGGAAAGTCCTCAAGGTCACACCCTTGTGACCCACCCAGACACACTCGGAAGTATGCTTCACAAATCTCCTAGGCCTCTCTCAAGCCAATCAAGTTGGCAACCAAGATTAAACATCATGGGGACCCCCTTTAGCTACGGGCCACTCTCACAGCTCTATAGCTCCACCTGCCCCCTGATGACCACCGACCCAAACTCACTCCAACTGACTCTTGGCAACTGAGTTGGAGCTGCTTCCTGACAACATCTCCAGTGTCCCCCACCCCTCCAAGCCCTCCACCAGTACCTGACGCAGTTCTGAGAGGTCAAGACAGTGCCTGGGCCTGCCTCCTTCCCAGCCTAACCTCTGAGCCACCTCAGGATTTGTGGCATGTGGACAAGAGCAGGGACGGACCCCTGAGAGCTCTGTACTTCTGCCCAGCTACCCAAGCTCCCAAGTACTAGAGCCCTCTGAGCCACACTGGGCCTCGGGCCCGGCAGCTCTCTGGTCCAAGAAGGAAGGAAGGATGGGCCTCACTTGCTTGCTCTGCCCTGGGCTGTGGGCATCTGCCCCAAGGCTGCTCCACAGGCAGCAGTGAGGCCAGCTCTGGGGCTTGTCCCAGCTTCCCTTCCATTCCTGGGGTCTCCTTACTGCCTCCAAAGGATTGAGTCTGTCCCACTCCGTCCCGTCTCAGGGTCTCCGGACACTGGAATTTACATGCTTTGGTGTCCACATGTGCCTGGGCCCCCTGCCTATATTCATTTAATCTCTCGATAATGCGATCTAGTGAGCACCATTAGCCAATTTTATCCGTGGCAGAACTGAGGTTCGGAGAGCGGAGACCACTGGGAGAAGTCAGATCTTTCACGAGTGGCAGCGCTGGCCTTCAAACCAATGTGGGTGATGGATGGGTTCGACTCTTCCCACGGGCTGGTCACATCCCACTGACACGCTGTGTCTGGAGGGGAGGCGGAAGCCTGGGCAGTGCCCTGCCCTCCACCTCGACCCCCTCCTGGACGATGACCGGAGGCCCAGCTCTGGACTGTGCGCGCAGGGTGGAAGGAGGGCTGGGCCGCAGGCCCTCAGGTCCCACCTGCACCCCGGCCAGCTGGTCAGTCAGGCCAGACAGAAGGAAGCCCGTGGTGCTGGCAGCCAAACAAAGGGGTCTGCAGATACTTCCTCTCTAGCACAAAGTCCTGCTCCTCCCCCTGCTCCCCCAGACACAGCCCTCAGCCTCCAGGACCCCGAAGAATGCCTGGAATGTCGCGAGGCCAGACAGCCCCGGGCTCCTGCAGACAGCAGTGGCTGCCTTTGTGCCAGGGTGAAGAGTGACCTCAGCCTAGAAAGTTCACCCCCTGACCTGTGACACTGCCCTCTCAGCTCAGTCCAGGGGGTGGCTGGGACCCCTGCTGTCCCCCGCACCCCAGCAGGGCCTGCTCAAGTCTGCAGCAGCTTCAGGGAAGAGGAGAGTGCTAGCTGATGGCTGCCACTCAGACAGTGCCCCCCTGGAGGTGAACTCTCCCTTGAAGACAGGCACCAGGCCCCCATCCCTGTCACCCAGCCGCTGGGGCCTGACTGTCCTAGAAGCTAGAGGCCCTGGCAGAACACATGCCTATCCCTCTATCAGGAGGTGATGACACACCCGAGCCCCGAGGAGGCCAGAGGAGGCGAGGGCCACTGAGAAGATGGAAGGATAGTGCAGGGGCTTCAGTGGCAACCTTCCACTGTGGCCGAGACAAGAGGTGTTTGAGAGGAGGCCATTGCGTGGGGTGTAGACGGGGTAGAGGGAGGAGCAGGGTCCAAGCAGGAGGCCACGCCATGTTGCACACTGCTCTGCCTCTCCCCGCAGCAGCTCCTCATAGGAGCCAGGTCCCAGCCGAGCAGCACCGGGCCGCTTGCTTTTCCCATTCACCAGAGCAGGACGGGCCCTGTGTCAGGGCAGATGGGGAGCTATAGACACAGTGATTCAAAGAACTCCCACCTGGTGAAGGACAGCCCCACTGCCAGCGCTGGGACTTCCCCACGACCCAGCGCCCCTGTCCCTCCTTGGGCTCAGAGTTGCCCTGGGCCCTAGAGGTCGGGTTGGTTGCCCTACAGTTGCCCCACAGTCCTGCCTGTGACTCGAGAGCCCCATGGGCCGGAGGCTCCCTGGGTCGCGGCCTAGAGCATCAGGTACCAGGGGGGCTGGTGGCCAGAGGGGTCATGGAGCCTCAGGCGTGTAAGGCAACCCCCACAGCCAGAGGAATGTGGCCAGCTTGCTGCCTCTGAGTCACTCTTCCTCAGAAGAAAACTTTGTTTTTTCCTTCAAAATCACAGACTTCCACCTTTAGACAACAACTTGTTCTCAGGAAATTACGCGCTGTGTTTTTCTCTGCATGCCGCTGGGGTTGTTCGTTTTAGAGCTGTCTTACTGGAACTGGATTCACAGGCCACACAGCCTCTCGGGCCAAGCTGACCCCTCCACGAAGAGGGCAGCTCTGGCAAATCAAAATACAGGGCACCAGCGAAAAATGCATTTCAAGATAAACAATAGATGCTTCTTTTTAGCCTAAATACATACAGTGCAATATTTGGGACATAATTAGACTAACACAGTAGATTTTTCTGAAATTCAAAGTTAGCCTGAATTGTACTTGGCAGTCCCGCCCTGCTCCACTAACAATCCCACTACGTGCTCCATGCCTGCCCACCAGCCCCACGGGCTCCTGCTGCCCTCCCGCCCTCCGCCTCCACTGACCCCAGAGAGTCTCCCGACCACTGGCCCAGCTCTGCCTGGGCCCTGGAGCTGAGCTCTGGAGACCTTGGGTCCCATGCCAGGCTGTGGGCCAACTTTGGAACAGCCTCTGCCTGAGGGGGCAACCATGGACTCCACCTGTGCGAGTCCCACAGCCCGGCACGCTGGCCACAGCCCCCATCCCCACCCGTCTACAACCCACGCAGTGGCAGAGGATCCAGTTAAACCCCCAAGCCTGCTGCTTTCGCTCTTCTGCCAGGACGCTCAACACCCAGCGCCGGCTCTTCTCACCCAGCACTTGCTCACATGGCAGGGTTGGAGAGGAGTTTTCTCCCTCTTAGCTGGAGACACCAGAATCTCGAGTCCTGCTTCATTTCAAAGCACTGTATCATGATGATGCTTCCTAGCCCTTCCATTCCACGGCCTCCAGAAGGATGCCTGCAGTGGGCTGAGTGGAGCCCTTGGGCTCACTCCTCTGGCAAATGCTCGCTAGAACCTGTCCTCAGCCTGGTCCTGGCCGTGTGAGGATGCGAAGGAAGCTCCGTTGTGGCTCAGAGAGCTCGGGATATTGGGAGAGAGGTGGGGAATGTCTAACACCTAACGGAGTCATCAGGATGGCTGTGGAAGGCATGGGGGGCTACCCAGGCCGGGAGGGCAGGGGCAGGAGCTGAGAGCCCAGGGTGGATAGGGTTGTGCTGGAGAAGAAGAGAAGCAACAGTGTTTCAGAAAGAGGAGCAAAATAGGCAAGGCCCCAGGCTTGGAAGCAAGTCGCTCTCTGTGCTGGAGGAGTTGGGGTGTTAAGGCTGAGGGGCAACAGGGCCCAAGTCATGGAGGGACTCAAAGGCACTTGGTGGCTGGGATCCTACCTCCAGGCCCTGGGCCTGCGGGAGGGCTGGAGAGGATGGCAGAATTCAAGGCCAGGGACAAGGGAGGCCTGAACAGAGGCAGGAATGGAGAGAACCTTGAGAGGATCCAGCTTCCAGGGGTCAGGCCCCGTCTTCTTCTACCCCTTTGAAATATGGCCCATGCCTCACACTGAACTTGCCCTTGGTGAAGAATGAGACAGAGCTAAGGCCTGGCTGTGGAGACGGCTGTCCCCAACCCTTCCCACCTGGAGCCAGGTGCAGTGCCCCGCAGCAACCCCTTCCTCACCTGCACCCCTTTGGCTGGGCCTTCCCTCCCTCATTCCAGGCTAAGGAGTAGGCTCTGGGCCTGTGCTCTGGAGTCCACCCTAACAGGTCCACCCTTGGTGGCACTGCCTGACCCCAGGGGTCCCAGTGCACTTCCAGACTCCTGGAACCTGCAGCCTGCCTAGCAGCACAGGACCCCAGCTCCTTCTCTTCCAGCCGAACACTCCCCACATTGTTTGCCTTTGTGTCTTTTTTCCTGTGCCCGAGCCAATCCCATTTTATTGCCCTAGTTCCCCAAAAGGTCATTTGCCACACTAGGGCTGGTGACTTGGATTAGAAAAACAGTCCTAACAGCCCCTGGGCCCTCCCCTCCTGGACCTGGCAGGGCCCTGGCTGGCCCACAGGCCCTCTGTGCTGCTTCCCCAGACGTCTTACATACACCGGGACCTCTGCAGGCATCTCTCTCTGGAGCCATCAAGTGCCATGGGCAGCGAATGCTGGATGTCCCTGGATCTCTGCATCAACATGAGATGCCATTCATGAGCTTGAAATAGAGCAGGGCAGCTTCCCAGGGGCGCTCCCAGAAGACCTGAGCTGAGTACTGATCGGGTCCACAAGACTCGACCTCCTCTCCTCCAGCAGCCCTGAGCAGCCGAGGAGAACAGGACCAGAGGCTCCCCACCATTTTACAGCCCACCTTGTGCCTAACTCCCTCCTGTTTCACCTTATTTGCTAGGACTCCAGGCTCACAGGAGTTGAGTCTTTTTCCAAAGTCACAGAACTGATGTCAGCCAGGACCGGGGCTGAGGCCTGGGGGTCTGGTTTCATCCCTGTGTGCTCTACCCGTGTCTAGAGTGACTCGGGCCTGAAGTCCTTCCTTGAAGGGCAGGGCTGGCCCTGGGGAGAGGCCTGGGAAGTGGGGCTGTGTCCCAATTCCCCTGCCAACTCCTGACGTGGCTCCTGTCGTGTTCTTTCCAGTCTCCGCTGTCTCCATCCAGCTCAGAACGGCAAGATTTCTGGGTTGGGGCCACTTCTCCTCTGCCTCCCAGAACCACCCCCATCCCTGCCATCCGTGACACAGGCCATCAGGTGACAAGGACTCCTGGCTCAGGCGTGGTGTGGCCCAAGACTTCAGGATTATCTCCTAGCCCTGCTCTGCCCCACGCCTGTTATTTAGAACTCTAGCTCGACCCGAGGAGAGATAGCTTGATACTGTGAAGAAACCAAGGGCCCTGACCCATGACCATCCTGAGTTCTTATTCTGGTTCCATCACCTACTAGAGTGGAAAATGGTCAGAATAATTATGAAGATTTAGTGAAATAATAAAGGAAAGTACCTGGGACATACGATGTCGGCAATCAATGGCAGTAACTATTATAACCTTCCTGGGATCCTTTCTCCTGTTCCCAGAAGGGAACATGAGTTCCAGTCTGTCCTGTCCATAGCTCCCAGCTGGTCCTGTCCATCTGTCCCGGGGTCATGGGACCTGCCCCTGAGAGTGTGGACAGACACGGGGAACCCCTGCCCTGAGCTAC
Organism: Erethizon dorsatum; assembly: GCA_028451465.1. Lineage (NCBI taxonomy): Eukaryota > Metazoa > Chordata > Mammalia > Rodentia > Erethizontidae > Erethizon > Erethizon dorsatum. The sequence goes on along the minus strand of CM051824.1, from coordinate 74,188,551 downwards.
TGACTTGCCCCTTGCACTTCCAACCACTCCCTGCCAACTGGCCCCTGCCTCCCTGGGCAGCTGGCCTGCCACTTAGCCAAGTCCAGGACTCTGCAGTCACCAGAGCCAGATCCCACTGGTGGCCATCGAAACATAGGGGGTATTTTGGGTTGAACTGTGTCCCCTCAAAGAGATATGTCCGTGTCCCAGACCCTGGTACCTGGCAATGCAGCCGCATCTGAAAGAGTCACTGCAGATGTAACGGCGTTGAGGACCTCCAGATGGGACATCCTGGCTTCGTGATGCCCCAACGCCTTGTGTCTTTACAAGAGAAAGGAGGTGGAGCTGGGACACACGCAGGGAAGAAAGGCAACGTAAAGCCAGGCAGAGACTGGAGAGAGGCCACTGAAGCCCCAAAGGGCCAGAAGCCACCAGAGGGGAGAGGAGGCAAGGAGGGGTCCCCCTGGGGCTTTAGCGTCAGTGTGACTCTGAGGACACCTAGATTGAATACTTGCAACTCCAGAACTGTGAGAGGCTCCACGTATGTTGGTTTAAGCAGCCAAGTTTGTGGTCATTTGTTTCGAAGGCAGGGTTGGGACAGAGACACTCCTGCAGGTCTCTCTCCTCAGGGCCTTACCTTACTCAGGTGTCTCACCAGGTCATCACCTGAGCCAGCCTTTCCCATCCCCTTATTCCCCAATCCCCAAACAGAAGGGATCCCCATCCCACCCCACAACCTCTCCTCTGCTGTATCGAGGCCACCTTATTGGGGCTCAGGTGAAAATGCAAACACCTCTTTCCAGCCCTCATTCCTGACTTCAGCATGAAATGGGTGATGGGGGCCCTCTCTCCTGAGGCCTTGCAGGAAGGTGTGTGTGTGTGTGTGTGTGTGTGTGTGTGTGTGTGTGTGTGTTGGTAACTCGCCCTGGCTGGAGGGCCCCTCCCCAGGTGCTACCGTTCCTGCCTTCCTGCAGGGAGAGGCCTTGCCCTCCAGCCTTCCACAGGGAGGCACCTGCCTCGCCTTCCCAGAGAAGAACCTGTCCTGACCATGGGGTCCCCCTGCCCCTGCCACCAGGGTGTTTTTGGTCTCTAGAACTTGTTCTTTTTAGGGAGACTCTCTAAGCCCTTGACTCATTTGATCCCCAAACCCTCATAATTCAGCAGATTTTGGGTTGCCAGTTTGTAGACTGAAAACCTAAGACTTAGAGGTTTCCATACCAGGAATGAGCCGCTACCCCTGGGCCTTGGCTTTCAAGGCCCCAAATCCCAGCTCTCAGTTGATAATCTCATTAGGGAGCTAATGGGCTTCCTTTCCTTCATCAGCAACCAGACAAAGTTGTTTTCCTTCTTCTGGTCGGCAAGGAAGAAAAACAAGTCATTTTCCCATAAAAGTAACGATTTGCAAAGCTGGATTCCAGCCAGGCTCTGGTCAGAAGCCTTCATTGTGTTGGCTTGGAGGTAACTTTTGGCACAAGGGCTGGCCAAGGGCTCGGCAGCGAAGCATGGCGGTCTGGCTCATGGCTGCAGCAGGGTTTGCATTTCAGAAACCACACTGCACACTGGACGTGGTGTTGAATGCCACAGCCGACGAGAAGCCAGGTCTTTCCCCTGTGTTGGCCTCAACCGTGTCATGTTCACAGCAGGGGAAACAATTGCACCGATTAACTGAGTACTGTCGATGTCCCAGAGCTCCTGACTTGAGTGGCACGGTGACGAAGCCATCTGCCAGGTGGAGGCTCTGTAACCCTGAAACAAACCGCAAGACTCGGACTCCAGAGAGCCTGGTGGAATTCCACTTCCTCAATGGCCATAATCAAAGAGCCAGTTCTCGGAGATCTGGCAGTGAGCTTTGAAAGAGAAGCGTTCGCAAAACCACAGTTTATTTATTTTTAAATGAAAAACTCCAGATTTATTCCAATTTCCGTACAGGACCATCCGGTGGATTAAGACAATGTAGCTACAATTTGGGGAATAAGATGTCTCTGGGGACCCTGTGTAGCACATTGCAGAATGGAATCCTGAGTGGTTTTGAATTTGGTCATCAAGTTCTAAAAATTCACGGAAGTCTGGAATTAATGGCTTAGTCAAAATCACAGTTTATAAGCTCAGCATTTTTTCTCTTCCTGCTAAATATATCAGTGTGCCCCTCTCACGAGGTTCCAGGAGATGTGGCCAGTTGCTAATTTTCTGCAAGCGGGTTCTCCATGCCTGCCTCCTTCTTCCCTCCACTACAAATGCTCTGGCCATGGTCAGCAGCACTGAACGGGTGTTGGAGAGGAAGTGGGGCAGACCTCACTGCCCAGCCTCTGAAGGCCAGGGGTCAGCGGGAATGACCGAGTGCCATATGGCCAGGGAAGATGGGAGACCACACACTGGGGTGCACGGTCAGGAGTGGCTGATGACCTCACTGGCCCCACTCGGTGGGCACCTGGCCTTCACCGGCAGGCAGTGCTGGCCACGGCTGGCCTCCTGGCCACCTCACAAGTGTCTGCTGCTTATCTGGCCGTGTCCATCCTGGGAACTGTCCCTGGATGGGTGCACTAGCTTTCACCATACCGGTAACTGGGACGTCGTCCCGTGTCAGGTTCAAGTCTTAGCTCAGGCGTGGGCTAGCCCTGGAGCCTCAGGGAAATCACGGGTCTTCCTTGAGCCTCCATTCCCTCATCTCTCAACAGCGACCATAGCTCTGGCCTTGTGTAGTTTCTGCCAGGGTTAAATGAGAACACACAAGGGGTGGTGGTTGTTATTACTGGCATAAAAACAGCCATTTCCCAGTAAATAAATGTGGAAAATGTAAATGTCTGGAAGCCCTAGACAAAGCCAGGGTCCTTCCTGCACTCCTCACTCACTCCCATATTCTGGGTGGGACTTTGATTTGGTTTCAGTGGAACTTTCAGAACGCTGGGTTCTGGGGTTAGTTCTGCAGCTCCTCACATTCCCAAGGGAAGCATGGGCTAAGCTGGAGGCCACATTTCAAGGACGAGGGGCTGGCAGGGTGTTTACCTGAATCAGTGCTACAACCCAGAGGTTGTGCTGGGGCTGGGGAGCCTAGAGACACCACTGTTCACCCTTGAGCAGGAAGTCCTAGTCCAAACCCCCCGGGCTTATTTAAAACCTGAAAGTTGGAAAATGCCTGACTTCTGCCTCTTCCAGCTCTGACACCCAGAGAGATTCTTTGGCCCCAGCGCAAGCCCTGGTTCCTGGTTCCCTGGCCACACTCTGCTCCCACCCTGCAGGCTCCCAGAGGATGCCAAGCCCTCCTGTAGCATCTTTGGAGATCCTGCTGCAGCACCTGATGAGGGCCAGGACACTGGGGAGGAAGCTGGGTATGCCTCCTCTTCCTTTGCCCCCCATGTTGGTGCCTCAGTGCCTCTCACACCTAGCCCTTGGAGCTGGGCTCTCCTGTTATGGAAAACACCAAACATGGGAAGAAACAGCACTGAGGAGGTTTAGGAGTCAGTTTATTACACTGGTGGGCTTGACCAGGGTCTCTCCCAAAGAGTCAGCCTTGCCTGGTGGGGTTCCGGGGCTTTTATAGGGAGAGCAAGCAGGGAGGTACAAAAGTAGATTTGGTGCATTATGACTGCAGGGTTGGGTGACATCTTGGGTTGCCAAGGGAGTTTAAACATCTCAGGTTACATTGCAAGGCCATCAGTTGTACAAAGCATGGGTTATACAAAGGAAGAAAGGTCCTGTTACATTTTAAGTTACATTGCAAGGCCATCAGTTACACAAAGGCAGTAAAGACAGGGGTTACACAAAGGAAGAAGCGTTTTGTTATCAGGCCTGTCCAGACATGTCTGCCTAGTTTTGGAGGGCATTCTTGGCAGGCTTTATTTAAAATTTTAATTTCCCTTTCATACCTACCCAGGGCCTGGGTGGCGATTCCTCTCTACCCTCCAGGTCACCTCACCCTTGGTCTTTCCCAGCCAGGGAGGACAGGAGTAGCCAAAAAATTAATCGAAGGTGTGAGTGACTGAGCCCTGATAGCACACACATGGAGGATGATTTTTGGAGGATAACCGTTGAGGAAGAAGGATGCTCAAGAGGCCAGCAGTAGCTATGTGACACAGAAGCTGGAGAGAGGGACAGGCCACTTGTCCAGTTCATTCCGATCTTCCTCCACGTGAGGATTCTCTCCACTCAGTCTGCTCAGGTCATTTCCTCTCCCAGAGCTCTTCATCCTGAAGGTTCCTGCCCTTCTTTTGTCCTCAGGGGGCCCCTGGAATGTCATCCTCCTCCAAGCCTGCCTACCACTGAAGTCCCTCTTTCTAGGCTGGGCAAGGACATTGGGCTAGGACTGGCTTGGTGTCCCAGGTCTGCTATGTTCTAGCTCCATGAACTTTCTACAGTGGGGATGGGTCACCTCCTCGTGTTATAAAGTGCCTGCCACATAGCAGGTGCCAACAAACATTGCCGGCCCAAGAACTTCTGCCAGGAGAGAGGCCTTGAATGATGCCTTCAGTGTGGGTTGAGCATATCGCACCATCTGGGGTCTTTCATTTCACAATGGAAATGGGAGCAGATGGGTCACGTGGAGTCTCCAGTTCCTTGGGTCCTGCCTGCTTTCTGGGAAGCAGAGTTTATCATTAGAGAGATAATTCAGGCTACAGTTTTGGTTTCTGTTACTCAAGAAGCAGTTGCTTTCTAAGAATCAAAGGCCATCCAGTCATATCCTTTTGATCAGTAGTAAACAAACAGCAGGGTAGAGAATTCCGACTAATGGATCTTTTCCAGTTAAATGTCTAAGATGGATGGTTCCTGGGAATTCCCTAGGAGTTTGTTTGGAGGTCTCGGAACTGAGCCTCTACCTCTATTTTGGACCACTGTACAGGGAAGGCCCAGCCTGGACTCACGCATCATGTGAGTGTCTGCAGATGCGTCCAGCCCTGTGACACACCAGTCTCAGGGGACTTCACACCTGAGGCTCACACTGCAGGCCATGGAAAGCCTCCCTTTGGGGGCTGGTTGAGGTCAGTGTCCTGCATTCAGTGGGTACTCATGCAAAGGAGACTGCGGCTGCTGTAAAGGTCCTCACTCTGGATTCATCAGCCCGCAGGGGTGTAGAAGAGGGCGTGTGATCAGGAAGGCTATGTGGGAAACGGGGGGCAGGTTGCTAAGAACTGAGCTGGTTTTGGACACTGCAAGGCTTGGTGGGGCTCAGAGAGGGCTCAGAGGCAGGCCAGGGAAGGACGGGGGGAGCCCAAACAGGGAGCAGAGCAGGAAACGCACAAGGCCACCTGGAGGCCAGTAGGCTCCAGTGGAAGGTAGGTGACAGGGAGGCCAGGTGACCGGGGCCCTCCAGGGTGGGCAGCAGGTAGCAGCGGGCCCACCTTGTATCTGGAAGCTGCGTCACAAGGAAGCAGAGGGAGCAGAGGGGCTGAGGGGAAGCCAGGGGCCTGCGCAGAGGATGGGAAGGTGAATATGGGCCTGGGTAGCCACTGGCCAAGGTGTGCGGACCTGCTGTTGACCCATGGTGGGCCGGGGGTGGGCCCGGATGTGGCTGAGAGAGCACCGTGGTCAGGACAGGCACAGAGACAAGCACGTCTGTGCAGGAGGGGGAGTCTGCTGCCAGACGCTTGGAGTAGTCACGCATACCTCCCCCTTCACACACGCATGTGTTCCTGCATGTTCGGCTGTACAGGGAGTGACGGGTGTCCACAGCCATCTGGGAGGGGCGGCCCCACCTGCATTCAGTAAACACTCTACACCCACGGGGCGGCACTGTCAGAGTGGGGAGCAGGAAAGACTCAAAGCAGCACGTGTGTAGCCCTTACTTGGTGCACAGATTTCCAGAGGAAAAGCCATGGAGCTAGGTTGCAGGGAGACCAGCACTTGCCACTGGCACAGTGCGGGGCAGGCCTAGGGCAGGGGGCTCCAGAGAGATTAAGAACTGGGGACACGAGAAATTGATATTCTTTTACTACCAATTCAGTGTTTATGTATGGGGGCCCTAACTCCTGCGTGGAGGAGGACAGAAGAGGGGGACCCTCTCCTCTAGCTCCAAGCCCAGCCTCTTGGACGGTCCAAACTCTTGCAGGCCAGGCCTCCCCGGGAAGCTGCCCACCTCTCCCGAGGTACTCCCTGTCGCCCAAGTGGCTTGCCAAGACTGCCTAACCATGTGTTGCGTGCTCCTGAAAAGAAGCCCTCTTGCCTGCAATCTTCCGGTCTCCTCGCACTGCCTGGGCGCCTCAGTGGTTCTTAGCACCTTTGACACAGCTCTCAGTCTGGCGGGGAAAGAAAAATCCTCCCGGATCTAGTGTCGCATGGCCTGCTGGGGAGTATAATGGTGCTTCTTTGGAGCTGGGCGGGGTGGTACACACCTGCAATCCCAGCACTCTGGGAGGCTGGGGCAGGAGGATCACAAGTTTGCGCCCAATATGGGCAACTTAGCAACCTAGCAGACTGTCTCAAAATAACAAGTAAAATGGGTGGGGATGTAACTCAGTACAAAGACCCTGGGTTCAATCTACACACACACACACACACACACACACACACACACACACACACTGGACAGTGCGTCTCTGTGCACAGAGCAGACTAGGAGGTAGAGACTGGCAGAACACGGAAGGAAGCAGAGGCCATCAACTAAGGCCTTGGTGACCAAGCTAAAATGACCATGCTCATGACCTTCAGACATTCTTAGAGTGACTACACGCTGGGTGTCAGAGCCAGGCCTGCTCCAAACTTCCCCACAGATGGGCAGCACTGTAACCAGTGGTGAGCAAGGGCTTGCAGAAGCCACAGAATGCGTCATGGGACACTCAGGGCCACGCAGCTTCCCTCGGGTAACTTGCTGTCCTCCGGCACAGCGTGCAAGAAGGAGGCACCTGCTGTGTGCTCCGAACTCACAGTGCAGGAGGGCAGTGCAGGGCTGAGGCGGGAAGAGCTTCTCACAGCCAGCGCCTGCATCCTACTGCAGCTCTTTCTCCAGAGCTGCTCTGAGAGGTAGAACTGGGGAAACAACCAGCTCAGGAGCGGCCTTGGTCTCCGTGGCCTCCAGAGCAGAGCCCCAGACCTGTAGCCAGGGCCCTGAGGGTCTGAACTTGCCAGGCTTCCATAATTCTCCCTGACCAACCTCTGAGCAATCACTCACCATGGTAACCAGCACACTAAGGTTGTGATGACACCGTCTCTGGCCCTCTGACAACAAGGGCGGTCCCCCCAGGCTCTGGCAGCCGTCCCCACCCATCAGCTGTGACCTGAGGAAGGGTGGGCATTCCCAGGGCACAGGTTCAGGCGAGGCTCTCTGGGAGGTGAGGGACAACTGATGTCCATCAGCAGCCTCCTCAAAGCTCTGGGGAGGTGGAGAGCAGAGAGGAGACCAAGGGCCCTGCGGCTGGTCCTGACCTGTACCCTTGGTGAGTGCAGTCCCAGACAAGCTCACGACAACCTGAGCAGGACCTGAGCAGCCCTGAGCAGGGGCGCCGCCCTTCGACAGGCGAGGAAGCCAAGGCTCAGGGAGGGTGAGTGATTTGCTCTGGCTGCACTGTGGGTGTCTGGCTGGACCCCAGAGCCCAGAGTCCACATTAAATAACAGCAACGACAATGTCCAAGCTTGAAGGATTCAAATCACCGCAGCACTCTTCGCTTTCTTCTTCCGAAGTCCTCTGAGCCTATAGCACGAAAAGCCTGCCTGTATTCCCTCCCTAACTTCCCAGACCAGGCCAGGCTTGCAGCCACCCCAGCCCTTGACTTCCTGCCAGTCTCCGGTCTGTCTTTCCTGGGACACTCCTAATCCACTCATTAAGGCTTCTCTTGAGTCCGGGAAACTCCACAGGATACAGCTGAGGCTGGGTGGCTACAAGATACCCGCTGTGTCCAAGAGAACAAAGTGGGGCTTTCCCTGGACCCCACACGCACAAGTCTTTTCCTCCCAGCTGGCTGATGCCTGTGCCCACCCCACCTCCGGGAACCCTCTCAAGGCCAGGCATGCAGGTCTGCACTTTTGTGGGCGGTGAACTTCCTGGGCTGAAGTGACAGGGCTTCCCCAACTCCTGCCGATGAGATCATCTGCCATTTCAGCCAGGGCTGAAAGATCATCAGGCACAACAAAGCCGCTCAGGAGAAATCCTGCGTGACTCATCAGTGGGCCCCGCTCTGGGGCTTCCGGCCCTCCGGAGACACCAGACACAGACCCCATTGTTAGCTCCGAAAGCCCCCATGTCACAGCACACTCAGTGGGGTCACTCGTGTTTTCTCCCTAGTGCTCTGTCACCGTGTTCCTTCTGGAAGGTGGGGTCCACCGGGCTGCCTGGGTCCCTGCAGCAGGGGGAAGTCAATATTCAAGCCCTCACCTACCAGTGCCGTGGCTGGATGCCCCCAGGGTGGAGCCTGCTGATGCGCTCTGCAGGATTTCTCCCGGGCTGGCTTTCTTGTGCCAGTGCAGGACAAGGGTCCGGCCTGGGAGGCAGAAGCCTGGGTTCTGGGCTGTGATTTAAATTTCTAAGATTCAGATTCCTGTGTTTTTCCAACAGGGAAAATAACTCAGAGATGACAAGATACTTCGAGGATGACCTGAGGCAAGGCACGCAAGTACCCAGCTCAGCCCCTGTGTCTGCTGGGGCTCTGCACGTGGTCTTTCCTTCCCACCTCCTCTCTCCCTCCTGGCATTTTTGTTTGTTTTGTGTAGTGCTGAGGATTTAACCCAGCGCCTCTGCACTGAGCTCTATCCTCAGCCCTTTGTTATTTTTATTTTGAGACAGGGTCTCTAAATTGCCGAGGTTGGGCTCCAACTCGCAATCCTCCTTCCTCCTCCTCCCACCCCTCCTGGCTTTAAAACAATAAGGAAAAAGGCTTTGGTTCAACAGAACAGTTAGCTACAGATTTCTGTCTAGTGTAACATACAGATCCTTGTCTAGGCTAGAAATACCCTGAACTCACACCCACCACCCATCCCAGAATTAGGCCAACCCTGGGGGATACAGTACCCAGGAGGCAGAGCAGCCTAGGGCCTGCAGCTTGGTGGGGGGTGGAGGAGCCACCCTGGGTTTCAAAAAAGTCCTTAGAAAACTTAGCTTATGAAAAAAGAATTCACAGAAAGGGAACCCTAAATGACTAACAAGGTCAGGAACAAGTTGCCAATCTCAGTTGTGGTTGGAGAAATATAAATTACACCTATGAAACCAGCAGAAGTTACTAAGTCAGATCATATCAAGTGCTGACAAGTTTGTGGGTTAAAAGGAACGCTTGGGGGCTGCTGGCAGAAGTGGAGATCCAGGCAGGGAAGAGATGAGCAGTTTTTATTGAAAATCAATATGTGAATTCAGTCAGTAGGAGCTGGAATCAGACGGGTGAACAGGAATCCCCAAGGTGAGCTTGCCTCAGGGACACAAGACCAGGCCCCAGATGCTGCTGCGGAGGACAGAACCCCGGGTAAGTGTCTCTCACACAGATGTCAGCCTGTGTCAGGCACATGCTCCTGGTTGTGCCCTTCCCAGCTTTCCGGTCTGAGCCTGCACACACAGCCCTGGGCCTGAGCTGGAGCCTCTGTGTCCAGATGCTGACTCTGGCCTGGTGAGGGCTTTGGTTCCGTGCAAGACACCTCAAGATACCTGCTCTCCCTCCCGCTCCAGCCTGACATCCAAAGCCTTCCAGCTCCCCACTTGAATTGTGTGCTACCTGTGCAAATCACCACCAATTTAGCAGCTCAGAACACCCCTTGGCAATCCCAGTTCCGCGGGTCAGGAGCCCAGGTGTGGCTTCCCTGGGCCCTTTGCTCAGGGTTTCATGAAACTGTCCAGATGTCCAGGGACCGTGACCTCCCCTGGAGGCTTCAGTGGGGGGATTCCGTGTGCTCCCCTGTGTGATGCATTTCCTGGCAGTGATACGATGGAAAGAACTTGCTGTTCTGCTCCCAGCCACAAGTTACCTTTGGGTCCCGGAGGCTGCCTGTGGCTCCTTGCCAGGTGGATGTCTTCGGGACAGCTGCTCTGTTCCATCATGCCTGCACAGAGAAGGGCCAAGCCCTCTTGCAAGGGCTCTCACCTGACTGAGCCAGGCCCAGGAAGAGCAGTCAGCTTTGATCAACTCAAGACTAAATGACTGGGGCCTTCATTACACTTGCAGAATCTTTTCAACTTTGCCCACCTATAGGCTGGAAACACGTCAAGGGTCCTCCCTCTGGAAAAGACAGTTTATTCAGGGAGTGAACTCCGGGATAGGGAGGCATGGAGCCGCACACTGCCTGACACCTTCCAGAAGAGACAGACCCATCTTGCAGTGGGACAGTGCCGTCTCTGGCAGGGGGCAGCCTTGGGAGACCCAGTCTCCCCTCCAGGGCTCAGGAACTCTGCAAGGAGGCTGGTGCAGACCTGGCTGGACACTAGTCCAGGTGTGTGGGGCCAGAAGAAAGGAATGGAGGGGAGAGGGCTCATGGGGTGGGGCGGCCTTCCGACAGCACAGGGGAGTGAGGGTGGAGGGCAGCGGGCCTTGGGAGGCCACTGAATGTCCCCACTTGCAGCTGAGAGGGCCCCAGGGATGGGCACCTCTCCCCTCATATGTCAGCCCCTTCCCTGGGGCCTCTTCCTTGTCATCACCACCTCTATATGGTTTCACAGGTACCTAAGGGTCAATAAGGGGCAATTGGACAACATCATTTGTCCTCACTGAGGGACAGTTGGAGGACTGTCACGGGCAGATGTGACCTCAGCGGCTGGGCTCAGCTTACCCTGCTCCAGGGAGGAAGTGTGTTGAATGGGAACAGACACCCACTGTGCTGGGCCTCCTCCCACCCGTGGGATTCAGGTCCTGTGGGGACCCACGAGCCTGCCTCCTCTGTCCAGGCTGAAGAACAGCCCCCAGCCCTGCCTGCCCCACAGCCCCCTCGCAGGACACACCTGCCACTCCCAGGCTTGTCAGAGCATCTAAGGCCAGTGCCTCCACCCAGAACCAGGACCCTCAGCCACTGCAGCCTCTGCTCGTGCCCTGGGCAAGTGGGGCTCCCAGGGCAGGTGAAGGCCAGCAGCAGAGCCCTGACTCCCAAGCTGTCCTGAGCCTGCTTCTCCCGCCCAGGACTGGGTACATGCTGATCGTGCTATTCAGCTCTGGGTGTGAGCCACAGACCCCAGCTTTGGGTAGGTCACTTGGCCAGAACTGGGCCCCTCCACCAAGCCAAGCAAGGTCTCCGCTTGGGTCCAGCGTTTCCTCTGTGTCCCATCACTTGGTATTGCCGATTCTTGCAGTGTTTGGTACCTGGCTCACAGACTCGGGCCTCAGTGATTTGACCTCACAACGACATAGCAACCCTTACAGCCGTCAGCTGGGAGGTTTCTTCTGAGATTGTCAGAGAATCCTTGTTAAATTGCTTGGTGGCACTGAGGAAGGACACAGCTGTATCCCCAGAGAGGCTCTGGCCTAGGGTGTGCCAGGTGGAGCTTGGGGACCTGGGAGCCACAGCCTCCAGTAGCTGCCAGCATCCCAGAGGCTGCAGTAGGGAGGCCAGGGGGCCAGGACCCCTAGGCCCAAGCAGGCAGCTGGACAGACTGTCCATACTCGGGGTTGAGTGGGGTGCAGATCCTTGTAACCATCCTGCTCCTGGCCTCTGCCCCTGCCGACTCAGCCTGTCTGCTCCAAGTCCACTGAATCTGGACTTGGACCAGAATCGGGACATAGCCCCTCTGCCCAGGCTCCACCATCCCCCACACCATAAGGCTCTGGGGGTCTGCAGCGGGGGAGCAGAGCCACGAGGCAGCTATGGCAAGGGGTCAGTCCCCTTGGAGCCCAGCCAGCTGCCTGACCCGCTCCTCAGAGAAGCAGAGGCCCTCTGGCTGGCCGGCCAGCCTGCCGCTCACCTTAGGATGGGGAATTTGCCCCCAGAAGTGGAGATCTGATCGCACATTCCTAAGGCCTGAGTCATGCCTGGCTCTGGAATGTGTTTACGTTACAGGCTGGAGCAAGCTAGGCTGAGGCGGGAGCTCACACTCTCACATCTGCTTCCTCTGTATCGGGCCCCTGCCAAGGCCTGGGATGAAGGCCCAGGCTGTGACTTCTGGAGCCAATGAAAGACTGCTGTGCAGGGGCCGCAGACATAGTGAAGGAAGGGCCAACCTGGAACAGAACCTCTGTGCCGTGTGGATCTGGCCTGAAACTCTTCCCATGGGACAAGAAGGGAGAGGGGCTGGTCTAAGAGGACCCTGAGAAAGGGGCTGCTCCCTCTCTACCTCCTCTTGCGCAGGGCAGCCTGCCAGAAGATGGTGCTGGGTGAGACCCTGGCGGCCCTGGCACCTCTCAAAGCATTGCTTGACCAGAGCAGTTCTTAGCTTTGTCTGGCACAGGTCACTGCTATGAGGAAAGGGCCACCCACAGCGTCAGCACTGAGGACGTATTGAGAGAGGACCCTGCTGGGCCCTTCACGCAGGGTGACCACCTGTCCCAGCCTGCTGAGGCAATCCTAGATTGCTGGGACGGTTCTTCATTGTGCCGCAAAGGTAATTATATATTTGCCTTAACGTTACAGGCGTTCTTAAGTTATTTCTCATTTAAGCCCCACAATGCGTTACTAGGGGGCACTTCTAATATTCCCATGTTATCAGAAGAAATCGAGGCTTAAAGAAATGAGTTGCCCAAGGTCGCACAGTTACAGTGGCAGATCCAGAAACCCCCAGGAGCTCATCTCCTGACTTCAGAGCTCCTTTTTAGCTACAAAACCAAACTTCCTGACCTAAGATCCTTTGCTTGGTAATCTGAAGGACCAAGAAGGCAGCATTTCCAAATACTAGAAAAATAACAAAGTCCCGAGGTCAGCTCTCTTCCCAGGCCCGCCCCCTGGCCATCTTGGCCTTTTTCCTTCTCTCTAGGGACAGTGCATCCGGAGACTGCTCATTAATAGTGGCAGCATGTCATGAATCAGCATCCTCACTCCTGCCCTCGCAGGCACTGCAGGGGGTACCATCATCTGATCCCCATGTGACCCTGCGGGTGGGTGTTAGGATCCTCGTCCACAGAAAGGAGACTCTTCAAGGTCAGACAGCTCAGGGGAAGTTGGGCTGGAACCAGAACTCAGGTATCCAGGCTCCATAGTGTGACCTGGGGTCAGTGCACCGCCTGAGCCAGAGCGCCGCTGGCTGCTGTTTGGGAATCCTGTGGCCCAATGGCAGACATCAGTGGCTAAATCCTCCAAGGGGCGGGACCGTCCTGCTCTCTGAGCTGGGCTAGGCTCACCCCAAATGTCTTCGTGACACAGATGTTTGACAGAGAAGAGATTTTGGCTGGCATCTTCATTTCCACAGTGGGAAAGTCAGGCATCAGCTGTCCCTTGCAGCAGAGCACGGGGGCCTGGCAAGAGCAAGCCATTTCTGAAGCTCTAGGGGCCCCTCTGGAGGGTATCCCAGGGGGTGGGGTGCCCCTTCCCACCCAGTGCCCCAGCCTCCAGGGAAGCAGAACAAAACAAGCACTTCCCAGATGTTCCCAGGAAAATGCCTTTTGGGGGAAAGGATGTTTGTTTACAATTTACCAAAATAGAGAACCCAAGAAGAGGAGGAGACAACCTCTTGACCTACTTAAAAAGCCATTCCCTAGGATGGTCTTCCTACATCACAGACATATCACCAAAGGAAGAGCCAGTAGCTATGATGGTAAAAATATAAAGCTTTGGCAAAAGCAAAAACAAAAGTAAACAGCATGCTGGTAAAACACATGCTACACATATCAGAATGATAACATACAGAAAGTGCATAAAGTGATTTTTCTGTAAATCCACAAAAATTTTGTTAGAAAGACAGGAGAGGAAGGCAGATACTTGACAAAACAAAACAAAACAAAAAACAAAAAAAACAAACTCTTTAGGTCCGGGGATACAGCTCAGCGGCATAGCACCTGCCTGGCAAGCGTGAGGTTGAGTTTGATTCCGGGTACCGCAAAAAAACAAAACAAAACAAAACAAAACCTTTCAAAATGACTTAGTAATTGTGACTATTTCTGTTTGTTGACAATCTCATAAATCGCAGTTTTGAAATACCCATATTCACATTTCAGATAATAACATTTGCTTCGCTGCTGTTACACCAAACAGGTGAGGACCCTGGGCACCACCACTGTCAAATGCAGCTCTTGCGGAAACCAGCAGCAAGACAGATCAGGACAGTCAACTCAGAATGTCTTGGAAGTTCCTCTGTGGAAATAATTTTAGAAATTCAAACAAAAATTATGTACCAAGATGACCAACAGCCAAGTTTGGTGGCGCACGCCTGTAATCCCAGCATGTGAGAGGCTGAGGCAGGAGGATCCCTGCGAGTTCGAGGCCAGCCGGGGCTACATAGTGAGACCCTGTCTCAAAAAATAAAAGAATGAAAAAAAGAAAAAAGAAAAAGAAAACCTTCTTTTTTTTTTTGTGGGTACTGGGGGTCAACCTCAGGACCTCGCACGCCAGCAGGCGCCCATGCCGCTGAGCGATATCACCGGCCCAAAAACCTTCTAAAATATTGGTGAAAATGTAGGCTACAAACTAATTTGATCCCCAATTTGAAAGAGTACCTGTGTGTGTGTATATGTATCTGTGTATGTACATATGACATGGCCATGTGTAAACACGGCTTTATCAGCCACATCCGTCCACCATAGGGAGTATTTCCCCTCTGATACCATCCCTGGCTGTCCTGAGGGTAGCAGAGAGGTCAGTAGACATTTCAATGCTTCAGAGGGTTGAGGAGAGGCTGGGAAAGGGACAACACTGAAGGAAAGGCCGAGGGCAGGAGCTGGAGACAGGATGTTTGGGTTCCCCAAGGACAGTGGCCCTGGTCTTGTGGGTCAGCAAATGCCAGAGCCAGTAGGCCAAGAACAGCATGACTGTGAGGGGCACCATTCAAGTGGCCAACAACCACAGGGGGCTGACCACAGAGCCTGGCCCTTGGGAGGAGTGGGCCACTCGGTCCCATGATCTCCTACCCAATGCCCCAAGACATGGGACACCCCAGGGTGAGGGAGGGAGTGCTCCCAGGCCAGTATTTGGAGGCCACACTGTGAATACCAGGGAGCCCCTTTGGTGGTTGCCAAGGCAAGTGGACGTGTCTCTTCAAGATGTTAAAAAAAAGACTAAGTATAGATAATAATATGTGGTAGGATTAAAAATGATGTTAATTTTTGCATGTTTTCTATATTTTCAAAAATTTCTATATCAAGTATATATTACTGTAGAAACCAAAGGCTACTTTGAAAACAATAGAGATGTTCTTGTATCTCACCAAGAAGGTGTTCCCAGTTATTCCACACCACATTCTCTGCTGGCAGCCACAATCGTCCCAGGAGGACCCACTCCCTCTTGGAGAAGAACTGCATCCAGCTGGGAGCTCGCCGCTGGTGCCCCGCTCTGGCCTGACCACGTGACCAGAAGCAAGCTACCAACAGCACTCCTCAGAGTGGAGACAAAGGACATCTCTCCCAGGAGGCCTTGCGCAGGGGCTCTTTGGCTTCAGTGATACTCCCTCCTAGGTCCTCCAGGTCTCAGGCCAGGCAGGCCCTGAATTTTGAGACCTTGACTTCTCCAGGGAGGGACACCAGGGTGTCCACAGTTGCCTCATGACCTTCTGCAGGGACCGGATACTGAGTATGGAGGCAGAGAGGCTAAGACGAATGCCACCAACTAGCACTGGTCTCTCTATCTGCCTCCACCTGGGCTCCAAGCTCTCTCTTCCTCCTGCCCTTCTGTAGACCTAATTCTGTTCTCAGGGCCACAGGAGGATGCTGCTGTTCCTGCCTGTCACCGATAAGTTCATGGACGTGGCAGCTATGAACCTGTCTGCTGCCTGAGCCATCTCGTCCCCATTACTTCAGCCGTTCCTCGAGGTCACTGAACACCATCAGGGTGCTGCATGCCCTCACCCGAGCACAACGTGGGGGTGCAGTGTCTCTCTGATACTGTACCTTCCGAGGCTACTGCAGAACCTCCAGCCGTCCTCCCTTAGGGCGCTAGACCCCCGCTGAAGGTGGCCTCATTGGCTGAGCCCTCCTGGACTGGGTCACACCTCCCACTGAGCTTGCTCCCCGTGAACCCCCAGCCTGGAACATCCAGGCTCGTGGCTCGGAGGTGTTCCTATAACAGCACCAAGAACTGCCCCTGAATTAGGCCCACAGCCCTGTTCCTGGTGGGCTCCAGCATCTTCAGCAGGGACGTGCCATGTGGAAAATCACAGGGGTCAGGAGAACCAAGCTTAGCATCTGCCTTTGCCCCTGAGTTCCCACGCGGGAGGGATGTGACTCAGTTTCTCTAGCCTCCACTCGCTCATCTCTAACCTGGAGACCCGTCTGTGGGGAGGATCTCATGAAGGTGGTGTGTAAACATGTTCTGGGACCTGTACACTCCCAGGGGCTTTCTGAGGGTGAAAACTGGTTCTGTACTTTACAGCCATGGGACCCTGCACATATAGACCGGCTTCTTCCCAGAAGCCTCCCTTCCCCCAGCCCCAGGGCCCAGCTCTCCAACCTTTCCAGCACTCAATCCCTCTGTCTTCTGCTGGATCTGCAGCTGTTTAATGTGCTAAGGACCTACCCTTCCCATGGCATATTGATCAGAGAGCTGCTTACAAACGGCACTCCTGTCTCTGTCCCACCCGAGCTCGCCTTGGGGGACAGTGTCAGGAAGTGTTTCAGAAGCAACACTTGTGGAGGATATGAGTTCGGCCCTCTGAAGGTGACTGGGCCGTGTCCCATCCAATCGTGTGGCCGCTCAGCTCTGCCTCCCCCTGCAGGTGGGGTGGGTGCTGCCAGGGGCTGCCAATGGAGCAGAGATTAGCCCTGGCACCCTGGAAGTCCACTGATGGATGGGCCCCTCAGCGGGAGCAGTTAGCAGCCAAGCTGGACAACTGCTCAGCGCCAGGGTGGGCGGTGTTAACTCCAAGATCTGAAATCATCAAGTCCCAAGTTCCAGGACATAAGTACCCCCAACCTCGAGAAGGAGAATCCTAGGCTGCTCAGGTCCTTAGCAGCTCCTGGATGCTCTCCCCAGAACACACACGGCCCTGCCTCCCCTCAACAGGAGCCAATCCCACCGTGCAGCACCCATCACCAGGAATTCCCGCTTGAGTTCTCCATAGGCCAGAACAGCTTAGACACCCCAAACCGGGGCCTGAGCAAATGAAACAGACTGAGTAAGCTCGAGTGGGTGTGCTTTGTCTGCACCCTGTGCTCCCAAAAGTACTTCTCTGACCTAACGCCCCAACTCCCCTGGCAACACACTTATTCCATTGCTCTTGCCATTTTCTAAAGCAATTCTGGGAGTCCATTTTCCTGAGTGCCTTTAGTAACATTATTGTGGCTGCCTCGATGTCCTGAGTGAATTTAATTTAAAATGTTTACCTTTATTGGTCATTTTGACTTTGGGGAAGAGCCAGAAGTCACACCGTGCCAGATCCAGTGAGCACGGTGGACGAGGACACACTGTCATGTTTTTACGAGCCTGCCTTTCCTTGGATGGCACTCAGCAGCAGTATTCACTGTATTTTTTTTTTTAATATGAGGGTACCAGGAGTCAAACTCAGGACCTTGCCCTTGCCAGGCAGGCGCTTATGCCGCTGAGCTATATCACCGGCCCTCTCCTCCTATTTTTGCAGTGGCCAATCCTATATGCGGGACATATCTTTTCTTGCTCTTCTCTTTCTTTACTTTAAATAAAAGTTGTGTTTACCAATTCATCCATTGTCCTGGTCAATTCTTTGGGCAGGCCAGAAAGAGCCTGGGATCACCAGGCCCAGTGCCATCCAGTGACAACCTGGGCCCTACCAGCTCATTCCAGGCATCATAGCGTAACTTCCTGGCTGCTGTCTGTGCCCTGCCACTCCCTGACTTCTGCACACAGCAGGAGGAAGGATCCTTTAAACTGGGACAAAAAAAAAAAAAAAAGGGGGGGGACAACATGTCCCTCCTCTGCCCAGGCCCTCCAGGAGTCCCACCTGTGTTGGTTTCCCAAGGTGGTCATCACACATGACCACAGTGGCCTGGCTGGAGACAACAGAGCTGCCTTCTCTCACAGTTCTGGAAGATGAGTCTGAAATCAAGCGGTAGCAGGGCCACATCCCTGACCCTTCCTGCTTTCTCCAGTATCTTGCCCCTGGTGTCCCTTGACTGCTGGCCACTGCGGTCTTTGCCTCTGGCTTTACCTGGTCTCCCCTCTTCCCCTGAGTCCGTCCTCTGGGAGTCACTGGAAAGAGCCCTCGTTGTTGGGTTTAAGGCACACCTGGGAAATCCAGGGTGAGCTCACCTTGAGATTCCCTAGTGTGATTGCCCCTAAAAGACTTCTCCAAATACGGCCATCTATGCAGATAGGATGCACACATAGATTTTTGGAAGCCACCATTCAACCCTGACACTGTCTCCCGGAGAAAACTCCCCAGTCACTGCAGCGGGCTCTGCCTCCCTTGCCCTGCCCCTTGACTGCCCACTGCTGTCCCCTGGCACACTGGGCAGCTCCAGCCTTGGGCTTCTCTGACACTGTCTTCCGGTTGAGGCCCTGGTCTGGCACTAGCGAGGCCCTCCCCACCTGCCTTATCTGACCACACAGGCCATAGACACCTCTCCTCCCACTTTTCCCGCCTCCTCACCGACAAGCACTCATCTTCTCCTTCCTCATCTTGTTTCCCATTCCCCCTCCACCAGAGGGCAGGAAGGTTTGTATGTTTTGTTTTGTTCTTGTGGTGCTGGGGATAGAACCCAGAGAGCACCGAGCTACATCCCCAGTGCATTCGTTAAAGTTTATTTTGAATGAGGTCTTGCTAAGTTGCCCAGGCTGGCCTCTGACTTGTGATCCCCCCCCACTTTGGCCTCCTGAGTAGCTGGGATTTCAGGTATGCATCACCGCACCCAGTTAAATTTGTCACTGCTGTGTCCCAGCAGCCAGAACGATGCCTGACACTGGTTCACCATGGCTGAGTGGATGAATAAGCGAGTCTTTGCTGGAGCTGAGCTCTCAGCTGCCAGGAGTCTTCGCAGCTACCTGCAGGTCACCCCGGCCCTCGCTGAGCTCTGCTATACCCGGACTCTCCCGAGGACTCAGACCTCGAGGGGTCCTCTTTCAAGTGCGTGAGTCTGGAGAGGGGGCCATGTGGGTCCAGGAGACATTTCCTGAGCTCACAGCATGAGGCAGCTCTGGGCCTTGACTCTTGTGAGCCCCTCCTTCTTGGCCAGCCAGGTGTGGACAGGGACAGTGCAGGCAGGGTGGGCTGGCTTTGTGCCCCCACTGGCCTCCAGAGCTGCATGGGTCTTGGGACGAGCTCAGTCTAGGATGAAAGTCTCCAGGGCAGGCATGGAGACATGTGCACGGGCCTTGGGACCCTAACTATGAGGACACCCCCCCAACAACAGACCCCCCCTGACCAACACCACCCGAGTCTGTTTCAAAGGAGCCAGAGGTTATGATGGGCAAGTGAGATCTGTGGGCCTGGAGGATGAAGGGACGCTGGCTGCTTGTCACATCTCTGCTGATGACAGGCTGGGTGACCTTCACAAATTCCTTCCAAGAGCTGGAATCCGGGTTACTCACTTCTAAACCTGGGCATCTGACCACTTCAGGGCCAGCTGAATAGGGCGCATCTCATTACCAAGTCAGATAGCTCTACTGTGGCAGCCAGAGCGCTGGTCACACAGTGTCCGATGTTCGAGCCAGGCTTAGTGGGAAAGTGGGGCCATGGCCCATTATGCCATCTGCTGTGGGTGCGCAGGTGGGTGAAGGCCCAAGGGTACGAAGGCTGGGCGAGCAGACTTGGGAGGGTGCTTTGGGTTACAGATCTACGTGGATCTGTGGATGCCAGGTGGTAGATGAAAGATCTTGGAGGAGGAGGCCCAAAATGAGTGGCAGATGGCTGCATCTAGAGGCCTCTGAGGTCATGTGTGGGCTGTGGGCTGGGAAGGCCTTGCCGACCCCGTGGAAAGAGTGGTCTTCCCCAGGCTGAGCCTGAGGTCACTGATAGTTGAGAGCCCCACTTTGCCTCCTGAGTGGCTGTGACCCTTGGTAGTGGAGGCTGGTCCAGGGCAGGGTTTGTATGAAGGCCGGTGCTCACAAGGTAAGTGAGGTCCCCTGTCTTTGTCTTCTCAGGCTGCTAAAACAAAATGCCATGTGCTGGGTGGCTTATCAACAACAGAAATAATCTCTCAGAGTTCGAGAGGCAGAGAAGCGCAAGACAGAGGTTCAGTGTGTGGTGGGGTGGCACTGTCTTCCTGTGCGCTCACACAGGGAAGGGGCCGAGGTGTCTCCCGGGCTCCTCTATCAGGAACCTAATCCAGTCACGAGGACTCTGCCCCATGACCTAGTCCCCTCCCAAAGCCTCCTGACACACTCAGCATGGGGGTGTGGCCTTCAACGCTGAGGGCGGACACAAGCATTCGGACCACAGCACCTCCTCAGCTCCCTACCCCCTTCCCCAAACAGGGGAGACATCCTTGCATCTGGAGCAAGGGATCGGGGTGAGTGCCACGGCCACCTGGGGAGGGGGCGCTCTGTCAGGGTTGGACCTCATCTTCCACCTGCGAGTGGGGATCACGGCATCCGCGTGTTGTTCAGGCTGGGCAGGTGGGCTGTGTTCTGCAGCAAGGCTGCCGCCCCAGGCAGAGCCGCGTCCCCTCACAGGGATGCGTGCTGCGATGGTCTGGATGTGGCTCCTCCAGACTCCTGTCCAAATGTAACTGGCATTGAACAGTGTCGGCACGGGATTGCTAAGTAGTGATCAGGTGCTCTTAAAAAGAGGTCCCCGAGACTGTCTTGCCCTTTCCACGTAGGGACACAGCAAGAAGACACCATTGATGTCCTTACGGGACATCTCATCAGCAGGTACCTTGATGCTGGACTTCTAACTTCCAGAGCTGCAAGAAATACATTTCTGTTGTTTATAAGCCACCTAACATGGTGTGTGCGCGCGCATGCGTGTGTGTTACTGGGGAGTGAACCCAGGGCCTCTGCACTGAGCTGCATCCCCAGCATACGCACCCCTGCCCCAGCCTTTTCTGAATTTTGAAACAGGGTGTTGCTAAGTCACTAAGCGGCCCAGGCCAGGCTCAACTTGTGATCCTCCTGCTTGAGTTTGTTGGAGAGCTGGGATGACAGGTGTGTGCCACTGCATGTGATTTATCGTATTGTTTAATGGCAGCCTAAAGCATAGCCCCAAAGGCAAAAATAGACATTCATCTCAAACTCCTTCCCTCTGACCCATACACGGGCAAAGTGGTCCCTTCTTCTTTTGCCTGTACGCATTCCCCTTCCCCCCAGCTGTCCTCCGCATTTCCCTTTTTGTCCCCACACAAGTCTGCGCTCCTTTTTACCTCCATGCCTGCTGGGCTGTGTTCTCCTAAGTGCCCCTGCAGTAACTGCTGATGGGATTTGGACACTTGAGTATGTTCAGGATCCAGCCCAGGGCCCCCATCGAGCCCCCATGCAGTAGCTGAGCTGGGTACTCTCTAATCTCTACTTGAGGGGGCGACCAAGGGCAGACTTGGGCCAGGAGACCTGCAGCCCAAAGGTGCCGCGTTCCCATCCCAGCCCCCACCACGCTCCCTCCTAGAACTTCCTGTGGCCCAGCAGGAGCCAGGCATCTGTCTCACAACTCTGGAGCCAGAGTCACTTCCTGGGCCATAGGAAGCCCGGCAACCCACTCCCAGCAGCTCTGACTGGCGAGCAATTCGTCCTCTCAAGCTCTGCTTTTGTTTGTTATCATTTGGGGCTAAGGAGGTTCTGTGCTGGTTTTAGAGTCTTGGGAGGATTTCTGGGCAACCTGGTGCCGCCCTCGCTGCCCTGGGCGCGTCAGCAGGCCCTGAGCCTCTGTTGTTGGTTTTCCCAGGTGCAGAAGAAGCTGACTTTGAGGATCGAGGATCAAAATGGAGCTGTGGGAGACTTAGGGATTCCATGAACATTAGCGTTCTTCTGCCCAGAAAATACTTCACCTGGGGAAACCTTTTTACTGATTTGATGTCATGTGTGTTAGAGTACTGGGTAAGATTTTGCTTGAGGAAAAGAAATTTCACTGATTAAAAAAAAGGGTGGGGAGCAAACCAGAAACCTGCGGGCTGTGACTTCCCTGTACTCAGCGTGGAGACTGCGCTGCACTTGTGGGTTCTCCTGATCGGGACTGAGAGATTGCAAGGGCGGAGACTCGCTTCCTCTTTCCCAGCCCGTAAGCCTTTGTTGTTCTTTTCAGGACCCCCTTATCCTTCTGTGGTCGGAGGTCCTGGCGGGGGAGCAGGCTGCCTGCTAAGCTCTGTGCCTGGAGCCAGGCCCAGTCTCCGCTAGGGGAGATGACCCCAGCGGGGGAGGTCAGACAACAGGAAGTCAGGGACACGGCCCCCATTCGTGCGCCAGGAAGGCCTCCTTCCTCCCTATGTCTCGTCTTCAAGGTCTGAATTTCTCTCATTTGAGATTTATTTCTTTGGCTCCCTCACTGTGCTCTTTGAGTTCTTTTCAACACCCCTCTTTCTTCTCCAGGGAGAGAAGGGGCAGATGCTAGGAAAGAGGGAAGAATGGCAGGAATGGGGTGAGGTGGCTTGAGACCTGCAGCCTCAGCACTGTCCCTCTGGACACTGTCCCTCCCCCCTTAGCCTCAGCACTGCTAAGCCCGGGTGAAGTGTCCATTCCTCGGTCCGGACTCCTTCCATTCAATCCAGGCCTGTAGCGGGGGCTGCTGGCGCTCTGGAACGGGAACAGGGGCAGGAAGACGGAGGAGCTGTCACAACCCAGGCTGAGTGGGGTGCAGCGCAGGAACCCAACATGCCCCCCTCTTGCTGCCACTTCCAGAGCCAGGGAGCACGTGCTGTGCAAATCCTCCAGTCACAGGCAGCCGAAGGGGTGCCGACAGCCCCAGCCAGGTGCCTGGGCTCACGTCCAGCTGGGGACATGGAACTGTGTCACCCCACCTGTCCAGGCCACTCAAGTCTAGCAAGCGAGATGATTTGAAATCAAATTCGGCTGCGTACCAGAACAGGATGCTGTGTCTGGGGAGGGCACTGGGATTGCTGACAGAGGCCGGAGGAGTTCGAGTCTTATCCGCAATGTTCTATTTTTTCCCAAGAAAAATGTACTCATGGACTATTTGTGCAATTAAAAAAAAAAAAACAAACAGAAAAAAGCATCAGGCTTAAAGAACTTACTGTAAAAATACCAGCTGTTTTAAAAAAGACTCCAAACAAATTCCTTTCCAGAGGTGGGAAGGACTGCGTGGTTTCGCCCGAGCTCCTGAACTGCCAAATGGTTTCCAACCAGACCCAGCTCGATTGGCCCGATTCCCCACCTGCGCCGCAGGGAGCAGGGCCTGAGCGTCACCAGGTCCTTCCGGCCCTTGCTCAGGTAACAAGAAGTTTGGCTCTGTGGCGCTGCTCATCTCGTGGGTGTTCCTGATGGACGCGCGGGCTCCTTCAGAGGTGCGAGGGGCTCCCAGGATCGGGCAACGGCAGAGTCTCACCTGTGGGGGCTTTCTGGGCAGGCCAGCTGGGGTTCCTCCTGGGGACAGTTGTGGCAGGCCCTAGAAATCTGGGTGCCCTGGACTCACTGCAGTCAGACCAAAGTCCAGCTTTGCTGCCCGGTCAGTCACTTCTCTCTCCTCACTCAGAACTGGGCAGCCATGACCTGTGGGTGTCGCTAAGACAGAGATAATCTGGTTAGGGACACTGGGCCAGTGACCCTACCCCCTCCACGGTCACTATGACAACAGCTCAAAAGAGTCCCAAGAGCCTAAGAATCCTGCCCCCACGGAGGGCGAGGTTGGATGAGGTCAGACAAAGAGGGATTAATGAGCCCTGTTCTCAGCAAGCCACAAAGCGCCACTGTTACAAAGAGCGACAGCCCTACCAGGAGATGCAGCAGGCTTTCAAATCACAGCAAACCCAGTAAACTAAAGAGAACAGTTCCGGCATGGTCCAGAAAGCCACCCGGAAGCAGAATTAGAGGAGGAGGAGGAGAAAAAGTAGAAATAACCCAAAATTCGTAGAACTAAGGGCTCTTTACCTGAGGCATGGCATGGAGTGTGGCAGCACAGGTACCAGCCACTCGAAATGATGAAGGCGATTACATGCATGAAATGGAAATCTGCACAATATCGTGGAAACAAGTCCACAAAGTCTGTGTCAATAAGACGGCATTTTTGTTTAAAATGTGTATAGAGCCAGGCATGGTGGCACACATCTATAATCCCAGCACTCTGGAGGCTGAGGCAGGAGGATCACTGGGAGTTCGAGGCCAGCCTGGGCTACAAAGTGAGTTCAAGGCCAGCCTGAACTGCATAGCAAAACCCTGTCTCAAAAAAACAAAACAAAAGAAAGTGTATACATATATATATAGAGTAAAATACAGAAGAAAATATTTCAAAATGTTAGCAGTAGTTAGCTTTGAAAAGTAAGATGATGTTGAATTTTAAATTTTGGCTTATCTGTATTTTTTTTATTTATTTTTATTTTTATTTTTATTTTTTTTGTGGGTAACGGGGGGTCGACCTCAGGACCTCGCGCGCCAACAGGCACCCGTGCCGCTGAGCAATATCACCGGCCCCTTTTTCGTATGTGGGTTCCGGGAGTCGAACTCGGGCCCTCGCGCTTGCAAGGCAGGCGCTTATGCCGCTGAGCCATCTCACCGGCCCATGTATTTTTTTTAATGAATATGTATTTCTCTTCTCTTCTCTAAAAACTTTTTATTTCCTTAAAAATTATTGTAGACAGAGAATTAAAGGGCTGTCATTCTTTCCCTCATGAAAAGTTACTGTTTTGAAGAATCAAACTTTCTTTATAACTACTATTTTACTAATTTGAATGCTAATAATTAAAAAAATTATCTTGTATTAACCAGTGTATGGTTGGCCTGCATCTACAGACTCAACCCACCATGAACTGGATACATTTGGAGGAAAATTGTGTCTGTAATGAACACAATCAGACTTTTTTCTTGTCATTATTTCCTGAAAAATATAAAATAACAATTTATTTACATTTTACTTGGTATTACAGGTAGTTTAGAGATTGTTTATACAGGAGGATGTGTGATGCCGTGCCTTTTCATACAAAGGACTTGAACATCAAGAGACTCTGGACTCTAAGAGGGGTCCCAGAACCAAACCCACCAGTGCTGAGGAAGGACTGTCTAAACGATTGTTCTAAACAGCACTCATATCCTTGCGCCTCCTTGGAGTACAGTATAACAAAACAGTTGAAACGTAATCTTCATCACCATGACGGGCCAAATTCTACCACCACCTCTGATAATATTTGGGTCTTCAGGGCTATTGGATGAGCAGAAGTGTTAGTACCTGTGTCTCCATCTACTGAGTATCTAGATTGGTTTTTTAGAAACTTTCCAGCTCTTCTATTACAGACGAACCATCAATCTCAGTATTCCACCTGTAGCAACTCTCCACTTTTTTGATAGGGTGCTTCTGATTCACCATGGCCTTGAGAAGCAGACATGCACTTGTTAGAAGTGTGAGTCAAATAGGAGGACCTAGATCTGACCTCGATGGCAGGCTGAGGTCCAGGGTAGAAATAGGTCCAGAATGGATGGCTCCCATAGGCAGGAGTTAAATCATGGCATAGCTCGTAAGTGAGGGTAAGGGCACATAAGTCATGCTACATTTTATCCTGATAGCAGCTAGGAGCTGTTGGAGACTCCAGGAAGTGAGGTGCTCATATTTGTATTTTGCATTTTTATTTATTGATTTATATTTACTTTTGGTGTTGGACAATGGAACCCAGGCCCCTGCATATGGTAAGCCTGTGCTCTACCACTGTTACACCCCCAGCCCTTATTCATGTTTTTAAAAGATTACTTCAAGGACAGTTTCATGTGTGGCAGGAAGACAGAGATACGGGTCCCGAAATACAAAAGGAAGGAAGTTCAGCTGTGAAAACAAGCTACAAGGGATATTATATGTGTTCTCTTTTCTAGCTGAAAAATTCAAATATATTCTCTTTTTAAGACAATCCATGAGGGAAATTTATTTCTGGCCTCTGTGCCAGAGAAAGAGATGTCTCAATTAGATTATCAATTTTTTTATGTCTCAGGTCTGTGAATATTATAAATAATTGCATTTTCCTCTTTGCTTTGGTCCCTGAGAAACTCTGCATATATAATTCTACATACTACCTTACTCTTGGATTCATCTTAGATGCATACTTTCAATTTGCACAGAATTCTTTATTTATAGCATTTTATCTTATTTGAATTTTCAAAAGTGACATCAAATTATTTTTGGTATGAAGTGGAATATAATGGAAGAATTTTTTAAAGTATGTGTTTGAAAAGCCAAAAAAAAAAAAAAAAAAAAAATCGGGCTGGTGAGATAGCTTAGCGGCATAAGCGCCTGCCTGGCAAGCGTGAGGTCTTGAGTTTGACTCCCAGTACCCACATACAAAAAAAGGGCCAGTGATATCGCTCAGCAGCACGGGCGCCTGCTGGCACACGACGTTCTGAGTTCAACCCCTTATGATAGCTCATTCAGTAGATTGTTTTTAAAATTATTTGGGTATGGGCATATTTCTCTATGTTAAGTACCAAATTAAAAAACTGGGAAATGTAGGATACCAAAAGCACAAGCCACGGAAGAAAAACTGGACTCCATCAAAGTTTAAAACTTTGGTGCTTCAAAGGATATCATCATGAAAGGGAAAAGATAGCCCACAGGATGGGAGAAAACGTTTGCAAATCACCTATCTGATAAGGGACTTACATCTAGAATGCATAAGGAACTTTTACAACTCAATAATAAAAAGACATATAACCCAATTTAAAAATGGGCAAAATATATAAATAGACACATCTCCAAAGATATACAAATACATACTGGGCACAGGAAAGGGTGCTCAACATCATCAGTTATCAGGGAGATGCCAACCAGACTGTGAGACGCCGCTTCAGTGAGGATAGCTGTAATCAAATAGACATTGACAAGTGTTAGTGAGGATGGGGAGAAACAGGAACTTCCTGCTCTCCTGGTGGGAATATAAAATGGTACAGTAACTTTGGAAAATGACCTAGTAGTTCCTCAAAAAGTTAAATACAGAATTACTCTATGTCTCAGCAATTCCACTCCTGGGAATAAACCTAAAAAAATAAAAACATAGGTCTACACAGAAACTTATACATGCATATTCATAGCAACATTATTCATAATAGCCTTCAACTGATAAATGGGCAAACAAAATATGGCATATCCATACAAGGGAATATTATTTGGCCATAAAAATTAATGAGATACCAACACACTCTACAACAAGGATGAACCTTGAAAACATTACTCTGGGAGAAAGAAGTTGGGGTTACCAAAAAGCCACGTATTATATCATTCCATCTGTATGAAATGTCCAGAAGGGCAAATTAAAAGGGACAGGAAGTCTCGATTCAGGACTGGAAAGGTTGGGGAATGGGAATGTGATAATTAGGGAGTATGGAGCTTCTCTTTGAGGTGATGAAAACGCTTTAAATTGGTTTTGGTGGTAGTTATACAGTACTTGAATATGATAAAAGCCATTGAATTGTACAATTTAATTGGGAGAATTAAATGATACATGAATTGCATCTCAATAAAGCTGTTTAAAAAACAGGTGAAAAGCATCACCCTGCTTGGCCCACTGAGTGGACTGGGAGTGAGAGCCAGGTCTGTGAGTTATCACAAGCTGGAGATGGTTCTAACACCCACCACTTCAAGGAGGAGAGGTTAATTTTAGCTCATGGTTTTGGTCCATCACTGGCTGGCACTGAGGCAGGAAGGCATGGGGGAGGGGTCAGCGGAGGAAAGTTGGTTCACCTCATGGCAGCCAGGAAGCAGAGAGGGAAGGGCGGAGCCATGGAGGGTGATGCTGTCTTCCAGACCATGCCTCAGTTCAGTATTTAAAGAACAAGTCATCAGACTTCAGAGGTCTGAGAACCTCAGCAAAGTTCTGGAAGGCAGGGTCTGCAGTACAGGCAAGGGCACCTGCTCTTCCCCTGCTCCCCAGGGAGCCTCCATCAGGGAGGTCTGAGAAGTGGTTGTCCCTGTGCCAGTGGTCATGTGCCTGCTGAGCCTCAGCTGTAGAATCAGTAGGTTTTTAGTCTGCACCCTGCACCTTACTTCTCTTGCTCCTGAATAGTATCTGCTTTTAAAGACCTCCCAGGGATGGCCCTGAGTCTGGAGTTCTTGGGAATAAACTTGCAGCCAGTCAGTGCCAGGCCTATGGTGTAGAGACAGGAAGACCAGGACACAGGCCGAGAGGACCAGTCCTCTGAGGACCTGGGGAACATTTCGGAGCCTGTGCAGCGTGCTCGCTCACCGAGTCCAACACCAAACCATGAATTAATGCTATTTCCTTGCTGATTAATTATTAGTGACATTGAGGATTGAACCCAGGGCCTTTCCACTGAGCTACATCCCCAGCCCTTTTTCAAATTTGTATTTTGAGACAGGGCCTTGTTAAGTTGCTACGTTGCCCAGGGTGGGCTCAAACTTGTGATCCTCCTGTCTCAGCTTCCCAGAGTGCTGGGATCACAGGCAGGTGCCACCACTCCTGGCTATTTGTCCCTTTTTGCAGTGGAGGACATGGAGACTTGCCCACGGTCACTCAGAGAGTAAGTGGAGATTCACACCCAGCCTGTCTGAGCCAAAGCCCCTGCTCTTTATCCTGGACCAGTTCTCCTGATATCCTAAACCAAACAGGTCCAGAGGAGGAGACCCCCCCCCCCCCTTACAGACACACAGAAAGGGACCCTGCTCCAGGGCCCAGGTTTTCGGGATATTCTTGGGCCTCCCCGGGTGTGCAACCTGCCTTCCAGTCATCCCGCTTGTTTCTTTCCCCCAGGCTCCCACAGGGGACCCTCTTTGAAACTCCAGGCTGGGGCTTCTGCTCCAAGTCTTGCAGGAGAAAAGGAGAAAGAATTATGGATGTTCCTAGCCCTGAGCCTTGAGTCTATCTCAGGATGCCTTTTGTTGCCAAGAAAGATGAAACAGATGTCTTGGTAAGTGCTTCGGATACTTCCTGCCAAACAAGGGGAGAGCTTGTCTGCAGTCTAGATGCGGCCAAGAAAGACAAGTCCCAGCCGGTCTTAGTCACAGGAAGTGTGCGCGTGCGTGCGCACACACACACACACACACACACACAGCTCTTTAAACTTGGGCGGCCTGCAGCTCCCAGCAGCCTCTCTTCCCCAGCATTTCAACATCAGCTATAGAAACACGCTGCTCCCCCACCTGCCTCCTCCGCCCCCCTAGATTTCCGAGGTCACTGCTGCTACGCAGACTGCATTACCCTGCACCCTCCTCCTGGCAGCCAGGCCATCTTCCTTTGGGGCTTGTCCCCATCGTACCCTGCCACACTTGGAGGTGGGAGTTGATAAAGCACAAATAGTATATAAAATTTACTGTTTAACCACTTGAAAGTGAACAATTTGGTGGTGATTCACAATGTCCACAATGTCATGCAACAATCACCCCAAAAGGAAAACTTACCCGCACCAAGAAGTCACTCCCAACCCCCCACTCATCTGTACTCTGTGTCCTTGAACTGCCTGTTCTGGATATTAAATACCAATGGTGGGCCTGTGAGATGGCTCAGCTGCGTAAGCGCCTGCTTGGCAAGTGCGAGGTCCTGAGTTCGACTCCCAGTACCCACACACAAAAAAAGGGCCGGTGATATCGCTCAGTGGCACGGGAGCCTGTTGGCGCGTGAGGTCCTGAGGTCGACCCCCCGGTACCCACAAAAAAAAAACAAAAAAACAATCTTCAGGTGGGCCCTCCACACCCAGCACCACGCTGACTCAGTTCAGCTGGGTGTTCCAAGTTGACTATTAGTTAATCCACCACAGCTTATTCCTACCTTTTGGCTGTCGTGACTAGTGCCACTATGAACATATTTGTACAAGTTTTGAGTGCCTGTCTTCAATTATTTTCTGAATTAATGTCACAAATATAAAGACAATTTTTAAAGTTATAAGAGTATAAGAGCGAGATCTGAAATCTAGATAAAGTGGACAACTTTCTTGAAAACATAAATTATCTAAATGAACTTGAAAAGAATTAGAAAAACTTGAGGCTAATATGCAAAGAACAAACACAGATAATCATCCATGAGCTAAGTCCCTCCAAAGACAGGCTCAGGAAGGGGTATGGCTGAGTGACAGACAGGTGAGAACGGAGACCACAGCTCTGTGCGGGACCTTGTCTCCAGCTTTGTGTTTTCAGTGATGGCTCTGTTGTCCTGATCCCCACAGGAATCCGGGGGCCTGTTCTTGGACATGTTCTCCAAGGCTCAGCCTTAAACAGGGCCCCTAGAGACTCGGGGGTAAGAGGGCTCCTCAAGCTGAGCCCAAAGCCCCAAAGCCAAGGAAAAAATGACTTCCAGAAAAGCAGAGCCAACAGCAGGAGGCTGCCTCTCCCTCAGTAGCAATAACAATGTCTTAGGCTTAAAGCAGGGGACAGAAGATGACATGTGTAAAGTTCCTAGCTTGTAACTATGAGACAAAGCAAAGCAAAGCAAAGCAAAGCAAAGCACCGCCCCACTTTGGGGACACTGCCAGCAGCAGGGTGAGCCTGTCCCATTTGGACCCGCCTTACTGCTGTGACAGGACTACGAACCATCTGAGGTCTTCAGGGCTGCGGGTGTCAGCTCCTGATGGCACCCAGCAGCGCTCACTGCCCAACAAGCAAGGACGGGCAGATCGTCCTCCACGGGGGCCCGGGGAGACCTCAGGCTGAGGCTTCAAAGCCACCCCAGGGCCGAGGTAGGCCAGGGTCTCCTCCTGGTAAGGCCTGTCTCCTTGGGAGCACACAGCCCAGGCCTGCAGCTTGCTGAGGGTTCTGGGGAGCCCCTGGAGTGTTGTCCTGCTCCCCAGGCTGCTCTCAGCCTCATCCCAGGAAGGGAGAGGCGGAGGAGGAGGTGTGTCGTTTGGTGGCTGTGGTCAGCCACATGTCAACTTTGAGAGATGCCAGCCGCCTTGGGATGCGTCCTCCACACCTGTCTGTTCAGGACAGCACGGGGTGACCTCAGGAAGAAGGAAATCATACAGAGGAGAGGGGTGCTTTTGAGGAACTGAGGCCAGCCATTGCCCAGGGCTTCCGGGACGCCTGGGGACTCTGCCTCTCCTTTCCCAGAGGTGTCTGGGCCCACGTTTCTTCACAGGGCTGACGTCACAGGGCGGCTGGCGCCTTCTGGGTTGAGTCTCCTCCTTGTTCTGCTTGTTCTGTTTTTTGTTTTATATAGATTTTACTTTCTAGAGCAGTTTTAGGTTCACAACAAAACTGAACAGAAAACGCAGAGCCCCGTGTACTCCTGTCCCACACATTTGATGTTTCCCTGACATCTGGAGCCCAAGAAGTATGTGTGTCACAGCTGACCCGAACACTCCCTGTCATCTGAAGTCCACACGCAACTCGCCACAGGGCGCCTAGGTGTTTGAACAGTGCGAAGTGACACACCGTATCACGCCCTAAAACTCCTGTTCTCTGCCTGTGGGTCCCTCCTTCCCCTGTAATCCTTGGCACCATATGACCTTTTTACTGTCTTTATCATTTTTTCCAGAATGTTATAGAATCGAAACCACACAGCCTTTCAGGTTGGTGTCTTTCACCCAGTAGTATGTACTTCAGCTTCCTCCATGACCTTCCCTGGCTCACAGCTCGTTTCCTCTGGTGCTGAATCTTATGCCACCACCCAGAAATACTACAGCGTGTGTACCCCTCATCTCCTGGAGCACGTCACAGTTGCTTCCAGGTTTTGGCAATTAGGAATAAAGCTGCTGTAAACATCTGTGTGTAGGTTTGTGTGTGGGCATAAGTTTTCTGCTCCTTTGGGTAAAGACTGAGGACAGTGACTGCTGGGTTTTCTGGAAAATGTTCAATTTGGGGTCGTTGCTTCCTTTCTAAGAGCTTCGCTGAGGTATAACTGAAATGCAGTGACCCTCCCCGTGTCAGGTGCACAGTGGGATGTGTTTGGTGACCATCTGTGGCCGTGCTCGGGCCCCAGGTCCCCTCTCCACAGAAGGCTTCTTCAGGGCCACTTCAGTCAGTTCCCTGGCTCCCCCTCCCCGGCCCCAGTGTCCACACTGTCCTCTACTCTGGGTCACCACTGGGCCTGCACAGAAATGAGGTCCTGCAGCCTCTGCTTTGGGGTCTGGCTTGTTTCACTTGGCGTGGTTTTGAAGCCCATTCATCCACGTTATGCCCACGGGAAGTTTCCTCTTTCCTCCGCACAGAGTATTTTGCACCGTATATGGTCTCCACCATGTGTTTAACTGCAACCACGGACGGATATGTGGGCTGCTTCCTGGGGTGGGGGGTGGGGCTGCTGGGAACGGCACCACAGTGATCGCCGCAAGGCCTATGGGGGGCTTCCTGAAGGGAGGGGACGCTGCTCACTCCGCCCCCAGAGGATGCGGACTCATGGGGAGGCACGGGGAGAGAGGAGAGAGCAGCTCCGCTCACCGCGAGCCAGAGCTAGCGAGGCCTGGGCGGGGGGACCAGCTGCAGGGGCCTCTCTCCAGCCCTCACGGCCCGCCACCCTCCCGCCCGGCAAGCTGCTCTAACAAAAGGTCAGGCGTGGGAGAGAGGATGGTGTGTTTCTTTCCTGTCTCCATGGCGCTGGTCTGCAGTGTGGGTGAGCTAGGAGGAGCACCCACGCCACCGCCCGGCTGATGTTTTCAGCGACCTGGTCAGAATGACCCCGTCCACGCCGTCCATCCTCCCTCCCTCCCACACCACCCGCACTCCGTGGACCCCGGGCCCCAGGCTCCTCTGTGGGTCTCCTGGTTTTGTATGTGATGTGCGTCACCCTGATCCCCAACACACAGAGAGGAAGTGGACGCAGCTGTCACCCCATGGCAGAGTGGCTCACAGAAGATAAGAGACTGGCATAAGGGGACATGTCCTAGGAACAGCGCCTCTCTCCTCCCAAAGGTCTGGCCCTCTCTCTTCTAGGAAGAGACCCTTCGAACCCCACAATTCCTTAGGCACAACAGACAACGTAAGTTTAATCATTCACATATAATATACAATGCACCAGGTACTGACGAAAGCATTTTCCAAATATCAACTCGTTCCAACCCTATGACTACCTAACAGGCAAGTACAATCCTTACCCTCTTAGGAAGGGAAGACGCAAGAGAGAGTAAAGAATGGGCCGGGGTCGCACAGGAGGCCAGAGAGCCACGACGGGCTCCCACCTTCAGGCGCTGCACGCTGTAGCCCATGTGTTTGTTTTATTTTCTTTTTCTAGTAGTTTTATGGAGGCATAATATATAAACCATTCATCCCACCCTTCTGAATGACTTTTAGTAAACTTGTAACCTTGTGTAACCATCACAACAGCCCAAGCTGAGCACATTTCTGTCACCTCAGGAAAGATTCCCAGTGCCCATTTGCAGATGCTTTTGGTCCCATTTTCTTTATCCGTGCACCAGCTGATGGACTCTGGCTTCGATGATGAAGCCGCAGTGAACATCTGCGCGTGAGCCTTTGTGTGGACGTGTAGTATTTCCCTTGCTCTTTGTGCTCATGTGTGTGTGAGTGGAATTGCTGTACTGTGTTAAATTTCTCTACAACTTTAAAAAAAAACTGTCGAACTTCTTTCCAAGTTGCTGCACTATGTTCCAAGTCCACACAGGGATCTGGCAGTCTGGGAAGCCCGGGTTCAAAGCCCCTTAGGGCCTCAGAACCACGTGGAGAGTGCGGCGAGGCTGTTGCTGGTGGCTGGTGTCCCTCTTGGCTGCTCAGTGGCTTCTGATGTCTGGGAAGCAGGTAGAACAGAAGCCCAGTGTTTACCTCCTAAACTGAACAAACTGCCCCGGGGACAGGGAGTGGGCAGGGCAGCCAGTGAACCAGAGGGAAACGAGCATGTGTGGAGCCACCAGCAGCTGCGGCTGGGTGGGAAACCAGCTTCAGCATGCAGAGATGCAGGAGTCACCAAGGGTCCTGCTCCGGAAGCCGGAGATTCCCCCCCATGTGGCTTCGTCCCCAGAGGCCCAGTGAGGATGACGGAGCCGGCTGCCTGGGAAAGGGTCCCACTGGGGCCGAGGCTCTGCTGCCCCACTGGAAGGCATCCCCGAGAGGTGCTGCCCACTGTCAGTCAACGGCTCAGAACTGCACTGGTGCTCCAGTGGGGCACAAGGCTGTGAGGACAGAACCCAAACTCAGGGCTCAGCACAGGGCCTGGCACAGAGGCCACAGCTCTGCAGGTCAGAAGGGGATGCTCCTGCCTCAGCCTGCTTCTGAACACAAATGCATATCCACCTTAAACCTGTGAGGATGGTCTTATTTGGACACAGGGTCTCCGCAGATGGGACAAGGGCAGGACGAGGTGGGTGCTAATCAATGGCTGGCCGTCTAACAAGAGGGAGATCTGGAAACAAGGGAGAGACACGGAAACCACTGTGAAGACATACACACAGGG
Organism: Erethizon dorsatum; assembly: GCA_028451465.1. NCBI lineage: Eukaryota > Metazoa > Chordata > Mammalia > Rodentia > Erethizontidae > Erethizon > Erethizon dorsatum. The sequence continues at coordinate 74,154,267 of CM051824.1, read as the reverse complement.
AGCTCAACACGTGAAAAGGGAGGGGAGCTACAAGCTGAGAAATGCCCAGGGTTGCCAGCAACCACTGGGAGCAGGGGGAACCAAGGAGGGGCTCTTCCTTGGAGACCTCCAAGGCCACAGCCCCCCATACTTGCTTTCAAACTCCCCTCCAGTACGTGAGGGGATCCACATCTGGTATTTAGAGCCGCTTCCTTACAGCAGCCCCAAGACACTGTGGGACCAGAAGTAGGGCTCAGGCTGCAGGCAACAAACGATGTGGTGGAAGGTGGCAGAGGCTTGTGTTTGACGTTCACATAGGAGAACCAAAGAGCAGAAGGGAAACTGAGCTCGGCCTAGCAGGGTGGGCTTCAGCATCTCAGGCTTCCAGCTCTGCACCTTCCCCTGTGCCTGGAACAGGCCCGGCAGACAGCGGGGCCATGGCAGCGTTGACTGCCTGTGTAGGGCTGGTCTTTCTCGTGTTCCCCAGGCACCTGAGCTGAACCTGCCCCAGTCCTTGTTCCCTCTGCTCTGCTTGTCCCTGTGTTTTGCCCCTATTGGCTTGTGTTCACTTGCCGGGCTGACTGCCACCCAGCATGACCAGTGCTTTGTTCCCAGGCCGCTCCCCATCCCACTCCTCATGTTTGACAGGGCTGTTTCTGAACACAGTCGGTACCCACTGAATTGTTTGGGGATGAGGAAACTACATGACCGGCCAGCTTTACTAAAAAGCAATTCAGAGGCTGTGCTGTTTGCTGAGGTGGCAGAGGAGTAGCGGGCCTGGGAAATGGCAATAGAAAGCTGGTGAGCTAAGCTCACAGCCCTTGAGCCAAAAGCGATGGCTTTATCCTAAGTGTGACCTGAAAATCCCAGCCCTTCAGCTCCCAGCAGCAGCCAGAGCCATGGGAAGCAAGAGCCAGAGGTCAGCCGTGCAGGACAGGGATGGGCGTCTGCATACTGTGCAGCAATCACTGTGTCACAGCAGTGCTTAGCGGGGAAGTCAATGTTGAGTGTCCAGCCACGAGGCCAGGCTGAGCTGGAGGTGACGGGTCTCTGACTGCCCACTCAGCAATGCTACTTCCAGTCAGTAGCCAGCTAGTCCAGGGCAGGGGTGTCCGGAGAGAACCCAGCAGGGCTGGTGCCCTGGAGCTCTCTCAAGCAGTCAGGACTTACTAGTCCCAAGCCCAGGATGTGCCTTTGCTCAGAATGGTGTGGTGAGGGGCGCCACACAGCCCTGCCAGCCGGAACCCAGACCCTTCCATGGCCACAGGGCCAGGCTGCTGCTTTGCCAAGATGCCCTGCACCACCCCTCCTCCACCTACCTGGACGGGACAGCTTCCCTAGCTGCAAGGCACTGGGACACAAAAAGGGACCGTTTTGGGCCAGTAGAGTGCAAGGAGTGGGGCCATCTGAAGCCGGGAACAAAACCAAGAACTCTGGTGCTCAAAGGGGCTCCGACTGCCGACTGTGCCTGCTCTGGGCGGCCTATGTGGAGCATTGCCTGCCTTCCAGCAAGACCACCAGCCAGTGAGCGCCACTGGCAGCTCTGTGGGCCTCTCTCAAGATGTGGCCTCATCAGCCCGATCCTGGGATTAGATCTACTGCAAAGAGTCTGTTGACACAGAGCCCAGGTGACAGCTGGACATGAAGGCCACAGGGCCCCCAAGGAGCAGCTAGATTTTGCTGTCTCATCTGCACCTAGCATGAGGGCTCGAGTGTCAAGGAGAGCTGAGGTCTAGATGTAGCGACGTGGTCATGGATTGGAACTCACTGCGGGGGGCTCTCCAGCGGAGCCCCGGACACTGGACTGCGACCTTGCAGAACTGGCCTGAGGTCACAGCTTCCTAAGGGGAACAATGCCAAGAAGAAGGGAACAGTGGAACCCTAGCCACGACAGCACATCCTGTCCACAGGCTCACAAAAGCCTGCAAAATAGACACATGCTGCAGTCCTGAGTTCAGCCTGTTTCCTCCCACGGTGAGCTCGGCCACACACCCTTGGGCTGAGTGGGCCTCCTCAGATTGGCCCCATGGCCTGCCTTTGGGAACCAAGAGGCAGTGCAATCTTGGCTGCAAGATCCAAACCCAGGGCCCGGGGGAGGAGAGGCTGCAGTGGGGAGGAAGGTCACGCGGTGCACTGAACCCCCAGGAATGGGCTGACGTGGAAGGTCACACCCTGAGAAAGGCCCACAGAGCTGCCAGTGGACAGCGGGCACAGCTCCACACAGGCTGCCCAGAGCAGTCCACTCACAACTGCCCCACATGCAGCCTCTCTGGCTCCCTGGAACCTGCTTCTCACTCCCCAGGGTGTCAGCCTGCAGTGCTGTCAGCATCAGAACCTCTGGGGTCCACGCACAAGGCAGCACCTCAACACCTTGAGCTCTGGCAGGAATGCTGACAGGCCAGGCTGGTCTGCAGATGTGGGGCAGAACCATGTGACATCAACCTAGTCTGGTCCCCCACGTGGGGAGGAGGTCTGCAGAGGGGAAGGGATCCTCTTTCCACATGGGTCTTGGCTGAGCAGTTTCTGGCCCGATGTTCCCACTGGGCCTGGTTTTTGCCTCAGTTTACATGGTGTAGAAGGAACAGATTCCCCCCCTTCTGCCGCCCCTCCCCCCAAGAGGCACCGAGGGAGACAGGCACAGGTGCGGCAGACCCTGGACGCAGGTGCAGCAGACCCAGGACACAGGTGCGGCAGACCCTGGACACAGGTGCAGCAGTTCCCTTGAGTCCAGGGTCACGAGGATCAACCCCACCACACACACATGCACGTGTGCACACATGTAGGTATGCGCACTCTCTCGTCAGCCTAAGTATGAAAAACCATTAGCAAGTGCCTGGATGAGTCAGGCAGACTTCACCGTGTCTGGGTGTCAGAATGGCTCAGGTCACAGACGTGTGGCAAGTACAGGCCATAGCTGGGTCATCCAGAGTGCTCCGGGGCGCAAAGGAGGCCTGGCTACCGTGGAGAAACCCAAACCAGAGCGCCAGCTCAGGTCCTGCCGGGGACCCCAGTCAGGGGGTCGGTCCTATGGCTACTTGCCTGCCACACCCTCTACCCCATCTCACCAGTCACCCAAAGCAGGGAGACTGGCAGCTGGGGCACAGGGAGGGCAGGCAGTGGCAAGGGAGGGGCTGGCAAGGGCTGGGCGCCTCCCGGGGAAGGGCCGGCTGTGTGGCCTCGTGTCACCTGTCAAGGCCTTCCTCTGTAGTCAGCAGAGCATAAGCACAGGGCTGGTCTGGGTACCACAACCTGACTGTGAGAGGGAAGTAGGAGCCAGGGGGTGGAGGGGGAGCTGTCTTAAAGCCAGGTCTGGTCCCTGGGTGGGGGACCCTCGGACTCAGGCAGGCAGGGCAGAAGAGGAGGACTTCCGGTCTGACCACCTTCAAGCATCACTCTGGCAGTGCTGGAGGGGTGGGTGGGTGGCCTGCCTGGGTCAAGGCAGCCAACGAGGGACACAGTAAGGCACATGACAGGTCAGTGTCAGGGCTCCCAACCTGGCCCTGCAGGTCCTGCACAGAAGTGGGGGTATCGGACACAGAGCCAAACCACTGGCCCATGTCACCAGGAGCTCCCCAAGGTGGGCCGGGAACCTAGTTCTGACCCTTCTTAATGCCTCCATCCAGCAGGGTAGAGCCAAGGAACCACAGTGGCTGCATTTGGTTAAAAACCATCGTATTTCATTAAAAACTGGCTCCGAACATGAAGAACGTATCCAGGAAAAACCTCCCAACATCCTCTGCTCCACAAGACATGATTCATTCATGGCGAGGTTCCCGAGACTGCATGGTACCCAGCCCCGTGTACCCAGGCCAAGTCTGAGGTGCTGGCCTGCCTGGAAGAAGGCCACTGAGAAAACCTACACCTGAGGGTGGGAAGGCCTTGGAGCACCATGTCCACAGGAAAAGGAGGCTGAGCTCAGGGGACATGCCAGCCTGTGCTGCTGAGAGCTGTGCTAGTTGGCACTGGCTCTGTGCCCAGAAGGCCACTAGGAAAGGAAGTGGAGGGAAGACCTGGGGCCTGCAGGCCTCCCTTCTTCAGAGGCAGGGCTGGGCCCAACTTCTCCCTCAGAGCAGGGACCAGAGGAGGCGCAAGAGGGGCTGGGGTCAGGATACCCCAGACAGCCAGGCCTTCCTGCTTGGTGTCCCTCTCCAGGCCACAGCAGCCAGGCTGCACAGACCCCAGAGCAGCCCAGCCGGTGGGAAGGCGGTGTCCTTGTCTCATAGGACACCGCCCTGGGGCCCCCCACAGCTCACCCCAGGCACCTGGTGAGCAAGACACCCCCACTTATCCCCTCCACACCCAGCTGCACTGAGACAACACAGCTTCAATTCCTATGGTAACCTCCACTCTACTCTGGGGGTTCCTATCAAGCCCACAGCCCAAGATAGAAGGGAACGGCGTGGTCCGGGGCCTCGACATCCCCATGTGCCTGGGAATGGAGGTCCTAGCCGGACAGGACGGGCACCTGCCACCGATCCCCACACAGGCCTCCATAGAAGGGTGTATGAAAGAGGCCAGTGTCATGTGGGCGTCAGAAGAGGCTGGGGGAGGCCTGGGCAGGCATATCATGGTCCCGGATGTACTGCAAAATGTCCACCTCATCCATTGCTTGGATCTGCTGCTGCTGCTTCTCCTGCATGACCTTGGCTTCCGACGGGCCTGCTCTGGGGGGCACAGCTGGTTTTCTGGGCAGTGCTGGCTTCTCTGCCACGGATGGCTTGGGCTTAGGCTTAGGCTTAGGTTGGGGCTTGGGTTTGGGCTCAGACCCTAGGTTCAGAATCTGGTCCAAGTCCTCTTCAACTCTAGGGAACCAAAGGGAACAGCTGTGAATATGAGCATCCCCCACAAAAGCCACGAGATCCCAAGCAGGGTTGCTCCCCACACGGCACTGCCTCAGGTTGGGCCACCTGCTCCCCTGCCCCACCCAGCCTGGAGAATCAGAAGGGCAGGGCTCACCGTTCCTCTCCCTCCACAGCACACCGGGCCCTTGGAGGCCCCATGAGAGCTGCTTCTCAGGGGGCCCCACCCGAACCCCAGGCTTTGACAGGGGAGGCTCCCTCCAGCCTCTGTGGGAATAACTGCCCACTGCCCTGTTCCGAGGCCCCACTCCACACCAGGCACATTACCTTATCTGCGAACACCACTCTGGGCAGGTGCACCCCTGCTCCCGCCCTGCAGAGGGGAAGCTGAGGGCCAGCCGGCAGAGCGGCTTGCAGAGGTGACAGTGCATCAGCACCTGTCGGGACCCGGATGTCTGACCCGGGAGGCTGAGCACACAGCCTGACCAAGGTCACCAGGAAAAAGATTATCTGGGGTGCTGCTGGCGTTCTGAGCTGTTCTGGGGTAGGGTCTGCCTGCCCCTCTGTAGGCAACAGCTCTCGAGGCTGGTGAGGCCTCAGCTGGGGCCCACACTGCTCACTCGTGGCCTGGACCTCTGACTGATCACTGGCAGGCGGGGACAGTGGTGCACAGGCTGTGCACGGGGACACTGGCTCTGTTCCTCACCAGGTGGCCTCAGGCCACCCCTTCCTGGTCCTCAGTCTCAACACCTGTACAGCAGAAATGCTCTGCTAGTCTCATGGAATGCTTGAAAGGACTGAGTAAAAGAGTGAATAGAAAGCGCTTGCGAACCTAAGGGAATACTGCCCAGGCTGGCTGCTAGGAGTGGAACAGAGCACATGGAAGCACAGAGGAGCAGCTGCCTCCATCCTCAGCTGGGCCTACCAGCCCGATGGGAGGTATGCACTGGCAAGGGTCAGAGAGGGCATCCCCAGAGCTGGAGAAGGGCGCAGGCAGGGCAGGCTGCAAAGGCTTCCTAGGAAAGGGAGAAGTGGGGCAGGCCTGGCATGGATGGGGAAGGGAGGTGGGAAGGGGGTCCAGGAAGGGCGGAGCAGAGAGCGAAGGTCTGGAGGTGGGAAGGGGAACTGGAGGATGAGCCTGGTCATCTGAGGGTGGGTCCAGTTCTGATGCCAACTGGGAAGTGGAGGGCAGAGTGGAGAGGAGGACCACACTTGAACACCTGGCAGGGACCTATGGGGGTGCAACGGTGCTGCACAGCATCACCATGGGGCTGCTGCCAGCCAGTTGGCTGCTGATGGCGCGCCAACTGCCCTGCCTGCTTCCTGGGGCAGCTCCTGTGATGCGGCATGGGTCCCCAGGAGAGAACTGAGAGACTGCTGGATGGCAGAGAAATGAATAAAGGTGCCTTTCCAGTCCAGACCCAGAAGCCCCGGCCAAAACTAGTCTCCCCCAAGCAGCGGCCCTTCCACGAGTCCCCTGGGGTCTGCTGCTGGCTCCCTATGCATCCTCCAGAGGGCTGGGCAAGGGGGCTCTGGGAAGGCTCAAAGGGACAGAACTATGCTCAAATAGGGGCCCTTAGGAAAATAAAGCAGCAGCTAAAAACCTGTGCCCAACTTCAGCTTACATTGCTCGGCAACGCAGGGACCCTGGAGCCAGGCAGCAACTGGGGCAGGAGACGTGCCATGGGTGGCCAGCCACGGCGGAGGTGCGGCAGGTGCTTGTGCAAGGACACAGGCTCCCCCTTCCCAAGCTCCCACCTTTATCTGGGCCCCCTGAGTCATGGCCAGGACAGGTCTCACTCCCAGGAGCCCAGCTCCCCACTCTTCTAGGCCCACTGGTGTGAGGTCCACCGGCGTGCGCTGAGGGAGTCCTGAAGCCCCATCCTGCTCCTACTTCCCAAGTCCCCACAGAGGACAGAGCTCAGCTGGAGATGGCAGGGGACAGACACTTCTCAGCTGCCACCCTAGTTACAGTGCCACCTTGCCCTGCTTGCCTCAGGATGGCTGACGGATGGAGGAATGAAGGTACGAATGGATGAACGACTCTTGATGCTTCCTACGATGAGGCCCAGTGAGCGCGTGCATAGTCTTGGGGCAGACGCGGAAAAATAAAACATGGCTCCTGCTCTCAGGAAGCTACGTCTTCATTCCCAGAGGCCTGCTCGCATTCCGGCAGGGATGTAGGGCTCAGGTTCTTTAGGCAGGGACTCCCTGGGTGCTCTGTGGGGTGCTAGGAGGCGGTCGAAGGAGGGGTCCCGAGAACTAATAAGAGCATGAAATGCCCTGCATGGCCCAGGCCTGCACATGACAGGCCTGCTAGCCACGAGCACTTCCCCACCTTGCCTGGCCACAGAGCCCGCCGGAGGGAGCCTTGTAACAGCCGCCGAACCATGCTCTGTGCGCTTGGGCTGGTAAGTAATGGGCTGAGAATCAACGATGCCCGAGGCCCAAAGAGCTGACCCACTAGACACGCTTAGCCTGGCCCTGCAGCTCCCCAGGGCTGACTCTACTATCGGCCTCCCCGTGCCTCAGCTTCTGCCCTAAGGAAACAATCGTAGTCAGTGAGCCTACAGGATAAGAAGGAATGGAAGCCAGAGACTGGGGAGATGTAAATACAAGAAGCCATCACTGTGACTCAGGCTTGACGGGCACTTAGGTGGCGTCTAACAGCCCGCGGCTGCTAAGGAGAGCTGCCAATGACAGCCTCCTGGGGCCACACAAACTGTTCCTGGGAACAGGCAGTCAGCTTCCTGTAAACCACCAAGTGCACCCTGCATCCTGGGGGCATGAACCCCGCTGGTTCACATGGGCAGAGCTCTAGGGAGAGCTCACTGCCCTGGGGCAGGGAAGCAGATTTCCTGCGGGCAGAGAGGCAGGCAGGGGCTGCTGCATGCACAAAGGACCTCTCCCTCACTCGGTTTTCTGCAAAGCGAAGGGAACGGCCTCTGCCTCGGGGACAGGGGTGGAAAGTCAGTAGGGTCACTTAGAAAGTCTCCTATGCTGCTGGACACACGGCAAGCACTCAGAAATCCGCAGGCAGCATTTCAGCACAAGTCCTGTGTTGACCTCTGATGACAGGGCAGGCCTGGCTTTCCCTTCCCTGAGAGGGAACGCTCCCGCACGACAGGACACTGTCTGTCACATCGGTGCTTTGCTCCCTCCGCCTGAGCGGCATGCTACCTGCTATTAGTTTTATTTGTTCCCAAACCCGTGTATACCGGTTATACTTACTCTTGAATTTTGTCATTTAATTATTATCTTTTACAGAAGCTATTCAAATACGAGCATGAGAAGAAAGGGCCTGGCTATGTGCATGAAGCTGGCATCATGGAACCTGCCAGGCTGCCCCGGCTGCAACCCTTCCTCCCAAACCCCCGTCACTGCCTCTTGGCCACCTGCAGCCACAGGCAGCCACAGACCTCCCTGGGGGCCTCGGCCAGTGACGCCAGATGGCCCAGAGCTCAGGAAGCCCGCCTGGGGACAGTGGTACCTGAAGAGCTCGTCAGAGGTCTCCCTGCGACCCAGGCTGGACGTGAGCCCTCCATGCTCACAGGTGGCCGGCAACAGCAAGGGGTCACCCAGGAGGACGGCCCCACCGAGGTCAGGGTTGTCAAACAGCTTCAGGGCTGTGGGGAAGGGAGGAACAAGGTGGGCTGAGAAGTTCTGGCTGTGCTCAGCTGCCAGGGTGCTGGGCAGAGCTGCTTGGCCGCGCCTCTTGGTGCACCCACAGAGCTGGGACAAGGTAGGGGCAGAGGAAAACGTGGACCACCCGTTTGCCTCCGCCTTGCCCCACTTTCTAGTTCTTGTGGGCTTCTTGCTGCTTTAAGGGGAAACAGCCTCTTTGCTCACTGAGCCATGCTCCCAGCCCTGCGCGGCCAGACACCTCAGCTCGCCCCCATGGCCACACCACTTTCCAGAGTGCTGCCCACTGGCTGGGGCTCTCTGCGGTGCAGGGGTGGTGGACACCGTGCCAATGGCAGCCCCTACCTGCAGGTCTGCCCACACTCTCCCACCCGAGCTCCTTGTGGACACCCTTTGGGATCACGGGCCATGGCCTCTCCCCAGGCAGCCTTTCCTCCGCAGTCTTGGCTAGCAGTAGATGACTCTTCAGGGCTCAGCCCAGGCACAGCACCAGCCCTGGAAGTCCCACCCAGGACATCGCCCCTGCCAGCCCACAGGAAGCAGCATTTCTGCTCAGCCCTGCTACAGACTCATGCTGCTCTGCAGTCGTCAGGAGTGTCCTGTCTCTCCACGGGTCCCGCTCGCCTGGCCACCTGGTGGGTGCTCACCAAGTGCTGGCTCATCAACTCCCTCCCCTGGAGGAGATGCGGGGCAGGTGTGAAGGAAGGTCAGACCAGGGGTAGGGGAGATTCCTAAGGCTCCTCAGCTTTTCCTCCGCCAACTCTGCACAGAGCCCCCCAGTGGAGTCTACGTGGGTAACAAAATATTAACATTAAAATCATAAGGAGTTGGACGCACGCTCGAGGTGGGCCAGCACCCACTTTGTACTGAAATGGTGCCTGGAGCCCCAGTGCCCACATTTGGGTACAGATGACGAAGTAAACTGTCCCCCTCCTCCATAGGATGCTTAGAGTAAACATGCAGCCCCAGAATGTTCCAGGCTGTAGAGACATCAGGGGTGAGGCTGGATTTCTCCAGCTGAGTTTGTATCCCGAATAAACAGGATGGGGACCTGCACACATGCTCGGTAACAGGGCAGTCACTGAGCAGGCACCGAAAGCAAAGGCATTCACCGTGTGGCTCTACTTACAGTCCAGGGGGAGTGTGCCCTTGGAAGTGCTCTTCGGGGACAGCCTCCTGCCTGGGCCAAAGAGCTCTTCATCAGGGTCCTCCTCCTCATCAAAGATGGTGAGCCGGGGCGAAGGCTTGGCCTTCATAGCCACCTCGGGGCATTTCTTGGGCTTCTTAGAACTGGAGACAAAACACAAAAACATGAGGTGAAGATCTCCTTTCAAAGGCCAGCTGACCCACTGAGCACAGCCAGGTGCTAGGCCTAGTCAAGGTCTCTGTACACCATGGGCCAGAGGAGACCAGAAGAGGGCCACGTGGAGGCCTGGAGTGGTCCAGCAGCACAATCCCGGCAGGAGGGCAGCAGAAGTGGCCTCACGTGTCCAGCAGGCCCGTCTTCCTGCCCCAGGGAGACAGGCAGGCCAGTGAGGGAATGAGGAGGCAGGTCTGAGCTCACACGAAAGAGGAGCTTTCCTGATCTGACGGCGGAGTGGGAAACCCTGCCACTGAAGCAGCCAAGCACTGTGCTCAGGGGAACGACCAGTGCTGAGGACAGGGAGCAGCAGGTGGCCATCTGGACTAGACCCTGAAGGCCAGACAGCTCCCAGCCCTCCAGGCCCAGGCAGGCCTCCGCTGCTGCACGCTGGTGGCCCAGAGAACACGCTCTCCTTCCAAAGGCAGAGATGCCCGCAGGCCTGTGCACTCGGGGGCCTGGCCTCAGAGAGCCAACTGCACAGCCACAGATGGGGCCACCACAGTCTGAGGGCGGGGGCGGGGGGAGCAGAAAGCAGCCAGGAAAGGCTCTTTCCCCATGTTTCGCCCCCGCCTTACATGGTGCCCCCCTGGGCAGCCTGCTCCTTCTAGAAGCTTCTGGGACTCATGACCCCACCTGGCTCTGCCACCCTTAGGTCTTGTTACCCCTGTGCACTGATGGGTAGAAGAGGCCCCGCCCAGGGCCAGCTGCAGCAGGAACTAGGAGGGGGGTGCCTGGTTTCTCTCTCCACCAGGGTGACCAGCCACCCAGATGCTCAGATCTGTGCCTATCACTGTACGCGACACCCCCGCTAACCGAAAAGACTGGGTTTCATTTTGACAAGCTGGCCTGCTCCCTGCAGCTGCTGCCCACACCAGCCTTCTTAGGTTACCGCAGACAACGAGAATATGCTTCTCCCTGGAACCTGGAACTGCACAGGCCTGTCTGCCCGGCCAGCTGTCCCACTGGTCTGAGGTTGCTCCAACTTCACACTGGTGACACTGTGGCAAAACTGCACAGAGAAGCTGGTATTGCCCTAAACAGTGACACAGGCTGACCAGCAGCAGATAAAAATAGCAGGACCCTGAGTGCTGCAGGGGCAGGATGCACCAAGGCCACCATTCCCACAGTCTCATGCCAGATGTGTGGGAGAAGTGCGGCCTGGCCTGCAGCTGCAGCTGAGGTGGGCAGAAGCGAGAGGTGGGAGGCCACAGGACAGAGTGGCACTCAGGTGCTCAGGGGCCGAGTCCTGGCAGGGGTCTCAAGGGGCTGGGCTTGTGTGATGACTCAGGAGTTGCGGGCCCAGAGATGAGCGTCTGCCAGAGCCTCAAGGCAGGAGTGGGTGGCAGGGACTGGAGTGAGCGTGGTCATTGCCCATGGTCCTCTGTCCCTACCCCTCTGCCTGTCCCGAGGAGAAGGTGGTGTGGGAGAATGGGAGGATCAGAGTGGCCCTGCAGCCCTCTGGGGAGAAAGCAGCATGTTCCAAAGGCGGGGACAGCAGCAGAGACCCAGCTGCAGGATTAGGAAGCCCCGTCACTTTCTCCATGGGGGTCAGGCCACCAGGGCCACACTTCCACCCTGTGCTGTCCTCAGGGCCAGCCTGTGGCTGGTGCTAGGAGCGCAGGGAGCCTGGACTCTCCATCTGACAGCAATGCTTTGCAGAGAATTCAGCCTTGCTCCTCCCATGCCCTGCGGCTAGGGCTCAGCGGCTCGTACCTGGACAGTCCCCTTCTCTCTGGGCCATGGCAGAGCCACTCGGCCCTCATGACCCCTCTAAGTGGATACCAACAGAGGCCATGGCCCCAGCCCAGGCGCCCTGGGGCCTGAGTTTGCGTCTCCTGTGGAAGGTGGTGAACAGTCATGTCTAGGAGCCTCTGGACCGGCCTGGCAGCTCAGTCTCTGCCCTGCCACCTCGCTGTCCCTCCATCACCCACTGTAGCCACTCCTCGTGTGGGCCCTTGCCCCTGGACATGGCAGGAACTGCAGCAGTGAGGAGGGGAGAAGCCCACCCAGCCCTGCTTCCACATCTGGCCTGGCAGCTCCGAAGCCGCCCTCTGCCTTCCACGCTCCCCACCACCCCACTGAGGACAGAGGCTCCTGAGAACCCAACCTACATCCTATCAGCCAGTGGCCAGTGAGGGTCCCAGTGACCCCCTTGGAAAGGAGCGCAGAGAGGGTAAGCACTGAAGAAAAGGGAGGCACCAGGGGACAACTCGGTGTTGGTGCGGGAGGAGCTGTGCAGGATTTCAGCCACTTTCCCTCCCGTGCTTGCTTCTGGCTTTAACGCAAACGATACCGGGATGCTCCTTCTAGGAGTCTCCTCAAAACTGCACTTCTGTCTGTGCCTTCTTCCCTGGAAACGTCTGTCACATTTCACTGAACTGACGTAAGGTGAGTATATGGCCCATGTGCCGCTCAGTCAGGCAATGTCCGCACCCCAACTCCCAGCCCGCCTGGGCTGTCTTGCCCCCGCCCTGCATACCCATCCGAGGGCAGATAAAGGACATTAGGAAACACGGGGCTTTGGTGCCCAAAAGCCCCAGGATCCTGTCTGGCCCTAAAACTTCAGGCAGTGAGGGAGGGGTTCCCAGCACCAGCATCCGTGCCCTGCATTCCTTCACTCCTCCTCCAAAGATCTGTCAGCCGTTAGGCCATCCTGTGAGCAGCCATTCTCTCCCTCAGAGGCTGCCTGGGACCAGCGCTCACGACTGTCTCCCATACTCGGGTACCTGTGCTGGGCGATACCAGTGGTTACGGCTTAGACCTGCTACTGTTCCCAGAAGTTCAGGGCTGAGCAGTCAGACGCGTACATCAGTCACCATTACACAGGATGACCCAGGCCCAAGCACGGGGGAGGAGCCAGCCCAGCCTGAGGGCTTGGAGAGGCTTCCTGGAGGTGGGCAGTGAACTCAGGGCTGCAGGAGAAGGAGTGGCCCAGGCAGACCAAGGCGCACTGTGAGGTCTGCAGGAGCCTGCGCAGTCTTGACCAGGAACCCGATGCCTGTGGGTGACAAGGACCCCTCAGGCTCAAGCCAGGGGCAGCCCTGTGAGGAGCGGGGCGGGGCGGGGAGCCCACTTCCTCATGGATGCTGTGCTCTGGCTCGCTGGAGACTGGCCAGGCCTGGCCCTGGGGGAGTGGAGGTGTGAGGGGCAAGTAGGCCAGGAAAGCATGCCAAGGGCACCGTCCACAATGCTGCAGGTCTGTGACCTCACTGACCATTTCTTCCCCTTTCCCCCCAGCACGCCTGCTCTTCCTTCTGATCCTCCACGTCTACGTCAGTGTCCACCCCGCTGTCTGCTGACAGGCAGCTTGGCTCTGATGCCACCTGCCAAACCACTCCTGGCACCAACAGCAGACAAGTCCCTCTATGCTACAATGAGGAAAGCCTCTCCTCCAGTCACCGAGCAGAAAGCTGGAAAATGGTTAGAGCTGTGTCACCAAGGATGGGGTGGGGGCATCACACGGAGAGGCCTGCAGTGAACGAACTGCAGTGCCTGGCTTCCTGGTGAGCCCATGCAGGTCACCAGGGCCACCTGACACACGAGGAGGGCCCAGTGGGGGTTGCAGGAGGTGGGCAGGGGCTCCCCGCCAGTGCTGGCCCACGTGAGCGTGCTCGCGCCGCCTGCGGACACCGGTCTCCCACTGCGGGCCTGACAGGAGACGGATGCACAGACCCTGCCACATTCTGCAGGCGGCGGCGCAGCACATGTGGGTGAGAGGCGGCAGCTGCCACGGCTGACAGATCCCCAGCTCTGACCAGCCAAGAAGCATGCCACTCCCTGCGGCTCAGCCACTTCTGGTGACAGTGACTGACACGTGAGCGCATCCTCCCTCTGGCCACCCAGGGCCTGTTGCAGTGTTCCAGATTCATCCGCCTAGCACAGGGACCAGCAGTGTGGGCACCAGCGTCCAGGGGAGGAACGCGCAGGCCTGGCAGAGCCATCTCCCGGATAGAGCCAGCTTGACTGGGTCCGAACAGGAGGCAGCAGGTCCATCCATGGCCAAGACTCACAGACTGTGACCTTCGAAGCCCTGGTGACACTTAACCAAATAGGGAAATCAACCTTTGTTCCTCTGATGGAACTTTCCTGCTTTGAAATAAAGCACTTTTCATGTTTTCACCTTAAATTTAGCTGTTTGTTTTTCCAATTAGAAAGAGTTTCAGTGTGTGAATAAATGAACTGCAAGGAGTCACCCTGGGACAGAGTGACTAGCAGCAGAGACCGGGGCCCCAGAAAAGGACCGGATGGAAGGAGCAGCAGAGGCACGGAAGCTGCGCTCCAGGCAGATGATGGCCCTGTGCAGCGCCATGGGGCCCAACTTGGCATGGTGCGATGGCCCAACAGCTGGGTGGCAGGCACCTGGAAGGAGGAGGCCGCAGCAGATGTGAGGGAAGCTGGCACATCCTGTGGGGTTGGGGGTTCTGGCTTTGCCAAGGGCCTGGCAGCAGAGGACAATGCAAGAGGACCCACATATGACCAGGCCCCTCCATACCTGGTGAGTGGGTAGAGAGGCAGCTCACACAGAGCCACGGTGAAGTCGGGGGCAAGTGAGTATGAGGCAGGGCCACAGCTCAGGCCACGGTGCTAAGTACCGAGGCCGGGGCTCACGCACATGGCTGCCTCAGCAGGCTCCAGGCTGGCCTCAACAACAGAAGGGCCCATGGGGGGAGCTGCCCTGGGCCCCACAGATGCCTGCCACTGCTGCGGTACCAGTTTCATCCTCCTAACAGCCAGCCCGACTCTCTGGGCTCTCCCAGCCCGAGCCCTACCTTGAGGACCAGTACTTCAGCAGGGACCAGACTCTTCTCCTCACGCGCCACCCACCACCGGAAACCCGGCTGTCTCGCCTGCAGGGCATTGCAGCCCCCTGCCCTGCTCACACCCACACCACCCGGGAAGAATACGCAAAGGGACAAGGGTCAGGCTGCAGGTAAAGTAGGCCTCTGAGCCACAGCCTGTGGCAAGCAGCTCAGGAGCCCAAAGTAGGCTTGGAGCAGTCAGCCCCAAATGGCCAAGGCTGAATCAATAACTACCAGTTTCCCAGTCACCTCCATTTCCAATTTAGTAGGACCAGCCAGAGAAACCAAGCACATCCCCTACCTGACCATAGGGATGCAGCGCAACCCACTGTTCATTCCCCACGCCAGCAACCTCCAGTGCAGGCGCCAAGCCTCCCCTTCCACCCACTGTGACGTTTCCCACAGCCCTGCTGCCGAGGCTCTGGCACATGCAGGGCATGGTGGCCAACGCCTCCCTGGCCGTGGCAGGCTCAGAACGAACTGCCTTTGCTCATTCTTATCTGGGTGGTCTTCACTTACATCTCCACCAACACCCCACCGCACTCCGACGCTGTGTTATGGGGGAAGCCGGCCCCACTCCTGGCCATCCTCGCTAAGGGTGCCCATCACCCACAGTACCAAAAAGGACAGCGCAGACGTGCAGGCTGGGAATCCACAGCTGGCACAGGGAGGAGTCTCAGGACGAAGGGAAAAGTCATGGCCAGCAGTCAGAAGACCCCCAGCTGCTGCTGCTCTTGTGTGACCTTTGGAAGGCTCTTTGGTGGTAACAACCAAAGACTGGGTTTGACCTCACAGGTGAAGGACTTTGTCATGCTGCGGATTTGGGGCAGCTTCAGGCAGGAGAATGGCGGCCTCCCAAGATGCCATCCCCCAAGCAGCCCGACCACCATTAACCCTGTCCAGGGCTCAGCTCAGTGAGGCCATTCTTCCCGGGGACAGAGGCTGAGGCAGTGACCTGTCACCTCTAGGCTTACAGGAGCACCAGGCAGGACATGGAACCCCCAAGCGTGGCATCTGCGTATCACAGGATATGGGGAAGCTGCCTCCACACTTCGGCTCTGTGAAGACACAGACCTCCTTAGAAATAGTGATGACATTTTACCGAGAACTTTCGACCTGCTAATTCCCGGACCTGGACCTAACACCTGCTTTACAAGGGAAGAAACTTCACTCCACAGCCAGTTCTGACAAGTTTGAGCCCATCCAGTGCCTCCACGTGGCTGGGATTTCGACCTACTGCCATCTGCCTCTAGCCTGCTCCAGGGTGACCGCACATCCTGGGGTCTCAAATGGGGCTCAGCAGGGCCCTGACCTCCTGGAAGGCTGCCTGGGGCCGGGGGGGGGGGGGCGGAAGCAGGAGCGCACCCGGTCCTGTCTCAAATGAGGTAGCGGTACCTTGGTTTGTTTTACACATTAGAGTTCTGGATGAGATTTCTCTTGAGCCAAATGTTTTGCTACTTAAGTAAAAAATCAGGAAGCACTGTTGCATCTGTGTCCCCCATAACACAGTCCCTTCACTCAGGCCAGACCCAGCAGTACTTGGACAGGACACAGCTGGGGGTGCCTGGCCCGCTGTGGACAGTGACCCCTGTAGCTGGCCCCAGTGCACAGTCCGGGGTGGCCGCATTGCCTGCCTCCTGCGCTCCTCACTGCTTTGGGGCCAGGCCTGGGCTGGGCGGCCTCCACCATGGTAACTGACAACCAGGGATCTCCTGCAGCGGAAGGAAAGCCTAAGAAGGGGAGGAGGAGGTGAGGGGCAGAGTTAAGGAGGGGCTGCCTTGTGCATGCCCGCTCCTTGGCACTCTGGGGCGACTGGCAACTCCCAGACTTCAACAGAGCCTGATTTCTGGGTTTCTCCAGCATGAGGCTGCAGACTCACCTCCGGGCTTGCTGAGATGGGCTGGGGCTCCACTCAGCTCTGAGGGGCCTGGAAATCTGCATCTTGCCCAGTGCAAGGCTGGTACAGAGTCCCTAGCTGGTCTCTGCTGCTCTGGTGGCATCCAGGGAAGGCCGGAGAGCCTGGGCTCCAGACCTCCACAGGAGTGAAGCCAATGATTCTGCAAGTAGCACCCAAGGGAGGCAGCTCCAGGCCTCTGCGGGGTATGGCTGTGGCTGTGCTGTCCCCAGAGCACCCACTGTGGCCTACCCTGGCGGATGGCCCAATTCTAAATGCTGGGTGAGCAATTGCGGGGACCTGCAGTGTGCCAGGGGCGTGTGAAACCACAGGATCGCCCCAGAGCAAAGTGCTTACAAATATGGTAAGTAAAATGTTACTTTTATACTGGAACAGTTACTTCGTGGGAAATGAAGCAAAATCTATATAAGCAATTATGATGGAAACAACACAGAGCTTCACTGCTTGAGGCTAAGGCACCCCACGGGGCTCTCCTGAGAGTCCTGGAGGTCTGAGAGGCAGGCAGGCGTGTACCAAAGCCCGCTGGAGCCAAGTACAGCAGGACAGCTGAGTCCTGGGACCTGGGACCTGGAGGGCAGGTGCTCCCTGTGACTGGGAAGTAAGCCAGAAGAGGTGGGAGAGCTGCCTTGCAGGGGGAAGGTTTCCAGAAGCAGGGTGGCCTCCCCACAGGGTGATTTAGCCCTCAAAGAACCCCTCTGGCTCCCAGGAGAGGCTCTGGGAACCTTGATCTGGGGTTAAGCTCAAGCAAATGACAGCTCTGCACACATAAAAGTTCAAGTTATTGCCTTTCACAGCAAAAGCCTCTGGAAGACACTGCGAAGTCCGCAAACAGGGGTGTTGCTACTTACAGTGCTTTGACCTGAGGGACCAGCAGAGTACGACTGGCGCAGTGGATTCACCGATCGGGAAAGACTGAGTACACATGCTGGAACAGCCAAGTCCCACTGCGGAATGAGACATGGACCCTCCGAAGTGCCCACATCCATGGGGAAAGGACTTTGTCCTGTGATCTCAATCTTCCTCTACTAGCTGTATATTATCTGAATCTTCCTGAAACCGTAACAGTATTTCCAGCAGAAGACAGGAAGTCATGGTAGAACTTCAATGTTCTCAGAACCACAAAGACACTAAAACAGCATTACACGTGACAACTGCGTACAACATGGAGAGGGCGCATGAGAAGGCACAGGCACACGCACTGCGCCTGCAGTTGTGTGGGTCAAGCTGGGACAGGGCCAAGGAGAAACCCCAGCAAATAAGGGGAGCCAGCGGCAGGGGCTTCTCTGGTCTTCCTGTGTTCTCTAATGGTATAATCACGCCTTTCTCTCAATCACGCAGGTTGAAAAGACAAAGAAAAGCCAAGCCACTAGGGCTCCAGCTTTGTGGCTGCAATGCCCACCCTTCCAGGCAGCCCGGCAATGGAGCCACAGCGCCCCCCCATGGCCACGGCAGGGAAGGACCGCGGCCACCATGGCTGCTCCAGGAAGGCCTGAGCTTGGGGGTGGTGTGTGGGCAAAGCTGGGGAGTCAGGGCTGCTACATGTGCAGGGGGCACATGGCGGAGAGAGATGTGTGCAAATCATCAGCTTCCTGTGAAGAACAGAGTGTCCACAGGACCATCCGGGCCACAAGAGGCCTAGAAGGAAACCTGACCTCTCTGTCCTCGATGTGCCTATCTGTGAATAGGGGACAATCCTAGGACCCTGACCACTACCCATGCTATCAAAAAATGAGACTATGGGTGGCCTCGAGTCCTGGCTCAGCTATCTGTGGGCTGCATGAATGTGAACATACAACCTGACTCTCCACTTCTGCTTCCTGAAGTTCACAGAAAACAAAGTTGATGTCAATACGGCCTTCTATGGCACCGTGTCTCACACTGTGCCTGTGCGGATCCTGAAAGCAATTTCCTGCACTGTGACCTCTTCACGAAGTGAAGGAGAACAGGAAATATCAGAGTATAATACACTTAATTAAGGTCCCGTATGAGTTTTTTTTTTTTTTTTTTTTTTTTTTTTTTTTTTTTTTGTGGGTACCGGGGGGACGACCTCAGGACCTCGCGCACCAACAGGCACCCGTGCCGCTGAGCAATATCACCGGCCCCTTTTTCGTATGTGGGTTCCGGGAGTCGAACTCGGGCCTTCGCGCTTGCAAGGCAGGCGCTTAAGCCGCTGAGCCGTCTCACCGGCCCCCGTATGAGTTCTTAAAGCTTCTCAGTTTTACATGCATGTGTCCACGTGAAAGCCCTGGTCATGACACACAATATTATCTTTCCTCTAAGACATAGCAACAAAGTTTCAGAAGAGCAGTCAATGGGGCTAATGCAAGCAAATGCTAACTAGCTCAGTTCTGGGCATTTATCAAGCTCTCAAAAGATGTTGCTTATCATTCCTGACAAAGGTGTTAACACCAGACTCCTCCTCGCAGGTGCGGAGCTTTTCTGGGATCAGGAGCCAAACCCCCTGGAGTACAGAGCTAGCGGCCACAGGGTCCCCTAGCTGACACATGCCCCACAGGCTGGTACTGGAGTCAGTAGGACATTCAAGGCAGCGCTTGCCAATCCCAAAGAGCATTTTCCTACCCAAAAAAGGGAGCCGCTTTACTAAGCATGTCCTTTAGCCAAAGGCTGGCACTAACTACCCAAGTCGGTCTCAGTTTGGCACTACTTGTGGTTACTTAAGACAGCGGCGAGCATGAGTTCAGATGAGGCCTTATCTTTACCAAAACGAAGCCCAGGAAGGGCCAGCACGGGGCCAGGCTGGTACGGAGGAGCTATTACCAGCTTGTCCCAGCATCGCCCGCCATCCTCGCTGCCTGTCCCTTGGGGCTCTGACCTCCTCCAGGACCAGGCCACATGGAGGCCACTGGGACAGTGCCTCCTGCATCTGCTGTGGCCTCCTGATGTGAATCCTCATCCCCTCCATGCTGGTCTCCCAGCCCCTGCAGCCCCCACGCACACACCCCTCCAGAGAGCCTCGTCCCGCGGGTCATTTAAACTGAACTTGCCTCTGATTGACTTCTCATGGGCTCGAGCTCCTCTCCGGAGCTGGATCTACAGGACATGCCTCCTTCCGCTGCAAACTGAGGGCTCCAGTAAACCCCAACACCCACTTACAACCGTGTTCTGAGTCTGATGCTATAGACAGAGGGGCCACGATGACAGCTAAGGTTAACTTCTAACAGCTAATGTAACTCATTTACTCTTCACAAGATCCCTAAGGTAGATGCTATCAGAAGCCCATTTTCACTGAGGAAAATCGAAGAAAAGAGGTAAACACCAGGGCCAATGGTAGGGTTCTCCAGCTGCAGTACAATTCTTACCAGCTGCCAGACCTCACGCAGGGCACCCGGTCTCTGCAGACTTGTTTCTTCAGTCTGTACAATGGGACAGTAACAGTAGCTTGCAAGGCAGGGAACCGACAAAACATGGTACGAGAACTACAAAGTACAATGCCAGCACACAGCAGGTGCTCAGAAAATGTCAGTTTCACTCTGCTTGGGCCAAGAAGAAAAAAGTGAGGGCCTTGGGTGTGGCTGAGTGGCAAGGTTCCCCAGAAAGCCACTGCCATTTGGTTGGGATGTCCTGCCCGAACCTCTCAGCCTGGAACAGGCCCTGAAAGCACATGTGTGGCTTTCCCATCTCCTCCTCCAGCCTATGTCCCTGTCCCCTCTCCCCCCAGCACCAAGTGGTCCACACAGCAGGGGTTCAGGGACAGCTCACTGATGGGCTGATGGCCGACGGAGAGCCAGGAAAGGTACAGGGAGAGAGACACAGCTGGCCTGCCTTTCAGTTCCATCAGGGAGTGTGTGCACATGCATGCATGTGTGTGCATGCGTGTGCATGTGAAGGGGACTCCGTCCACCAGCCCAGGGACCCTAAAGACATGGGTGACCCCAAGCATGAGCAGAGAGCCAGTCCCGAGCACTGCACACCAAGGACAGAATCACAGAGGTCTTCTCAGACTACCAAGGGGAGGGATGGAGCTGTCGCAATCCCGAGAAGGGACCCTCCCGACAGTGGGAGACTTACCGTAGAATGCCCAGGGGATCCAGCTCCTCCTCCTCCTCCTCCAAGGACTTCTCTCCATCCTCACTTCCCTGGCCCAGGATGGGCAGACCCACACTTGCCACTCGGTCCTGCTGCGCAAAGAAGTCGAAAGCCTCCTCACTGTCCCCTGCCTGGCTTCCTGTGTCACCCAGGGCAGAGGAATCTCTGTTAGTGAGTGCTGCAGCCCCCGGGGATCTCGTGCCTGTGAAGACAGGAAAGAAGGGGCTTCAAACCCACCCCTAGAGGCACAGCAGCCACCTGACTTCACCCACGGGTAAGAACTGAGACCGGGACCAGACTCCACCAGAGCCAGAACAGCGGGTCCGGGTGACATGAGGTGACTCACTCAGTGTGCACGAGGTGCCTGCTGCAGCACCCTGAGCACTGGTGGCACCAGGGAAGCCTGGCATGGTGTAGTCACAGTGGGAGTTTCAAAGAGGCTGAGGCACTGGTTCCTAAGCCAGTCTACGACCATGGGAATGGCCTGGCCCACACCCGCCGGACCAGCCAGCACATGCCTGAATTGAACAGGACCAAGAGCTGCAGAAGGGTTTCACAGTGTGGGGCACAGCAAGGGGCCCTGCTGACCCAGCAACAGATGGAGACCTGCTGCGGACCTGAAGCAGTGAGACGACTACATCTGTGATTGCCCTGGAGCCACGTGCGAGACTCTGGAACGAACCGTGCTCGCCCATTCTCCAAGAGCAGTCCGCAGACAGGCGTCTGTGACGAGGCAGGACAGACAGCGAGAGCAGGCGTCTGGAAGCTTCCGAAGCAGCCTGGCATTAGCGCCACAGCTGAGCCTGTGGTATTTGCCAAAGCACCAGCCTGTGATGGGCTGGGGATAAAAAGCAACTCGTCCCCCACAGAGAGTTTGAGAAGCGTGGGTTTGGACTCCTTGTTCATCTCTATCCAAATACAGATTGGGTAGTTTATCTTTTAAAGCATCCACTTCTTAAAAATATCACTCAGTAGGTAAAAAAAAGCAAGAGTATTTTTTAACTCTCACAGGATGTACTGCGTGACAATGACCGCACTGTGTATTCTGTTCTGTTATCTGAAGGTGAAAATACTGCTCGAAATCTCATCACATTTCACATAATAAGCATCTTACATTTAACACAAAACCCTGAGAGAAAGGTAACTGTGTCTCCATTTCATGGATGAGGAAACTGAGGCCCAACATGGCTGGGGAAGTTGGCCCTCCCTGTCGCGCCTCTGCATAGCAGACAGGGTAGGGCATCTGGAGCCCTCTGCTGGCTGTGACTGAAACCCTCGTCACAGTGTGTGCAGCCCCAGGGACAGGAGGGCAGCAAGGGTTGTGGCCTGGGAGTAAATGGGGCAGGAGAACGTGCGTGGGACACAAAAACAGACACAGCAAGCCCTGGCTCTGTGACCTCGTCCTGTCCTGGCCCCTCTGAGCATTTGCTGGCTTCGGCTTATTGCCATCCCTCACTGTTTAAAAGCTGGTTTATCTGCGGTCGACATTCTTTTGGAAAATTCCCTTCTGGCCCATGGAACAGAGTCAGAAAAGTATTAAATGACGGACCTAAAGAGGGAAGAAGTCAGAAGAGGGATGAAATCAGATGGTGAGAATGGTCCCACCAAGGGGGCCTGCCCACCCTGAGGCCTGGGGACACTGTCTGCTGGAGTCGGGGGATGTGGGCTGATGAGGTGGGGGTGGGGCACGCTGTCAGCGCCATTTCCTGTGTGGCCAGTCACTGAACCTTTGTGACCATCCGTCAGCGGGTTACTTCAGGTTATTGCCCCATCGTCAAGGACACTAATGAGAGAGGGGCTGGACACCGCCTGGAAGGGCTTGAGGTCAGGTCTCCATTATGTGGGATGGGTGCTGCACTGCACCCACAGTCCTCTCTGGGGAACAAGGCCGAGAATGAGGTGCCCCAAGATTGGGTCACCAGCCAGGTGTGGAAGCAGAGATGTTCTTGATGTCACAGGCCCCAGGGCTGACTGGGAGAAGGGCTGCGTGTGTGTGTGTGTGTGTGTGTCAGAACGAGAGAGGAGGCTGGCCTGGGAAGTCATGGAGAATGCCGTGTGTCTCCGCCTGGCATCCTGACCAGTCAGTCCTTCGAGGGCTGATCAGGCCCTCAGGAGCTGAGTTTCTCACCTACTACCCAGCCTAGATGTCGGTGACGCCCACCTGCCTGAGCAGCGGGGTGGAACTTCTGGCTGCTGAAGGCAGCTGTGGGCATATTTGCACCAAGCCAGTGCAGTGAGGCCTAGTTCTGGGCCGGGAGACCTCAGGGATGTGGGACAGAGCCTCGGGTACCTAAGAACTCTAGCAGCTCTGGGCTGCCTGCCAACTGGACATCCTCGGCGACACAGCGCAGAATCTCACTGAACATGGCTCTCCTTTCCCGGATGTCAGACTCCCCAACAAACAGGACCTTCCTGGGCAGTGGGGGCAGGCTGGCTGCTGCGTAACGACTGCTCAGTTTCTGGTAAAACTCCTCTATCTCACTGTACTTCTTGGAGACCTGGAATGAGAGGAGCACGCGGCTTTCTGAGAGAAGGCCGGGTAGGGTGTGATGTGGCCTCACCCCAACCACCATTCTTCAGGAGTGTGCCCACGGCAAGGCGCCCGCTGCCCCTCCACCCACCTCCCTGCCTCAGGCTGGCCCCTTCACAGTGACTGAGAGGCTTGGAGGAGAGATGCGATGGTGTGAGACCCAGGTACTGTCTCAAGGCTGGGTGAAGCAGTCAGTGCAGGGACCCTGGCCTGGCCTGCAGGTGACCCCGGATGCCCCCTGTTCTGGGCTTTCCTCGAAGTAGCAGGGTGAGCTCAGTGCCTGAAGACTGTCAGGTCACCTTCAGGCAACTCTGTGAGTCGACACATATCAGAACAGATCTCTGAATCATTCATTCTCTCCCATGAGTCAGTGGCAGCCTTCCGGTGGGGCCAGTCCTGACATGTGGTGGAGCGGGACACCGCCAAAGCTGCTGCCAGCATCCTGCAGCATGCCAGGATCTGGGTGAACCCAGCCAGGGCCCCTGCCGCCACACTAGGAGTCCTGAGCACCATCTGGGTCCCTTTCTGCTGAGGCAGAAGTTGGTTTTCTGCTGGGCCCCAGACTGAGCACTGGCTCATGGCAACACCTTGGCAGCCAAGGGCTGCGTGCTCACCAATGGAGTGTTATGGTTTGTGTCTAGATGTTCCCCCAAAGCCTCATGCAGTCACGGGGGGTTGCTTTTCGGAGGCAGCTGAATCTCAAGTTGTGATTGATTCATTGTCTAGTGCTGGGATTGGGGGTGTGAATGCTACACCCGCCCTAAGGCAGGCAGCCTACATACAATATAAGGGACAGAAAGAGTCTTCTTGCACTCTCCTCCCTTTCTGCTCTTGTTGCTTTTGCTGTTTTCCACTGCCATGAACTGTTGCGCTCTGCCATGCACCACCCTGCCTTGGAGCCAGCTGATTATGGACTGAAACCTCCACAAACTGTGAGCTAAATAAACCTTTCCTTCCTTAATTTTGGGTGTCAGGTATTTTGTCTCAGCAATGAGAGAAAAGTAACCGAGACAGAATTTGGTACCAGAGAAGTGGGGTTGTTGCTGTGACTATACCTGACCATGTGGTTCAAGAGCCTTTGGCAATGGCTTGTGGGAAGAGTTTGGAAAGGTTCAGAGATGTCACCTAAAAGAGCGCTGGAACGCCTTAGGCTGTTCTGTATGGGAGATTCTGGTCAGAGCTCTAAAGACCAGAATGCTGATGGAGATCCTGCAGGTAAAGACCAGGCTCGGGAAGTTTCTGCTGGGAAGAAGAACTGCATTGCCTGTTGGACTCCAGACGATGTGTGTTATGGCTTGGCAGAAAGTCTGCTGCATTTTGCTCATGTCCAAAGACTTTGCCTGAGACTGAGATTAAGGGTGGTGGATTAATTAATCTGGCAGAAGAAATTTCAAGGCAGACAAATGTTGAGGCTGCGGCATGGCTATTGTTGGGGGCCTTTAGCCAGATTTATGTTGAGAATCAAGAGCAAAGAGCCCAGCAGGATAATTTAAAACGTGAATTTGGCCAGAAAGGAAGCGCCAGTAAAGCTGTGGAATGCAAAGACAGAGCTGAGGAAATCTCGACTGCTGCGAAGGAACAGGAGAATATAAAAGACAGCCTGAGGGCAGCACGAGAAGCAGCAAGTCTCCCTTTGCAGCCTCAAAACTGCAAAAGTGAAGACTTTGCTTTGAAGAGAAAGCTGCAGAATGCCAGGTTCCAGAATGGTGGCAGCCACACTATGTCCCAGAATGGTGGAGGCAGCTGGATCAGGTTCCAAAATGGTGGAGGCTGCACCAGGTTCCAGAATGGTGACGGTATAGAGAATTTGTTCCTCAGAACTGAATTCAGAGTGCTCAGCGATCCAGGCACTCAACCCCTACAGCCAAGAGAGAAGAAAGCCTGGCTACTGCTCCAGCTGGCAGTGGACCCTGGCATCACCCACGTGGTGCTGGTTTTAGGCGCATGAAGAATGCAAGAGTTCTGAGGTTAAAAAGGCTTCCACCCAGATTTCAGAAGAAGGCCTGGGAGGCCAGGCAGTGTGCCCCTTAGAGGGCAATGTGTGAAGCTGTGAGGGTGAAGCCAAAGGTGCAGTGGAGACCCCAGAAGTTTGGAGAAGCGAGGAATGTGGATTGTCTGAGGAAACCTGCAAGGAAGGAGCAGAGCAGGCCTGAGAGAGAAGCCATGGGAGCTACAACCACTGGAAGTGCTGTAGGGGAGCCACACAAGCCCTTTGGCACTCACAACTTGCCAGATTGCTTCGGATGTTCCACACAGAACTACAGGACTTAATGTTTGCCCTGCTGGATGTTGGACTTGCTTTGGTCCCATTCCTTTGTATCCCCGTTTGTACCTTTTAGAATGGTAGTGTCTATCTTGTGCCATTGAACGTTGGAAGTATTTTAACTTTCTTTTTACTTGTACAGGGGCTCGAAGCTAAGAGTCTGCCTTAAATCTCAGAGGAGACTTGGGACTTGGACTCTTCAGCAATGCTGAAACTGTTAGGACTTTGGCAACTCTTAGAGATAGACTAAATGCCTTTTGCATAAAGGGATGTGCATGAGTCTTTGGGGGGCCAGGGGTGGAATGTTATGGTTTGTATCTAGATGTCCCCCCAAAGCCTCATGCAGTCATGGGGGGTTGCTTTTGGGAGGCAGCTGAATCTGAGTTTGTGACTGATTCATTGTCTAGTGCTGGGATTGGGGGTGTGAATGCTACACCGGCCCTAGGGCGGGCAGCCTACATACAATATAAGGGACAGAAAGAGTCTTCTCGCACTCTCCTCCCTTTTGCTCTTGCTGCTTTTGCTGTTTTCCGCCACCATGAGCTGTTGCCCTCTGCCATGCCACCCTGCCTTGGAGCCAGTTGATTAAGGACTGAAACCTTCACAAACTGTGAGCTAAATAAACCTTTTCCTTCCTTAAATTTGGGTGTCGGGTATTTTGTCTCAGCAACAAGAGAAAAGTAACCAAGACACGGAGCTCTGCTGTGCGCGCTCTGCAGGGACATCCCAGGCACTCGAAGCGCTCGGTCCGTGTGGGGTAAGCGGCCACAGCACAGTGGGCCTGGACCATCACTGTGGTCCGTACAGCCACCCCCTCCACGCCACCACTTCCCCCAACAGCCCACCTGTCGCTGGCTCCCCACAGCCGAGCTGGTCTCCCTGACAAGTCTGGGAGCGTGGGGGAGAAGGCGTGGCTGACTCACACTCACGCCCAGGGTCTGGGCTGCACGCTCAGCCCGCCCTGAGCACGCTGGGTGCAGCCGGACTGCAGGTGCTCCGGCACACACCGGCTCTGGAGGCCTGGTGACCCCTACGGTGTCAGATCACCAGGGCCCCCAGCTTGAAGGTTTTAAGGCACCAGGAGGTGTCAGGGGCTTCAGAACCCCCCAAATAGAAGTCACCTGGGACAGAGCTGCTGTCTGCAGCTGTCGGTGCCCAAACCTGATTCTAAAACTTTGCTGAGATTGGCCTTTCAAGAAAGGCCAGGGATCCTTTCTGGAGTGAGTGGTATCAGGCCGAGACGTTGGTTTAGGGAAGAACCCTGATTCGGGCTAGGCAGGCAGAGCAGGTTGCGGTGGGGCCTGAGCGCCCTCTGCTGGCAGGACTGCTCCACGAAAGCCTGGTCCACAGACCCACCGCAGTAGGAAGCAGCAGGGCTTCAGAGCTTAGCCTGAGCTCCAGCCTGATCCAGGGCCTACATCCATCAGCATCCGGGCCAGGGCATCTCAGGCAGCTTCCTACCTGCACTAGAAACGAGAGGGGGCCAAGCAAGAGACACTGAGCACCACAACGCCAAGGCGAGAACTTATACTTATCTGTGGCCCCCATGTGCCAGGCAGTGGGCAGAGAGCATCACTGCCCCTGTTCCTCAGAGGTGCGCATGCCTGCAGCCTGGCTACACAGGCAGCACCTGGCAACTTGCGGTGCCCCTTCTTGCGCTGGCTTTACTGCATGGTTAGCGCTGTAGGGTAATTCTTGGTTGTCACTTGTTGGAAAGATACCCGGGAGACGAGTAAAGCACACTTCCAGTGTGTCTGGGGGTCAGGGTGCATGACCTTGGGGACTCTCACTGGCCCCTGGCCCCTTCCTCTCTGGCTGTCCCCTGTGCTTTGCCTCCTCACCGCCATATGTGAGCAGCTTTCCTCTGCCAGGCCCTTCCACCACGATGTTCCTGCCTCGAGTCCAGCGATTGCGGATCGAGACATCTGCCACTGAGAGCCAAGGGAAAGCTTTCCTTTTTTAGCCGCGCGTGTCAGGTGTTTTGTCCCAGCAACACGAAACCGACTAATACAGCAGTTAAACGCATGTTTGTGATTTTCCTTGAAGTGCCCCTTTAAGAAGGGGTGAAGTGCGCATTATTTTAGCTAAGTCATGAAACTCCAGAGACTTCGGGCTTGGGGTAGGCAACCGTGGGCTACCTCCAGACCTCACAGGGCTAAACACATTCTCTTTGCCCTCGAAGGCACCCACACGTGGACACACACACACACACACACACACACACAGTGTATGTCTGCACATCACACACCACGGGCATCGCTGGGGAGGCCAGGGTGGCACCGGTGCAGCTTGTGGAGCTGTCACAGACGTCCTCACCTACGTCCATGTGTGAGTCTGGCCCGTGGCACAAGACCGAGCTGGCCCGGTGCTCCCCAGGCTCCCAGACTGCTGACCCTGTCTTGCACCCTGGAGCGTCAACCTCAAATCCTCTCCTTTTCTGACCCTGTCATTGAAGACACGTGTCTTAGTTGCATTCCTCATCACTGGGACGAAATACCTGACACGGGCAGCTTAGAGGAAAAGTTTATCTCGGTTCTGGTTTCAGCCCTGGCATGGTCTGAAGGGTGGTGGACCGGCCCAGGCAGAGGAGAGCGGCTCAGGCCTGGCAGCCAGGAAACAGGGAAAGGAGGAGCCAGGCCACGCCCCCGGGACAGCCTCTTCCGGCCAGGCCCCGCCTCCTGGCAACCAGTCAGCTGTCACTCCCCCAGGATTCAGTCCCCTTCCCTCTTCCAAAAGCCCCGCCTCTGAGCACCTGCAGCTCTCGGGGGCACCTAGATCTAAACCACATGGGCGCGCTGAGCTCCACCCTGGCTCCAGTGAGCCCACCAGGAGCTGCAAATGGCCCGGAAGAGTGGGGCCACGCTCGGCACGAGGCAGCCCAGAGCCACCAGCTCACACCCCAGCCAGGTTCTCACCAAGGGCGTGATTGAGGAGGTGCAGCCCAATGAGAAAACATCGCTGCTACCTTAGGCCTTCTCCTGATGCTGCCGAGTGCCCCTTGGAGAAAGACTGTGCCTTCGACTTCTCTCAGGACTCGTCTCATTCAACAGGTCATCAAACTGCAGTTCATTCTTCTCTTTTTCTGTGGCTGCCAGGAGGTTCAGGACCAACCTGTGCGGGAGGCCGCAGCAAGCTGCTCCCCGCTGTCCGACAAGGCCCCAGCTCATCCTGCCTTAGCCTGCGTCCTGAGCCTGTCCTTCCTGGTCACCGGGTCCACGCCCTTTGCACAAGAGGCCAAGGACCTGAAGCCCTCTCGTCCCGGCTCCTGTGACTCCACGGGCCCAGTTCCCGTCCTCCTGCTTTGAGGGCAGACTCCTTCCTGCCTGCCTCTCGCTGCTGGCGCCCCCAGGCCTCCTCCTCGGCCTTCCTCTCTGCCTCCACATCTGTTCTCTAGACCACTTCATCCACTCCCAGACTTTTAACATCCCCTCCAAGCTGATGTCTCCAAAACCTGCGTGTCAGTCCCCACCCAGTCCTGCATGGGTTCTGTGTCCACCCACCAGGCAGAGGCGCCCCCCTCGGCACCCCCGTAGATCTGCCTCTCCGCCTACACAGAAAGCACTACCGAGCATGTGCAGGTTACCTCGTCACGCAACCCCCTGCCCCCTCCCTTACTGACTGCAGCCTCGGCTCCAAGACTTACCCTGGGGATCGTGGCACCGGCCAGACACCCAGGCCCCTGCACCGTGACTTCCTCCTTCCGATCCAACCCACGCTCTGCTCCCCCAAGGCCAATGGGACCACGTCTCGCCCCTGCTTAAAACTCCTACCTGGCTGCAGGACAAACCCAGGCACAACTTGGATCCTGCCTGGCTGCCTTCATCTTCTCCCCCTTTCTGCTCAGGATCATGTTCAACTGCTCGCAGTCCCCCTACGCCATCTGGCCAGCAGCCTCAGGCTGCGCCCTCTGCCTGGGACACCCCTCTTTTAACACTGCTGAGCTCTCACTCTTCTGAGGGGTGTCAAGAGGGCTTACCCTGAGTGAGTGAGGTACCCACTCCCCCACTCCCCAGCCCGTGTTCTCCAGTGACTGCCTGTAACTCCCTCTACACAGCTCTACATGTCCGTAAGCATCGGCTCGCCCTTGTGTTCCTGTCATCCATTGTGGTGTGGCACTCCAGGACAGAGCCGCGCCTGCACCATGATGCGACCTACACCCTGGCAGGCAGGAGTGTCTGCCCACCTGGGTCCTAGGCACCCTTGGAGCACCCCAGCTAGAGGGCCCCGCTCACCAAGAACTGAACGGCATCCTCGGGCTTGTGCTTGGCTGATTTGAACGCAGCCAGCCGGGTCACCACCAGGATCTGGTACTCCACGTGGCCGGAGAGCATCTTGCCCCGTACTTCCTGGTGTTGGGGCACGGACAGGTCAAGGCCGGTGTGGACGTTCTGGACCTGCCTGCCGAGGAAAAGAAGGCAAAGTTTGGGTTCAAGTCAGCAGGTTCCTCCTGAGGGAAACACAAGAGGCCCTCAGGGGCCACTGTGCCAGCCACGAGCCTCTCACAAACCCTGGTCCTGCTTTGGGCTGCTCAGGGATGAAGGTCTGTTCTTGGCAGGAAACAGAAGGACGGGGCTTGTCGGAAAGCACAAGCAGCTAAGTGTTTTACACAAACTGGGGCGTGAGCTCTGCAGAATTTGCGGGCAGCAGCGGTGTCCTGCAGGCTCCACGCAGATCAAGGAAGGGGTCAGGGCTGCACAGACGACGCAGGACCGAGACCTTCCTGGAAGCCGGGCAGACACCTCTTCCATACCTCTTCACCTGCCAGAGGCAGGGGAGTGCGGCGGAGCCTGGCCAGGCAGGAGTGAGCGCCGCAGCAGGCGGTCAGCGAGGCAGCAGGGAGAGGGCAGCTTCCTCCTCTGGGCACTCAGTGTCTCCTCTCAGGGCTGCAAGGATGCACTGGCTAAACTGCAGCTGTCAGAGCTCCCACTCATTCTGGATACCAGACACCGGCACTCGGTACAGAAACTCGGATACTGTGGGGAGCACCGACGTGACAACACATTCTCTCTAAAGTGAGAAAGACGCTGGCGCACTGCTCCTCCTGCACCGGCTATGTTGAAGGGCTGTGCAGACAAAAGGCATCACGCCAACCACAGGCAGGATGTACCGGGCTCTTCTCCCCCCAGAAGACCCTCGGTGCACTGGCGGCTCTGCAGGACAGTGGGGCCCAGGCCAGGCCGGGCTCCTGGAGCGCGAACTGTGGCTGGCCTTGCCTCCTCTCTGGAGCCACATGCCAGGCCACCCAGTGCTGGCCCCCAGGGCTCCTTGCAAACGGTTCCGCGCATCCCCACACCAAGCACTTGGCCCTTGTCCATGCTCCCGTCAACACCTGGGGTGGCCAGCTGCGAGGCGCCACAAGTGCAGGGTGCGCACCGGGAGGTGACACCCTCACGTGGTGTGAGCAGGGCCCTCAGGAAGCCCGGGCTGGTCTGCTGCCGACGCCGCGTGACGTGAAACACGCCAAGAAAGAGCTGCTGCCTTCTCTCGCCAGCATCCTCTGCCCGAGGCTGGGCATGGACAGGCGTGACTGTGGGGTCACACACAGTGCTACCGTCAGGAGGGCAGGAGGGAAGAGGGACACTGGAAGCCAGGGTGACTGGGTCACTTCCGCCTCCTCCCCTCCTCCTCCAAAGGGTCCCCTGCCCAGATGCGCCTGCAACACAAGGGAGCAGGCCCCAGGGGAGTGGCTTGCCCAAGGTCCTGGGGGTCAGGTAGGGCCGGCTCAACCCCCACAGCCACACCAGAGCCCCTGTGGGGTGATAAAGAAACAAGGCACCTCTTTTCCTTTCTTCTCTCCCACCTTTCTTTTTTGTTTTCCTTCTTCCCTCCCTCCCTCCATACTGAGGATCAAACCCAGGACCTTCACGCAGAGCTACATCTCCAGTCTTTTTTATTTTTATACAGGGTCTTACTAAGTCACTGTGTCACCCACACTGAGCTTGAACTTGCAATCCTCTTGCCTCGGCCTCCCAGAGTGCTGAGATTACAGGCCTGCACCACCACGTCCGGCGGAGGTACCTTTTCTGTAGGATCATCATGAAATTGAAGTACATCAGGGAGCTTCAGGTCCCCCTCCTCACCTGGAACACCTGAAGCTCCAGGGGCCCAGTTCCCTAGAAGTGTCCCACAACGAACTGCACCAGGCGCTAGCTGTATCCAGGGTACCACTGTCCCCTGTCCCTGTCCCTCCCTGTGTGTCTACCAAGGGTCGGTTCTCTTTGAGGAGCTTGTCACGCTGGCTTTCCTGATAGGAACTTGGCTGTTCTCATCGTCGGAGGAGCTTGGGACCTCATTGTCGCTGAGGATGGCTGTGGTGACTTTCGGGGGAGCTCTGGTCCTTACTCTGAGCGTTGCTTCCTGGCTCCGGGATAGAGTTCTCACGTCCTTTGGATGATTCCCCCACACAGTGCCTTCTTAGACCCACTTCTTCTCCTGGCCCCTCCCCAAGCGGCGAGCTTGCTCAGGTCCAAGGCTTTAGCGATCATTCCCGGAAAGCAGTTCCCCAATCCCGGCCTCTAGTCCTGAATCTTCCCTCAAGGCCGTCCTCCTTCCACATGCCTTCCCCACAGCCATCTGGCTGTCACCAAGCCCCTGAAAATTAACCTGCCTGCACAAACGCGGTCCTTTGGGGAAGCAGCAACCTTGTTCCCAGTATCCCAGAGCTAAAGCCCCGCTGCCACTCTCCGCGCGACTCTCTTGTTCTCACGCCCCACGCCTTACCCCAGCAAACCGGAAGTCCAATCTCCAAAACACGCCCAGAACCTAAGCACCGCTCGGCCCGTTCCGGCGCCTCGGCCATTCTCCCCGGCTCCGTGTGGACTCCCCTGTGTGCCTGCGGAGCCCTCTGCTCAGCCGCAGCCATGTCACACAGCAGCCAGGGGACCTCTGTGACACCGGTCAGGTCACGTGGCCACCGTGCCCCTGGAGTCCACTGCACTCAGCGTGAAACCACACAGCCTTACCAAGTCCACACGGCCCTTCCTGTCCCCTGCCTGGGCCACCTCTCCACTGTGTCACCTGCCACACTCCTTGATTCTTTTCCTCCACACGGCCTGAGGACGCCAGCTCCTGCTGTTTCTACCCAGGACACAGCTTTTCAAGATTTCCTTTCCAGGGCTCTCTCCCTAGGGAGATTGTCGGGGACCCGCCCAGCGGCCAACCTATCAGAATGGTGCTCTCTGACCAGGTGAAACAGCACCCACGCCTACCATTCTGGCCCCCATGGTCTATTTTCCTTCCCTGGCACTTGTCAACCCTGGCATACTCTTAATTCACCTACTGTCCATCCACCCTCACTAGAGCTCCGGGGGTGGGACCTTGTGTTGCTCACCACCACTGTGTCCTAGAACCTGGACGGTACCTGGCCCAGAACTGGCCCTCGATAAACACGTGCTGGCTGAAGCGCCGCAGGGACACAGGCGGAGGGGGTGGCTGCTCAGCCAAGGCATCTGGACACAGCCTGCAGGCCAGTGTCCTGGGTCTGCCCTGGCCAGCCGGGAGGGAGGAAGGGGTGGGGCTCCCCCAGCCTGGCCACCAGCAGCCCTCCCCCCCCAACAGGCCACGTGCAGACTGGGCAGAGACAGAAGCCACCCAGCACCCAGGTCACACCTCGTGGGCGTCTGCTGCTGCAGGCTCACACCTAGCTATTCGGGCTCCACTCTGCAGCAAAGCAGGCAGCCGCGGTGAGAGGGGATCTGTGTGGTGACAAGGAACCTTTACCAACGAAACAGATCTGACCTGCAGCCTCGCTCTGCCACAGAGACCAGAAAGTTCTGGTTCTACACCAGAAAGTTAACTCTTCTACACCCAAAGCCACAGGAAATTCGGATTACAGGTGGAAGATTAACGTTTGTGCTGGGCACGGCGGAGCACAGGAAGAAGCCTGAGGGGGCGGGAAGAAGGGCGTGGCAGAGCACACAGCGTTCCTCCCTGCTCCTCCCAGACCCGTCCAGGACCAGCTGGCCAGGCCCCCAGGCCTGGCCCAGCCGGATGGCGCTGCATCTTCCGCTCGTGCCTCCAACTCCTTTGCTGTGACTTATTTTTCCGGTCCTGGGACGTGAACCCAGGGCCTCTGCGCTACGCTACATTCCCGCCCCTCACCCATTCTATAATTTTGAGACAAAGTCTCAAAAGTCGCCAAGGTTGGGTTCGAACTTTTGACCCTCTGCCTCGGCCTCCCAGTGCGCTGGGGTACAGGCGTGCACCACCACGCCCGGCCTTCCCCCTAACTTACCTCCACTCTGAGCTCTCACCCCGGGCGGCTGCCCCGGCCTCCGCTCCACCCGCTGGCGTCTCCGACCCCAGCCCTCGCCGCCCCCTCCCAGGCAGCACCCGTGGCGGGCACGGCCCGGCACACGCGCCGCGGAGGGGACCGGACCTCGGTCCCCGAGGAACTGACCGCGAGCTGCAGGGAGGATTGTGGGGGCCGGCCAGGCCCAGGCCTCTGCTGGGTCTCGGGTCAGGTCGGAGCCCTCCGGGGCCTCAGTTTCCCCATCTGTACACGGGGCCACCGGGCGGCGCCACCTCTCCGCGGGGGCGGGGCCAGGCGACAAGCTGGAGCGGGAGCGGGGACCGGGACACGCCAGCCCCACCCCCGTGCCCCAGACCCGCGCGCAGGGCGAGCCGGGCCGGGCTCACCTGGAGGTGACGAGCACCGCCGGGGCCTGCATGGCGGAGGCAGCGGGCGGCCGGGCGGTCACGGGGCCGGTGGCGACGGCGTCGCGCGGACCCGCCCCAAGTTCGGGCGCCGCCCCTCCCGGGCCTGGCGCGCCCCCTGGTGGCCGCTAGAGCACTGCGGGCCGAGGGGCCTGGGCGCGGCCTGCATGGCCCTGCGCTCCCTGGACCTCGACCTCGGACAAAGCGCAGCCCCGGGCGTGGCGCGTGGGGCCTTTCATTGCCTTTGTGGCGCTAATGCTTAGCCATGGAGGGGCCTGAGCTCTGCTCTTTCCATTGCTGGTCCTGTGCAAAACACTCTGCCCATTTCCTCCTGGTCTTTCCACTTATTCACTCAAACATCTACAAAGCCCGGGCTCTGTCTGGCACCTCCAGCTTCCCTGCCCGGTGCCCAGGTTCCCTCTCGCCCTTAGCCTCTGGGTCCCCACTTGGGCTGGCAGTGGGTGCCCACCGGGGCCAGTGTACATCAGAGGGCAGCCGGGTGGGGAGGCCCGCAGAAGGGAACAGACCCGCCCATACCAGGCCCAAGTCCATGGGAGGAGAAACAGGGCCTCGCTGCTCTTATGCAGTACTTCCAAAGGGGACCATCGGAAAAGGAGCAAAGCCCTGAAGAAACAGGAGTGGGAAGAAGAGAGTAGGAGAATCTGCAAAGCCCTAACGGCGGGAAGAGCATGTTGGGAATCAGCAAAGAGACAGCAGCCAGGGCCTGAGCGCCTGTTGCACAGAGTTTAAGCTCCGCCACGCCCGCTGTGGAGACGCCCTGCCTTGGAGCCAGCCGACCACGGACTGAACCTCTGCAAACTGTGAGCCAAATAAACTTCTCCTCAACTTGGTGTCAGGTATTTTGTCCCGACAACGAGAAAGTAACTAAGACATGACCTTTTCGGTGACAGAGCACTTGGAGAAGAGCACAGTTTTGGTGGAATGGTGAATCCGTGTTTGAGCAAGTGGGGTTTGAGGGCCTGGGGATGTGGAGGCAGTTGGGTCTGAGGCTCTGGACCTCAGGAGACGGCTGGGCTGAGAAAGGAGGCTGTTGGAGCTGAGAGTGGCGAGACTCTTGGGTGAGCCCCTGGAAAGACAACGTGGGGGGCTAGGAGACAAGTGGTAGGGCTGCAGAGGAGGGGGCCTCTGCATCGATGCTGGAGCTGGTCATAGGCCAGTCACCCAGGCCTGTGACCCCAGTATGCCTCCCAGGGGCCTTGGAACACCTGGTGCCTACCAAGAACACAACTGGCTTTTCACGCAAGGGGGACCCCATCCTCGGCTGCAATCCCATTCTCTGCCTCCGTGGATTCTTTGGGGCCCGATGCGGCTTGAGCACATAATTGTATATAACGTATGGAATGTGGGGTCTGAATCTGATATTTTCTGCTTCCTGCTTGACTCGAGCAGCCCCTTCCATGGTTGAAGCTGTGGTAACAAAAACCACATTGCAAAAGATTTTCTCTTCTTCCTCTTCCACTGCCCTGGGAGGAGCGCCCTGGGCTCTTCTCCACTGGGGAAGCCGCTGGCCTCAAGGGCAGTGTGGTCAGTTAGAGACTCCACACCTGCAGCCCGCACAGGGTGACCTGTGCCTTGCTGGGCGCCGACATTTCCCTTGTTTCTAGTGGAGTGGGTCTTTGGGGTGCCTGTTGGGCTAGCTCTGTCCTCCGATGTGATGGTCGAGAACTCCAGGGGTCTGTGCACTTCCACATGGACCGTGGCCACCCCCTGCTTGTCACTCGGCTAGTACTAAGGGACACAGCTCTAGGCCCATAACCTGGCCAGCCCTGGGGCTGAAGGAGACAGGTGCATCCAGTGGGCTCCCAGGTGACTCCGGGGTGGCTGGAGATTGTGACAAGGATGCAGACCCGGGGGCTGTGGTGTACCACAGAGACGGTGCGGGGGGCACATATGTATCGGCCTGGGTTTGGGACATACAAGGGATTCTCCCAGGAAGAGGCAGAGCCATACCCGGTTCATGAGAAAGTGGCTGCTATCGTGGACCCTTGGCTTTCTCATTGGAGAAATGGGCATAACAAAGACCTTTAATGTGTGGCACTGCTGTAATTAAATGAGACCAAATGTGACCGAAACAAGATGAAATGGTGGCAGGCACTGTCGGCCAGCTACCTAATGCCACTTTCGTGCTGCTTTCACTGCTGTAGAGGCTGGAAGGTAAAACACTCACGTTTTCTTGTGGTTAGAAGTGGCCATGTGATGCAATTCTAGCTACCGTGCATATATATCTATATGTATATCTAGATATCTATATATAGATATCTAGATATATATAGATAGATATATCTATATCTATCTATATATAGATATATATAGATATCTAGATATAGATATATAGATATAGATATATATAGACAGATAGATAGATATTTTTTCTTGTGTAGGGTCTACTTTGCTAGGAGAAAACATTTTGCCCCTTCCTTGTTTTCTTAACTCTGGAGACACAGCAGCCACCTTGCAAACATAAGGCACAAACTTGAGTTTGGGGCCTCCATGTTAAGAACAGAAGAGCCTGGGACCTGCTGGCACATGAACTACCACACCCAGCCCTGGACTCATTCACCAGACTTCTTGCATGAGTGCCTAAGCCACCCTGCTGGGGTTGTCCGCCTTGGATTCCTTGCTGGTATAGTTGCGAATGACTTCCATGATGCCTGACAGGAACACTGCTCCCTGTGGGATAGGGATTGTTGGGGGGGGGAGGGATAAAGTATATTCTATGCAGTAGCGCAGACGCCAGTTATCGTGAGAACCACAGCTTGCTTGGGGAGCTGGAGCAGAGGGCAAGGGGGGACCATGAGGAGAAGGTGGCAGAGGCCGTCCAGAGCCTGTGCAGAAGGCCTCCCGTGCCATGAAAAGGGTTTAACAATTAATCATGGAGAAGCAGGGGGCAGGCTGTCAGGAACCAAAGCAAAGGCGAATGTTAGGAAGGGGACGGGGTGGATCAGCAATGCCAGACCTTGCCGAGCACGCAAGGAAGACCAGGAGGTGCTAAAGAAGCAGCAGAGCTGCAGAGTAGTGGAGTGGTCAGCACAGGTTCACGTGGAACAACTGTAGTCAGTCGGGGGGAAGAGACCTCAGTGGAGAACAGGGCTCGGCCTGCAAGCAGCACGGACAGGTGGGGATTTACTGACAAGGAACCCGTGGGCGGGGGCCAGGGATGGAAGATGAGTAAGAAGAAACATCAGGAGCTGGGGGACTCTGGCTAAGCTGACCTAGCAGGTCAGGGATGTGACTGTGAGGCACCGCTCAGGCATGGAGCGTGGCCGGATGTGGAGGGTGGGGTTATTGGCCAACTCTCTTTAGCAGGGTTCTGCTAAAACTGGGTTTTAGAAGAAAGTGTGCAGATTGGCCTGGGAGAAGGTTTAGGACCGTGACTGAAGGATGGCTGAGCTGAGAAGCTTTTCAGAAAGAAAAGTCTTCTTCTGCCTTGAGGAGGG
This sequence comes from Erethizon dorsatum, assembly GCA_028451465.1. NCBI lineage: Eukaryota > Metazoa > Chordata > Mammalia > Rodentia > Erethizontidae > Erethizon > Erethizon dorsatum. The sequence continues at coordinate 74,116,817 of CM051824.1, read as the reverse complement.
GGAGTCCCAGGGGCCAGGAGGACGAGGAGGAGGAGGAGGAGGGCGGTGGAGGTGAGGGAGGCACCAGCTTCAGGGGCTGGATTCTGAAGGGGAAAGATCACATGCTCATAGTAGAAAATCCAAGAAATAGGGAGAGTACGAAAACACTATTTTCCTCTTCAGTCCTTATTCTGGAAAGGTTTGAAACTCACGAGAAAGTTAGAGTGCTTGTGGGTGACCCTGTCTGGGCTCCCATCACCTGGGGTGGGCAGAGCAGGCCCCGAGGGACCTGCAGAGCCACTGCCCTCACAGCAGAGGCCGGGGGTGGGTGCTGTGGAGCTGGGGTGGCCCTTTGGGGCTGGCCTGTTACCCCGCGTCCTCCTGCTGGAGGACGCAGCTCTCTCCAGGGACTGAGCAGACCCAGCTGCCAGCAGCTGGGGATCAGAGCTCCGGTCCCAGGCACATCTGCCCTGGAGGGAGCTGGGCAGCACACCTACAGGTCCTGCACCTTGGCCTTGTGCTGTTCGCTTCATCTTCTCTCCGTCTCTCTGTGTCGCCCCTTGTTCTGGGTTTTCCCTGAAGCATTGAAGCGTTAGTTGTAGACAGCTGGACCCTGTCTTCTAAACACCTCAGCGGGTATCTCCTTTGAACAACAGCGCGCTCCTGCGTGACGGCAAAGCAATGACCAGATGCGGATGTGACACTGCTACCCAGCGTGCAGCCCACACTCCAGTTTCTCCAGCTGTCCCAGCGAGGTCTTTTATTTACAACTGCTTCCCCCCCTTCACATCCCCCTCCCCTCCCTCAATCAAAAATGGAATTGAGGGCCCTGCCTTGTGTTAGAAACCTTGTCCTTCGAGTCCCCTTTATTTTAAAACTGTTTCCCAGACTTTTTCATCTTTCATGACATTGACATCTTCACAGAATACAAGTCCATGGTGCAGAATCGGTTTGGAGTTCTCTTAATTGCTTCTCCAGGTCAGATGTGGCTGGATTGCTGGCAGGAGCGCTACCTTGGGGAATCACATCAAGGTCATGTGATATCATGGTCCACTGACTGACGACACTTAGTTGGATGTTTTGGTCAAGCTCCATTCTGTGCTTAGGATTTTTTACACATATGTTTTAAGATTTTTATGAAGTTTCAAGTGTGGACATTACTCTTGTTTTTTTTTTTTTTTTTGTGGGTACCGGGGGGTCGACCTCAGGACCTCGCACACCAACAGGCATCCCTGCCGCTGAGCGATATCACCGGCCCCTTTTTCATATGTGGGTTCCGGGAGTCGAACTCGGGCCCTCGCGCTTGCAAGGCAGGCGCTTACGCCGCTGAGCCATCTCACTGGCCCTACTCTTGGTGTTTTGACAATGAAATTATACTTAGAAAAGTATTCCTTGTCCAGGCTCTATAAATATTCATGTTCCCCCGAAGTATGCTCATCAGAGTTTCATTCTCTATCATCATTTGATTCACCAGAAATTAATTTGGTTTATGTTATGAGATAAGGATCAGTTTTTCCATTAATATTTAATAACTACCCAGTACCACTCACTGGTAATTTTTACTGAACAATTCATCTCTGCCTTCCCTGAAGTTGTCACTATTGTTATATTCTAAATATTTCAAGCACTGTTATTTGCTTCTGGAATCTCTATTTTATTTTCAGGATCTGTCATTCCTATTTCCAGGACTACACTGCGGGCAGAATGAGTTTGTTTTGATACCTGATTATGAAGCGCTCCATGGAGGATTTATTGTTTTATCATGTAATATACAAGCAGAAAGGACAGGCAGGGATTCCTGGGGATGGTAGATAGTGACAGATGCACATCAGTCACAGTGACAGGTAACAGACACGTGTCCATCAGCGTGGGCTTCCTTTGGTGTGGACGACTGAGGACCCGTCTTTGCCACCCTGTCCGGTTGCCCTGTACCCGGATGTGATACAACGCGGTCCCTTTCCATGCTGTGCACACAACTTGACTCCTCTTACAGCAGGACAGCAGGAAACCACAGTGTCACTGCATCCTCATTTATTCTGCCCTTACTGTATTCAATGCCTTTATGGACATTTCCAGTTTTTGCTATGACCTCGTTTCGTTTTAATCTTTATTTATCACCATGTATACAAGTATATCTATAAATTAATTTACATTTCTACAAGTGAAAGTGCCGGGACAAAAGAGTTCCTTCTTTAAAATACTGATGCTGTCGAATTGCTCCTGGAAAAAAATCTCTATAAGTTTACATTCCTGCCAGGAGTGTACGGAAGCGCCATTTCCCTATACACTCCTCCATAATGGATTTTATCTTTTTTCAGCTTTGCTAACTTGAGAGATTTATGAAGTGCTCTATTATTGTTTCATGTGCCATTTGCAGATGACTTTTTGGATTTTGATTCTGTTACCCAGTATTTGTACTAACTTCCAGGCTTGTGTCCATGGCCATCAGGAGAAGCACTTGGATTAGTCCCATAGCTCTTCATCCAAGCCAGCAGAGATGCCTGGGGACAGAAGCCAGAAGGTTCTCGGCCCCATTGAATGGATGCATCGTTCAGAGAGGGTCAGCTGCCTAGGAAGTGGGGAGGCAGTGGGGCTGCTGTGGCCTAGACCCAAGCCCCAGTTTGGTCAGTGCCCCTCCTCTGCAGGGCAGCCTCGGAGATCGCTTCCTGCTGGCGAATTTCATAGATGCCTTTGCCACGTGGGCCAGAGGACCAGAGACGGCGCATGCAACCTGTTAAGTCCAGCCAGCCTTGATGCTCCCCTGGCCTCTGCGGTACCCAGAGGAGTTTCCGGTTCCAGCTGGCGGTGAGGCTTCATCCTGGACAGGACATGACTTTGGGTCCCTCCCACTCTCTCCTCACCTGCCTTCCCATCTTCTTGGGCTGAAGGTAGTCTTGTCCCCTTAATCATTGTGCTGCCCAAAACACAAACCCTGGGCTCATTAGACCAAGATTGAGGACTGGAGATTCTAAATTAATGTGGAAAGTGTTGCAGCTCTTATTTCTAATTTTTTTTTTTAACCTCATGTGTCCACAAAGGTCTCCAAGAAAAATCGAATGGAGATGTAACTCCAGAACATTCAGAACACTGGTGTCCGTGATGGGCCGGTCCGCAGAGGGGTGCTGCTGGAAGGATCGTGGCCACCCAGGGACCAGATGGGGAGGTGAGATGAACTAGCCTTCTAGTAGTCAGATTGGGACTTACCAGAAAACAATAAAAGCCAGCATTAAACGAGCCAGACCCTCAGGAGGGACTGTCCCTGCTTTCTTCCACTTACTCTGTGGCACGTGAGATAAGTAGGCATCCCTGTCCCACTTACAGGGTTAAGCAAGTCCATGAAGACGGATCACAAAGCCAGCACGAAGGTGGTAGGAAGCCAGATCCTCACCGTGACCCTGGACAGCAGTCTTCTTGACTCAGTGGAGGTGTGTGGTCACCTCATCTCCCAAGCCACCTTACAGCACCAGCTGTGCTTGGTCACGGCAGGGTCCTGGCCCTTGCACCTGAGCCTGAGTCCTCACTGGCCTGATCCTGGTAACCCTGGAGCCCGGGAGCTCAGCCTCACGGGGGTGCTGCTACAAACTGTAACCAGCAGATGGCAGTGTCTGCCAGCCCGCTGCCATTTGGTCCAAACCCAAGGGCTCTGTCTGAGATGTCCCCTGCAGGCCTGGATGCCACAGCTGTTGCCGGGGGTAACCTGGGCAGCGAAGCTAGGACTTGAGCATGGGAAATTCCTTGAGCTTGAGGAAGCCCAGCCCCAGGCATTACAGGGGCCGAGCTGAGCCTGCTGGAATCTTCTTACCTTTCTCTGCTGCTCCAGGTCTTTCTGGAGAGAGGCTTGCAGTCCATCTCTGGGTTGAGGGCTGAGCAGAGTCCAGCATAGCCGGATACAGAGAAGCCCTGTAGATGCCTCCCTCCAAGGGCTGCGGTCACCACCTCCCCTCTCCCACCCTCCCAGCCAGACCTTACCCAGCCCCCCCGCCGCCCTCTCTGCAGCTTCAGTCAGGCCACGCTGTGGCCACACAGGATGGACTCTGCCCCCCCCACCTGGTGTAGGCAGGCCCTCGGTGACAAGAGATCGTCTGGGGGCCTAAACCCAGGAAAGGCAGACTTGCAGCCAAAGTTAGAGGCATGGTTTGAGTTTACATTAGTGCCTGGCTCAGGGGCCTCGCACTCTCAGCAGGGGACAGGGCACAGGCTGACACCTAGCACACCTCACCTGCAGGTGCCATGGGCAGAGCCGAGCCGAGACTCTTGCAGTCCAGGCTCACAGAGAGGATCCAAATCCTGTGAGGCTGTCATGCCACATGACAGGCTGCTCATCAGTTACCTTTGCTGGAGACTTGACTTCCCCGTGTGGGCAATGTGGGCTGCAGAGCAGGTCACCTCTGCTCATCACACATGGGGCAGCTGTCTGGGTGTGACAGGAGACCCTGGGCGAGAAAGAGCAGGCTGCAGCTGGGCCACTCCAGGTCCTAGTATCTGAGGGTCATCGCTACGTGGTAGTAGCTGGCAGGATCCAAGAGCAGCTTCTAAGTGGCAGGATCTTTGCCTAAGGGGGTTGGCTCTGCCACTCACCAGGTGACAATGGGTAAGGAGGTGAGCTCCGTGCCACAGTTCTCTCTAGCTGGCAGGATGCAAATCTAACTTCTAAGTAAGTGACCCAGGTGACGTGGTACTCCCACGGCAAAGGATGCCTCTGAGAGACGTGGCTCTTACGGGTGCAGAATGCAGGGCTGCCTCACATCCAGGCTACGGGAAGACGGGATAGGAGCTCCTGACTCTGCAAGGATGCAGACAATAGAGGAGACAGTTTGTTATGACTCGAGCATGGCAGGAAAGCTGGTCTACAGAACTGCACAGCTTCTTTCATGTCCTGGGTTACGGCTTCTGCAGGGAGGATGTATTACAAAGTGCTCCCAAGAGAAGGATCTGGAGGCGGGAATGTGGGACCTTACCTGGCTCAGCCCAGGGAAGAACCAACTCCCCAACTTGGCTTCTCTCCCTACCCCGGCTGTCAGAGCCAGGCTCACTTCTGCTCTCCAGGACACCGCTGGAGTCCGGAGCCGGACATCAGACCCATACGGTGAGAGCGCGCAGCTCATCTCCACTGCAGACAGACGCTTGTTCAGGGCTGTGGATGCTCGTCACTGCAGGACTTTTGGGGGTCCCGATCACAGACAGGCCCTGCTGCCGATAGGACAGACTCGTCCATGGTAGGTGCTGCGAGCTCCCAGCTGAAAGCAGTGGCAGGAAGGTGTCCACTGGGGACACTTTCATGATCGTCTGAGAAACCCAAGGATTCCTTTCTCTGCCAAGAATCTTTCAGGGAGCTCAGGAGGGAATGTGGGAGAACTGCGCTTCCACTGGGGCTGGGGGAGAGAGTCCGTGGCCCAAGGCCCCTCACTGTCCCATGGGGGGGCAGTAGAAGCCAAGGAATGAGCAAAGACTGTTGGGACTCCAGGCTCTGCCAATCCCCACATGACCTCCGGCAAGGTGCTGGACTTCTTTTTGACCAATTTACCTACATTATGGGAATGATAATTTCTACCTCATAGGATAGGGCAGTTGTGTCAGTGAAATGCCGGGAGCTGTATAAAGCAGTAGGCAGGTAACAAATGGCTAATGTCATTAGTTAAGGTGGAAGGAGGGAGCCAGGCATGACCCTGACACCCTCTACCCTCGTTCCTCTCTGGGCTCAGTTCTCTGCTGGTCACACCCTTCCCTCCCAGCCCTGGCTTCCCATCAGATTCCTGGGAGCAACCTGACAGCACACTCTCTGTGCTTACTGTGTGTTATCTCTCCTGCCCTCCCCAAGGCTGTGTGCATCTGTCCTGTGTATTACTGAACCCACATCTCCTGAAGAGTATCTGGCAATAAGAATTTACCTGAAAGAAGACATGAGTGGAGGGAGGGAGGGAGGGAGGGATCCATGGTTGTCTTCATAGCACAAAGAAACACAGGTGGGAGAGCTTAGGTCCCGGTCAGCAGCACCAGCCACCTTCAGGCAGTCTCCTCCAAAGCCTCCCAGTGCCCAGAACCTCTGCCCTGGTCAGCCTGGCACTCAGAACACTGGGATGGGGACTAGGCGACTGGGTCTCCTCTGCGCCAGCCTGTACCCTAGCCACACATACTTCCTAGGGTGAGTCCTCCCATTTCACAGGTGAGGAAACTTGGTCTCAAAAAAGCTAAGAGGGCTGCTACCACAGAGGACAGAAAGGGACAACAGCTCATCCCTGCTTCCTCAGCAGGGCCTCAGGGCCTGGTGTAATCAACAAACCTGTGTTTGTTACCCACTGAGCCAAGATTGTGTCAGGCCTCCTCCACTGTCCTTTACAGTTAGGGAACCAGAAACCAAGATAGGGCAAGGGCCTTGCTGGTGGAGGTCAAGGCCAAATGAGACCCAATATAGGGCTCCCGGGTGTTTGCATAATCACCGTGGAGCTGATCTGGAAAACATCCCACACCGAAGCCGAAGGGATCACCCTGGAGAGGACCCTGCACCAGCCACAGCAGAGACACCCCGGGCTGGCCGGTGTGTGTGTATCTTCTGCCAGATCCTACACAGCCACTGTGTGCTGCAACCCTGTGACCCCAGTCCCTCGCCAGGGTGCGCTAAGGCAGCGCAGTCATCTCAGCCCCGCCTGAGCCCGGGGCCTGTGGGTTCTGGCCCCCTGTAGACCCTGGGTGGGCATCGGGGCCGCCCTTCCCGCCCAGACGCTCTCCCTACTGACGATCCTTCTCCTCCAACCTGATCGCCAAGCGACCCTGCGTGTTTAGTGGCTCAGAGCCACAGCAGAGCCAGCGCCGGCGCAGCAGTGCTGGAGGAATTCGCTCGGACGGAGCGGCGATTCAGTGGACTCTGGAGCTTGTCCGGGGCCTCTTCTGCGGGTCAGAGCGCGGGCAGCCCAGACAGCGTTGGCACCCACGCGGCTGCGTGCGCGATGGTGTCCTACTCACGCTGGTCACCATCTCAAAGTGATCACGACGCACTGCCCTAGTCTAGATTTCAAGATCTGTGGCAAATGCAATTTTAAAGGAAAGGAGCTTTCTTTGGGGATCCACGCGGCCAGGCACTCCGACAGTTGTCCGGACTCTGGGAGGTTGCCCGCTGAGTGATCTCACTTCTCCGCATGTTCCCTCTCCACGATCTTCCCGTACCATGTGTGGTCAGCCCGAGTGTCCCCTCCACCCACCTCTAGCCTGTGCACCTGGGCGCCACCAGGCACGCTGTCACACTCCTGGCTTCTGGCCTCGGCAGAACACATACAGGTAGTTGGGTTCCGTTAGCCGGTGCCACCCTGAAGAAAGGGGAGGTGGTGGAAGGTTGCCACCTGGGACGTGCAGGACAGGAGAACACAGGGCTCCCAGCTGCGCAGACGTACCCTCGTCGCCCCAGCTGCCTTTGGAATTCCTGAACTCCTTGAAGCGCTTGGATCCTTTCCTCTCCGATGGTTTGTCCACGTCCATCTACCTCTGGCCGCCTGCTCCAATCCTTTGGGGTCGCGGTAGGACAGGGGATACCCGAACCCGTGACCGAGAACGCGCCTTGGTGGCTGCGCGGCGCGTCCCGGTGGCCTCCCCGTGCGCGGGGATCCCGGGACCGCGGCGCGAGCGGGACGCGCGGGCGAACTCTCCCGCCACCCCACATGTGGCTTCCGCGGCCCGTGGGGAACGCGAGAGCGGAGGGGCGTTTCTGCGCGTAGGAGTGGGACGGAGGCGGGGCGGCTGCGCGACCGCCGGAGTCTCGAACCGAGGAGCGCGGGTTGGGTTGCGCGCGGGCAGCCGCGGGGCGCGGCGCCTGGGGACCGGAGGCGGGGCGCAGGCTTGCGGTGGGACCTCCGGCCGGCGACACTTACTAGCGAGAGTGGGGGCGAGGCGCTGCGGCGTGGGGAGGAGGCCCGGGCCCCCGACTCCGCTAGGCCGGGGAGGGTGGGGGCGCGGCGCTGCCAGAGTGTTCAGCAGGGGGCGCTGCTCCCGGCATCGGGAGGAGGTGGGGTGAGGTGGGAGAGGAGGGGGGCCGCGGCTCGCTGCGCACCCGTCCCCCATTATTAAACACTATGTTCAAAAGGCGCCGGGGGACTTCCCGGAGCCACGGAGCCCGCGCCGCCCGCCCGCCCGGCCCGCGGAGCCCATGGACCTGAGCGCCGCCGCCGCGCTGTGCCTCTGGCTGCTGAGCGCCTGCCGCCCCCGCCACGGGCTGGAAGCGGCCGCAGTGCTGCGAGCGTCGGGGGCAGGGCCGGCCTGGAGCCCGGGGGGCGGCGGCGGGCGGACTCTCGCCCCGGCGGCGGGCGCGTCGCCTGTCCGGGCCGCCTCGGTGCCGGGGGCCCGCGCCGCGCGCCGCGCCGCTGGCCCCGGCTTCAGGAACGGCTCGGTGGTGCCGCACCACTTCATGATGGCTCTGTACCACAGCCTGTCCGGGAGGGCTCCGGCCGGGGCAGCCACTGCCTCGGGCCACGGCCGCGCGGACACCATCACCGGCTTCGCAGACCAGGCGACACAAGGTACTTGCGCCTCTTCTGCGTCCGCCCATCCCGTCCGATCCTGAGGTCACCCCGGAGCTGTACTCCCGCCCCACTGGCCCCGCAGGTCCCAGCCTCAGGTGTTAAGAAGGAACTTCCTGGCCCGAGGTCAGCGCACGCGAACTCACTGCGCCCGAACTGTAGCACGGGGCGCGGTCGTTTGCCTGGCCAGCCCCAGAGGGCCGAGCGGGTCCCACGGCCAAAGAGCACTGCCCTTCCTGACTGGCGGGTCCCCTCGAAGAGGGAAGACTGAGGCCGAGATCCGCTTCTTGGGGAAGGGTCTGGAGCGGCTTCTGGCCCACAGCTTTTGAAGAGGAAAGACGGCAGGAATGGGGGCTTTGGGGCTCCAGCGGTGGAGGTGGTGGCTGCTTCCTTGCAGCAATAGCTGCAGTTCCCAGTCTCCTGAGGGATGCACAAACTTGGGGGATCCCAGAGGGAATCCGGATGGAGGCAGGTATCAGACTAAATGGCCCTGGAAGGATGGTGGCTGTCCCTTCTCACCCGGCTGACTCTGGGTGCCGGGTGCCGGCCCGTGAGAGCCCGAGATCCAGGACTCCGGTGGCGGGAAGGGAGCCGGCCTGCAGTCCGTGCAGGAATGCAGGCCTCCCATCCAGGCGCCCCACCTTACCAGGCACTGGGCTCTCCCGAGGTAGGACGTGGGTGAGGCTGTGTGGCGGTTGCTGTATGTCATCTGGATTTTATTAATCTCCATTGAAGCCATTAATGCAGACAGATAGGGACATTTTAACTAATTTCAGGCGGAAATGCACGTAATTTTGATCTTAATTCTGTCCAGCTAGAGCCCTAGCATGGAAAGCAGGAGAAAAAGACCAAAAGGGCTGCTGGTCTGAGGCTGGAAGCCACCGACATTCTGCACAAGTTGGGTTCCAGAGGACACTGTGCAGTGGCCATGTTACTCCCCCCGCAACAAGACCTAGGCACAGATTGCTTCATTTGGGATACATGGAATCCCGGGGCTTAAAGGTCCGTCTGGGTCTGCTGAAACCACGGAACACTCTCTTCTGAGGGCCTGCCATGGCCCCTGCACCGGATGCTGGGATGCCCCAGTCCTCCTGCACCTGGCAGGGAGGGTTTCAGATCTCTTCCTGCACAGGGGTGCCCTGCTGCAAGAGAGGGGTCCGTGCAAATGTACCGGGCTTTCTTAGGTCCCACCAGGCCTGCCACTATTGCAGACCGAGCTAAATCCACTCCCACAGAGCTCTGCATGGCTGGCAGGGCCAGAGAGGCCACCTTTCCTGTCCCATCTAGGGGGAAGTGTAGTGGCTGCCCTGGGCTTGTGAAGCCACATAGGTAAGGGCTTGAGAGGCCTGGGAAATACTCAGCAAGCCCAGGGAGGAAGCAGAGGTGGGCAGTGCTCACCTGCCTCCCTCTCTACCCAGAGCCTGGCTTGGAGCAGGGTTGCTGAGGTCCCTGGAGGCCACCAACAACACCCAGATTGTGGACCTCAGGCCTCAGGGCCTGGCTCATGGCTGGTGAGGAGTCCCCAGTGGTCGTGGGGAGTCTGTACAGTCTCTTCGAGGTTGGGACAAAATGAAACCATATGACCCCTTCAAAGGGAGCTCCTTATCTGCTGCCTCGTGGAATTTCAACTTTTTTTTCCCCTAAGCCCCAAAAGAAAAAAGTGCCTAAGACCAGAAATAAAACCCCAAGCCTGAGATACGTCACAACAGAGCGAAAGTGTAAGCTTGCTAAGGGACGGCTCTCCTGGAAGGAGCCCCCAGGCCTGCACCGCCCTCACTGCAAGGCCTTTCCGAGGCCCCAAATTTTCGGAGGAGGGAGAAGGTTCTTCCATTCCTTTGCTGCCTTCCCCCTCCTTCCAAGGCCGAGGCCAGGAGCACCAGGAGGAGCCACGCCTGAGAGGTTCCCAGTGGTGACCAGTACCTCACATTGCTGAGTCGTTGGGCCTCAGGTCCCCTTCGGCCAAGTGAGGAGGTCACACTCACCGAGCTGCTGCGCCTCCCTTCTGGAAGTCTTGTGCCCAGCCTTCAAGGGAGACCGCGATCTGGTCAGCGGCGAAGTCCAGGCTGGGTCGGGGAGGGGAGAGGGGAGAAATATCAGAAGAAGAGAAAGTTTCCAGGGGACGCGAACATCCCGCTTCCGCGACAGGAATCGGGAACCGCGGCTCTCAGGGCACCGCCGGGCAGTAAGGCGCAGGTCCCAAGAGAGCAGGAGCTTGGGAAGGATGTTTCCACCTTGCCTTCTGTTCGCCCCTGCCTGGGAGTCCGGCCCGGCCCTGTGCTAGTGGCTCTGGGCAGGCAGAACCGTAGTGCCCTTCCTCTTGGTTCCGCTGCGCTCCGGGTTCCACGGCTCAGTGATGACGCGGTGTCGGAGGTTGTGGCGGTGGCTCCGTAAACTAAATCCCTGGCGGGACCAAAGCCCCTTTACTCTCGGCCCGGCTGGCAGCATTTCCTCTGGGACCCAGACGCGGGCCGACGCTGGCTCCACGGTCCTTGATCTTGCGCTGAGGACAGCGGGTGAGAAGCAGGTGAGGGACCCCGCGGCGGGGAGTGCGGGTTTCGCGCTCACTCAACTCTTTCTGTCTCTGTCTCTGCCGCTCCCCTGCAGACGAATCGGCGGCCGAGACTGGCCAGAGCTTCTTGTTCGACGTGTCCAGCCTTCCCGACGCCGACGAGGTGGTGGGCGCCGAGCTGCGTGTGCTGCGACAGGAGCCGGCCCGGCCGGGCAGCCCGACCGCCCCGCCGCTGCTGCTGCTGTCCACGTGTCCGGGGCCCGGGCGCGCGCCGCGCCTGCTGCACTCGCGGGCCGCGGAGGCTCTGGACGGCGCGCGCTGGGAGGTGTTCGACGTGGCGGACGCCGTGCGGAGCCACCGCCGGGAGCCGCGCGCCGACCGCGCCTTCTGCCTCCTCCTGCACGCAGTGGACGGACCGGCGCGGAGCCCGCTAGCGCCGCGGCTACTGGGCTTCGGCTGGCGGGGCGCAGGCGGGGCGGCGGCGGAGGAGCGCGCGCTGCTGGTCGTCTCCTCCCGCGCACAGAGGAAAGAGAGCCTGTTCCGAGAGCTCCGCGCCCAGGTCCGCGCGCTCGGGGCTGCTCTGGCCGCGGAGCCACCGCCCGACGCGGGACCCGGCCCTGGATCCCCGAGGGTTGTTCTGGGCGGCCGCAGGCGGCGGCGGACGGTGCTGGCCGGGACGCGCGCGGCGCAGGGCAGCGGCGGGGGCGCGGGCCGAGGCCACGGGCGCAGGGGCCGGAGCCGCTGTAGCCGCAAGCCGCTGCACGTGGACTTCAAGGAGCTGGGCTGGGATGACTGGATCATAGCGCCGCTGGATTACGAGGCCTACCACTGCGAGGGCGTTTGCGACTTCCCGCTGCGCTCGCACCTTGAGCCCACCAACCACGCCATCATCCAGACGCTGCTCAACTCCCTGGCGCCCGACGCGGCGCCCGCCTCCTGCTGCGTGCCCGCGCGCCTCAGCCCCATCAGCATCCTCTACATCGACGCCGCCAACAACGTCGTCTACAAGCAGTACGAGGACATGGTGGTGGAGGCGTGCGGCTGCAGGTAGCGTGCGCGCCGGGAGGCTCGGCCGCCGCCGGCGTGGGCGCCCAGCGTGGGTGCGCGTCCACACGGAGGAGAGCACGCGTTCACACTCGCATCTGCACGCTCGTCACTACGCACACACTGACCGAGGACCACAGCTTCCGAAAGCCTTGAGAAGAGGTCACAGCCCTGAGGGTTCTGTGAACAGGTCACCATGGCGCCCGCTGCCCCTCTGGGGGGAGAGTGTGTTTGTGGTGTTTTGGTAACTTACACTAAATTGGGTAGAAACGGGTTAGGGCTGGGGCTCCGGAGCTGGTGCCCATGGGGTATTGAGTACATTTTCTCTCGGCCCTGTTTCTGGCGGGTGGGGGCGTGGCCCCTCTGGTGGCTCAGCTGCTGGTGTCCACTGTGGGGCCGCCAGAGGGCTGGAAGGCCCTTTCTGGGGTTCGCGGTGGACCGGGAAGGAACCGGTGCGGACGGCCTTCGTCTCCGTAACTTCAGCATTTTAGTGTGGTGCTGCTTCTCTTTTGAAAGGGAAGCTTTGCCTGAAAGAACGCGTTGCGGAGCGTCCCAGATCTCTGCAAAGGTCAGCACCGCCCTTGCACCGATTCTAGCTGGGAATGGCCTAGAAAGTGGGGAGAACAGCGTGTATGGGGTAAATGGGGGAGGTCTCGCACCGCAGAGTCTGAGCGGATAGGACACGCGTGGAGTGGGGTGGGGTGCGGTGGAGCGGCCAGGCTCGGCAGCTCCCCAGCTGGCGAGAGGGGCAGGAGCCGCATCTGGGGTTAGGAGGAGGTTAGCGTCAGGGCTGGCACGGGAAGGGGCGCTGCTGTCCGCGGTTCCTAGAGACCTGCCAAGACTGTTTCCTAAGCCTCTGGCGAAGGGCTCCCAGTGTCTTGCGGACTTGGGGACTCAGGCTCCTGCCAGGTAGGCAGCCCCTCCGCGTGGCACAGCCCGAGTGGCCGCATATGCTTGCGCTTAGCTATAGTGACTGCGGCGGCTTTGACGTGCTTTCACTGTTGTTGCTGTGGTTTTTTGGCAGTGTGATAGTAACGGGAAGTGAAGCCACACAAAAGTGCTTTTGTCAGACCTCAGCTCTCTCCCCAGACCTTCGAGCAGGAGGAAGGCCCGCCTCCCCGGGCAGCTTGGCTGCGGTGGCCAATTCAGAAGGGCAGGGTCTTGGTGTGGGCGGAACAGGGGCGCAGGCCTGTCTCTGGGTCCCAGAAATATGCCCCGAGGTCTTAGTGATGGCTGGGTTTTTTGTCGATCTGAAAGCGAGCTCCGACAGGCGGGCCTTGGTCATTTGATTCCTTCGCACTCTGGAGACCTTTGTGGCTTTTTGTTAGTGGTTGGGACAGAGAAGTCGGATTCCACCTGTCTGCCGGAGGCTTTTTTGCAAAACTGCAGCGCTCCTGGGTACTGTTTAATGGTGGGCTGCATGTTCGCCTTAGGGTCCCAGAGAGGCCTTAATTCCACCCTTGTCTTGGATGCTAAGGTCCAGGAGAGTTCATCCTATTTTAATTCTCAGCGGTTACACTTCACTCTTGAGAGACAGGAAATTTATTTAAGGTCCTACTGGAGTCATTTTCATTCTGCAAAAATTCTCCCAAAGAGTAAAAACACTCACACACACTGTAACTTATTCTTAAAATTAAGGTTTTCACTGGGCATGGTGGCACATGTCTGTAGTGTCAGCACTCAGGAGGCTGAGGCAGGAGGATCTCCATGAGTTCAAGGCTAGCCTGGGCTACATAACAAGACCCTGTCTCACAAAAAGCACAAAAATTAAGATTTTTCCCTTCTTATAATGTGAATTTATTATGCTGTAGCTCTGTGAGTAGCTGTAAGTAACCAGGAAATGCAACTGTTTCTCCAGGTTAAAAAATCCAAAACTGGCTGTTTTGATATAATTCTTATTTTAGTGGCTGGGCAAAGATGGAGCCCAGATTTATGGACTCTGCCAGGGAAGCCTCCCTCTTCTGCTCTAAAAAGTAATTTTAATGACAACCATGTAGTGACTGCTCTGATGCCTCTCATAGTGAAGAGTGACAGTGGCACTGCAGTGTTAAAAAGCTGTCATAGTAGAAGGTTTAGAAAGGAAGTTCAGGAAACATCACAGTTAAACATTTTGAGGAAATTTTAGGGTGTTTAATATCTTTGGACAAAAGCAAGTATTTTGATACTTCTAGTGACTGGGAGAAACAACTTCTGGGCAGGAAATGTCTTGATTTAAGGTGGGGAAGAGCGTGTGTTTCCGTTCTCGGTGATGATTCTCTCCTGAGCTGTGCTGCGGGCCATGCACGTGGCTCTGTCTTCCCAGGCTGCACCTGGGGAGCGGCGCTGCCCTTAGCGGTTCTCCCGCCGGCCGAGGCCTTAGTGTGCTCTCTACTGCCTGTGGGTTTCCCCGGAGTTGTGTGGACTCCGGTGCCAGGGTCTCCCTCCCACTGTGGGGAGCTGGTTCTCCAGAGGGTGGGTTCCTCCTTTAAAGATGACAGTGGAAGGGCCACCATGTGTGGGACAGACGGGTTTCTGCTGCCAGGATGGGGTTAAACTAGCTTTGCCAGGGCGAGGAGAAAAGGGCTCCTGAGCACAGCTGGGAGCACCCCGGAGCACCCACGGATCTGACTGTCTGGAGTTCAGAGCAGGCTGGGGTGACCAGCCCGAGCCCAGCTGCTCCCCCGGAATCCCCAGCCAGTCCTCACAAGGAGCAATGACCACGTGTGTCAGGACCGAGTGTGTCACCCACTTTTCACCCCAACCAGGCCATCAAACTATCCCTGTTAAAGCAAAGAGAATTTTCCACTTTGTTGGGGAGAATTGTGTACTGCTATTGAGATCATTTGGACCACCATTTCCTGTGAGGGAGGGAGTAGGGTCTGGCGTCCCTGCTCAGGGAAGGTGGGCAGGCCACGGGGGCCCCAGGGGCTGGCTGCTCTGGGGCTGCCACACACCAGCCAAGCCCTGGTACTTGACCCTCCCTTGATACCCGCAACTTTGGTATTCAGAGAGACCCCTGCACTGTCAAGTGGGCTTTTCCATGATTCCCAAAAGCTGGCCTTTGGGAAGTCTGGCTTGCCTAGCAGATGGGCTGGGTCTTTGGGAGAGGTGGCAGGCCTCGCCATCTTGGCTTGGGGAAGGCCAGCTAGGGCTGCGCTCCTTTGTGTGCCTAAGTGGCACTGGGAGGGTAGCGTGTGTGGGTGGTGTGGGACACGGTCAGAATCTGTGCAGACAGATCTTGTGCCCTGGCAGCACTCAGAGTGGTGGTGGGGGCCGAAGCGTGGCTCTGTCCTGAAGGGAGTGCTGGGAACCCTGCAGATGAGACAGGAGAGTGATCCAGGTCCTCCAAGTCCTTATCCCATTAGCAATCTCCCTCAGCTTGCAGCAGAAAGTAACTGGGGCTGTAGACCGACTTTTTTTCTTAAAGCACGAGGCAAAATCGAATTCTTTCCAAGAGCAGCCTGTGCAAAGACAAAGTCCAGCTCTTCCGCTGCCTGAGTCTGGTCTCCAGACGATGCAGTGAAAGGAGGAAAAGGCGTGCAGCTGTCTTGGGGCCTTGCTGGTGCTCTAGAGAGTCCTCTCAGGGTCCTGGCCTCCTTGGCCAGGAAGCAGGGCCCTCTCAGAGGCCTCAGCAGGTGGGCTGGGAGGACAGGCTCTGAAAGTGGCTCCCTCCCTGTTGGAGGGAGCGAAGAGCCTGTTTGCCTTTCAGGAAGTATCTGGCTTGGGAAGGGAAGAGAGGATGCAAACAAGTGAACCAGCAGTTATAAAACTTTGGGAATGGGAAGTCACCCAGATCCCTGTGGGGCTGGCATGTCTGAGTGGCACTGGAGTTGTGGTCCATGGCGACTTCTGCATGCTGAGGAGTGAAGTCCCCCCACAGTGTGGCCCCACCTGCCTGGAGGGAGCCAGTTGGCACCAGCGCTCTGAGGGCATTTCTTGAGAGGTCGGGGCCAGCCGTGGACAGTCACCTCCCTGCCCAGGCTTTAGCTTCTGCCTCTTAAAACGGGGATCTCTCCAGTCCCAAGGACTCCGCTGCCTCTAGAGCTCATTCCAATGGTTCCAAGACAGAGCAGATGTGGCTGCTTCTGGAAAAGATCCCCTCCTGACCCTGGCCACAGAGCCGCATCTCCTAAGTTCCACAGCTCTCTGCGTGTGTGCGCGCCTGTGTGGGGTGCAGGAAGGCCACCTCAGGGCGGGGACCCAGTTCCCCTCACACACGATGCTGTCTTGTGCCCTTTGGTTGAGGGTCATTCCTCACCCCGTGCACCTGAGCTCACGCAGTGTGTGTGGACCTTCTTTCAGGCTGAGGTTGTTTGGAGACCGCTGCTGGGAAAAGGCCCCCGCCTGCTGCTGGTGCCTCTGTCCAGCAGCAGAGGAGGAGGGCACAGCTGCTCTCCCAGGCCCCCAGCACCCCTGCCCCCAGTGCCACTCTGGGTAGAGGTCCCACTCCAGTTGCCAGAGGAGTGACCTGGGGCAGACATCAGAAGACCTCTCTTCCTCGTCCTTTTGCAACCTGGATAATGGTGGTGGAGTTTAACATTCAGAAGCACCAGAAGAGAGGAGTCAAACAGAGGTTTACTTTGGATTTTTCCACAGCTTGGCCTTTTGTGTCTGGAGCCTTCTGACTATTTAGGCTGGTTGTTGCCCTTGTCGCCATTCTGGTCTTTCATCTGTGCCCAGCGCTCGGAACTGCACACACAGGTGACCAGAGTGAGAGGGCCCTGCCCCAGCCTGACGAGTAGCCTGCGTGCAAGCAGGCTGCAGGGCGAGGTTGGACTGTGCTCGCGCTGTGCACACAACCAGCTGAATCGGAGCTCGGCTTCCTCTCTCCCACCCTGCACCCAGTGCCTGTGCTGTGCCTGCACTTGGCCCGTGACAGAAGCAGAGCAAGCTTTGACAGTGGTCTAGGGTGTGAGGTCTGTGTTTCAAGGCTTGCTCACTGTGGCTGATTCAATTCACCCCCAGAGCAGCACACCTGTCTGGCGATGGCCCATTCCTCCTGCCCGGGGAGAACGCACAGGTCTCCTCCAGCGTCTGTGAGTGGTGTGGGCGTGTCCGAGTGACAGACAAAGGACCGGTGTCTCTCATATGCATCCTCTTCAATGGCAAGAAGGCGCCAGCATCGCAGAAGTGTCCCGAGAGGCGTGATTCTGCACAGGCAGGGGAGTTTGCGGGCGAGGTGGCTTGGCAGAAGGCATAAGAAGCACATTTCACCCTCGACAGGTGGACTTCTTTCTGCTGCATTAGGAACTCTTCATTTGGAGAGGGCCCTTGAGTGGAGCTGTAGTGTAGACAAGATGCTGAGATAGTGGTCTAGAAGAGCAAGGGAAAGCTTCCGGTCACACTAGGCACCTGTAGGTAGGGTGGGACACAGCTCAGGAGGAAGCTGGCTTTTGCTTTTGAGTTTCTGCTTTACCACCTTTTGAGTTGTTGGCAAACAGAAGCATGGTGCAGTGGCAGCCCATGATGTGGCCAGGCAAGATGTGGCCAGTTCCTGTGTGTAGGGACAGGATAAGATGCCTTGCTTTGTGTCCAGGCCTCTCAGACACTTGACCAGCAGAATAGCGAGCCACGAATGTCCCCCCAGGGGTGGAGGTGTGCTTGTGGCAGGCTGAGAGACCTCTCCTAAGGCTTGTTCACGAAAGTCCTGCTGAATTAGATGTAAACACAAGCTGATCAGAAGCACACAGCTGAAGTCCCCTGGAGGACACGCCTGGCTGCAGCCCTGGGAGCTGGTGGCTCTGTATAAGTACACACAGGTCATTGCTGCTTGACAGTCTTTGCAGGCCCTTCGGGGAGCCCGGCCTCTCCCAGTCCACCCTTGGAGCAATGGGCAGCCCTCACTGGGCTTCTCTGTGGGGCGAGTCTGTAAAGCAGTGAATGAGGAGGTGCACTGGGGGTTGTTCCTCACTTCATCTTTCCACCTCTCAGACGCTGAAGGCTGCCAAGGGCAGAAAATGCTGCCCTATGTTCCCCTTGAGGGCTGGAGGTGAGCAGCCTGGCTTGAGAAAGGGGGCCTTGTAAGAGCTTTGCTTATCTCCTTGCAACTTACGTTTTTGGCCAGGGCTTGTCAGAATCAGAGAAAGTCAGCCCCTCAGAGTTCTGCTTAGAAAATGATGATCCAGTTCAATGAGAAGGCAAGCTCAGGCTGCAGCATGTTTCCTGGCTAGGAAATAGGCAGGTATCTAAGCCAGGAACTCTCAAGAGGGGAGTTTCTCTGGCATTCTCCACCTCGCATAAATCACAGATTAAACACGAGCACCCTCTGAGTAATTTTTATCTTTGTATTTCACATTATACTGTAGTGCAAACAGCTTTTATATTTTGACAAGAATTGTAATTGAGTCACTTCAGGTTTTTTAGCTGGAAGTTTTTCACCCCAAATGAAAAGTTTTACAAGGATTCACATGCTGTCGGCAGCCTGCCCTTTCCGAAGGTGACAACAGGGGATTCTGCTAAGTTTGGGAATGTTTATAAATAAGAGAAGCAGGTCGTTTTACTGTAAAGTTTGCTGTCAAACTCCTGCATCTGTTTACAAAGTGATGCTGTTTAAGCAAGCCCTGGGTGGGCAGCAGAATTCTGCACATGCCGAGTGGCCTGCAGCTTAAAAAGCAAATGTAATGATTCCAATACTGTGATTTTAAGGAAATGGCAGAATTCAAAGTGACGGTAATGCCATCAAGTCCCAATTACATGCTGGTCCCTCAGCAGCTAAAGACAAAATTAATTATTTTTAGGGGGAACTTCCTTTCATTTTGCAGTGACACCAGCTGTTTCTCCGCTTGGCTTGGGAGGAAAGAGAAGATGGAGGAAGGATGGGAGGAGATTTAAAATCTCATTTGATGCAAGTGGAATCTCCTTTGTTACAGTCTTTCAGCTCTGGTTTGGCCAGAGCAGAACTCTGAGGCTTGCAGGCTATTGATTGGCTTTCTCCCTGCGGCCCGGCCTGGGCTTTGGGGAAGCAGTGGCTGACGTCCTCAAGTGCTGTCCTTGACCAGGCCAGCCACAGGGGATGTTTCAAGGGCAGGTAGAAACCCATGTGTATATGTATTCTCAAGTTTAAATAGATTGTACATATTGAAATGTAAATGACCTGTAAAACAGCAGACTCTATTTTTCTTGACTATTACATAGCAGTATATATTTGTTAAACATGCTTGTATACTCATCATTAACCATTTTAATATTTTGTACAGATGCATTGATTAAATATTTTATTCAGAAAACTGCCCATGACTGGTCATTAGAGACGGCGTTTCTGTCCTTGTTATCCTGCCTGTTTCAGTCCAGCCCTCCTCCTCTAGCAGTGAGAACAGCAGTGCTAGGAATGGCTGCAATGGAATGGGGCCAGCTGCACAGTGGCCTGGGCCTGCCAGCCTCCATGCTGACCACTTTGAAACACCAGCATCTCTGGTGTGGAGTTGGGGGCGGAGGCCCCAGGCACGGAGCTGCTGCACCCTGGGTCTCTGGTGCTGTGAAATGGCATAGGACACCTTGTGCAGCTCCACACTGCACAGGAAAGTAAAAAATCAAGTCTAGGTTCGGGGGAGAAGAGGCCAAAATGCAGTGGAAAATATCTTCTCTTTGGGAAGTGAGCATTCTACTTTGTAAAGAGTGAGCATTCATTGCAAAACCAGTAGAGAGAGGCTTTTATATGCTTCAGGGTGCTGTGGGGCCTGACTGCTCCACAAAGTGTGGGCCCTCCCCTGGGACCCCAAGGCGTGAAATCCAGCTGGAGCAGCTTCCTCTACAAGATGAGGGGCAGATTTCAGAGAAATCAGTTAAGTCTTACAGTGAATTTGATGGGCCACTTCCGAGACAAGGACCAAGACCCCACACTCAGTGATACCCACTAGGACCGTTCGACATCTCTCCCAGAGCGTACAGCATAGGACCAAGCACGCAGCATCCCCTGCTGTCCCCATGCTGACACCTGACTTTCCCGACAGATAAAGGAGAAAGGTATTGCGCAGTGCGATGCCTTTCTCCTTAAATGTTTCTGAGAGAGGATGAGTGACAGCTATAGTTGTGGGAAGCTGGCAGGGACCTGCCCTCACTAAAGATATGTCAGGAGGGTTTCTCTTTGGGATAATGAGGCTGTCACTGTAACCCACCATTTTATCAGTGATAGCAACAGGTGTCCACTCTGAATCCAGTGTTCCCGCAGTGTGTTAACACGAGTCCCCACAGTCATGTGGATTTCTTTCTGCTCCTTAATCTCATTACTACTAAATGAATGTTTTATTGGAAGAAAAACTGTGTTCCCCTTTTAACTAAGTCATTTGGCAGGTAATGCATAAGCTCTGTGACCCTGCCATGGAAAAGTGTGAAGTCTTGTTACAATCCTCAGTCAGGTTTTCATTTTCTTTTCAGTCTGTGCTTGGCCTGTCCCAGCACTCTGTAGCTGGTGACCTCCATGCTGAGTAGAGAAAGGACAATTACAGGGAAAGGAAACTCAGCAGCATTTAAAATTTTATCCAGTTTTCCAAATATTGGTGAGATCGAGTCTAAGAGGCCTTGCAGTGACTGATGCCAAGAGGTGTCTATGACTGACTTCTCTACTTCCTCCCCAGCCCTGCTAGGCCCTGCCTGCCCCTGATGTCTGCCCATCTTCACGCAGGCTGAGGTGAAGATGCCTCCAACCTCTGCACCAGTAAGGGTGGTGCCTGCCGTGGCTATGGGTTTATGGGGCTCCTGTGCCCCTGGGCCTACATCCATCTCCTTGGAAGGAGCAGCAGTCGGGGGAGAAACTTGTCCCCTGGGATGTGTCACCAGTGCTTAGCCGTCAATTTGGGGCTATAGGCGACTGCCGAGCTCTAATCACATGCAGGTGCACAGGCCTTCAGCAGTGGCCAACAGGAGAAAGCCCAGATGTTCTGCAGAGCTAGAGCTGGGTGGATTTGCAGAGGCGGGATTTTGGTTACTCTGTGAGGGAGGGAGACTCTGCAGGTGCACCCGCACCCCATAGCTGTAAAGGACGCCCAGTCATGGGGTCACATTCCCACCCCAGGGAAGAGGAATTTTCCCATAGACTTACCCAGCAAGGAAATCTGTCCCAACGCGGCAAGGTCAGCACAGGCCCCTTTGCCAGAATGCTTGAGGAATGCAATACAAAATGAGAACGCTGTACTATCTTACAGCAGTCTTATGTATTGTTGCTAGAATTCCCACTCAGGGTACTACACAGAGTTAGCACTCAACACATCATAAGCTACATTTTAGTAGTTGCTAATACCCAGATCTCAGAGGTTTTCTAATCATAGAATGAAGTAACAGTTGCAGCCATACTGGGTGAGATGAACGGCCACAAGGTGGAGTGGCCTTGCCATTTTGTTGTTCCCTGGTGTCAGAAAGCAAACAGTTGATGTCCTTGAATCTATCTGATCCAGTGTGATATGCTTTGCTGGGAAAATGCTTAAGGGACAAAATAGCAAGTGTCCATACCCACTTCCACAGACACAACCAGTATAAAGATGAGGCCCTGAAATGTGATTTCCCGATAGCCTGACCGACTGAGAATCTGCATTTCTCAAGAGGTTGCCTATTAAGTAATGTGTACAATATTCCTGTGGCAGGCCCTGTTCTCTAAGCCTTGTGAGTACAGAGGTAGGATTAAGACACAAGTCCGTCTTCCAGGAACTCCCTTTGAAGGGCAGGAAGGAGTGTTGGCGGTAGGGACAGGGATGAACAGATCAGCAAAGGTGTATCACTGGGGCAGGAGTGGCGAGGGCTTCGGTAGACTTATGGGGGCTGGCAGGAGCTTCTCGGGGAGGCAGGAGCAGTTGGTGTTTTGGGCCCAGTCTCGGGGTGGGGAGAGGAAGGGCATTATCACAGCTGGAGCAGCGAGTGAGTCCCACAGTTCAAGAGCTCAGCACATGCGCAGGAACGCTGATGAGAAGATACTGGGTCTGGGGTGAAGCAGCAGGAGGCCCAGGGAAGTGTGGCAAAGGTGCCAGCCTGTGACTGCAGCCACAGCACGGGTGCCCAGCACCTGGATTTTCCTTTCAACCCAGTGCCAGAGGAAGTTCTTGCCTCTGAAAGCTGGTGTTACAGCTCTCATGCTTTTAAAACAACTCACTTGTTACCAATCATCTGCTCTTCACTTCCTCTGTTAATCAGGCCCTCACTACCCTTCATGGGACTCCTTCTCACCCCTCCATTTTTGTTAGGTTTGCCTGCGGTGGCCTCCAGGAGGCAGCATGATGCAGAAAAAAAGCAGGTGAAGCCAGGGCTCTGGAGCAGAGGTTGGAGTGGGATCTCAGCTCTGTCACCTACCAGCTGCAGGATCTTGAATTCAGCATGTCCCTTTGCACCTCAGTGGCAGTCTGTACAATGGGCACAGTCAGAGCCCCCCAGGAGTAGAAGACACTGTGACAGTGCAGGGGATTCTTATCTGGACTCTTTTACCTCTATTTTTTTTGTGGGTACCAGGGGTCAAACTCAGGATCCCGTGCACCAGCAGGCGCCCGTGCCGCTGAGCGATATCACTGGCCCTTTTATCATATGTGGGTTCCGGGAGCAGAACTCAGGACTTTGCGCTTGCCAGGCAGGCACTTATGCCGCTGAGCTATCTCACCGGCCCCCTCCTGTATTTTTTTTTTGTGGGTACCAGGGGGTCGACCTCAGGACGTCGCGCGCCAGCAGGCGCCCGTGCCGCTGAGCGATATCACCAGCCCCTTTTTCGTATGTGGGATCCGGGAGTCGAACTCAGGACCTCGCGCCTGCCGGGCAGGCGCTTAAGCCGCTGAGCCATCTCACCGGCCCCCCCTCCTGTATTTTAAACCCATCCAAGTTCCACCTGTCCTTCTGGGACTAGGGGCAGCCGAGAGCTTACTCTTTATAGAACTATGGCAACAAGTGTCCTCTCTGGCCCTCACTATGCTGAGACTGTCACCCAGAGCCACTCCGGGTATTACACTCAGTGATACCACTCTTGCTCTGGAGATACCTCTGGTCTGGTGGGAGTGGCCAGACCCATGTCCTACAGCTGCTCCCCTCCTGGACCAATGTGACCACTTACACCCGTGTATGGGGCACAGGCAGGAGGAATCGAAGTTCCCTTGGAAAGTGATTAGGACACTCACACAAGCTTCTCTGTCCTCATCACCTGTTCAAGAGGGCTTGGCTCAAGGCCTCAGAGACATAACTGTTCACAAAGTACACTCAGTTCCAGCCCCTGACCTTTCCTCTGGTTCCTCCTCTTAGGGAAGGAGCAACCAAAGTATGTCCCCAGCTTTTCTGCCTGTAGGAGAAGGCAGGAACAAGGATGTCTCATGCTAAGAACTGCTTTGCTTCCTGCATCATTTCTAAGTCAAATGTGAAAGCACCAGACTGTGTGTGGGAGGCTGAATGGCTTGAGGCCAGGAAGCTGAGCCAGGTGAGCAAGTGTCGCCTGTATCACCCTGTGACTGAATCAGAAATGCTGCAACTACAGGAATCAAGTTACAGCCTGGGTGAAACAATGCCAGCTGGTGTGGGGACCTACGCTGCACTGGAGAGAGATGAAAGGGAAAAATGAGCTTGGCATCCTTGCCTTTAGGTACTATCTTATAGAGCAGTGGTGGCAAACCTATGGCACACGTGCAGCGGCAGAACGTTTGTTATCACTGAAGGCTCTCAAAGGTTCATCATCACTATTACAGAGCATCAACAAGATGCTAAATGCCACATGTGTGACCTTGTTGGTTCTCCATTAAAAGCAAAACAAAACAAAACAAAATCCTGCCCTCAAACAAAAACCTAAGGTAAGTAAAGATGTTATCCCAGTTTTACAGATGTGGGTCTGGAGGCTCGGGGAGGTGTGGTCTTATGTAGCAAAAACCTAACCGATGGCAGATCTGGGGTATGAACTCAGGTGCCCATTTACTGTCTAGAAATTTATTTTCTGGAGAAGAAACAATGAGAAGCAGATGCAGGAGAAAGAGTGTTTTTTAAAGAAAATAACTATTTGTATAAATTCCAAAACCATCTCACAATTCCAAAAACTTTCCAAGTACAAAGAACATTACTTCCCCTGAACCACCGGAGAGTAAACTAACACGATCCCCCAAAGCCCCTTTTCCTACTCCTCCACGGCAGAAGAACCGAAGTCAGAAAGTCGACACTGGGACCTCTCATGCCCAGCTAATCTCCAGGCTGTACCCAAGCTGTGTACACTGTCCCAGTAATTTATAACAAAAACATCCACTTCAGAGCCCGGCACTGCATTGTGCTGTCATGTTTCCTTAGTCTCCTGTCACCTGGGACTGTTCGACTGTAATATAATGTACAATGAAGAGAAACCACGCCTTTAGAGGTCTCTGGCTCCCCAAGTTTGAGTGGAGAAATGGATGGCAAGAGGGCCCTGCAGTCCTGGACATCAGGCCATGACAGTTACAGGGGACCTTTTAGGGCACCTCTCGTGCCCCAGAGCAGACGATGCACGAGAATGGGCTCAGGCCAAGGGCTCCGCCTGACACACTCTGCTCTGCACTATCTGGTTCTGTGAGAAGTTACACCTCTGACAAAGACCATCGTGTGGGGACTGGAATATACAGGCAGAACTGCTTCTGGAAAATGAATCTCATCCACTGTTTATCAATCTTTGTCTTTTGTGTATTCCTAATGAAAGAAAATTAAGTCTCCTGAAATCTGCTTCTTCCCTCTTTGAAAGCAGCAACAAGAAAGCAGCCTTTCACTTTAATAGAGAGACTTGAACTTGAGTCTAACTCAGTAAACTGCTCAGATTGTACCCTCTCCTGTCCCCAGTACACATGGACGAGGCCGAACACAATCCTAAGTGCTGGTTATTTATTTCAAAAATTCACTTTGTGTTTAGATGATAAACAGGAACTAAGAGCTAGTTATCATTTTTAAACTGTAAAAAACAAAATTTCCTATGCGCAGGTTTTTAAAATACAGAGGAATGTTGTAAAATAATATCTAAAAAAATACAGCTGTGGATGTTACTCTTTCTTCCAGTAGGTCTGATTTACCAGTACTTGTTTCTGTGCCTAAATTTTGTGCTGGTGATATCACCTCGATTCGAGCACCCAGAGCGTGAGTCTGGCTTCAGATGCGAGCTGTCCAGAAGGCCTCGCCACGCAGACGCCCGCAGGACCATGTGCAGCCCCACGCTTATGGCCCGTGTAGCTCATGGGTCCTTTCCTCACCCAGAGATCGACTTTTCACCTCTGAGAAGTCATCTGCTTTGATGCCGAAGCCAAGCCAAAGGACCGCACATCAGAGGTGTCTTCCATCGCGGGCTTTAGGTCTTGAGAGGAAGCACAGCTCCACACGGTGTCTAAGGGATGATAATGTCACGGGGGCTCTCATCTAGGAGAAAATGGGATGCTTCGATGCATCCTCAACTGTCACTGCAGCCAGTGGGATGTAATGGCCCCTAAGATTTCAAGATGGAATCAGTTCCGGGAACACAGCCACACTGCTAGCCCACGCTCAGCCAGAGAATATGCTGCTCCTCTCAGGGTCTTGGTGTCCAGAGAAGGCAAATTCACATGATCTTATGGCTCTCTTTGATTCACCGACAAAAAAATTTCTTTCCAACAAATAAAGTTAAGGCAGATGGAGGAAAAAACCCTATATTTATATTATACTTGGCAACTTAAAACACCTTTCCATAAATTATTTACTAGGAAATTTTCAGAAGAGTCATAAAGTAGCTAAGAATCATCACTGAGTGGCCTTTAACAGTTTACTGCAAGAATCAGAAGGAGCAATTGCATGGTTGCCCTGTGCACATTTGGTTTGGGACAGCCTGGTGCCTCCCCTTCCCAGCTCTGGAGGAGAGGGGCTTGCAGGGAGCCCACTGCCTGCAGGCTAGGGTCTGCGGAGGGCTTGCTGCTCCTGTGTGGCAGGAGGCAGAGTGGGGATCCTTCAACAACTCTTCTGCTGTAAGTTGGTGAGCGCTGTCTGGAGAACTTTATTTTTGATCTAATGTAGGTAGGTCACAAAGTCACACTGATGGTCTCAGCCAAGACCTGTGCAGTGTTAGTGTGGGATGATTTTGACCTTTCATCCTTAAAGGAAACCCAGGTCCACCATCAATATCCATTGCTCATCACTTCCTTCTACTGGGATACGAGTGTGTCCTCATCATAATGTCACACGCCTCACATTCGCTCACCTCCTTTCCATTTTTTCTAGTATTTCGTCATTTCCTCCAGGGAGCCTATTCTACAATGTAACTCAATTAAAATCGCTTGCATTTTCTTTTTTTCTGCAAGGATCCTGCCGACCAAAACACACCACATGGTGTCACTCGGCATCTTGTGCAGAGAGGTCTTCATTCAGATCACAAATGCAAATTACTCACCAATTGTTCATTTCAGCCTGTACCATGAGGAGCTGGTAGTTTTTAAGCCAAGAGGTTTTAAATTTTTTTTCTTTTCTAATATCAATCATCAAAATTAAATAGTTCCCTACTAAACAGAGTACACCTACTGACACAGATACTGGCTGCAGGTGCTTTTTTCCTTCGTCAGCATTTCTATTTTAGAAGGTTATCCTTTACCCAGGTAGCAATCATGTCAGCCAGGTCTTGGCTAAAACGAAAGATAAAGGCATGAGGTATATTTTTCTCACAGAGTCGAATATCTCCTTCTGGAAAATCTTTCTTTATGTCTTCATAGTACTTTGTTGGACACCAAGGGTCTGTAGTTCCATAATAAAATGTAATCTGAAAGACGAGACAAAATGTTCCATTAGGAAACACTTTCTCCTCCAAACACAGATATGACACTGGCAGCCATAGTGTTTTGAAGGCGGCACCCGTACCTGGCCCCATCTGCCTGTCTGAGGGCTCCCTCGTGTGTGGCAGCAAGATCACATCACGGAGCTGCGTTAATAGGATCGGATGGAAACGAACCCATGTAGGGAGGCCCTTGTGTAGCAGATCTCCAGCAAAGTCATGTGTGCCAGGGTTGCGAGGACAGGTGAGAATGAGGAAGAGTTAACAAGGCACAGGAATGGTGACCATGCAATAAATTTAATAGTTTTCATACAGCCACATGATAGCATATAAATAAATACTAAGATAAATCGGATAGACTCAGGTTTTTCAATGTAGTTGATGAAATGTGATCAGTATTCCAAGAGTTAATGACATTTCTAAGAAAATATTTCATACAACAGGAGAGTATGCTGATTCAGTGGGAGGTACAGTCATCACACATCAGGTGACAACAGGAAGGCTGAACCGAGACAGAGTGTTCTTCAGCACATTATTAAGACCTTTATCTTCCAACACCTTATCTGATACATACATAGAAATATTGTATATATATGATATATGGCTATATATTTGATATGTATCATATACATATAGTTCTAGGCTGCTGTGCTTCACTGAAAAATTTCTATGCTGTAGTTCTGTATTTTTTTTTTTTTATATGCGGGTACTGGGAGTCGAACTCAGGACCTCGTGCTTGCCAGGCAGGCGCTTATGCCGCTGAGCTATATCACCGGCCCTCTGTATTTTTTTAAAAAAGGCAACAAAAGTGAAAGCTTATATTCAGAAGGGTAGACAGTGGTAATTCTTACAAAAATAAGGACTAAATTTTAAGGACTCCATGACATCTGTTATCACTGAAAAAGAGTTAGGACTTGCTTCAGCCCCAGGCTGGTCAGAAGCAAGACACTTGCAGTGTCCACGAGATGCTAAGTTTGTCTTCTCACGCAAACACTTAATCACGTACTCTTTAGTCTGTTCAGGAGCATTTCTCCTGTATTAGGAACCTGGAAAACAGACGGTAAGACTGTCTTGGGGCAGAACAGATGGGATCCACTACTCAAAGCCACCCAAAGCCAGATGAGGGGAGGCAGTGGGCAGGAACGATGCCTCAGAGAGAACTGAGACCTGAGTGGAGTCTTCGAGCTGGGGGAGGACACTGCGGGGAGCAGGCCAAGCAAAGTCACCCGCACGAAATAGCGTGGCAAGGCTGTGGGAGCTGGAGCTGATGAAATGGCTGGAATGTCAGGTGGTGAGAGCAGACTGCACGGCAGAAGGAGATCGGTCGTGGCAGCCTTCCATGCCTCTGAGGAGGGGGCATTGTCCACGGAGCTGAGGGAGGACATCACACAATGAAGTGATGCGATTGGGTCTTTGTGTTAGGAAAATTGTTCTGTCTGCTAAGACAGCCTGGAGGGGATCAGGTGGTAGGGGAAAATGTTTTGGGAAATGGGTGTTAATTGCTCTCTGGATAGTTTTACTACATCAATAATTAAATCCATGATCTGTAAATGGGACAGGTGACAATGCTTTTACAAAAACACTGGTCTTTACTATAACAACATTACAACTTAACCAGTATTTAGAGAGACAGTTAAAATTATTTTTTCTTTTTTTAGAGACAGGGTCTCACTATGTTCAAGGCTGGCCTCAAACTCAAGATTCTCCTGCTTCAGCTGCCCAGAGTGCTGGGATTATAGGTGTGTGCCACCATGTCAAACTTAAACCTTTAAAGAGAAAAACAATGTAGAATGCCAGAGAGTACATCATTAACAACCAAACCTTGAGTGGCTGATTTCATTCTGACTAATCACTTTGTAGAGGTTTTTCTGGGTCTGTTTTGAATGTTGCAGAGAACCTGTGGCTTACAGATATATCATTTATTTTATTCTTCCCAATCTTTTGTTCATTCCAACCATTTCTGGGTATTCCAAAGCCCCTAAGACCAAAATTTACTTTGCCCTGGGTCTTAGAAGGGCATGAATTTGCTTTGCTTCTTGAAGACTAGAAGAGCCCAGCAGTTGCTGGTTCTTTTTCCTAGTCTCAGCTCTTTCGATAGCTCTAAAATAGCCTGTTATGCAGCTTTGGAGCTGTGACCTCACCACCAGGGTTGGCCACTTCAGCCAGTAATGGAAACATGTATTTCCCAGGGCCAGTCAACAACTACCCTGCTATAGCTTCCCCTTAAAAACCTGCTCTAAGTACAAGCCACCTGCAAGTATTAATATTAATTACTAGCAATAGGGTTAATAACTTTAGGCTCTCCATGAACCACTTCCTACACTTAACCACCAGGAAATCTGTTAAACTACATTCAGGAAATATCATGTGTAGCAGTCACTATGCACAGTTGTTCAGCGTTTCCCCAGAGCATGAAACACGGCTGAGAAATCGAGAAATCTAGGCTTAGGAGTTGTGCCCATCAGGTCTGCTCCTCTGCTCCCGTGCTCTTGCCTAAAGATACCTGGCCGCCGCCAAAGCCACACTGGGACCCCCACCAGTGCATGCTATAGTGTAAGTCTCAGGAAAACTGTAATATGGAACATCAGCCAGAGGAAAGTGAGGCAGAAGGGACCTCGCCCCACAGTCTCCTTGACACGAACGTCATTGTTCACGCTTGCTGCTCCTTTCTGTCTGACATTTTAAGAACTATTTCTATGAAGAACCTAACATTTCCTTTTCACTGAGGCAATTATAACTTGAAATGTCTCCAATCAGAAGCCAGCTTGATGAGTCTTCAGCATCAGAAAAGTCACCTCCTCCTCATGCATGAAGATTCAGACAGGCAGCTGAACGGGGTGAACCACGTAGGGCTCCTGTGCCCACCTCCATGTGAAGAGACAAATCATGTCCAAGTAATCATGGGCACACAGTGGCCATGGATGTACTAGGAACCTTGACAAAAAGCAGTGCTAGTGTTCGAGACGTCATTAACAGTGAGGGTGCTACATCTCTCTTATGCTCATCTGAGTTTCTCAGTTCTGTATGACTGATAATTTAGAGTAAGTCTTTGAAATATTTTGTTTTGCTTTGTTTTTTTTATTTTTATTTTTTATTTTTTTGGTGGGTACCGGGGGTCGACCTCAGGACCTCGCGCGCCAGCAGGCACCCGTGCCGCTAAGCGATATCACCGGCACTTTTTTCGTATGAGGGTTCCGGGAGTCAAAATCAGGCCCTCGCACTTGCCAGGCAGGCGCTTAAGCCGCTGAGCCATATCACCGGCCCGTCTTGCTTTGTTTTGAAAGTTCTTCAGGCTGTATTCACTGAAGACCTCTCCATGAAAATCTTGGCTTACAAGTGGTTATCTAATACGTTTACGAACACTGGCTTGAAATATTTCCTGTTCCTTATAGATTATAAATCACAGGTAATAGATCTGACTAGAGGACTCTGCACCTGTAACCCTAAACAGGAAAATGAAAAAGTATGGTGTGTGTGGAGGCAGTGATGAGGAACAGGAGGAGGACAGGTGAAGTAAAGAGAGAGAATTAAGTGGAATCAAAACGCAGTGATTGAGAGTATACTGTTACTATATGGCGTGTAAACACGAATTGCAGCGTGTCATCATGAACTGACAGAAACCGGGGATGGGGTGCAGGGCTCCAGGCAATACACTGTTCACATATTACCTCAGTGCATTCTGGCAACGATACTCTGAGGATGGCATTTTATTCCTATTTTACAGAACAGAAGACTGCGGCTTAGTGAAACTGACTTGCTAAGTCCAAGTCATGAGTGAGCTGGAAAGCTGGTTTATGAATCCAGACAGCATTCCTGATAGATACTTTCTGCTATACTATTTACAACTCACAGTGAACGGACCCTCGTTATGAAAACCGCAGATCTGGAGACCAGGAAGTCTGAAACTAGACATGAGAACTAACAGTGTGTGATTCTTTTTTTTTTGTTGTTTTTTTTGTTTTTGTACCAGGAATCCAACTCAGGACCTCGTGCTTGCCAGGCAGGCGCTTGTGCCGCGGAGCCATATCCCCAGCCCAGGGTGTGATTCTTGTCAACTTGAGCAAACCCAAGTACCTTAATCTAAAGCCTTCTTTGCAGTCTGTGCAGTTCTATGTCGGGACGGGGCATCATGAGGGCAGCAACTGCTGGGAAAATTCTGGAACTGTTAACTAAGAATCTCAGGATGTTAGTAGGATGTCTACATTCAAAGGTTTAGGAAAAAAAAATATTTTTGCGTTTTTTTTTTTTTTTTTCTTTTTGAGACAAGGTCTCCCTATGCAGTTAAGGCTGGCCTCAAACTTACTTTGTAGCCCAGGCTGGCCTCAAACTCGCAATGATCCTCCTGCCTCAGCCTCCCGAGTGCTAGGATTACAGGGGTACACCACCACGCCTGGCCTGGTGTGTCATTAATAAAGAATTTATTACTAATAGAACAAACAAAAAAACCATAGTAATGATCTGACTAATAACTAATAAAGACTATTTCAAATGACATATCATTTAAAAGTATTACTAACAATGAAAAATCCACACACACAAATTATAATTACTTCTCTCTATTCAATAGGCCAGTAGGACCACAGCAGTACAGAAATGGGAAGTCTAGTAAAATGGAGTTTCACTGTTTTAGGTATGTGTATGTGCATGCATATACATATGTATATACTTATATTTATACATAAATATATATATATATATATATTTTTTTTTTTTTCTTTTGTTAACCTTATGCATGAGAAGTTTCTTAGACTGCAATTCACCATATAGC
This sequence comes from Erethizon dorsatum, assembly GCA_028451465.1. Taxonomy (NCBI): domain Eukaryota; kingdom Metazoa; phylum Chordata; class Mammalia; order Rodentia; family Erethizontidae; genus Erethizon; species Erethizon dorsatum. The sequence continues at coordinate 74,085,345 of CM051824.1, read as the reverse complement.
CAACTTTGGCATAACATGAACTTCATTCCTTCAGGCTGTCTCTGGGCAGCCTGCTCATGATCTAGTGTGGACCTGACTGGAGCTGTAAATGGCATTTCTGGAGGGCAGCATGCGCAAAGTGAAAGGGCTTCTCCTAATGTCTTTATATTACAGTCTGGTAAATAATTTTATTTTCGTTGTGGTGGAGTGATTTGTGAAGCCTCTGGCTCATTATGCAGGACAGCAACGGAGCCTGCTGCAGGGGCACAGCGTTAAGCCTGGGCCCTGATCACGCCCACCAGCCCGGAACCCTGGCTCTGCCATTCACGGTGCTGTGAACCCGGACCAGCTGCTTAGCCTCCATGAGGCTGTTGATTCTCCTACAAAGTGAGGGTGGAATGGCCGCCCTCTGGGCTAGTGGTGAGATGAGAAACAAAGCACAGCGAGCGCTCCTCACACAGGAGGCACCTTTGGAGGGTGGCTGCATGACAGACAAGGACAGAGGGGCCTCCAGACACAACCCAGTGGGAGTGATGCCCAGGTCAGAAGGAAAAGAAGCCCCATGGCCTTCAATTAGCCTTTGAGAAATATATTTTCTTCTGATAAACTGCTTTTGTACTAGGATTTGGTAAAACCTAAAGCAAAAGTGCTTTATTAAATATGTATCATTCATTATCCAAAAAAATATATTTCTCAGAAACTGTTGTGGAGAAAGAGACTAATGGTAGGTAGATGACCAACCTAGTAAAGAGTGAGGCACATCCCCTATCCTCAAGTCATCACTAACACGCATCTCAAAGTGGACTGCCCAAATCCACCTTTAAAATACAACCTACCCTCCTAAGTGAGCTCTGGTGCCAAGCCCTGACACCACTCTGGTATTCATGGTCAAACACTGTACTGCCCAGAGTGAAGGAAGGCACCTACATCTGGGACTGTTACTCCTTCTCACCCTGGTGTGCTTGCAGCTGTGGCTGCTGAGATAACTGCTCACGTGGGCTGTGCGGCCTCCCTTTGGTTGGCATTTCACAAACAGCTGAGCTCCCGGATTGGTGGGATACATGCTTCTTCAGAAAGGGTGTCTTGGGCTATTGTGCAGTGAGGCAAGGTAAACAGCAGGCAGGCGCTGGCAAGAGTAGCAAAGAGCATGATGCACATGCTCTGGGAGGAGCACTGTCTCCTCTGCCTGACCTTGAGAGGTCAAGGAAAAGGATGTCATTCCTACCTTCTCCACTTTTTGCTCCCTTCTCTGGAGTAACTCCAACCAGACAAGGTGTTTTTTTTTTTTTTCTGTCTGTTTATGAAAGAAGCAAAAGGTCTGATACAAAACAGCCTGTTGCTTACCAAGGGATCAGCCAGTACCTCACACGTAGGCCTCTGTGCTGGTCAGCTTTCCATCACTGTAACAAATGCCTGTGCCAGTCAACCTTTACAGAGGCAAGGTTCAGAGGCTCACAGTTTCAGAGGTTTCAGTCCATGGCTTATTGGCCTTGCTGCTTTGGGCCTGTGGTTAGGCAGCACATATGGCAGGGAGTGTGTGGTAGAGGAAGCTGCTCACCTCATAGTGTACAGAAAGTAAAAGGAGAGACAGGAAGGGCTAGGACTACCATTTCCCTTTTGAGGGAAATGACAGGCCCCATCTCCTAAAGATCCCACTCCTAACAGCCCCAAGCTGGGGACCATGTCTTTCACACATGGGTCTTTGAGAGACATTCTTGAGCCAAGCTAAGGCACTCTCCCATCTCCCAGCTAGGATTCCCAGCCTGCCTTCATCTCCCTGTTTTCATCTCCTTCCAGCTGTATGAGGCTTAGGATACAAACTCCTTGGTCTTCCAGTGCATCTCCATCTTGAGGACAATCCAGAACAGGCTGGATGATAGCACCAGTCTTCCGCTTCTCGCCTCCTGCTGGAGTCCAACACAGTTAGGCCCTGACTCTGCAGTGTTAAAGGTGATCTGTTCTGTAACATGAACATCTCCTTTCAGTTACTCAAAAATCCTACCCCTCTGGGGACACAAGTAGCTACAAAGCTTTATAATTTCACTATGGTTTTTCTGAGCAAACTAAGCAACCTAAAGAAAGGTGATATTTAGGAAATTTAATTTTCAATTTATTTTGTTTCTTTTCTTGCCTTTATCTCTATCTGGCTCAATTACCATTCTTGAGAAAATGAGAATTAAACTCTCCAAAGAAAATGGAGGAGAAAACATAATACTTCCTGCCCACGGGACCCCCTGCTTCCCTCTGCAGGCATCTGGGGAGCAGCAGGAACAGAGGTGCCAAAGGAGCATGAGTTGATCCCACTGGGGCCCTGCCTGGCCCACACGCTCTAGTGCTGAACAACTATGCACACACAGTCCCACAGAGTGGGGCTTTCTCCTTCCGGCATGCTGGTGCATACAGGGCTAGAACCCTCAATCCCACAGGAGAGTCACAGAGCCATCCAGTGATTAATTTCCTCTTTCTTACATGGGACTGCACTGCGAAGCTGACCCACGGTAGCTACTTTTCTCTGGTGAGGAAGTATGAGGCATTGAGAACCAATTTATCTGTTTTATTTCTGTTCCTCCCTGATTATATGCCTCAAGAAAGTGTCAGATATGCTGAAATACTTGTACTTAACTGTGAAATGGCCAAGCCCAACTCATCAGAATTGTCTGCATCAGGTACTAGGCCCGTGTTCTGGTAAAAGTTAAGTCCTGTTGTGTTTTTGCTCATCTCAGTTCTGTAAGACAGCTCCCTTGTGCATCTTATAGGGACTGGGCATTCCAGGTCTCTCAGATACAGTATCACTAACATCATTCATTACATGGTGGAAATATCTGAGAAGAGAGTGTGTATGAGGTGGAAGAGTTAGGTAAACTGTCCTTTTCACTCAAAGACATATTTAGGCTCTAATTAGCTTTATGACAGCAATAATGAACATTCAATGTCTGACACTTATATGCAATCTGAGTCTGAGTTACAGGATTATACTTTTGGAATGACTATATGGGAAAAAAGAAACTAGTATTAAACAAATTTTATTGATGGTAAAGGAGGCACAGTGAGGTCTAGTAACTTAAGGTCGCACAATTAAGCAAGTGGCAGAGCTGGACTTGAAACCCAGGCTGCGACACTGAGGATTCTGCTCTCCAACACACTCACTTCCTTTTAATCAGACTCCACCGAAGAACTCAAGGATGTGTTAACATAATTGCCACAAATGAAACTCTCAAGGTCAAAATGGTCAAGGTAAGGACAAACCTACCTGTTTCCAGGATGACTATGATACTCTAGCTAGGCTTCAGGTTAAACAGGCAGAACTAACACAATCCATTTCAGACTGAGGCTTGGCGGAAAGGCAGTTCTGGTTAGCTGGCCCACGCAGCACTTCCTACGCTCCAGCAAGCAGGACGTGGGACGTGTACATGTCAGAAGGATTTGCGTGCCCATTCTGCAAAGGGCAGATTAAGAGTTGTCCCCAAAGGCAGCAAGCACCTCTGGCTAAGGCAGGACAAGGAGGACGGGGAGAAAGCCATGGCAGAGGGCCCCTGTTCATGAGGACACTTTGCCTCTTCTCAAACCACACTGTAGCCCTGGCCTGGCCCTGGCATATGTGGCGTCACCTTGCAGGCAGCCCTTCCACTGTGGCCCACCTTCCTCTGAAAGCTGCACCTCACTCGCTCTCTTTGTGGACAGTTTCAGTCTCCTATGGGCTGACAGTGATGCCTGGCTTCAGCCTGGAAGTAGCACACACCAGCTGTTTCCATTAACTCTGAGCCAAAGATGGTCACCGCAGTTTAGAATTCCCCTCCTGAGTTTTACATTAAAATTTCAAGTTCATAACCAAACACTAATTCATTTTTCTATGATGAGCACAGGAGTTTTGGCCTGCTCCGTCTCCGACCTGGGCCAGTTCATCCCTCCTTAGGCAACCTGGTGGTCCCCCACTGCCAGGAGGTCACCATATTGATGCCGAACATAGTGTGGACACCCGATCGGCATAGCGCACTGCAGCCCAGAACTCCTGGACTCAAGTGATCCTGCCACCTCAGCCTCCCGAGCAGCTGGGACTACAGTGGTGCGTGCCACCACGCCCGGCTCATTTTTCTGTGAGTGAGACATGTATCCCCTTATAGTTTCGAACAATGGCAGGACAAGGCATGCTGACCTCCCGGTTGCCTCAGACCCACAGGCTGCCTTGTAAGCACAGCAGCCCCAGAGGCTCCCACATATATTGGGATTGGAGTGGTGAAAATGTACAGCTGATCTCTTCCCTTGCTTAGTTCTATCCTGGTTCTCATCTACACCCATTCCCCTCCATTCTCATCGTTTCACCGGCTCTTCTTTTCCTCACAAACCTTTACGTTGGATTCTCCAAGGATCAAGCTTCTGACCTCTCTCCATGCTCACGGCTTCATCTGCCTCCATGTCACATTCAAATCCAAACTAAGCCCAGACGTCTTTTTTAAGCTTCACTCCATCCACCCAGCTATTGTCCAAACACAGATCCACTTAGACATCCCCCAGGTACCGTGGGGAAATGAACTACTTTCTCTACACCTCCCACAACTTAGCAATGCTTCTCTTCCTGTCTTTCCTTATCACCAAATCCAAATATAGAGAAACAACCTTAGATTCCTCTGTCTCCATTTTCTCATATCCTGTTTGTACAAAGGCCTTTGATTCTACCTCCTAAATCATTCCATCTCCAATCCCACTCCTTTCATTCTTATAAAGGTCTTGTAAATGGTCTTCACACCTAAAATTTCATTATTTCCCAATATTCTACCACACATTTTCCCCAAGAAAATTCCTCTCCTTTGTTAATTTCCCCATATTCTCAGTGCTAACTAATGTGAATGGGTACCTCTGAACTGGCTGTGCTTAAGTGGTGGTGTTCTGATTAGTTAGCAGCTATGTCATGTGGCGATCAAACACTGAGTATCACCCTGCTTGTTAGCCCTTTGCTTAGAACCCTCCAGTGGCCCTTGAACAACTTAATTTCATAGTGCAGTTTATCACGGCTTGCTTTCAGGCCAGTGGCCAAGCTGCCATACCATGCTACCTAACCCTGGGGTTCACATGCCTGTGCAGGTCCACGGTTGGGGGTGAGGGCTATGTAAACTTGGGGGAAAATTACATCTTTATTTTTGTTTTTGTTTTTTGGGTTTTCTTGAGATAGGCTCTCACTAAGTAGTGCAGGGTGGCTTTGAACTCGCTTATGTAGCCCAGGCTGGTCTCGAACTCACAGCAGTCCTCCTGCCTCAGCCTCCCAAGTGCTGGGATCACAGGCATTGCCACCACGCTTGGCAGTTTTTGTTAATCTTTAACTATAGCTTAATATTTCCTTTAGTTACAATACAGGCAACAACAAGCCATATAATTAGCAATGGTCATATTTTATCATCTATGAAATTATGGATATTTTTGAATCATAGTAAACTTGTTATGAATAAGTAAAATTTAATTATACTCATCACTACAAATTTACAATATTTCTGACTGTTGCTCTTATTTAATGTGTTAATAAGGATGTACATATTACTGTATCATGAATTAGTTTTAAAAATGTTTAGATAATTATATTTCAACATAATTGACTTCTTTTGTAATCTCATGTATTTATTTTATGCACTTAACATTTTTCTGAGAAGGGATTTATATACTTTACAAGAGACCCAAAGATCCAAACACAAAAGGTTTGGAATCTACACTCGGAAGGCTTCTCCATCAGTCTCCCCACCCATCTCTCTACTGTACGTTTATCGACTGTCAGGTAGTGTGTGTGAAACTACCTGGTCTTTGGGAAGCCTGAGATGAGAATAACACAGTTCCTTACCTCACAGTGCAGGAGAGGGGAAGGCTGATCATTTAACATTGTGTGACAGATGCAATACTGTAACTCTACATAGGCAACTATGACAGTCAAGAGGAGGGCCATCTTCTAAAACCAGGGCTGGGGAAGGCCTCTTGGAGATGGGAGCCAAGTTTAAAGGGTAAGTACAGCTGAAGTCAGGTGAAGAAATGCGATAACCTATGATGCCGTAAACCACGGTACACCCTTTTGGAAACAATGTGAGTCTCACGTTTCCTCCAAAAAAGAGAAGTAACCACCCCGTACTGAAGCACTGCAAAGAAACACGACTGTCTGATACAGGGTACAAAGACTCTGGGCCTCGGAAAGAAGAAAATCAGCTTAGACTTTTCAGAATTAAAAAGGATAATTTTCCTCAACAATATTAAAAAAATTTCTTTTCATGTGAACAGTGGAAATTCACTGGTAGAAAATTTGAATTTAGAACCAAATCCTGCTGATTATGGTAAGACAGTTTTCTAGGGGAAGAGAAAGAATGACAAAGCCTTTTGCATGATACAGTAGAGAGACTATTTTTAGATTAACTCTCCTGTGGGTTCCTGGCTAGATGACACATACATTTTTCAGAACTGTTTTACATTGAATAATTGAGATAGGTGGAATGACATTTGTAAGAATGTATGGTTCCAAAATTCTCCACTCTGGATAGCCCTGGATAGGTATGAAGTTTCTGAATGGTTTGTTAGGGTGAAAATGGGATAGAGTAGCCGTGACCAGAATATCTAAAATAGGAACATTTTTTTTTTTTTTATTTTAAAGAGAAGAAAAAACAAAACAAATCAAAAGAAGAACAAATTTTCGAAACAACATAATAGGAGGGTAACAATGGTTAATACATTACGTATTACTATCTTTAAGTTAGTTATTCAGGATACCACACATTAACATTCAATTGTCCAAACATTATTGGCACAAACCTTACTCTTCAATGAACTAAGTAAAATTGGTAGTGTATCTATCTTAACCATCTTATATATATATACAATTTTTTTCCCTTTCCCTTCTTTCTTTTCCCTATTCCAGTCTCTCTTTCCTTTTGACCAGTTTCTTTTTGATTCACCATGTCTATTGTACATTTTGGATCTTATTTACTCTTTCAGTTTCTCATACTAGAGAGACAATACGATGCTTACACATGTGCTTCTGGTTTATTTCACTTATGAGTATTTTCTCGAGTTGCATCCATTTACCTATAAAAGTCTCCAGTTTATCCTTCTTTATGGCTGAATAGTACTCCATTGTATAAAAATACCACATCTTTCTTATCCATTCCTCAGTTGATGGGCATTTGGGTTGTTTCCAAGATCTGGCTATTACAAATTGTGCTGCTATAAACATGGGTGCACATATATCGCTGTGGTACGATGTTTTTAATTCTTCTGGGAAGATGCCCAGAAGGGGAATAGCTGGGTCAAATGGGACCTCCAACCCTAGCTTTTTGAGGAATCTCCACACTGACTTCCACAGTGGCTGTACCAGTCGACACTCCCACCAACAGTGGAGAAGGGTTCCTTTTTCCCCACAGCCCCTCCAGCATTTGTTATTAGTTGATTTCTTTATAGTAGCCATTCTTTCTGGGGTGAGATGGTATCTCAGTGTTGTTTTAATTTGCATCTCTCGAATGACTAGTGATGTTGCACATTTTTTTGTATATTTATTTGCCATTAGTATTTCTTCATCTGAGAAATGTGTATTCATCTCAGATGCCCATTTTTGGAGTGGGTCTTTAAATTTGGGAGGTCTGATTTTTTTGAGTTCTTTATATGTTCTCGATAGTAATCCTTTGTCTGAGGAACAGCTGGCAAACATTTTTTCCCACATTGTGGGTTGTCTCTTCACTCTGTTGGTGGTTTCTCTTGCTGTGCAAAAGCTTTTTAATAAGATGAGATCCCAGTTATTGATTCTTTGGGATAGTTCCCGTGCGGTTGAGTTTTTATTCATAAAGTCTTTGCCTACACCAATGTCTCCAAGGGTTTTACCTATCCTACCTTCCAGCAGATTTAATGTTTCTGTTTTAATATTTAGATCTCTGATCCATTTTGAATTTAGTTTAGTGCATGGTGAAAGATATGGGTCTAGTTTTAATCTTCGGCATGTGTAGAGCCAGTTTTTCCAGCACCATTTATTAAAGAGGCTATCTTTCTTCCAGCGAATGTGTTTGGCACCTTTGTCAAAGATAAGGTGGCTTAGTATGTCTGGGGTTGTTTCAGCATCTTCTAATCTGTTCCATTGATCTTCAGGTCTGTTTTTTTGCCAGTACCACACTGTTTTTATCACAGTAGCTTTATAGTATAATTTCAAGTCGGGGATTGTGATGCCCCCTGCCTTGCCTTTGTTGCCCAGAATTGTCTTTGCTATTCTAGGTCTCTTCTGATTCCAAGTGAATTTTAGGATTGTTTTCTCTAATTCTGTGAGATATGCTGTTGGAATTTTGATTGGAATTGCATTAAATCTGTATAACAATTTTGGAAGTATGGCCATTTTCACTATATTGGTTCTTCCTATCCAGGAGCAAGGGATATCTTTCCATTTTCTGATATCCTCTTCAATCTCCTTTTTCAGAGTACTGTAGTTTTCAGTGTATAGGTCTTTTACATCCTTTGTGAGGTTGATTCCTAGGTATTTCATTTTTTTGGATGTTATTGTGAAAGGTATTGTTTCCCTAATTTCTCTTTCAGTAAGTTTGTTATTTGTGTACAGGAAGGCTATTGACTTTTGAGTATTGACTTTGTATCCAGCTACACTACTGAATTTGCTTATTAAATCTAGCAGTTTTTTAGTGGAGTTTTTGGGGTCTTCTGTGTAGAGTATCATGTCATCTGCAAATAATGATAATTTAACTTCTTCCTTTCCAATCATTATTCCTTTTATTTCTTTCTCTTGTCTAATTGCTCTGGCTAAAGTTTCCAGAACTATGTTGAATAAGAGTGGGGACAGTGGACATCCTTGTCTTGTTCCTGAATTTAGAGGGAAGGCTTTCAGTTTTTGGCCATTTAGTATAATATTGGCTGTTGGTTTGTCATAGATAGCTTTTACCAGATTGAGATAAAGACCCTCTATTCCAATTTTCTGTAGGGTTTTTATCATGAAAAGGTGCTGGACTTTGTCAAAAGCTTTTTCTGCATCTTAAAATAGGAACATTTTTAATCTCAGGAATTGGTTTTCAAATTTGAATAATTATCAGGGGTTTTGAAGGCAGCAGGCAATGCCCACACTCTTCGTAGAACTATGTTCCTTGTTAACTTTCCTTATTTTCTTAAGCTGACTGGGACATATTATGTTGATTCAACTTTTATCAATATTAAGTTACAGCATGTTTCCTCTTTTTATTCTAGAAACAAAAAGTTGCAATAAACTTCCTGTCTCTCTGTAGCTAGTTTCACTCAGGAACTGGAACTGTATTATTTGAGTGGAGAGTTCCAATTTAGTGGGTAGAAAGTATAATCAATGCACTGCATTAAACCCAACCATTAAACCCAACAGTGTACCATTAAACCCAACAGTGCCTTGTTTCTCCAAATTCTACAAGTACATTTGAAGCTCTCAGAAACAAAACTACTTCCAGAACTGGAAAAGTTTATTCCTGTGACTGTGTGTTAATATTAACCTTGAAATGCCTGCCATCTACCATGATACCCTGTATTTTGCCCATAAAAGTTTCAGTAAACTTACAGCCCTGACACAGTTACTATGAACAGACCTCTATCTGGGAATGATTACACTTGCATATGGATTTAACTTAGCATAGGAGTAAGTTAGCACCTTTCTTTGACCTCTTGCTGAGTACAACATACAAACAAAATCCAGAACTGATGAGTATTTTACAGCAGCTGGCTTCCACAGGTGGTGAGCGGGGCTCTCACCACACGATGGGTCTAGTCATTCAGCAAGTGTGAATTTTGGAAGTGAGCATCTGCCAGTCTTATTAACTGGGAGTTGAACTGTTTTTTATGAACTTCCAACCCGGAGAACTTAAATGCATTTTTGAAACAGACTTACATAATTTTACTGAAAAATAAAATACTATTGTCTTGCATCTTCACACCCCTCAAAGTCTGGAAGTAGTTGAGAGTCCTTGGGAGAGGGTTCTCTGGAAGGCCCAGCCTTCTCCGTTCAGTTAGGGAGGGATTCCTTCTGGTTCAAACCTCCTCTCTACAGACAACTGCTATTTAAGAAATATAATGACTACTGTGGCCAGGACACAAACACAGACTGGCCATTTTCCAAAGTCCTCTCTGGGGGAATATTTTCAATACTGTATTCTGAAAATATTTTTAAAGAAGTTATACATTTCTTGCTTTAAGGAACTGTTTAGGGAGGTCATAGGAATATGAATTAACCCTGCAGGTAAGTTTAAGTCCAGTGACTCAAAGTGGCGAAGAGATTCTAAACTCAGCAGGGAATCTAAGAGTTTTCATGTAGACTGTGGGTTCTTGGTGCCCTGTAAGAGAAGGCTGCTAGGCAGGGATCACTTTATTATACCTAGAAGATGTCATCATTGGGCACCAACTGCAAAGCTCCAGATTAATGCTGTCAAACAGAAGGATAAAGCAAGGCACAAAGCAATTTGAAAAATCTCCAGGAACAATGTTAAAAAAGTATAAAGGAATGAGTGAAATTATTTTAATAATACATTTTATTTAACTCATTACTGTACTGTGTATCTAAAATATTATCATTCTAACATGTCATCAATATAAGCATATTAATGAAATAGTTTCCTTTTCAGGTACTAAGTTTTTGAAATTCAATATATATTTTATACTTACGACACATCTCAACTCGGCCTATCCACAAGTAATCACATGTGATCACTATCAGATTAAACAGTACAGCTCTAGGTAGGAGTGTAGCTCAGTGGTACAGCACTTGTTTTGTATGTGGGAGGCCCTGGATTCCACTCGCAGCATCACAAAACAAAACAACACAGCAGCTCTATCCTATTCAGGATGGACAGCCACCCGAATTCTAGAATATTTAGATGTGGCTTTATAGATTCAGAGATTCATGCTTCCAAATGTGTCTGTGCAAGAGTCCAGTGTTTACAGGTGTAACTCATAAATGCTGAATATTTCAGAAAACTATTCTCTGTGTCAGAACAAAACAGCCTGCTCCAATTGACAGCAAATAAGATAGGACCATGAGTCATCAGGTCATATGTAATGTTAGTTATTTTTTACTGTTTTATTTATGTTTCAATATAACTCATTTATTCTATAAATATTATTGAGTCTTCTCAGTAAAATGCATTGTCAAAATGCTAAAGTACTGATTCTAAAAATAAATTCAATGAACAGCAAAATACATGTAACTATGTGATCAGCTTTGCTTACTCCATGCAACTTTCAAGGGTAACATAAATTTGAAGGATCAGACAATGAATCTATAAACCCATGAGATCTCACAGGCTTTAACCAATTTCTGCCCACCTGCTTATCTGCTTGCAGCCCTAAAGAGATTACCTTAGATAAATGTTCCTTTATAATTTCATCATCTCTCTTCAGCAGGTTCCTCATTTCTTGGGCCCCCAGGTAGGCAGTGTTAGCTACATTTAGAAAACAAAAAAGGCAAACATTTAGAGTACAGAACAGACACAAACATTAATTTTAGTCATTCACATACCTCCCTTTCCTCTGTGCCAGTGCTGTCTGATACAAGGTGCTGGTGAGGCCCACAGAGGCCTGGGAGCCATGTAAAGAGCAGTCTCCAGAACGAGGGCATGTCCTGAAAGGGCCTTCTCTCTACCTCACTTGGCTTCTCCACAGCACACCCACCCCATCAGACATTCTTCTGAGCTGGTTTTTTTCTTGGTAATCTCCCTTCCAGGACACATGGACCTTCTGCTCTGTCTTAGATTACAGGCAATTTACAACTTCCCTTTGTTGCCTTTTTGGGTTGTCCCCACTGCTTTCTAAGTCAAACTAATTAGTTCTTTTGTATGTATTCATTCAAAGATAAGATTATTGAGCATAATATCTCACAGAATTAGAGAAAACAATCCTAAAATTCATTTGGAATCAGAAGAGACCTAGAATAGCAAAGGCAATTCTGGGCAACAAAGGCAAGGCAGGGGGCATCACTATCCCCGACTTGAAATTATACTATAAAGCTACTGTGATAAAAACAGTGTGGTACTGGCAAAAAAACAGACCTGAAGATCAATGGAACAGATTAGAAGATGCTGAAACAACCCCAGACATACTAAGCCACCTTATCTTTGACAAAGGTGCCAAACACATTCGCTGGAAGAAAGATAGCCTCTTTAATAAATGGTGCTGGAAAAACTGGCTCTACACATGCCGAAGATTAAAACTAGATCCATATCTTTCACCATGCACTAAACTAAATTCAAAATGGATCAGAGATCTAAATATTAAAACAGAAACATTAAATCTGCTGGAAGGTAGGATAGGTAAAACCCTTGGAGACATTGGTGTAGGCAAAGACTTTATGAATAAAAACTCAACCGCACGGGAACTATCCCAAAGAATCAATAACTGGGATCTCATCTTATTAAAAAGCTTTTGCACAGCAAGAGAAACCACCAACAGAGTGAAGAGACAACCCACAATGTGGGAAAAAATGTTTGCCAGCTGTTCCTCAGACAAAGGACTACTATCGAGAACATATAAAGAACTCAAAAAAATCAGACCTCCCAAATTTAAAGACCCACTCCAAAAATGGGCATCTGAGATGAATACACATTTCTCAGATGAAGAAATACTAATGGCAAACAAATATACAAAAAAATGTGCAACATCACTAGTCATTCGAGAGATGCAAATTAAAACAACACTGAGATACCATCTCACCCCAGAAAGAATGGCTACTATTAAGAAATCAACTAATAACAAATGCTGGAGGGGCTGTGGGGAAAAAGGAACCCTTCTTCACTGTTGGTGGGAGTGTCGACTGGTACAGCCACTGTGGAAGTCAGTGTGGAGATTCCTCAGAAAACTAGGGTTGGAGGTCCCATTTGACCCAGCTATTCCCCTTCTGGGCATCTTCCCAGAAGAATTAAAAACATCGTACCACAGCGATATATGTGCACCCATGTTTATAGCAGCACAATTTGTAATAGCCAGATCTTGGAAACAACCCAAATGCCCATCAACTGAGGAATGGATAAGAAAGATGTGGTATTTTTATACAATGGAGTACTATTCAGCCATAAAGAAGGATAAACTGGAGACTTTTATAGGTAAATGGATGCAACTCGAGAAAATACTCATAAGTGAAATAAACCAGAAGCACATGTGTAAGCATCGTATTATCTCCCTAGTATGAGAAACTGAAAGAGTAAATAAGATCCAAAATGTACAATAGACATGGTGAATCAAAAAGAAACTGGTCAAAAGGAAAGAGAGACTGGAATAGGGAAAAGAAAGAAGGGAAAGGGAAAAAAATTGTATATATATATATATATATCAGATGGTTAAGATAGATACACTACCATTTTTACTTAGTTCATTGAAGAGTAAGGTTTGTGCCAATAATGTTTGGACAATTGAATGCTAATGTCTGGTGTCCTGAATAACTAACTTAAAGATAGTAATACGTAATGTATTAACCATTGTTACCCTCCTATTATGTTTGTTTGAAAATTTGTTCTTCTTTTGATTTGTTTTGTTTTTTCTTCTCTTTAAAATAAAAAAAAAAAAAAAAAAAAAAAAAAAAGATTATTGAGCACCTACTGCTATGCTAGACATTGCTCTAGGCAATGGAGAGGACAGAAAAACTACCTGTTATCACTGAACTTACGGTAAGAAACTGCTACAGAGAAAAATAAGCTAAGCAGATAGATTGTGCAGGAAAGTCGGGGGCCCATTTTGTGTACAGTGTACTGGAAGACTTCTCTGACAAAGGGAGGGGGTCAGACCACACAGACACCTGAGAGGCAGCAGGTCAGATGGAGAGAACAGGGCAGACACCTGCAGTCTGAAGACTCAGAAAAATCCATGTGGCTCTGGAGGATGAAGTGGGAAGGGAAAGTGGGTTGGTGGGGGAGGCTGCTCTGTGATTCCTTTTCTGTTGCTCCCACATGGTTTCCTGTGCTGTTTGGTGAACGTCTTGATGCCTTAAGGAAAACTATAGTAGAGCAAGATTTTCTGGAGTCTCTGTTTGAGAAAGACTTTAACTTTTATACATGACCAATATTTGGCTAGCCAGAGAACTGCAATTTGAAAATAATTTTCTCTAAGAACCTAGAAGACATTGTTCTCCTAACTTGAAATATAGTATCTGGTATTATTCAGGAGAAGCTCTGTGTCAATTCAGTCTCCCTCCTTTGTGGGCTCTTTGTGTGTATGTGTGTGTCAACTCTGGAAGCTTTAAAAACCTGTTTATTACTTTATTATTTTATGATGATGTGCCGTGATGGGGGTCTTTTTCAATTCACTGTATTCTTCAGTTCCGGGAAATCTTCCAATATTGTTGAAAACGGCTTCCCCTTGGTTTTTATTATTCTAAGTCACTTGCTTTTATCTTTCTTATTCTAAAATTTAGTTTGTTTTTTGGTCATTGTTTTACTTCTTATCTGTTAACCTCAGTTTTGTCTTTTACCCCTTCTAGTAAAGTTTTAATTTGATAATATTTTTAACTTGCCTGGGTCTGTTTTGGTTTCTGAATATGTCTCTTTCAAAGCACCCTGTCTTGTATTTATTGGCATGTTTTCTGACCTAGGAGGACAACAAGTAGCTTTGAAGTTTTCTGCTCCTCTGATTGCCTCCATTTACTCTAAGTTCATTTGTTTCTTTACTTTCCTCAAATTCTTTTACATTGGAGGGTTTCCTTAAGTATCGGGTGAGTCTCAGTTGTTTATTCATTTTTACATGAAAAGCAGTAAAAAGTTTTTCAGGGAAGCCAGTTTTACCAATTGGCAAGCTTCACTTTAGAATTATAATGTCATATTAAAAGGCCCTTATATTCCAGAACATACGAAGGTGTTTCCTTTTGTTTTGGTTCTGCACATTTTTTTTTTTTCTTTTGTCTAGAGATCAGCTGCCATCTGGCAGGGAGGTGGGAAGGGACGAGGGACTGTAAGTACTCCTGTTTGCAGAGGGCTTCTCACTTCTCAATCTTATCCTTCCCTCTCATGCTTGGAACTTTGAGTCTCAAGTGCTTGGGTTCCTCAGGGGAGACAGATGCCACCTTCTCAACCAGTGCGGTACACAGGAACTTCCGGTGATGATAAAGATGTTCTGGGGGCCGGTGAGATAGCTCAGCGGCATAAGTGCCTGCCTGGCAAGCACGAGGTCCTGAGTTTGACTGCCGGTACCCACATACGAAAAAAGGGCCAGTGATATGGCTCAGTGGCACAGGCGCCTGCTGGCGTGCGAGGTCCTGAGGTCGATCCCCGGTACCCACAAAAAAAAAAAAAAAAAGATGTTCTGTGCCTGCCCTGTCCCATACAGCCGCCACCAGCCACAGCGTGCTTACTGACCACATGAAGTGTGGCTCTTATGACCAAGGAACTGAATTCTTAATGTAACTGTGAGTGATTTTAACCTGAACAGGAGCTTGTGACTGGCGGCACTGGAGCACTGGAGCTCCGCCTGCTTCACCAGCTGCCCCACTCCTGCCACTCTTCGCCATAACTGCACTGAGTGCTCTTGTTAACAAAGACCTCTCTCACTCCCTCATGATCCTCAAAAACTTCCTTTGATATCAGGTACTAGAATGAAATGAAAGCAAGTATTTGTGACTAATTTAGCCCTTTACAAAGTAAAGTTTACCTTTTTTTCAAAATAACTTGTATTAACTTCAATTTCACAATTCTAAAAAATGCCTTTATTATCTTTATTAGTTAACCAGTTTCTTTGTTCATAAAGGAGTGCTTACTATGTCCCAGGGATAAAGTAAACAAAAAAGATAATCCCTACCTGCACAGCACTTATAAGGCAGTAGTTTTTAATGTATTTTATTTACACCATGTACATAATAACAAGCAGTCTCTCCTACTCAACTAGCTTAATGATAGCTATTACATAATAGCCATTACATAAACAGGTGAGATTTTTATCATTCATTCTGATATTAGCATAAATGCAAGTAAGAGTCAATATTCTCCTAGATGTGTTATTTTCTTGGCTTACTCCCCTAAATCAAGACAGAATATTTGGTGAAAACGAAACAGTAAGAATGTGGAGCACAGACCTCTATGCTGTGGTTCCGGAGTCAGAGCTGTCTTTGTTTTACTGTAATATAACCCAGGGCATTTATTATAAGCAAATTTATTAAAGCAACAGGGATTTGGTTAATAAATTATGGTCCATCCATTCAATTAAATCAACATATAACCTGCTAAAATTATGCTGAGACTGTAAAGTGTCAATTACATATAAGAATAATAGTAACTACAAAACAATGCAGCATGGCTCCATTGTTATAAAAATAGTTGAGTGTGTGGTACAGATATATATATGAAAAGATGAACAATAAAATAATAGCAGTGATTAACTCTGGTGGACGTAATCCCAGCTGATTTGCCAGTCCTCCCTTCTCTCTTCCCATTCCTTTCCTTTGCAAGTGGTGACAGTGTTTCTTCTCTTGTACAATAACAATTCTCTACTTTCCTCAATAGTCCATCAAGTTTTCCTTATTTCTATCATTTTATCTCCAAATATCCAAACACACCCAAGTCATCCATTCCTTCCCTCCCCCTGCGGAGTCTTCCATTCTCCTGGTCCAGTCTTGGAATGCTGCTCTCCAGGACTGCTGAATAGCTGTCATCCTTGGACTTCCCTTTGCCACTTCTCTGGACTGGATTCCCTGTTTTATGGATTCTAGCCATGACTTTCTCTTTCTTGGTTTATTCCCTTTACTGAAGCACATTTTCCAGTAACTAATAAAAAGGTACATGGAAGTTAGATTTTATGAATGTTTAGTTCATGAATGTCTAGTTTTTCTTTTTTCACTTGGATTCCTACTTTGGCAAGGTATAGAATTTTAAGCTGAAAATGGCCAAACTTCCAAATGGATTATCTTCTAGTATCTAAGGTTAATGACTCCATTCCTAGTTTTTTGGCATGTAACTACTTTCAACCCTATCCTATCCCCTTACCCTCAAACCCAGGAACTCTTAGTATCTTCACTTTAGCTCTGGAATTCTCATGTTCCATAAGGATAAGACCTAGAATAATTTTTTGTAATTGACTGGGCAGTACACCCAGTAGGCCCATTCACTGCCTAGACTCATCGACTTCATTTCTGGAAGTTTTTCTTTTATTATATCTTTGATAATTTCTTGTTCTGTTTTCTCTAACTTTTGTTTCTGGAACTTCTAGTAGGTATTAGACCTCTTGGCTGATCCTTTAAGTCATATTTTTCTATAGTCCTTTTCTTTTTCTACTTGTATACTTTCTAGAAGATTGCTTCAGCTTTGTTTTTTAGCCTTCTATGACATTTTTATTTTGCCTGTCAAAATTTTTAGAGAACATATTCTTATTCTCTTTCATTTTTTATAGTATTCTGTTCCTTGTGTTATGGATACTGTATAAGATTCCTGAGATTAGAAGGCTTCTTTTTTTAAATAAGGTGGTCCCCTCATCCCCTTTTTTCCTGTTCATTGCATTACCCATTTCCCATGAGTCTTCCTCTTCCCCTGGCCTGTATTTCTGATTGGGATTCTCTCTTATCTTTAGGAAATGTCTGATTTACTTGCATTATATGAAGCAACGTACTCTAAAAGTAACACCTGATGTCTTTCACCTGTATTTGTTAGCTGTAAACTAGTGAAGGAAATCTATCCTACTGATTTGAAAAGGTTTCATTTATATTTGTCAGGGAGAGGCCATGTTTTCCCACCTGGATAGATTTTTGTTTTGTTTTTGACCAACTGGGCTTCTATATCCTACCAGTTCCCCCTGAAAACATAAGAGCTACAGGAAATTCAGTAACAGAGCTGGGAAGTAGATGGCTTCCCATCAGAACCTGCTACGGCAGGACAGAAGCTGGTTACTCTGACTGCACCGAGAGAGTAAAGAGACAGTCTACCAAATGGAAGAAGACATGTGCCATAGGACAAAGGCACTGGTATCCAGAATATATTTTAAAACTTCTACAAAACAGTAAGAAAAAGTCACGTGACCAAACCTCAAAATACGTGATAGACTTGAGAAGGAATTTCAGAAGCTAGTCAAATTACGAAAAGGTTTTCAACCTTATGAGAAGGTACTCAACCTCATTTGTTATTATGGAAATATAATTTTTTTTTTTTTTTGTGGGTACTGGGGGTCGACCTCAGGACCTCATGCACCAGCAGGCGCCTGTGCCGCTGAGCGATATCACCGGCCCTTTTTTCGTATGTGGGTACCGGAAGTCGAACTCAGGACCTTGCGCTTGCCAGGCAGGTGCTTATGCCGCTGAGCCATCTCACCGGCCCCGGAAATATAAATTTAAATATCTGAAACTCTTCCAATATGGTATGTGCTAGAGTGCCAAATGGGATCACAGACAAATTAATGGCCATAAGAAATAGTAAATTCTTTCTTTATATGCTTTTTTCCCTTTATAGAGGAAAAGCATTATCAAAGTAAAAAATTAAATTTTAAAATTTAAGAACAAATTATCTTAATACACTAAAATATATTTAAACACACACACACACACACACACACACACACACACACACACACACACACACACAGTACCACTATCAACTACTAGACTAAACAAAATTGAAAACAAAACAAGAAGCCCGGCATGGTGGCACCTAAGGCTGAGGCACTAAGGTTGCAAGTTCAAGACCAGGCTGGGCAACTTAATGACTTAGCAAGACCCTGTCTCAAAATAAAAAATAAAAGAAGAGCTCTGGATATACCTCAGTGTGAAGGCTATGGCTTTAATGATGGGCACCACAGACAATACCAAGTGTTGGTGAGCAAATGGAGCGACATAAACTCATACATACATTGATGGTGGGAGTGTAAATTGGTATAATCACTTTGGAAACAATTTGGAACTATTTTGTGAGGTTGAACATATGACCCTTATATTTTCTCTTCTAGATAAAATCTCAGCAGAAATTCATGCACCACTTCACTGAGAGGCAAACATAAAAATGTTCTCGACAGTATTAATTTTTTTGTTTTTTAAAATTTTATTATTATTAGTATTAGTACTTGGCAGTACCAGGGATTGAATCCAGGGCCTCATGCATACCAGGTAAACACTCTACCATTGAGCTTTGACAGTATTAATTTTAATAGTTCCAAATTGGAAACAAGTCAAAATACCAACAGTAAAATGAATATACTGAAGTATATTTATCCAGTGGCAAAGTACAGAGCAGTGATGGTGAACCTCTTAGAGCTTTCAATGATACAAACAGCCTGCTGTGGCACATATGCCATAGGTTTGCCACCACTGGTATTGAGTAATGATAATTAACAGAATTAAAACTACATGCAACAACATGGAAGAACATTGAGATAAAGAACCCAGACACAAAAGAACTACACTAGGTAATTCCAGTGGTATAAAGTTCAAAACCAGACAAAACTAAATAACCCTGCTAGGTGTCAGTACAGCAGTTACATGTGGGAGGATGGCACAGGCACAAGGGAGGCTTCTGAGGTCCAGGCAGTGGTGACTCCTGAGTGGGGTGGCTAACGGAAATTTGTTCTGTGATAATTCATGGACGTATACATTTATGCTTTAAGTATTTTTCTGTGATTCTTGAATTAGAAAACATTTAAAAATTCAAACAGTTTTTAAGGTGTCTTACATTTCTAAGAATAACATTTTCATCAGGGTCCCATTCCACCTTTGTTGCTACTCTTACTTATTTTTTTCCTGGTAAGTTCATATATATATATGAAATGGTTTTTTAAAAAACCAGAATACCAGATTCTTTTCCAGTAATTATTCTGAGGAAGTCATCGTTGTCATTCCTCAGAAATGCTCAAAATGCAACACAGTGGTCAGAAACAATAATACCAAATAGAAGTGTAATTTCCTAAGTGGAAAACTCATTTCTTTTGGCAGTGACTGGAACTAGAGGTTCCTCTAGTTCAACAGCATTCCTGGAAACCATGCAGAATTCAGAGTTTTAAGCACCATAGTCAAGGAAATGTCTCGTATCAGGAGTAATGGAAACAAAAACATGAAAGAAAAAGAATGATTTAGAAGAACGCTAATTGTTTAGTTTTGCTTCATTAAAAATAAGATACAATGTGGGGGGGAAGAACTCACTGAAGAGCCTACTACTCTTTGCTACCACCACTGAAATCAGCTTAATGTTCAAATATTATGGTGGGACTTCAACTTATAGCAGAAGGGCTAAAAGGTCTGAAATAGCTGAGTGAGGGCTGTGAGGGAAGTAATCTTACAGTTCATATACTATCACTGAGTTTTCCAAGTGTACATAATCTACAACAGAAGCTGCCTTCTGTTCAACTCCGTTGCGTATCTTGATGCCATTTTGTCAGTCTGGAAAAATCCTAAGTCATCTTCAGGTCCAAGCTCACTTATCTTCTCCTCCATTGCCCAGTTACAACTGATCTCTCCTTCCAAATATGACTCATGCCTTGTATCCACTTATATGACAGTCCTTACTGTGATATATTAAAGTCTTCACGTTTCTCTCCCATAGTGCACTATAAATAATGTTAAGGGCTGGAGCTATATTTCATTCATTATTTTCTCCCTTGACTGCTGGGTTCACAGCAGGTGTTTATAAGAAAGGGTTGCTAAATGAAAAAATGGTAAAGAACTGAGGAAGGGGGGTGCTTGGCTAGCATTTTTGGAGGGGTGGGGAGGAAAAGCCTGCCGACTCGTTTAAAGCAGGCCAGTAGCTGACATCACATGGAGGCCAGAGGAGGAGCTGAAGCACACAGACATTGAAAAGCCAAGATGGCAGGTGCTGATAAAAAAAATGGGGTGAATGAATTGAGACCCAGCCAGACACAGGGCTACATGAGCACTAGCTATAGCATCCAGGGTGCAAGTAAAACTACATACAATTAATTATCAAGTATTAAAGAAGATGCACAAATAGCTTTCTTTATACAATTTTAAAATTTTTATGAGTACATGTTTATAAGTTAAGGTCACTTGCTTGTTTATTTTTGCTGCCTTCTGCTTGCCATGAACTGTTTCTCCTCTGTGATGCCCCTCTGCCAAACCACCCTGCCTTGGAGCCAGCTGATTATGGACCAAAACCTCTAGTTCTCTGAGGAATCTCCATACTGATTTCCATAGGGTGGTACGAGTTTACATGTACATCAACAATGTAGAAGGGTTCCTCTTCCCCCACAGCCTTATCGACATTTCTTGTTTTTTGAATTTGTGGTGCTAGCCATTCTTCCCAGAGTGAGATGAAATCTCAGTGTTGTTTTAATTTGCATTTCTCTAATGGCCAATGATGCCGAACATTTTTTATTGGTCATCTGCATTTCTTCTGAGAAGTGTCTATTCATTTCACTCATTGTTCATTTTTTTGATTTGGTCTTTTATCACTCATGTTTTGATTTGGTCTTTTATGGGGGGGGTCTAATTTTTTTGAGTTCTTCATATATTATAGATATATTAGTCCTTCATCTGAGGTGCAGCTGGCAAAATTTTTTCCCATTCTGCAGGTCGTCTCATCACTCTATTGGTTGTTTCTTTTGCTGTGCAGAAGCTTTTTAATTTGACAGTATCCTATTTGTTGATTGTTGATATTGTTTCTTGTTCCACTGGAGTTTTGTTCAGAAAGTCCTTGTCTATGCCTATATCTTCAAGAGTTTTACCTATTTTATCTTGCAGCAGATTCTTTCTGTATTAATATTCAGAACTTTGATCCATTTTGATTTTAGTTTAGTACATGGTGGGAGACATGGGTCTAGACTCAATCTTCAGCATATGGCTAGCCAGTTTTCCTAGCACCATTTATTAAAGAGGCTGTCTTTCCTCCAGTGAATGCTTTTGGACCCTTTGTCAACAATCAAATAGCTGAATCTATCTACCAAATATTGTAATGCACATTTTATTAAGGAGGTTAATTCTTCTTTGTAAACATCATGGTTTATTTCTCTACAGTGAGTGTAATCATTATATAATGCAAACATGTACTAATAAAAAAATAAAAAGATGAAAAAAAATATTGGGTGGGTAGAAAAAGGGTTGGCATATTTACTTCCATGATGGGAGGGTAGCAGAGGACAGTAAGTAAGCCCTCAGAAAGTTCAAACAGTAACAATTAAAAAAAAAAATCTCTGTAAAGAACATACAATCTCAGGAACTGAGACAGACTCTACTATGGACAGGTATCTACACATGCATGAAGGGGTCCAATGATAATTAAGAAATAAACTGCAGACCCTACACTGAAGTTACCTTCCCAGAGCTTACGAAGCCCAAAGACATTCTGGAGGAACGTGGCTGTGGTGGACTTCACTTGTGTGGACAGGGAATGGAGTTGATAGCTTTAGCAAGGTGTTCAGAGGGTACTGAAGTACATGGAAAATGAATTTCAAGACCATGTTCCAGTGGGGATGCAGTAGATATGATAAAACATATTACTCATCTCCCTGGACTACTTCTACTGAGGCATGAGGAAGGCAAAGTATATGACTTCTCTATAATCCTTTCAAGGAGGAATGTGACACAGTTCTGGCTTTTAAATCTATAGGAAAGAGATCTTGAGGACTTCTGTTTTTTAATAAGCCAAAGCCTAATCAGTAATAAGCCTTTTTCTTTTTTCCTTTTTCCTCTTCTGTCAGAATGTCAGACAAGGAGGCCTATGATTGCAGGAGCCACCATGTGACCATGATCCGAGCAGGAGAAAGGCCTAAATGCTGAGGACAACAGAGAGGAAACAGCCCACAGCCCTGATGGCATCGTATGGATGTTATTTACTTCTGGACTTCCTATGCCTAGATTTCTTGGTGCATGACAAAGACAGATCTTCATCTGTTTTGGTCACTGTTATTTATTCTGTTATCTATATTCAGACTCAATCCCAGTTGATTGAATTTTCTTGTTTTTGGTCAGAGAGCAGGGGATGTGAATAACTTCCATGAATTTCCAGTACTCAAGTTGGGTACCGCAAGGAAGGTGGCATCAATAGCACATCTAGGCTTCCCCTAGAGAAGACAGGAGGAGGAGTTGATTGAAGAAGAGCTTTTTCATGGATAGTTCCTCTTGGTACATCTTCTGAACATCCCTGAGGGGGGCAAGATTTGGGAGTGGAGCAGGTCTGAGCCAGGGAGGGTTGCATGATAGCAAAATTTGGGGTTGAGAATAGACTGGGACACTGGAAGACCCAGGAGACATGAGCAGCTCTCACTGGAGCAGAGGTCTGCACAGAGCTGCTGGCAGAGTAAGACGGCATGGGCAGAGAGCAAGAACTGGAAGGCTCCGCCAAAAGATTAAGCAGGACTCGATGTGCTCAGAAACCCAGAGAAGCCAGTTAATAAGGAAAAATTCTTTAGCAGTTCTTTATTTTTTTTTAAGTTGTTTTCCATCTTTCCTAATGGTGCCAAATGTGGCTTTTAACAACATAGAAACCAGGTCTAAAAAAGAAACTGTCCCATTCTAAAATTTCTGCATAATTTGAAAAAAATGTTTATTCTTCATAAAATTTACTATTTATTTCCCTATAGCCAAGGCTCTGGTTATTATGGCCATCCATTTCATCCGAAAACAGATAATCTTACCTAAGTGACAGCCCATTCACCAAAGTAAAAAACTCACAATGTTGTAGGACTAAAAAATATAACTCTTTAGGGCCGGTGATATAGCTCAGCTGCATAAGCACCTGCCTGGCAAGCATGAGGTCCTGAGTTCGACTCCTGGTACCCGCATTAAAAAAAAATATATATATATATATAAAACTCTTTAGAAGATAATTTAAAAATACAAGTGAAAATTTCTTTAGAAAAAAATAGTAAGATATTCACAGGGCCTTTTAATTTTAAACCGAAAAGTGATATCCTAGGTACCATATCTAATCTCCTTTGGTCCTAAACTCTAATACTGACCATAAAAATTTTTCCCTTTATTCTTAAACTTTAGGCTGAACTTTGATCATTAAAAGCTGCAGTTGGGATTTGTAAATGGATTTTTACAAGCTTCTTATATAAAGGGGAGAACAGGTAATTTGGGAATCTGATTTCTTCTCTCCAGAAAATTATTCTGGTGTTGAGTTAAAAATAATCGGGCAGGGGATACAGCTCAGCGGCACAGCGCCTGCCTGGCAAGCGTGAGGTTGTGAGTTCGATCCCCGGTACCCCCCCAAAAAAAAAAAAAAAAAAAAAAACTAAGAGGAATTTGTGATTCCTTATTGAAGCTTGTGTTTTCAGCTCATTAAATGGTCCAGTTCATTTTATGTCACTGTGGATGTATAAAAATTATTTCCATGTTATTAAGGAAAGATTATGAAAGTTTCTTTCTCATGAATGTATTCAACAACAACAACAACCAAAGAATGTATTCAACAAAGTAATGTGTATCTCTGTGCTGTGTTTTTATAGTTAGGTAATAGAAAGGAACTAAAATATCAATTTAGCCTAACGAAAAGAACTTAGAATATTTTAAAAAGTTAATTATTTGACCTGTGATATTGTTGAGCTAAAATATATTTTCTTTAAGCTTTGATCAGAAAATCCAATTTAGCTGTCTCACTCTTTTTCTCATGAAATGGAAGAACATCTACTCTAAAGAAAATATATAGTGGCAAGCATGAGGTCCTGAGTTCGACTCCTGGTACCCACATTAAAAAATATATATATATATCTATTGTAGCAAACCTTCTAGAATTAAAATTAAGGGGAAAATCCATGTATGTTCTTTAAAAATACTCAATCTAAACAATCTAATAATCTAAACAATACTCAATCTAAAACAATCTAATTATACAAGTTACACTAATGAACACTTCAGTAACGTTTATAACCTATGCTAACTGAATTAGGGCTACTCCTCTATGAATGCTGAGTGGGAAATGATATTTCAGTCCTTCATGGTGGAGAAGAACACTAATGCCACAGAACTCTAGCCTACAGGCAGGGATGTGCCATCTCAGCCAAAGGGTAGCAACATTTGAAATACTTGAATGTTTTGATTCTTTGAATTTTTCAGAGTTTAAAACAACAAAAAATGTGTGTATAAATTAAAGGATACAGAGAAATAGTTTCTATCCAGATAGGGCAGGATTTATTATCCACCACTTGGACTTGGGAACTTCCTCCATTTGTTTCCGTAAGATTTCTACTGAAGCACAGACATTACATAATGTGCAAACACTGCAAGGCCTCCTACAAGTCAAGCTGGCAAGTTAAAGGTCATCATTCAGAAGAGCCCACTAATCACTGCAAAGGCTAGAGCTTCCATCATGACTACTGCTCTCTCTCAACAGGGACCTTCCTCCATTTGTTGTAAGAAAGACAGTAGGAGTCACAAGAAGGATGGCCAGAGCGCCTGGGCAAAGGTTGCTTCCGTGATAGTTGCTGCAAGAGAAGACTGGGTGACACTGCGGATCCAGAGGGGACCGGTAGGAAGAGCTGGCTAAGAGGTTTGAGATGCGTGGTTAAGAATCAGCCTGTAGTCACTACTAGGAGACTGAATTAAGTATCCAAGTAGAGAATGAACCAAGAATACAAAGAAGAAAGACAGGACCTTCTTTCCCTTCACACAGAGTTACACAGACTGTGTAGGTAATTGGAAAAACACAGAGACTACTGAAGCGAAGGTTACTTGGGATACCAGAAGACTGGATCTACAGGCAAGGGATTAGAAGACCAAAGAAAAGGATGTCAGAAACAAGAGGGCTGTTTTCCAAGTTTGCAAGTTGGTTGTTTAGAATAGAGATGAAGAATGTTCAGTCTGGCTTATGGTCTATTTTGCACACAATACAACTCTACTGTGGTTGTGTGGAAAGAAAGCCCAAGTTCCTCAAGTGACAATGTGACTGGAAGGCTCTGGGTGCTTTGGGTCAGGGAGACACAGGCGCTGTGTACAAGGAGCTGTCTTGTTCCTTGCTCCATGCACTTGGAGTTGCGGGAAGATGCAGCTGGAAGTCATAACTACAACTAAAAGGATTACTTCCTTCTTTTCAAGCTTTTGGGCCTATTCTCCAAGAGTATGTTTGTAACTCTGGTGCAGAAAAATATCTTTAAATAATTACCTTCCTAAATAAAAAAATTAACATTTGATATTTTATATGTATTATATATTCACTGAATTATATCTTAAGTTTTGTACCTAGACTTTTCATATATAAACAGAAAAATAAAGTTTTCTTAAATCCCTATTTGAGTTTAGAAAATACTTTTAAGGAGGCATGCAGAAAGCATGGGTAGTGGGCTGGGATGGTCCCTTAGTCCTGGGGCTGACTGTCAATGTTTTCGAAAATCTCAAGGACAAGAACACCTAATTCAGGAAGCCAGAAGGAAGGAAACCCTTACCTTAGGGAAGAAAATGAAATCCCTAGCTGGAGAATGCTTTCTGTTTTTAATTCAACTTTTACTTTAAGATAACTGTAGATTCACATGCAAGGTGAAAAGAATACAGAGAGATGTGTGTGTCCTTTACTCAGTTTCTCATAATGGTAACATCTTGCAAAACTATGGTATAATAAAGCAACCAGGATATTGACACTGACATACGCAAGATATAGATCTGTCATTGCAAAGATCTCTCTTGTTGCCCTTTTATAAATGTGCCCATTTTCCTCCCTGTTCTTTTTCATTCTTAACCCTTGGAAACCATTAATCCATTTCTATAATTTTATCATTTCAAGAATGCTATATAAATGGAGTCATACAGTATATAACCTTTTAGGACTTTTTTATTTTCATTGAGCATAATTCTCCAGAGACCTATCCAAGCTTCTATATGTATATAATCATTTGTTCCTGTTTACTGTCAAATAGCATTCTATCATATGGCCACACTGTAGGCTGTTTACAGTTTTGGCCTATGATGGATAAATCTGCTATGGAATTAACATGTAGATTTTTGTATGAACGAAGTTTTCATTTTTCAGGAATGAATGTTGAGGAAAGCAACTGCTGGATTATATGGCAATCACATGTTTAGTTTCTAGAGAAAGTGTCCAGCTGTCTTCCAGAGTGGATATAACATGTTATATTACCAGCAGCAGTATATGAATGATCTGATGTGGCTACATTCTTGCCAGCATTTGCTGTTGCTGTTTTTCTTTTCCTTTTTTTTTTTTGTGGGTACCGGGGGTCGAACTCAGGACCTCGCGTGCCAGCAAGCGCCCGTGCCACTGTGTGATATCGCCGGCCCCGCTGTTGCTATTTTTCCATCTCTCTTTTTCTTTTGGTGGTGATGGGGATTGAACCCAGAGCCTCACACATACTAGGGAAGTGCTCTGCCACTGAGCTCTAGGCCCAGAGACTGTGGCTATCATTCTGATGGGTGTGTAATGGTATGTCACTGTGATCTGAATTTGCATTTTCACATTAGCTAATGATGTTGAATATGTTTTCATGTGCTTATCTAGCACAACTGTGTATCCCTTTTGATGGAATATATCTTTGTTTGTTTGGCCCATTTTATAATTAGATTGTTTGGATTTTTCTACAGGTTAAGCATCCCTAATTTGAAAATATGAAATCCAAAATCTGAAACTTTTTGAGCACCAACAAGATGCTCAAAAAGTTTTAGATTTCGCAGCATTTTAAATTTGAATTTTTGAATTAGGAATGCTCAACCTGTTAAGTCTGTGTAAATATTCCAAAATACAATTGGACAGGCACAGCAGTGACTTATTTCTGGATTAACTACACACACGATCTTGTGGCATTCTCAATACAGGCAGTGATGGTAAATGCTATTTAGTTCTGCCCTTTCCATTAATTAGTGCAAAAAGGCAACAGCAGCACCTAGGATGAAAAGAGATTCCACACAGTGGCAGACTGCTGGATTTGAACCCTATTCACTAGTTGTACAACTTTGGGCAAGTCATGCACTTTCCTTGTACCTCGGTTTCTACATCTGTAAACTAGACCTTATTAATTCTGGTGATCACAAGTGAAAGCCTGGAACAGTGCCGTCAGCTGCAACTACTGTTACTACCTCATTCACTGGAGGCCTGTTACAAACAAAACACTAGATAGACACTTTTTACATACTACTGCATCTACCCTGTGAGTCGGCTTTGAAGAATAGAGTTTTGTCATCCCCATTTTATAAAGAACTAGGATTGTTTATTTTAAAATCATCTATGTACTGAATAAAATGAAACGCTCTAAAAATATCCGTTGAAACTTCTGGGAAGATGATGGAGCAGTAAACAGCAACAAATCAACCTCTCTGAGATTCGATATCCAAAGACTGGAATAACAACTTGGGGAAGGAAAGGAGGGAGGTGGATCCCCAAGATCCAGGAAGGATCTGCAGGGAAAACTGGAGCCCACAGAGAAAGTGAAGAGACAGACCTCAGTGCAGAAAAAGGAGGGAGCGACCTACACTTTCTCTGACTCCTGGCTTGTGGCATGAGAGAGAAGGCTTGAATCTATGGAGATACAGTGAGGGCGGGTGACTCTAGAGGCCTCTAGGGAAAAACGCACCAGTGGAATGGAGCAGTAGATGCTGTGTGCTACAACAGCTAGTGAGTGAGTCCAGTCCAAGCCACTGCCGTGTCTCCTGGTGAGGGTGCTTGGCCAGATGCTATTTTAGGGAGGGGCCAAATGAACCAGGACTCACACAACTATGGGTTGGCTTCTTCTCAGGGCTCCCAGTGTTAAAATCCCACAGTGACTGGATAAGGGACAACTGTGGGAGACATCCAGGGTCAGGGAGCCAAAGTCAGGTTGGCAAGCGACACCCATAGTGTTATAGGCTGAACAGCTCAGGCCCCAACCCCACAACCAGAGGCTAAGATCTGGTGAAAGCACCAGAATCAGCACCCCCACTATTCCTACTGCAGGCTGCTGGGATTATCCAGCACCCTGCCCCAATCCTACTGTAGGATTGCTGGGATCATCCAGCAAGATCTGGGCTGTCTCCTCCTTTGTCTACCATAAGCAATCTATAAACAGCAACACAGAAAACAAACAAAAAACCCCAGAAAATAAGAGACCATGGAAGCAAGAAGCAATTCCAGACCTCCAGCTAACCCAAGGGAAATCCAGGTGGCACTGAGGTGGAAGAAATCAAAAGCCACCCAGCTGAACTTTCTGAAATGGTAGCAGTGGAAGTAACAAAGCAGATGAACGAATCTCTAGAAAAACACAAATACGAAATAGTTACACAGATAACTAAAGAAATGATGACCATAATAAAGGACATGGTTAATGAATCTAGAGTACATACTGATAAAAAAATAGAAGAGCTTAGGAAAGTGATGCAAACCATGAAACCCAACATAGGAAAGAACTGGATTCTATAGAACAGATTTGAACAGAAATCCAGGAGATTAAAAATTCTATCAAAAGTTTACACAGCAGAATCAATCAATGTGAAAGAATATCTTATCTAAGACAGGATCGCAGTTAGCAATCATCAAATGAAAAGACTTCTTCAATATAGCAAGGTATCATGAAAAATCAACCCAGCAGCTGCTAGACGATGCAAGAAGAATGACATAAGATTGATCAGAATCAATGAAAAAATCAGAAGATAGCACAAAGGACAAGTAAAACCTGTTCAAAACTTCCCAAGCATGGAAAAAGAATTTGAAATACAGGTAAGTTAGGTATATTGTTATGGTTTGTATCTAGATATCCCCACAAAGCCTCATGCAGTTTTAGATGGGGATTTTCCAGAGGTGGCTGAATCTAGAGTGTGCAACTGATTCATGCTTCAGTGCTAGGATTAAAGGTGCTGGGATTAAGGGTGAGTGATTGCTGGATCAGTCCACTGATTGGATTGGCACCACCCTAATCTCGGTAGACTGGATACAGTATAAGGGACAGAAAGAAGCTTGTCCCTCCCTTGCTTGTTGATTTTGCTGTCTTTTGCCTGCCATGAACCGCTGCCCCTTTGCCATATACCACCCTGCCTTGGAGCTAGCCAATTATGGACTGGAACCTCTACAAACTGTGAGCTAAATAAACCTTTCCCCCTTTAACTTTGAGTGTGTATTTTGTCTCAGTTACAAGAAAAGTAAATAAGACACATATAGAACTCCAATTAGCCAGGTTCAGAAAACAACTACATCAAGGCATATAATAGTCAAGATTCCAGAAACTCAGCATAAGAAGAAAATATTGAAAGCTGTTACAGAAAAGAAACAATTCACCTATAAAGGAAAACCCATCAGAATCTCAGCAGACTTCTCAACACAAACCCTTAAGTCAAGGAAAGCTTGGTGTGAAGAATTTCAACCCCTAAAAGAAAACAACCTCCAACCCAGATTGATGTACCCTGCAAAATTATCTTTCAAAATTGATAGAGAAATAAGATACTCCCATGACAAAGAACACCTGAAGAAATTCATGACCACCAAACTTGCACTCCAAAAATTTCTGAAGGATATTCTAAAAAAAGACAATGAAGATGACTATTCCATGAATCCCAATAGAATGAATCCGCCAGGCAAGGAAAGCAATTAAACAGAGAGGAAAGAAAGGAAACCAACAACAGGAAAATAATATGATAAGCATAAGTCAATACATATCAGTTATAACCATCAATGTAAATGGTCTCAATTCACCAATCAAAAGAATAGATTGGCAGAATGGACCATAGAAATAAGATCCAACAATATATTACATAAAATAAACACATTTAACTCAAAAAGAAATTCATAGACTGAAAGTCAAAGGATAGAAAACAATACTCCATGTGACAGGAACCTGGAAAAAAGCAGGGGTAGCTATTCTATTTGCAGACAAAGTGGATTTCAAGCCAAAACTGATCAGAAGAGACAAAGAAGGTCACTAGATACTTGTTAAGAGAACAATCTAAGGGGAAGAGATAACAATCATAAATATATATGCACCAAATAGTAGCACACCCAACTACATAAAACAAATGTTAATGGATATGAAAAATCAGATAAGCACCAATACAATTATAATAGGGGACCTCAATACCCTACTCTCACAAATAGATCACCTAGCCAAAAAAAAGTCAACAAATATCAGAGCTGAATTAGACTTTGAACAAATGGACTTACTTACTGAGTATTACACCCCACAACAACAGAATATACAGCTGCACATGGGACTTTCTCCAAAACAGACCACATTCTAGCTCATAGAACATGCTTCAGTAAATACAAAGGAATTGAAATTATCCCATGCATTTTATCAGATCATAGTACAATGAAATTGGAAATCAATGGCAAAAGAAACCACAAAAACTGCATGGACACATGCAAATTAAATAATACTCCTGAACAACCAATGAGTCACAGATGAAATTAAAGAAGAAATTAGACATTATTAAGCAATAATGCCAATATGACATACTGGAACTTATGGGATGCAATGAAAGCAGTCCTATGAGGGAAATTTATAGCAGTGAATTCCCACATCAGAAAAACAGAGTGAGCTCAAATAAAAAACTTAATGTCGAACCTCAGGCTTCTAGAAAAAGAAGAGCAAGTCAAGCCCAAAGCTCGTAACAGGGAGGAAATTACTAAAATCAGAGCAGAAATTAATGCAATTGAGACCCAGAAAACAATACAAAGAACCAGTGAATTGAAAAGTTGGTCCTTTAAAAGATTAAATAAAATAGACAAATCCTTAGCTAATCTTATTAGAAAAGGAAAGAAAAGACTCAAATCCATACGATGAGGGATGCAAAGGGTAAAATCACAATGGATTCTGCAGAAATACAGAAGATCATCAATACCTACTTCAAGAACCTGTACTCTAATAAGATGGAGAAACACAGAAGAAATGGACAGATTCCTAGATGCATATGAATTACCAAAGCTGAATCAAGAAGATATAAAAATTCTAAATAAACCATTATCGGTCAATGAAATTGAAGAAGTAATTAAAAAATACCAACAAAGAAAAGCCCAGGTCCTGACGGATTCACTAATGAATTCTACAAGAAATTTAGAGAAGATCTAACACCACCACTCCTTGAACTCTTTAATGAAATTGAAAGGGAAGCAATACTCCCAAATTCATTCCTGGAAGCAAGCATTACCCTGATACCAAAACCAGAGAAGGACCCAACCAAGGAAGAGAACTACAGGTCTGTTGTATATCAACTATTTTTTGTATACTTTTTTATTCAGAACACTGTATTCACCTTTTGTGTTTGTTTCCAGTGAAATCTAGTAAGAAGTTCTGGTTATTTTCTTTTACTAATTTGTGGTTATTGTATTTGTGAAAAATAACCTATAATTTTGTGCTACAATCTATAAAAACTCTTATCATAATTACATTAGATATAATTTTTATACTTCTCCAGAACTCAGTGATACTCTTTTACAATACAAAATGGACACACTTGGGACACTGAGACTGAATAGGAAGGAACTGCTGAAAGATCTTCAAAAGAAAAAACTGAAAAAGGGAAAAATGTTAGCATATCAGAAAGGAAAAGTCTGTGTTATGAAATGGAAAGACAAAAAAAGATGTCTCCTCATTGTCAATTATTCATAATACAAAAATGATAGAACTTGAAACTAAGAAGGACCCAACCAAAAAAGAGAACCACAGGCCAATCTGCCTAATGAACATAGATGCAAAAATCCTCAATAAGATACTGGCAAATAGAAGCAGCAAATCATCAAGAAGATTATACATCATGGCCAAGTAGGATTCATCCCAGGGATGAAGGGATGGTTCAACATATGCAAATCAATAGATGTAATACACCACATTAACAGAACAGAGAACAGAAACCACATGATCATCTCAATAGATGTAGAAAAAGCATCTGACAAAGTCCAAAACCAATTCATGATAAAAACTCTAAAGAAAATTGGAATACAAGGTCTTTATCTCAATCTGATAAAAATCATCTATGAAAAACCAACAGCCAACATCATACTAAACTGTCAAAAATGCAAAGCTTTCACTCTAATATCAGGAATAAGACATTGTTACCCACTATCACTACTCCTCTTCAATATAGTTCTGGAAGCATTAGCCAGAGCAATTAGACAAGAGAACGAAATGGAAGAAGGATAGGAAAGGAAGAAGTTAAACTGTCATTATTTGGGAAAAACTCCACCAAAAGACTCCTAGAATTAATAACCAAATTTAGTAGCATAGCTGGATACGAAACACTAAAAGATCAATAGCATTCCTGTACTCAAATAACAAACTCACTGAGAGAGAAATTAGGGATACAACACCTTTCACAATAGCATCAAAAAATGAAATACTTAGGAATCAATCTAATGAAGGAAGTGGAAGACCATTACATTGAAAATGACAGTACTCTGAAAAAGTACTGATATCAAAGAGGATATCAGAAAGTGGAAAGACATCCCTTGCTCTTTTGTAGGAAGAACCAGTATAGTGAAAGTGACCATACTTCCAAAACTGTTATACAGATTTAATGCAATCCCAATCAAAATACCAATAGCAAACCTCACAGAACTAGAGGAAACAATCCTAAAATCCATTTGGAAGCAGAAGAGACCTAGAATAGCAAAGGTAATTCTGAGCAACAAAGGCAAGACAAGAGGCATCACAATTCCTGACTTGAAATTACACTATGAAGCTACTGTGATAAAAACAGCATGGTACTAACAAAAAACAAGACCTGAGGCTCAATGGGACAGAACAGCAGACATAGAAACAACTCCAAACACTCTCAGCCACCTATTCTTTGACAAAGGGGCCAAGCACATTCACTGGAAGAAAGACAGCCTCTTTAATAAATGGTGTTGGGAAAAGTGACTTTCCACATGCCAAAGATTAACCTTAGTCCCATATCTCTCACCGTATCTCTAAACTAAAATAGAAAAAATCAGAGATCTAAATATTAAAACAGAAACACTTACTCTGCTGAAAGAATAGGTAAAACTCTTGAAGACATAGGTACAGGCAAAGACTTTATGAACAAAACCCTGATCGCATGGGAAATATCACAAAGAATCAACAACTGGGATCTCATCTTATTATAAAGCCTTCGCACAGTAAACAAACTACCAAAAGAGTGAAGAGACAACTCACAGAATGAGAAAAACTTTTTACTAGCCATTCCTCAGACAAAGGACTAATATCTAGAATATATAAAGAACTCAAAAAAAATCAGACCCCTCAAATTAAAAAACCCAATCCAAAAATGGACATCTGAAATGAACAGAAACTTTTCAAATGAAGAAGTGGAAACGGCAAATAAATATAAGAAAAAATGTTCAACATCACTGATTATTCAACAAATATACATTAAAACAACACTGACATTCCATCTCACTCCAGAAAGAATGGCTATCATCAAGAAACCAACCAATAACAATGCTGGAGGGGCTGTAGGGAAAAGGAACCCTTCTCCACTGTTGGTGGGAGTGTAGACTCGTGTGACCACTGTGGAAATCAGTGTGGAGATTCCTCAAAAAACTAAAACTAGAGGTTCCATTTGACCCAGGTATTCCCCTTCTTGGTATCTTCCTGAAAGAGTTAAAAGCATCATACCATGGTGATACATGTATACCCATGTTTACAGCAGTACAATTTGTAATAGCTAAACCTTGGAAAGAGCCCAAATGCCCACCAGCAGATGAACAGATAAAGAAAATGTGGTTTTTATATACGATGGAGTACTACACTGCTGTAACGAAGATAAACTTGAGACATTTTTAGGTAAGTGGATGAAACTTGAGAAAATAATTTTAAGTGAAATAAATCAGACACACAAGTTTAAGTATCATATTCTCTTATGTGAGAAACCCAAAGGGTAAATAAGGACTAAAATGGATGACAGATATTGGGAAGTAGGAAGAAAATGTTCAAATGGGAAGGGGAACAAGGGACTAGAGAGGGGGAAGGGAAGGAATGAAAAGGCAAAAAGAATAGAAGGAAGAAAAATGGAAACAAAGTTTTTGTAAATGGGGAACAGAAAAAGGGTTTAAGGAAGGGGAGGGAAATGGGGAAAAAAAGAAGAATTAAGATATATTATGTATAGGTACAAATTTCCTATGATGAATGTGATCATTATGTATATCAAAAGTGTACTAATAAAATTAACTTAAAGAATTAAAAATATAGATTATATTTTAAACTTTTGGAGGCAAGGAGCAGAAACATTCCCTGTCATATTCAGGAAATATAATCAGCAAAATTCCCAGTATAAAGTATATTACCATGATGATTATTTATTCCTTTTATAATTAAAACTTCCTTAAAAACATTTAAAGGGAGAAGATAAAAGCATAACTTCTGGAAAAGGTTGTAACTCTACTGGAGTAACTGGCGTGGTTTTCTTAGGCTAGTTTTGCAAAACCCCAAACTGAGAGGACTCACTCTGGATTTGTCCAAGGCCCTTGCACATGCTGCATATGACATCCCTTACTGTGATGCAGCAAAGGGAAGACTCGGAAGCAGGTGGTAGAAGTAAAGTTCCATGGGACTTTTGTACCTACTTGTCAGAACTCACCTCACCTTCTCTAGTACTCATTTTATTTATTTCTAGTTTTAAATTTGTGGGAGAAAAAAATCCAACAAATAATTGCTTGTTTGCTATTCATCTACTGTCTGAGATTATTCTGTAAACTCATCCTTATACAATAATAAATGCATACCTTTAAAAATGTGCTTACCAAGGCAGAATGGTTGAAATACATCCGTCAGTAGAAACTCAGTTTTTAAATTTATTACTCGAAGGACAATGCTGATTAACCAGGACTTGACAATGTCAGGACACGGTTTAAGCAGTAAGTAGCCAGTAACATAGAGAGCGTATCGAAACCAGCACAAAAGTGGAGTGGCAATCCGGCCGTTGGGGGTCTCAGCCATTCGTTCAATTGTTGGGAAGAGCAGGAAAGTGTGAATGACCTACAAGAAAGCAAGAAACTTTGATGAGAAATGTTCTTAAGGCATAGCCCATTGCCTTACTATCTCTTCTACACAGCAGTGACAAATGACTGTGTCCTACAATATGACTAGAGCCCTGTTTGGACTGAGCAGAATTACTAACCACCTACGGACAGGGATACAATGACTCCCCTTGAAACACTGGCGCTGACTGTCACGGTGGGGAGGAATGAGTTTCCTGGGTAACCCCTAGACTGTGTTAGCAATTCATAATTCCCTTGAAGGACTGCTGAAATTAGGAACTACTCTGCCATTTGAGCAGTTATGCCAACCTGAATGACCAATGATGATGTCTAAAGAAAACAGTCATGTAAATGTCTGTTTCTACTCAGCATTATTTTAATTGATTATACTTGGAGAATGTTCTTTAGAACAACTCTTCTACTCCTTCATGTTACCAGCCAAGCATAATCTTTAACCGAACCAAATGTATTCCTAACAATGGATTCAACCTTAATAAAGGATAAGTCAGGTACCAGGGAAGCTGGGAATCTCTACTCATATGGGAAAATTTAAGGACAGAATATTATTTCAGCTCAGTGCATCAGAGTAACGGGAAATATATTTTAATAACTCTGCAGAAGAAAAAAGATCATCAATAAAGTTAAGTCTACCATTATTTACATTATTTTCTGAAATTAATATATATACACACATATAATTTCTAAGGGGATCAGAAAAGTCAAAATAGCTAAATACAATCCCTATTAAGAGAGTAATATAAATGCAACAGATCAAATTATTAAGACTGTAAAACTTTTTTCTAAAGCCAAATCTTAAATTGTTAAGTATAACATATATGGTAGGAGGTATGATTAAAAATACAGTGAATATTTATTTTAAAAAAAACATTTATTACAGTAAGACACCCTGCTGTTAATCCCTCTTAAAATACTTCTTTGAACACACTTATCTCATCATTCTTGCCACTTTCTGAAGCAGTTCTGAAGTCTCTTTCATGTCTTTAGTTGTGTAGCTATGGTTGCCTTGATGTCCTGTATTGATTCAAAATGCTTACGTTTATGGTCATTAAGACTTTGGGGAAGAACCAGAAGCTGCATGGTTCGAACAGCCTGGTGAACCAGATGGATGAGGACACAATGTCATGATTTTATGACCTTGCCTTTCTGTTGAGGCACTCAGCACCATTCACAGCATTTCTCATCACACCTGGCAAAGATGCTCACAAAAGCATAAGTTTCAGTTTTAGAGGTTTCTACTGAGGTAACCCTAAGCTCGGAATTTTCTTCTCGGCCATGCTCAGTCTACTAGTAAGCCCATCAAGCCATTCTGCTTTGTGTTATAGTGATTTTTTTTTTTTTTTTTTTTTTTTTTTGGTGGTGGTGGTACTGGAGATTGAACCCAGGGTCTTTGCACTGAACTACGCCCCAGACTTTCCACCATTTTTTATTTTGAGACAGGGTCTCGCTAAGTCACTAAATTGCCCAGGCTGAACTTGAACTTGTGATCTTCCTGCCTCAGACTCTCACAGTGCTGGAATTACAGGTGTGCGCAACACCCCAGTATAATAGTATTTTTGATTTCTAACATTTTT
Source organism: Erethizon dorsatum (assembly GCA_028451465.1). Lineage (NCBI taxonomy): Eukaryota > Metazoa > Chordata > Mammalia > Rodentia > Erethizontidae > Erethizon > Erethizon dorsatum. The sequence continues at coordinate 74,048,048 of CM051824.1, read as the reverse complement.
GTTTTGTCCTTAAAATTTCTGTATTTCTGTTTACAGTGCCTACCTGTTCTTGCATACTGTCTACTTTTTCTATTAGAACCTTTAGAATATAGTTATAGTTGTTATAATTTCCTGATTGGCAATTCTAACATTTTTGCATATCTGGGTCTGATGCTTGCTCCATCTCCATAAACTGTAATTTTTTTTTTTTTTTGTGGGTACCAGGGGTCGACCTCAGGACCTTGTGCACCAGCAGGCACCCGTGCTGCTGAGTGATATCACTGGCCCTTTTTTCGTATGTGGGATCCGGGAGTTGAACTCAGGCCCTCACGCTTGCCAGGCAGGCGCTTACGCCGCTGAGCCATCTCACCGGCCCTCAAACTGTAATTTTTGCCTATGGGTATACCTTGTAATGTTTTTCTTGACAGCTGGACATGATATACCAGGTAAAAGCATTTTACAATCCCATGACTAAGTCTCAGACTTTTAAAGGTATGCCTCTGGACTATAAATTCACAAGTGTTTCTCAGTATTTCTTCTCCTCTTAGGATGGAGAAGACGGCTAGAGTGGGCTGGAGTTGGGTGTTTCCCTTCCACAGCAAGAGGGTTAGAAGTGACCGGAGCGGAGTATTTCTCTTTCTCCCAGGTCAGCTGAGATCTGATAATCCCTAGCAGGTTAGGAACTGGTTAACTAGTTTCTTCTGAGAGTAGACCTCGTTAAGAAGAGCACAGTGCTCTGATACATTTCAAAATGGTTTCTTTCCACTGCTCCATGCCAGAAGCACAAGGGGATTTTCCCCAATATTTACTGCAAGAACCAGATTGGGTGCCTGTTATGACTTTTATCTAGATGTCCCCCAAAAGCCTCTTGTGCTCATAGGTGGGGCTTTTGGGAGTTACTGAATCATGGGTATGTGATACTGGATCATGGGTGTGTGGTATTGGATTAGTCCATACATTGGTTTAACACAGTTCTGGGTGTGAATAATGGACTTAGTGAAGATGGAAGACACAATCTGGATGTGGGTGGCACCAACCAATGGGCTTGTGGCCTGGATAGAATAAAAAGAGAAAGATGGAAATCTCACTTTGCTTCCTGCCTGCCATTACATGGACTGTTTCTTCTCTGCCATGCCCCTCTGCCTTGGAGCCAGACTATGGACTGAAACCTCTATAAACTGTGAGCCAAAATAAACCTTTTCTCCTTAACTTGTGGTTGTTGGGTATTTTGTCCCAGTGACGAGAAAGTAACTAAGACAGTGCCTGAAGGTAATCTTTCAAAATTGTGGAGTTCCCATATGGCTGGGTCTCCTTGAATTCTTAACTTTTAGAGTTGTCCACCAGCAATTTGTCAAGTATAGTTCAGCTTCTCCTACCTTGGCATTGATTTCTCAAGAATCTATGCTCTGGTGGCATGATACCCTGTGTTCCCTTGTCCATCTCTGTAATCTTTGGGGACAGTGGTTTGCCTTGTGTCCATCTCTAATGGATCCAAGAAAAGTCGTCATTTTTTTCCCAGTCTGTTTGGCTTTTTACTTGTTAGGATGAAGTGGCAACTTTCAAGCTCCTTATGTGCAGAACTGGAAACCAAAAGGCCTGTTAAAATTGCTGTATGTGTCTCTCGGTGCATGTACTTCTATTGAATATATCACCTCAAAGCAGAATACTGGATCATATGGTATTCATATGTCCAGCTTTGTAGATAATTCCAAGTAGTTTTCCAAAGTGATTGTACCAATTTATCCCTCTATCCCTCTACTACAGCAGACGTACAAGATATACAAAAATTTCAATTTCTCCACATCCTCACCAACACTTATTGATCTTTTGCTTTTTAAAGCAACTATCCTAATATGAGTTAGGTGACATATTATTGTGATTTTGATTTGTATGTCCCTGACTAGTGTGTTGAGCACCTTTTTCCATATACCTGTAGGCCATTTCTGATTCTTCTTTGAAGAAATGTCTAAGTTCTTCGCCCATTTTTAAGTTGGGTTCAGTCTTTTATAGTTCTTGTTTTTCGTCTTAAGAAATCCTTCTCTAACCCCAAATCATAAAGATATATTATTTTTTCATTGAAAAAAATTTGTATAAATCATATAATGCTACCTCTTATCTTTTCTACAGTGTAGGTTTAAGCCTTTACCTCTGTTTAGCTTCAGTTTCAAGTTTGTTCTTTTGACATCAGGTATCAGTGACTTGCTTTACCACTGCTTTTGTGTATTTATATTACTCTTTCTGAACGTATTAAACGTACTTTTCCTGGTAGGCCCTGAGAGTAAAGGTGGGTTTTATCTTTTTTCTATCTGCTGCTACACATAGTTTTTTGTCATAGTAACCTGTTTGATGGCACTGCCCATATCTCACAGTTGACCAGTTGTCACCTATAATTCTGCTCTGATGTCTGTCTCATGAATAGAGAACAAAAATTTGAGAATGAAAACTGTGGAGGACTTTTTTCTTTCCAGTCGTATCTTTTTGTTTTTCTTTGTCATATACCTCAGCTAAGTACTTAGTTATTTCCTTTAGACTTTTCCTTCTCTCTCAAGAAGAACTGAAATAATTTAGTCATTTCTCTTTTGCTCACAATAATTGACCTCCACTGGAGCTCCTCTTTTGTCACATAAGAATGTATTGTTCCTTTAATACACATATATATGACCTTGATGATGAATGAAAAACTTCCTTTGGGAGGAGGGAGCAACAGCCTTTTCAAACAACTTAATAAATGCTGGATTGGCAATAATACTTCTGATGCAAATACTTCTGAATGTCAAGTTTCAGCCAGAATATGAATGTGAGATTCTGTTCTGGCCTCTTCTCAAGAACAAGGCGGAGGAAGTGGTGCAGGACGGACTGGACTAAGCTTCCTAAAGACAGTTCGCAGCATGCATGTATACCTGTGATGCAGCTGTCATGGGCTCCAGAATGTCAGGAGTGATACGTTCCAGAATCGTCAAGGCAGAGCCAGTTACCTGCACTGCCATGGACTTACACAAAGGTTACATACCAAGATTCGTACGAAGGTGTGGGGTCTTTGTGGAGTCTGGACAAGAAAAATTAACAAAAGGAATCGTGCACTCATCCTCTCTGGATGCCACTTTCAGCGTGAACTCCAACTCAATTCATTTAGACAGAAGGACTGAGATCAGCTCTGGAATGCCAGCACTATTCTGACGTTTGGTCAGCTTTTTCTTCTTCTAGCACACAAAGGAATACAACATGCCTAATTCAGCAGTAAGCACCAAGATACAGAGGGCAAACAGTACATGGCACAGCCATCGTAACTACAGTTATTTTTGGATGCAGGAAGCATGGGCAATGAACCTAACAGTTTTTCAGTGTCCCCAGACCTCTGAATAGGTATCTTTCCACTGTAAATGTACAGGTCACTACTTCATCTCAGCTTTTGTCCGAAATCTTCTGTTGCTGTTGCTGTTGTTAAAGGACTGGTATAAAGGGCTCAGATTCCAATGTGATTGCTGTAACTTTTAAAGATGTGGCACATGCTCTTTAAGTGGGTAAAAGTCAGGAAGTCTAACAATACCAGACACTGAAGAAGGTATGGATCAAGGGTTCAAGGTGCAATGCTAGGATTAAGGGTGTGAGTGCTACCCACCCTAAGGGTGGGTAGCCTGGGTAAGATATAGGGGACTGAAAGAGTTGTGGTTGTGGCTTGTCACTTGTCACTTGCTGGTTACTACTTCACTGCTGGCTACCTTTTTTGCTGCCCTGCTTTGCCATGGACTGTTTGTCCTCTGTGATGCCGCTCTGCCATGTCACCCTGCCTTGCAGCCAGCTGACTGTGGACTGAAACCTCTAGAAACTGTGAGTCAAATAAACCTTTCCTCCTTTAACTTTGGGTGTTGGGTATTTTGTCTCAGCAATGAGAAAGTAACTAAGACAGTTTCTTCTTTCACACTTAGGTCCATCATCTACCTAAAACAGATTTCCATGTCTGGTGTGAAATATGAGTATAATTTAATTTTTTTCCATATGGAAAGCCAATTGGCCCAAGCACAACTAAATGCAAAGCTGCCCTTTCTCTGCTTTTAAGTGAAATGTCTGTTGTAATTCCTAAGTGCGGATGGACCTGTGTTAGGGTTTTCTATTTTGCCCACTGGCCTACTCTGCACCAAGACATGACATCTTATTTACTAAAGCTTTATAATATATTTTGATGTTTGCTTGGGTAAGGTAAACCCATCTTCTTGTTCTTTAAGAATGCCTTGGATATTTTTGGTTCTCTGTGTTTGTGTAAACAGTTTGGAATTGGCTATCCAAATTCCATAATAATCTTGTTGAAATTCTGACTGAGACATTATACTAAATTTAGTAATATCTTTATTGTTCTTACTTTAAAAAATTTCATTAGTACATGTTTGCAGTACATGCAGTTTGCAATCATCTTGGGGAGTGGGTATGTGCATACTACAGCTTGTTTCTTTTTTTAACCCCTTTCCCCTTCTCCTCTCATTTCCCTACCCCAATTTTTATTCTTATTAATATTATTAATCTTAGCTATGTTATGGCATATGTTTATGTTCACTGAGGTTATTCAATTCCTCTGTATGTTATGGCTTGTGTCTGGGTGTCCCCCCAAAGCCTCATGCAGTCATAGGGGCCAGGCTTTTTGGAGGCAGCTGAATCTAGAGTTTGTGATTATTCATGGTCCAATGCTGGGATTAAGGGTGTGAGTGCTACTCCCACACTAGGGTGGGTAGCCTGCATACAATAAGAGGGCCAGAAAGGGGTTTGCTTCTCTTCCTTTTTCTTTTGTTGCTTTTGGTGTCTTCTAACGCCATGAACTGTTGTCCCTCTGCCATGTGCCACCCTGCCTTAGAGCCAACCAATTATGGACTGAAACCTCTACATACTGTGAGCTAAATAAACCTTTCCTCCTTTAACCTTGGGTGTCAGGTATTTTGTCTCAGCAACGAGAAAAGTAAGACACTGTACATAACATATCTTTATTAGGAATATCTTTATAACACTGAGTTCTCTAGTGTAGGAACATGGGGTAGTTCTCCCTTAATTGTAAATAATTAATGTCTCTAAACACGTTATACATTTTACCTATAGTCATCATGCATGACTTTTGTTAGAGTATTAGGTATTTGCAATTTTTTTAAATTATTGTAAAAAATATTTTAAAAACTTAATTTTCTAAATGGTTGTTGCTGATGTATACATACGAATGACATCTGCATGGTGAATTTGTGTCCAGTACACTTAGTAGATCTCTTACTAGTTCGGATAACATCTCTGTAGATGCCACTGGATTTTCTAAGCACACATTCATATCACCCACAAATAACAACAGCGTTGTTTCTTCCTTTAAAAATTCTTACATCTTTTATTTCATTTTCTTACTTAATGAATTGGCCTAATCCTTAAGTAAAATGCTGAAAAGGAATTCTTGCTCCCAACCTCAAAGGAAAAACTTTCAATGTCATAGCTTGTATTAGCTAGTAAAATAAAACATGTCAAGTTTCTCTAGAGATGTATTTTATCAGATTAGAAAAAAAAAAAAAACCTCCTCTATTCCCAGTTTGGTAATTGCTTTTTGAAATCATAAATGGATACTGGATTTCATCAAATGCTTTTTCTATATGTATAGAGAGATGATTATGTGGTTTTCTTTCATTTATTAATTTGGTAAACTATCATATTGATTTTCTATGTGAAACTAACCTTCCATTCTTGAGATAAACATACCTTGGTCATAGCACATATTTTCTGATGTCACTATATTTGGTTTCCTAATGTTTTGTGTAAGATTTCTGTATGTTGATGAGTAAACCTGGTCTATATCTTTCTTTTCCTATATTATTTTTCTAGGTTTGGATATAAAAGATTTTGCTAGTTTAAAAAAACTGAGTTGGAAAGCACGGCCTTTTCAATTGCATGGATTTAGTAAGGTAACAGGCTTATGTACTGTCTGAGCATTTGGTAGAAATCACTGATGAAGCTATTTGGACCTAGAGTTTCACTTTTAGAGAGTGTTGACTCTTGGTTGATTCAATTTATTTACTAGTTGAAGCTCATTCAGGCTTTCTATTACTTATTGAAACTGTTTGGATGCTATCTTTTTCTACAGATCTGTCCATTTAATTTCCAAATTTATCGGCATAGCTGTCTATAATATCCTGCTATTGTACTTCCATCGCTGCATTACCAGTCATGATACCACTTCTTTCATTTCTGATGCTGACTGCCATACCTGATACAGTAAACCTTTCATAATTATGAAGTAATACTATTTCATTTCTAGCAATGCTTTTTCCCTTAGGGCTTATTTTGTTTAATACTAACAGAGCCACACTAGCTTTCTTTTGGTGAGAATTTGTAAGACATAAAATTTTCCACTCTTTTACTTTCTTCATTTCTATCACCTCATATTTACAGGATATAGTTGGGCTTTTTCCTTTAAGTAATCTCACAATCTTTGCCTTTTAACATAATTTAGTATATTAAGTACATTTTCATTTAAAGTATTTGTTAATATTTTGGATCCAAAATATAAATCTCAAACCTTTTTCTGTGCTTTAAAGCTTTTACTATTCCTTGTATTTCCTATTTTTCATTTCTTACCATCTTTTTAACAGAAAATATAATAATAAAAATAATGCAAATCTATAAATGTGAAACCCCATATTAACAGAATGAAGGACAAAGATCTTATGATCATCTCAAAAATGCAGAAAAAGTATTGGACAAAAATAATTCTCAACAAATTCAGTATAGAAGGAATGCTGATATGTAGCTCATACTAATGGCTACGTATGGCAAACCCACTGCTTACAGTGTATTTAATAGTGAAGAGCTGAAAACATTTCCTCTGAGATCAGAGGAAAATGACACAAGGATGCCCACACTCACCATTTCTATTCCATACAGTAATCAGAAGTGCTAAACAGAAGAAGTAGGAGAAAGAAATGAAAGGCACCCAAACTAGAAGAAAGAAGTTAAATTGTTCCTGTTTACAAACAACATACATTTACATATAGAAAACCCCAGTACTCTACCAAAAATCTACTAGGATTAATAAATACAGTAAAGGTGCAAGATACAAAAATTAGCAGTGTTTTTATATACTAATAAGGAATTATCCATAAGAGAAATCAAGAGAGCAATCTCATTAATGATACTTTACAAATAAAAAATGTTAAGAGTAAATTTAACTAAGGAGGTAAAAGACTTGTAGATTGAAAATTTAAAAATATTCATGAACCAAGAGTGGTGGTGCAAGTCTGTAATCCCAGCACTTGGGAGGCTGAGGCAGGAGGATCGCCACAAGTTTGAGGCCAGCCTGGGTTACATGGTGAGTTCAAGGCCAGCCTGAACTACATAGCAAGACCTTGTCACAAACAAACAAACAAACACACCCTACAACAAAACAACAAAAAAAACCATTCATGAAAGAAACTAAAGACGACACAATTAAGTGGAAAGATGGTCCATGTTTATGAACTAGAAGAATATTATTAATATAGCCATACATCCTAAAGCAATCTATGGATTTGATGCAAACCCTATGAAAATTCCTGAAAATTCCCTATGAAAATTTTCCTCAGAAATCGAGAAAACAACTCTAAAATGCACACAGAATCACAAAAGAGGCCAGGTGTGGTGGTGTACCCTGTAATCCCAGTACTCAGGAGGCTGAGGCAGGAGGATTGCTGCGAGTTCAAGGCCAGCCTGGGCTACAAAGTGAATTCAAGGCCAACTTGAACTGCATAGTGAGACCCTGTCTTAAAAAGACCCAAAAAAAAAAAAAAAAAAAAAAAAAGTCACAAAAGATACCAAATAGCCAAAGTGATCTTGAACAAAAAGAACAAAGCTGGAGGTATACTACTACCTGACCTCAAAAGTATACTACACAGGCTGGGGACTTAACTCACTGGCAAAGTGCTTGCCTAGCATGCTCAAGGTCCTGGGTTAATCCCTGGCACTACAAAAAATAAAGATAAAAATAACACTACAATGCTACAGTAATTGTAGCAGCATGACACTTGTTATGGTTTGTGTCTAGATATCCCCACAAAGCCTCATGCGGTTTTAGACGGGGCTTTTTCAGAGATGGTTGAACCTAGAGTGTGTGACTGATTCATGGTTCAATGCTAGGATTAAGGGTGCTGAGATTAAGGGTGGGTGATTGCTGGATCAGTCTACTGACTGGATGGGCACCGGCCTAATCCCAGTAGACCGGGTACAAATAAGGGACAGAAAGAGGCTGTCTCCCGTTCTATTGTTGCTTTTGCTGTCTTCCGCCACCACGAACTGTTGCCCCTCTGCCATGTGCCACCCTGCCTTGGAGCCAGCTGATTATGGGCTGAAACCTCTACGAATTGTGAGTTAAATAAACCTTTCCCCTTTAACTTTGGGTGTTGGGCATTTTGTCTCAGCCACGAGAGAAAAGTAGCTAAGACAAAAGTACTATAAAAACAGACAGGACCAGGGATGTAGCTCAGAGGCATGGCACCTGCCTGGCAAGCACAAGGTCCTGAGTTTGATTCCCGGTACCAAAACCAAAAAAAAAAACAAAAACCAAAAAAAACAAAAACAAAAACAAAACAAAAAAACCAGACCCATGGACCAACAGAACCAAGTAGAGTTTTCTACATATTTATAATCAAATAAAGGTGCCACAAACAATGGGCAAAGGACAGTCTCTTCAGTAAGGGATATTGTGACAACTGGACATCCACATCAAGGAGAATAAAATCAAAGCTTTATTTTATATCATATACAAAAATAAAATGGGTTAAAGACATAAATGCAGGATTTAAAGCTACAACTCTTAGAAGATAGCAGAAAAGCCCTATGAAATTGGTGTGGTCAATGATTTCTCTGACATATTTCAAAGTACAGGCAACAAAAGCAAAAATAGACAAATGGGACTACATTAAACTAAAAGCACCTGCGCAGCCAGGGAAATAATCAACCATGTGAGGAGAAAACCTGCTGAACGGAACAAAATACCTGCAAATTATATCCTGAGAAACGGTGAATACCCCAAATAGACAAGGAATTCAAACAACTCAACAGCAAGAAAAAAGTCACTTGGTTAAAAATAGGCAAAGAACATGAACGGTCAGTCATCAAAAAAAGCACCTGAATGGCAATAGGTATACAAGATGCTCAGCATCCTCAACAAGTGAAATGTAAATTAAACCACATGAGCCATCACTTCACACCTGTCAGAATGGCCACAAAGGAAGTGAAAGCTAAGTGCTGCCTAGAGTGTAGAAAAAACTGTTTGCATTTATACATGAGAAAATACTCAAAACTAGAACTCTAAGGTACAAAGTCTTTATTAGGAAAGTAAAAAACTAAATTCTATCCTATTGTACACTATTTATGAGTGCAGAGAAATATGCTAAAACATACTATAAACATTTTAAATAGCAAAGCCAGAAATAAATGTTCTTTTTCTCCTCTCCCCCACTTGGCAAATCTATAGTATAGTCAATAAATGAAAATGATCTGATTTCTGAGAAGTCTGATCATTTAGTTTTATATGGTAACTAATTACTCATTTGATTTTCAAATGTATTCTCTTCAAAATGAGCAAATTCCATAAGTTTATTAAAATGTTCTCAAAGATTTAGAGACTATAAACAGTTAATTCAGTTACTGTCACTAAAAAATGTACAGATTCCATATTAGTTATATAACACACAGTACATTAAGAACTTCAGAATGACCAAATCAGCTGGCAGAAACAGGAAGCAATCCATTACTTCTATAAATGATCCTTTACTGTGACCCATATTAAACAAAACTGCATGCAAGGAAACTAAACATGCATGAGCATATGGGGTAATATTTGGCTGATCTATATCAATAACAAATTGAGAATTAAAGTGCACTCTGAAATCATGGGAATGGACCAAAATAAGAAGGAAGTTATAATATGTACTCTGAATGCCTCATTGCCTTGCAAAAATATAACAAGACCAAAGACTGTTTATCACAATTCTTACTTGGTGAGAACTGGTTTTCCTCTTTTGCCATTGGAGAATAACAGGTATATTACCTGTTAGATGGAACTTATACTTTTTCTAGATATCATAATGATAATTTCCATGAAATTTATAGTCCAAATTTGGTAGGATAAGTCTCCTTAATAAGAATTTTTATTCTTCATACATACATCTACTAGCAAAACACAACACAACACAACACAACACAACACAACAAAACAAAATGACCAAAACCAAACCAAAACAAAAAAAGCACCTAGGTCAATGAAATATACCGAATTTTATAAAACAGCTGTGCAGGGCAGGTTTCCAAATCTGTGTATATAAAACATTTTCTTATGTTATTGACTCATTAAAGAAATAACTTTCAGGATGGCCAATTCATTAATTATGTATGTTTTTACAGTTTAGATCTAAAATATCCTTTGAAGTCTCACATTCAGAGGCAGAGCCAGGTCAATGGGTTGGGTTACTGGAGGCAAGACTTGGAAGGGTATATTCTCGTTCCTGGCTCTTCCCTTCTCTCTCTGCTTTCTTGCTACCATGGGGTGAGCAGTTATCTTCCATAGGCTCTCCCACCATGCCTTGGAGCCAGCCAACTACGAACTATACCCACTGGAGATTGTGAGCCAAAATCAACTTCTCCTCCTTTAAACTGTGGGTATCAGTATTTTGTCCCAACAATGGGAAAGTGACTAATATAGAAAACTGTTACCGAGAGTGGGGTCTTTGCTCTGACTGTGTCTAAACGTGTGGTTTAGAAGCCTTTGGGATTGGCTTGTGGAAGAGTGGTCTGCAGATGCTGGCTAGAGAAGAGTTAGAATACTGTCAGCCAAGCTTGGTGGGTGATTCTGATTGGAGGTCAGAAGACCAGAATACTGACAGGAATGCAGACAGTAAAGGTCAGGGTCTGGAGATTTCAGTTAGGAACAAGGACCCATTGGCAACTGGACTAGAGGCCAAGTGTGTTACACTCTGGCAGAAAATTTATCTTCATTTGCCCATGTCCTGATTCTCTGCAGAAGACTAAAATTAAGGACAGTGGGCTACTTTATCTGGCAGAAGAAATTTCAGGCCAGGCCAACATTCAGGCTGTTGCATGGGTACTGCTGGCTGCTTTTAGCCACATTTACAGTGAGAATCAGGACCAAAAATCAGAGCTGAGTAATCTGAAAAATTTTGCTGGTGGCCAGGAAGGAAGCACCTGTAAAGTTGGGGCTAAGGAGAGCTCGGTTGCTGAAAAGATTAGCATTAAGAAGAAGCCAAGTACTTTGCATCAGGACAACAGGAAAAACTGCCTGAAGTCCTTTCAAGAATCAGCAAGACCTCACTCATCACAGCTCAAAGGTGCAAAAGTATAAACTTTTCATTTGAGAAGATATCTGCTGGGCCCCCTGCTTGAGAAGGGTCACCTAGGAAATTGGTTTGCCAGGATTAATTTCACTATGCTCAGCCACCCAGGTACTCAAAGGCCACTGCAGCCATGGTCCAAGGGGGCTAGGATACTGCTTGAGCTGGGAGCAAACCTTCTTTGGCATCATCCATGTGGTGGTGGTTGTACAGGGATGCAGAATGCAGAGTTACTGGGTCAGGGAAGCTGCCACCCAGATTTCAAAGGAAAGCCTAGGAAGCCAGACAAGGAGCCTTGAGAAGGCAGTGCATGAAGATGTGAGAGTGAAGGTGAAGGTGGAAGGGAGAGCCCAGGAAGGTTGAGACGCCAGGAATGTGGAACATCTGCTGAGGAAAGTCACAGGCAGTGAGCAGAGCCAGCCCAAGAGAGTGATGCCATGTAGGCAACCAGCAGTGCCACAGTGGTAGAGCTGCCCGAGCCCTTTCCAGTGCACATCTCATCACAATCTGCCCTGGGTGCTGAACATGGAGCTTCAGGATTTAACATTTGCCCTCTGGGTTTGGTCTTGCTTTGACACTATTTCTATTCCTATTTCTCACCTTTTGGAAAGGGAATATTTACCTTGTCCCATTGTATACTGGAAGTATTTAACTGTTTTCAATTTTTACAGGGGCTCACACCTAAGAGTATGCCCAGAGTCTCAGAAAAGACTATGGACTTGGGCTTTTTCTTTTTTTTTTGTACCAGGACTCAAACTCAAGACCTTGTGCTTGCCAGGTGGACTTGGGCTTTTCACCAATGCTGAACTGTTAAGATTTTAGCACCACTTAGAGATGAACTAAATGCATTTTGCATAATGAGATGGACATGAGTCTTTTGGGAGCCAGAGGCAGAATGTTACAGTTAAGATCCACAATGTCCCCCAAAAGTCTTACCTTTGGAGATGGGGCCTAGTCAAATGGGGAGTCACTGGAGGCACGACTTGGGTGTATTGTTTCTGGCTCCTCCCGTCTCTCACTGCTTCCTGGCAGCCATGTGGTAAGCAACTTTCCACTACCAGGCCCTTCCATCATGCCTTAGAGTTGGCTAACCATGGACTAAACCCACTGGAAACTGTGAGCCAAAATAAACTTCTCCTCCTTTAAATGGGGGGTGTCAGGTATTTTGTTCCAGCAATGAGAAAGTGACTAATACATATATCAACTTGAATGGATTAAGAAACATCTAGTAGATTAGTAAAACACAGGTCTGAGCATGTCTGTAGATGACTGACATGTAGGGCAGCAAACTGAGGGGTGGAAGACCCACTCCAGATATAGACAGCACCAACTAATAGGCTTGTAGCCTGGATGGAATAACAATGGGAAAGAAGGGTGCCCATTACTGAAAAGCTCCAGTCTTTGCAGTTGCATTTGGACATAGGTTTCTAGTTTCTTCAGCCTTCCAAAGCAGACTTGTACCAGTAAGCTTCTAGTGAGCTTCGAGGCCTTTGGCCTTGGACTGGCACTGCAATCTTGATCCTGCCTGCTCTGCAGCTTCCAGCTTCTTTAACTGAGCACCTACTGGATTCTCTGGGTCTCCAGCATGCACAGAGCCACCTGTGGACTCTCCTGCCTCTGATCCTGTAAGCCTACCTAATAAGTCCCCTTGCATAATTATGCAAATATTTTCTATTGATTCTGTTACTACAGAGACCCCTAATACAATAATAAAGAATAGTCATGTTTTCTTGAACAGTACAGGAAAGTAAATAGGCACACTGGGACTTTTTATACTGGATACATTTGTGGGGATTAGTGACAGTATTGTGGTACTTATTTTTCTTGAGTTTATTATTATTATTAATCATTCTTCAGAAAGAAATTTAAAAAACAATCTCAGGTCATTGTCCAGAATACTATTACTGTTTCAAAGATGTACATTGTTAGGAAATATACCTTGACAGTCTTCCTACAGATCACAGAAAAATAATGTGGTGTTGGATTTTATTGTGAGGTAAAGATGTTTTATTTTCTCCTCTGAAAAAAATCACTCTAATGCAAGAAGATCATAAAGCAAACAACCTCCATTTTCAATAAAGCTAGGAGTCATCTGTAATAACTAACAATATGAACTTCTTCAGTCTTATGATGGTAAATGCTCCTATAAGGCTCCTCATAGAGCATACTCTAGTATATTTGAAAAACTGCCATTTGTTGGTTGATTTTAGGGGGAAAAACTGTGTGTTTCTTTGGCTCTTAAATTAATATATATGTTTGTCAAAAAACCAAATCTCACTAAAACAGACACCATTACTTCAGAGATTAACAATCCTCATAGCTGGACTGCAGCCTTTTTATGAGTGGCTTGGGGATCATCAGCAATACCTCAGCATGTAAGAATTCACCCTGTTACTATAAATGGAATTTTGTCTCTTCCAGAGTTGAGCACCTCTGTAATCATCTTCTTAAAACAAGCCTAATGCTTGGGGTCCTTCACAAAAGAGCTGACTTCTACAGGGGAGGGCACAAGCCCAGCCCTAAAGACAGCCCCAAGTAACAAACTTCACACTTACAGGTAAAAAAGAAACAACAGGTAGGCAGACATTAGAGTAAAGCTTACAGAGAGCAAAACTTAGGAAAAGGAACTTAGATGAAAGGGTGATGAAGGATTAGAAGAAATTATAATTTGCTTAGAGATAAGAAAATATTATATTATTGAAGAGTAGAATACAAATAGAACACTTAATAAGTGAGAGTATTCTTTAAACATTAAAAAAGTTACTCATTTAAAAAATAACTGGAAGATTGGGAGTGGAAGAAATCCCACTGAAAGTAGAGATGAGCAAATGGAAAGAAAATTAAAGACCCCATCCAGGAAAACTACTGTCCTATTAAATGAGTTCTAGAAAGAAAAGGCAGAAAAAGATGGGAAGGGAACCTAACAGAAATACGTCATGGAAGTTTCCCTCAACTGCAGAAGACAGATACATGGGCCTTAAAATTGAAATAGCCATCAAGTGTTAAAGACAATGTATTCATTTCAAAAGGCTGCTGTGATATATTATCACAACCTAGGAGGCTTCAAGTAAAAGAAACTTACTCCACAATTACGGAGGCTGAATCAGGATCACTGGGCTGAGGTCAAGATATCGGCAGGGCTGCACTCTGCCAGGAAGGTCCAGGGAAGAATCCCTTTCTTGCCTCTTCTACCTTCTAATGCTGCTGCTATTCTTTGACCTATGGCCTCATTATGGCCAAAAAGTCTCCCTTCCAGATATCCAGAAATTCAGCAGTTTGAAAGCATGTTTCAAGCTTGTCTTACTCATTCTAAGCTAAGTGCTCTGGCCCTTGGAGGTGATTCTCAGAAATCATCAGGCTGAGCTGGTTCTCCGCCTTAAGCCCGTCTCCCGGCAGCACTCTGTTCCCAGGGCAATGCAAGGATGTGATGAGCAAACACTTGCAGGCCACTGGCTATTACTTCTCTTTAACTGTGATTTCTGAGCATTGTGTAAACTAATGAAAACTCTGATTCTGCTTTCTTATCTTTAAAAACTGTCACTTTCACTATGAAAACACTCGGGAATTCTTCTTTGCCAACTGTCCACAAGTGAGATCAAACTTGGACTAGATTGACTTGTTACTATTTTCCTTTTCTATGGACAGTCAGATCCTGCACAATTGTCTAAAGAAAGGTGACTGGAATATCCTCGATGGAAACAAAAAATATCAGCACTGATGGGATACATTTCAGTAACTACACATCTCTATATAGCTATCTGGATTTTACAATGTACAAAATAAATCCAATATGTGTGATTGATGGCAAGTTTCACTGCTTTGCTTGGAGTGGAAGGGTGTGTTTAAATGTTTCTGCTGGACAACACAATATGGAGGGAGGATATGCGGAGGGCAAAGAGGCAACAGAAAGAAGTATCACGTAATGCAGTGAAAGTGTCCGGTCTTAATCTTCTACAGCCTTTTAACTGAATTCCAGTTATAGAATAGAACTGCTACTGTTTAAAGACTATCACTCGGGGTTAACCAAGCAGATTGAACCCATTCAATTACCTCTGTTCTCTCTCAAAACCTAAGAAAATGAAAATCATTTTTAAAAACGTAAAAGGAAAAATAAAAGAATGTGGATAGCAGATGAGAGAGAATACTGATAGCAGGCTTTCAGAAGTGGGAAAAGAGACAGAGGAACAGGTGAATGATAGCTGAGTTACCAGCACCTTCACAGGGTTCTCCACCTTCAACACCAAAGTATTTTATTTACATCTCCAGAGGGGGATACAAATAGAAAGACAATTCACTCGCTTCTTAGAAACTTTAAAGGTGGAGGCTGTGCACAGATGCACTGGCCAAAAATCTTTCATTTCTCCCACTCTGCCAAAACTGCTCAAATTCAGCAACAATAATCCGCATTGCTAAATCCAGTGGTCAGTTTCAGGCCTCATCTAATGGAACTATACAATGTACCCCACAGAGTGGACCACTCTTGTCTAGTTACACTCACTTCAGTTGGCTCTGATACTACTGTTCCCCTCCCCCATCTCTGAGTTCTTCTTTTCAATCTCATTTGATGGTGGATACCCTAGGCACTTGGTCTTCTCTTCTCCCCTCCCTGTCCCTCTCCGAGTGGCAGTGAGAACTGAACCCAGAGCCTTTGCACTGTGCTAGGTCTGTGGCTGTCCTGCAGCCTCAGCCTCCCGGAGTGCTGGGATTGCAGGTATGTGCCACCACATCCAGCTCCTCTTCTCTTCTCTTTAATCCCCCTTTCTTTTTACTATAACTTCCTACTCTCCATTTTACTTGAGATGTCCATACATCACTCCCATCACAGAATTCCAAACTATACTTCTGATCTTCCCCAAAGCAAATCCATCTCGTCTTTCTTCATTCAGCTGATGGCCACTGGCCCTTCCCATTTCTCGACCCAACACCTCACAGCCATCCTTAGTCTCCCCCTTTCTCACATTCTGCATTTAATCAAGCAGGATATTCCTTGGCTTTCCTTTCAGGTCTCCCTTTTCTACTCACACCATCGTCTCTGACCTGAATTATTGTAATGGCTTCATTACTGGCTTCCCTTCTTTCACTCTTGCTTTCCTACAATCTATTTCAAACAGCAGGGCAGATGCTCCTGTTAAAACCTAAGTCAGATATCATTCTTCTGCTTATTCAGAGTAAAAAAGCTAAGCCTTTTAGACAACTACTATGACTCCATACTCTTCACTTTCCTCCAGCCACCCTGGCCTCCTTGCTATTCCCTAGACAGGCATATCCCAGCCACCCAGGCTTTGTAATAACTGCTGCCTGGAATCGCTGTCCCCTAGACAGGCCTGTGTGGAAGTTACTTCTCAATGAGGCCTACTGACTTTGCTTAATATTGGGGCCACATTGAAGTAGTTCCCAATGACCAAATATGGGGCAATTTTGTCACCAAAATAATTATGTAATAAATCATATACTTTTAATAAATCAAACTAAAAAATCCATGCTGATAAATAAACACACACAAATGAAAATACAAATGTGAAAATAGGGCTCTTGTTTACCAAAGACCGAAGGCTGACTGATACACATGGAGGAATGCTAGAGCTGGGAGTCCATTTTGCGGCTGTCATGGTAAAGATTAGGCAAGGATAAACAATGGATGTTAAATCTAGGGGAAAATTTTGATGAAGAGCAGGACATTGGCATAATCTTAAAAATATCTCCTCACAGACTGTTTATTAATTGTTAGGAAAAAGTAGAAAGTATATAGTGGAGGAATTTTGGATAACACCTCGACCGAGTTATCAAAATTAACATCATCATCGAGGAGCTGCTGAACATTATGTGTGTGACCTTACAAAAACCAGAGTACCACCTACGCGGTTTTATAGCCCAGAATTGCAAACTCAGTGTAATTGTAAGGAAACATAAGATGAACGTAAGATTAAGTATTTTCTTTTTAAAAAGGAACTGTATTCTTCAAAATGTCAGTTTTATGAAAACAAAAATAAAGAATGCTGTTGAGATAAGAATAAAGAAAAATGAGAATTAAATGCAATACCTGATTCCAGACTGGATCCCAGATTGGAGGGCAAAATATCAAAAAGGGCATCGGTGAGTCAAATGACCAAGTTGGAGAATAGAAGGCAGACTAAAGTACTACACCACACTCGATTTACTGGCGCTGAAAGCATACTGTGGTTAAGAAAGAGAATAACCCTATGCTTAAAAATCATACACTTAAGGATATATTTACGTGTAAAAGATATATTCAACGTAACCTCAAACAGTTCAGTACACAGACACACAGACACAGAGAGAGAGAAAGAGGGAGAAGCAGGGGAGAGGGAAGGAGGAAGAGAGGGAGGGAGAGGGAGAGAATGAATAAAGCAAATGAGATGAACTATAGTCTGAGTAAATTGTATATTGTGTTCTTTGCCCTAATCTTATTCTTGCAACTCTCTGAGTTTGAAATGACTTCCAAATAAAATGTTAAAAAATCACTTGCAGTCCACCGCTGCCCTCTATCCCTCAGGCAAGGCACTTCAACCCAGTTGAAGTATCTTGCACCACTCTTTTCATCAAGGCACATCACCTTTTTTTTGTTTTGTTTTTTGAGACAGGGTCTCATATGCATTTCAGGTTGGCCTTGCACTCACTATGTAGCCCAGGCTGAGCTCAAACTCACAGCAATCTTCCTATCTCAGCATCTGCGTGCTGGGGCTACAGGTATGTGCCCCCACACTATCACCCTTGAAAAGATTAATTTACTAATTTTTGTGCTTATTTCCATCTCTCCCCAGGAGACTATAAACTCTTTAAAGGCATGGCTGTACTTTTCCTGTTTTGTTCAAGATGCATCCAAGTCCCTCACAGATGCTCTGTAACGGTCACAGCATCTAGCGGACTAAATGAACGAAAGTCTGGCTGACAGGCAGCCGGTCCCCAGGACACATCCCTCATCCAGCACCCCATGCAACTCTTCCACAACCCCAGCACAGCCTGGAGGTTTGTTCCATGTAGAAACTGAAGGAAAGAGGTTCCAGACCTGGGCATACAGGGCAAAGGAAGAGGCAGGGGGCAAGGGGCATTATGAGAAGTGGAGTAAGTAAAAGCCAAGACAGCAAATACAAAGACTCTCCAACGCTACAACAGCCTCTTGGGCTGTTCATTTCAAGGTAAGAGCTTTGAAGATGTTTTTCCCCTGGTACTGGAGACTGAATACTGAGCTACATTGCCAGCCCTTTTTATTTTATTTATTATTTTGATATAGGATCTTGCTAAGTTGCTAGGTTGCCTAGGCTGGGGTTGAGCTTGAGATCCTCTTGCCTCAGCCTCCATAGGTAAGCACCACCACGCCCGGCTAAGATAACATTTGTGGAAAAACTTAATGGTTGTAGAAAAAATAAATATGGATAGTGAAACTGGGTAATACCACATACAAAAATGTCAGGGTAGCTGTCCACTCTGCCTCAGTAAAGCTCAGCAGCTGATAAAATCCACTCACACACAAAACCTCATAGCATTTTTAATGCCTCATTCTTAAATGTACATAGATAATAAAGAGCTATCAGATAGCTGAGCAAAGTTTCACTTATGACACAGCAACATAAACAAAATGTGGAAAAAGAAATTAAGAAAGAATATAGGTAATGCAACACAAAAGGCTAAAAATTTGCTCCCCTGAGAAAGAGATTCATGAAATAAAAGTACACAGAGGAAACAAAGAATAAGAAATTCCTTAGAAACTATCTGCATGAATACTAACATCAAGGGTTTAGTTAGATGAGTTAGAAGATAATGTCGGAGAAACATCTCATGTTTCTTATTGTATACAACTAACAGACAAAAGAAATGGATAACAGAGACAACAAAAAGAATCATTTCTGAAAGCTTAACACATGAGTAATGAGAAAAGAGAAGTTCTCAGTATGGAAGTATGCCAGTTTCCAGATTAAAAAGAATAACCAATCCAAGAAACATCACCATAGGATATAACATTGGAGGTAAAATTAAAATTCTAAAACTTTTCAGTTAAAAAGAGCAATTCTCATATAGAGTCAAAAACACCAGAGGCTTTCAGCTCTGAAGCCCCCTACCACTTCACAGTACCTGTCTATCCTTTCTTTTCCAACTTTTCCCCCCAAAAACCATCTTTTGTTATACTAAAAAACAAACAAACCCCACCAAATGATACACTTCTCAACAGCAGGCCTGGCAGAACTTGAAACCAGGCAACAGCTGGTAAAGTGTGGAGCAGGGGCAAGGGTAGTAGACCACCTTGCTGCAAAGAAATTTCCCTGTCAAGAGCAATAAAAAACTGGGAAAGCATCCCTTGAAAGCTCCAAAGGCAGAGGGAATTGATAATCCCAAAATCCTAGAGGAAAAGGAAACTCAATGAGGAGTGCTGAAATAGCTTTCTTCAGTTACTGATTTGAGAGAAGTTAAGAAGCCAAGAAGCTAAAGAAGCTTTTGGAAATCTTATTGGATTCAAGGGACAAAACTTGAAAGTTGGTGCCATTAAAGAGAAGGTGCCATAGGCTTTCAATGAATCTGCTGGCGTTAGTCTCTTAATCACTCATCGATATACCTCCCTAGTACCTGACAATCTAGCTTCTTCCCAAACAAATATAGTCTGAGCTGGCCTGGAATGTGAGATCTCAAAGCGACCACATTTCATTCTTGGGAAGCATCTTTCATTTAGTGCCTGCTAGGCTTTTTCCACTTCAGGGAACTTTCTGTGGTCAACACTGCATATTGTTCACAGATTTTCCATAGACGCAAGAAGTGAGTGTAAAACAAGCTCATACAACTGGATAACCATATTGAAGAGCCTTTCCCCTCCTTAAAGATCACATTCTTATTTCTCATCTCTATAAACAGATCTAAAAGAAGTTTCTTGCTGTAATAAAAAATAACCACAGGGAGGCAGTTCCACAGAATTCCGCTGCTCTATTTCTGCTCTCCTCTCCCTGGTATTTACCTGCTCAGACCTCTCAGAGTATGTACAGGACACACATACACAACACAACTTGTTCTTTTAAACTCTGCACTCTAGAGAAGGCCCCTGACTGTGGTCTCCCCTACATGGACCCTTTTCGGCCAGAAGCTGCTAGCTGGAAACTACACCCCTCCTCCCCTACCTGCAGCTAGGGACACCTCTTCAGAGGAGGAATATTATAGACAGCTAAGTTAGGTAGAAATATAGCAGGCAGTCAGTCACACAGGGCTGGGCCCTGAGGGAGTCAGAGAAGAAGATGAGATCTGTCAGGACTGCGGCTGGAGGCCATCTGAAGATTAAAGTCACAGTGGCTAGTTTTACACACTTCCCTAAGGGATGAACAGAGGCTTAGGATTATGGGTATCACCCTTTTGAGATTTCCCATTACCTCATTAGGGGTGGGCCATCCTCTCCCACCTATTAAGACTAAGACTAAAACCAAAACCACTAAGACCAAGACTGCTAAGACCAAAGACAAGACTAAGACTACAGATTATCAACCAAGGTTAATGATGTCACTCATGTACCACTGCTACCATTAGATCAATATTACCTAAGCGACTATACTTGCAATCTTATTGGTGGATCATAATTTTGACCCATGTTGAACCTGCCTCATGATTTCGCTCAGTAAAATTTCCTTTCAGAGGTGGGCTCACTGAACCCATTCAAGACCCCTCCTATCTCTCAGGAGCTATTCCTATTCCCCCAACCCTATTCCTCATTCCTTTTTTCCAAAAAAGTTTTCTACTCTTAAAAAAATAAATAAATAAACTCTGCAATGGTAGCAATTAATTTTGATACCCGTTGAGGTTCATTCATCAAATACACATTAGTAAGCACTATATGCTCTATAAACAGACATTGTTACATACTACTGTGTACTAATTTACTATCACTGTGTCATATGTTGTGCCAGGTATATATTTTTTGGAATGTCTTATTAGCTAGTTCTTTAGTGAATTATCTGTCACATTCTTTGCCTCTTTATCTGAGAACCTGATGTTCTTTTTATGGGTTTCTAAATATTCCTAATAGTAAAAGGTTAACCTGATAGCCTGATGACGAACAGCATGGGTTTTGGGGTTATGATGTGGTTTCAAATCCCAGCAAGGTTATTTACTAGCTGCCTGAAGCTGAACAAGTTACTTACATTCTAAGTCTCAGTTTCCTCATGTATAAAATTAAATAGTAACAGCTTCCTCAAAGAGTTGTTGAAAGGATTAACTACCATTATGGTAAATTAATTTGATCTTTAAGTACTATAAATATCTACAAGGGGTTACATACCTTAAATAAATTTTTATATGCTAATAAATAACAACGTAAATACAGCTCAAATATTTCTCAGATAGGAAGGAGATCAAGAGATGGAAGGGGGGCAGATGAAAAAGGAATTAACCACCTACCTGTCCCATTATTTAAATACAGGGTGACCAAAAATTGCATACTTTTTTTGTTAATTTTTATAACAGGAAATATAAAAACAATTTTATCAAATTTATGCAATAATTTTTCTGTGAATGGTATATCCTAAAATATTCGATATATAATGTAATGTTACAATCTGGACGGTACAATCTAGTCTCTTTTGAAATTCTTTTTATTCATTGTTGTCTTTCTTTGAATAACACACTTTACACTGTCGTGTTGGCCTTCTTTTCTGTGGGTGGTATAATTTCAATGAAATGCCCACTAAACATGATGTGAAGACGTTGTGATGGACATCCTGGTTGGTGTTTTACTATCCCATATTTTTCAATTATTTGGTCTTTTAGACCTAATCGAAATTGTAAATGACTTTTTGAACCTCCTTGTTTGAATAAATAATAAACAAGTTCCATACTGCTTGGTCCAGAAGGTGTGTAAATATTTTATAGTAATACTTTTTCCTTGCTTTTTGATTAGAGGACAGCTTGCTAGACACTGGTCAACTCTATCAACACCACCCATAGAATTACTATGATCATTGACCACTACTGGGATTTTTTTAGTTTTTTTTTTTAAATTTTTATTTTAAAGAGAAAAAAAAAAACAGAACAAAATTTCAAAACAACATAATAGGAGGGTAACAATGGTTAATACATTACGTATTGTTATCTTTAAATTAGTTACTCAGAGTACAAGGTATTGGCATTCAATTGTCCAAACGATATTAGCACAAACCTTTCTTTTCAATGAACTGAGAGAAATTAGTAGTGCATCTATCTTAACTACCTTATACATATACATATATATATATATATATATATTTTTTTTTTTTTTTTTTTTTTTTTGCTTTTCCCTTCTTTCTTTTCTCCTTTCCCCCATCCCAGTTTCTCTTTCCTTTTGAATAGTTTCTTCCCATTTTATAATATCTATTGTACATTTTGGATCTTATTTACTCTTTCAGCTTCTCACACTAGGGAGACAACATGATGTTTACACATGTGCGTCTGGTTTATTTCACTTATGAGTATGGTCTCGAGTTGCATCCATTTACCTATAAAAGTCTCCAGTTTATCCTTCTTTATGGCTGAGTAGTATTCCATTGTATAAAAATGCCACATGTTTTTATCTATTCCTTGGTTGATGGGCATTTGGGTTGTTTCCAAGATTTAGCTATTACAAATTATGTTGCTATAAACATGGGTGCACATATGTCGCTGTGGTACGATGTTTTTAATTCTTCTGGGAAGATACCCAGAAGGGGAATAGCTGGGTCAAATGGTACCTCCAATCCTAGTTTTTTGAGGAATCTCCGCACTGATTTCCACAGTGGTTGTACCAGTCTAAACTCCCACCAACAGTGGAGAGGGGTTCCTTTTTCCCCACAGCCCCTCCAGCATTTGTTATTGGTTAATTTCTTGATAATAGACATTCTTTCTGGGGTGAGATGGAATCTCAGTGTTGTTTTAATTTGCATCTCTCGAATGACCAGTGATGTTGAACATTTTTTCGTATATTTATTTGCTGTTTGTATTTCTTCATCTGAGAAGTGTGTATTCATCTCAGATGCCCATTATTGGATTGGGTCTTTAAATTTGGAAGTTCTAATTTTTTTGAGTTCCTTATATGTTCTCAATAGCAATCCTTTGTCTGAGGAACAGCTGGCAAACATTATTTCCCACATTGTGGGTTCTCTCTTCACTCTGTTGGTGTTTTCTCTTGCTGTGCAAAAACTTTTTAATAAGATGAGATCCCAGTTGTTGATTCTTTGTGATAGTTCCTGTGTAACTGGGGTTTTATTCATAAAGTCTTTGCCTACACCAATGTCTTCAAGAGTTTTACCTATTCTATCTTCCAGCAGGTTTAATGTTTCTGTTTTAATATTTAGATCTTTGATCGATTTGGAGTTTAGTTTAGTACATGGTGAAAGATATGGGTCTAATTTTAATCTTCAGCATGTGCAGAGCCAGTTTTTCCAGCACCATTTATTAAAGAGGCTATCTTTCTTGCAGTGAATGTGTTTGGCACCTTTGTCAAAGATAAGGTGGCTCAGTATGTCTGGAGTTGTTTCTGCATCTTCTAATCTGTTCCATTGATCTTCAGGTCTGTTTTTTTTTTTTTTTTTTTGTGGGTACTGGGGGGTTGACCTCAGGACCTCGCGTGCCAGCAGGTGCCCGTGCCGCTGAGCAATATCACCAGCCCCTTTTTCGTATGTGGGTTCCGGGAGTCGAACTCGGGCCCTCGCGCTTGCCGGGCAGGCGCTTAAGCCGCTGAGCCATCTCACCAGCCCTTCAGGTCTGTTTTTTTGCCAGTACCACACTGTTTTTATCACAGTAGCTTTATAGTATAATTTCAAGTCAGGGATTGTGATGCCCCCTGCCTTGCCTTTGTTGCCCAGAATTGCCTTTGCTATTCTAGGTCTCTTCCGGTTCCAAAGGAATTTTAGGATTGTTTTCTCTAATTCTGTGAGATACGTTGTTGGAAGTTTGATCAGAATTGCATTAAATCTGTATAACAATTTTGGAAGTATGGCCATTTTCACTATATTAGTTCTTCCTACCCAAGAGCAAGGGATATCTTTCCATTTTCTGATATCCTCTTCAATCTCCCTTTTCAGAGTACTGCAGTTTTCAATGTAAAGGTCTTTTACATCCTTTGTGAGATTGATTCCTAGGTATTTCATTTTTTTGGATGTTACTATGAAAGATGTTGTTACCCTAATTTCTCTCTTAGTGAGTTTGTTATTTATGTACAGGAAGCCTTTTGATTTTTGAGTGTTGACTTTGTATCCAGCTACTGAATTTGCTTATTAAATCTAGCAGTTTTTTAGTAGAGTTTTTGGGGTCTTGTATGTAGAGTATCATGTCATATGCAAATAATGATAACTTCTTCCTTTCCTATTGTTATTCTTTTTATTTCTTTCTCTTGTCTAATTGCTCTGGCTAAAGTTTCCAGGACTATGTTGAATAACAGTGGAGACAGTGGATATCCTTGTCTTGTTCCTGATTTTAGAGAGAAAGTTTTCAGTTTTTGTCCATTTAGTATGATATTGGCTGTTGGTTTGTCATAGATAGCTTTTATCAGATTGAGATAAAGACCATCTATTCCAATTTTCTGTAGGTTTTTTTTTTTTTTTTTTTTTTTTTTTTTTACCATGAATGGGTGCTGGACTTTGTCAAAAGCTTTTTCTGCATTTATTGAGATGATCATATGATTTTTGTCCTTGGCTCTGTTAATATGGTGTATTACATTTATTGACTTATGAATGTTGAACCATCCCTGCATCCCTGGGATGAATCCTACTTGGTCATGGTGTATAATCTTCTTGATGATTTGCTGCATTCTATTTGCCAGTATCTTATTGAGGATTTTGCATCTATGTTCATTAGGGAGATTGGCCTGTAGTTCTCTTTCTTGCTTGGGTTCTTCTTAGTTTTGTTTCTTCTTTCAAGTTCTATCATTTTTGTATCATGAATAGTTGACAATGAGGAGACATCTTTTTTTGTCTTTCCATTTCATAACACAGACTTTTCCTTCCTGATATGCTAACATTTTTCCCTTTTTCAGTTTTTTCTTTTGAAGATCTTTCGGCAATTCCTTCCTATTCAGTCTCAGTATGCCAAATGTGTACATTTTGCATTGTAAAAGAATATTTCTGAGTTCTAGAGAAGTATAAAAATTATATCTAATGTACTTATGATAAGAGTTTTTATAGATTGTAGCACAAAATTATAGGTTATTTTTCACAAATACAATAACCACAAATTAGTAAAAGAAAATAACCAGAACTTCTTAGTAGATTTCACTAGAAACAAACATCAAAGGTGAATACAGTGTTCTAAATAAAAAAGTATGCAAAAAATAGTCGATATAAAACAGACAGGGGCCTGTGAGATAGCTCAGCGGCATAAGCGCCTGCCTGGCAAGCGCGAGGTCCCGAGTTTGACTCCCGGTACCCACATAAAGGAAAAAATGGCAGGAGATATCACTCAGTGGCACAAGCGCCTGCTGGCAAGCGCGAGATCCTGAGGTTGACTCCTGGTACCCACATAAACAAAACAAAACAAAACAAAAAAACCAGACAGACAAGCCAGGTGTGGTGGCGCACGCCTGTAATCCCAGCACTCGGGAGGCTGAGGCAAGAGGATTGCCATAAGTTTGAGGCCAGCATGGGCTACATAGTGAGTCCTTGTCTCTAAAAACAAAACAAAACAAAACATTGAGACAGACATATGAGTGTATCTTGTGTAAACAAGCATCAATTGGTTGAAATGACACCCGCTCAAACAATGCTCAGGATAGTCAGGATGTAAACAAACACACTGCCTGAGTGACGCGTGGCATAAACTGTTAAGTGGTTAAGATGTGTTATGTACATGTACCAACTCGCCACCAAGAATGTAAATATTATATACTGCAAGCACATACTAATAAAAATTTTCCTTTTCTTTCTCTTTTCATTTAAGAAATAGAGAGGGGATGCTACATTATTTTCTTAAGGCTAAGCATAGCAACTCAAAGAAGTTAGCTTTAAAATGACTTTTTTAAAACAATGAACTCTTAAACCAAGTATCTCTAAAACAAACTGTAATGAGATCTACCTGTACTATTCTGTAAGCTAATTTCACATTCTAGGAAGCCACTTGGCACATTACAAAAGCAATGTGTGTACACAGTCTCTCTGGACACTACTGTAATGGTGCCTTTGTTTTTTTTTTTTTTTTTTACTTTTTTTCCCCTACCTTCCTGGAGTTCACAAATACTTTAACTTATAATTAGAAAGAAACCTTTAAAGAAGGATCTTGTAAAGCAACTATAAAAAGACATTTTGGGGACAAAGTAAATGGAGTATGGACTGTAACTGATGATATCAAAGAATGGCCATTCACTTTGGTAGGTATGATAATGACAAGGCAGTGATAAGAGAAAATATCCTTAGATCAAGACAGAGAGTGAAGTATTTCATGATGAAATATTAAGAGGGGTATAATTTACATGGAAGTAGTTAAGAAAAAATGGGATAAAGATAAAATATTAGTGGCTATATTACTCTGGATAATGGGCATTTGAAGATTACACAATTATTTTATTTCTTTTTAAAGGTTTTTACAATAAAACTTTATATTATCAATTTTAAAAAGACATTTTTTTCCCTTTCCTCTCATAATAGCTTATACAGCTACATGCTTCACTGAGATTAACTGTTGCTGAACAGACTTTTAAACTCCTTAAATTCCCTAGGCCAACGGTAGCGAGCCTATGGCATGCATGCGCAGTGGGCTGCATCACTGAAAGCTCTAAAAGGCTCACCATCACTGCCCTGGGCTACGCCCAAATTCCTCATCCCTACACTAGGCCAGGCACGAGCCGTTTGTTAAAGGTCTACACAGAACAGGTATCCACCACCAGGATGACAGTCTCTGAGTCTGTCACGGTGCCACAGACACTGGAGTTCGCAGGAATGTGGAAGACCAGTGCAAAACCCAAGACTGAGAACTTGCACAGAAAACAGAAAAGCTCAAATCAGCTTCCATGGACAGAACTGACATCTTGCTGTTTAAATCTTGGATTTAAGGAGCTGGGACTGTAGCTCAGTGGCAGAGTGATTGCCTAGCATGTGTGAGGCCTTGGGTTCAATATGTAGCACCACAAATAAACAATGAATAAATAAATCTTGGAATTTAAGACTTCGAAGAGATAAAAATGAAATACTATCTAGTCCCATTCCATGCCAGGCTTGACTCTGATAACTCAATGGAATAAGAAAACGCAGCTTGGTAGTGCTATTAGTCTGAACAAGCAGGGAGCCTTGTGCATGTTGACAAAGTCTTAAGTGGAAAGAGTTAGGGAACATTAACACAGAAAACGACCCGTAAAGAATTTCACTAGTATTCCTCCTGCTTCCAAGGGATGATACAAGACAGAGTTGGTGTGTCACAGAAAGACCAAGGACATGTT
Source organism: Erethizon dorsatum (assembly GCA_028451465.1). Taxonomy (NCBI): domain Eukaryota; kingdom Metazoa; phylum Chordata; class Mammalia; order Rodentia; family Erethizontidae; genus Erethizon; species Erethizon dorsatum. The sequence goes on along the minus strand of CM051824.1, from coordinate 74,020,364 downwards.
TAATTGTCTAAAGCGCTCTCATTCGTTCTATGTTTTAATCTTTCAAAAGCTTGTGTGGATGATTCTCAAGCTTGAAAGTGACCAGAATCATCAGCCCTAGTTACAACACTGATTGGTGCTCCACCTTCCACAGCTTCCCAGCCAGCGCCTCAGCATGAGACCTGAAATGTGCATTTTTAATAAGATCCCAGGTGATGCTGACACTGCCCTGGACACTGCTGTCCAGATACCCAAATTGGGTCTAGTGTCATCTACTATATCCTACTTGCTGCTCCTGGCCAGGAACAGGTAATGATAAAATGTGTTAGGCAGTAAGTGTAAGGGTTCTCTGGTCTGAAGCCACTTCGTTTCAGTTACCCTACCTGTGCTAAGCACGTCTTACCAACTCCCAAGATTTGAGAAGATAGGAGATATTTTCTACATCTAAAAGTATATCATAGATACACAAATATTTAAATGGCTCAATATTTAAATCTGAAAAGCATTCAGAAATTCTCAGATGAAATGCATTAGATAAAGTACTAACATGCATGAAAAATGTTCTATTATAAACCCCTGTTTTCACTTTCTTGCAGCTTTCCAAAAAAATTAGCCCACTGTGGTGAAATTTTCCATGCTTCATTTCAGCCCAAAGGTGATTTTTTTTGCAAAGTTTGAGAAAATTAAATAGTTTTTGAGCTAGAAAAGATGAAAAAAGCCCATATAATTTTTCCACTTTGAAAGCAATTTCAGGATTTTAAAAATATGCAGACAACTAAAAAATGGCTAAAGTTGAAAAGTTGAAACTTTCCATGTGTCTAGTTTTCAACAAAGTATTCTCCTAGGTACTTTAGACAAGACAACATGTGTGTACAGGTAAACATACATATATATTTAAGTTAGAGTTTTTTTTTTTTTTTTTTTTTGTGGGTACCAGGGGGACGACCTCAGGACCTCGCGCGCCAACAGGCACCCGTTCCACTGAGCGATATCACCGGCCCCTTTTTCGTATGTGGGTTCCGGGAGTCGAACTCGGGCCCTCGCGCTTGCAAGGCAGGCGCTTACGCCGCTGAGCCATCTCACCGGCCCCATATATATTTAAATACATATGTAAGTCACTGGGATCATAGTATTTCATCACATTCAATAAAACTTTCCTCAGAGTAGGTTTATTATTTTCTGAAATGAAGAGTCTTTGATAAATGAGAGTAGTTAGCCGCTGACTGCGTGACCTCTGGGGTTTTCACACATCAGGGTTCATTAATGGGTCACATGTAGACAAGTGACAAATGAGGAGGATCTATGTTTGCAGAACCATCCAACTGCCTTCACACATAAATGTCCCCCATTCCCTCCAGCTCAATTCTAGGGCTAAGATCCATTGTCTTTTAGTTTGGCTTCTGCCCTTGGCTCTTCATCTCCCATGTTCCATTAAACTTAACATGTGCTCTCGTTTCTCCCAAATTTCAGATGCACCCCAATGCACTCACCTGCCCTTCACTAAAGACCTCCTTGTGTATGTGAAGGGCCCAAGTACTAAAGAAGTAACAATAGAATTTTTAAATTAAGGTTAAGGGGCCGGTGAGATGGCTCAGCGGCTTAAGCGCCTGCCCGGCAAGCGCGAGGGCCCGAGTTCAACTCCCGGAACCCACATACGAAAAAGGGGCCGATGATATCGCTCAGCGGCACGGGCGCCTGCTGGCGCGCGAGGTCCTGAGGTCGACCCCCCCGGTACCCAAAAAAAAAAAAAAAAAAATAAATAAATTAAGGTTAAATAGGTTTTAGAGGTTTGTGAAAGTAACTTACTGTAGTCATCTATAATCATAAACTTTCTAATCAACTCAACTGCAAAGCAAATAATAGGAAAGTTAGAAAACAACAGAGTCCTAGTTCTGCCACTCACTCATAGTTGACATATAGGTCGGACACAAAACCCTTGGAATTTCAGTCTCATTATAACAGGAGAAAAATTAAGACTGTTAAATGACTTCATTACACGTGAATGTATTTTAAAAATTTCAAACAAACATTACATAGAATTGTTATTAGTAATGACAATAACATCAATTTAAAACTTCATCAGGCTTTTAACCTGAAAGGAAAACCAAGTGTAAGTCATATGTACTATCCCTCCCACCAGAGAAAAACACTTTTATAAGGACACAAAGATTAAGAAAAATTCAATTTCCTGGTCTTCAAGTATACAATTTAACAGATGAATAGAAGGAAAACCAATACAACAGATGCTCCTATTTCTTTCACTTTCAACATCTATCTCTACTCCCTCAGTACATGTTAAATTTTCTTCCCCAAATACAGGAAAAAAAAATGTTCCCTGACCTTACCTTGCCCTGTCTTCTCCCCTTCACGGTCATACTCCGAGATCACTATCTATTAATCGCCTAACTTTCTGCAACCTTCTCTCACTATTTCACCGAAGTGTTCTCTTCAAGCACATCAATGACCCTTCAATTACTAATACCAGCTGTAGGATGTTCCCATCCTTTTGGCTTTTACTACACGCAACTCTATTACCTTGTTTCATTTATCCAGTGCTGTACAACATACCATCCACAAGCTTATGGTTTAAATCAGTGATTATTCTTTCCCACAATCCCTATGGGTCAGGAACTCAAACAGGGCTCAGCTGTTTTTTTTTTTTTTTTTTTTTTTTTGTGGGTACCGGGGGGACGACCTCAGGACCTCGCGCACCAACAGGCACCCGTGCCGCTGAGCGATATCACCGGCCCCTTTTTCGTATGTGGGTTCCGGGAGTCGAACTCGGGCCTTCGCGCTTGCAAGGCAGGCGCTTAAGCCGCTGAGCCGTCTCACCGGCCCACTCAGCTGGTTTTGCTACTCGATGTGTTATTATGACATATGAATTATCTCCTATTCTCTCTCCCTCCTTCTCTATTATCTCAAGTTTACCCCAGAACTCAGTGCAGACTCCAGCTAACTTTTAGTCTTAAACTTTAGGTAAGTCAGATAGGCAAAATCAGATGGCACAATTTTAACAACTGTGTAACAATCAGAGCACAATGATGACAGAAAGCAGACTCTAGACAGAGAGATATGTCTTTATTTATACGTCCCCCTAAAGCTTCATGTGCTCATAGGTAGGGCTTTTTGGAGGTAGCCTGATCTAGGGTGTGTGGTACTGGGGTTAATGATGCATGATAACTAAATGGGTTTAGCATAGTTCTAGGTGTGGATAATGGAAGTCCCATCCTGGGTGTGAGTGGTACCAATCAGTAGGCTTATAGCCTGAAGGAATATAAAGGGGAAGGCAGTCTGCTGCTGTTTGCTGCCTCCTCCCTGCCAGGCCATGAACTGTGATCCCCCTCTGCCTACCACCCTGCCTTGGAGTCAGCTGACGATGGACTAAAACCTCCTTTAAATGTGGGTGCCTCGTATTTTGTCTCAGCAGCAAGAGAAATAACTAAGGATATGACTACTACTTTTTTGTTTTCACATCATCTTGTCCTCCTCCCTCCAAATTGTTACAGCATTCACAGGGAATCCTACTCCTTGATGTGCCACATAAGGAGTCACATTAACTGCATGCTGCAGGGGATGGCATAGTACAGGCAGGATCTGCTATCACTCAAAGGCTGGAAAAGCCATCAGATACCTTCTTGGACTCCTCTTACACCCACAGCCAATATAAGTGTACCTGTGTTCGTCAGTTTTCTGGCACTGTGACAAATTATATGAGATAATCAACTTATAAAGAGGAAAGGCTTATTTGGCTCACAGTTTTGGAGGTTTTTAGTCCATGACCAATGGGCTATGGCGTTTTGGGCCTGTGGTAGCACAAGATGTCACACCGTGAGCACGTGACAGAGGGGCCTGTCTACTTGATGGCTGTTGGAAAGACAGAGAGAAAAGGGGTCCTGCTGCAGGCAGATGCTCAGTGACCTAATCTCCTCCCACTAGGCCCCTCCTCCTTCAGGTCCCTCAGCCTCCAAACAGTGCCATGAGCTGCGGCCAAGCCTTCAACACAGAAGTCTCTGGCAGACACTTTTCCAAACCATAGCATAACCCACACCAGTGGCACTGGCACACAGACAGTGCCAGGAGTCACTCCCGGCAAGGTCCCTTTCTCTCACTTCTCACCTATAGAATGAAAGATGGGGCTGGATAATCTCTAGAGCCAACCTCCAGTTTAAGGTCCTCTGAGTCTAAAAACAAGTGTGATTATTGTAAGTTATGACAACTACTACTTAGCAATCTTCCAGTAACATTGCCTTCTTCAATTCTCTATTCTGGACACCAGTGGTAAAATATCTGAAAAATTTCTATAGTTCTATGTATCAAACTTTCTTAAAGAACAAAAAATTGAAAACCAATTTGTGAAAGGCAATTTTTTTTTTAGTATATCCAATGTTGGTCAGATAACACAGCTGATACATGCAGTAAGTCTCTTAAAATAAGACCAAAATTGCCTACAATTAGTTACAAAAATATTACAAGGAACTGAAGCAAAATAAAACCAAATAGTTCTGCTACTAAACTACAAGTATGTCCTCAAAACCTTATGGGAGTCAAAAATTCCAGTAAAAATAACAGGATAGATGGAAACACAAGTTTCTTATTATCACACTTCATATGTTATAATACATAACAGTCAACTTATTTTTGGCAAAATGATTAGGAATTGCAAAACTGGCTTACACAAATTTACCTGATTGTCAAACGCACCTCAAATGGAGCATGTCATGCTAACTTCAGCCATGCAGGCACTATGCTGTCTTACAGCAGCCCAGAGACCCTGAAGTTTCAACAATTCAGCAGGGATCGCGCCACTAACATGAACTGGCCCAGGTGTTTAATGGGGGGGGGGGAATCTCAACAGTACAGTTAACTGAAACCAGAAAAAGCTTTTGAATACTAAAAGAAATACAGATGCCCCAACTCTTGCCATCCCCTCAAAGGGTACATTTTATGGACAATTTATAGCACACATTATTTTCTAGTAAACTCTTTACGAAGATAAAACAGTTTCACACCTTTCTGAAAACTCAGTTTGTGTTTCATCTTTTTCATTACTATTCTTTGTCCCTCTTCCCTTCCTTCCTTCCCTTCTTTCATCCCTCCCTCCTTCCTTCCCTTTCTCCCTCCCTGATGCCTTCCTTTTTTTTGGTGCTGGGGATTGAACTCAGAGTTTCACACGTGCTAAGCACACGCTCACCACTGAGCTCTTAGTCCCTTCCACTGCGATTCCTGCAAAGGCAGGAATACCTGAAAGCAACGCAGTAATTACTAAGTAACGAAGCTTAAGAAGCTATCAGAAGTACATTAACCTTAAGATGTGCTGTACTTCTTTCTCAACATTGTAAATGGAAGACCAAAAGAGAGGAAGGCTCAAAGCAAATGTGTTACACAACTGCTTTCAAATACACATACGAGAAACCACGTATTAATGCAGAAAGGGTCTGGAGCAAACAAACAAAAAGGACAGAACTGTGATTAAGTTAAGACTGTGATGACCTCAGGAATGAATATTTTTTCCTTATGTTTACTGAATAGTAATGCTGTTATTACTTCACATATGCAAGTATCCTTTTTAATGTTCATAATGATTTAAACAAAATAATAACTAATAAAAAAAAGTTCTTATTTCATATCTATTTACTGAAATTTTTTTAACAGGGCTATGTCTACCAGGAAATAAATTCAATATTTTAACTTATATACATTTTTATACCTACATGCTTGTACATCACAGTGATGAAATCCCAGCTTTAGAGTGGAGGGACAGGCAGCTTCTGACACGGCGCCCAATGCCCCTTCCCTCCTAGAATTCACACCTTTGCGTAACTGCCCCTCTTGTGTGGGCTACACCTAGTGACTTGATCCCAACAAGAACAAACAGGCGGAAGTGTTCTGTCACATCACAAGTTATAGCCTGTGACTTCCATCTTGCCAGTAGACTTTCTCCCTAGCTCTTTCGCCAGTCTGCTCTCATGAAGCCACTATAAGCTGTCACGTTAAGGAACGTCATGTTCACCCAAATGCCAGGAATGAACTAAGGCCCGCAGTCCAACAACTCTCAGGAACTGAATGCTGCCAACAAACCACACAAGTGGGAAACTGACCCATTTCAGTTCAGGCCTTCATATGAGACCATAACCTGAAGGCAGGCTGATTACGATCTTGTGGGAAACCCTTACGCAAAGGACTCGGCTAAGCTGTGGCTAGATTTCTGACCAGAAATTGTGAGAGAATATGAGGTGTGTTCAAAATATATGGTGAATGTTTAAATCTCTTTCTGCTTAGATTTTTATAGTAAAGGACACATTACCATTAATTCCTTTCAAAATATTCCCTGTTACTTTGAAACACAATTATCCAATCATTCTTGCCACCTTCTGAAACAATGCTGGAAGTCCTATTTTGTGTCTTTAGTTGCACTGCTGTATCTGTCTCAAGGTCCTGAATCAATTCAAAATGTGTCTTTTCATGGTCCTTTTGACTTTGGGGAAGAGCCAGAAGTCTCACTGTGCTATATTTGGTAAACTCGGTGGATGAGGACACACCATCATGAGCCTGCCTTTCTATTGGGTGGCACTCAGCAAAAGCATTCACCAAATTTTTGATCATGTCTTATTAACACACAAAAGAAGATTCCAGAATTGCTTAAGAAAGTGGCAAGAATGATGCCATAAGTGTGTCTGAAACAAGGGTGTCTTAGTTACTTTTCTCGTTGCTGAAACAAAATTCTCGACAGCCACAAGTGAAAGGAGAAGAGGCCCACTGTGGGAACCACTCAGACTGCTTCAAAGCTCAGGATGTCTAAGGACACCTTATGAGGATGTGACCCCATTTGTCTAGTGCAGGGGCACAGTGGGATATAGTTATATAACCATGACTTAGCACAGGTAAACACACATGTGCTGGTTACGGCTCTATGTAAGAATGTAAATATGAGATAACAACCTGTATAAGAATTACACAATAAAGATGCACGTGGCTCCTGCTCTGGTTCTTGAGCTCTTGAGCTCTTGGGCTCTGCTCCACTCCATGCTGCCTGCTGTTGTTGCTGACGTCTTGCACATGTATGTTTTTTAACCTTGGGACCCCAACAACAAAAATCTCCCTTGGGTCCCCTGAGCAGGCCAATACCCACATTTTGTAGAGGTTTCAGTTCACAGGTGGCTGGATCCAAGGCAGGGTGGCATGGCAGAGGGGCATCACAGAGGCAGCCCATGGTAGAGCAGGCAGAAGGCAGGGAGGCAGCAAGCAGCAGCCTGCATGCTTTCTGTCCTTTCATATCTCATCCAGGCTACAAGCCTATTGATTGGTGCCACAACCATGGTGGGGCTTCCATTAGCCACACTGGGAACTATGCCAAACCAATTCAGTTATCACACATCCCTAATCCCAGTATCACATCCTAGATCCAGCTACCTCTGAAAAGCCTCACTTTTGAGTGCATGAGGCTTGGAGGGGACATCTAGATAGAAGCCACAACAAAGGGGGAGTATTTTGAGGGAAATTAATGGTAATGTGTCTTTTATAGTAATAAATTTAAAAAATTTAACCATTCACTGCATATTTTGATCACATCTTGTGTTGGATTAACTAACAGTCAACTTGTAACACCCAGTTGAACTGAGTCAGTGTGGCTCTGGGCATGGAAGGCCCACCTGAGGATTGCTGCCAACAGCATAAAAGGAAAACTGGAGGGGAAGATGGTGTGCTGCTGATTCTCCTGGAGAAGCTTGTTATGCTGGTTTTCCCGATATGAACTCAGCTGTTCTCATCATCAGGGGAGCTCAGGTCCTTGCTGTCGCTGAGGATGGCTGTGAGCTCTAGTCCTTACCTTGAGCATTGTTTCCTGGCTCCAGTGCAGATGTCTCACTCTGGTGGCACAGATCCTACTTCCTGCGGGCACAGACTTTCTAGCTTCTGCCACTGACCTTTTGGCCTTCCCAGTGCATCCTTGATACAGACTTGCATGAGACATTATCGTGGGCTCTAGGCCTCCAGCTGGACTTGTGGAAGACATTGTCATGCGCTCTAGGCCTTCAGCTGGACTCATGCAGGACATTGCCATGGGATCCAGGCCCTCAGCTGGATTCTTTGGGTCTCCAGTGTGTGGACAGATCTCTCGTATTCTTCTGCATTTGACTTTTGGGTGAATATTATAAAAAAATCCTATAAATTATGTGTCCTGTATTAAATCTATTCCATTGTAAACCCTGACTACAACATATCTCATACATGCATATTATTTTACTCTGCTAAGCAATGGGGCAATTTGATACACAGCAGTAGATAACAAATAAAGTAGTTAATCTAATGACCAAGCCAATGATTCTAGTATCATTTCCATAACAGTAATAGTAGATAATACTTATAGTATTTGGAATTTTTATTTGGTACCATTCTCAATACTTGATATATTCCTCACAAAAATATTTTGAACATGTTATTATTGCTATTTTACATATGAGGAAACTGAGGTAGAGACTCAATAATTTATCCAAGGTCACCAAAGTATTTGAATTTAAGTGTCCTGGCTCTAGAGCTAGAGCTCACAGCAACTGTGCCCATGGAACCACTAAGAGGCAGGGTTGAAAACCAGAAAGATGGTAATCACGTAACACAGTGCTAGAGATTTCAAAGGCAGAAAAGATATTAGAAGCCACACAAGAGGCTAAAAGCAAAAGCGAAGCCTATTCTTCTGTTTTAAATCACCTTATTTAGGAAACGAACCCCAACAGAGTAGAAGCAATAATACAAATTAGAACACAATCTCGAATTTATTGAATTTCTTTAGAAATGGAAAATGTATTTTCTAATATCCAATAAGAGAAAATTAAAAACCTCCACTTGGAATTAAAATCCATAGCCAGGAAGACTACAATTGTGCTTTTTCTGAGGGCTATAATGAGTGATGAGTCAAGCTGGCAGGAAAAGGAGCAAACTCCCAAGGATCTCCAAGACCCTACTGGGAAATATTTTATCATGTGGAATGAAAAACTCAAGATCCTACACAGAGGTGACATGAAGGGTCTCTTCCTCTCCCGTTTTAAGATTACTAGGTGAGACAGCACTCCTGTCTGCTTCCACAAGCCCAGTACTTACAAGAGGTGATGGCTATCGTGACCGCTAGTTAGTCTGTCCTTTCCATCACACTCCAGGCGCTTACCTCAAAGACCATCTTATTCACTGGATGTCCTCAAACAGTACAGTGCCTGATACATGGCAGTTCTTAATATATGTCTGTTGAATGAATAATCTTGCCAATCACATTCATCCAGTGGGTCATTTCAATGGTACACTGTTAGTCGAAGTGTAACTTTTTGTTTTAAGTCTCTTGCAGCTCACTTCTGTGACTTTAGTGCCTCACTTAATATCTAGCACATAGCGGCACCCAAGAAGTATGTGTGAATGAGCAAATATGTCTCAAAAAGGCTCTCAAGTCAAGAATATATAAGGAGCCAGACTCGAGACTGAAGAGCTAGTGAGCTACAGTGTTGGCCTAATTAGTGATGTTGATGGTGACGATGATGATACGGTGTTCTGCTTCTGAGAGAAGGCATAAATATTTTCAAAATACTCTCCCAATAAAAATAAGATTCTTATCCATCTCTGATGATAACTGCTCTTAAATATCCCCTTATGAAAGTCAGCAAGTTAAATGTAACATCAGAACTCCAGATAATACTAGATTCAATGGCATTCATTTCAGAAATTCCCGTCTCCTTCTTTTACTCTTTGAAACACTATGGGAATTCCATAAACATATACTTACACAGGTCCACATAATAGATATGGATAAAGGCAGCCACCAACTCTCTCTTTCTCTGTTCCCACATAATAGATATGGATAAAGGCAGCCACCAACTCTCCCTTTCTCTGTTCTATTTATCTGTATCTATTAACCAAGAGACAAAAGAGCAAAGGAAAGTCCAGGAGGGTTCGTGCGAGTGGGTAATCAGGCACCCATAGTTACCTCCTGTGGCATACTTACAGGGAGCTCTGGGGCGTACTTCAAGATCTGAAGAATCATATAGCTGCCTACTGAATGGCCAACGAGGATAAGCTTCATGTCCTTTGGCACCTGAGTTTTCAGAAAAGCTATTTTGTGTTCTATTTGACCATGCAGTCCATAGATGTCCTTAATTTCTTGAGCATTTGGATCTAAAAGCAAAAATACAAGCATGCTTTCATTCCACAAGAAAAAGTAATCACTATACTAAAAAAATATTGACAGCAGTAACTGTGTTTCCTGCAATGTACCGGTTGAAGTATTAGGCACTCAAAGTATATCAATCAATCCTCACAACAGTTCTGGAAACTATTATCGTTTTCATTTTATAGGTGAAAATCTCAACACTCACATGTAACAGACTGACAGTCACAGATCTATTAAGTTCAAATCAGGTCTGTTTGTCCTTAAGCCCATGACCTTTCAACTATTCCACAAACCACTGTTAGCTTGGGACGGTAGCTCTCAAACACGAGCATGAACAGAATCTCTTGGCCGCCCTGTACAACAGACTGCGGGGCCCACCTCTGAGTCTCTGACGTGGTAGGTCCAGGCTGAGCCCAAGAACCTGCATCTCTGAACTTGCAGATGTTGATGTGCTGATGTTACGATGACACACTGAGAAACACTGGTTTAGGAAAATTTATATTAACAGACAACTAAGAAAGTCTGCTTTATTACTTTCAATAATCTTTTAAAGAATTTAGACTTAAAGGCCTAAGTGGAAGTGTAGATTGTCTCTTGTAATTAGCACAGTCTCGACCTGAAATATCCTTCCTTTCTGTCACACATGAACTGTCTCTCACATTCTTCAAAATCTAATTAAAAACTACCTTTGTCTTAAAGGAGATCACAGTGTACTAAGAGGGAACATAAAAACACAAACCCAGAAGCCGAAATCTCAAGAATTTGCTTGAGAAAAGAACAGAGTTTTATTGGATCATGATAGAAAGGTTAATACTCCTTTGGACTCATAAAAAGTTCTGTACTTTTCTTCAAGTTATCCAAAATAAATAACTAGAAAATATTCTTTACTACATGCACATTACCATAAATATGTAAGTTTAGCTATATATTTGAATGTGAGCATAACACATATAATTATACACACATGTCTAGCTACACACTGAATAAAAATGCATAAATTCAGCTATATATTTTTACACAAACAGTATTTACAAATACTATACAACCACAGAACTAGTAAGACTAGACATTAGTGCTACTGGAGACTTATGCTAGAATTGAGTCTGCAAACACCCCACATTTCAGACCAGATTTTCTCAATTGCTGAACTTTCCCACTCTGTCCCCACCATTACTCTAAAGCTGTATTTTACCCTGGAGGGTAAAAGACGCCCCTACCATAGTTTTCTAATGAAAATATGGACTTCGGCATAATGGTAGCCAGCTGCACGTCTCAGTAGCTGCACTGGGGGAATACAGGAAGCAATCTTAGTGTTCACCCACTTGGTCTGATGAACAGCAAGGTGTATGCACGTGTGTCAAAGTGTGAACAGGTCAGTTTTACCCATGTTATGTGACGTGTTACATTTTTTTGTATTTATACTTTGTTTCATTAGATTTTTTTTTTTTATTTTTCTTGTAGAATTAGCCCAATTCAGTATAATATCGCATGAAAATCCACTTTCACAACTTCCGGAGGAGGCTGAAAAGGAGTCATTGGGTGACTTGGTTACCAATGATGACTTGGACCATGTAAGTGAAAGAAGTTCGCAAGTTATGACAGACAGAAGTACAGACTGAAGACCTTGATTCAGATGAGGAAGAAAACAGCAGGTGTATAATTGAAGCAAAGATTATTTCTGTGGTAGAGTTCCTTTCGTATTTCCACTGTACTTCAATAGAAATTTATTTCTGCTGTTATTTTTTAGATTTTGTAAGCAAGTAAACAGTTGATATTGAAAATGTTGATGTTTAAACACTCATTTTACATATTAAAAATTTAATATTTTCTTCACTGATATTTTCCTGTTAAGTACACATTTTAACAGAACTCATAAAATTAAAATTAATAATTCGGGGCCAGTGAGATAGCTCCGCGGCATAAGTGTCTGCCTGGCAAGCGCAAGGTCCTGAGTTCGACCCCTGGTACCCACAAAAAAAAATAAAAATAAAAAATAATTTATCAATAGAAATACTCCTAAAAAATAAACATGGGCTTATACATCCTCCATAATGTACCTTTCAAAAAATTTGCCATAATGTGCTTGGGGGTATGACAAGAAAAACATTTTTTTCATTGGTGCTGGGGATTGAACCCAGGACTTTGTGCACATTACCACTGAGATATATCCTCATCTTTCCTCCTTTCTTCCTTCTTCCTTCACCTCCTGCCCTGGCCATTCATTTTTGGTACGAGGGACTGAACCCAGGGCCTTTGAGATGAACTACATCTCTAGGCCTTTATTTATTTATTTTTAAATTTTGAGATAGGGTCTCGCTAAGTTGCCCAGGCTAGGCTTGAACTTGCAATTTTCTGGTCTCAGCCTTTCAGAGTGTTAGAATTACTGGCATGCATCACCACATCTGGCTCCCAGACCTCTTAATAACAGTTTTAATAAAAAATTCACATGTATAAAAAAAGGTCAAACACAAAACTTCATATTTAAAATAATACTTTGAGCAAGATGAGTATAGAGTTTAGTCAGGTACCTCTCCCCTCCACAGATCTCACTATGTAGCCCAGGCTGGCCTCGAACTTGTAGTGATCCTCCTGCCTTTGCCTCCATAGTGCTGGGTTTACAGGTGTGCACTACCACGTCTGGCTACTCAAGTAAATCTTTAAAACACAAAAAATTATATATATATTTATTCATATATCAGTATAAAAAGAGCCATGAAACATCTACTCTAAATTCATGAAGGGAGAACTGAAGATGGGATAAAAACAGATGGAATGTTTTACGTATTAATTACTTCATTTATTTTATTAACAAATATATTGGTAATTATAGCACTGTTAAATGTCACTTTTGAGTAACAGAACTTGGATTGTTATATCATTGTTTGTATAAGCCTTAAATGTTTCTATGATTTTAAAAATTTCTCAAGACAAATTCTTTTAAAAAATGAGAATTTTTGACATGTTGTTCCCAGCTCTCCTGCATGTATTTCATAGGGGGAGAGTACACTATTCAGCTCCTTTTTACTCAATAGGGATACAAAAGCCCCAGAGGACTTCTGGGTTCAAGCCATGTATCAGTGAGGCAGCTGGAGGAGCACTGCAGTCCCTAATTCTTTGTGCTCACTTAGTTCATGGATCCAAAAGGCTTTCCTCTCACAACTGTCCCCTGAGTCTGTGAAGCTGGTGTGAAAGTACACTTTCACAGTTTAGGCTCATCTGTTCTAAGCTCCCTAAATATTCTGTGAGCTTCCTGCATCTAAACATTGAGGCGACTCTGCTAGCTCTGGAAGTATGTGACATGTTGAGGAGACAGCAGACAGGGATTCTATTCAAAACCACTATCTTACTTAAAAACAAATGAAAAACTATAAACCCCAAGAACATGTCTTATATAAGATTTTAAATTATTATTCTCCAAACAGATGGTAAAATCCAAGGTCCTTAAAACTATGATTTCCAGTTGACTAACATGAATGATTTATCTTCTAAGGACTTCAGCAGAAATAGGGCAAACAGGAGAAATTCAGGAAGAACAAAATGCTACAGACTTAGCAAATAACCAAAGCAAGAGGCACAAAAATACAAGGTGCTGTTGTAGAAAAAGCCATGAGTTCTCTGGCTACTTGTGGCTATAGGGAGAGGGGGCAGCAAAAGGTTAGAAAGGAAGGTCGTGACTAATCCAATAGGACATGAAACATCACTTGAAGTAGTCTGGACTCATTCTGTGAACAGTGAGAAGACTTCCAAGAACTGCAAAGAGGAGTAGCGTGGCCTGGTCTGTGGTACAGGACAGGACCTCTACGCCGACCCTCCATCTGCCTGGGATGCTGACAGTGTGCCCTATTCCCAACCTCTCTGGTTCTGCCCCTCCGGCCTCTTTTGACCCGGAGGCTTATATTCCTACTGACTGTGACCCGAGGCCGGCCGGACCGACTGTCCCTGCCTGGGCCCATCCAGTCATTCCATCCTTCCTGCGTTCCTCTGCTAGTCCTGGTCCTGGCAATGGAGAAACCGTAACAGGCTCTTCTCTCTTTCTATTTGGGGGACTACAATGGGAATAGTTTATTGTTTCTTTAGATAAACTGTGACCCAAATTCGTCACTAATTGCAAGATTGTGTAATTTCTGAAGTAATATTTCATCTGTCACCATTGAACAAGTACAACTTCTAGCTTCTTTTTCTATTTTTTGAACAAATTACTTGAAATAATTGATAATGAATGTCATCAACTAAGCTGATTTTAGTAATTTAAAGCAAAAACTCAGTTTATACTAATTTCTCAAATTTTCTTTTCACTTTTTAAATTGAATCATCCCCTTTTGATACAGGTGAACATCTGTTCTATTATATTCAATTTATAATGAATTGTGATTGTGACAATGTGGTACAACTGGAATATTATCTCCAACCATTCATAATTTTAACATGTCAATATGAAGCAAAATGCACTGTTAACATTTGATGTGTTATTTTAGCTTTGTCTCAATAATTATGTATTTTTCATATCATATCTTGACAGTAATCTTGGATGATGAATAATGTATCTGTCCTGCTTATGGTGAGCAATTTACTACAGTATAGGCTTGCAAATATAACTTCCAATATGTAAAACAGATGAAGGCAGAATTGTTCTGCTTGAATCGGGCCTAGAAAAGTTCACGGCCCCACTCAGCCTACACAGAACTTTTGGGCTGCTGAGAATACAGATGGAAAATTACTATCCTAACAGATGAAGATTAGAATTTCTTTATTTTTATTCCCCTGCAACACCACACACAATAATCTAGCTGGCTGTCAATACATCCTTGATGACACCTTGAAATTTACCCCTCCACACCACAGCTTCCTCTGGCCCTGTGGTGGCCCTTTGGGCACACACCTCTAGATGGCACTGTGCTCATTAGGTAGAAAGCACCTAACTCTAACTACTAAGTTATTAACTCATTATTATGAACACAAGCAGCCCAGACAGCAATAAACATACTCAACACTATAAATAATAAGATCAATTTAAAACAAGAATTAAAGACATTTCCTAAACCTCAGACACACAACAGATACTTTCTACGGGTTTTATTCATGAAGAAGGTCTAGGGCAATGGTTCTGAAACGGACACTACCTGGGAAATTATCAGACATACACATTCTCAGG
Organism: Erethizon dorsatum; assembly: GCA_028451465.1. NCBI lineage: Eukaryota > Metazoa > Chordata > Mammalia > Rodentia > Erethizontidae > Erethizon > Erethizon dorsatum. Next base: position 74,005,086 of record CM051824.1, on the reverse strand, counting down.
TCCTGTTCTAGACCTACTGAATCAGCAACTCGGAGGCAGCCATTCAGGTTTCTAATAAGAATCCCTGATGGAGGGCTTCAAGTCTGTTTCTGACTTTCAAAGTTGCTATTCACATTCTGTTCAAATGTTTGCTTCTGTCTTTAGCATGATTTCAAATAGCTACTGTCATAGGTGGACGCTGCTCTAATTAAATAATTCAATACATAATGGAACCATTCTCATCAAGGTGATAACACATGCCAGCTACTCACCTTTTAGAAGTCTGAATGTGGCCCAGGAAGAATTAAACTTCACTGGGTCCCATGCAGAACTTCACGACTTCCCAGCTCCCTGCCCTTGGATTCTCTCTTCTCTTGCCAGAGTTCAGGTAACTGGCCAGGAGAGCGGGCAGCTTCTGGAAGCTTAGCATGGTAAAGGAGACTTTGCTACAAGAATTCTTTTTGTGCTGGGGATCAAAGTCAGGGCCTCATACATGCTAGGCAAGAGCTCTACTACTGAGCTACACGCACAGCCTGGAAGAATTCTTTTAATACCTCCGTTTTCCAAACACAACATAAAATTGCACAAGCACATTCTAAATAGTCATATATATTTCCTAATAAAGGAAATACTATGGTATTAAACCTGTAATTTTGGTCATACTTGAAGAAATAACTTAGGACAATAAAGATAAATCTTTAAAAATATTTCAAAGAATAGTACCTGCTACACATTTTATTCATTTTCAGTATGATGGCTGTTGAAATAGCTATTTTTAATCATGACTGAAATTTGTATATTGAGTTTCATTTCACTACTCCTAAAATCTTTTAGAGTTAGGTAATCAATATTCATTCATCTTTTAAAATACATCCTTGCCCGTGCCTGTAATCCCAGCACTCAGGAGGTGAGGTAGGAGAATCACTGAGTTTGAGGCCAGCCTGGACTACATAAATGAGTTCAAGGCCTGCCCCACCCCCCAAAAAAATTAAAATATACCCTGGTTCTAATGTAATGTGCTTTTAATTTTAAATTCTAATTTTTCAATGCTGCTAAGTAGGAAAGTCATTGACTTTTTTGTTTGTTTTGTTTTGTTTTTTGAGAATCCACTGTACTTTTAATTCAATGCTAGGAAATTATTTTTTGTGGGTATTTCTACACACTAAATAAATAACAATCTTGTAAGTTTTACTAGATAAGTGCACAAGACAAGTAAACCTGAAACAGAATGGTCAGATGTGTTGCTTAAGGTCACACACTGAAACCTATTTTCTGGTACGGTCACTATTTCCCCAAAGACCCTTTCAAGCAGGGCCTTTTTTTTCTCCCCTTATGATTTGGACCTAGCCCACTTGAAAGGTGTCATCTAATTCTACTAAATACTCTTCTTTGTTCAATAAGTGTAGCCTTTGGGATCACTTCTCTGAATTTCTTAGACTTTCATCCCTTCACTCTTCACAAATTCATAGCAATTTCACAACCCACACAGCCTTGCCAACAGCCTGTACGCCTGTGCCCTGATGGCCTCTCCTCCAGTGAGCTTTCTTTTTCTTTTCTCTTAGCAGTTAAAGACTTTTTTAATGAAAACAGAAATTCATGATGAAATAAGAGAATAACAAAAGTTAATATACCATGTATCATCTTCAAAGTAGTTACTCAGAGTACAAGACATAGACAGAAAAGATCCTCTTACAAAGAAGAAACAGATATTAGCACAAAACTGTTTTCATTGAACTAGGAGAAACTAGTAGTATAAATGAAACAAATTAGCATATATATTAAATTATTTTTGAAACAACACAATAGGTAATTTGGGGAAGTATTTAATATTAATATAATATTTTTCTGATATGACTATAACGACTTATTGATCCCAAGATTTTTTGTTGTTGATTCTTTGGGATTTCCTAAATGGACACTCACATCATCTATGAACAAAGAATTTCATTTCTTTCTTCCCAATCTGTTTACCTTTAATTTCTTTTCTTGCCTTACTTCACGAGTATGAATTCCCAGTACAGTGCTGAATAGGAATGGTGTAAGGGGGCATCCTTGACTTGTTCTTTACTTAGGGAGACAGCATCTAGTTTCTCACCATTAAGTATGATATCAGCTGTAGGCTTTTTGCAGATAATCCTCATCAAGTTGAGTAAATTTCCTTCTATTTCTAGTATGCTGAGTTTTTAAAATCATAAATGAGTGTTAGATTCTGTAAAATATATTTCCTGTGTCAATCAATATGATCACGATTTAAATTTTTTTCTTTAAATTTTAATTTGGGAAGTTTCTGTTGACCTATTTTCAAACTCATGGATTCTTCCTGTAGCTACATTCTTCATTTTGTTGCAGTATTTTCTAATATTCATTTTTGATTACTTAAGAGTCTCTAACTCCAACTTGCATTATCCATCTGTTCCAGAATGCTTTCCACTACAGTCCTCACTGTAATAATCGTAGTTATTTTAAATTCCATATCTGAGAATTCCAAAGTCGGTAATAAGCATACACCTGAGTTTAGTTCTGATGCTTGCTTTGTTTAGTTGGAATTTTTTTTAAGACTTTCATAGTGCCTTGTTATTTGTTTGTTTAAAGCTTCACATGATGGGGCCGGTGAGATGGCTCAGTGGCATAAGCGCCTGCCTTGCAAGCGCGAGGGCCCGAGTTCGACTCCCAGATCCCACATACGAAAAAGGGGCCGGTGATATCGCTCAGCGGCACGGGCGCCTGTTGGCGCGCGAGGTCCTGAGGTCGACCCCCCGGTACCCAAAAAAAAAAAAAAAAAAAAAAAAAAGCTTCACATGATGTACTGGGTAACAGAAACCGAGGAAAATAGATCCTTAGTGTGAAGCCTCAGCTAGGAGCTGAGCAGTATTTAGTATGTGCTGTAGCTGTAGGGCTCTAAGTAACAGAGGATCAATTTCCTCTGCATCCTTGTTTTTTTCTCCTGTTGTGTTTTGTTTGCCCTAAAAACTCCTTGTCTTGTGACTGGGTTTGAACTTATGATCTTCCTGCCTCAGCCTCTCAGAGTGCTCAGATTACATGCATATGTCTCTACATCCTGCTCTGAACTCATTTTTGATTACAGCCTGTCTCTCACAACTTTTGAAGATGTGATATATTTTTATTACACTTGAGGCTGGTTGATGCGGTAATAAAATATGGGAGATGGTAGCATCCTATAACCTATGACTAAACCCGGGACCCTGTGCTGTGATCTTCAAAACGTTTGTCAGTCTTCTTCCTCCTCCCCCTCCCCCCTCCTCCTTCCCTCCATATTTGAGACAGGAAGGTTAGAGGAGGAAGGAGGAGTTAGCTAAATGCCTTTCCCTCAGATTAGACAAGATTCTGGCAAAGTCTTTCCCTTTGGAGAACAGGCCTTTGCTGTTTAGAGATCTGAGCATATTGCAAAATAACTTCTTCTCCTTTCCTCTTGACCAAAATCCTTGGGGAATGTTCTCAGATACTCACAAAAGAACCTAATGGGGTATCTGATGGAACACAGGAAAATGTGGAAGTTTCTCTAAGACTACCCCTACAGGAGTTTCTCACTTTCAAAATAGAGAGTGAGAATCTGAATCCAATAATTAATCAAAATTTCCATTTTGTGTTCTACCAACTTTTGGTTTTCTGTCTTCTGCTTCAGGTATGCTGATCCTTACTATATATTCCTGTCTCTCCTTATTTCAGTTGGTAGTCTGTCCTATGACCTCAGTTCTCTGACAGATTTAAGAAAAATCTTTGATTTTTCAGTTTGTTCAGCTCTTTTTCTTGTAAGGATGGAGGTGACAAATTTCAAGTTCTGCATGTCAGAGAGGAAACTGGAAGCCCACTGCTCATTTTTTAAATTGCTTTACACTAAATTTTTTTGCGTACATAATATATGCCAACTAAAATTTCTTAACAAGTAGTAATAAGCAAATAAATGTCAAAAAAATATCTTTTGAATAAAAAAGTAACTATTATACTAAATGTTTAAGATATACACTTCAACATAATGTTGTCAAAGGGGAAAAACACTAAAAATATACTTGCTAGCTAGTTCTCAGGCTGTATGAAACAGCCATGTATGAAGTGTTACAGATATCGGGAAATCTTACCTTTTAGTGCCAAGGTGCTAATGTTTATTTGATTTGGGGGTAAAAGTTTTAAACATAGTGAAAACAAAACATTACAAAGTTATAGCATTCTTTTTCAACCTCTAAATTATAGAACTCTGATTTTTACTATCTTGTTCAATTTTCTGTATTGTCTAACTTTTTAATATGAAGAACATATAACGGTTTAATATAAAAATACAACCAAAAAGCTAATCCATTTTGAAAGTAAACTGTACATTATTGTCACAACAACTAAAAGATTGGCTATAAAACATAGGGTTTAACCTATTCAGAATGGGGCCATAATTAGTATGTCTTGCTGCCAGGCCAGCTTCAGCCACTGGTGGTACAGGCATGACTGTATCATCGGGCAACTTTTTATTAATTTTATTAGTGAAAAAACTGACAAAAGTGATTAGATCTGTTTGTACCATCAGTGATACAAGCTGCCTAATGAGACAGTCATGCATGTACCCACCTGTGGTTCAAGCTGATGGGAACGTGTTAAAACTCCAGCTACACCGGGCATGGTGGCGCATGCCTGTAATCCCAGCACTTGGGAGGCTGAGACAGGAGGATCACAGTGAGGTCAAAGCCAGCCTGGGCTACATAGTGAGTTCAAGGCCAGTCTGAACTGCATAGTGAGACCCTGTCTCAAAAAACCAAAAAACAAACACCACCAGCTACACCACTGCTTGATATTCCCAAAAGAATTAAAGATAGCATACTATAGTGATACATGCACGCTCATGTTTATAGCCTAGGTGCTATCAACAGGAATGGATAAAGAAAATGTGATAGTACTGAGCCATAAAGAAGAAGAAAATGATGTTACTTGCAGGGAAACAGATGGAAGTAGATATATCATGTTAGATGAAATTGGTCAGACTCAGAAAGTTAAATAAATATTCCCTGTTTTGTCATCTACAAGTAAATAAATAAATGGAAAGAGGACTGAAAACTAGAAAGCAGATTTTTCATTCATTCATTAACTCATTCACTTATTTACTGCAGTCCTGGGGATTGAACCCAGGGCTTTCACACTGAACTATATCCCCAGCCCATTTGTTATGGTTTGTGTCTGTATGTCCCCCCAAAGCCTCATGCTGTCATTGGGGCGGGCTTTTCGGAGGCAGCTGAATCTAGAGTTTGTGATTGGTTCATTGTCTAGTGCTGGAATTACCCCCCGCCCCCGCACCCTAGGGCAGATAGCCTGCTTACAATATAAGGGAGGAAAACAGGCTTGCTACTTCCCTTTTGCTCTTGTTGCTTTTTTTTTTTGTGTGTGTGTGGGTACCAAGGGTCGACCTCAGGACCTCGCAAGCCAGCAGGCACCCGTGTGGCTGAGCGATATCACTGGCCCTTTTTTCGTATGTGGGTTCCGGGAGTCGAACTCGGGCTCTCACGCTTGCCAGGCAGGCAGTTACGCCACTGAGCCATCTCACCGGCCCGCTCTTGTTGCTTTTGCTGTCTTCTACCGCCTTGAACTGTTGCCCCTCTGCCATGCCACCCTGCCGTGGAGCCAGCTGACTATAGACTGTGAGCTAAATAAACCCTTCACTCTTTAACTTTGGGTGTTCGGTATTTTGTCCCAGCAATGAGAAAAGTAACCAAGACACCATTTTAAGAATTTTCTATTTTTTGAGACAGGATTTCACTAAATTGCTAAATTGCTCAGGTTAGACTTGAACCTGTGATCCTCTTGCCTTCAGCTTCCCAGAGTACTGCAATTACAGGCCTACATTACCAGGCCCAGCTTAGAAGACAGATTTTTATTTTAGAAAAAAAAACAATAAAAATAATGATACAGAATTTCAAAACAAGATAGTGGGAAATTAACAATGGTTAATATATTGTGTATTGTTATCTTCAAAGTAGATGCTCAGATTACAAGATATAGGCGTGCAGAATTGGTGAAACAATATAAGCACAGAAGACGGATTTTTTTTTTTTTTTTTGTGGGTACCGGGGGGGTCGACCTCAGGACCTCGCGCGCCAGCAGGCGCCCGTGCCGCTGAGCGATATCACCGGCCCCTTTTTCGTATGTGGGATCCGGGAGTCGAACTCGGGCCCTTGCGCTTGCCCGGCAGGCGCTTAAGCCGCTGAGCCATCTCACCGGCCCAGAAGACGGATTTTTAAACATGGGGAAGAGGATCCAGGGAAGGGAGAGGGGTAAAGGGGATGAAAATACCAATACACCAAAATAGATTTCATTATTCTGTTTTATTAATATGCACCAATTTAATAATCAGATGAAAGCTAAATGCTATTTATATGACCTGCGATGCTTACCCATATTCGTAACAGATTAATAAACTGGTCTTTAGAGGATATTAAGAAGAGTTCAGTAAGTGTTCATATTTACTGTCAATAAATTCAATTTTTTTTTTTTTTTTTTGTGGGTACCGGGGGGTCAACCTCAGGACCTCACGCGCCAGCAGGCGCCCGTGCCGCTGAGCGATATCACCGGCCCCTTTTTCATATGTGGGTTCCGGGAGTCGAACTTGGGCCCTCGTGCCTGCCGGGCAGGCGCTTAAGCTGCTGAGCCATCTCACCGGCCCAATAAATTCAATTTTAAAGCAGAAACAAAAAATATGATGGTCAGCAGGTGAAGTCAGAGTACAGAGTTAAAAATAAATATAATCAAAGCTACCTTGGAATATCATTTAGATCAGTGGTGGTGAAGCTATGACATGCATGCCACAGCTGGCACACTGAGCCCTCTCTATCTGCATGTAAGCCAAGTTGCCCCAGCATCGCCCCAGCAGCAGTTATCCCCCAGCAGATAACAGCACACCTAGAGGCCATGCTAATGCTCAGAAAAGAGTACCTGTGCCAGGTGAGGACATCTGAACTGTGACTCACTAGCTGATTGGATGGAGTTTTTGCATGGCTATGTCTGTGCTTATGTAGGGAAGGTGGCCACAGTCATGTTCATCACCTGATGCGAAGTTCATGAATGGAAGCAAAATTTTGCCAAATGCTTCTGTTCATGAAATGAATTATTCACGAACAGAAGCATTTGTGAGCGGAGGTATTACTGTATATATATTTGTTTGGACTGGCTGTGAGTTTTAATACATTCATTTTTATTCACACAAAATTTCAGCTTTGAGTTTTCTTATGAAAAACTGAAATTTAATATCTAAGATTTAGCAAAGAGATGTTCTAATTAAAAGAATGAGATTCTTTTAATGTGCCGTTCCCCTGGCATATATGAATCTGCAGCATCATATTTAGTTGCTTGTGAAGAATTTATGAAAATAAATGTATGTATTTTCATAAATACATATGTATGTATTTTCATAAATACATATGTATGTATTTTCATAAATACATATGTATGTATTTTCATAAATACATATGTATTTGCTTGGACTGGCTATATATGTATACATTTGCTTGGACCGGCTGTGATTTTAGCAGAAGCCCTCACAAGGTAGGAAATGCACTCAGATGCCTTTTTCAGAGGAAGTCAAAAGCTGGTGGTCAGTGGAACACTGTCTCCACTGAACATCGTCCCCTTGTGCTGATGGTCAGTGGAACATTGTCCCCTTGCACTGGTGGTGAGAAAATGCAAGAGGAACCCCAGCTGAAAATCATAGCCATAGATTGTTGATTCATGGAATATCCAATTCTTCAGTATTAACAGTGTTACCTATTTTTGGTATAGGGATAGGGTATTGGGTGCTTCATTCTTTAAAATTTTGTGTTTTCCTGGACTCCAAGTTTTGAACACCAAAAAATGACTACAGCAAAAAAACAAAACTGAAAACAGATAGTGGAAGATCATTCCAGGAGGCCTGGACAGAGTCATTTGGAGTGACTGAACACCATGGGAAAGAGTTATGTATTCTGTGTAGTGAAGATGTTGTGTGTCCCATATCAAGTGTTAGACAGCGCTTTGACACCAACCACAAGTGTTGCAACTATCTTTCTAAAACAATTATCTGACAGCTGCCAGCTTTCAAATTTCACTGTACATAGTAAAACATAGTAAGCCCCTCTTGATGGGGATTTTATTAAAATGGTCATGTTGTCCTGGAGTAATTCCCTTTTTCATGATTTCCCAAACAAGGATAAAATTATGCATCTCTGAGATGTCACTTAGTAGAAATACTGTCAAAGATTGAGTTCTGTGCATGGCAAGTGATGTTAGCAGCTCACCACTGACTTACAAAAGGCAGCATGGATGAAAGTACAGATATGAATAATCATGCAAGGCTAGCAGTAATTTTGCATTATACTGTTGGTGACATCATGGGAGAAGAGCTGGTGAAAGTGATGTCTTTGCCTGGAAGAACACAAGGGACAGATGTCTGCAATGCTGTGATGGAGGCTTTTTTGTCACCTTGCATGGTGGGGGCAACATCTGGTTCCATACAGTTCTTCGTTAAAGAAGTAAAACATCCAGTCATTCAGTTTCATTGTATTATACATCAAAAAGCTCTTTGTGCCAGAGAAAGCAGCAAAAAAATTAGACGATATCCTCAAAGGTGTCACAAAAATTGTGAATTACATCATGGCTCACGTTCTTAATCTTCAAGTTTCAAGCACTTCTTGATGAGGTTCAGGCACGGTATAGTGCTTTACTTACATACAGTAGTGACTGAACAAAAATCTACAAAGTATAGGGAAAATAGCAAAACATTTGAGAGAAAACTGCAGGTTTTTGAAAGAGACCTTGAAAGTGGGCGGCTAAAAATGTAGATTTGCAGACAATCCTACAAGCCATCAGGAAATCTACGAGAAATTTTCTAGCATTGTAGCAGCTGCAAAGGAGAACTTTGATAACAGATTTTTACAGATGAAGACAATAGTGTTTTCTTACTTCTCTAGATAAAGCCAAATTTGAAGAACTTGATCTTTCCTGCTTTCACAGGTTAGATTTTGGAAACCTGGAAATGGAGCTATTGGAATTTCAAAAAAGCTCTATCTGGAAGAATAAATTTTATGATCTCTGTGGAACACTTGAAAAGATAGAGAAGACAGAGGGTGAAGGGATGACAAAGGACAGCACAGTTGGTAGTTCTGAAAATGAAATCCTTAAAGTGTGGAATTCTCTGCCAAATAATTTTAAGTCAATGAAAGCGCTTGGGATTACTTTTCTTACTTTGTTTGGATTATCTTATGCTTGTGATCAGCTGTTTTCAGCTTTGAATTATATCAAGTCCGATACAAGAAACAGACTAACAAATGACCTGAGTGCTGCGTGTACTGCTCTCAAACTGACAAAGTATGAACCAAGGTTTGACAAATTATCAGCATGCACACAACGGTAAAGTTCACATTAATTGTGCAAAAGCACAACAAATGCAAGCTTTTACCTTTCAATAAAAAGCTATTTGTATCACTGAAAGCTCTGTTATTGTGTTTTTCTTTTAAGACAAAAGATGTTGGGCTGGCGATATCGCTCAGCGGTACAAGAGCCTGCTGGCAAGTGTGAGGTCCTGAGTTCGACTCCTGGTACACACATTAAAAAAAAAACAAAGACAAAAGATGTTAGTATATGAGTTTTTTCTAAACTAAAACTTAAGTATTCAGGTTGAATTGCAATGTTGGCACTTCGCAATTTGTGGGCTTGGGTTGCAATTTGGGCACTCAGTCTCTAATAGGCTCCCCATCACTAACTTAGATCATTCATACAGTACAGGTTTTGTGTATTCAAACTTGTACAGCAATGTCTAAAGGAAAATGTAGCTTTATAGTACCACATCTTAAAACAGCCCTCAGTAAGTACAAAACAATGGCCATACCACAAGAGACCTGTAAGAACCATAGCCAAGTAAGCGATGAGACCGCAGCTATCGCTCTCACCTCGAGTAACTAAAGGGAACCCTCTAAGGCAAAAGGCCCTTGAATGTGACACCCACGGAGAATTTAAGTTATAGTTTTCTTTTGTCCTCTCATTCTTTTAGAAGGGTGAACATATTAGAATTCTTATACATTAAAAGCAAGTAGTTTGCATTTCTACAATAATACTTCTTTCACTTCAAAGTTTTCCAGTAGTTTCCATGTAGAATCCTAGCTCTCTCCCTAGATTTCAAGATTTCTCCCAAATTAGCCATGCATAGAAGCACTGTACCTTCTATGCTCCCTTCTGTGCTACTCCTTCTGCCTGTTACACCTCTGCAGGCCCCCAAAATCCAAATCCTATTCAACTGCCACAACCCACCATTACTAAAGCTTGTGTCCTGTATCTCTAAATTCGTATGCTGAAAATCTTACACCCAAACATGATGGAGTAAGAACATGGAGTCTTTGGGAGTATTATTACTAGATAAGGTCATGCAGGTGGACCTCATGAATAGGGCTAATGCCCTTAGAAGAGCTCCAAGAGAGTTATGCCTCTTTTGTCCACTATGAGAGGACACAGGAAGAAGGGTGATCTGTGAATCATGAATCAGGAAGTAGGGCCTCATCTGAAAATGAATTGCCAAGTGCCTTGACCTTGGAGTTCTCTACCTCTAGAAACTGGAAAGTAAATCTGTGCTGTTTACAAGCTACCCAGGCTCTGGTATCCTGCTATGGCAGTCCGAACTGCCGAAGAGAGAATGCTACTGCACAAAGTCTCCTCTAACCCACACTGTACCCACATGATCAAGAGGCCAGAGTTTCCCATGTAGTCATTCTCTAAACACAAGGCAGTATGCTTCTTTAAAGACCATGCCTTACACTTTTTTCTCTACTATTCCTCCTAGTACAACCTTGGAAATATGTGATCAATAAATGTATAGTTGATTACTAACTGGTAAATAAAGAAGGCAAATCACACACAGACTGATTTACCCATATAAGAGTTAAAATGTCCCTAAAAATCCTAAAATTACCAAAATGTGGCATGCTGGGCCCAATGCCACAAGCAGAGGTTTTCACTGGTAAAACTCTTTTTTTTCTTATTTTTATGTGGGTACCGGGAATCAACCTCAGGACCTCCAAGCGCTTGTGCCGCTGAGCGATATCACTGGCCCTTTTTTTCCTTTATGTGGGTTCCGGGAATTGAACTCAGGTCCTCGCGCTTGCCAGGCAGGCGCTTATGCAGCTGCGCTATCTCACCGGCCCTCACTGGTAAAACTCTTAACCTTAGTATGTGTTCTAGAAACAAGAACACCCACTGACTGTGAAGGAAAGCAGATGTTAATAAGGACATACCCTCCGACGTTGTGACAGTCTTCTTGTCTTTGGGAGCCAAGACATGCCCAGCATGAGAGATAATCCAAACTGGAAAGTGTTTGTTTGTCAAAGAGTACAAAGCCTTTGCAAATGGCACATAAAAGACAGGAAAACCTGGGTTCCCTAAGAAAAGAAAGATCTTAAATTAACCAAAGCAATAAACCTATGTTCAAAGGTGTGATCAAAATACATTGTATTTTAAAGTTTTAAAAATTTATTACAGTAAAAGACACATTGCCATTAATCCCTCTCAAAATACTCCTCCTGGCTTTGAACACACTTATCCCATTCTTTTTGCTGAAGCATTTCTTTCATGTCTTTATGAAGTGTGATTAAAAAATACAGAACCAGCTGGTGGAAAGATAGGGTCATAAAAACATTATGGTGTATCTTTATCCACCTTATTCACTGCTAAGACACTTCTGGCTCTTCCCCAACGTCAATATGACCATGAAAGCTAAACGTTTTGATTGATCCAGGACATCAACGAAGCCACACAGTACAAGTAAAGACATTCATGGAGGACTTCCAGAACGGCTTCAGCAAGGGGCAAGATGGACTGAAAGCAACACAGCCAGCCAACCATGGACTAAACTTCTGGAACTATGAGCCAAAATAACTTTTCTTCCTTTCAAATGAACTAGCTCAGGCATTTAGTCACAGTGACAGAAAGCTGATTAATACCACTGCCACATGAAAATGCACTGCCAAAATAAAATACATGGTATGTAGCCAATAAATGCAGGAACAAAGATTCACAGAGATATGTCAAACAATTAATTGAAAATTTGCTTTTATCCTGGATTTTGTGATGCTTCTTGCATATTTTTAACCACTTACCAGTCCAGCTATTTAAATACAAGATGACTAAAAATTACATATTTTTTCATTAATTTTTATAATATAACAGGAAATATTAAAACGACTTTATTAAATTTATTCAATACAAGAATTGACTGGTTGAAATGACATTTGCCTGAGCGACGTGAAGGGTAAACTGTTAAGTGGATAATCTGTAACTTGTTATTGTTTATTTCTCATTCTAAATAAATATTCGGTTGATTAAAAAGAAGTTAAAAATATTTTCTCTAAAATACCTAGAGAGGCCAGGCAGGTGCTAATGAGTCAGGGGCAGAAGGAGTGCTGGATATGGTACTAATGTTAAAATCTAGGCCCCTGCTTTTAGTAGGCAGCTGCTACTCAAGCTCATACCTGTAAGAAGGGATATTATCCAAAAGATAAAAAATGAGTGCTGGTGAGAATGTGGAAAAAAGGAACGCTGCACACTGCTGGTGGGAATGCTACTTAATGCAGACATTATGAGTAACAGTATGATGGTCCCTTAAAAAATTAAACTAGACTTAGTCTAGCATCCAACTTCTGGATATAAAAGTGAAGGAAACAAAATCAGTATTAAAGAGATATCTGTACTACCATGTTCACTGCAGGACTATTCACAATAGTCAAGACATAGAAACAACCTAAGGGTCTATCAACTGATGAATGGATAAAGATATACATGCACAATGGAATACTATTCAGTCTTTAAAAAAGAAAGACATCCTATATCATTTTTGACAACTTAGATGAAGCTGAAGGACACAAGCCAGGCACACAAAGACAAATGCTGCATGATCTCACTTATGTGTGGGATAATAAAAAGTTAAAAGCAGAGAGTAGAACAGTGGTCATCAGAATAGGGAGTGAGAGAATGAGGGAGATGTTGGTTGGGTAAAGATCATAAAACTTTATTTAGGATGAATAAATTCAAGAAATCTGTTGGACATTATGGTATCAGTAGTTAAGAGTAAGGTACTGTATTCGTTATGGTTTTTATCTAAAATGTCCCCCCAAAGGCTTACTATGTTGAAGCCTTGGTTGTGAGCTACTGGGTTTCTCAAATGATGGAACATGAGGGGGTCTAATTCCAGCAGTGGATTAATCTATTGGTGGATCATAATTCCATGGCATTATTGGGAGCAGGAAATAGGTGGCAGGGCCTAATGGAAGGCAATAAGCTGAGGGGGCATGACTGTAGGCCTATTATCTTGTCCTGACCCCTCCCTTTCTATCTCTTTCCTGACCTCCCTGGTTTCTGGCTGCTAGGAGGTGAGCAGTTCTGCTCTGCAAGCCCTTCTGCTTCTACCTTACTATGGGCCTAAAAGCAGTGGAGCCAGCTAATGATGGACTGAAACCTCTGAAACTGTGAGCCAAAATAAAACTTTCCTCCTTAGTCGTTTTTCTCAAGTATTTAGTCATGGCAACAAAAATCTGACTAATATAACTTTAAAATTTCTGAGACGGTTTTTAAGTGTTTTCAACACATAAAATCTAAGTATGTGAGGTAATGAATATAGTAGTTAGCTTGATTTCATCATGCCATAATGTATATATATCAAAACATCATATTGTATATCATAAATTTATACAAATTTTTTTCAATTATAATATATATGTATATATAGAATAGGGAATAACCAACAATATAGTTGGAACTGAGGCTAAGTGCATGTAAGATCACAAGGGCTAGAACCTTCAGTCAGGTTCCATTGTCCCCTTTTACAACTGAGGAATATATAGCACTTATTCCCTTGGAGGCTTGGGGAATGCAATGAAAACTACAGGCACAAATTATGGTTGGTTCTTTCTTGCTTTCCTTAGGGGTCCATAAACAAAACAAACTTCATCAGCCTATTTAACTTCATATTACCATCCTCCCAATCATTTAAATGTTATGGCTTACATTATACCTTATAAACCATAAACCAAACTTTCTGATTTAGAAACTTATGCAACTAAAGATATCTCCATCTAGCTATCCACTCTAGGTGTTGGGATGCTAGGAAACATTCCAATTCAGAAATGCAAGTAAAATCTTTTATCAAAGGTTTATATCAAAATGTGCCATAAACATACACTGTAAAATGCCCATGCAAAGTAGGACAGAGGCTATAGTGATTATTTATAGACACTGACAGCTCACAAACCCTAATTAACACTGAATGTAGACTTACGTTTTTCAGTTAATTTTATAGGAACAAAAGTGCCATGTATTCAGTTAATATAACAAAGCAGCTATACAGGAAGTTGTCATCCACAGAGATTTGTCTGCCAGATCTCCAATCACTATACTCACAGCACAAGACGTGATACTGTTATCCTCATCACAATGATTCAGGATGTCCTAGAGTGGGTTCTCAAATTACCTCTTTTTGCTGATTTTACTACTTAAAAGTCCAAGGACAGTGTCACGTAATAGAAATTCTAGATCTAAGGTTCACTGGAAAATTAAAAGTTATTCAGTCTGTAGATTCTGATAAATCATTCCTAAATATCATCACTAATTGTGAAGAACTAATTTTGTTAGCTGCAAAAGCAAAATGATTTAAAATGAAATGTGTTATTCTATTACAGTTGGGTAGAACATGATATCTATAATGTTTTGACAGTCTTTGAAATACTGCAGTCCTCACATTCATTCAATATGATGATGGATGGACTAATTATTAATGACTAAAGAGGAGTTTTAAAAGGTGGCAGTATCTTTTTGGTTGTATATTATTTTGATGTAAGGGATCCATGTTTGAAAACCAGGAGGTACCCTGCTATTTACATATACACACACACACACACACACACACACACACACACACACACACACATATATATATATATATATATCCACATACACATACATATACATATATATACACATATATATACACATACATATATACATATATATACATATATATACATATATATATACACTTTTCTTTCGTTTTCATCTGTGGTTCCTGGCTCATGACTCCCTGCCTACCCAAGGCAGGCCAAAGAAACTAGAATTTCTCTTCCTCAAGGTGGGTAATAGAAATTCTATCTTCCCTTTCCTTTTCATCTTGGAGCTGTCCATAAAGAAATTCTCTAACCTACCTTTTCCGACAGTAGGTCATAAAACCCTCCTCATTCCAGTGGGGTCCTGCCCCACATTCTGGAGTAAGGAATGCAGCACAGAAAGGCCAGGAAGAATCTGGACAGGCCTTGCTGGGTTTTCCCATGCAGTCTATTAACAATCATGCATTTGCAATGAAGGCTCCATTGAAAGACAAAAGTACAGCATTCAGGAGAGCTTCTAGACAGATGAACACTGTCTAGGTATCTCCCCCAAAGCCTCATGTACTGGGGGGAGCTTTAGGGAAGTGAACAGACCACAAGGGTGTGATACTTACGAATGCATTAGTCCACTGATGAGGCTGTATCTAAATGTGATGTTGGGAGGTGAAGTCTGGTCGGAGGAGGTGGGTCACTGGGCATGTGGCCTGGAAAGGTCTACCTCTCACCCTCTTCCCTTCACCTCTCTCTGCTTTTTGCCTGCCCTGCCATTAGCAAGTCTCCTTTGCCATGGTGCCCCGCTTTGGAGCCAGCCGACTATGGACTGGAACTTCTACAAACTATGAGCCAAAATAAACCTTTCCTTCTTAGAGTTGTGGGTATTAGGTACTGTGTCTCAGCAAAAAGAAAGCAACTAAGACAAACACGTGGAGGTTCCTGGGGGTGGCACATAGGAAAGTACACGAGAGCTCCAGGTTTGTTCTCCCACATCCTAAGCATCTCTTCATTTGTATCATTTGCAAGAATAAATTAGTAAATGTAAAAGGACAACAAAAAATTTACACACACACACTGTCATCCTAATTTTCCTTACAGTTTAAACAGACTAGGCCCCGAAATAAAATACAATTCTGAATCCCACAAATCAATGAGCAACACCTGCCTATGGCTCTCAGGAATCCAAGGAAAGGGCTAAGGGTAGCAATGGAAATAGAAAAGCGAACACAAAATATCACAGGAAACAAAATGGGATCTGAAAATGTCAAAGCACTACAAGTAACGAGACTATAAAACAAGAAACGTTTTAAGTTTCCCCCATCTGAAGGCTCCCTTACCTTCTCACTATACCAGAAACACAAATGAATGCAGGGTTCCTACATAGCCCTAGGGTGAGGCTCACCCATGGTGATCAG
Source organism: Erethizon dorsatum (assembly GCA_028451465.1). NCBI lineage: Eukaryota > Metazoa > Chordata > Mammalia > Rodentia > Erethizontidae > Erethizon > Erethizon dorsatum. The sequence goes on along the minus strand of CM051824.1, from coordinate 73,988,813 downwards.
CCTTACCCTTCTGCCACGGTCTGTTGTAATTTTAGGAGATTGCCATGGGTCCTAGAAAAACCCCTAGACTTAGGCACACCTGTGGACTACCCTTACCTCTGAATATTAAACTTCCAGTTAGTTTTTTGTCTTCCTCTTATAAATAAATAGACAGTGAAAGATTACCAAACATAAAAAAACCCCACTGTAAACAAACAGAAAAAGAAATATAGTGAAAACTAACAAATGAAAAAAGCCAAAGAAAATAATACTGCACCTACAAAACAGAAGACTCCAAGAAGAGGAAAGAGAGAAAAAGGAACTCATAGACTTTAAGTACATGTATGAAATTCTGGTTTAGAAAGGCCCACTAAAACCCATGGACAAAGTATGAAAAAAAAAAAAATCAAGACTTCTTACAGGCAGCTCTAAGCCCTGGAAAATAATGATTAATCCCCTTTAAATTCTGAGGAAAAATTTCTAACCTAGAAGTCTAAGACAGTTCCTGATATGCTGTATCTTTTATTGGCTATGCTCCTCTTCTCAGGAAACTACTAGAATTATTCCACAAAAACAAAAGGATAAACTTATAAAGAGGAAAATATAAGATACAGGAAACGAAATGTGAGCCAGGCGAAAGTGACAGGAATCCCCAGGATGGCAGCAGTGTGACAGCCTGAACAGCAATCAGTCCACACCAGATCCAAAGAACAGACCATTATGGAGGGAAAGCACCAAGAAAAAGACACTGACTGATTGTTCACATGCAGACAGGATTTCTTTTCATCTCTAGAGAATGGTTTTAGGATAAATGGGCGATGAAAATATAGAAAACTAAGGAAAGAGTGAGAGGGAAAGGGAGAGAGAAAATATTAACCCAGAGAAAGCAAACAAATATGTATAAAGAATGCAATTATATATCTTAATGCAATTATAATATCCTAAAGGCTTAGCTGTGCTATAATATAATATAACATAGCAAAATATAAATTCATAATAATGAACATACTGAATACTGATCTAACCCAAAACTGGAAAATAACCCTGAGGAAGACTGGAGAAGTATATGACAGCGTATGGGGAAATGGGGAAAGGCAAAGTTTACGAAAGCTAATCCTCATCTTTCATGGAAGAAACATATACTATCTAGAAATATCAAGAAACAGCAATATAAATGTTTCATTTAGAAATATGGACTAAATACCAGAGGAGTACACCAGTGTTCAAAGTCTTTGCCTCTGAGGATATTTTCTGGAACCAGTTGATTTTAAAGACCATGTGTGTGTGTATATATATATATATATTTTTTTTTTCCTTCTAATGAAGCCAAAAAGATCTTCCCCAAAACAAAAAACAAAACAAACAAACAAACAAAACCCAAAAAAACCAACAAACAACTTTGATGAAGAAAGAAGATAAGCCAAAATATATTCTGGGAAAGAATAAAAGTGACTAAGGACAACTTAGAACAGAACAGGACAGAACAACATCATCAAAAAAACTAGAAACCATGTTCACACTCATAAAAAACAACAAGCATTGAAGGAAAAACAAACAAAAAAAAAAACATGAGAGAAAAACAAAAAGAAAACCAAAAAAAGTCCACTTCAAGGTGTATCTCTGCTGCCACTGATAGACAACATGGGCAAACAGAGTCCAGATCTGCGCTGATCAACTCAGCAAGCCAGCAGCAGCTCAACGGCACAGTCGTGGATAATCCCAGATAACTATAGAGATGGTGACCACAGTGAAAGATGTATTTAGGGACTCTAGAGCAGATATAGATGGCTCAGCGGCGTAAGTGCCTGCCTGGCAAGTGCGAGGGCCCGAGTTCGACTCCCGGAACCCACATACGAAAAAGGGGCCGGTGATATCGCTCAGCGGTACGGGTGCCTGCTGGCGCGCGAGGTCCTGAGGTCGACCCCCGGTACCCACAAAAAAAAAAAAAAAAAAAAAAAAAAAAGAGGAGTTCAGGAAAATGATAGAAACCATGAATGCCCAACATAGGAAAGAAAAGGAAGCCATAAAACAGATTCAAACACACATCCAGGAGATTAAAAATTGCACTGAAAGCATATGCAGCAGAATGAGGCAATGTGAGGACAGAATCTCAGATACAGAAGACAGGATTGTGGTTAGCAACCATGAAAAGAAAGATTTCTTAAAAATAGCAAGGGATCATGAGAAATGAATCTAGTAGCTGCTAGATGATGCAAAGAATACCATAAGTTTGATCGGAGTCAACGAAAAGGCAGGAGAGAGTGCAGATGACATAAAAAACCTGTTCACAGATGTCATGGCAGAAAACTTCCCTGGCACGGAAGAAGAATTTGACATACAGATAAATGAGGCATATAGAACTCTAATTGGCCAGGATTAAAAAAAATCTACAGCAAGGCATATCATAGATCAAGATTCTAGAAATTCAACACAAGTATAGAATATTAAAAGCTGTTGGAGAAAAGAAACAAATCACCTATAAAGGAAAGCACATCAGAATCACAGCCGACTTCTCAATACAAACCCTCAAAAAAAGGAGAGCTTGGCATGAAGTATTTCAAGCCCTAAAAGAAAACAACTTCCCACCCAGACTGATGTACCCTGCAAAACTATCTTTCAAAATCGATGGAGAAATAAGATACTTCCATGACAAAGAATATCTGAGGAAATTCATGAACACCAAACCAGCACACCAAACTGTTCTGAAGGACATTTAAGAAAGAGATAACAGGGCTGGTGAGATGGCTCAGCGGCTTAAGCGCCTGCCCGGCAAGCGCGAGGGCCCGAGTTCGACTCCCGGAACCCACATATGAAAAAGGGGCCGGTGATATCACTCAGCGGCATGGGCGCCTGCTGGCGCGCGAGGTCCTGAGGTCGACCCCCCGGTACCCACAAAAAATAAATAAATAAATAAATAAAAAAGAGATAACAAGGATTACAACTCCATGAACCCCGACAAAATGAATCCACCAGGCAAAGCAAACAAACGGGGGAAAAAAAGGCAGCCAGTAATAGGAAAATAACATGACAAAGAGAAATCAATACATATCAGTTATAACCATCAATGGTAACGGTCTCAATCCACCAATCAAAAGAAACAGACTGGCAGAATGGATCAAGAAGCAAGATCCAACAATATTCTGCAAATAAGAAACACATTTAATTCAAAATAAATTAACAGACTGAAAAGTCAAAGGATGGAAAACAATACTCCATGTGACAGGAACCCAGAAAAAAGCATCGGTATCTATTCTATTTGCAGAAAAAGTGGATTTCAAGCCAAGATTGATTAAGAGAGATAAAGAAGGTCACTACATCCTTGTAAAGGGAACAATCAAAGAGGAAGAGATAACAATTATAATATATATGCACCAAAACCAGTGTGCTCAACTATAAAACAAATATCAACAGACATGAAAAATCAAATAAGCACTAACACAATTGTAATGGGGGACATCAATACCCCACTGTCACAAATAGACAGATCAACTAGACAAAAAAATCAACAATGAAATATTAGAACTGAACCAAATTTAGAAACAAATGAACTTAGTAGATGTCTACAGAACTTTCCACCCCCCCAACATCAGAATAGACATTCTTCTCAGCTACACATGGGATGTTCTCCAAAATAGACCACATACTAGCTCACAGAACATGCTTAATTAAGTAAATGCAAAGGAATTGAAATTATCCCATGCATATTATCAGACCACAGTGCAATGAAATTGGAAATCGATGGCAAATGAAATCACAAGAACTTCCTAAACACATGGAAATTAAATAACACCCTCTTGAATAACCAATGGGTCACAGATGAAATGAAAGAAGAAATTAGACAGTTTCTATGATTAAACAATAATGCCAATACAACATACTGGAACTTATGGGACACAATGAAGGCAGTCCTATGTGGGAAATTTATAGTGGTGAATACCCATATCAGGAAAAGAGTGAGCTCAAATAAACACTTAATATTTAACCTCAAACTTTCAGAAAAAGAAAAGTAAGTCAAGCCCAAAGCTCATAACAGGAAGGAAATTACTAAGATCAGAGCAAAAATCAATGTAATGGACAATAAGAAAACAATACAAAGAATCAACGAATAAAAAGGTGGTTCTTTGAAAGATTAAATAAAATCAACACACCCTTAAGCTAACCTTAAAAAAAAAAAAAAGAAAAAGACTCAAACCCACGCAATTAGGAATGAAAAGGATGAAATCACAACAGATCCTGTGGAAATCCAGAAGATCATCTACTTTGAGAACTTGTACTCTAATACTAAAGATGGAAAATACACAAGAAATGGACAGATTCCTAGATACATATGAATTACCAAAGCTGAATCAAGAAGATATAAAAATTCTAAATAAACCAATATTAGTCAATGAAATTGAAAATGTAATTATAAACCTATCAACAAAGAAAAATTCAGGCCCTGATGTATTCACTGCTGAATTGTACAAGAAATTTAGAGAAGCACAATACCACTAAAGCAGAAAAGTCCCTGTTATTGTATTTTTATTTTTCCAACCTGCCCCATATAATATGGCCTCCTCACTTGTTGTTTGCAGATGCCTGCAATTCACTTCCTGGTTCTTCATCCACGCCGACATATTGGGCACTATGTTTCCATCTCCTGTTCTACCCACCTGTTCCCCAAAGTCACGGGACCTGGCCTGCCCTATCAAAAACCTACAGTTCTGATTCTGTACTTCCTGCCTGTAAAAGCCTATAAAAACCACAGACCACCAGAGGGCGGGGCCTGGCTTTCTTTGTTGTTGGAAGTGAGCCCAGCCAGGACCACCCTGTAAAATAAAGGTGTTCACTGCCTCCAAATCCTGGCTGTTGTTTCGGTGTTTCTGCTTGCCTTAGTACCACTACTTCTCTTACTCTTTAATGAAATTGAAAGGGAAGCAATACTTCCAAATTCATTCCTAGAAACAAGCATTACCCTGATACCAAAACCAGAGAAGGACCCAACTAAGAAAGAGAACTACAGGCCAATTTCCCTAATGAACACAGATGCAAAAATCCTCAATAAGACACTGGCAAAGAGAATGCAGCAAATCATCAAGAAGATTATACATAATTACCAAGCAGGACTCATCCCAGGGATGCAGAGATGGTTCAATGTATGTAACTCAATAAATGTAATACACCACATCAACAAAGCCAAAGACAAAAACCATATCATTATCTCAATGGATGCAAAAAAGCTTTTGACAAAGTCCAACACCCATTCATGATAAAAACCCTACAGAAAACTGGAATAGATGGTCTTTATCTCAATCTGATAAAAGCCATCTATGACAAACCAACAGCTAACATCATACTAAATGAATGAAAACTGAAAGCTTTTACTCTAAAATCAGGAACAAGACAAGGATGTCCACTGTCACCACTCTTATTTGATACAGTGCTGGAAACATTAGCCAGAGCAATTAGACAAGAGAAAGAAATGAAAGGAATACAGATAGGAAAGGAAGAAGTTAAATTATCATTATTTGTGGATGACATGATACTCTACATAGAAGACCCCAAAAACTCTACTAAAGGACTTCTAGATTTAATAACCAAATTCGGTAGTGTAGCTGAATACAAAGCAAACCCTCAAAAAATCAAGTCTTCCTGTAAACGAATAACAAACTCACTGAGAGAGAAATTAGGGAAACAACAACTTTCATAATAGTATCCAAAAAAAATGAAATACCTAGGAATTGACCTAATGAAGGAAGTAAAAGACCTCTACATTGAAAATTATAGTACTCTGAAAAAGAAAACTGAAGAGGACAACAGAAAATGGAATGATATCCCTTGCTCATGGATAGGAAGAACCAACATCGTGAAAATGGCCATACTCCCAAAATCGTTATACAGATTTAATGCAATCTTGATCAAAATTCCACAGCATATCTCACAGAATTAGAGAAAACAATCCTAAAAGTCATTTGGAACCAGAAGAGACCTAGAATAGCAAAGGCAATTCTGGGCAACAAAGGCAAGGCAGGGGGCATCACAATCCCTGACTTGAAATTATACTACAAAGCTACTGTGATGAAAACAGCATTGTACTGGCAAAAAAACCCCACAAAAACAACAACAACAACAAAAAAACAAAACAAAACAAAACAAAACAAAAAAAAACAGGCTCAAGGATCAATGGAACAGATTAGAAGATGCAGAAACAACTCCAGACATACTTATCCACCTTATCTTTGACAAAGGTACCAAACACTTTCATGGAAGAAAGACTTTTCAATAAATGGTGCTGGAAAAAATTGGCTTTCCACATGCTAAAGATTAAACCTAGACCTGTATCTTTTACCATGTACGAAACTAAAATCGAAATGGGCCCAAGATCTAAATATTAAATAAGGAACACTAAATCTACTGGAAGATGGAAGAGGTAGAACTCTTGAAGACACTAGTGTAAGCAAATACTTTATGAACAAAACCCTGATTGCACAGGAAATATCACAAAGAATCAACAACTGGGATCTCATCTTATTAAAAAGCTTTTGCACAGCAAGAGAAACCACCAACAGAGTGGAGAGACCATCTACAGTGTGGGAAAAAATTTTTGCCACCTGTTCCACAGACAAAGGACTACTATCCATAATATGTAAAGAACTCTAAAAAATCAGGGCTGGTGATATAGCTCAGCAGCATAAGCACCTGCCTGGCAAGCGCGAGGTCCTGAGTTTGACTCCTGGTACCCACATTAAAAGAAAAAAAAAATCAGACCCCCAAATTCAAAGAACTAATCCAAAAATGGGCATCTGAAATAGACACTTCTAAGATGAAGAAGTAGAAACGGCAAATAAATTTATGAAAAAATTTTCAACATCATTGGTCATTTGAGAAACGCAAATTAAAACAATGCTGAGCTTTCATCTCACCCCAGAAAGAATGGCTATCATCAAGAAATCAACCAATAACAGCTGCTGGCGGGGCCGTGGGGAAAAAGGAACCTTTGTCCACTGTTGGTGGGAGTGTAGACTGGTGCAACCGCTGTGGAAATCAGTGTGGAAATTCCTTGAAAAACTAGGACTAGAGATTCCATTTGACCCAGGCATTCCCCTTCTTGGTATCTTCCCAAAAGAATTAAAAGCATCATACCACAGCAATATATGCACGCCCATGTTTACAGTGGCACAGTTTATAATAGCCAAATCTTGGAAACAGCCCAAATGCCCATCAACTGATGAATGGATAAAGAAGATTTTTTTTTTTATACAATGGAGTACTACTCTACCATAAAGAAGGATAAGCTTGAGACATTTCTAGCTACATGGATGCACCTTGAGGCCATTCTCTTAAATGAAATAAATCAGACACATATGTGTAAATACTACATGGTTTTCTGGTGTGAGAAACAGAAAGTGTAAATAAGGACCAAAATATATAATACATATTGTGAAAAAGGAAGAAAATGTTCAAATGGGAAGGGGAACTAGGAAGTGGGGAGGGGGAAAGGAAAGACGGGAAAAGAAAAAACGGTAAGAAAAGCAGGAAAAAATGGAAACAAAGCTTTTGTAAATAGGAGAAAAGGTATTGAAGGGAAGGAAGGGGAATGGGGAAAAACAAAGAATCAAGTTATACCATGCACAGGTACAGATTCCATATAATGAATGTGATCATTCTGTATACCTAAAATGTACTAATAAACATAATAAAAAAAAGTTTAAAATACTGACACAGTTCTAAATATAAGGAAAATTTAAAACAGCAAATTATAAAATCGTATATATGGTATATTCCAATTGCAACCCCCCCATGTAATAGAATCACATAATATCACATAATATAAATGAACAGACAGAAACCAAAAAGCACAAAAGTTTTAAAGGTGCCTGTTATCAATGGGTTGAGTAATCTTAAAATCAGAAATGGCTAAGAGTATCTGTATAAAGTCTCCTCATCCAGACTTTTACACTTACCAGGAATGATGAAAATAAGCGTCTTAGGCCTGTTGACATTTTGATCATTAATGAGGTCAGTCCAGGGCCCACATTTTACAACCTGTGTTTCAACTCCACCACATAGTAAGAATTCCTTATGCACCGGAATTTCTTCCTCAATTTTTGAATCCATTTCTAAATAAAGGGCAAAAAGTAATATGAAGAATCATTAAATGTAAAACCTTAAATCAAAAATAATATTGAAGAAAAAGATAAATTTCAAAATATCTTGAAGGAAATGCCACAGGACATAGAAGATACAAGACTATTCAACTGTTCTGGATTATAGGATTGAAAGACAAATCAGAAGTATATTACTTAGAAATAGGGAATCACATCTTTGCAAAATAAAAGAACACAGAGGAGATGGAATAGAAATCAGATTAGCCTTTCCCATAGCTCCCCTCTCCAGGCTAAATTGACAATAATCATTAAGTTAGTCACATTCCTCATTGCTGGGATAAAATACCTGCAGCTTAAAGAAGGACAGGTTTGTTAGGGGGCATGTTTCACAAGTTTTAGTCCTTGCATGATCAGTGCATGTTGGAAGGGCCTGGGCAGAGCAAAGCTGCTCACCTCATGGTGGCCAGGAAGCAGAGAGTGCCAAGGGAGGAATGCGAAGGGAGATGAATCCTTCCAGGTCACACATCCAGTGATGTGCCTGATACAACTAATATAAAGCCAGCTATAATGCCCCCATAATCTAACCACCTTCCCAAAGTCCCACCTGTGTACACAAGGCTTTCAGGGGACATGTAGGTGTAAACATGTAGGTGTAAACCATAACATTCTGCCCCTGCCTTCCATAAGGCCCATAGGCATCTCTTTATACAAAATGCATTTAGTCCATGTCTAAAAGTAGCCAAAGTCTTAACAGTTTCAGCACTGCTGAAAAGTCCAAGTCTGAAGTCTCTTCTGAGACTCAAAGCAAACTCATAGCTTTAGCCCTGTAAAAATCAAAAAGAAAGTTAAACATTCCCAACCTACAATGGCAAAGGATAAACATTTCCATTCCAAAAGGGAGAAATAGGGGGATATAAGGGAATGGGACCAAAGAAAGACTGAAACCCAGCAGGACAAACATTAAATCCTGTAACTCCGTGTTAGTGCCTGGGGCAAGTTGTGGTGAGATGTGAGCTCCAATGGCTTGGGCAGCTCTGCCCCTACAGCATTGCTGGTTGCACTCCCTATGGCGTCTCTCTTGGGGAAGCTCCTCTCACTACCTGCAATCTTCCACACTGCTGGCTTCTCCAACTTCCAGGCGTCTCCAGTGCAGTTTTGGCTTCACTCTCATAGCTTCACATACTGCCTTCTCAGGGGCATACTGCCTGGCCTCCCAGGCCTTCTGAAATATGGGTGAAAGTTTCTCTGACCCCACAACTCCTGCATTCTGCATGCCTACAAAACCACCACTACATGGATAATGCCAAAGTCTGCCACCAGTTTAAGCAGTAGCCAGGCCCCTTTGAATGGTGGCTGCAGAGTTCTCTGCGTGTCTGGATAGCTGAGCACTATGAAGTAAATCCTGGGAACCAATTCCCTAGACAACCTTTCTTCAGCAGGGTGCCCTAGGGCTGTCTTCTTAAAGCAAAGTCTTTCACTCTTACAATTTTGAGCCTGCAAAGGGTGGAGCCTTGTTGGTTCTTGTGATGTCCTCAAGCCATATTTCCTATAGTCCTGATCCAAAGTACTTGGCTTATTTTTAACGCTACTCTTTTCAGAAACCAAACTCTCCTCTGGCTCCAACTCTGCAGGCCCCAACTATGCCAGAGATTCTTTTCTGGCCTAACTTAAAACTTTTTAAATCATTCAGCTCTGTCATCTACTCTTGATTTACAGCATAAACCTGGCCCAACAATACCCATGCCACAGCCTGAATGTTGGGCTGCTTTGAAATTCTGTCTGCCAGATTAATTAGTCCACCACCTCTAGTCTCCCACAGAGTCTCAGGACACAAGCAAAATGTAGACAGTTTTTCTGCCACAGCATAACACACATGGCCTGGAATCCAGCTGCCACTGGAGTCCCTGTTTCCAGCTGACACCTCCTGAGCCTGGTTTTACCATCTGCATTTCTAATGACATTCTGGTCTTCTGAGCTCTGACCAGAATCTTTCATCAAGCTTAGTTTACAGCAATCTACAGCTTCTCCAGCTGACATCACAAAACCTTTCTGAACTCTTCCTGTGAAATGTTTCCAAAAGCTTTGCACCACATGGTTAGGTAACAGTTACAGCAACGACCTCATTTCTCTGATACCCAAATCTACCTTAGTCATTTTCCTTGATGCTGGACAAAATACCCAACATGAGCAACTTCAAGGAGGACAGGTTTATTTTAGCTTATGTTTTGTAAGTTTCAGACCTTGCATGGTTGGCAGCATGGTGGAAGGGTAAAGGAAAGCTGCTCATTTCATGGTGGCCAGGAAGCAGGGAGAGTGAAGGTAAGCACCAGGAAGGGATATATACCCATCTAGGTCATACCCCCAGTGACATGCCTCATCCAATCAGACCCACCACCTAACAGCAAATCAGCTATAACATCCCCATAATCTAAATCACCTTCCAAAAGCCCCACCTCTGAGTGCATGAGGCTTTTGGGGGACATCTGTATATAAACCATAATAATCATGAAAACCTTCATTTCCCTGTGGTGGAATTCTGTCAAAGCTCTGTGCTTCACCCCTGAGACCAGGTCTCCTCCCTGTCTCTACCTGGTGAAGGCTGGTGAAAAAGTGCAAAGTTATGGGTTGTCCTTTTATTCTCCCCAGGAGAGACAGAGAGACAGTGAACTTGTTTATGGTCTCCATTTCTATTAATCCTCTCTAGTCCCAAATTCTATAAACATATTTTTATATATTATATTAAAGTACTACATTACTAAATTTTGGAATGGGTAGCTGGAAAAAAAAAAACAGAACAGGAGGTAGCAACATGAACAATTTCCTGAATCCAGGATGTGCAAAAATCCACATCCAAATCACTTATACAAGTCCTTTGTCTCTCAGTCTGCCCTCCTCTCTATCAATAGCATTAGGTCTAAAACCTTCAACAGTCTATGTTTCTTTTCAACTATCCTCTATACCTTCAAAGCCCTCCCACCCTGAATCAAAACTCTAAGTACCCTTCTAAAATTTGCTTATATTTCCTCAACCACTCCCACATTGCTTTCTCTCATTTTGTCAGTTATCAACTGATTGCCTCTCAGCAAATTTTTCTCTCACTGCCTTCATTGCTTCAGAACATGAAACTGGGCCTTTAAAACACTTTTCTTTTGCCAGCAGACATGATATCAAAACCTATTACTATAGTGGGCTGGAAAGAGGCTGCAGCAGGAAAGAGCTTCCTCTGAAGGTTTCTGGAGAGCCTGCACTTGTTTTCCACTCTGCTGCTCAGGCTGTGAAATTTCCCTAGCCTAATGGTTTGTAAGCAGAAGTGATTTTCCTGCCAGAGTATACTGGTAATAGCTGGGAGGAACTACAAGCATAGAGTGATTAGAGATCAAGGACGCTGCTAAACATCCTACAGTACACTGAACATCCCCCAACAACAAATAAGTTGCCCTAAATGTCAATAATGCCAAGGCTGAAAAATACTGCTGTAGTCCTAGGTTCCTCCAAGGCACAGCCATCTATGTGCTTTCTTTCTTCAGCTCTCTCCTCAGGCAGCAGAGCACTACAACCCGCAGCCCCACACCAGGTGTTTTCTCCCTATTCTCTACCCTCAGCTCTCATGCACATGCTAGAAGGCACCTGAGGGGCCAATGATATAGCTCAGTGGCATAAGCGCCTGCCTGGCAAGCGCGAGGTCCTGAGTTTGACTCCTGGTATCCGCACTAAAAAAAAAAAAAAAAAGAAGGCGGCACCTGAACTTTGTCCCACACAGTAGCCTCGCACCTGACCTTTGTCCCACACAGTAACCTGGAACTACACTGCTCTAAACCCCACACAATAATGTTCTTGGCTGGGTGCACAGGGAGGCCTCTCTCACAATTCCAGCAGTACTTACTGTGGTGCTCCAGCTCCCTTTGTATTCAACTACCAGCTTCAACTCACCTGCATCCCAAGGCTCTCCCAACACAAATATCAGGGCTAGGACCTGCAGCAGCATCCTGGGTCCCTCTGCACACTTCCACAACAGTCTTGGCTCACCTGTGGCCATAGCAATTGTGTACCAGCATAAAGCTTAGGCAACTCAGCATGTATCTCTGCCCTGTACTGGGCTGCAACCACACCTTCAAAGAAGCGGAGCTCTCATTTCAATTTTATTCTTCATTGGGTACTTTCCCTCAGCCCTAGGGTACCTTTTAGAGTTCTTTTTATACAATAACTTTATTGCTTTTCTCTTACTATAGCTTAATTATTCTTTATATTAAACTGACCATTTAAATTATTGTGTGGTTTCTATCTCCTGATTTGATCCAGAATGATGTACTTGCTTCATAAATCCTTCCTTGAGCATATCAGGTAAAAATAAAGCACTTGTCTTTATCTTAAATCAGCAGTGATAAAGGGAGCCAGCTTATCTGCTCCTGGTAAAACCTGTTACTCATGTGACGCAGTCAAGAAATTTACAGCAAGCACTATCCGTTTCTCTCACGCTCACACACTCTCTTAAGGTAAATGAAAGGCTGGTTAGGGTACAGTGAAATGGGAAACTCTATACCTTTATGTTAACAGTGATAACAGCCTTTGGGAAGCAATCTGGCAGCATGAGTCAATACCACAAAAGGCATACACTTTGATTTGATCATTCTGAGGAATTGATTTAAAAAATCCACATATTTTTAGTAGACTAATACATGGAATGCTATTTATAACATCTGAAAAACCAAAGAACCTAAATCACCATTAATGGAGGAATAGCTAAACAAATTATGAAACATTATATTCATATTAAAATTACATAATGACCCCATATTAGGGAGTAATTAAACTGTAGTTCAATATTATGGTAAAATATTATGTTCTACCAAGACTGGTGCTCTTAGTTGGTTATAGTTTATCCATTTGGTTTCTAACATTTTTTTTTTTTTTGTGGGTACCGGGGGTCGACCTTAGGACCTCGCATGCCAGCAGGCGCCCGTGCTGCTGAGCGATATCGCCGGCCCTTTTTTCATATGTGGGTTCCAGGAGTCGAACTCGGGCCTTCACGCTTGCCAGGCAGGCGCTTACGCTGCTGAGCCATCTCACCAGCCCAGTTTCTAACAGTTTTAAGATATCACTTCTCTAGTCTCATTTTCTGTTGCCTTTGCATTCTCTGTGTTTATTACTTTTACTGTCATTTAAGTGAATGTAGGCAGGAACATGAAATATATTCTAACTTCCATGCTTAACCCTAAGTCCCAAGCTGACTTTTCTTAAATGAGAATATTAAGAAAAATGAAAAATTCTCACTTAAAAAGTAGGAACCACTCTTGACTCAAAAATATATTGACTTGGGGCCGGTGAGATGGCTCAGCGGCGTAAGCGCCTGCCTGGCAAGCGCGAGGGCCCGAGTTCGACTCCCAGAACCCACATATGAAAAAGGGCCGGTGATATCGCTCAGTGGCACGGGCGCCTGCTGGCGCATGAGGTCCTGAGGTTGACCCCCGGTACCCACAAAAAAAAAAAAAAAAAATATATATATATAGATATAGATATAGATATAGATATAGATATCTATATATATATATATTGACTAAATAAAAGTATCCCCACTTCATGGATTTTTAGTTCACTAATAAATGTCACTAAAGCCTCTGGTCTCCAAAACTACCACATAGTATATTTATAAAGGTTTTCAGACACTTATAATATGTTAGAAACAATATTAGATGGGACTGTACATACACTACTGATTTAGAATGCTTACTTTGAAGATACCGGCCATGCTGAACACTTTCAACAGAGAGGAATTCAAAATTACTAAATACATTCAAATCATAAATACTGAACTTCAAGTAAGTATCTTGAGAGTTTTGATTAGCCACAAAAATGAATGCAAATTCAAGTAGATATGGAACTCGAGCACAGTCTATAAAAGTTGAAAAAAAAATAAACACAATCCTAAAATACCTCCAATAAAATACAACTGAGTACATACAGTAACATATATATATTTCCAAAGCCATCTTTCATTTTCTTCTACTGTTATGTTTCTGACTCCCACATACCTATGTAAAGGAAGCAAAGGAAAACTTGAGGTATGAGAATCTACCCTCTTCCTTACCTAAGAATCCAACGTAATTCAGTTCTGCAAGAGTGTCTAGTGTCAGAGTGACAAGAACAATAGGGTGCAATTATATAGTTCAACAGTGATGGCTCCACCTTTAGCCTCAGCCTATAAGTGATGCTGAATGAAACCAGTTTGATAAGTGTCAAGGTCTAGGCCAGATAAACAGCAAGTGTACATTAATTTGTGCAATTTAGGCAAGCCTGTTTTCATAAATACAGGCATTCATTCACATTAATTATTGGTTTTCTAATTTTATGTAACCTTTCCCAGTTAGATCTATACAAATCTCAATATTTAAGGCAGAAAACCAGCATTTGATCAGAATACAGTACATCTTAAGAGATTCAAGTCTATATTTGTTATTTATGTTTATAATATAAATTTGTATGTACTATAAAGTCTCTATAATACAGTTAGCCAATGAGAATAAGGCTGAACAGATGAATAAAAATATCTGAAGTGGAGTTAAATATATAGTATACAATTTTCATTCTATCTGTCTGTCTGTCTGTCTGTCTGTCTGTCTATCTATCTATCTATCTATCTATCTATCTATCTCTACAGCAAAAAGTTTAAGGGTAAAATGCCTGTCTGAGTTTGGGATCCAGATGTAGGAGTCTGCTACCAGTATTTGTATCTACACTGCACATGAGGTACTAAGCCAACACAGTAAGACACAAAAAACAAATAAACATATGTGGATTGAATAAGAAGAAAGAGTCATTACCACAAACAACATGAATACACAGATAGAAAATCCAAAAGAATCCACGTATACACTACTTGAATTAATAAGTGAATGCAACATGGTCACTAGCTAAATGGTTAATATATTTAAAAATCAAATATATTTCTATATGTTAGCTACAAGCAATTGGAAAATGAAAATTTTAAAAAGATACCACTTACAACAGCACCAAAAAAATAAAAAACTTAGACATAGATCTAACAAATGATGTGTCAGACCTCTACACAGAAATCCATGTAATTTACTAGATATTATTGGAAGAAATTAAACAATGAGGGGACAAACCATATTCATGAACTGAAACACCAATATAAACTGCAAATCTATCCTAAATTTTGTGAAATTTCAATCAAAGTTGATGTTTCCCCCCTTTTCTTTATTCATAGAAATTTGAAAAATAATTCTAAAATGTATATGGAAGTGCAGAGTCAAAATATAGCCAAGACAATGTTGAAGAAATACCACAAAGCTGAAGGACTTTACTCTCTATTGCAGACTTACTAAAAATATACAACTTAATAAGCACAAAGACAGACAAAAGAATGAAAAAGAACAGGGAATCCGGAAACAAACCAAAACACACACACACACACACACACCCCACATATGCACACACACATATATTTCCCAGTAGACTCATATCCAGAATACTATGCGTGTGTGTGTGTGTATGCGGGGCAGTTCTCCCACTCTGTGACTTACCTTTTCATTCTAATTTTTCCATATAAGACATAGCTATATAATATCTGTTTTTATACATTATATATAATGTCTATCTATCTATAGGTTTTATCCAATAGGCACATTTCTAGAATATACAAAGTACTTCTATAAATCAGTGAGGAAGAACCCAATAGAAAAATAGGCAAAATATTCAAACAGAACAAAATATTCACAGGAGAGTATCAGATGGCCAAAAACATAAGGGCTTTCTAGAAGAGCCAAAGAATATTAATGTGGAAACTATAAAGAAAATATTAGTTAAAGTGGAAACTAATTTGCTGGATATTCTTGTATATAGGCCATGGCAGGAATTTAGGAAAACGTTAAAAGTATAGGATATATGACGTTTTTTAAAAGGAGAAGGGATGTAATTATAGTAGTTCTTTTCAGAGGACTGGGAAAAAACAGAAAAATAAAAGACTACACTAGAGTTTAAAAGCTATCAGAAAAATCTAACCAAGAAATGAGGGCAAGAGTAGAAGTGAAAAAATAATGATTAAAATAGAAATTTATTATTAAAATAATACTTAAAATAAAAATTTTATTTTGAGCCCTTTGCTGGATAGGCTCAACAGCAGAGTGGAAATGGCAGGGTAGGATGAGTGAACTTGAAAACTTATCAACAGAGTTTTAGTCAGTTTGAATGATGGAAAACAGACTAGAAAATTAATAGCATCTGAGGGACTTGGAAGATAACAAGTGATCTAACACACATACAGTCAGAGTTCCCAATGAAGAAGAAAAAGTAGCAAGCTTAAAAGGATATTTAAAGAAATAATGGCTGCAAAATTTTCAGATTTGGTAGAAGACATAAATCTACAGAGTCAAGAAGCTGAAAAAACTCCAAGTAGCATAAATCCAAAGAAATGTAAGACACATCATAGTCAAAATTTGTAAAGCAAAAAAAAAAAAACCCAAAGAAATCTCAAAAACAACCAGGAAGTAATAATGATTACCTCTAAAAGAAACAACGATTTGAGTATCATCAGATTTCTCATTGAAAACCTTGGCCAGAAAGCAGCATAATAGTTTTCAGTACTGAAGGAAAGGCACTGTCAAGTACGAATCCTGTATCAGACAAAACCATCTTTAAGGAGTAAAGGTGGTGGGGGAGAGACATTCTCAGATAACAAAAACTAAAATAATTTGTCACTAACAGACACATCTGTACAATCTTCCCTAAAGGAAGTTCTCCAAACAGAAGGAAAATGATGAGAAGGTTGAACTGCAATAAAAGAATAACAATGGAGCGAGTAAAAATAGTGGTAAATATAATGGACTAGTCTTCTTAGGTGTTTCTTACATCATATTTGATGACTAAAGTTATAACAATCTCTGATGTGGTACTCTATATATAGAGTATGTGACTGTATGTGTGTTAGATCATTTGTTATCTTCCAAGTCCCTCAGGTGCTATTAATTTTCTAGTCTGTTTTCCAGCGTTCAAACTGACTAAAACTCTGTTGATATGTTTTCAAGTTCTCATCCTACCCTGCCATTTCCACTCTGCTGTTGAGCCTATCCAGCAAAGGGCTCACAAAGTGTTGTGGTTCTTCACGATATATAGTAGTCACCCCTTATCCATAGTTTTGCTTTCCTTAGTTTTAGTTATCCATGGTCAACCAAGGTCTGAAAATATTAAATGGAAATTTCAGACATAAACATGAACCCCATATCTGTGTATCTATAATATCTATTTTAAATTTGCAACATTCTGAGTAGCATGATGAAATCTGGTTCTGTCTCATTTGATTCTGCCCAGGCGATCACCCGTTTTTCCAGTGGATCTACGATATAGATGCTACCTGCCTGTTAGTCACTTAGTAGCCATCAACAGTATCAGATTGGTATCACAGTGCTTGTGTTAAAGTAACCCTTATTTTACTTAATCATAGGTATGTATGTATAGGAAAAAATATAGTATATGTAAGGTTCAGTATTATGGACTTTTGGACATTTATAGGGGGTGATGTGAGGGGTGAAGTGAAAAATACCCCTATGGATGGGGGGCACTAATGTATGTAAAGGAAATATAATTCTAGTGTAACTACTTAAAAAGTATGTTAAGGGCCGGTGAGATGGCTCAGCGGCTTAAGCGCCTGCCCGGCAAGCGCGAGGGCCCGAGTTCGACTCCTGGAACCCACATACAAAAAAGGGGCCGGTGATATCGCTCAGCAGCATGGGTGCCTGCTGGCGCACGAGGTCCTGAGGTCGACCCCCCGGTACCCACAAAAAAAAAAAAAAGTATGTTAAGCTATATTATCAAAAACATTTTAAGTCAAACAGAAATATAAAAATATTTATATAACCTACAGGAAGGCAAGGCAAGAGAAACAAATGAAAAATGGAGGAAATAAACAATAAAATGGTGAATGTAAATCCTAATATATCAATATTACTTAAACAGAAGTGATCTAAACATATTGGTCAAAACAGATTGCCAGAATAGATCAAATAAAAAAGATTTAACTGCATACTATCTACAAGAAATTCACTTCACACATGACATTGGCAGGCTGAAAAGGACAGAAATGTCATGCTAACACTATTTTTTAAAAGTAAGGATGGCTGGGCTGGTGAGATAGCTCAGTGGCATAAGTGCCTGCCTGGTAAGCGCGAGGTCCTGAGTTCAACTCCCGGTACCCACATTAAAAAAAAAAAAAAAGTAAGGATGGCTATATTACTATTAGATAAAGTGGACAGAGAAAATTACTGAACAAAGAGGGATGCTTTAAAGCAATAAAAGGATTAGTTACTCCACTAAGAAAATACATTAAATGTATGTTATGGTTTGTGTCTGGATGTCCCCCCAAAGCCTTATGTTGTCATGGGGGGGTGCTTTTCGGAGGCAGCTGGATCTAGTTTGTGATTGATTCATGGTCCAATGCTGGGATTAAGGGTGTGAGTGCTACACCAGCCCTAGGGCAGGTAGCCTGCATACAATATAAGGGACAGAAAAAGGTCGGTCTCTCTCTTTCTCTTTTGCTGCTTTTGGTGTCTTCTGCCACTGCCATGAACTGTTGCCCCTCATCCATGCCACCCTGCCTTGGACCCAGCCAGTTATAGACTGAAACCTCTACAAACTGTGTGCTAAATAAACATTTCCTCCTTTAACTTTGGGTGTTGGGTATTTTGTCTCAGCAATGAGAGAAAAGTAACTAAGACAATGTATATACATTGTATATATACAATGTATATACACAGTAAGAGAGATTCAAAATACATGAAAGTAAACCAAAAAAGCTGAAAGGAGAAATAAAAATCAACAATTACAGTTGGAACTCTTGGCAACAAAAAGAACTCCTAGACATATAATCAACAAATTATGAAAGAACAGAATACTATCAGCTGGTGGGATGTAACTGCCAGGCAAAGAACACTGTGCCCAACAACATCAGAACATGGACACTTTCCAAGCTTCCATGGAACACTTGCTAACCTACATCACACTGCCAGTCAAAAAGCAAGCAAATTAAGAATTAAAATCATACAACTTAATGTGTAATTATCATTGTGGAAAAAAACTAGAAACCAGTAACAGAAAAACAATTTCCAAATTCTTGGAAACTAAAGAACACATTCCTACACATTTCCTGGGCCAAAAAGGAAGTTTCAAAGGAAATTTCAAAACCACATAGAACTCATTTGAATGAAAATGAAAATACAAAATACTAAACTTTATGGTTTGCAACTAATACAATGCAGAGAAGGATATCACACCACTAGCTGCTTACGTTAGAAATGAGGAAAAATTCAAACAATAATGACAGAATTAAGAAAAAAAGAGCAAAGTAAACTTAAAGCAAGCAGAAGGAAGAAAGTAAGAGTAAAAATCAGTGAAACTGAAAATAAAAAAGTAGAGAAAAATCAATGAAACGAAAAGCTGGTTCTTTTTATCAATTAACCCAACTACCACCAAAAAAAGGGTAAAAATACAGCAGATTACTAATATCAAAAATGAAGTAGGGGTTATCACTAAAGACCCTGCAGAATGCTATTACTTTGGTATCAAAATCAGACAAAGACAGTACAAAAAAGAAACCTATACTCCACACCTCTGATAGCTATACCTTAACAAAATATTAGTAAACAGAACCCGGCAATGTTTAAAAAGAATTATATGCCATAATTAAGTGAAACGTATTCCAGGTATTTTCAGCAATAGAAATCAATCAATATAATTCACCAAACTAAGGAAGCCCTGTCTGCTAGCCATGTAGCACATGCCTGTAATCCCAGCCCTTGGAGGCTGAGGCAGGAGGATCGCCATGAGTTTGAGGCCAGCCTGGGCTATACGGTGAGTTCAAGGCCAGCCTGAACTACATAGTGAGACCCTGTCTCAAAAAACAAATAAACAAACAAAACCCTGACAATTGAGTAAACACACACTTACTACAGAATAGAAATTTAACCCACATAAATAAAATCTTTGTTCACTCAAACACTTTCATTTGAAGGTTCATGGCAGCTCTATTCAACAGAGCCCCAAACCAAACACAACTCAATTGTCTTTCAGTGAGTGGTTCAACAAGCATAGGCCACCCATTCCACAGAATACTACTCAGCACTGAAAAAGGAACAGATGACTGACACAACTGGGATGGATCTCAAAGGAATTAAGTTGAGTGAACAAAAGGTAATCTCAAAAAGTTACACATTGTATGATTCCAGTTATACAACTTTTTTTTTTCTTTTTCTTGAAGTACTAGGAATGGAACTTATGGCCTTTCCATTGAGTTATATAACCTGAGCCCATTTTTTATTTAGAGACAGGGTCTCACTAAGTTGCTTAGTTGCCCTTTCCAGGCTCATATACAGTTTTCTTGAAATGACAGCATGGTAGAGACAGACAGAATGATGTTTCCCAAGAATCAGACTCTGGGGTGGGACAAGATGGCTGTGACACCAAAGAAGCAGCATAATGAAGTCTGGATATCGACTGTACTGCAGAGCACACGAAGCTACGCATGTGACAAAGTCACACAGAGCTGTGTACACACACAGATGACTGCTTGTAAAGCTGAAATCTCAACAGTCTCACTTGACTGGATCAATGTCATTTTCCTGGTTTTAATACTGCACTACTGTTATTCAAGCTATTACTACTGGGGGATGCTGGCTGAAAGGAGCTTTGAGTCCTCATGTATAGTATTTTTTCAAACTTTCTATAAATCTACAATAATTTCAAAAACAAGAAGTTTTTAAAAAGACACAAAAAACTTTAATTATACATGTATTTATTTAATTGCAATCTGTGTAAGTGTTAAGAAAGTGGAAAAATCTGTAATCATAACAAACAGCACCATGTGAATTTCAAAACAGGCCGCTGCAAGTAAGCACCTAGAGTAGATGCCTAAACAGAGTCTTACATACATTCTCTTGTAATCGATGTCCATCCTATCTTTCTCCAGAATAACATGCCAGCAGAAACAACTGTTTTGTGTATCTTGAGGATGTCACCCTTGGTAACAAAACCTTCTTTTGGACAGTTTTTTTCACTTGCCTTAAAGTACATTCTCACCCTTTCTCGTCCGACCCTAACAAGTAGGCAGCACAATGAACAGAATAAAAACTGAAGATCAAAGTTTTTAAATACTCTGTTCAAAATCATAGACTTTAAATTGAAAAAATCAATTTTATAGTCTTCGGACTCCTATTCCATTATTTTCCAGTCACCTATTACAGTACTTAAAAATTTTATGTAGAATTTAAAAATAAAAAAAAAAAACTGCATAATGTTGTACGAGAAATTCCAAGTACATGTAAGTGTGATGTATGTTACTCTGAGATTAGGTACAATCTTCTAAGTTCCTACTACGTAAATAGATACGAGACCAACAATTTCCCAACTTTTAGGCTTTTTACAAGTTTTACATTTCCTCTGATGTTGCTGTATGAATGCACACTAACCTATGAGATTCTTCTCAGCCTGTGTAACTGGGTGAGAAAGTCAAGCTTATGTAAATGAATATAAAATCCATCCCTACTGCTGAGGAAATACAAAAATACAGCACACATTACACTCATGATGAACTTGCTGAATTAATTTACTTGAAAAATACAACTTTTCCCCTTAACTCCTTTGCTGGCTCTAAGACATCAATTATTTCATCAAACTATTGTAATCACAACCCCCCCCCAAATTTGTTTTTAATGTGCCAGAAAACAGCTTTCAGCCTCTGGAGATCAAAACCAAGAATTTCACAAGTTGTACAAAGCTGTCTATCGCATATTAAATACACTCGTTAAAATACTATGTTGATTTCCTTTTGCTTGAAGTACACTTAGAGAAGACTCTGAAATTACTTAGCCCTAAATATACTGTAGTAACACTAAAAGTGAAAAAAAGGAGATCAATATTTTAATCAGAAAAAAAGGAAGCCACTTAGTCTGAAAGCAAAAAATACAAAATGTTAGAATGTGAGATTTTAGAAAATCTTCTGCTTGTTGCCTTGGCCAGGAGTGGACACGGAAGGCCTTTAGGCCTTTCATTTTAGGTGGAATAATGGGAAAACAGCCAACAACAGAGACATCAAACACTCCTACTTTTTTGTGTTTGTGTATTTTCCTTTTAAACAAATCTTTGTAAATAAAGACTGGAGATTCTTCTAAATTTTTCTGGGTCTCTTTTGTTATATCTCTTTCCCCCAAGAGATGTGTTCTCAGAATTAAAAGGGTGCCCGGTGTGGTGGCATACGCCTGTAATCCTGTAGCAGAAAATGCCCCCTCCCCCCAAGACAATATACTTCAGTTTCTTAGTTGCCCAGGTAATAGCTCCTGTTCCAGTTCTGGTTGCTCCTGTGTCTTAGAAACGCTGGTCACTGTGATGCATAGCTGGTCACTATGATGCACATTGTATAAACCAATCCGCAGTTGACAAGCCATTTCTGCCTCTCTACTTCTTGCTTGCTTATCTCATATAAGCCCTTGACCACCAGAGATCAGGGCCTGATATTCTGGGAATGATCCCGATCAGTGCGCGTGGAGGTAAATAAATCTGCCTCCAAATCCCGGGTGTCCTTGTGGTTTTTCGGCTTGCATTTCAATCTCAGCTCTTGGGAGACTGAGGCGGTAGGATCACCGCGAGTTCGAGGCCGGCCTGGGGTATATAGTGAGTTTAGGGCCAGCCAGAACTACATAGCGAGACCTTGTCAAAAAAAAAAAATAAAAACAAAAACAAAAAACAAAACAAAAACAACAATAAAAAACAAAACCAAAAAGAGTGAGACCTGTGGTTCGCACGGTGGGGTATAAACTGTCCCGGTGTTAAGCCGGTGTCCAGTAACTACTGGACTTGCGAGGGAAGGAAGGAATTCATGAAAGCCTGAGGGACGCGTCGCGACTGCACGCGGCCTCCTAGGGGAAAGCTCCCGGGGCTCGGCCCAGCGCCGGGCCCCAGCGCGACGCCCCAGGCCGCCGCAGCCCGCTCGCGCGGTTCCCCAGCCCAGGGGCGGGGAGCCCCGAGCTGCGGTGTCACTGTTGTCTCCACGCTGCGGGCCGCCTGGAAGGAGCCGCACAGACGCAGGGGCTCCCGCGTGCCTGCCCTCGTCCCTCCTGGGCAGTCACCCCGAGACCGCGACGACCCCTCACCTGTCCGCCCGCCCGCAGGGTCGTCAGCTCCAGCCGTCCGAGCCCCGCGCGCGGAGCCGGAAGTCCCGCCTCCCGTGACGACACTGTGCCGCGCCCCTCGCTGCTCCTGGAAGCGGGCGTTGCCGGCGGGCCGCGGGCCCGCAGTTGGGCGACGATGGGCGCTTGCTGGTCCCGTCTTGAGGTGGGTGGTCCAGCTCCCCGGAGAAAGCCTAGAGGGGACAGAGACGTTTCCTTCTCTTTATTTGAATTATATCTGCCTCTTCCTGTCTGGCATCTTTGCTATACGCCTACCTTCCCTTCCTCTGCCCGGTTCTCCTTGCACTACACGCTGCGTCTCCCTTTCCTCACATACATAGGAAAGTTGACTCTCAATTGACCTTGCTTATTGCTTGAGGATAATATAAGACCGTCTGTTCCGTCTGTTCCAGAGATACTTTGAGCTCACCACGCCCAAACTCCGTGAAGACAGAGGTTACTTCAGTGTTGTTTGCTTAACCTCCGACGCAGTGTGTTATCAGCGTACATCTGCCCAAACATACACTGTAGAGAATATGACAGTGTCATGGCCGGGGAGAGGCGCAGACAAGTGGACCAGCAAATGATCAGTGATTCTGCCCCAGGCATAGAAAAGAAGTTTTGTTCCTTTTGTATTCATCATCTCCGTGACAGGCACAATCATCCAACCAGTGGTTGAAAATAAACCAGTACCCCTCCATTGCTTTTCCTCTTTGGTCATGATGTTCTGCTTCCTAAATGCAGTAGGTAACATTTAATGAGTTTAGAAAAAGCCGCTCACTGTGTTAAGAGCTTTTCATGATTTAAGTCATTTTTAATCCTCACAGCAGTTCCATGAAGTCAGGATTAACAAGTGACCATAGAGTCTGGAAACATAAGCAAGTACATAAAATAAATAAATAATTACATCACAGTGACATTCCGTGGTATGTTCAAGGTGGTGTTCCTTCTTACTAATGTGTGCAAAATTCCCATGAATATGGTTCACTAATGTAGCAGTTCTCTCAATCCTTGCATAAGCGTCTGTGATGTATTGCATCGAGTGACTTACATCTCTGATTTCATTAATACTAAAATAAGAGATTAAGGCAGGGCCAAACAAGCCAAACAACTGGGTGAAATGTGTCAATTATAAAAACCCGGAGGACATGCAGAACACTAGACCCAAAATGACTCCAAGTCTCCGGAGGACTGCGCTGTACATGGAACCAATCAGAAAGCAGTATTTTCAATCTTTCATTTGAATCTGGGGCTGTTTGCAGGACCAATCAGAAAAGTGCTATTTTTAATTCTTCATTTATATTTAGCAGGAAGTCAAGTGAGTCTTTCCACGGGGCAGTTTAAATCTAGCATCAGTCCAAATGAGTTTTTGGTAGGACAACTGTCTCAATGCTTATTTGCATGGGGGAGAAACCAATCCAGGAATTTTGGATACAGAAGACCCCTTTTCCTTATCCTGGGGCCACTGTGAGCCTGTTCACCAGCCCACTCCCTCCCTGTACAGCGTACCTCTTTTCTGCCTTCAATAATTATATTTCCACTGTCTTTTCTGTGTGTCTTGTCCAATTCCTTGTTTAGTACGCCAAGGAACGTGGGACCCTCCATCCAGTAACAAGGCTGTGCTAGAGAGAATAAACCAGAGGTTCAGTCTTTAACAACAACTGTCTTTCCAGTCCTTATGGCCACACCGTGTTATTGTGTCCATTTAACCATGGTGTAAAGTGAGTCACAAAGAAATTAAGTAACTTGGTTAAGGTAGCTTGGCAGAGCCAGGCTCTGCAACTATCTAACTGAGAGACTATTTCAAGCATCCTCTGAATTGTTCTTTAAGGCATTTCTCTTTGTTATTTCTGGAATGCACATGCTCTTAACTTCAACACATGATGTAAGGTTCAAATGGTTTCCTTAATTCTCCAAGGTGTATACAGCGAGGCTTCTTTCTTTGTACTCAAGCATCACCATTTGCATTCTTCTACTGGGACACTTATTTGTGTGTTTTCAGCACCAGACTGTGAGATCCTAGAAAACAACTACCCCTCCCTTCTTTCATCTTTGTGCTCCATATGTGTAAATCTGTGGTTAAGTGACTCTCCTCAGAGCATTTGATCTCCCAGTCCAAGGCAGAAATACAGCCAGACCTCAGTACAAAATGGAAATGGCAACTGAAAAACGCTTGAGAATTGAGGCCAAATTCTCTCCCATCTCTTAACTTCTCTCTGGGCTCCTGTTTCATCATTCTTTGATTCACAGGCTACATGACAGAATGTGGCTGATGGTTTGTGCAATCTATGCTACTGGGCTGTGGAACTATTGGTGCTGTTCAAATGGTTTCTACTTTCTACCTTCTAGATACTTAATAGGATTGAACTTGCCTTATGGTTGGATGGTTGGGGGAAACAGAGAGGTGGAGGGGATGTGAGAAGATCTACCCAATGAGTCATGTGGGAAAAAGGGGGGTCATTTTGAAGCTGAGCTGTTGATACTTATGTGCGTTCTCTGAAACTTCACATTTTCCTTTGGAAAGGTGATGACAACATTCAAGATGGTGTCTGTACCAATAGCCTGTATCCTTGAGTAGCTGTTGCTGCTTAGAGTCTACTCACCATCCTGTAATGAACACATATCTTAAAAGAAGTGACCTTTGTTAAAAATTCCTGAGAGTTTCACTGTTATGTGTTAACAGCATGGCCCGTCTAGATTGATGCAGAGGACAGTCACACAATGATTCTTTTTTTTTCTCACTCTTTTAATTTTAATTCCAAATATCCAGAAAAATTCATACTGGCTCAGCTTGGGTCTAGTGTCCAGCAGTTGTTCAGTTATCAGTGGCAAATGTTTATGTTCAAATTGGCCCTCTGTCAACAGGGTAAGGAGACCATACTGAACAAGGCAGATGTTCCACAAAAGTGCCTATCAGGAGCACAAATGATCGTAAGATTAGGCCGTTGTATGCTGGTTTTTATTAGTGCACAATAGTTATCCATAAGGGTGAGTTTATTTTGCATATGATATACCATGATAATTTCCACCGCACCATCCCCTTTATCCTTTCCTTCCTTCTCTCCCTTATTCCTTCCTCTTCTTTAGTACTCTTCCTCCTACTTTCCTGTCATCTTTTTCTTTTTTTAGATTCCACATATAACAAAAATGCAATATTTTAGCTTTTGGAGACTGCCTCATTTTACAAAACACTATGATCTCTAGTTCCACCCATTTTCCTGTATATGACATGATTTCATTGTTCTTTATGGCTGAATAGTTCTCCATGTATACTGATTTTAAATGACACACTTTTATCTTTTACATAAAAATATTAGACTCTCATCGCTCATTCATTCTTTTATTGACTACCCATTACATTCCAAACATTCTTCCAGGCTGGAGATACAAAGGCAATCCAAAGTAAAAAGTCGTTGATCTCACAGACATACACTAAACAAATAAAATCTATAAGTATGTAATGTCAGTGTAAGAAGAACTAAAAGTCAAGGTTAGTGATAGCAACAAGTGTATTCATTTTCTATTACTTAGTAAGTTACCAAAAGCTTAGCAACCTAAGACAGTAGACATTTATTACCTCACACAGTTTCTAAGGGTCAGGAAACCAAGAGTGGCCTAATCATGAGAGATTTGGAGATCCCAAGGCAGTACCCCTTAGGAACCAGTGTGACAGGTTATATAGCAGGATTATAGCAGAAGGGGAGGAAAACGAATTCTTATAGAGTGGAGAAACCCAGCAGTGTCCCTGGACATGAAAGGATTTCAGAGGATTGTCAGCCATATGCAGCACTTACAGGGAGAAAATTGCAGTAAATAGCATGGAATGTTCTGGAATTTCATGAGCAGCATCAATGAAGAGGAAGAGATTTGTGGTATGGCCAAGATCGACTATTGTAGGGGCCCTTGAGGATAACTAGGAACTGCCATAATTGTTGGAGTCCCTTTAGTGGAGATGAAGGAGTATTTGGGGGATACTTTGCAAAAGGACTGAAAGTCATATAATAGCAATGAAAATGAGACAGATAAATGGATAATACCTGGGACTCTATGGCAAAAAAAAGAATAATTTTGATGGATGTTATGAAAACATTGGAAGGACTTGTGTTTTCCTCTTCCTTATTATTCCATTATGGGGAAAGTAGAAACTGTTGGGTTAGACATCCCTTAAATTAGGATATGCAGACTGACGATCATATAAAACAGAAACAAAAGGGAAAGAATAAAAAAAGAGTCAAGAGATAAAAGAAAAACAATTAAGAGTTTTTTATGTGTAACAACTAAGATCTCTGTTAAATGTATATTCTAGAGATAATTCTAAATGCTTTTAAATATATTCTTCAATGTAGGTGCCACGAAAATGTCATTGATGTTCCCTGAGGTCCACATTAATTCTTTTTTCAAGTATTTTAGGTCAAGAAAACAGATACACATAATGTTTTCTCTTAAGCAAAAATTTAAAATCAATATGTCTTCTTTTTTAACGCACAGAATTATACTATTTTAATCTTTAACCTATGGAGAATACAAAAGATACTTTAAAATTGCCAGGCATAGTGGTGCATGCCTGTAATCCCAGCACTCAGAAGGCTGAGGCAGGAGGATTGCTGTAAGTTCAAAGCAAGCCTGGGCTACATAGTGAGTTCAAGGTGAGCCTGAACTACATAGAGAGACCTGTTTCAAAATAAACAAAAAAATCTAAAAATTGACAAAACTATATATAACTGCCATTTACAGCTAAGCTGTTCTTTCTTGCATTAAATAATACAGCAACCCAGACAGACACATGGGCCTAAAAGCCAGCAGACTTGATGTGTGAGATTCAAAGATTTTTTCTAAACATCTGTCAACACATTGTACAGCCTGCATTGAAGCATTTGGCTTACAGAAAGAATGAGAAGAAAATCTGGCAAACATCACGTTAGATGTTCTCGCCATCAAAAACTATACTATATATTTATGTATGTGTATATATGCATATATATGGTGTGCATATATACAAGAGACTAAATATTTTTGAGGCTTTCAAGATAATTCACCATAGATAGTATAACTCCAAATGTTTTTTTATCCATGCTGTGATCCATTAGACCCCCTCAATGAAACCGCACCATTAAGAAGCTTTTAGTGGCAGGGCAGGGTAGAGTGAGGATAAGAAAAATATGGGAGATGTAGTTCAACTATCTCTGCAAATTAACAACAAAGTAAAGATTGGGACTAGCTACAGATGAATACCTCTTTAGAGTACAATATGTTCCCATTTTATTGGGTTCCTCACAAACTAATTGCTCCATTCTACAATATTTTGTGAGCTAATAACGCTGCTACAGGACTTTTACAGATCATTCCTTTTTATTTTTTAAAGGGGACTTTATATTCCCCAGTAAAATAAGAATAGCATTTTTCATAGATCAAAATATCTTTCTATACTATCCATCTATCCAGATGTGGTTGATTAAATAATGGCTCTCCAAAGGTGTCCATGTCCTAACCTTTGGAACCTGTCACATGCTACATTACATGACAGGATATTGCACATAGGATTAACATGTTAAGGATCTGGAGGTGGTGATATTATCGTGGATTATTCAGATGGGACCAGTGTCATCATGGGCATTTATATGAGAGGGAGAAAGGCCAGAATCAGAGAACATAGTGGGACAGAAGCAAGGGAGAGAAGGAAATAGGACAACGGGAGCGGGGGTCATGGTCAGAGAGCAGGACTGGAGCATCTTGAGCTATGACTTGAAAGTGGGACAAGGGACCACCAACCAGGGAGCATAAGTATTTAATTGGTGGAAGAGGAAAGACAGATGAATCCTTCTTAAGAGTTTCCAGAAACATCACAGGACTTGCCAACACCTTGATTTTAGCCCATTGAAACTGATTTTGAAGTTCTGGCCTCCAAAGCAGCAAGAGAGCACGTTGGTGTTGTATTAAGCCGCAAATCTGTGGTGATTTGTTATAGCAGCATAAGAAACTAACATATCAACTAAACAAAAGTGCACATTATTTCTATTTTGAAAATGTTTGAATGATATTTTCCAAGTAGATTTCAAGCTTCAGAGTATTAGCTGTTGCCAAAATACCATTATACTTTCTCTGTTACACTTTTGCTTTCTTTTGCTTTTTGCTTCTTAGATATCTCTAAAAGTCTTATGTTTGTCTGCATTTTCACAGTCTAGCTCCTAGCTCAGTCATTGAAATGTAATCACATCCTTAGCCCAAA
Organism: Erethizon dorsatum; assembly: GCA_028451465.1. Taxonomy (NCBI): domain Eukaryota; kingdom Metazoa; phylum Chordata; class Mammalia; order Rodentia; family Erethizontidae; genus Erethizon; species Erethizon dorsatum. The sequence continues at coordinate 73,959,354 of CM051824.1, read as the reverse complement.
AGTTCAATTCCAGTCTTACATCCTGTTTTCATTCATGGTTATCTGTAGAATTCTTAGTTGAAATTGAGGACAGAAACCAAAGTTCAAAAGAAATGCTGGGGCCGGTGAGATAGCTCAGCAGCGTAAGTGCCTGCCTGGCAAGTGTGAGGTCCTGAGTTCGACTCCCGGTACCCACATAAAGGAAAAAAAGGGCCAGTGATATCATTCAGCGGCACAAGTGCCTGCTGTCAAGCGCAAGGTCCTGAGTTCGACCCCCGGTACCCACATTTAAAAAAAATGCTGATGGGCCGGTGAGATGGCTCAGCGGCTTAAGCGCCTGCCCGGCAAGCGCGAGGGACCGAGTTCAACTCCCGGAACCCACATACGAAAAAGGGGCCGGTGATAGCGCTCAGCGGCACGGGCGCCTGCTGGTGCACGAGGTCCTGAGGTCGATCCCCCAGTACCCACAAAAAAAAAAAAAAAATGCTGAATTCCGTCCCACCCCTCACACTGGGGATTAACCCCAGGGCCTGTCCCATGTGAGGCAAGTACTGTACCACTGAGTTCTATCACCAGGCCTCTTAAAATTTTACCTTGAGACAGGGTCTTGCTATGTTATCCAGGCTGACCTCGAACTTCTGGCCCTCTTGCTTTAGCCTCCCAAGTAGCTGGAAATAGAGGTGTATACCACAACACCAGGCTGAGTTCCAGTATTTTAAAGCCTTATAACTTTTAGTTCTGGAGTCATCCATTTTTAAAACATTACAGAAAGAACAAAGAACCACATCTCCTTTTTTCTTTTCTTTTCTTTTCCTTTCTCTCTTAAAAAAAATTTCCTCCCAGTGATGGAATTGGGATATCAACTCTAATTTGTATGTGTAATCTTTTTGGAAGCTGTCTTAGTTACTTTCTCATTGCTGAGACAAAATACCCAACACCCAAGGTTAAAAGAGGAAAGGTTTATTTTAGCTCACAGTTTGTAGAGATTTCAGTCCATTGTCAGCTGGCTCCAAGGCATGGGGGAATGGCAGAGAAGAAACAGTCCATGGCAGGGTAGGCACAAAGGTAGCAAGAAGCAAGCCACCCCCTCCCTTTTATCCTATACAGGCTAAAAGCCTTTTGGGTGGTGCTGTCCACACCCAGGGTTGGCCTTCCCATTATCCATACTCAGATCTATGCTAAGCCAATTTCATTATCACACACCCTTAATCCCAGAATCACACACCCATGATCCAGCCACCTCCCGAATGTCCTACCTATGCGTGCTTGAGGCTTTGCAGGAAGATGCAGATATAGTACAAGCCCACATCTGGCCTGCTGCCTGTGTTTAAAGAATGGCCTGCATGATGTGTCCTACAGCATCCCGCACATTGTGCTAGGCCTGGTTTGAGATAATTCTGTCTAGCCATGGAGATGAGATTAAAGCTGTTTTGGTGCTATTGATGAGCTCATATAGTGTGCTCTAAAGAGATGGGGCGATTTCAGTTAACTGTAAATTGAGTAAGGAGGGCTTGAACTAAAGGGAATTCTTGAGCCCTGCTGTGAAAAATACCTTTCACATAAAGAAGAGAGAAAACTATTATGGATGAGGGGATTAATATTAAAAATATATAAAATTTTTTGAAATGCCACGATCCAGTGAAGATGGGTTGACTAATTTCAACTCTATACAATTAGGACAAAGGTTACATTCACCTTGAATGTTTTCCTAGGGTTATGTGCAGTTTCTACTCCAGAACTGCTCTTAGTTCTTCATACCTACTTCCATGTACTTTTCCAAACCTCTCTGCCTGAAATATTATTCTCTTCCCTGCCAGTCACTCAAATATTACTGTCCTTAGTGTTCCAAGCTGACTTGGGCTTCTTGAAAAACTTTGAATGTATCTATAGTCCAGTACTATACATCTGCCCTGCATTCACATGGTGATCTTGGCTTGTTCGTTTGCTGGAAAATTTAAAAACAAATTACAGACATCATATTATTTTAAGTTCTTCAGTACAAATCTCTAACAGATAAAGACTTTAAAATAATGCTGTTTCGATCTCACCAAATTAGCAATAGCTCTTTAATATCTTCTAATATCCAGTGTATATTCAGTTTCGCAAAAGTGGACTTGACTGTCTCCTGACTCTAATTTGGAGATCTGGGCAACAACATATGTTTGTGCTTTACTATTGGAGTACCTTAATGCTGTCATTTAAGCTCATTGCAGAATCTCCGATTGGTACAGAGATTTAGATAGTATCTAGTATTGCAAGGACAAGATTTAAAACGGAATGGATGTATAAGGCCATCTTCGGTTGCTATAACAAATTCTTGTGGCTGGGTACTTGATAAAGAAAAGACGTTATTCAGGTCACAGTTTTGGAGGCTGTCAGTCCATGTTCCTAGGCTCCTCTGTTCAGCCTCTGGTGAAGCCCCATTTCCCAGCTACTTCACGACATGGCAGAGGAGGAGATAGGGAAATGGCTGCTCATATAAAGGACAGATGCATGGGGATGACCTCACCTTATAACAACCCACTTTCTTGCCAACTTACCAGGATCCAGCGAGAACTACATGACTTCCCTCCGAGGGCAGTGCCCCCATGATCTGATAACCTTGCCCCCGGTCCCACCTATTCAAGTTTCCATAACTTCTCAACACGACCACACTGAAGAGCAAGGCTCTGGCACATGAAGCCTTGGGGGCACGAACCACATCCAAATCATTGCAATGGAGAAGAAAGTTTCAGCCATGAACATAGCATGACCTTGGATTTATTAACACACTCAAGCCAGTTCATAGCTTTCTGGGGGCAATATCCATCTGTCACATCAGTGGTCTCCAAAGGACATTCCCAAAGCAGTTATTGGTGTAGTAGCCTCCTGGGGGTAGAAGCAAGATTCTCCTAATAGGTTTGTCTTTTGAGGGTTATATACCATAGGTCAATGATTAAACCAAGTGAAGTCCAACAAACTTGCGTGCGTTTTCCACTTCCAGTGTTTCTTTGTGTGGTGAGGAACCTCAACTGCTGTAACATTCTTGGTCTCTATCCCTTCCTCATTCTGCCGCAGGGAAAGTAGTGGAAACTTGCCTGATGTGTAAAGTTTGGTGGAATAAACTATGAATGGTTAAGTCATCCGTTTTGTTCTTGTTGGAGCCAGCTTCCCACAGGGAGTAGGAGGTCTTTGCCTTTCCATGATGTGAGAGGAAACTGAACAAGTCTTCACCTGAGCAGAACGCTTCCTGTGGCTTTGTGGGTAAATCTGTCTAATCCTGCAGTTCACCCGGCAAGCCTTTGGACTCTCACACTAGCTATGGGCCCTAGTAGACCCTTGATCAGAAACGAGGATGACGTTTTGGTATTCGCGTACTTTATCCCTAGTCTTATTTCTCAGTTTTTTCTAGAACCCAGGTGGTAGTGAAGGGTATTATTCTGGGAGTCTCCTCAAAGACATAAAAAAAATCATAAAATGTTACTCTATTTCATATATGATTTTTATACTGACGTTCTGAAGTTGGATTAATTCGTGACTTCTGAGGTTTTTGGTACCAGAATTGCACTAGATTTATTAAAATAATTTAGATGTTTTCTTTTAAAATTTTTTATGCTTTGGAAAATTTAAATAGTATTGGAACTATCAATAATTTATGTTTTCCTAAAGATCATTGTTTTAATTCAGGTTCTCAGATTTGTTTGCTTAGAGTTGAGTAATCGCTTACGAATCCTTAAATTTCCTCTGTAGTATTTGTGGTTACTCCCTTATTATTTACAATTTTTGTGTTTTTTGCTGTCTCCCCTTTCTCCATTTGATCAGGTGACCTAATGGTTTATAGTTATATATCTTTAAGGTTTTTCTTTAGTAGAAGCAGTGCTTATATTTGCATATTAGTTCTACAAGCATCTCTTTTTGAAATTCTTTATTGAATGCTATTTATATTTTCTCCTGTGTTTTGGGGTTATTTTGGTTCTTATTTGTAAATATAAATATTCCTGCTAAGAATTTCCTCAAGTTTTGGTTTGCTTATATCCCATGTTTCTGATGGGATGATGAGTAGGCGGTCGTTTGGTAAGCAGGTCGATTTGCCAAGGTAAGTGATCACTATCCTCTAAGGATGTAATTGAGACATGTAGTCTTTGAGTGAATATGTTTCAGGGAGTCTCTTTAACAATAAAGTTATTACCAATGATTTTTCTGCCCTTCCCAACAAGAGGTTATGTTTTGTATGGCACTGACATCAAGTTTGGCCATGTGGCTTGTTTGGATAATGGAACATTAACAGATAATCCACTGTGGGCTTCTATTATTGTGGGATAATGCCATCCTTTCTTTTTGCCCAAGATCAGCTTGCTTGCTTTCTTTTTCTTTTTTCTATTTTTGGGTACCGGGGGTCGACCTCAGGACCTCGCGCGCCAGCAGGCGCCTGTGCTGCTGAGCGATATCACCGGCCCTTTTTTCGTATGTGGGTTCCGGGAGTTGAACTCGGGCCCTCGCACTTGCCAGGCAGGCGCTTACACTGCTGAGCCATCTCACCAGCCGTCTTTTTTTCTTCCTTCCTTCCTTCCTTCCTTCCTTCCTTCCTTCCTTCCTTCCTTCCTTCCTTTCTTTCTTTCTTTCTTTCTTTCTTTCTTTCTTTCTTTCTTTCTTTCTTTCTTTCTTACTTTCTTTCTTTTCTGTTTCAGACAAGGTTGTTCCTTTTTCCTGGGTTCTATAATGAAGATGTGGAGTAGAGGTGCAGTCAATCACTGATATAACGGGGCAGGAAACCAGGCTTTGTTGTTGGAAACTGATGAGATTTGGGGATTGCAGCAGAAGGTAGCAAAACTGTCTGATATAGCATGTATTGAATGTATGATTATATATTCATCATATCTGTTTTTCTATATGATATTACATATAACATAGAGAAGATATATCGTGTATGCCTAATATATGATATAGTGACATCTTTTGAAGAAATAATGTGTAAGTACACTTTACAGAACTTGAAATGTAATTTTTGCTATTTAAATTATTATTATAAAAATGTGTAGATGTGGGCTGGTGAGATAGCTCAGTGGCATAAGCGCCTGCCTGGCAAGCACAAGGTCCTGAGTTCGACTCCTGGAATGCACATAAAGGAAAAAAAGGGCCGGTGATATTGCTCAGCAGTACAAGTGCTTGCTGGTAAGCGCAAGGTCCTGAGTTCGACTCCCAGTACCCACGTTAAAAAAAAAAGAAGAAAATTTATAGATGTGTCTTTGTTTTTATGGCACATTTATGGGTATAGTTATGATGTGTTTGTTGCCAAGTCAAAAAAGTTCGGGCCGGTGAGATGGCTCAGCGGTTTAAGTGCCTGCCTTGCAAGCGCGAGGGCCCGAGTTCGACTCCCAGAACCCACATACAAAAAAGGGGCCGGTGATATCGCTCAGCGGCACGGGCGCCTGCTGGCGCGCGAGGTCCTGAGGTCGACCCCCCGGTACCCACAAAAAAAAAAAAAAAAAAAAAAAAAAAAGTTCCCTTATTCCAACTCTGTTTTTTTTCCTTCATCCTATACCAATCAACTTTGTGATGTGGTTCTAGAAATGCAATTATATAAAAGGACAGTTCTTGTTTGCCATTTAAAAAATCTGATTTTATTGTTCCTTAAAACAAATGGAGATGACCTATAGTCATAGTGACATAATGTATCTTTACAATTAGAGACTGTTCCCACTAATTATCAGATATATAAACAGGATGAGATATGAAGGTAATTGTTTAGAATTCTTTTAAATAAGAAAAAGAAATTATTCTAACCTTTTATTGAAGGTAGAAAAAGGAAGTCAGGTAGTACTTAAGGATTCCAAAGTGGGCATCACATTTTGACACCATGTATTAAGAGTTATGACTTTCGGGCCGGTGAGATAGCTCAGCGGCATAAGCGCCTGCCTGGCAAGTACGAGGTCCTGAGTTCGACTTCTGGTATCCACATACGAAAAAAGGGCCGGTGAGATAGCTCAGCGGCATAAGCTCCTGCCTGGTAAGCGGGAGGTCCTGAGTTCGACTTCCGGTACCCACATAAAGGAAAAAAAGGGCCAGTGAGGGCCGGTGAGATGGCTCAGCGGCGTAAACGCCTGCACAGCAAGCTCAAGGGCCCGAGTTTGACTCCCGGAACCCACATACGAAAAAAGGGCCGGTGATATCGCTCAGCGGCACGGGCGCCTGCTGGCGCGCGAGGTCCTGAGTTCGACCCCCGGCACCCACAAAAAAAAAAAAAAAAAAAGGGCCGGTGAGATGGCTCAGCAGCATAAGCACCTGCCTGGCAAGCGTGAGGTCCTGAGGTCGACCCCCGGTACCCACATATGAAAAAAGCGCCGGTGATATCGCTCAGTGGCACGGGCGCCTGCTGGCACTCAAGATCCTGAGTTTGACCCCCGGTACCCACAAAAAAAAAAAAAAAAAAGTTATGACTTTGATTTGGCAATTACTCACACAATTTTACATTTGTTTTAACATATGTCTCATAGCTAGATCTAAGCAAACATATATCAGATGCCAAAAGCATTTAAAAAATAGTTATTCAGTTTAATACCTCCTGCACTATATTGTTATGTTATATGACAAAACTGGTATATACAAAAATTTGGTTAATTTTCTAGACTTGTTTTAATGAACCTCAGTTCTTTCCATGGTAGTACAAATCTGAGTTTTAGTAGACTAATCTCTGAGAAATCAGATGTGCCTAAGAAAAAATAACCCACAGAGGAACTGCAACTAAGGGCCATATGATTTGCATTATTAGTACTTTCCATGTAATAATTCTACACATTGTTATCATTAGCAAAACTGTTTCAATCAGGAATATCACCAAGTTCAGAAGAAATCATTTTTGAATCGTCTCTGTTATACCGTGATCAAGAGGAAAAAATACAGAACTGGGTTTTCCTTCAGTGTTGTGTCTGACATTTTTAAATAGACGCATTCTCTGCTTTCATGTGGCCCATTGCATTTGTCACTGGGTGGCAAGGAGGCCTGTCTCTCATCAGCACTTCCGCTAGCACTGGGGAAAAATATCCTGGAAGAAGGAAAGGTCCCAGCCCCACCCCCGCCCCAGATTTGGAGGCATTCGCCGCTTTGAAAATTCTGGTGAATATTGTCTCTAATTTTAGTTGACTACTCCTCACCATGTGATGTTACAATATATAACTAATATTCTGTCTGCCTAGAACTATGTTTCTCTTTGATCCTAAAAATAGTTTTTGATTTAAAAATTGGCTCTCTCTTCTGTTAAGGGCGAGATGATTTAATTGGGTGGGGGAGGAGAGTGATGTATAAAAGAACAAAAGAATAGATCAGAATTAAATCTGTTACTTTTTAAAAATTTTTGAGTTTTACTTTATTGTGATAAACATCTGTTAATTGTACACTGGCTATCACACCAACATCAATTTTTCCCTCCCCTGTTTATCGGCGCTTCAGTGATCATCGCTAAGACTTCTGCAGATACGGGTGTGTCTGTGTTGGATTCGTTTCATGTGTGCACATGCATGTATGTTGTCTTCACAGGAAGGTCTCGGTTATTTACCTTGCTCTTCCCTTTTTCTCCTATTGTCAGATGATTTTAGTGTCCATGAGTGACTCTGCTGGGAGTAATCAGTTGGGATAACACATGATTTGTCTCACTCCACTTGCTGATAGACATATTCTAGTATAAGTGTCACTCTCAGCTTAAAGTTGCTTTTCAAATTAGCCAGGCAGAGTAGTGTGTGTCTGCAGTCCCAGCTGCTTGGGAAACTGAGGCAGGAAGATCTCTTGGTTCCAACAGTTCGAGGCCAGCCTGGGCAACATAGTAAAACAAACAAACAAACAAAATTGCTTATCAGTTCCCTCTTATGTGGAAGATTAAACTTCCACTTCTCTAGGTGGACAGGAGGTTTCCCGATCTGGCACTAATGTTCCCCTCCAGGAGTCTAAACCATCTAGAGCTCCCTACTCACAATATCTTGACTCTTTCCACACATCCCATTGTGTGGCCTGATTGTTCTTCAACATCTGGAGAGGCTAGTTAATTCCTTTAGTCCCTTTTATTTTAGTTTGCATGCTTCCTTTCGGTGCAGCCTTCCCGCCTGCCTCAGCCACACTCCATCATCCCACTGTCCATCATACACTGCTGAAACAGAAGTGGCTAATTTATGGCCAATCCAACATCCAGTCTCCCCTCCTTCTCTCATAAAGAGGTGAGATCTAGCTAGAGAGGTATCAGATTATGAGGGCGCTAACCTAACCTCATCCGTATGATGGGCCCTTAGGAGTGTGGCCTAGTTGGAGGAAGAAGTTGTTGGGGTGCTTTTGGAGGACATATCTTGCCCCTGTACTCTTCTTCTTTGGTTTGCCCCTGCCCCTTTGCTTTCTGGCCATGGAGAGGTGAGCACCTTTGCTCCTCCATGCACTCCCTGCTGTGGTCTTGCCTCAGGCCCACAACAATGGAGCCAAGTGATTACAGACTGAAACCTGTGAAACCATGAGCCAAAAGGTGTCTTTCCTCCTTTAAGTTGATTTTTTCAGGTATTTTGGAACAGTGGTAGAAAGGTAGGTAACACACAAGGTGACTTGTGTCCATTGTGGGCCTGAGGGTATGCACAGTCCTTCTGAAGATAAGATGAGGTAAGACTGAAGATCGTACAGTAAGACTGAACTGTAAAGAAGTCAAGAGGATTGAGAGAGTCAGGAGCCAGGGATGCCTTGCACCAAGAATGCCTGCTTCCAGTGCAAGGTCCTCCAGTAGGGAATGCTGTTTCCTTTCAGTCATGAACACAAATGATGTTATTTCTGGAGGGGAACATGGAGGTCTTGATTGGGTCCTTGGTGTCTTAAATCATGCTTTTGAGATGTTTGCGGTAGGCTGCTTTTGAAATAATAGTTTAGCCACTTTTGTTCCGATGCATCCTTTTCACCCTTCTCCACCCAGTGAATTGGGCATTCCCTACCCCTGCAGCATAGTAGGAAAGACAGAGCAGAAAACAGGAAGGCAGCCCTCGTTTTCATGTTTGGGGGAGGTGATAAATAGGATAAATATAAGTTTGGAAAGCTATATGATAAGATAAAACTTGAAGGAATTCCTTAGGCTGAGAAAGTAGCAGAAAATAGGCTGGCTGGAGCTTGGTAGACCTGGGATGAACCACAGAGAAAGGAAGAGATATGGCCCAGAAAGCCATTTAATGTCCCTCCTGAGCAAGTGGCCAAGGTAGTCACTACCCAGGAATCATAAAGAGGAAGGTTAGTATTCACAATCCATCTAAACTCCTCTTGAATATTCTCTGCATTGAAGAGCTATGCTCCTTGCTCTTGAGTTTACTTGCTTAATGAGAAATTTCCTTGGCAGTAGAGAGTGTGGCACTTTTGCCCCTCAGCAGGAGTAGTAATGACCTTTGGAGCTTTTGGTTGCTTTTGATTTCTTTTATGCAGGATGACCTCTTACCTGATGCCCTAGGTCATTCACAATCTCTCTGCAGTAGAAGGCATCATCCTAGTCTGTAATGCTAGTGGTGAATGATAGCAAAAGTTTTAGGACCCTAGAGTTAGGTTGAATGAAATCAGCTAAAAATCTCTACCACATCATGGACTATGGTAAAACATACCTCAATTGTTTGACCGGGTTGGGAAGTCATGGGTGAGTTGGAAAGAGGAGCTATGGTTGTTTACTGTGACAGAAATGTCCTAGAAGCAGAGGGGTTGAAAGTCAAGCTGTCATAAGTTGGCAGGGTGCACCCACCCATGGCACTTTACTTGGACAGTAGATTTTCAACTTCATTCCCCCTGCTTTCCCATTTTCTGGCCATGGCCCATCCAGGTAGATACCATCTTTGCTTTATTTTCCCCTTAATAATTTTTTATGGAACTTTACTCATGGGGATCATCAGAAAAATGGTCCAAGACACGGAAATTGACAAAAGAGATTGACATGTGCCCTCTTCATGGAGCACTGGATGTTTCTCATGCACACATGGGGGATTGTCTTGCTGCGAACAGGTGTGCTCCTTTGAGTAATTTCATACGAACTTTCTGCAGAAGTAGAAGTTAACTTGTAAAAAACTGATCATAATGCATATAATTATTGTCTACAGCAGTGTAAATAAATTTTGTCTAGTAGAGAATAAAATGATTTCTGTACTATAGAAAACAAAATCCTAAGCATTAATATTTTTTGAGCTTTGGAATATTAACCAGTTTTATATCTGTTATCAAATTCACTTCAGCATTTCAGAGATATTTAATGATATTTCAGATATGTGAATTCCATACATATACTTGTTGTATATATATATCAGAAATTTATAAAAATTTTTCCTTGCTGCTAAGTGTTCATAACATATGTAAATACTGAGGAATTTATTTGATTGCTGAAAGTATTATTTCTTAAAAATCATTAGACATTTTTGTTCAGTAAAATGCTTTTATCCTTTTTGGCTTAGCATTGTAGGACAAGGTGTGCTTATAAATCTAATGAAGCAATTTACCCAGATTCATGTGTTCAGAGAGGCTGGACATGAGCAAATACTGATGGAGGTAGCATTATTATGGGAACAGACAAAACATCACTTCCTTCAAATGATTGTGGAACTCTATAAACCCCATTAGAGTTTTTATTATAAAGGGATAAAAATCAAGAGCCATCCAGGATGAAAGAATAGTATACAGAAAGTACTGTAGGTTATGAGTACTAGGATGATCAAAAGTGAAAAAAGAATTTATTGCCTGGGCAAACATTCTGAGGATCAATGGAAGATAAAGCCGAATAAGTTAAGTGAAGGCCTTTGAAATATATTCTGCCAGAAAGTGAGATGATATTGGTGACTCTGGAATAAAGGAATGGTTTAGGAAGATTAATATGACAGTAATGCATCAGAATGAGTGGATTTGGAGATGGCTGGCTGGGGGAGGGGAAACAAAAGGCAGCCCTGAGAACCTCCAGGTGAAAGGCAACAAAGGATGTAGGAGATAGTTTGCGAGTTTAGTGATGTTTGGAATAGAAAGTGAAAAAGAGTGTGCTGCTACAGATGACGCAAAGGTGTGAGCCTCAGGAGTTTGGAACGGCAGATGGTGATGGCACTGAGAGAGAGGACAGACAAAATTTTTGTTTTCAGGGCTTTTTTAGTTTAAGGCAGCTCTTACAATATAATCTTTTATAGTGTGGTGTTTTTTAATTTTCAAGGCATTACCCCCAATTTGTCTCACTTGATAGTCACAAAAATCTGTGAGGCAGGCATGATAATTAAATAACTATCACTCTCACAGAAGAAGAAACTAAAACCAGGGGAGGATAAGCGATTAAATGATTTATTCAAGCTTCAGAAAGATGGTCCAGCTGAGACTGATGGTATTTTGGTCAAAGAAGTGGGAAAATACTGTATAAACATCACAGAGATTCAGGGCAATGGGTGCATGCTCCATTGGCAAAGTGGAAGGCTTTCGTGTTTGTGAAGAGGTGAGGTCCTGTGGAGATGGTCAGTCCTCTTCTGCACGTGTGACATGGGTCCTATGGACATGAAATCATTAGACGGTATAGATCCAGGTATCTGGAACTTGACTCTCTGGTGTTAAACCAGATCGGAAGTAGAGTTTTACCATAGTAAAAGCGGAGATAGAGTAAGATGTAAGGTACTGGCCACACTGTACACAGATTATTTTTGGATGTTTCCTGGTATATAGTGTCAGGAGTTCCCCATTAATGTGGGGAGATTCATTTGCCTAAACGAGATGAGGGGCGATTGCCAGCACAGGGCATAAAGATAGAGATGTATGTAAGAGAGGTGTGGAAAGACTTTCCTGGGAGCCAGATCCTCCTCCACCCTCCATGTGGTTCCCAGAGATGGGAAGGTATGCTCCTGTTATGGCCATCACTTGTTTGGTACCTTCCAGAACAGAACAGAAATACTGTTCTCCTCTGTGTGGGCCCCTGCACGGGTGGCGTGGGCGTGCCTAGAGAATGGTAATTTTATCCCAAGAGCAAATGACCCAAGAAAGAGGACCAGGCAGCTGTATCACTTTGTATGACCCAGCCTTGGAGGTCACAAAGCATCATTTCTGCCATAGGCACAGGCCCATCCCAATCTAAGGGTAGAGAATTCCAGGGTTTACCTGATGAAGCACAAGATGCTCAATAAAATTTGAATTTCAGGTAAATGATAAATGTGTTTTTAAGTATTAAAATGTCATACGGGATATCTGGATACTTAAACTAACAAGCTTTTAGAGCTTCCTGAATTTTGTTTTATGAACCTGACAACTTTATTATAGCCCTTGTCTACTGATGGGAAAAAGGTCAAAGTCACGTGATAGTAATAGTACGTAGAATTCCAGTATTGTTGTGCCCATATTAGGAAAATACCCTCCACACCAGTCCCCTCTATGTACAATTTTTAACCCTCCCACGTTCAAAATACACTCATGCCCTGGACCACTGTCTCGGTTACTTTTCTCTCGTTGCTGAGACAAAATACCCAACACCCAAAATTAAGAAAGGAAAGGTTTATTTAGCTTACAGTTTGTGGAGGTTTCAGTCCATACTTGGCTGGCTCCAAGGCAGAGTGGCACATGGCAGAGCGCAACAGTTCATGGTGGCGGAAGGCAGCAAAAACAAGCAAGAGCAAAAGGGAGGAGCGCAAGAGCACGAGAGCGAGCAACCTCTTTCCCTCCCTTATATTACATGCAGGCTACCCGCCCCAGGGTGGGCGTAGCACTCACACCCATAATCCCAGCATTAGACCATGAATCAGTCATAAACTCCAGAAGCCCGCCTCCATGACTGCATGAGGCTTTGGGGGGACATCTAGACACAAACCATAACAACCACTAAGTCTCATCTTTTTAAGACTTGAAATTCAGGATCTCATTGTCTGGATCAGATGCAGGTATAAATGAAGCTGCTTGATGTGGTACCATTCTTCAGGTACAACTCCTTTAGTATTATCCCTTTTGGTCTGAAGACTCTGACAAGAAGAGATAGAATTTTCTGTCCCCTACACATTCGGCATACAATATAAGACAGAGGAGACTGTAAGCAACTTGTCCGAAACAATTCTGAAATTTATCTAGGCAAATGTTGCAAGTTCTTTGATTAAGTCTCTGTTCTGTTGACTAGGGGTTAATGTCTAGGACTTGGCTGTCTCGACTCTTTGTTCTGCTAAGTCACCTTTCCTTTTCAGTAACAAATGGCCTTTGTTCAGATCCAAATCATTTTCTATGCCTGTTGCCTGCTCATAGTAGTTTGGTAATACAAAGGCCTCTTTTCATTCTGTACCATCTCTTATTTCAGTCTAAATTGATAAATTCCTTTGAATATATTGTGAGCTTTTTGTGTATCAATTTATAATCCTCTCCATTAGACAAAAGTTGCACTTAAAATCTTTAGATGAGCCCTTCAGTGTGGGTTCTAGAGGTACACTATGTATATCTGTCCCTCCTGGTGGTGTTAATTCTGATCATTTGATTAAGATGTCGCCTGATTTTACAATGGTATAATTATTGGGTTTTTTCTCCCTTTAAACTAATAAGCATCTTGTCTGTAAAATCATGCAAATATCCTATTCCTTATCAAAATTTCTCCTGGGGTTTACCATCCATTGATGCTTATTTATCATGGTGGTTTTAAAATACTGATACCCTAACTGTCAGGACTTGCTTGGTCCCCGTTAGTCCCTGATACTCTACTGTAAACAAGAGAGCTCTTTCTCCCTTTTCTATTTATTTATGTATTACTGTAATGGATGCATACAATCTGATCTTTTAGTGGTTTAGAGTTGCTGTAGTTAATTATTTGGTTACTCAGCCTGTCCTACATTTGACTAGCGAGCATCCCTTCAAGCTGGTTCCTGTGTCCTTGTGACACGCTTCCATAATATTTTCAACACTTTATCAGTTTCTTGTTTACAAATTGTTTCAGGTTTATCTTGTACTGCCCAGTGGGGAATGGTATTAGAGACCAAGAATAAATGCTACAGTGTGTGCATTGCTACTGAGGTGTCTTTGGTCCATGGTCCTTCCAGTGGTCAGAGAGAGGAAGTATATGCATGCATGCATATGAATATAAATATAAATATAAATATAAATATAAATAAATATATTTTGTAATATATAAATATTATATGTAATATTATACAATTACATGTAATATAATTATAGTATAATAATTATATTAATATATTAATATAATTATAATATAATTGTATATATAATATATAAATATATAGGTATATATATATATATATATAAATATGAACATGCAGAGACACGTATACATATTTTAGAAATAAATTGGATAATTCTGATTCCAATGCCCACAGGTATTTTTGCCTTCCTCTATTTCATATTTGTAGTTCTCTTCCTCCATACTAAGAATCCTGTTTTCATGTTATGAAATGACCCATGTGAATGTTTCCTGAAAGCTTCTCTCTGTATTAGCATAAGATGCAATAAAATATAGATTACTTAGTCAAATCTGTAGTTTTTAATAGAAAGGCCTAAGTAAAGAAAGCTTAATCTGAAAATATGGTACTTAAATTGTTTGTGTGATTAGGAAATATTAAGACAATTCAAGATTTCCAGACTAGGACTAGAGATGTTTATTTACTATGAAAATGAAATGCAAAAACCTTATAAATCAGTTAGAAATATTAGGTAATCCTTATTATTAATGTATACATGCACTTCATTAGGAGGTCATGAACCTTAATAAGGTCCCCATACTGCTTTCTCTGTCCCCTATGATTGAGAAGGCATGATGGATCATTTACTGTACACAGGGCTCTTACATGACCAAAAAGCGACAACTTTTAATAATAGAACTTCATCAGCAATATAATAGATGAAAACAAAACTCAGATTTTTGGAAAATCCCTCATTCTAGTCACAATATACGTTCCTGGACCCAATCAAGTGCAATTGTTGTTTCTGGCACTTGGAACTTTGAAGTCATCTCTGCAGACGTTACTCCAAGCAGGTCTATTCATCAGGGCAGAGATTTTTTGCAGGCTCCAGCCAAAAAAAGCTTAGTTTCCTACTAGCTTATTTTGCATCTTGCTCACCAAACTTCACTGTAAATTTTCTATGCTTTGTATTTCATAAAATGTCTGAGATGAGCTGCTGGTTAAAGGAGAGCACTGATGGGACTTTTATTAGATCAAACATGGTTTCTACTGAAGGTACAGTTTGAAAATAATTGTAATTTTTAATGCTTAAGTGTGAAAGGCTGAAAATGTCGCTTTGATTTTTAAAAGGGTGGGGGGCAGATGTTTGCACAAATCCTAAAATTCACAGTCTGTAACCATGCTACTCTATTTCCTTTTTAATTCACTTCCGGGTCTCCATCAGCTGCATGGGTCTTTATTGCTATTACTGGGCAGTGTTTACTCAGTCCATATCTGTGGACTGAAAGAATAGTCAGATAGTAGCAAACAGTACACGAGGATACCCTGGCAAGCCTCTTGGAAGTTCTGCAGTGATTTAGAGGATAGTCAGTTACCATAAAATTTCTAATGTAAATAGGTTTTAATATGGAGCAATCACCATTTAAGTGTTTGGTTCTCAGGTGAGAAAGTTATCATTTTCATAGTTGGCTAAAAATGTTGTAGAAAGCATAGGCAGCAATGCCAGGTTATTTTAGAATTAATTCTAAGAATTTGAAATATGTGAGGTTCCAAGTTGTGAGTCATAATCAAAGGAAACTAAGCATATCGAAACTCCATGATGTCTGATATGAGATATCTATGGAAACTGAGATTCCCTTTCTTTGCTCTGGCTCACGGAGGGTTTTAGATTGCACTCATGGATGTGGTTCCTGTCTGAACTCCCAACAGTCTTTTGGGGTGGGCGGCTCAGAAAGATCCTGTCCCTTTGAGAAATCTGAACATGAGGAGGATTAATTGACCTTTTAAAGTTTTCTAGCATTCTTGCCAAGGTGCAGAGTGAAGCATAGACCTTTGGACTCGTCACTGATTCACTGAGTGCTCTTTTTCATTATAACACCAGGAGTCAATAAAACAGAGCACAAGGAAAAAGAGAACAAAAAAGGTCAGTTTCATAGGTTGTTACAAATGATAGGCTTATATTAAGAATACTGTAAAATGTAATAAATTTGGTGAACATTGGAATGGACTTTGGGGGGAATGGCTTGATGTTTGAAAAATACAGATATGAACTGAAAAAGAACTTTGTGGAATAATAAAGCCTTTAGTGGGAATACTTGCTAAATGTAAATGACCACATACTGGTTAAAGAGTGGGCTTTCATCTCTTTCTAGAGACTGTTAACATGTGCTCCCACGTGCAAAGAAATCACCAATTATTCTTTCAAATTCTTCTTCGAGTTCTCCTAAGGAAGGTTTCTCTTTTCCTTATTCTAAGGAAACTGATGGTAATGCTTTAGGTGGCCATCGAGGATTTCTGGTTACTGGGAAATCGCAGAAGCCTGCCTGCCTCCTGTGGGAGGGGCTTTCCTTGTAGATTAGGGAGGGAGAGGAGATGCTGAGAATGAGGGAGGCATAGTTTGGACTAAGAAGGCTCGGGGTTGGCTGCCATTATTGTGTAAGAACTTCAGGATGTAGAACCTGGCCCACTCCCATCATCCACTGGGGAGTAGTGGGACTTTCCAAAGTCCAGATCTAGAATTACGTTTTTATTTGTTGAGCCTGAGAGAAAATGAGCAAGTAAAGTTTCCCAGGCTGCAAATGTCTGTGCTTCTGCCTGTTGCCAGCCATGCCAGGGCTTGTGCAACTTGAACTGTTGGGCAAAATCACCCATTCTTTCCTCTTCGCTCTTAAGAAATGACTCTGAAGTTCGGTTATTTCGTCTCTAGTTCACTCGGGTCTATGTGGGCAAAAATGCATAAAGTGTATCTATGAGAAGACAAATATAACAGTAATTAAATCAATTTTTAAAAATAAAAAAATTTTTTTGCAGGACTGGTGATTGAATACAGCACTTTCTTACTGAGCTACATCTCAAAGTCCCGCCCCCTCCGCCACCTTTATTTTGAGACAAGTTCTTGCTCAATTGTCCAGGCTGGGCTTGAACTTGTAATCTTTCTGCCTCAGCCTCCCAGGGTGCTGGAATTACAGGCATGTGCCACCATACCCTGCCTAAATGAATATTTTTCAAAATGGTTCTTGGATAGTTAAGATTCTTGAGTTTTATGAAGTGGTTAACTCATATTCCAGGATATAATTTAAGAACTGTAGTTCATAAGAGTTTTGGCAAATATCGCTTGAATTTTATAGCAGGATGGTCTACCTGTGATGAGAGTTGTTGCAAATGTAAGTTACCAGGAGTAAGGCCTAGTGAGAGAAGCCATGCCAACTTAATCACTCTTTCTTCAGGTTCCTCAGAGTTAAGAGTTTTGCGTTTTCTCTGGGGCTGGGGCTGGATCCAGGCCCAGTGTTGACACACAAACTTCTTAGAACATGGAAGGGGGTTTAGGGAGTTAAGTGTAAATCTGATCATAATTGGGAGGAACCTTATTTATGATAAGTCAAAACTTGTAATATAGGGCCGGTGAGATGGCTTAGCGGCGTAAACGCCTGCCTTGCAAGCGTGAGGGCCCGAGTTCGACTCCTGGATCCCACATACGAAAAAGGGGACGGTGATATCGCTCAGCGGCACGGGTGCCTGTTGGCGCGTGAGGTCCTGAGGTCGACCCCCCGGTACCCACAAAAAAAAAAAACTTGTGATATAAATTAGACCCCATTCTCCAACTACTTTCTGGAGCAGCTCCACTCCCCCAAAAGTTTGCTCATTTTGCTGGTTGCAAAGTCACCATGTACAGCCTACAACTCTACAACATTTGCTGATGGCAAAACCCATTTACAAATGTCCATCTCCAAGGTCTGCCTTCTGGATGCCCTTGTGGGGCAGACAAGAGGATGGAAAGGAGGCATCTGGACATGAAGCTTCTGTTCAGGCTCTTTCCAGGCTCTGTTCAAATGTCCACACTAGCTACCAGCACTGTCTCCCCCAAGCATAAAAACCAGTCTTGTCACATATATTCAGAACCCTCTGGGACACTGCTCAAACTTCACATCCCCCCTTACAAATAGCTCACACGCATGTCTTGTTGTATGTGTACAGTTGTGCCTACGTGGCCCCTCCTGCCTGGACAAATGGAAAGATAGACAGACAGACAAACAAACCTATGTTGCCTCTACGGCTCTATTCTCTTATCTTTTCTTTTGTGAAGGTTTCCCTGGTGGCCCACTCTCACCTCTATTTCGAAGACAGCGTCAGGCTCCTTCTCAGTGTGCCCTCAGAGCACAGTGCTCACTTACAGATTATAATTTACCATTCGCACACATGTACATTTTAAAGGTATTTTGAGATACTCAAAGCCTGAGCGTGTCTTCTTCCCAGTTGCTGGTTTTAGAAAGTAACTGATTAATCCCATGAACAAATGCAACAGGCCCAGAAGAACCCTAGAGTTGGGAGAGGGTTGTGTTCATGGAAGAGAATGCTAAATATGTGTCCCAAGTTCGAAGGAGTTTTGTTTTGCCCATGATTCCGTAGGTGGAGATTAAACACAAACATGCTGAAGTAGGTAGAATCAGCGGGCAGGCATGGAATTACGGACATTCCACTGTGCAAGATGAGGTCACGGTAACGCTGGACTCTTAAGCTTTGTAAAGCTTTAGGTGACACCGTGTCATTTTCTCAATGGAGAAGCCACAACTAAAGTAGGTATAGTTCATACCCCAAAAAGGTGAGGTTTCATGTCTGTCTCTCTACTCCTGTGATGAAGAAGTTTAGCTTCTTAAATTTGTTCATTCCAGTGCTCAATGAATGTTACCACGCACTGGCTCTTTGCCAGCCTGTGGCAGGCTCTGAAGACATAACTGCAGGAGGGGGTCACAGTGGGCTGCCCTCAGCAAGCGTGCTGGTGCGCACAGTGAGTTGCCTTCGCCTTGCCTCTGTGCTCTTCTGCCCATGCTTCTCGGAAGGTCCCATTTTTGTTAGTGGTTCCACCTGTGCTGTGAACCCTGGTGATCTTATCTCTACACTAGATCTTATGTCCAGTGTCATGCAGTCATCTCCTTGTGAATCTCTCTCAAGCACCTCAAACGCAATGTGCCCACAGCTTACCCCATTACCTTCCTCCGGGATCTATTTTTCTTTTCCTGGTTTTAGTAAATGTCATCACCAGACACTTATATTTCAAATCCTGGAACTGGCAACTGCAGTGAGCATTTGTTGAGTGCCTACCTTGGAGCTTGGACTGACAGAATATTTTGATGTACATTTTCTGATCTTCGGCATTTCCTTCTTCATACCAACACTTCACCCCATCTCCCCAGATCCAGCTCTGTCTCAGTCTGTTCGGTTTGGTTGCCACGAAGACTGCTGTTCCCTGTTCTCTCCACAGATAGTAGCAGAATAAAATTTTCTAAACCTCGCACATTTACTTTTAGAGTATATTTCTCTCCTCCTTCTTTACAGAGTATTTTTTGAAGTCTCTGATGCTTCCTCTTTCCTACAGAATAAAGTCTCAGCTGCTATCCAAAGTCCTACGTTATTTGTCTCTTATTGACTTACCTAGGCTCATTTCCTTCTATGCCCTCTCTTACCCTAGAACATTGATCTTCAGTAACACTGACTTAAAAAACAAAACAAAACAAAACAGGGTCCAGTCATCTCTACCATGGTATCTTGCTTTAGGTATCGATCGCTTTAGAGGGCCTTTCTCCTGATCTATACTGTTCGAAATCCTGCCCAGTCCTAAAAGTCCAGCTCCATCCCCTACCTTTCAGCTCCCCCACATGTCCTTGGGCTGCATACTGTGGTGTTCGCAGCCACTCAGGAGTTTAGTGAAGTGCTAGAGGAAGCAGGCTCTTGCTAGCGTCCATCTTTTGATTCTTCTAATTTCAAATAGGACAATGCATGATTCATCATCATCCCCACGATCTTGGCTTATTATAACCTAAATCTGTGGATGGAGAACATCCCAAACCAATTACACCTACAGGAGATCTGCTGCTTGATCTCGTTAAAAAGAAAAAAGTTATTTGGAACACATAAATGTCTTTTGAAAACCAAACCAAACCTTGTGCTCAGAACGATAGGATCATTGTGGGAGTTTAAAAGGAAAGGGCAGCACGGATAACCAGGCTAAAGAGGATTCTGCTAGAGAGAGTACTGGAATGGAATGACTATCATGGTGGTAACATCAAAGAAGGTCCCTGAATACTTGTCATGCCATTCATCGGGGGTACATTAGGTAATCATCCCACTTTGCTGCAGCTGCTATGAAATAAAATAATGTGGCAATGATTATCGTACAAATGCATGATGGCCTGAAGGCAGGAATGTCTGTAGGTAGTGTTAGAACTTCACCTGCTATCACATGAGCTTTAATCTGAAAGTCAAGCTGAGAAGACAGAAAGTAGGGCATAATTTAGGCTGAAATAACAACAAACTTTACATTTTCATAATTACAGTGTACCTCTTGAATTCTATGGAAAATCACTTTGAAACTCTGATTTCCTAGTAAAGCAATGCACACTAAAGCAGTACTAACATACGAAGTCATTCATAAAATGAGAAATAAAACCATCCAGTGCACTAATACCATTGTTCCTCATGTGAAGATGCTGTTTAGTTACAGGGTCAGGGGACAGCTGCTCCTTACAGGTATCCCTACAGCGCCTGCTCATGTCCCCCTCGGCTCCCAGAACGGTGTGAGGCATTTATTAAGCACATCCTTCCTCAGACTGTATTCGATTGTATTTTCTCTTGCAGACTGAGGGTTCCTTACCAATCTTTAAGCTGTTTCTTAAATGTTTTTACATTTTGCCCAACAATAAAATTCCAAGTTCTGTTTTTCCTTTCCTTTATTTAATGAGGAAAGAGCAGAGAGAACATGGGGAAAGACGGTGAGGTGTTTCAGCCAGAGTCTTCCCAGGCCAGAAAGGAGCTAGAGGGTCTGCAGACGTCATACCAGTGAAGCTCGATGGCCCTCTCTGAAGAAGTGGGCATCTGCCGAAGATCTTCCCGAGGAAGAAAGACCTGTGCCGATGCCCTAAGTCAGGTTGCACAGGGGATTGCTAGCGAGGACTCAGAACTGCATCAACCCATGCGGCTCCAGAGGCCAGGTGGCAGAGGGCAGTGAGACCGGCCTTCCCCAAATGGGGAGGGGGCCTGGATTCTTTGTATGAGTGGCTGGATTGGCTGACATGGGGCAAGGAGAGCTGTACATGAAGGCAGAAGCTGGGGTGCACGGCAGAGCATCCACACCCCCTACTCACCAAGCAGGAGAGGCTGCATCTGGCCTGTTTCATAGGCACCACCAGCAATGCCCAGATAACCTGGAGCTATGCATGTATCTCACCGTTGTTCTAATGGGTGTTAGAAACCTTCTGCCCTCCCAGGCACAGAATTTCTGCCCTCCCAAGCACTGAGAGTCACTCCAAAGCCAGTGAGGAGGAGAGTAGGGGAGTGCTTTGTATTATTATGCCCTATACAGTATCTTGCTATGAGCTTCACTCCTTTGAGCTATGGCAGGGTCTCCTGCTGAGAGCAGCTCTGCCTGGAAGAGAAGGTACTGTCTTCTAAGGTCTTTCCTTAGTGACCCTCTGAGAATGGGGTTTAAAGAGAAGGTTGAGAGAAGTGAGTCCTGAGGCTCACATGCTAGATGGGGCAAGCTTGACTTGCAGCCAGCAGTAAGAATTCCAGTAACTGCCTGAAGGAGGAACGGGGAAGGAGGAAAGGAAAAGACTGGAGACATGGGAAGGCGTAGCTCTGGAGAGAGATGGAAAAGAACAGGAATTCCCCCCGCTCAGTTGGTTCCCACCTGGCCGCGGCCTGGGGAAGGAGCAGACTGAGCCAGAGACCTTGCCTACTCAGCTGGACCTGGGAGGCTGGCCCAGGAGATGGCACTCAGAGTAGGGACAAAACTTGAGGCAAAAATGTCTTTTCTCTCCAAGGAGAGCCAGAGTCAAGCTCAGAAAGAGAGTTAGTGGAGAGGACTGGGCCAGAGAAAACAGATGAACAAAACAGAGCCTCACCCACTGCTTCAAGCCAAGAAAATGAACATAGGATTTCTTTCTGCAGTAGAAATGTGGGTATAAATGGCAAAACATGTGACAGCCTTACTGGGGAAATAGATCGTGCTGTACAAAGAAGGCTCTTCCCTTAAAGCCGAAGTACACCTCATTTTTACCTCCTCAAGTAAGCGGCCCTTAAAACAGGGGGTCCCAACCTCACTCCAATGGACCTTTGGGGGCCAGGCAGTTTGTCCTTGTAGGGGCTCTCATGTGGACTGCAGGGTATTTAACAGCATCCGTTGACCCACCAGATGCCTGTAGCTCTGTCCCCCTAGTGGTGACAGCCAGAACTGTTCCTAGATATTGCTAGGTGTCCAACTGGGGCCATAAAGTCTCCTTCAACTGGGAGGTACTGACTTAAATGCTCTTAGGGAGAGCGTTTCTTTGTTACTTTGTTCAACTATTTCCTGATCTGTCTTTTATTCTTTTCATCAGTGAACAAGTTTGTTTGTTTGTTTGGTGGCCCTGAGGATTAAACTTTCCTTCTCTTTAAAGTGGTAATGGTGACAAGAAATGACATTTTTAGAGGTCCATATCAGACTGTATTTTAGCAATAGTAGATAAACAATGTCTTATTTACTAATTATTGTGATACACAGCAGATTTGCACAGTATAATGGAAGAAGTGAAGTGCACTTAATTGAAGCATGGAGTTTGAAGTCAGAAAACCTGAAGTCACATCTCTGTCCTGCTGCTCAACCTCTCTAAGCCTCCAAATGACCTTGATGTGATCAAGCAGTACATAGATAGTACAGGTAATGTCGTTTTATTTTTCCACTTTTGTGACTCTAGAAGCACGTAGTGAAAATTTGCTACAAGGAAGCTTTCTGTAGGGTTGTTTGCCTCTGTCAAAATAGTACATAATATAAAACGAATTATATCAAACGAAAGTGGAACTAATTCCTATTAATGAACCCCTAGAGAAACATAGTTATGGAAAAATGAAATACTAAAAGCAAGGTAGACACCTTAAAATGGATCAATGTGATGAATCATATGTGGTAACGGTATAAATGCTTATTAGAGACATGAAAATAAATACTTTTAGCAAGTGACAGAAACAGAAAAAAGCACGCAGAAAAACACAAAACTTCATAAGAGGCGAAAACTGTCCTACTTCATGAGAAATGCTTTAAAAGTGAGACATTAAAACAAAGGTAAAAGTAACATATGGTCAATAGACCATTAAGCAAGGTGGTTATATTTAAATCGACTTTGCAGGTATTGATTTTAGACCAACTTGATTTAGTTAAATTATTTTCTTAGACAACTGCACTGCAGAGTTGATTCTAGTGTTAGAAGATCAGTTTTTAGAAAAAGAATACAGGCAGTTATAGGAAAACTAAAATAAAGCAGTGTAAAAAGGCCAGTTTCTGTCCAAGGACCATTATAATACAGACATGGCCCCTGATAAATTGAGACATGGCCAAGATGTCCTAGCTGAGATGCTGTCTTTGTCTGTTTTCTGTCTTTATAAGAGAATGCTGGAGACTGGGGACTTTAGAAAGCAAAGTGGTTTATTTAGCACTCGGTTCTGGAAATCCCCAAGAGCATGGCACCAGCTCCTGCTTGGCTCCTGGTGAGGGGAACAAGCTGCTCCAGGCATGGTGGAAAAGCAGCAGGGGAGGTGGGCACATGGGGAAGTGAGAGGAGATGAAGGAGTTGACCCACTGTATAATGACCTGCTCTTGCAAGGGCTAATGCATGCTAATGCAGTCTAGAGAAAGATGGGAATTCCTCTGAAAAGTCCTACTTAAACACTGCTTCATCAGCACCCAAATTTCAGCAGGAGTTTTTGTGAGGCCAAACCACATCCAAATCATACAGAGGCCTTCCTCAACCAGTTGCTCTTCCTCTGCCACTCACTAACTGCTCATTCTAATTCATTTTTCCTGCCGTTACTAATCTCATCATGAGTTATATATTATTTGTTTGTTTATTTTCTGTCCACGTACCATAATACACACACACTTTGATCACTATTGTATTTTCCGGAACCTTTCCTTCCACTCCATCAGAACTCTTAGGGGATGAATATTATTTAAATAAACAATCTTAGTTATTAATCTAACAATACTTATTAAATTATAACTATTAATAATCAATTTTGTTATTTGGCACTAGATGCTGGACCACTTAAATTCTGATCTCACAGTAGCGTTAAACATATTCACAATAAACTTTTTTTTTGTGGGTACTGGGGGGTCGACCTCAGGACCTCGCGCGCCAGCAGGTGCCCGTGCCACTGAGCGATATCACCGGCCCCTTTTTCGTATGTGGGTTCCGGGAGTCGAACTCGGGCCCTCGCGCTTGCAAGGCAGGTGCTTACGCTGCTGAGCCATCTCACCGGCCCAATAAACTTTTTTTTTTAATAAAAAAATGAAGAATCTGATGCTCAGAGAGGTTCAGAAACATGCCTGAGATCACACAGCTAATAATTAGCTTGGTTGGTATTTAAAGCTGGGTTAATTAAAATCTTTCCAAAATGCCATGGTTCCCCAATGGGTTACAACCTTCACCACTATTTCCTAAAATTTTCATCAACCCACACAGAAACTGCACCCATTAAGCAGTAACTAACAATTTCTCTTGTCCCCACTAATTTCTGTCTTTATGAATTTGCCTGTTCTAAATGTTTAATGTAAGCAAAATCATACAATATTTGTCACTTAGTGCCTGGATAATTTCACTTAGCATGTTTACAAGGCTCATCCGTGTTGTAGTATCACAATTCCATTCTTTTATGACTGAATAATATTCTAGTGTATGTGCATTCATGCACATGTATGTGTGTATATACACACCACATTTTAAAGTCCACTCATTTATCAATGGACATATGTTGTTTCTTCCTTTGGCTTTTGTGAAAAATGCTATTGTGGTACTATGAACATTGACATATGAGTGTCATTTTTGAGTGTCTGTTTTCATTTTGGTTTGGCAGTTACCAACAGGTGGAATTTCTGGGTCAATATGGTAATTCTATATTTACTTTTTTGAGGAACCATCAACATATTTTCCAGAGTGGTGGCTCCATTTTATGCTCCTGCTAGCAAAGCATGAGGTTTTCAGTTTCTCCATATCTTCACCAAAAGTCATCTTTGCCCTTTCTGGACTTCAAGTGCCATTCCTGCCATGTCCAAGAAGCAGAAGGTTACTCCTAGAGGACGTCAGCATGTCTGGGGGAAGGCACATGGTCCAAGTCCAGGTACTCCTTCTTTCAAAGTAGACTTATAGTTTGTAGGAACTGTGGCATAGTGACTTCATCAGTATGAAAGTTTGAAGACAAACTAGCTACAAGCCTCATGGTTTCCCTACATTCATATCCTCCTATGAGTGATATCATTGTGGAAGAAATGCTCTGAAAGAGCAGAGTTGGAAAAATATTTAACCATACGTTTAGTCCTGCCAACTCAACACCAGGGCATCCTCGCCGCAAATTTGGAACTACAAGAAACAAGTCGTAAACCTCTGAACTGTGGGAATGATTACGTCTGGCAAGAGAAGAGTCAGAGTGAATAGAACCCATAAAGCCAGCTTCAGTGGGTCCTTGGGATGTGTTTCCAGCCTCTCGGGGAGGAAGGTCAACAGAGTCCAGGGCTGTGGAGACATTAGCAGGAAGGCAGCAGCGAGGCTTACAAGAAAGGATTAGAGAAAATGGGAAAGGACATGTACAGAAGTCAAACTCTGGTGGGGGCAGTTGTGTACAAGGTGCGGTCTGACAAAGAAGGAGGAAGAACAGCTTTGCTTCCTACGAGCTGCCCAGCTAACAGTGAATGTGGATGTGAATAACCAGAGTGGGAGAATCCACACAGTCTGTTCTATACATTGGTACTTGTCCAACTTTAATGTGTTTAAAAGTAACCTAGAGGTCTTGTTAAAATGCAGATTCTGACAAAGTAGATCTGGGTGGGATTGAGATTTTACATTTTTAATGAGTTCTAATCTCCCAGTGGCCCAATGCTGGCAGGCCCTACATTGAGTATTAAGGCAATAAATTAAAGATTAGGTAGAACAAGAATGAAGAAGGGAATGGAGGAAATGGGGGCATGGTCCATAAACTTCAGTGCTCTGCCTTCCTATAATGCCATGGAATCATTCTGGGGAAAATCCTTTGGATTCTTTGACAACTAAATTTCCTTAGTTGGATCTATGACAGAATCCCTCTTATAAGAACTTCCAGTAG
The DNA here is from genome assembly GCA_028451465.1 of Erethizon dorsatum. NCBI lineage: Eukaryota > Metazoa > Chordata > Mammalia > Rodentia > Erethizontidae > Erethizon > Erethizon dorsatum. The sequence goes on along the minus strand of CM051824.1, from coordinate 73,933,162 downwards.
TCATTTACTTCTCTCAAATCTGTGTGACAAGGGATGACATAGAGCGCTGGAGTGGTTCACTCTTCCCATTTTGTGGAGAGAAACACTATGGCTTTGGGATATAGCCCACTTATGGCAGAGACATCAATGCTTCAAAGAAAGTTCTGGAATGGGAGAAGCTGCATGGCATCTAAGTGGATAACTGAGAAACATAAGCTACCCTGGGGAATGCCTTGAAATAGATACATTTTTGGTCCATCTGATCAGTTCTGTTGCACATTAGTGACCTGTGGGTCACGGTGTTCTAAGAATACTATTGCTGCATCATGAAGCACCCCACACCGAGTGGTGAGTTGAGGAGAGGTGGATGTTAAATGAATACCACTGCCAAGTAGCTAATTAAAGATGGTGTGGATATTTAATGGCTCATGAACATTTATCATATCACTTGCCCCATGAATATTTAGTGGCTACTTCAGTTGGACAAGTACCAGTGTATGGAACAGACTGTGTGGATTTTCCTCTGGTTACTCACATCCACATATTTAGCACCAATCCCTGCTTAGCACATGTATGCTTTTCTTTTTTGTCTGTTTCTTACATGATACTTATTTCTATACTTACTTCCATCCATTCTCATTTATTTGTTTCTGTAATGTTTTCTTGTAGAATTGGTTAATCTTTGCAATCCCAAACATTCACTACTTTCCCTAAGGCAGTTTGTAAAATATTTGAGAAGCAACTAAGGAAGCACAGAAAGTGCCAACGCCTTCTCTTCTAAACTGAGATTTCTCTCCCAGCCTTGAACTGGGTCATTGTTTGTTGACCCAGGCAACAAGGCAGGGGAAGCCAGCAGTTTTCTTTCCTGTCCTGGCCTGGAGAAGCCTACATGTCGACTGCCAGGAGAGTTTCCATGCCCGACAGCATGATGGGGGCTTCTTGGAGGCTCTTCTGGAAATTCTGGCATGAGATGCAGTTGGAAGCACGATTTCTCAGAAATTGTCCCACCACTGAGTCTGGCACTGTCCCTGGACACACACATCCTCTTGAGGGCAGCGGAGGGGTGGAGAATGGCACCCCCTATTCAAGTTCTGTACAAAGTGATAACCACAATCAAGATCAAAATTGGAAACAAACAAATCCCATCTTCTGACGTTTGTGACATACCCATATAATTAATGGGCAGAAGCAAAAACTTAAATTGTCCTCATAAAACGAAACAGTCATTGGGATACACTTCATTCCCCTCATTTAATAGGAATCATTAGGCTTTTGTTTTACATGGAAAAGGGGGATCAAAGGCATTAAAGGCCAATAATTTAAAATCAAAACAATGTTTTATTGAGTTTTCATAATTAAAGTAGATCAAGGACTTTTCAAAGTTCAGAAACAAAAGTGAATAAATTTAAGAAGATGTAGTGTGGAAGGGAAGAAAGTTAAAATGCTAGATGTTCTATACATAAAATAAGTTCCTTCCCTGATTTGTATTTCTCTCTTGTATTTGATAGAAAAACAGAGATGAATCATTTTCATTAGCTAAGCATATTCTAATGTTCTATGAGTTAAATGAAACTCTTATTACAGTCCCTAGTGGAATAATTTAAGCTAGTAGTCTTTATGTAACTCTGCATATAAACATCTAAGAGTTTAACCAAGATCCAAATCAAACAAAATTAGTTAATTTCATCTTTCAGTGAGACATTGTTCAACTCATGCACAGGTGTACTCTTTGGGAAGAAGCCAACTATAAACTACTTGAAACTGAGCACAAAGAAATTACCAGAATTTGCTAATGACCATAGGTTCTAGTTTTAATTACTTAAAGAGCAATTTATTCAAATAGCCAGGAGGGGTTTTGATCTCAGCTGAAAATGTGTGGGTAGGTTCCATTCTACTTTCTCCTTATTCTAGAATTTAAATCTTCTTGTGTTTTATTTCCTCTACCATATTGCTTTTTGGAACATGCTAATATAGACAAAGTTTTTACAAGTTGAAATATGGGCAAACAAGAAATGCTCACTTATCGTCTAGGTACTCTTGATTCACATGTCCAGAGTACTTGGGATAAATGATATCCATGCCCTTTTGTTCTGCAAATGAACCTGAAAATCTCTAAGGATTTGATTTTTTTTGCAATGTTTCTAATAATAATACTTGATTACACAAGGAATTGATGCAGTAGTAGCTCCAAATAATAATGTTTAGCACTAAAGCATTTGTCATTATCAAAGTGTTTTAACAGCTTAGTGGTCATAAAATCCCTGTTTAGTTGTAGTAACAATCAGTCATTATTCCCACTTCATAGCCTTGAACTCTAACCATTAAGAGTGAACACTGAACTCTAACCATTGCCTCCTCCTGTACCACTTGGACACAGATAAGTTGGATGAATTGTGGAAAATCCTTCCTTCACCATTTCGTTATGTCTCACATAGACCATGAAGCTGGGCAGAAAGCTGATCTGCCTTAAACATTTTTATTTCTTTACATGATAAACATTAGTTCTTTACAAAAATATCTGGTGAGACCCTTTTATAGTACATGTGAAATGCATATCCAAGGCCTCTTCCTTCTAATTTTAGAATATTGGATTTGAGAATGTCTTCATCAGTTATTGCAGAAAGCCTTTTTGCTTATAGTTTAGAAATAAGATGAACTTTTAAGATTTAAAAGCATATAAACTTCATACAGATTAGAGTTTGGAATTAAAATATTTTCCAGATTTAAGAGAAAAATACTTATTTTTTTAAAAAATAAAACTGAGTTATTAATTTTAAAAATCAATTTAAGAAAAGAATAGCATGCAGTCATTGTTCCCGAAGTCTACTACTGTTGTCTCTGAATTTAAAGCTGTAGTTAAGGTTTGGTTTAGAAAATCTCAAGGACTAGCTCTTGTATCAGCTGGGAGAGGAGAGGTTTTGCTCAGATCATAAATTCTTCACAGCATCCCAATGGCTTAGTGCAGCAAGGGGTCCCCTGTGCTGTTTGTTAATTGTGAGTCAGCAAAGGGCTGAGTGGGAGAGTGCCTCGCCACCATCTTGGAGCTACACCTATTTAGAACATTCTGCATCCATTGATGCGGAAGTCAGGAGCGTAAAGAAATGAAGCTGCTCTTCTGTGGTTGAGTCATTTGTCATTTCTGACCAGAGTCCATTGGGCAGAAGTGGACCAGACGAAGGGCAAACAGACCATGTGTTCAGCATTACTGCCCTTAATGCAGTAATCTTGATAATATTTTATATATGTTATATATTTGTGTATGCATACATACTTCAGGTGTTACTATAGTATTTTATATATACGTAGCATGTATTTCATGTATATGGAACTTACTTTACTCATATTTATCATGAAAATTGAATGTGAAGTAAAAATGTACCTTTCCCTTCTAATTTTTCTTTATCATTTCAGAGAAGCAATCCCACTGGGAGTCCATCTGCTTCAGCAGATAATACAAAGACTGATTTTATCAAACACACAGGATTAAATACCGTATGGTTTCTGTCATATGAGAAATCCAAAGTGTAAATAAAGAGCAAAATAAAAGACAAATAAAAGGAAATAGGGAGATAGAGCTACTACAAATGGGAAGGGAACCAGAAGATAAAGTGGGGGAAGGGGGAAGGGGGAAGGGGACATAAAAATGGAATTAAGATGTGTCATGTACACGCATCAAATACCCACAATGAAAGCAGTCATTATGTATTGCAAACATGGACTAATAAATAAGTTAAAAATTAAAAACAGAAACAACGACTGCTTTAATAGTCTGCTCTGTGGAACACTTTGTTTCATCCCTGTAAGCCTGTCAAATGAAGAGCCTATCATATGTCCTTTGCACACTCGGTCAAAACCCACATCACACACTGCACCACCGAGGAAACGCCACTGTGTACATTTAGTGGCATTAAGTATGTCCCTTTGCTGAGCAGCCACGGCTACCACCCTTCCCTTGGAAATACCACCTAACTCCCTAAACCTTTAGGTTCTGGCTGCCACCTAAACCCTTCACTAGACTGCTCTTGTTGAGCTCCTTAACAGCCCCCTGATCCTTTAAACCCATGGATTCAGGTATCTAACTTTGTGGCATGTGACACTGGGCACATGCTTCCTTTCTGAATGACTGCACTGTGGCCTTTCACTTCTCTCATTCTCTGCCCCCATCTGGCCACATCCACTCTTCCTCCTGAAATCCACTTCTGTCTTCAGATTCTGCAGCTCCTTGGGAATCCGTCTGTGACTCTCTGCTCTTCCTGCCACATGCCGATTATTCTCCAGGTCCAGGCCCGGTGGTACAGCGAATGGTAGGACACCCCTGTGTTGAGGCTGAATGTCCGGACCGCGAAGACTATGGCAGCTGAGAGAGGCTCCAGTAAACATCACCCTACCAGTCTCCTCCCTAAGGAGTTTCTCAAGTGTGCCTGTGCTAAGGGCTACAGATGACTGGGGTGTCTGGTTGTCTCGTTGACAGAGAAACTGAGCAAGTCGGGAGATTTGATGACAGCATGCTAGGAGATAAATTATTTGTGAAGTCCTTAAAGAACAGAGAAATCCCCAGCTAATTACAGGCAAACCAGATGGCCTGCAAACGTGGGGTGACACATTGTATTCCCATCTTCGTACCATCCTCCAAACTTCCTCGACCCCTATGTTGGAAGCCTCAGCCTCTAGCTGCCAGCCCCGGATGCCGCTTCATTAGAAAACACAAGTGGGGGCTCTCCTTTGGAAGCACAGCATGAGTGAGGTCTTTCAGCACCCTAGAAGGAAGGAGAAGAGGCCCGAGGACAGGTGTGGACAGGTGAAGGGGCTCCACTTGCCTCTTTTCTAAATTGACATTAACACAGTCATGGCATGGCCAGGAATACACAGGCCCTGCCTCACATCAGATGCCAGAGATTGTTCTAGAATGAGATAATCCCCTGGGGTTGGCTAACTCAGGGCCTGGTGCTTGCAGAACCAAAAATAGCTACCCAGTGCCAGAACTTGGTGGCTGCAATCAGCCAACCATGGTAGTGACCGCTGGCATCTTATGGGGTTAATATAGTGTTTAATATAGTTATTATTATAAAACATGCTCATGTCAGGTCCCATGAAGAATGAGAAAATTGAAACACTTGGGAATGATGCTAATCCTCTCCAGGAAATGCCATATTTTTCTCTCTGGACAATTCCTACATATTTTTCAACACACATCTTAAGTGTTTCACTGTCTAGGGGATGGGATGCTCCTCCCATCCCCGGCAGACTGAATTGCACTGTCCCTCCCTCATGCTCCCTTTGTGTGCCTTTCTGTTGTATTGTTTTGTACATGTGTCATAATCATGAATCCCTCCATCTCATCTGTTGGATTGCATACCCCGAGAGCAGTACATCTATTTCTAAAGCCTACCATTGTGACTGGTGTATAGAAAACCTTCAAGAAATTTTGGAAAAATGAACAAGTGATAAGTGAATGAAAATTTGAAGTCACAGGTTCTCAGAGCCATTGTGGGAAATCATTGCCTAATGATGGACAACCTTCTTAGGTGTATGTGGAGCCAGAAATAGGAAGGTGCATTAAGAGAGATACAGTGGTTTGTGTAGCTGAGGAATTCAAGAATCAACACACTTATTTCATGAGATGCTGCATATGAAACACCAGGATGACATGAAACACTGGGCCCTCCCCAGCAAGTGTATGGGTGGACACATCTAAATATGGTTTGGAACAGGCAAACTTGGGATTGTTTTGTTCTGAATAATTTTACTGCTATTTTTCCCCCAAGAGACTGATCACCTTTGGAGAGACTACTCATAGCAGCACCCTTATAACCTAATGAAATCACCATCGAACATTCAGAAAACGATTGCAGACCTTCGTCAATGACAATGGTAACACTGGTTCACTCATTACCCCATCTCAGCAAAATCTCAGGAGAGTCCATGCAACATTCCCCATCCGTAGTATCATGGGGTCAGCATGCTTGTCCATACACAGAGCAGACATTATACCTTCCAATGGTTATCAAGCCAGTGTGCTACTTAGAAAAACCTTCTTCCCACAGTCTGATAGGGAATGTGGCCCATTTTCTACATAAAAGATAAAAGCTCAGCCAAGGGGAGAAGGCATTCAGGTAGTGAGTGCTGTGGGGCTGAAGGAAGAAAAAATGGGTGGAGAAAAGAGCAAAGTTCCCCTGCAGTGAAGTCCTGTCTCCCTGGATCTGAGGGCTGAGGGCTTGTCCTGGAGCAGTGGAAGAAATAGGCCCCAGTTCCTTGAGTTGGCAGCTCTAGAGCTGGCGCAACCTCACAGCTTCTGCATTATTTCATTAGGCTGTTGACAAATAAACACATGGAAGCAATTCCCAGCTGGGCACTGAATCCCTTGTCCTTCAAAGGCCTGGCAGCCCCCGTGTGTTCTGTGAAAAATTATCCTAATCCCTCATTGACATCTAACCCACCTGTACAGTTTCCAAAATTTCTTGGTCATGCTTTCAGGTTTTGACTGCTGTTCCCTCTCCACAGCTTTGCACAGTGCTTCCTGCTCTCTCCTCTTCTGTCCTGGGGTAGAAACAGGATGATATTTGAGCAGAACTCTAGCCACGTTGTCCTTGAGATAGGAGCCACACCCTCTTGTGTTCAAGTCACCCTGTCATCCAGGTGCCATTTCTGCAGCAGTGGAGCTAGCGCTCCTTTATCTGTTCTGTGTGCAAAACCAGAACCTCCGCATCAGACTGTGAAGTGTCAGTGTATCCGCGTTTCTGTGTCTCCCTCTCTCCCTCCTTAACATTTGTGATGAGCTCCACTCAGTCTGCACCCCTTCCTTCATTGATCGAGAATCTAACATCCCCACCTGTGTACAGTATAGTGAATGGATTTGTCTCTATGCACTTAGAATTTTACTAGTTAAATATCCTTAGATGTATGCAAAAATGGCTAATCAAGTAATTTTTCATGTTTTTTGGTTCATACGAGCAACTTTGGTGGAGAAATATTTGACAGATGCTGGGATTAGCAGCAGCGGGATGGGGGCTGAATCATCCAGTGCCATTCTTATCCAAAAGGCTGAGGTCCTTCCTGTATGCAGCAGAGGAGGATTTCCCGAGAAGCTGATGAAACTTAGGCTTCTTGGTCTCTTACTTGCATGGGGCCCCTTCCAAGCCCTTGTGCCTAATCTTATATTCCTACTTTTAAGGTCTTTTTTCTTAAAGAGATCTCTCTCCCCATCTCAACTAAAAAGGTTTCAAATGTCACTATGTGCTAGACATTGTTCCAAGTGCTGAGAATATTGCAGTGAATAAAATATTAAAAAGTCCCTGCCTTCTTGTAGTATATTTTAATGGGGAAACACAGACAATAAAAGAAACATTAGCATATATAGAATATATAAATTCGTACATGATATGTGTGGCAAAAGAAAGCCATTTTGAGATGGTGAAAGGTGAGTAAATGTGAAGGAAGCCAGGTGGCATCTGAGGAGGAGGATCCTACTGGGGGAAGCAGCAAGTACAAAAGTCCTAAGGTGGAAGGTGACTTTTTTTGAGATATAATTCACACACTATAAAATTTACAAATCAGTGGTTTTCAGCGTATTCACAAAGTTGTTCAGTCATCACCACTATAATTCCAGAACACTTTCTTATGGAAGAAACCTTGTAACAGCATTATTCGCAATAGCCAAAAGGTGGCAACAACCCATATGCCAGTCAGATACTGCATGGATAAATAAAATGTAGGGTATCCATATAATAAAATATTCATTGGCGATAAAAAAGAAAAGAAGTACTGATACATGGTATGATATGGATGTAACTTGAAACATAGTGCTAAATTTAAGAAACCTGTAGGAGAGAATCACATATTGTATGATTCTATTTTTATAAGATATCCAGAAGAGGCCAGTCCGTAAAGACAGAAAATAGAGTAGTGATTGCCTAGGACTGAGGGAGAAAGAGTGGTAGAGGGTGATAAGTAAAGGGTGCAGGGTTTATTTTGAGAGTAATGAAAATGCTCTAAAATTGTGGTGATGGACACACAGCTCTATAAATATACTAAGAGCCACTGAATGAATTGAACACTTTAAATATGGTCAATTTTATGAAATGTGAATTACTGTATCTCAATAAAGCTGCTCAAAACAAAAGAAATGCTATACTATTATCAGCCACTCCCCATTCTTTCACCTTTTCCCAGCCACTGGCAACCACTAACCTGCTTTTTAAAAGTTTAAATTTTGATCAGCTCCAATTTATGTATTTTTTTTAGCACTTTAAATATGTCATCCCACTGCCCTCTGTCCACCATGTTTTTTTTTAAATTCACAAGCTATATAATTTTCTACATTGAAAATCCAATAGTGCCTAGATTATAATCATTACCAATAATAGGAAAGTTCAGCAGATTTGACAGCTCTAAGATAAATATACAAAAATCAATCTAGGTATCAGCAACAATTAGAAAATGTAGACCTAAAAAACATACCATTTTGGCAAATACAGTTGTACAACCACGGTCACTCTCCAAATTTCCCTGTAACCTTTTTAGTCATTCCCGACCCTTACTCCTAACCTCTCATACTGCTGATATAAATTCTGTCTCTATAGACTTTTCCTCAAGAAACTCAAGTGGAATAATAGAGTATGTGGTCTGTGCTTTTTGATTTTTCACCTTTAATACATATTTTTGCAGTTATTAGTAGGTCGTTACTTTTTATTTCTGGGTAGTATTTTGTTATATATATGTACCACTGTCTCTATTAAAACCAAATTACCAGTTGCTGGACATTTCAGTTGTGGTTATTATGAATAAAACTGCTATATATACTTATGTTAGGTATTTATATGAACATATATTTTCATTGCTTTCGGATGGATATCTAGGAGTGGGAACTGCAGGGTCACAGGGTACAAGTGTGTTTAACTTTCTAAGAAACAGTTGAACTGTTTTCCAAGATGATTCTACTATTGTGCATCACCATCGGCAATGTATGAAAAGTCTGGTTGTTTCTCATCTTTGCTACCACTTTGCACTCTCAGGTTTGTTTTAAAGAATTTATTTTTTACAGCAATTGTAGGTCCATAGTAAAATCAAGGGATTTTATCACAGAGATATCCTATGTATATTCTCCTCCAACACATGAATGCCTTGCTTGCAGTACCATCATTCGCCACTAGAATGTTACATTTGTTACAACTGATGAACCTGTATCAACCCTTCATAATCATCCAAAGATACTACCTTATATTACGTTCACTCTTGGTGTTGTATAGTCTATGGCTTTGAACAAATTTAAAGTGATATTTATCTACTTTTACAGTATAAATACAGATTTTTTTCACTGCTCTAGAACTTCTCTGGGCTCTACCTCCATGGTTTTTGACAAGAAGTCAGCTGTTGATCTTGTTGGGTCTGTTCACCATGATGAGTCCTTTTTTTATTTTTCTCTTGTTGTCTTTGGTTTTTGACAATTTTACTATAATGTGTCTCTGTAGATTTCATTCAGTTTAATGTGCTTTGAGTTCATTAGGCTTCTTGAATGTGTAGATTCATGTTTTGTATCAAATTATCAAATCAGGAGGTTTTCAGCCATTATTTCTTTTTTTTTTTTTTTTTGTGGGTACCGGGGGGACGACCTCAGGACCTCGCGCGCCAGTAGGCACCCGTGCCGCTGAGCGATATCACCGGCCCCTTTTTCGTATGTGGGTTCCGGGAGTCGAACTCGGGCCTTCGGGCTTGCAAGGCAGGCGCTTAAGCCACTGAGCCGTCTCACCGGCCCTTCAGCCATTATTTCTGTCTGATAGTGTGCTACATGTCTTTAAAGATCTGTTCATTTTTTATCCTTTAGTGTTTCTTAGATTAAATGAACTCAACTGTTTATCCTCAAATTCGCTAATTCTTCTTTCTGCTTGATAAAATCTGCTATTGAGCCTCTAGTAATTTTAAAATTTCTGTTCTGTGTCTTTCACTTCCAGAATTTTCTATTTGGCTCTTAAAAATAATCTCTGTCTCTTCTGATATATTTCAGGAAACATTCTTCTCATACTTTTTTTTAGTTCTCAAGGCATAGTTTCCTTTAGTTCTCTTATTTATAATGATTAACTTAAAGTCTTTGTCTAGTAAGTACAATGCCTCAGGTTCTATTAAGTGTTTTTCCACATGTATATGGGCCATATATATATATTTTTTGCACGTGTCATAAGGCTTTGTTAAAAACAGAGCAACTCAAACACTATAATGTGGCAGTTCTGTAAACCAGGTCATCTCCTCTTCCCATGGCTTTTTGCTGCTCTTTGTTTTTGTGATTATTTCTTTAAGAACTTTTCTGAACTAATTCTGTAATCTCTGTACTCTTTTTTTGTGTGTAGCCACTGAATTCTATACTTGGTTAGCTTAAATGTCAACTAATAATTTGGATAGAGATTTCCTTATGTGTTCGGAAATAATAATCTTCCCTGTCTTTGCCTAGGGGCTCTGTGTATGTGCTGGGAAATGTCTTCAACATTCTTTCAGGTAGCAGAAAACTCTGTCTTTCCCTTTACTTCATACTTTTCCAGAGTCCAAGGTCAGCTCAAGGTGAGAGTTTAGAGCTTTCCGTGGTCTTTCTCGAACATTTTCATAGCCTTACACATACACCTGCCCTTTTAGATTTTCTGGTATATGTCATAACTTTTCAAAGCCCCTGTAAACAGCTCATTACCAGTCTTTTCCTTTAAAACTTTTTGACTAGCATATTGTTTTCCACACCTGTTATCCATCGCCGCAAAGCTGCAAAGTTAATCAGTTACTTATAACTGGTTTTGATAAATACTTTCAGTGAAAAGTCTTTCTACTTTGCAAGATATAAAAAGCTCAGTCAAAGTCAGGCTTGCAAATAGGATCTTTACCATCATACAGATCAAATAATAATAGTTCTCTGGGAATCAAAGGAACTCCATCTCCATTCTGCTGTCTCCAGTGGCTGCCAGGCCGATGTTTTCCAGTGTGACTTTAGTCTGTTGTTTAGTCTGATTGAGCCATGTGTGATAGCAGAAGAACAAGTCAGAATGTCTAAAAGCTCTCTGTTCTGTTGTGAGGATGCCTCACCCACCACAGGGTCAAACTGCCAACTCCGAGCCAGCTCTGCACCTCGGTTCCCATCAGTAGGGGACCACAGAGGTGACTACAAAACACCCGACCTGATCAAGGACAAGGCCAACTGCCCTGAGAAGAGGGCAGCCCAGAAGAGCTGGCTGCTACAGGAAGAAGTAATGGGTGGGCCAGCAGAGGTGGTCCCCCGCCAAGCCCACAGGTGGTATAAACTAAACTGAAATAAAACAAAACAAACAAATCAAACAAAGAACTGTGAGTATGAGGTTTTACCCCAAGAGTGAACTCTTTACAGTGGGATAGAGTTGGAGAAGAAATCCAGTGCAGCCCCTGCCGTGTTACCAGAGTTTAACCCGTGCCATCTTGAGAAGGGGTTGATTGTGTGGCACTAAGTCACAGAGCACCTACACTAGTTTCACTCCAGGACTAAAGTGTTTCTCTACCACAGGCACGGGGGGGGGGGGCGAGGGCGAGGTCCAGAAATAGATCCCTTTAGAGTCCCTGAGAAGTTCAAATTTAGGCCTGGAAGGACCCAGAACCTGTATTCTGTGGTAGGAGGCCAGGTCCCAGTGATGGGTGGGTCAGAAGGCGATGGCATTAAATGCAGCAGTTGGCTCGAGCCCTGCCCCTGCCTACATCCAGTGGAGACCAGAGGTCTGATTGCTTCTCTGGGTACCAATGTGAGTGGTGAAACACCTTGGCTTAGGCAGTTGCATGGTCTGGGGTTTACAGACAGGAGGACCTCTTGAGCAGAGGGATCACCTCAGAAATCCACAGCATGGAAAGCAGGGCGGAGAGGAATACGACTTGCTGGATTCCAAAGAATACAGGTCCAGGAAGGAAATGACTCATTTGGAAATACAGAGGATTTTTTTCTTTTGACCCATCTTATTTTCCTCCTTTATTGGTTTTCTCTCTCATTTTTCTTTTTTGGTGGTGTTTGAAGTTTTATCTTCTATATTCTTTTTTTCTTTATTACTACTGTCTTTTTTTGATTGGCTCCTCTTCTTTCTCTTTTCTTGCTCTCTCTTTTACTTTGTTTCCTTATTATTTTTTCCTTTTCTCCCTTTAGTTTACTCTCTATTTTTTCTTATTTCACATTTTCCTTGTTGGTTTTTTTCTGTTATTTTTATCCAATACTACTAATTTCCTTTTCCTCTTTAATGGGATCCTTTATTTCACTTTTATCACTTTCTTCTCATCTTTTATCACTTAACTTTTTCAACTTCTACTTTTTCCATGCTTCCGTTCCCCCAAACAGCTTACCTTACCAGTATAACCATTAAACTTTATGGATCTATAGATAATTAGTCAACTATATCTTGCTGTGGTTGAATACTGTTCTAATGCTGGTGAGGTAAAGTTGTTCAGCTAAGCAGATATTCACTGTAGATCAATATCTGGTTTGTCTTAGTGTTTATACTGCAGTCATAAATCTCTTTTCTGTGGTTCAGAGTAGCACATTATGGGTTCCAGTTTGTGTACAATGCTATTGTTGTTGCTGATTTTGCTACTATCTCTAAGATGACACTAAGGTTGTTGCTATGAACTGTTTTCTCTGTGTGCCAATATCTGGATTGCCTGGGGGTCATAAACAATACTGTGTCCCATTTCCAAAGAATGGGGTACTGGGCCAAATAAGCTGTGACCTCTCTTCTTAAATAAACAGGTTGGATCCTGGGACAGATGCAAAGGTCAATAGTTAACCACGTTTGCAAGATAGCTCTGAAAAGTAGACATAAACTAAAGAGGTACATCCATTCATGAGGAAAAAAAAAAAAAAAAAACCCTGACAAAAACAGGTACAAAAGGGCCTTAACTCAATCTGATAAAAGCCATTTATGACTAACCTACTGCCAACATCATGTTAAGTGAGAAAAAACTGAAAGCTTTTTCTTTAAAATCAGGAACAAGACAAGGATGTCCTCTAGCACCACTTCTGTTCAACATGCTCCTCAAAATATTAGCCAGAGCAATCAGGCAAGAGAAAAAAAGAAAAGGGATATGTATAGGAAAGGACAAAGTCGAAGTATCATTATTTACAGTTGATATGATCATTACAAGATCCAAAACGCTGTACTAAAAACTCCTAGAATTAATAACCAAATTCAGCAATGTGGCGGGATATAAAATCAACACACAAAAATCAGTAGTGTCTCTATACACTAATAATGAACTCAACAAGAAAGAAATTAGGAAAACAATACCATTCATAACAGCAACGAGAAAAATTAAATACCTAGGAATTGATCTAACTAAGGAAATGAAAGCCTCTGCAGTGAAAATTTTATTACCGTGAAAAAGGAGATTGAAGAGGATATGAGAAAATGAAATGATATCCCATGCTCCTGGATAGACAAAATCGATATAGTCAGAATAGCTATATTTCCAAAACTGATATATAGATTTAATGTAATCCAAATTGAATACCAACAGCATTCCTCACAGAGCTAGAGAAAATAATCCTAAAATTCATAGGGAACCTGAAGAGACCCAGAATAACAAAAGCAATCCTGGGTACAAAACAAAGCAGGAGACATCACAATCCCAGATTTGAAGTTACATTACAAAGCTACTGTGATAAAAAGAGCCTGGTACTAGCAAAAAAACAGACATGAGGATCAACGGAACAGAACAGAGGATGCTGAAACAACCCCAGACAGCTGAGCACGGTGGCACATGCCTGTAATCCCAGCACTCCGGAGGCTGAGGCAGGAGGATCACTGTGAGTTCAGGCCAGACTGATCTACATAGTGAGACCCTGTCTCAAAAAACCAAAAAAACAACCCCCCCAAAACTCCCAAACACCCCAAAAAACAACCCCAGACATTCAGCTATTTGATCTTGGACAAAGGGGCCAAAAACACACTGGAGAAAGACAGCCTCTTTGATAAATGGTGCTGAGAAAATTGGATATCCACATGCAGAAGATTGAGTCTAGATCCACATATTTCACCATGTGCTAAACTAAAATCAAAATGGATCGAAGATCTAAAAGTTAAAATAGAAATATTGAATCCGTTGGAAGATAAAATAGGTGCAACTTTTGAAGACATAAGCATAGGCGACTTTCTGAACAGAACCCAGTGGCACAAGAAATAGTACTAATAATTAACAAATGGAATCATGGCAAATTTAAAAGCTTCCGCACAGCAAAGGAAACAACCCATGGAGTGGTTGAAGAGACAACCTACAGAAAGGTAAAAAGAAATTGTCAACTATTCTGTGGACAGAGCACTAACATCTAGAATACATAAAGAACTAAAAAAAAAAAAAAAAATTAGACCCCCCCCCCAAAAGACCCAGCCAAAAATGGGTAACTGAAACAAATAGACATTTCTCAAAAGAAGTACACATGGCTAAAAAATATGTGAAAAAATGCTCAACATCACTGGCCTGCATCAAATGCAAATGAAAATGACACTGAAATACCATCTTACTCCAGAAAGAATGGCCATGATCAAGAAATCAAATAATAACAATTACTGGTGAGGTGATGAGGGAAAAAGAATCCCTTCTACACTATTGGTGGGAATGTAAACTAGCACCACCACCATGGAAATCGGTATGGCGAACCTTCAAACTACAACTAGAAATTCCATTTGACCCAGCTATTCCCCTTCTAGGTATTTATTACACTGAGACAGGCATACCCATGTTAATAGCAATACAATTTATAATAGCTAAGTCTTGGAAATGGCATATATGCCCATCAACAGAGGAATAGATAAAGAAAAAAAATGTAATGTAAAGAAATGTAAATACACAATGGAATACTACTCTGCCATAAGGAAAGATAAACTTGAGGCATTTGTAGGTAAATGGATGCACCTTGAGGCCATACTGCAAGCGAAATAAATCAGACACAGTATTGCATGATTTCTCAAAAGAAGTACACAGGGCTAAAAAAAAAACATGAACAAATGCTCAAAATTTCTCTTATATGAGAAACTCAAAATATAGATAAAGGGCAAAATAAAAGATCAATACTGTACAGTAATAGGAAGTAGGGAGATCTTTTTCAGAGGGCAAGGGGAACAAGAGATGGAGGGAAGGGAAGGAAGAGGAGGAAAAGAGGATGAAACAAAAAAGAACTGAAGAAAAAATGGAAATTTTGCAGATGGGAGGGGACCAAGAGTTGGAAGGAGCAGGAAGGGGCAGGGGACAAAAAAAGAATTAAAGTGAGGTTGGCCCTCAGGAGGGCAGGGCCTGCAAAAAGAGTGTAAGTCTGCGCGCTGTGTTTCCTCCATTGCCCCAGGAATGCGGTGTCTGCAAGAGGAGTGTAAGGACACATACCTTTGGTGGGTGGACGGACCCAAACACCGAGACCCAGGGCAGCAGCAGGGCCAGGCCCGTGGGCGCACACACACCTTTGGAGGGCGGAGTAATCAGCAAGACCAGCAACGTGGAAGCATCTGAAGCAGCAGGGAGGAGCCAGCAGTTGGACTCTGGAGAACTCCACCAACAGAAGACCAGTCCCAGCCCCCACACCCAGAGGCCAAAATCAGCCCCACACCCAGCACAAATCCCACTGCACACTTGGCTGGAGGACACAGCATGGTTTCTGGGACCCGACTTAGACACTACCACAGAACTGTGGACACCAGAGGCATTTTACTACTTTTATTTTCCCTTGTTAGTCTGATTGGCTACCCTTTCCTGTCTGGTTGGATGTTGTCTTGTTTTATTTTGTATTCTGTGGTTATTTTTGTATTTGGGTTTTTTTTCCCTCTCTTTCTTTGGTCTCCTTCTTCTTTGTTTCTCTTCTTTTCTTTTTCATTCTCTTTCTCTTTCTTCTTTTTTTCACTGTTTAGGTTTCTTACATTTCTTTTTCATTTTCTTCTATTGAACTTCTTTCTCTCTTTCCTCAACTACTTCTTGAATTTAAACTTTCAAGTGAGTAAATGTTGTTTCTGCCCTTTCTGATTACTCCTTCACATTCTATTTCATTCTTTCCCTCCTGTGTCCTCCAGTTTCCCAGAATTCGGATGATTATCCTTTGACCTTCTGCCTTGACTCTACTATATTTTACCTCATTCATCACTTTATCCTGTCCCCTACCCATCTTAACCCCCCCCTTCTCCCTGCAGAAGGGTAAAATCACTCCACTAAGGGGAAAATCACTGCATACAAGTACACGGTATATGTTTGATTTTGTTATATAACTTTAGAACTTGCTCCTGTGGTTGGAGGTAGCAGGTTAATGGTTACTATAGTTTGTCAGTAGTTAAGCTGTACTTGAAACTATTGCTATTACTAACTGTACTACTTTAGCCAGGATGTCATACATATTATAAACAGTTTTTCTCCCCTGTATATTAACACTGTGATTGTATGGGGTCATAATCATCACCACAACCCAGTACCAAAGGATTGGGAACTGAGTCAAATAGTAATTTTGCATCCTTTACAAATTGGGAAGGTAGGTTCTTGGGATAGCTATAAAGAACCACCTACACCTAGAGGACATCCCCAAGAACAGACATCTCCTAGGGAAGCCTCAATACTGTGATAAAGCTATCTATCATAAGAAACTGGCAAGCATTAATATAGAAAATGAAATAAAATAAAAAGAGAAAACAGAAAATGACAAGATGCAGAAGCAAAATGCAACCCCAGACCCCCAGCCCACCCAGGACAAGCCTGGAACTCAATGAGATAGATGAAATTGGAAGTCAAACACTGGAACTTTCTGAAATGATAGAAACAGAAGTGAAAACACAAGTGGAAAAGGCTATAGAGAAAATAATCTCTCAAGTACAAAAATAAATGATGCTTAAAATCAAAGATATTAGAAAAGACACGATAAAAGAATAAATGAGCCTAGAAAAATGATGGAAACAAAAAATGCTCAACATAGGAAAGAAATGGAATCCATGAAACAGATCCAAACAGAAATTCAAGAGAGTAAAACTTCCGTTGAAAGTATATGCAACAGATTGAATAAGGGAGAGGATAGAATTTCAGATCTTGAAGACAGAATTGCAGCTA
Organism: Erethizon dorsatum; assembly: GCA_028451465.1. Classification (NCBI taxonomy): domain Eukaryota; kingdom Metazoa; phylum Chordata; class Mammalia; order Rodentia; family Erethizontidae; genus Erethizon; species Erethizon dorsatum. The sequence continues at coordinate 73,916,131 of CM051824.1, read as the reverse complement.
GTGATCATGAAAATAAAGATATCTTTTTTTTTTTTTGGTGGATACTGGGAGTCAAACTCAGGACCTCACACTTGCCAGGCAGGCACTTATGCCACTGAGCTATCTCACTGGCCCGAAAGATATCTTAAAAATAGCAAGAGACCATGAAAAATCAATCCAACAGCTACAAGATGAAGCAAAGAAGAATAACATAAGATTGATTGGGGTCAATGAGAAAGCTGGAGGCAGCGCAAATGTCATAAAAAACTCTTCACAGAAATAATGGCAGAAAACTTCCCAAACATGGATAAAGAATTTGACATACAAATAAATGAAGCATATAGAAGTCCAAACAGCCATGACCAAAATAAATCTACACCAAGACATATAATAATCAAAATTCCAGAAATTCAGCACAAGAATAGAATATTAAAAGCTGTTAGAGAAAAGGAACAAATCACCTATAAAGGGAAGCCCATCAGAATCATGGCAGACTTCTCAATACAAACCCTCAAGCCAAAAAGAGGTTGGAGTGAAGTATTTCAAGTCCTGACAGAAAACAACTTCCAACTCAGATTGATGTGCCCTGCAAAACTATCTTTCAGAATTAATGGAGAAATACGATACTTCCGTGATAGAGAACGACAGAAGAAATACACGACCACCAAACCAACCCTACAAAGAGTATTGAAAGATATTCTAGACAGAGATAAAAATGACCACAATTCCAAGAACATGAACAGAAAGAAACCACCAGGCAGGGCAAGCAATTAAACAGAGGGGAAAAGCAGGGAAACCACAGCTGGAATATAACATAAGATAAGCCAATACATATCAGTTATAACCATCAATGTAAATGGCCTCTATTCACCAGTCAAAAGAAACAGACTGGCAGAATGGATCAAGAAACAAGACCCAATAATATGCTGTATACAAGAAACACATTTACCTCAAAAAGAAATTCATAGACTGAAAGTCAAAGGATGGAAACCAACCTTCCATGCAACAGGAACCCAGAAAAAAGCAGGGATGGCTATTCTGTTTGCAGACAATATGAACTTCAAACCAAGGATGATCAAAAGAGATAAAGTAGGTCACTACATACTTGTTAGGGGAAAACTTCAAGAGGAAGAGATATCAATCATAAGTATGTATGCTGCAAATACAGGAGCACCCAACTATACAAGACAAATATTAATAGACATGAAAAATCTAAGCAATAACACAATTGTAATGGAAGACCTTAATACCTCTTTGTCACAAAGAGATAGATCAACTAGACAAAAAATCAGTAAAGAAATATTAGAACTGAACCAAATCTGTGAACAAATGGACTTAGTAGATGTTTTCAGAGTGTTCCACACAGCATCATCAGAATACACATTCTTCTCAGCTGCACATGGGGCGTTCTCTAAAATAGACCATGTATTAGCCTACAGAACATGCTTAAGTAAATGCAAAGGAAGTGAAATTATCTCATGTATACTATCTGCCATAGTACAGTGAAATTGGAAATTAATGTCAAAAGAAACCACAAAAACTCCATAAACACATGGAAATTAAATAACACCCTCCTAAACAACCAATGGGTCACAGATGAAATAAAGGAAGAAATTAAACAATATCTACAACTAAATGAGAATGCAGATACAACATACCAGAACTTATGGAATGCAATGAAAGCAGTCCTAAGAGGGAAATTTATAGTGGTGAATTCTCACATCAGGAAAACAGAATGAGCACAAATAAATAATCTAATGTTATACCTCAAGCTTCCAGAAAAAGAAGAGCAAGACAAACCTAAAGCCCATACAAGGGAGGAAATTATAAAGATCAGAGCAGAAATTAACACAATGGAGACCAAGAAAACAATACAAAGAATTAATGAATCAAAGAGTTGGTTCTTTGAAAGAATTAATAAATTGATAAACCCTTAGCCAACCTTATCAAAAAAAGGAAAGAAAAGACTCAAATTCATGCATTGAGGAATGAAAAGAGTGAAATCACTACAGACCTTGTGAAAATTCAGATCATCAATACCTACTTTGAAAATCTTTACTCTCATAGGATGGAAAACACAGAAAAAATGGACAGAGTTCTAGATACTTATAAATTACCAAAGCTCCAAAGCTGAAGTAAGAAGATATAAAAATTCTGAATAACCCAATATGTTAATGAGATTGAAAATGTAATTTAAAACTTACCAACAAAGAAAAGCCCAGGTCCTGATGGATTCACTGCTGAATTCTACAAGAAATTTAGAGAAGATTTTATGCCAATACTCCTCAAACTCTTTAATGAAATTGAAATGGAAGCAGTACTCCCTAACTCATTCCTGGAGGCAAGTATTACCCTGATACCAAAATCAGAGAAAGACCCAACGTAAAAAGAAAACTACAGGCCAATCTCCCTACTGAACATAGATGCAAAAATCCTCAATAAGATACTGGCAAACAGAATGTAGCAAATCATCAAGAAGATTATATACCATGACCAAGTGGGATTCATCCCAGGAATGCAGGGATGGTTCAACATACACAAATCAACAAATGTAGTACAGCATATCAACAGAGCCAAAGACAAAAGTCACATGATCATCCCAATAGATGCAGAAAAAGCTTTTGATAAAGTCCAACACTCATTCATGATAAGAACACTACAGAAAATTGCAATAGATGGTCTTTACCTCAATCTGATAAAAAACATCTATGACAAACCAACAGCCAACATCATACTAAATGGACAAAAACTGAAAGTTTTCACTCTAAAATCAAGAACAAGACAAGGATGTCCACTATCACCACTCCTATTCAATATAGTTCTGAAAACATTAGCCAGAGCAACTAGACAAGAGAGAGAAATAAATGGAATATGGATAGGAAAGGAAGAAGTTAAATTATCATTATTCACAGATGACATGATATTCTACATAGAAGACCCCAAAAACTCTAGCAAAAGACTCCTAGAGTTAATAACCAAATTCAGTAGTGTAGCTGGATACAACGTCAGCACTCAAAAATCAATAGCATTCCTGTACACAAACAACAAATTCACTGAAAGAGAAATTAGGGAAACCATACCCTTCACAATAGCATCCAAAAAATGAAATACTTAGGAATAAATCTAACAAAGGAAGTAAAGGATCTCTATACTGAAAATTACAGTACTCTGAAAAAGGAGATTGAAGAGGATACCAGAATACGAAAGATACTCCTTGCTCATGGATAGAAAGAACCAACATAACAAAAATGGCCATACTCCCAAAATTATAATACAGATTTAATGCAATCTCAATCAAAATACCATTAACATACCTCACAAAACTAGAAAAAAACATTCCTGAAATTCATGTGGAAGCAGAAGAGACTTAGAATAGCAAAGGCAATGCTGGGCAACAAAGGCAAGGCAGGAGGCATCACAACCTGACTTGAAATTATACTACAAAGCTACTGTGATAAAATCAGCATGGTTCTGGCAAAAAAACAGACCTGAGGACCAGAGTAACAGATTAAAAGGTGCAGACACAACTGCAAACACACTCAGCCACCTTATCTTTGACAAAGGGGCCAAACATGTTCACTGGAAGAAAGACAGCCTCTTTAATAAATGGTGCTGGAAAAACTGGCTTTCTACATGCTGAAGACTAAAACTAGACCCATGTCTATAACCATGCACTTAACTAAAATCAAAATGGATCAAAGATCTAAATATTAAAACAGAAACACTAAACCCATTGGAAGAGTAAGTAGGTAGAAATCTTGAAGACATAGGGGTAGGTAGAGACTTCATTAAAAAACCCAAACTGCATGGGAAACACTTCAAAGAAACAACAACTGGGATCTCATCTTATTAAAAAGTTTTGCGCATCAAAAGAAATCACCAACAGAGTGAAAAGACAACCCACAGGGTGGGAAAAAATTTTAGCCAACTGTCCCTCAGACAAAGGACTTCTATCTAGAACACATAAAGAATCGAAAAAAATCAGACCCCCAAATTCAAAGACCCAATCCCAAAATGGGTATCTGAGATGAACATGCAATTCTCAGATGAAGAAATACAAATGGTAAATAAATATATGAAAAAATGTTCAACATAATTGGTCATTCAAGAGATGAAAATTAAAACAACACTGAGATTCCATCTCACCCCAGTAAGAATGGGTATCATCAAGAAATCAACCAATAACAAATGCTGGAGGGGCTGTGGGGAAAAAGGAACCCTTCTCCACTGTTGGTGAGAGTGTCGACTGGTGCAACCACTGTGGAAATCAGTGTCGAGACTTCTCAAAAAACTAGGATTAGAGCTCTCATTCAACCCAGCTATTCCCCTTCTGGGTATCTTACCAGAAGAATTAAAAACATCATACCACAGCAATATATGTGCACCCATGTTTATAGCAACACAATTTGTAATAGCTAAATCTTGGAAACAACCCAAATGCCCATCAACCAAGGAATGGACAAAAAAGATGTGGTATTTTTATACAATGGAGTACTACTCAGCTATAAAGAAGGATAAACTTGAGACATTTATAGGGAAATGGATGTAACTTGAGATCATACTCATAAGTGAAATAAATCAGACTCACATGTGTAAACATCATATTGTCTCCGCATTGTAAGAAGCTGAAAGAGTAAATAAGATCCAAAATGTACAATAGATATTGTGAAATGGGAAGAAACTGTTCAAAAGGAAAGAGAAACTGGGATGGGGGAAAGGAAGGGAAAAGGAAAATAAATAAATAAATAAATAAATAAATAAATAAACACACAAGATAGTTAAGATAGCTATACTACTAATTGCTATTAGTTCATTGAAAAGAAAGATTTGTGCCTATATTGTTTAATCAATTTTTCATGCCTATATTTTGTAATATGAACAACTACTTTGAAGATAACAATAAGCAATGTACTAACCATTGTTACTCTCCTACAATCTTGGTTTGAAATTTTGTACCATCGGTTTTTTTTCCTTGAAAAAAAGAACTAAAATGAGGTTATGTACATGTACCAACTCCTTATTATGGATGTAATCAGTATTTACTTCAAACATGGATTAATAAAAAACAAGTGCATTCTTAATCATCAAACAATTACATTATTCTGGACATTAAAAAACTATGTTCTTTCCAAAAGTCAGTCTTTTTTTCCACTCTCCTGATGGCTGCAAGCACTTGGTTTATTTCCAGAGTTCTGAAAAAGTTGATTCTGATCAATGTTGCCAGTTTTCTCATTGATTTAAGGCAGAGAGAATTTTCAGAGGTCTTACTCTTCCATTACTCCTAATGTTGTCTTTTTTCCCATTCTTTTCCTCAAGGAACATCAAGGATGGATTGTGGTTGAGGCAAAGTGAGAAATGCTGAGGGCAGAGAGGCAGTGGGATAGAGAGTAGAGGAAGGGCCTGAGACCACTGTCACGCATCTAGATTGTACCCTGGTGCCAGCACCCCGTGAGGATTCTTGAGTAGATGGTGACACAGTTTGATTTGGGTTGTAAGTCCCGAGGAAGAAAAGAACAGAGCCAGGGCTCTCTCAGAGAAAACCCAAGCACTTTCCCTGGCCTACGAGGCCCTGCATATTTTGTCTCTGGCTAGCCTTTCGACTCCACGTTTTACCCCTTTTCTTTTCTTTTCTTTTCTTTTCTTTTCTTTTCTTTTCTTTTCTTTTCTTTTCTTTTCTTTTCTTTTCTCTTTTCTTGTCTTATCTTTTCTTCTCTTCTCTTCACTTTTCTTTTCTCTTCTTTCTTTTCTTTCCTTTCCTTTCCTTTCCTTTTCTTTTTCTTTCCTTTCTTTTCCTGCCATCCTTCCTCCCTCCCTTTCTTCCTTTTCTTTTTCCCTCCATCTCCTCCTTCTCCTTCTTCTTTTGTTTTTCGTTTGCAGTACTGGAGGTTGAGCCCAGGGCCTTGTGCATGCTAGGCAAGTATTCTACCATGTACCATGTACCATGGAGCTATATCCCCAGCACTTCTTATTTATATTTTAAATTTTGAGACAAAGTCTTACTAAGTTTCCCAGGCTGGTCTGGAACCTGTGATCCTCCTTCCTCAGACTCCTGAGTAGCTGAGATTACAAGCATGTGCTGCCATGCCTGGCCCCTTCCCTTCTTTTAAATTCTGCCCCATTTACACCAAATGCTTTATTTTTTCTTCAGTTTATGTCCTTGCCCCAGAGACTTTGCACCTGCTATTCCTTCTGCCTGGACTACTCTTCTTCCAGATGTTTGTGTGGCCCATTCTCTTGAGATCATTGTTCAAATGTCACTGTACCAAGGACTTCCCTCACTGTTTTATGCAAAGAGGCAAATCCCTCCCCTTCACTTTTCATCCTCTTCCCCTACTTCTTGTTTCTTTGGAGCCCCTATTACAACTTGACATTGTTGCATATTTATTTGTTATCTTCGTGTATGCTAAATATTAGTGAACAAGAAACTCATTGAAGAATCTGATAGTTAAATAGAAGATGTCAGGGGCTTGGGGGAAATGGCATTAGGAAAAATCCCTGCATTCGTAGTCTTTTTTCCTTGGTAGCAGCAGAGAAGCCTGAGAGCCATCAGAGGCTAATAACACTGGAGAAGCCAGGCCTGGTGAGCGGCCTGGCAGCTTCCTTACCATTGTGAGCAGTGCCTCTGGGCAAAAAGGCATCTACTGAGATGATAAATCATACAAAGATGGCCCATCTTTGGACTGAAAGAGCCCAGGACCAGAGATTTGACAGGCGGAATACGGGCCGCTTTCCAAACCAACAAGTCCCCTTGGCCAAGCACTTTTATGCCTCTCCTCGGCTACCTTTTGTTACGACACCAGGTTGTATTTATATAAGATGAGGGAACCTGCAGGAAGGACAGGTTCCATATTCAATAATCACTGGTGGTTAGAGAACTCAAAACCTTAGTCCACAAGGTAGTCAGCTACAGGCTGTGCTTCTAAGCACCTAGTTTCTTTGGTTGAAAGTGTCTCCACTTCTCAGGCAACACGCCAAAACTTAAGAATGAATCATTCAGAAAGCCTGTGTTCAAAGATGACTTGCAACTCGAAATGGTTTTCACATGTCTGTGTATTTTGGCTTTCAAGGTAAACGCCAGGTAAATGATACTCTATGGGGAACACACAGTTTCGCAACTCAATGCCCGAGGTTAAAAAGTGATAAACGAGAGCAGGAAAAAGAATCAAGATGTAAAGCTAGTTCCTACTCATGTCCAGTTCCTGGTAACACAGATCCTATCTCAGGCCAAAGCTGCCTCCAGTCAAAGGTGGTTGCCTAGCTGTAATATTTTTAAATATTTTCCACACTGGCTGTTTGGACTGGTAGTGCTTCTGGAGGACTGTGTGTGTCCACAGACAGTTCAGCTAAGGATGCATACTCTCACAAAGGAAAACCCACGAAGACACGTATGGAATGATGAGTCTTCCAGAAATATGAGGTATGGTCAAAATATATGGTGAATGTTTAAATTTTAAAAAATAAAGGACACATTGTCATTAATCCTCCCTCAAAATACTCCCTCTCATTTTGATAATCTTTATCCCATTGTTCTCGTCACTTCCTGAAGCAGTTCTGAAAGTCCTTTTTTGTGTCTTTGCAAGGCATGAGCAAAAAATACAGTGATTGCTATTGCAGAGTGCCGTCATGGAAGGGCAGGTCATAAAAACAACATGTCCTCAGCCTCCTTACTCCTGGATCTGATACCATGTGACTTCTGGCCCTTCCCCAAAGTCAAAATGACCACACAATGTAAATGTTTTCAATTGATCCTGGACATCAAGGCTACCATGACAGTGAAAGAGGACTTCCAGCACTGCTTCAGGAAGTGGCAAGAGTGATGCTTAAGTGTGTTCAAAGTGAGGGGGAGTATTCTGAGGTTTAATAAAAATGTGCCTTTTACTGTAACAATAAGAAAAATTTTAAACATTCATTGTATTTTTTAATCATACCTTGCCCTTCCTTGTTTTGCTAGGCAAAGTCATTTTGAGAGTTGCCAAAATCATCTGATTTATGGATTCTAGGCTTTGGTTGGCACTGTGGAATGAAATGTCAATCTTTGGAGCCTTCCAGTATCAGCTTTGAGAGGCACTGGTGACATGGCCCCAGGACTCTGGTCACTTGTGAGGAAATTCTCCTGTCAGTGAGAACCCAGATGTTACTCTGAAATTCTTAAGGCAGGGAGATGGTTTGCTCTTGGGGGAGAGGTTATCTGGAACAGAGCCCACCCTCTCACCCAGCCTCCCTTAAGAGCCTGTCTCGGGCAGCCAGCAACTTCTCCGACCTCAGCTCACTCCTCAGTAGATATTGGGAAGAGCTTCCAGGCATCATTTTCAAGGCAATTGTGGTAATTGTGGTAATTGTTGCAGAGAAACAACCTCTGCACTTGCCAGATACTAGTTCACCTTCCTCTCCCAGAGCACACAAGACATTTTTCAGCCTTCTCCACAGCTAGGGGAAGGGATGCAATTTAGTTTGTCTGATGAACACGGATGGGAGTGGTGTGTGGCACTTCGAAGGTAAGGCCATTAAAGGCTAGAGTGCCTTCACCAAGGCATCTTTTCCCTAGAGATCATGTATTTAACACAGCAGCATCACAGCATCCAGCATCTCTGACTAACTCCATGAGAGAGTACGGCCACCTCAGGCTGTGTGAACAAGGAACAATCCTGTATTGTGCCGAGCAGCTGAGTCTATAGGTTCATTTCTTATCAAAGTGCTTTAGGATTACATTGACCAATAACTTTCTGAGACCCTGGAAGTAAAGTTAATTAGTCCTTCTTTCCACCAGCTCTTCTCTCAGCATATTTTCACTCAACCCAAGGGTGCCCAAGAATTTGAAGAGGAGGTTCCCATAAGATGGAGCTGCTTGAGATGGGGGCTTTCAGAAAGTGGGAAAGACATATCATCTTTGGCTTCTATACAGACACCCAAGGAGAAAAGAACAGAGGTGGAGAAATTTCTTCCCTAATTCCATTTCCCCCAAGTCCTCCGTCTCTCCTGCTTATCCTCAGCTTCTTTTGTGACATCTCTGTTCAAAAGTATTTAGCACACACGGAGAATTTTCTTGTACATCCAGATCCTATAAGAATTTGAAGTATAGAATGACAGTATTTTGAAATATTAACTTATATGGATCACACACCCTTATAGCTCAGTATTTTTCCTTTTCTCTCCACTCCCCCAATTTAAACTCGGCCTCTTAGGAAAAAGATGGGAAAGTGGAAGCAGAGAAAACAGAACCACCTTGATATATAACCCCAGAAGCTGATACTCTCAGGAGAATGGTGAAGATGCTGGGTGGAGACAATCTCTCCTGAGGACAGGACATCCCCTGAGAGCAGAGCTTCCCACTCCTGTCCATCTTAGAGAGGTACGCGTGGGCGGAGGATTGGTAGGTAGCTCTGTGGTCGACCTGTTGGCACTGGGCAGATTCCCCCATGCTATTATGGCATTAAAATAAACCCTGTACCCTCAGAAGTGACACACATACACAAGATGAAGAGAATGGTCAGATCTCAAGGGTCTTATGCCTGAAATGAGAGATGGCCAATCTTGGATTTGTGTAGGCAGAGAACTGAGGAGCAGATGAGATAGGGTGCCCTTCGATGATGCGTGCCTGGGCACAATGCTATCTCCCCATCCAGTCCCTTGGCATTGTGTGAGCTTCCCAGAATAGAGACAGAATCCTGGGGGAAACAGAAGTGGCATAAGGAATGCTCAAGATTAAGCTCCTGTCCCCCACCCCTGTGGAGTGGGATGCAAACCTGGGGGTATAGGACATGTGGACTGCTAACCCAGTGGTGAACTGGGAGAGTGTGGCTATCTCAACCCCACTGGAGGAAAGAAATAAGGACCAGGTCATTTGCTCATCTTTCCTTTCAATCCACTCCACCCCTTCCCTCCATCTTCTTTCTGTGATTTTGTGCATACCCACATTCTGTGTCAGAAACCAGTGGGTATCAATGGGCTGCTGGTTGGGGGGAGGGGCTGCAAGGCTGAGCCCAGATGTCACTGAAGGTAAACTGATTTGAGGGAGAGGACCTGGGAGAGTCGCCTGGCTTGGATCTTCACAACTCCTTCATCCTTTGGTCAGAGCACTATGGGCTCAACATTTTAACGTAGAGCCAGGATTTCCGTGACCTCTGTTACCTCAGTCATCCCATCCATGGAGAAATCAGCCCCAACTCTGGAATCCAGAAAGCTTCCTTGCTCCTTGGAATCCAGGTCACTCTTCTAGCTTTTGAATAAGAGCCAGGCTTCATGCCCCCCCCCGGGGGGGGAACACTGGCTGTGACTAGGGTGTGCAGAAGTACGCTCAGGCTTGGAGATTGTGGTCCCTGCCCCAGCACGGGCTTGCAGTGTGACCAGAGCATACTCTCAGACTCTCTGAGCCCCTGAGTCTTCCTTGGGAAACGAGGGGATTCAACCAGAATAATCTGTAAGATTTATTTCCCTCTTCAATGTCTATGACTCTGTGACAATTTCTGACATTTCCTCTTTTCCTGATTTGGGATGTGTCTTTTATCTGACTGGCTTTTTGAGCACTAATAACATAAGCCTCTTCCATTTAACAGGGCTTTCCAAGTTAAAATGCTATCTCCACATTAATTAGACCATGTAAGCCCTAGGATTCAGGACCTGCCATCATGGACATCCCTCTCTTTTCCCTCCAGTGCTGCCTTTCTATTTCTTTATCCTGCCTTGGGGGCTTTTATTTAAGATGGGGTCTCCCCATGTTGTCTGGACTGGCTTTGAACCCCTGGGCTTAAGTGATCTTCCTGCCTCAGCCTCCCGAGTAGCTGGCACTATAGTTGTACACCACAGTGCCTGGCTTACCAGGAAAGATTCTGGGTTTGCCCAGGGCCAGCTCCTGGCCTGGCTGCACGAGGTCACCCTGTTCCCTCTTAGAGTTTTCTCATACACACTTCAATGCACATTTATAGAGACCAAAGCAAATGATTTTGACCACACTTCAAATATCACTTCATACCTCTCCTTACATGAAGAATTTTTATTGTGCTTCTAATTACAAATGTCACACACCCGTGTATTTATACAAAATGTGGGTGTACCAGAAAGCTTCTCAGAACACATACTACCCGGGAAAAGGCACAGTTAAGGTGGGGTGCACAGTCTGCCAACTTTTTCTTCATGGAAATGTGTGATGTTCTTTCGTACACCTTTTTCCTCGAAGCCTGCTGCCTCCTAAATTAGATATTAAGACAGCGTGCTTTTATGCAGTTGACTCAAGGCTGATCAGGAGACAACTTCCATAACAAGGAACAGGAGACAGATAACAGGAGAGCAACCTTTCCTACCTACTTTTTAGTGATTTTAGCTTCCTCTTTTCTCTCCTCTGCTGTCTTAAGTGCTTGAAACTTCTCTGTTGCCAAACTGAGCTGCAGAAGCAGGTGGAGCGGAGTTAAACACCAGCCCAGCCCCAGGTCCAAACAGCGGGAAGGCAGGATGTTGGTGGCAGGATCTTGGCTCATAGTGAGCATGTCTAGAAGTAACAGTGAGGGCTGCGGAGGAGGGAGACACCGTGGGCAGAGAGCCCGGGCACTGCTTGCTGCTAACTCCTGGCATAGCCCTGTGCACTGCCGCAGGTGAAGTGCTCGCCTCTGAGGAGGAGCAGGGACGACAAGGCAGCCCCATCACCCTCAGCCCGAGCTGGACTCAGGAGGAGGTGTGTAACAGCCCTGGTTGAACTGGTTGGAGAGTCGCCAACATTCCTTGTATCTGCTTTTGGGGTTTGTTGAGCTTGATTGCAGCAAATGTCTGGAAACCTCCTAATTTCCTCCTACATGGCCACGGGCACTCATCTTCTCCACCTGTTTCTGTGACTTGACGGGGGACGGGAGAAGGTGTGTGTATCTTTCTTGTCCACAGATGTGTGACGCTGGTTGGATGTTCAGATGCCTTCTATTCACTTGGTCAGACCTCATCAGACTGGTGGAGGATGAGCCAGCTCTGGCCGAAGGCACCCTCAAGCTACGGGGGACAGGTCAGGGCAGAAGGTCCAGACTCAGTTAGCATTTGTGAGAGCAGTTGACATTTGTGGAATCCCAACTCAGCCTTGGGAGATAAGGACACATTCTGTGCCTTTCTGATTATCTGGGTCCGCTTAGGCACTCTTTTCTCGGGGCCCTTGTCTGTGGTGGGAAATATGATTGTCAACTATGGACTTTCCTTAATTTTACTAATAACCTCCAGTCCAAGATCATACATTACATTTAGTTGCCAAGTCTCAAGCCTGCCGCACACTAAAGCAGCCCCCTTACCTGAAACCCACTCCTCCGGACTTCCATTACATGGAACACTCTGGAGAGTCTCAGCGAGGTGTTTTGCAGTGTTTCCCCATTTGGGTGTGTCTGATTATGTATGCTTCTTTGCCAAGGATATTCACAATTGTGTGTATTTCTCAGGGTAGCACTGCGGTGGCCACAGGATGACAGCTCGACATTTGTGTCACATCAATTAAGGACCCATGCATAATGCCGTGATGCACAGGGCATGCAATCAGCCGTGACCGCCTCACTCACTCACCTGCACACCCTGTGTTTACGGAGCACCTGCTAGGCTCTCTGTTGTCCAATTACCACGTTTGGATCTTGCGGTGGACATGAGGAATGCTCAGGGCCACTCTCTTCCCCCAGTTCTCCTGGACCTGGGTTTCTCATCTCACCCACACAATGAAGGCTGGGAATAGTCAAGGACAGACAAGGCCCTGGGGAAAAGAGGCCAGGCCGCCGCGTGGGCCCTGACCAACTAGGCTGCATGGCACTTTCCTGCTGACCCACAGGCACATCACTGGCTGCTTCCTGAGGGCTGCGTATGCTGCTTGCCACCTCGAAGAGCTGTGAAAGAAAAACCCGGCAGAGAGAGGGGGGCAGAGGCCTGTGCACATAAAAAGGCACCCATTTCATTCTGAGCATTTTTTTTCATCATGGAGTTAATCTGTTGTTTGGGGCTCGCACAGTGCCTCAACCCTTGACTTCTACCTCCCAATTTATGCCTCTGCCCCAGCTTAGCAGCAGGGATGTTATTACTTTGGAGGCCGCTGACCTGGTGTGGGAGTGGCTCCAGGCTAGCAGTAGTCATGGGCTCTGCTGCTGGAGCCGCCTGTGATGGGAGCTGCATAACACGTGTGGCCTCTCCCACCCACTGTGTCCTCAGGGCTTCTGGCTGCAGAAGCTCCCCTCCAGCTTTCTCACCTGCAAACACTGCATTCGCTGACTACCTGCCTTCCTATTTCCTTATCTGAACCTCACAACACCCCGCTTTGGTCTGGACGGAGTAAAGTCCAGCTGGCAGTGACTTAGTGGTGCCCGAGAGCCTGCTGCACATCCCCTGCCTCCCAAACCACCATGGGCCTGGAGGAGTTGGCCAGAATGAGGTGAGCAGTTCTGTCCCCGAGCCTGTGAGCTGGGACTGCAGCTGCTACAGACTAGGAGTGAGGAACAGAGGGAGGCAGGAAATACGGGGCCCTTGTCTCTGCAGAAGCTTTGGCTAAAGTTTGGTGCCTCTGCATGGCCATAGCCTCTGTCCTGGGGCTCTGGGACATGGGGTAGGGTCAAGGTTGCCCTCACTGGGTGACCTTGAACTTGCGATAGGTCATCAGAGTTCAGACTGTATCTGCCTCTTTTGCAGGATGGTATGCTCACGTAGGAGGAGTAACCATTACATGTGAGCCTGGCACACGGCAGTCAGTGCTGATCCCAAACCAATATCTGGGTGAATGAAAATGCAAGAGTGTCTCCCTGTCCGCTATGGGTTTTAATAGTATTTCACGTATTCCATGCTGTTCCCTAGGGACTGTGGTCACCACCAGCTGTCCTCTGTCCCTCTCTACACCCCAGCCTAACCTCCTCTTCTGGGAGGCTCCCAGCCTGTGGGGATCATCTCCAGTTCCAACAGAACCAATTTTGTATGCTCACCGCTATGTCACCAACATACTCTACAATGTTTTGGAGCCTGATGACAATTTCTGTGTGTTGTCTTGTTTTTATTTTATTATGATCTCTCTGTCCAGTTTTCAACTCCCTTCTAGTGCACCAGAACTGAGGTTTATATTACCCCATTTCCATGACAATTGCTATCATAATATGTGGCACACAATGAATGTGTGGTAAATACATGTCAAGTGAATAAATGATGTGTGCGTTTTCTGGATAGAGATACAAAAGACGACGTCCTGAGCCATTGTTTCATCTTCAGGCTGACTCATTGCATACTTCTGAAAGAGAGAGACATCTATCTTCCAAGCATGGATTACATATAAACCCTTCACTCCGCCCTGACTGGTCAAGCCCAGGTCATGTGACCACCCCTGAACCAGGAACAGTTGCTAGACACTGTCCTAAGCTCATGTCTTGGACCATTCAAAAACTGAGTTAGCGCTAGGGCAAATGCCTGAAAAGAATGAGGAAAGAGGAAATAAATACCAGGCAGGCAACCATCCACCACCATGGCCTTTGCCTTGTGTTCATCAGTGGGGTCCCTTCAGTGCAGTCTGATCTCTATTCCTCAGGCTCATGCAATTTCCCCGACTTTTGAGAACTCTCCCTACTCATGAAGCACATTGTTCTGTTGCTCTGAATTCAGAATCAGTGCAGGATCCACCAAATCCATTTCAGTATTTGCCCACTGGCCACTAAATGGTTCACTCCTCGTGCTTAGCACTGTCCCCTCTGATGTCAAGGACCCAGGCCGAACTGGGAGTCCACTAGCGTAGGACAACACTCAAACCCTAAGACACGTCTCATGTGGTGCTGGCATTCTCCCCCATGGTGGCAGGGGTTGGATATGGGGAACAGGCTGCAGCTTTATCCTGTCCATTGGGAAGAGGTATTGGGGTGAGAGGCACTGTAATCTGAAGGTGTGGGACCACAGACCTGTTGGAAGACCGTCAGAAAAGAGGCTGACATCCGGGGGAAGGAGTGGAGCATGGCTGTTAAGGGAGAACTATCCAGAGCTGGAGTGACTGGAGTCAAAGCCTATACCTTTTCACAAGCTACGTGAACTTGGGAAGGTTTCTTTGTTGTTGTTGTTCAGGAATTTTTAAAAATTGTAGTCAAATATATAACAAAAATTTGTCATTTTAATCAGTGTAAGTGTAAAATTCAGTGAGCATGAATTACATCACAACGTTGTGCAACCCCAACCATACCTATTTTTGGAAAGTTTCCAGGACTCCAAACAGATATTCTGTACTCGTGAAACAAAAACACCCCAACCCCCTTCCCCAGGCTACAAGTTACCTTTAACCTACTTTCCATCCCCATAAATCTGTCTATTCTAGATATCTCATATAATTGGAATCATACAGTGTTTGTCTTTTGTGCCCAGTGTATTTCCTTCGGTCTGATGTTTTCATGGTTTACCCCTGCTGTAGCACATACAGATCTTTATTTCTTTGTGTGGATGAGCAGTATTTCAGCCATACACATTTCATTTATTCATCCATCGTACATGTCGCATCTTATTTATTCATCTGTTGATAGACACATGTTGTGAATGATGGTGCAATGAAATTGGCATGCAAGTAGCTCTGGGAAGTTTCTTTTTTTTTTTTTTTTTTTTTGTGGGTACCGGGGGGACGACCTCAGGACCTCGCGCGCCAACAGGCACCCGTGCCGCTGAGCGATATCACCGGCCCCTTTTTCGTATGTGGGATCCGGGAGTCGAACTCGGGCCCTCGCGCTTGCAAGGCAGGCGCTTATGCTGCTGAGCCATCTCACCGGCCCTCTGGGAAGTTTCTTCACCCCTCTGTCCCTCAGTTTTCTCAAAGCTTTACTGTGAGGATGCAGTGAAGTAACGCATATTTAGCTTTTAGCATCAACAGATGCTGGTTATTATTATTACTACTCCAAAAGCCATGTCAGTTCCTGTTTTCCAGTTCTTCTAGATTTTTAGGATCTTACCTGCTGTGAAACACTTTGATGAGAAATACTTTTATTTCTGCCCTTTTCACACGTAAGTATTTTTATAGATAAACAGATTAATACTTGTTTTCTTCTTCTTTCACTCCTACATATGCCCAATGCTTCCTTCTTCCCTGCTTTCTTTTCCTGCTTCTTCTCTGAAATTAGGGGGAGCACTGAGATGTTGGATTTTACTTCTCGAGGATCAGCCTTCTGGGGAAGGGTAGGAGAGAGGAGCATCAGGAGGAAGGGAGGCGCCCGGTGGGCAGGGGATGGGGCAATGTGAATGTGGTCGTGGGCATAGGTCACACTGAAGTCTGTCAGGGCTGAGTAATGGATGTACCTGAGCAATCGGCTGTTTCCGCTTTCATGGTGATGATGAAGAGTACACCTGTCGTCTATGTTGTAATTATTAGTGCCAGATACCTTAGAAACCTTCCCTGAAACTGTGAATGTATAAGGCTTATTATTGACATTTAACAGATGAGGACAAGAGCAGTTACAACAATGAACTCTGTGGTGACTTTGATAGCAATGACAAGTAGGAAGACGGTTCTAATCCACCTGCAAGCGGTACTGCTGCCCACCACTGACACTGATGCTCAGCGAGGCAGCTGACCTTTCTGTCTACATTGCCAACACAGAAGCCTTTTCCGTCCTTAGATTCAGACAGGGGTGCTTTCTGAATAGTAGAATTTCATCTACTGCCTTGCATCTACCTCAGACTCGGATTCTAACAGGGCCTCGATACTTTGGCTCAGGTTTCTATTACTCAGGATAACGCTTTCAAACCTTATTGTTCTTATGACACCCTTATGTGCATCTTCCACGATCACTTTAAGTGTAGAACCTCCTTTTTAAAGGAAATAGGGCACTAGGCATGCATGAGCTTGCAGCCTCAACTCATCACAAATACATCTCCACCGACTCCCACATCCACACTCACACCCGCACCACAGTCCCTGTGACTCTGCAGGTTGAGGTGTGACCTCCAGCAACCCTCTGTATCCCCCCCCACTCACTCTCTTTGCTTCTAAGACCTAGCATAATTCATTTTTTCCTGATTCTTTGTTCATTTCCCAAGAATGTCTTAATTTACATCAGTTCAGCTTTCATTAATCTACTGAGGTCACTGTTAAGATCACCACTAACTTTCTTATCTCTGAAACCAAAACCAACGACTTTTATCTTTTGATTTTGCTTTTCTTTTCTTAGTGTGTATTTGCAATATAGAATAGTGACGTTCACTTTGGGGAATTGTTACATGATCGATTTATCTTGATCATTTTGATCTCTTTACTCCTCTCTCCCTCACCACCTCTCTCCCCCTAATTTACTTTCCTACCATCGCTCCTTCGTTTCATTCATGTATCTTTGGTTTCTTACTATGGTGACACATGTATACCCAGTGTATAGCCACACAATTTGTAATAGTTGAGCTCTGGAAACAGCTTATGTGTCCGTTGACGGATGAATGGATAAAAAAAAGGTGGTGTATGTACACAACAGAATAGTCTTCAGCCCCAAAAAAGCATGAAAATAATGTCGTTTGCTGAAAAATGGATGAAATTTGAGACTGTAATGAGAAGTGAAAAAAGTCAGACACAAAAAGTTAAACATCACCTGGTTTCTCTTATATGAGAAATCATCAACTTTTAGGGTTTGTCTTTCTGGGCTCTTCTGATGCATTTGATGATGGCCCTTACTCCCTCACGCTGGGGGCTCAGTTTCTTTCAAGACACCTCATTCTGTTAATTGTTCTGGGACTTCTTTGCTTTTTCCTTCTTCTGCCTTCATCATGAGTTCATTTGTTCTCAATTCTTCTGTTGTCTACAGTTCTGCCCAGGCTGCTTTCTTTTTGGACCAGAAATAAACATTCTGGACAACTTCCTCCACTCCTACAATTTTAGCTACTGCCTACATACTTATGACTTTTGTGTTTGCAGCCCACACATTTGTGAACCTCAAACTACAATTGCCTGCTAGACATTTCTCCTGATCTGTTCCTGGGCATCTCAAATCAGCATACACAAATCCACATAATCTTATCCCATAAACCTCACTTTTATCAGTTGGTGGAGCCACTAGTCCTCTTTGGCTCAGATTAGAAACCCTGGGAATATCCTCATTTGCTTATTTTTCCTGACTGTTAAAGTCGGTCAGGCTTTCAGTCTTGCCTGTTTTACTCTCAACCTTTTTAAGGCAAGTTCATGCCTCATTATGTCTCACCTGGATTGTGGTAGTTGCCTCTTTCTTGGTCTCCCTGTATCCAGTTTTTTTTTTTTTTTTTTTTTTTTTTTACATCAAATTTATTCTATCTGTTGCAAGAAAAATACTTAGAAAAAACCCCTACACATTGGCCATATCACTTATGGTTTGGATCTAGGGTATTTCTTAAAATGCTTCTGTGTTGGGGCTTTTAGAAGTTGATTGAACATGAGGGCTCTAATTTCATCAGTGGATGAATCCATTAATGGTTTCATAATTTGTTGGCATCATTGGGAGGTGACAGAAACTTCAGAGGTGAAGCTTAGTTGAAGGGAAGCAGTCATGGTGGTATGCTCTTGGTTACTACCTATACCTTGTCCCAGACACCTTCCTTTCTGGCTCTTTCTGACTCTTTCTCTTTCTTGGCTGCCATGACATGAGTAGTTTTCTTCTGCCACATCCTTTCACCATGATGTTTCTGCCTTACCATAGGCTTAAAAGCAACAGAGCCAGCTGATCATGGACTGAACCTCTAAAACTGTGAGCCAAAGTAAATCTTTCCTCCTGTAAGCTGTTGTTTTCAGATATTTTGTCTCTGTGACAGAAAGCTAGCACATCACTCTTCTGCTTGAACTGTGTCATTGTTCCCCACTGTGTATGCAAACCATGCTAAAACAACCTCCTTCTGGCTGGAAGAACCTCTTTTCCTTCTTCTTTGGCTTGACTTGGGCTGGATTTTCTGTCTGTGTGATCTCATCCTTTATGACCCTAATACCTCTTAGGCAACACCTCCCCTGGAAATCACCTTTCTTCACTCAGCTGGGTTACAGAATTCCCCCAAAAGCTAACTGGTTTGACTTCCTCTTTTGTACCATAACTATTTGCTATCCCAGGAACTGTGAGGTTCCTGAGAAGGGGTCTGTGTTTTGTTTATCTCTGTTTCCCCAATATCCAACTGAGAATCTACCCTATAATAGACAGTCAATAAATATTTTGTGAATAAATAAATGACATGACAAAGCTCCTTTGGAGTGGTAGTTCTGAGACTTTTTGATCTCAACAACCCCTTACATATTTAAAAATTACTAAGGACCCCAAAGGCTTTGCTTTATGTGGGTTAAATCTGCTGTATTTTCCACATTAAAAATTTAAACTGAGAAATTTGACAAATATCAATTCATTTAAAAATACCTATCATAAGTATCATGTCAACAAAATAATATATTTTATGAGAATAATTCTATATTCTAAAACAATATGTGATAAGTCAGAAAAGTGTCTAGTTTTACATTGTTGAAAACCTCTTTAAGATATAGTTTAATAGAAGAGGCTCAGTCCTCGAATCTGCTTCTATATTTAGACTGTGGAGATATATTATTCTGGTTGAAGTCAGTGAAGAAAATCCAGCTACACAGATTGAAGGTTGGAAAGTAGGGGGGTATTTTATTACTCTTTTCAGATAATTGTGGATAGTCTTCTGTGATTCTACAACCAACTCAACTAGTACCTAAGAATTAGTTACAATACAGGATCTGAAACCCTATGAGTGAATGCTTTTTGTACTGTTACATGAATGTCCATTGGTCTATCTTGCCTTTGGTATAGAAATTTTACCCCGGTGTAGTTTTATAACACACTACACCAGTCATGTTGAAAACACTTGCTCACTGAGTTATGCAGATCATCCAAGTGTTCATGGAGGCACGAAATAAACTGTTTTTTGAGAAATCTGTATTCCGGGGCCCGCAGCACACAAAGACAGAGTCAAAACAAATAGGTGAGATGTGCCTGGTCACAAATTTCCAAAAAAGTTGGAGAAGGGGAAGAAACAGGATGAACATGGTGGTGTGAAGCAAATCAACCCTGCTTAGGTAACCAATCTTCTGGATGAAATATCCTCTCTCAAGTGCAGGAGATTCCAAACAAGGCTGAACTCTAGGATAGTTCTTGACCTGAAATTAGAAAATACCTGACAGTGGAAGTAGCTCTTTCACCTAAGGTTTTTTTTTTTTTTGTGGGTACTGGGGGTCGAACTCAGGACCTTGCACGCCAGCAGGCGCCTGTGCCGCTGAGCAATATCACCGGCCCCTTTTTCGTATGTGGGTTCCGGGAGTCAAACTTGGGCCCTCGCGCTTGCCGGGCAGGCACTTATGCCACTGAGCCATCTCACCAGCCCTCACCTAAGTTTTAATGTCAGTGTTTTGCTCCATGAACCATTGCTGTGAACAGAAGCCTGTTTTGCCATCAAAAGCTGTCACAGCAGCCCTTCTGCTTCTTTCATAAGCATCGACCTTAGTTTTTACTGAGACAGGAGCAGAAGGATCAGGTTTGGGGGCTGCTTTGGCAAGATGCACAGCAAAATTACCCTCTGATTTTCTTTGGGGAGCAGCCGTGGCCCCTTTATTCTCCTGATGTACCCTCAGCACAGTGGGCACAAATTGAGTAATGTCTGCCTTGGGATTAGTGATCTGTGGCTTGGCACTGATGGTTGCTGGGGCTTTCTTCTCCATAGTGGCTGCACTCGTGGCGTCTGCCTTGGGTCACTGAGTTAAGTTGGGTGGGGCACTCAACACCCCTGGGTTCAGCAAGGGAGCTGGTGGGGAAAGCCCAGGTGGGGCAGGTCCAAGTGGTAGCACCTCATGTAGGCGCGTCATGCCGGGATGGGGTGAAGGGATATCTGGAGGTGCAGGGGAAGTAGTCTTGGTGGGGGGCCCCAAGGAGGAGGGCCAGGAGGCAGCCCTGGATGTGGACCAGGAGGAGTGCCAGAGGGTAGTCCTGAAGGTAAAAGTCATAGCAAAGCCCTCAGAGTCCTGGCACTCCAGGTGTCTCAGGAATGGAAGTGGCCCAGGAGGAAGGCCTGCAGGTGGTCTGTGAAGGTGGAGCAG
This sequence comes from Erethizon dorsatum, assembly GCA_028451465.1. Taxonomy (NCBI): domain Eukaryota; kingdom Metazoa; phylum Chordata; class Mammalia; order Rodentia; family Erethizontidae; genus Erethizon; species Erethizon dorsatum. The sequence continues at coordinate 73,895,157 of CM051824.1, read as the reverse complement.
GGGGTGGTCCAAGAGGAGGTGGTGCTGGCATGGGAGGTACTTGAATCTAAGAAGGAGGAACAGACTGTGGGGAAGTGGTAGACATGCCATCAGTATGGGAAAAATCTTTATGCTGTTTATGTGATGGCCTTTCTGCTTTGGGATTATCAGAATCATCACCATCATCATCCTCTGAAAATTCCTCTACTTCCCACCCCTCCTCAGGGATTTCCTGACCCACCATTGGAAGCATCATGGCTTGAGAAGGAGTCAGCCCCTTCATGTTCTTTTTCTTTCTCGATTTCCAGGCAGATCTGCAAACTGTACACTCAGACCTGACTGTTTTCCTCTGGTGTTGTCTTGCTCATTAGCATCATGGTGGACAAACCCATCCCGCTCACTTTCTCCAACTGATCTGTCACCATCACTGTTATCAGTACTGTCATCATGCTTGTCTTGATCCATGTCTTTGGGATAGCCACCGTCTTCCCTGGTGCTGGAAGCATTGTTGTTACCAGGTTGTGCAAGGTCAGGACTACACAACCTGTCTTTATCTTGTCTATGAGGAGGAAGATCGAGAGCAAAACCCACTTCCCGGCCATACATCTACAATACCTGGGGAGGGGTGGACCAGGTGGAGGACCAGGAGGTTTCCTGCCAGGGGACAAACATGGAACACCATGGCCGAGAAGAGGAAGGATAGAAACTGCTCGAGTTGGAGGTCCATAGGTTGAGGTTTTCTAAGGATGGAGGGTGGCTGGGCACCTGGAAGTGGAATGTTCTGGACTAAGATGTTGGAAGGAGCATGCAGCATCTGGCCAAGGAATACTCTCTACTTCCGTATGCTGAGCATTCTTGACAGCATCAAAATATTGGCTAAGTTGAGCCCTTTTCTGCTCATATTCTACTTCTAGCTTTCTCAGTTCTTTGTAAAGATCTGGATTCTCTTTTTCATAAAGTTGTAGGACATGTTCAAAGGTTCCACAGAGCTTTTTACAATTGCCTTTAAGTACTTCCTCATTTAACTGTGGTTGTTGCACTGGGTTAAAGTCCATTTCATCCAGCTTCTCCATGTCCCAGGTAATCTGGGATCTTTTGTCTTCAAAACTGCAGCTCGAACCATCACGTGCTGCTTTTTGTTCTTCAATTCTTTCTTACGAGCTTCCTTTCGAGCTTGGTCAGTAGGGATCATAAATTTTCCACTCTTGGTGGATGATGTTGACCTCTACCCCATATTGACAATCTATATGATTTACTGTAAAAAAACCCCCAAAACACACAAAAAAAAACACTTCTGCTGGGCTCACAGGACTTCCGGGGGTGGGGAGGGGATGATTCCCAGCCTCCTTTACCTCACAGGGGCCTTCATCTCTGCTGCTTGGTCCAGAAGTATTTTTAATATTATATTTTATTTAGCCCAGTACATTCAAAAATATCACTTTAATATATAATAAACATAAAATAATTATGAGATACTTTACACTTTTTTCTTGCACTGTCCTTGAAACCTGGTGTGTTTTACACTCATCCCACATCTCAAATCAGACTAGACACAGTTCAGTGGCCAACTTTTAAACACACATGTCCTGAGTGGCCATCATTTTGGTACTGCTGAGGGCATTCATGCCAAGGTGCCCACAGTTTTACACAGCACTGCGGTTGCACCATCAGTACAAATGTCAGTCGACAGAGAAAAAGGCCAGCGCTTATGGTCATGGTTGTTATGAGGTAGTCTTAACTGCTTAGGTCTCCTTCAAGGGTGGTGGTGAACTGGGGCTCCATGGACTGCACTTTGGGAGCCAACGGGCTGGAACTGAGTAGTATCAAACTCTGGTGTCTTGGATTTGGCATTTTGCTGCCTAAGTGAAAGGAGTACAGCCTGGAACTGGGAATTATTTCAAGAATAATATTTCCAGCAATTTTTTTGGACCCATGGGAGATGGAGCTATGGCCATAACCTAGCAGGGTGGGAAAATGAACTGGGCTACTGTCAGAGAGCAGATTGAAAGTCAGTTGTGTTTTATGGCATATCTGCACACCCCCTTCGAGGGAAACACTGTACAGCCGCAGCAAGCAGCTCAGCAAGAGACAATTAGGAACACTACTGTGGCTTCCACATCAAAGAGGCTAGCAGGACAGACATCTGTCAGCACCACTGCCAGTGAGACAGGGGTGCTGTCACAGGCAGCTGGGGCACACAGATGGGCCCCGGTGACTGCAGCAGGCGGAGGCCGAGGGAAGCCCTGCCCAGCTCCCAGCCGGCGGACCACAGAATAGAACCAGCCACTCTTCCCTCTACACCTCGGTCTCCTGCTGGGTGTCAGCAGAGTGATGTGACAGCTCAGGGCTTCCCCCTCCCACCCCGTGCAACAGGCCAGGGAGAAGTGTCCCCACTGGCTGATCCCAACATTGTTCTTGTCAAAGTTTCTGGGAAGACCTGACATTTAGAGGCTTCCTGATTATAACTTCCTCCTCACACTTTATCAGGTGACTGGGTTGTTGTGTTGCTCCTGCAGACCCTGGAAGGTCACAGTATCATTTTTCTTGGGAAACGTGTCTGCGAGATGGAGCAGCACTCGGCCACACTGCAGGTGGCAGCTGCCTGGTCCGGTGCTGGGCTGGCTTTGCTCCCACACGGATGGACACGGAGCAGCCTGCCTTACCACCCAATCAGCTGTGTTCAGCCATTAAAGTCCGTTTGAAGTTTTATTTCCTTCTCTTCTTGCTATCTCAATGGGCAATCGCTCCCAGGACATTTTGTAACAAATAACATTTTCTATTCTGCCCAGAACATAGACCCTTGGCCTGCAGCCTGGCTGTCTGACAGCCTGGCCTATCCCTCCCCCAGCCCAAGCCACTCTTCCTTTTTGTTTATAAAGAATGTTATTATTTACTTGCTAGGGCATCGGGTGGGCAGCCTTGGGGTTCAGCCACACTGCGATACGTCAAGACCTACCTTCTGGTTTCCATTTCCCCCATCTCTATGCCGTTTTTCCTGCCACAGGAATCTGCTTGCGCCATGAGGTCTGACATTCCAGGTGCTGTGTTGACATCTCTGGCCCCTCGCAGGGCCCCAGAGGCTTAGCTGTGAGTCCCCGTCCCCACCACGGGAGAAGCTCCCCGTCTGGCTAGCTCCCTTCTCAGCTGGATCAGCTTACACCCCAAACTGTCTTCGCCTCAGTGGATTTCACCTGCCTTCCCCCCTCAGCCATGGAATTATTCAACCAAGTCAATTGCATCCTCTTGAGGGAATCAGGGGACACCCACCCTTCTGTCCCTGTAGCAAGCCCCCTCCCAGCCCTGCTGCACCACTCTGCTCTGAAGTGCAACCCCCGTGTGGTGTGTGGTGTCCTCTCTCCTGGGCTGTGTGTACGCGCCTCACTAACGACTGTCCCTCTAGACTTTTCCCTAGACGTGTGGGCAGCCATTCACAACTCAGTGTGCTTTTCCCTCGGACAAGGCATGGTGCTTTAAAGCTCACTGTTTCGCCTCAGCACTGCTCCCCGATTCCTGCCCATACCCCTTTGTCACTCACAGTTCCTGGACATCAGTGTTTTCTTGTTCCTGCTCCTGGAGCTATGGGGGGGGGGTTCTCCAGTGGTCAGAATGTGGGGCTCTGCAACAGCATGGCTACAATCCCAGCTCTCTTCCAACTCTAAGGCGTGCTTTAGGAAGCGCCCACAGGTCCTGACCAGAATGGGCTCCTGGTGCTGTCAGAGGTGTCCTGTTTGTTCACCAACTCCTCCCTTTCCTTGTGTACCCCACTTCCCCTGTCACCCATCAGTGCTTCCCAGGTAGCTTCCGGAGCAGGCGAGTTGTGCTCAGATCCTTGCCTTGGCTTCTGCTCAGTTTTGCACTCATGATCATACTTTGGGAAGGCCACAGGTCGCTACATGTAGATGAAGCTCAGGCTGACAGCCCGTTGCATGAAATCTCAACATGAGCTCATTACGACAAGTTACAGATAATTCTCCCTGGTGACAAATACTGAGGTTGTGTGTAGCCTTCTTGCTGCCAGAAGCAACGGTGGGCTGGGCTGGGCTGGGCTGCCTGACTGGCTCTTCCAGTGAATGGGAGAGATGGGTGAGCCAGGCTCTCTGGGGTACATGACCAAGCTGGCACTGCTGGGGCTCAGAGAGCCCCACACTTAATCTCCATAAGTGTTGTCGACTTCACTCTAAAGTGGCTGCATGACTTTATTCTCCCAGCAGCAATATAGGAGAGTTGACTTTCTCTGAGTTGTAGGCTGGGTTCTCAAAAACAGACACTAAGACAATATCTGATGGACAAACAGGTGATTATGAAAGTCAGCACCAGGGAGGGAAGTGGGGAAGAAGGAGTCAAACTGTGCGGCGGGCTGGCAGGGTGGCTGAGCCCGCTGGGAGCTCAGCGGTGTGTGCTGCCCATCATGGCAGCCTCTTTGTTCTGCAGTGGCCAGGCCTCCAAGTCCTTCTCTTCCCACTGCAGTCCGGGCTGACCCCCAGCAACCTTGCTTGCCAATGGCGCTCCTGAACTCCCTTCTTCTGTGGGAAGTGGGGCACAATCTGACATGGGAAAGTGGTGTCTTATTGTTACTTTAATTTGCATGTCTTCAATCATGGGCGAGCATGAACACCTCTTTATGTGCTCATTAATAAAGCTCATATTTAGCCAGTAGGAACTTCTGGTGAACATAGCCACTCCCTGAGCTCTCAGTATCCCTGCCCACTGGACAGGCCAATCCAACTCCTCCCCTGGGACCTCCAGAGCTCCCATAATTCACATGGGTGCCTAGCACTGCAGGGAACCTTTGTTACCTCTGTGATCAGCCAGAGCTAGCGCTAGGCCATAGCTGTCATTCACTGCTCAGAACCTCACCCCGAGTAGCAGCCATTTGCTGTTCCTTTCTGTGAACTATGATTTATAACATTCCCCCAGATTTCTACCAGCTTTCTAAACCTCATTCTCAATTTACCTGGCAAATGACATTTCAGATTCCAGGACTTTGTTGGTGGGGAGCATGGGGTGCGGAGTTGGGGCAGATACTTCCTTAGGCCACCCCCTCCCCCACAAAAATCAGCAGGCCCAGGCCAGGGACCAACCAGACTTGGGGTCTCTGAGAGGGTGAACAAGGCGATGAGAGTTGTGCCCGGCTGGGAAGGGGCCTCATGCTGCTTGCTGGAGCCGAGCCACCAGTGCCATCCCTTCCCTGGGCTTGGCCTATTGAACTCCTCCTATCTGCCGTCGCAGAAGGTGGGAGGGGCTGCCTGCCCTGCTCCCATAGAGGCAGAGTCCAGCTTGGCTTCCTTCTCTCGCAGGGCCCTGCTGGCTTATCTTCCTGCTCTGGCTATCTTACCTGAGTCCCACTGCACAGCTTTCATCCCTAAAACACAAATCCACACGCATCCCTTGAAGGTCCCCATTGCCTATAGCGTAAAACCCCTTCACCCAGCATCTAGTGGGGGTGGAGATGAGAGGTGCACCCCAATCTCTCATCTACCCCAAACTGTCATCTCTGTCCCAACTCTCATCCCTTCTGCCCCACTCACTGCCCTCAGTCTCTCCTCCACCCGTGAATGCCTGCAGGGCTTCCACAGCCCCTGCCTTTGCTCAGGTGGCTGCTTTTGTCTGGAATGCCTCTGCGACCTTCCTCTCTTGGAGGTGGCTGTGGGTCCCTGCCACTTCCTCTCTGAGGTTTCCCTGACTCCTAGTAGACAAAATGAGTGGCTTCCTTAGCAGGGCTTTCCCAACAGGTAAGACTTGGAGCAAAGTGAAGTGATTTTCCAGGGCAGGGAAAAAGAGCCCAGTCTTCCAGGTGAGGGAGCCTGGGGTGGGGAGAATGTTGAAGGTTTGGCCCAGCAGGGGGTAGTTCAGCAAGATTGGATGGTAAAGCATACATGTTGGGGACTTCGTGGGGGTGGCCAGAAATGGAACCAAAGAAATAAACAGTAGCCTTGAAGACAAAGTGTGATTTACCTTCTGGCACTGGGGAGCCCCTGAGTGGGTTCAGCAAGCAGAAACCTGCCAGCTTCTAGTTCAGCCTCACCCTGGGGAGCTGATGCTCTCAGTAGACTACAGTGTTGGAGCTTTTTCTAGAATCCTCTGCCATGGTGAGCTTCCAGTGACCCTGGGCAGAGGGACTGGATTCCTCAGCTCCTGGAAACTGGCTGTTTTGTTAACAGTTTTCCTCCAAGAGTCCTGGGACTTCTCGTTCAAGGCCAACTGGAAACAGGTGAACCCTGCACACGCGTCTGCAGGTTCAGACCATGTTGGCATTGCCCTTTGCTGAGTGGAGTCATCTCTGAGGGCAGGAAGTGGGCCTGGAGGCCCTCTGGAGAGGAGGAGGTCAACTGTGAGACTGAGACTCAATTTCCTCTTGTGTTTCTGCTGAATTTATTGTATGCTTTAAATGACTTTCAAAGCTCTGGCTGTAACAAGAAGACGAGGTGCCAGCAGGACGGGCGACATGGGCAGTGCCCCTGCCTGAGCCCAGAGAGCCCCAGAGGGGAGAGTGGGTGCCAGGGGCCACACAGAAGCCTGTGTTTTCATTACTAAGCAACTTTCAGAGCAAAAGGTTTGGGGAAAAAAGATGGTGTGGTAAGAAGTCTAATAATGGGTGCCATGTGGAGGGAAGGCAATGTTACCCAGCAAAGAAATAGAAAACATGGTTTATATTTTCAACATTTGAAGAAAGAAATGAAAACTGAATATTTGCTGCACCTGTGAAAACATATTTGATCATGATGGCAAGTCCAGCATTCTTAGTGCAGGATTCGTATTTCATAACTTGTGTTCAAACAAGAAAAATGATTATAATGTTAAGTATTTCCTGAGTTTATTTTGATGGATGACAGAATAAGTACTGTATCTTCTACTCATTAAAATACAGATTGGCGTAATTTAATAAATGAACTTAATACACAGATGTTTCAGGCTGTTTTAGCAGGGTGTATATTAATCAACTTCTTTATATATGATCCTCTTTTATATTTTTTAAAGAAACTTGCAGGAGCCAAGAATTTATTAGATTTGCATGCTGTGGGATGAGTATCAGATGTCAGGTACACCCAGGAGTGTATTAAGATAAAACGGAGCCAGTGTCTGCAGAGCAGCCTGGCCCCATGAGCGTTGTCCCCGGGCTCCCACCCAGCTCTCAGGGTTGACTCAGAGCCCCAGCCCTGTGCCGGGTTCAGGTCCCTGCTGAGCTTGCTTGCTGCCATTTTTGAGACACTCACAGGTGCCTCTGGAAGCCCAGGTGGGAGCTGGTGGCCACTTTGGTGGCCTTGACTAGGCAACGGCTCTGCTCCCAAAAGAGTCTTGATGCCCCATGGGGACCTCCAGGACATTCTCATGCTCCTGGGCTTTCCCTCAGAGCCTCTTAGGAATTGCACTGTGCCTTCCCTCCATTCCTCTCTGCAGCATGTTGGAGGCTGATGCTTTGTTCTGTCTGAACTTGTTTCACATGAAGGTCTTGCTAACAAGACCACAAACCCCAAAGGTAGGAGTTACACCTTCTCCATCCTCCACAGCTCCAGCTTTGTGACTTTGGCTGGTCTGCTCCAAGCCATGAGTGAGAAAGCCAGGACCAGCCTCTCCTAGACCTGCTGTTGGAAGAGGAAACAAGGCTTGGTTCAGCCGTCCTGGGGGTGCAGGATGGCAGGGCCCAGAAGTGTGGGGGCACGGTGCTAACGCACTGCTCTAGCTGTGAGTGAGCCCCGTGGTGGAAAGGGTGAGAGCGGAGACTCTTCTTTCCTTTGAAAATCCTGGTGTAAAGTAATATACAGGCTGGGGAAAATCATCCCTGGCTGGCTGTGGTGGTGGGGAGGGTAGAGGAGGTGGCTTAGGCCAGGTAGCACATTTTTGCAAGCTTCTCTGTCCACACAGAGTGCTTAGCTTTTCTCTTAAAGCATCTTGCACACTCCTTGTGGTTCCAGAAATGCAGTTACATACTGTACACGGTGGACCGGGACCCCTGCAGGCTCATCTCCTCTCTGCAGTGCCTTTCTCCCCACTCCTCCCACTGCCCAGCCAGAGTCTGTGCAAGTCTACTTGTGTGGCACTTGTGGGTCCAGCTGCTACCCAGAACACAGGCACTGGGGTCCCTTGGCTCTCCCCAAGGGTGGGTACTTCCTGGTGGCTGCAGTCTGAGCCCCCTGCAGCCCCTCTGCACCCCTTGAGGGCTCATCAATCACACGGGCACGTCCTGCAGGTGGGTAGTGGCTCTGCTGTCACATGCCTGTTTGCAATAAGCTCTGGCCATAATCATTAATCATTCATTGAGGCTGTGGTTAGCGGCCCTCAGTCAAGTGGATGGTTTCAGGTTTTCCAGACTAAGTGGCTCTCCAGCAAGCATCCTTCCCAGCTCTTTCATGTCCAGTCATTTGATGTTCTGTGCATGTGGAGCTGGCCACCAGAGCCAGGCTTTGTTCTGGAGGGGTGCTCTGAATGCTGCCCTTGGGCCAGCGCAGGAGAGTTCCAGCCCCAGCCCCAGGTCTGCTCAGGAGCCAGGGTCTGGCTGTGAGCCTCTCTCAAGGACATCCTGAGTGCTCAGTGCCCTGTCACACCATAGATATCCGCAAGGAGAAAGGACTTGCTCTGTCCTGGGTCCCCTGTTTACGAAGAGCGCTCATGCACAACGTGCCAGTGAGACTTTATCTGGGTGAAGCAGCCCTTCTGTCTGTGAGCTGTTTATGAAGGTAGATGCTTCGGGCTTTGGTGATGGAGGAGACAACCTGGGGGATCATAGGAACAAAGGCCACAAGTGAGGGCAGCTCTGGGTGTGCAGGCTGCTGATCATAGCTGGAATGTTCTCTCCTCATCCTTCCAGATCCATCTCAGAAGCAAGCTCCTCCTTGCAGCCTTCTTGGACTGCTGGAGGCTGCGTGAGTTACTCTTCCCTCTGGAACCCCCACCCTGGAGAGTTCTTGATGACTTTGTTCACGCCCTCTTTTGTTTTCTTGGAGGCCTGGTCCTCACTGTTTGTGTGACCGCTTCAGTTTCCCTTCCATAAGAAGGGAAAAAACACGGCAAAGAGTTTTGTGTGGCAATAAATAGAATAAGCAAAATGATGCGAGTAACATGCCTGTTATGAAGACTGGCATGGAGCAGACATTTAGGCAAGGTTGCGCTCTCTCCTTCATCTGGCCACGTTCTGCCTACCTCATTCTCTGACACTTACAGGTAAGCCTACAACCAGGGGAGCCAGGAGGTGGAATCCTTATTTCTGGTCCTCTGTCTAGCATGATAACTGGCATGGAACATAGGCTCCTACCACTGGGACCACCTTCAAACCTGCCTGCAGATGCCCCTCACCAAGGGGAAGGGGCAAAGCTCAACAGGGTGAGTTGGAGATGTGGGAATCAAGTTTATTTGTTTGTTTTCTTTATGAATGCTCTGATGAAGCCAGAAACTTCCTGAAGTCATGCAGTTCTCCTATCCCCAGAGAAGGATTTGAATATAATATCCTCTTGCTGGAAGGAACATTAGAGATAATTAGTCCAGTACTTTTGCATTTGTAAGTAACTGGAACTGTTTTTCAAATGAAATTTTATATGGAACCTTAAAGAGCAAAAGCAGACTAACCACTATTTTATGAAAATATGCCTAGTTAACATTGATTAATATTAAATTAATAAAATCAAACATTTATTTTATACTTTAAACAAATATATTTATTTTATACTTTTAAATTTATAAAAATACATAAAACGAATCATCTTGATGAATGCATTCTTTTTTTTTTTTTTTGTGGGTACCAGGGGTCGAACTCAGGACCTCGTGTGCCAGCAGGCGCCTGTGCCGCTGAGTGATATCACCGGCCCTTTTTTCGTATGTGGGTACCGGGAGTCAAACTTGGGACCTCACGCTTACCAGCAGGTGCTTGTGCCGCTGAGCCATATCACTGGCCCTTTTTTTCCTTTATGTGGGTACTGGGAGTTGAACTCAGGATCTCGCGCTTGCCAGGCAGGTGCTTATGCCGCTGAGCTATCTCACCGGCCCGATGAATGCATTCTTTATCACAAGCTTTTAAATGTATTTGTTCTATAATCACAAGCTTCTAACAAAAACATACTGTGAGGCTATTTTTTTTTTTTTTTTTTGTGGGTACCGGGGGGTCGACCTCAGGACCTCACGCGCCAGCAGGCGCCCGTGCTGCTGAGCGATATCACCGGCCCTTTTTTCGTATGTGGGTTCCGGGAGTTGAACTTGGGCTCTTGTACTTTCCAGGCAGGCACATAGGCCGCTGAGCCATCTCACCGGCTCTGTGAGGCTATTTTGATCAACACAAAAATTTAGAAGAGTTGGCATTATCGCAATCCTTACCTTATTTCAGCTTAAGAATCCAATTCACTTGTGTATTTTGTTTCTACTATCTGCAGAAAATCCTAGTTGCTGTGGTTTGAATGTGTCCCCCAAGTTTCATGTGTTGAATACTCCCCAAATTTATATGTTAATGATGCTTGGAGGAGGGACTTTGGAGGATCATTAAGGTTAGACGATGTCATGAGTTTGAAGCCCCTGGAATGGCATTAATGTCTTTGTAGGAAGAGAGAACTGAGCTAGCACACTTGCTGTGTCTTTCCATGTGATGCCCTGGGCCATGTTCTGATGTAGCATGAAGCCTAGGAGATCCCTGCCTCCAAATCCACCAGGGAAATAAACACTTATTTCTTATAAATTACCTACTCTCAGATATTTTGTTATAGCAACAGAAAATAGACTAAGACACCCATTCACAGGGCTGAGTAGATGCAAATGGTTGGTGTTTTGTCACAGTTCATCCTTTAATCTCTGCGCCTTTCAGCTGATCAGACAAACAGCAGGAGGAGCTATGCATTGAGGCTTTCATAAAAATAGATAGACATGGGCAGCTGAATTGTTGCCAGCTTTCTCAGTATTGGGGATGGCTCTCCCATCCATTGTACTTTTCCATCACAGTGAAATCTATGGCTTCAAATATTTTCTAAATAGAAACTTTTTAAAATAAATCGTATCTGAAATTCATAAAGTAACTTCTTGGGTATACCTGGTCTGGAGCGTAAGATAGGAATTGCTGATTGAGTCCACCCTTGTAGATCACAAATGAGTCAACTGAGGCCTGGGGTGTGACAAGGACATGTCAAGCCACACAGAGAGCTGGTGAGGTGGGGCGAGAACTCAGGCCTCCTGCATCCTACTCTAGGCCTCTCTGAACTATGTTTTCTCTTTCTCTAATTTGTATTAGTAAAAAAGTGGCTTTTTTCACATTAGACAATTACACTCCTGGCCTTACATGCCAGTGGTGAGCATGAACCAGACTACTTTCTGGAATTACTAATACAACAAGGAACTTTCCATCAGAATCTTCTCATCTCTCTGAGAGTGTTCTGCCCTGGTGACAGATAATTGAAATCGATTTGGCCAGCAGGGCCTACACAGTAATGATGGCTTTATGCTTATTATTCTGTCAGAAGAGCAAAAACCGAAGCTGGTAATTTGTGTTAACTAAGCACCTTCATTATAAGAACTCAAGGGAAAGGGTGGGGATCAGAATATTTTTTCATACAGCTGTCCCGGATCCTGAGGATGATTTGTGTTGTTAAGGAGAAATTCTAATAATGTTGAGCGTATGGAAAAGTTTAAGGCAGAGTTGATGGGTCATTTTCCAAGCGTCGGGTCGCATATCAAAAGCTGTGCAGCTTCCCTTCTCAAACCCCTGCTTTTCTTGGCTGGGCCCTCTCACACTGTTTCTTGCGGGCTGCAGAAGTGACCTCCACAGGTTCTTGGCTCACAGATGGCAACTCTCGGCATCCGCTTCCAGACAGGGTGACCCTTCCTGTGTCAGGGCAGCCCTGCCTGGGACTGTTCGTGCCTGTAGGGAGAACAGCCTTATGGTCCCCAGCAGGCCTTCCCAGCCTTGGACATTCTTCTTCCACCTGTTCGCCAAGAAGCCCTGGGGCCCCTTCTCAAGGAGCCAGAGTGAGGCGGGGTGCTATATCCTGGGAGAGGGAGCTGAAGGTCTGCCAGGCGTGTGGGGATAAGTGCCCGGCATTGTCTCTTCCTTGAAAGAGGACATTTCTCCAAATATAGAAATCACGAGCGCCCCAGCACAGCATCTGGGACTGCGGGACAAAACTCTCAGAATGAGAGGAGAGGGAACACCAAAGCCACGTTTGAGGGGCTCAGATGGACTGGGCCACCTGACCTATTGCAACCCGAGGAGAAGGCAGGTGAAGAAAGAGCCCAAGTCCACAGGCATTCTGGGTGGAGGCTGTCTTCTGCCCCTTGGCGCCAGGGAATCCCTTTGACAACCCTTAACAACTACAGGTGATGGGTGATTCTCCAACTTCCATCAGAGATCTTCTCTTCATAAAAGGCCCGGCTTTCTTAAGGAGACAAAGGACTCACATACACAGAAAGCAATTTACCCAGACACCTCCAAGAACGTGTCTGTTCTGTGAAGCAACATTCCAGTTGGGTCTCAAAGATGATCAAACAAAAATAAAGAGATTACGTTTTCCACATTAGAGAGCAAGACATTCCTGGTGTGTAAGTGACCCTTTCTGAATGATGCTGCATTGCTTCTGATGCAATGACCTGCAGAGAAGGGACAGGAATGCGAGTTTGCTCCTCTTCTGCTCTGTGTGCCACATGTGGCCTTGAGTTTAACTGGTCCGTTGTGACTAAAGCCACACTGCCAAGTGATGTGCTGTAACAAGACCTAAAGACAAATTCTGTCCTCTAGGACCAACACATGCATCATCACAGCTGCTTCTGACCACAGCTGTAGATGACCGGCCCCTCCCCATCCCCGCAATTTCCTTGAATAATTGGGAACATCTTCTATATATGGCCACATCTCTCAGGCATTTGGACAGGAGGGCAAAGCTAAATACCTCATCCTTTATCAGATGCAGTCTTTTTTATTAGGAGTTTGCACATGAAGAGTTAAAGCCAAACATGATGAAACAAATGGGGGTCAAGATGCTCACTGAGTCTTTTTGTAAAAAAATTGCTCTTTTTTTTGGAGCCTTGGTTGACCTTTATGTGTGAGGGGGTGGAAATATCCCCAGGAAATCTCAAAAACCTCAGAGGAAGCTGTTGACAAACTTCCAGAGAACTGGGGCTTTGTTTGTGTTCTTCAGGCAGAGAATAACAGATAGACTTTGACATATTTCAAGCAGATGAGTGTAATCGTAAAAAGGTTGGCTTCTTACTTTTGTGGGAATACTTTTTCCCCGGTGGCATTGCAAGCCCAGGTTGAGGTACTTCAGGACACTGTGGTAGAGTCCTGGCTGTATGGCATTTTAAAGACACTGTGAAGAGCAGCCACCTGAAGGCAGGAGCCCTGTTTGTTGGTTAAGCCATCCAGGGTCCACTCACAGTTGTCTCGTTGGCAAGTCAGGGTCATGACAAAGCCTGCCCTACACTCCTGAGTGGAGACTGGATGGAATGCTGGGAAGTAGAACACACTTTTTAAGCAAACAGAAGCCTATGATTACCTAGCAGCAGGAAACAGGAGGGCAGCGTGGAGATGGGTGAGGAAGTGCAGGGGTGGACATGAGGAATGAGAGAAGGGGAGTACAAGAGAACTTGGGTTAACTCCAGAGAGAAAGTCATTTTTTCTGTCTCTGTACAGACATAGTCTTCACGTGGAGCCTCGGCCTCTCCTGCCACCCTCTCTTCCACCATAGAGACTCTTGGTCCTACAGGAATGAAAAGCAGCTGGTGAAACACATCCCGTGTGTTAATCTTCTCAGGATTCCCTGAGCACATGACCAGAGACAAAATGGTGAAGGCCCGTAAGTCAGCAGAAGCCTCCCCATTCCTGAAGTTCCTGCTGCCCAGCTCCTCCTGTGGTGTGGGCCGAGGGTGCTGGAACATCTGCAGTCAGAGCAGGGGGTTTCCCCACACAGGGAACAAATGGTAGGTGTCAGGAAAGCTGGGCTACAGTTTGCAGGGGACTGAAGTCACGAAAGCTGATGAAGCGTGTGCAGTCTGGGCCCAGGATCCTGGGAGCACTAGTCACTGGTGTTGCACTGCTTTGGTCATGACTCAAGACCATAAACATCAGTCTCTCATGGGCTGCCAAAGCGGAAGTTGTGAAGCTCCTGAAACCATATTTGGGTTGACTTCAGGGCTGTTAGTATTTTTGAGACCCCTGAAATTGCTGGGCTGGATATCTGGTTAATGGAGGTGTTCAGCAACAATCAGCTCCTCCTTTTCTCTGCTCTCTACTCCCAGAAGATGTCTAGACTCTGGTCCAGTTAACTCCCCAACAGAGGGCAGAACTGGAGCTCTCCAAGGTGCTGATGGCCCAGGCCAACTCCCCCAGAGGGCACCTTACACAGCAAATGTGCCTTGAAGCCTACCCAGGTCACCTGGCCTTTCTTTGCTTCCATTCTAACAGGAGGGCTCTCTGTTAGACTTGTGTGGGAGAAGTTGCTGCTGAGGCTGTGCACATTGGTGGGGAACAGCTACCAAAATTGAGCAGACTGATAATGTAAGGAGCATGTGTCCAAGTAATGCCCGGAAGAACATGGCTGGGGAAAAGCCTTGGCCATAGCTACCCTAGAGTCAGCTATGTTCACAGCAGTATTTCTCATCACCTTGGATAAATAGGAAAATGCTGCTTTTAGCAAGAGTCTAACCATATATGGGTTGGGTGGGTATGGCTGCTTGGGACATGCTCTTGATAGAAACTGGATGTGACCAGTGAAGGCAATTGAGGCTATCTGAAAGCCTCAATTACTTAATCCCCAAGTACTTAAAACAGTTAGAGGTAAGTACTGAATTTGATTAGTGCCTTATCTCTAGGACAATCCTAAGAGGCAACACCCTCAAGACTTAGTGATCATTGGATGTGGGGGTGGTAGGGGGAGAGGAGACCTCACTGACCTTCAAATTAATAGCTTGGGGAATTGGATAGATGGTAATACTATTCACCAGGATGAGTATCAGGCTTGGGGGGATGACAAATTTAGTTTCTGTATGTTGAAGGTAAGGTTCCCCAGTACTTTCAGATGGGTTTTCTTGTAGGAGTTGAGTACATATTGCTGGAACGCAGCAGAGGGGTCTGGGGTGGTGGTAGAGATTTAGGACTCTTCAGGGAAGAGGGTATGGTTTAAGAGATGGGAGATGAGGTTAATCACAGAAAATGTGTTAAGTGTGGGGAGAAGTGGGTAGCAAATAGCTTGTCTCCACTTCCTGGCTATTCTGAGGCAGAGATGCCCATGATGAACCTGCCTCAAGTCTCGCCAGTGGCTTGTCGACAACTCCCTAACATCCTGCCCTTGCAGTGACTTTTTCTCACTTTCCTCTGGCCTCATAGACCTTTTATCCCCAACATGCCACACTTGCTCCTCACTCAAAATCTAGTTTTGCTATTTCCCCTACCAGGAAACTCCTCTTGCACATCCCTGCCTGGATGACTCCTTCTCTTCATCCATGTATAAGCTCAAATGTAAGCACCTCAGAGAAGTCTTCACCATTAAACTTGTTTATGTAGTCATTCTTGTAAGTCCCTCTCTACCAGGCAATCCTGTTTTATTTTCTCTGAGCACCTGTTATCACTGAAAAATTATATACTGTTTACCATTAATTTTCCACAGCCCAAGTATAAGCCCCTTGAGGGTAGTGAGCTCACCTGTCTTATTTACTGTGATATCCTCATTTCCTTGAACATAATAGCTGGTACATAATAGCTATTCGGTAAATACTGTTGAATGAAAGAAAGAATAGTGTTATAAGGAGCATGAAAGCTAGAAAAAATTGGATTTAGTTTGATGAACATTTATTGAGCATTTGTCTTGTACCAGGAGTTGAATACATGACAGAAGTATCAATAACTAAATATCTGGTCCCTAGAATCTGGGAATTTATAATCCAGAGGAAGAGAAAGACATATAAACATATAATTTTAGAAAGAAAAAAATCTACTGGAGAAATAAATACAAGAAGCGATGAGAATTCAGAGGAGAAGCTGGAGATCACAGAAGGCTTCGTGTAGGAAGCAGAGCCCTGAGGGGAGAGTCAAAGCCAGGTGCGCAGATATAAATGGAGACCATGGAAGAACCAAGACAGAGTAGTCCTAGAGGGGCCAGGATGAAGATGAATCACGAGTACAGTGATGTACTGAACAGGAGGAGGGAGGTCATTTTCTTGGAGATTAAAGGGAGGAAGAGGAAAATTGGTGTAAATATGGATAAATTTGATTTAGCTGTAGATATAAGAGGAAGCTGTTGGCACTGGTCTCTACTGGTAGCTGGGATTATATGAGTGTGAATATAGCTGCAGAATACATTTGTCCAAGAATGCCAGGAATTCAGATTTTGGTTTAGTAGAACAAGGAGCAACCATCCTATGAGCTATGAAAAGTGGAAAGAGTTGCCTTGAGCACAGTGAGCTCTGCATCCCTCACTGCCTTAGCAGGGCCATAGCTGAAGGCCTTTGGCTTTGTACTGGACAGTGTAGGTTACTGTCTTTAGATTCTTCCTAAAGTTGATGTGCCTTTGTCTTCTGTTAGGGAATGCTTAGCCCAGGGAAATTTCCCAAGAGGTGTGTACTAGCCAGGGTTCTCCAGAGAAAAAGAACCCAGGAAAATAACCTATATATTGCTACCTTTATGTGCCTGCCCCATCAATCTGGATATTTGCTTATTTTAATGAATTGACTCACATGTTTGTCTAAAATTGGCAGTGCCAGCCAACAGGCTGGAGATCCTGGGAAAAGTTGATATTGTAGCTAGAGCCTGAAGACAACCTGGAGGCAGAGTTCCTTCTTCTTTAGGAGAGGTCAGTCTTTTTTCTCTTAAGTCTTTTAATTGATTGGGTAAGTTTGCCCACCCACATCATGGAGGGTAATCTTACTCAATGTCCACGGATTTAAATGTTAATTGCATCTAGAAATACTTTCAGAGCTACATCCAGAGTAGTGTTTGACCAAATATCTGGATATCATGGCCTAACAAAGTCAACATATAAATATATTAACCATCATGGGTAGGTAGCCTGCTGCTGGGAACAACAAAGGTCTCTAAGGACCCTCCTCCTGCTCTGTGGCCAGTCAGAACTATTCTAGTTGGCCAGGGCCGCACCAGCTCAGTCTCCTGCTGGGAGCCTCTTCACACCCAGGTCAGCTGTGGGTAAGTGAACACTCTTCTCCTGTCTTTCCAGTGGCTATAGTGGCCCAGATGTCCCTCCTTCTCATCCCGCTCACCACAGACATACACTTGGGGATGGAGGAGCAGAGCATGTGGCTATCTTCTCAAGAATTTGTCTACATTCCTATATAATCAAATTGGCTCATTCCAACCTGTTATTTTTAGGTTCTCCAGCCTAATTCTCACTTCAGATCCCTTTCGTCTGAAACTCTATATCTTGGACACTCTCTGGCTCCCTCTGTTATTTTCCCACACGTTTGATTCTGGTATTGAACCCACTGAATCTTCCAGCAGGTAACTGACGCCTCAGCTCCCCCTCTCTCCCATCAGCCTCAGAGGTATGGGAATGTTATAAAATAAGAAAGTTCTCATTTCCATTTCGAGGTTGGAAAATGTCAGATGGAGAGAAACGCAATTTCTTGCCCAAAGGAACTTTCAGAGAAATTCTAGTGCTTCTGGCAATGGGGATTTCTGCAGAGCCACACCATTCCGCATCTGTGTCTGAGTCCTCAGTGCATTTTTCAAGCTTAGAGTGCAAAGCATCTCCAACCTAATAAGAAGAAGGTGCCCTGGCTGGTTCCCAGCTGGGGAGGGAGTGAGCAGATACACATGCCTTTGTAGCCAGGTTCAGGTTCTGGAATGCTTTACTGGAAACCACACAATCTCAGGGGAGATTCATTATCTCCAATGCTGACTTTGGACTAGGTCAAGACCGGGGTCCTGGACCCCTGAAAGAGACAGTGTCTGCCCTCATTAGTGACTTCCTGTGTAGTGGCTGTGGATTTATTCAGAGTTGGCCTGGGCATGTCTGGTTGAAATTCAGAACTCCGCACTTCATCTCCTCTCTCCCCATCCATCCTCTTTCTTCACCCCCATAAGTATCTTGCACATCTGCCCAGCTGAGAGCTTCTCACAGCAGGAGGGTGGGGATTCAGTCCTTGGATGTCAGGACAGAAGCCCCAGGGCCAGGAGCATAGATAGAGGAAGTTTTCTGTGCAGGAGCAGGGACAGACTTTGGCTGCCCCATTGTCCATTGAGTCCTGGGTGAGCACTGGACCAGGAATCAGGTAACTTGAGACCCTGTCCCAGTTCTGCCATTGTTCCTTTTCTGACAACCCACAAAGTCAGAAGACAGGGGTGCCATATGTGCTCTTGGGGCTCATCTTTCCAATTCTCCCACTTTAGAGTTGGGGGGCCTCCAGTAAATCACAGCATTGGCCTAAGGTCCCAGAGTAAAGCAATGTCAGGACCACAACTAGAAACAAATTGTCTCAATGAATGTGTTGCCTCTGTACCTCCTTTATGCCTCTGGACTTCAAGTTTCCTCACTTGTGAAATAAGAGTCAATAACATTTACCTCTCAGAATTATTGTAAAAATCAAATGCAATCATGGCTACAAAAAGATCCTAAAAGAGTGAAAGTATTGGGCTTTCAGGTGACACCAATTTATATGGCCTGGAAGCAGCTATAGGTTGCTGTCCCACATTTAAAGCAGCCCAGCAAGAACATAGGTGTGAACTATAGGGTGCCTATATTGGGTGCCAGGAATAAAGCCCAGTTGGTTCTCATGTGTATGTCCTTAATGGTTGTTCAAATACCAGAATACTTGCTGCCCCCATCTCTTTGGGTGTCCTTTTGCCATGCTTGCCTCCTGGTAATTACAGAACTGTCCCCATGATCCAGAAATTAAAGGACAAAATGTGGCCCAATAGGTCTCTAAGGACCCTGCTCCAGACCTGTGGCCAGTCAGCAACAACTCCAGTTGGCCAGTGCCCACGCTAGCACCTAAATTTTGAATATCATTATTTTGTTAATTTCAAATATCATTTGTTTATTTCTTGATATGAAGCAAACCACCCAGATATTTGGTTACCTATTTTTATCTCCCTAAGTTGACCAGGCTCAGTTGGATGGTCCCTGGGGGTCTCTCATGGGAGTCCCCTCCATCCCCGGCCGCTCCCTCTGCTATGCTCTTGCCTCTCCTTCGGAGAAAAGAATAGGCAGCACGTCCTCGCCCTCCCACACCACAGCTCCCCATGATGTTCCACTTCTTGGCCAAACCTTAGGAGAGAGAGAGAGAGCAAGGGCGGGCTTCCTCTTCTGGGAGTGTGCTGCCATGGAGGGAGAGTAGTAAGGCAGGAGTGATGCTGCAGAGATCCTTGGACAGGGATTCCTGACAGAGGAGCAATTTCTGAGACAATGCCTGGCTACAGCGTGCATCCTCAGAGCCTCTGAAGGGCCCTGCCTTCCTTAACCATGTCCCAGCCCCAGTCTTTGAGCCTTCACTCCTGCCGCAGACTCCTGTCTGCCTGAGATATTCTGGATGTGTCCTGCTGCTGCTCGGAAGTCTGCCCCTTCCTATCCGCCGGGCCTGGCCAGGGCTTGGGGTCATCTCCAGCCATCACTGGTACCCTCAGCTGTTGCCCTGGCCTCGTTTCCTGCTCCTGGTGTGATGTGCGTCTGTGCACCTGCAACCCATGTCCTTACCCCACATTTCCCCCACCTGTCCTGGTCAAACCCTTGCCATGCTGTCCTGGGGACAAGAATTTCTGTGCTTTTCTGTTCAACTGAGGAAAAAGTAAGTGACTCTTGGTCTCTCCCCCACCAAGTGTTTTTTAACTGAAGGAAAAATCTGTTATTCGTAAAGAAAAACAAAGGGTGATAAATTACAGGACCTTGTAAACATACTCACAGCGATCCACATTTTCTTCTGGATAATTGAATTTAGAGTGACATCGGCTTGCATCTGCAGCTTCCACAGGAATGGCGCCTCCCCCGGGTTGCTTTTAATTTTTTTGTGTGATCTCACAAAGGCCGGAGTCAGTCCAGGGGTCTCCATCGTCTGTAGGCCAGCACGTGTTGTAATCCTGTCCACCATTTCATCACTTGGTCTGAGTTAGGAGCTTCACTGAAGTGATATGTCTCCCTTAGATTTGCAAATGACCAGTGACCTTCTAACAACACGTGGTCTCCACAGATGACAGGGAAGAATTAAATTTCAGACTGCAGGATGGAAAGGTTTTGATACTTGTGAAGGTCAAAACAGGGAGCAAGGTAAAGGAGGATTCCCTTCAAGCCAGGCCAGCGTTCCTGGGTCCTGCTCGTGTGGCTGTTTCCGGGTGCTGTAAGGAATGGGCTTTTTGCAGACGGTGCTTGTATTGCAAGGCTGTGAGCTGTTTGTGGTTTGCATTGAAACTGCCACCATATTTTAATGTAATTGGATGACTGGATAGGGAAAAAAACTGGAAAACATCCAGAAATAACTCTTTTCTGCCGGCTGTCTTAATCTTCCACTCTAACCAATTATTCATTGGTTAACTGGCATGTTGCCAAAGAAGAGGCCTCAGGAGACAGGCGGCTTTACTCATCTGAGAAGCCCTGTGACTTGGCTCGGTTGGACTTCCTGTCTCTGCAGACCTTGTCTTTATCTCTTCAAGTAATAGAAGAAGTCTGGTTTTCAAAGCTAAGCTCAGTGCAGTTCACTGGCTTGCGGGTACTCAATGGAATGGGGTAGCATGACCCCAAGAGCTGGATGCTGTTGGTGCGAGAACCCAGAGGGAAGGAGGGATGAAGGGAGATGCCGAGATTCACTAGGGTGTCTGTCTCACAAAAATGGTGGCTCTTTAGTTCAATCAGCTCCCCTACCTGGTGCAAGTATTTTGGAATACAGCCATGCCCATTTGTTGATGTGCTTGTCCGTGGCTGCTTTTGTGCCACAATGGCACAGCTGAGGAGTTGTGAAAGGGACCTTACATCCACAAAGCCTAAAACATTTACTATCTGACTGTTGATAGCAAAAGTTTGCAGACAAGTGATCTAGAGGTAGGGGCACCTTTTTCTAATTTGCAAAAGGCTCTGCCTGCCTGCCAAGTTGGAGTCCTGAAGATAAGGCTATCTTTTTCTAATTCCCATGAAGCTGCCTTGAGGGTCAGCAAGGCCCTAAGGGGGAGATCCCAGTCCAGCCTCTGAGGGCAGATGCCTCAGGAGCCAAGAGTCCTGGGCCCTCAGCCCAACCCCCCGCATCCAGCTTGCTGGGTCCCAGAGTTAGCTGCAGGCGGCGGGCTTCTTGCTCAGAAGGGGTTCAGGGAGCCAGGGCCTGGCTGTAGCAGCTCCCAGAGGTAAAAACAAAAGCTTTCCTTGTTCCTTTTTCAAATAGCCGTAAAAGAGAAGGTTTGGTTTTGGATCTTTGTCGCTGGGCACTCCATAAAAAATGCAAACTGTCTCATGACTTATCATGACCACTTGTTTACACAGTAGAGCTGATTGACACGGTTTATTTTACTGTGGTTTTTCTTCTAATCTAAAGTGAAACATGAACTGGAAAATTCATGGAGTTCCCTTCACCTTTTGCAACCCAGAACCTGCAGGGGAGGTGTTGTTGGTTCTTTCTGTTGCTCAGGGACTGTTTTCACGTGTGTGAATATTGTGTGCCCTACTTAGATCTAGTCACACCCACTTAGAAGTTCTGGTCAGTTCCGGCAGGACCCCTTGTCTTCCTTGAGGAATCAGTGGACAAACAGGATGGACGATATGTAGAGCATAAGGCTGGGAGGGAACCCCAAGTTGTCCTGTTTTTTTTTTTTTATATATATGTGGGTACCGGGAGTCGAACTCAGGACCTCACACTTGCCAGCAGGCACTTGTGCTGCTGAGCTATATCACCGGCCCTGTCCTGTCTTTTGAGAGCTAGAATCCTTCCTTGAATGGATGAGAAGCAGCCCCAGGAAGGCACAGCATCTTCCCCAAGGCCTCACAGGGCTTGGTGGTGCCTCTGGTCAATCTCCCTCAAGCAGAATCTGAGACCCAGGGAAGAGCCCCTACTGGCAGGAAGGAGTGTCCATTGTGGTCCAGATCTCAGGGAGCAGGGGCCCGGTGAGAATCTTCATGCTGACAATTTTGGCACGCCTTGTTCACGTGACACGTAACCTTTCACCAAGCTCTTCTCGCTGATAATCTCACTTGGTCCTCGTCACGGTCCTCTGAGGGGATACTGGTCCCGTGTTCCATCACCTGGCATATGTAGTTTAAATACCACTTGAAAAAGCTCTGTCTGGATGGGAAGGGATGATAAAGCTGATGGCCTGTACACGATAAAGGGACAATACAGTGGGTGCTTTGTGAAATTTTGGAAAAAGTCACACAAATAAATGTAAATATTCCAGTCTTATTAACTGTACCACAGCCTACTTTTAAAAGTTGACTACACAGAATCAGAACAACAATGGCCTGAGTAACGGAAAGGCCACGAACACACACCTGGGAGTCTGCAGAAGTGGAGCTTGGCTCTGATGAGGAGCTGCCCTTGGAGGATAAGACCACGGGGGTTCCAGTGCTCTCAGCTAGAGCTGTTAGTTGCCCTTCCTGGAGGAGAACGATAGCAGGGTAGATGGCATCTGCACACTCGAAACATTAT
Source organism: Erethizon dorsatum (assembly GCA_028451465.1). Taxonomy (NCBI): domain Eukaryota; kingdom Metazoa; phylum Chordata; class Mammalia; order Rodentia; family Erethizontidae; genus Erethizon; species Erethizon dorsatum. Next base: position 73,872,645 of record CM051824.1, on the reverse strand, counting down.
CAGGCCACTTCCAGGGCTACTCCTCCTCTTTTCAGATCCCAAGAAGATATGCCCCTCCCTCCTCATCTGTGCCGCCAACCTTCGGTCCACAACCTCTTGGAGGTGGTGGGAGCCCTAGAACTTGGCCTGAGTGTGTTCTGCAGTTCATATACAATCCCAAGGCCTGTTTGGAACCTGCTTTCCCTAAGACTTCATGCCATACTGTCCCCCTCTCCCCATACGCCCTCTCCCCCCACCCCATATGCATCCACATGGTGTCACTCGGGGGCTCTGTACTGGCTGTGGGACCCTTCTGTGGGAGGATGCTTGGCTCTTCTTCACTTAGCATCTTTCTTGTAAGTAGGACAGGTCAACTAGGCTGACTCAGCAAGAGAAATCTGTGGATGCGAAGTAAGTTGGAGGAGAATCATCGCTTTTAGTACATATCTGAGAGAAAGTGAGTGACAGCGAGTGAGCAAGTGAGAGAGAGTCTTACTAGACCTTCTTAGCCTTCCTTCACTGGGTGAACTTGCATGTAGCCAGTAGCAGAAACATTTCAATGGAAACAGGGAATTTTGAGATCTGAGAGAGAGGACATTGGGACCTCTTTCTGGGCTGCCTTTCTCTCTCTGTTTCTTTTTCTTTCTTTCTTTCTTTCTTTCTTTCTTTCTTTCTTTCTTTCTTTCTTTCTTTCTTTCTTTCTTTCTTTCTCTCTTTCCCTCTTTCTCTCTCTTTCTCTCTCTTTCTTTCTTTCTTTCTTTCTTTCTTTCTTTCTTTCTTTCTCTCTCCTTCCTTCCTTCCTTCCTTCCTTCCTTCCTTCCTTCCTTCCTTCCTTCCTTCCTTCCTTCCTTTCACATTGGGGATTGAATCCAGGACCTTTGCCCTTAGCTACATTCCCAGACCTTTTTTATTTTTTATTTTTTATTTTATTTTATTTTATTTTTTTTTTGTGGGTACCGGGGGGACGACCTCAGGACCTCGCGCGCCAACAGGCACCCGTGCCGCTGAGCGATATCACCGGCCCCTTTTTCGTATGTGGGTTCCGGGAGTCGAACTCGGGCCTTCGCGCTTGCAAGGCAGGCGCTTAAGCCGCTGAGCCGTCTCACTGGCCCTTTTATTTTTTATTTTGAGACAGGGTCTCACTCAGTCACTAAGTTGGCCAGAAAGGACTGGAACTTTCAGTTTTCCTGTCTCAGCCTCCCAGACTGCTAGGATTGTAGGTATGTACCCCTACACCCAGCTGGAAAAGCTATTTCTTAATGAATCTCAGCTTTTGGAAAGTCTTTTTTTTTTTTTTTTTTTTTAATCTGGGAAAGTTTGTTTGGGTTCCTGCCCTGACCAGTGGAAGAGGAAGGATTTGGTGGTCTGTAAAGGTATGCTTTTTGCTCAGCAGGCTGTGATACAGGGCCAGGTAGAAGGTAAGAGAAACCCCTGACATGGAGGTTGTTTATAAAACCAACCGTCAGAGGAAATTAAGCTGTGTCCTGTGCAGGTCCTCGCAGGGCTTCCATGAACAGGTTTGTCTTTGCAGGGCCAGCACTTGATTGGTTCCTTGATCTCTTCTTTACTGCATACCTCTCCCTTCTCCTGCGAGTTGTGTGAATCATCTAATTTTGCTCGAGAACATTTTAGTCAAGGCTCCAAAGCACCAGTGTTGCCATTTCTGGAGTCCAAGAGACAGAGCGATAATTCTGCTTCATCTTAAGAGAAAGGAGCCCAGCCTGTGGGTTGTGTCATCTGGAAGGAGTTTTCCGGGATGCGTTCCACCAGAAGTCAGAGGCGAGGATTTGGAGGGTGCTGCGGTGCGTCAGGAGGGCCGGGTGTGAACCTGGTGCATGGGGGCGGCTTTCAGAGGGGGCATGGATATTTCTTGGGAGCTTGGTGTCCTGCACCATGGCGGTTAGCCTCGCCATCAAAGACATAGATGTTTGCATGTAGCAAATCTCTTTCTGAGTCAGACAGTTTCACACAGTGAACCTTGCAGATATGTTGCTGGCTGATGAGTGACGAATTCTCCCATTCTCATTCCCATTCCCATTCCCAAGCACTGGCTGTTCACCTTCCTTCCTTTCTCAGGCCTCTTCTTCCTAGGAAGTCTTCCCAGCCCAAGTGACAGCCTTCACATCTCTGATAGACTGATGTCTTCTTGTCAAGAGTGCCTGGCTTGGGCCGGTGAGATGGCTCAGCGGCGTATGCACCTGCCTGGCAAGCGCGAGGTCCTGAGTTCGACTCCCGGAACCCACATACGAAAAAAAGGGCCAGTGATATCGCTCAGCGGCACGGGCGCCTGCTGGCATGCGAGGTCCTGAGGTCGAACCCCGGTACCCACAAAAGAGTGCCTGGCTTGGTAGAAAACAGCCACGTTTGCTTTCAGACTTTTTGTACACCTGGACTCCTTTCTCCTAAGCAATTGCAGTCTGTAAGTTGGTCAGTTTTGGATCCAGCAACTTAACCAGGTGGGTGGAGGCGGATGGAAATGAGGTCGTGTAGCGATCAGAACCTCTTCTCAGCAGTGCAGCACCGACTGGTGTGCCGAGTGCCCCAAGGGTGGTGCGAGCAAGGCCCTGGCTGCTTGATGGATGGATGTAACAGAAATTTCAGGTCCTGGGGCTACGTCTTTGCTAATCTCATCAGTATTTTAAAGAGAGCATTGATACTAACAACTGTACATCTTTCCCCTTATATATTTACCCTGAAGCTGTGACCTCAGTTGCCTATGCCCATGCTTCCTTTTGACCTCTAGAATTTTAGGGGCTGGCCAGAGTTTCTTGAGACCCAGAAGGCCTTTGCTCACTGATGACAAAGCAAAGAGAATATAAGGAGGCCAGGGCATTGCCCTCTCCAAAGAGCACACAAGTGATTTTTAATATGTCATCCCTGGATTGCATTCTTTTGTGCTATTGGACATCACTGAACATTTTTGAGAGCAAAAGCAAGAGAAATATCAATCTCTTGATTTGGTAAGGAGGCTTATCCTCTTCTTTCTTTAGTTTCATGGTCTTGTGCCTCAGAAAATGTCTGTGCAATTGAAAGACATCTGATTGGTAAAAAAACATTTCTCCTGGATGCCCAGAAGCATGAGTTCAAAGATTGTCTTTTCAATAGTGCATAACTGCTTAATTGCTGGCGTGTATGACAAGCACACAATGGTCTTACTGACACAAGAGCTGTTAATGCAAGGAAGACGAATAAGATTTAACTTGTAAAAGCTCATTTGGATTCTCACTCAGTGTGCAGGAGGGCACCAGCACATATTGCCTGGGGAAAAGAAGATTTGGAGGACTACTTATGGTCCTCAAATCTCTCAAGCAGATTAAATATAATATGTGGGCCCAGAAGCCAGGGGTAGAACTGATAGGAAACTTGTAAAGAGGCCAACAAAAGGCAGAACTTTCTAGAAGTCAAAGGGCTGGCTTGCCTCTAGTCCTAGTAGGAAGATAACAGAGGCTGGGGATATTTATTGGTGATATGCAATAGAGTTTTCTTACAAGGCATGAGACTTGAGCAGCCAAATGTACAACAAAAATGTACAATCTAGTGACTCTTGGTAAAACCATACGCATAAACCTGGTAAATATCTGGCCTTAAAATTTAATGGTATGGTTCATCTTTAGTATGACAATAATGAAGAAGGAAGATAGAGGAAAGAATGATGTAATTTAGACATTTACAAGACCTGTGATTATCATATACTGTATCTTCTAGAAGTGATGATGATCACCCATGATGACAGTAGTATGGGCAAACTTGAGCAGAACTTGGTCTTCCCTTTCAGCTCAGAGAGTAGCTCCAGGCTGCATGGTCCCTCTCGAGAGGAACAGCCCCCAGGACCAGGCCCCCTGGGGGACAGGGAAGGCTGGCAGGGCCCCTTCAGGCCTACCATTCCCACACAGCCCCCCAAATGTGTAACAAATGGAAGTCACGAGTGCCTCAGGTACAGCAAACCTCCACGGCCATCTGATGTCCCTCCAGCCCCCACCCGTGCCTCCTCACTCTCTGAGATAATGCTGGTTGCTGGGTCGCTGTCCCGCCCTGTAGCTGCTGTACAAAGGGCACACTCAGGCAACCCAACAATAAAAACCACTCGAAGGGAGACCATCTGTACTTACAAACAAACATCTCAAGCACATTAATCTGCTGAAGGTTTTTATGAGGGGAAGCATAAAATTTCAAATAAAAGGCTAATGGGAAATATGTCCAAAATGTTGGAATTAGTGATGTTCTACAGTAGGGAAGTGCCCAGCTAGAGCCATAAAATAAAATGTAACTCACAACTGATTGAATTTTAAGACCCCCCAACCCTCCACTCCCACACCTGAGTTGTATATTTTATCTGAAGGGCTGTTTCATGTTCCAGAATCCACTCTGTTTGTGAGCGAGCTGTCACAATTTTATGGCCTCAACTTTAAAGAGCAGGACATTTCTTTCCTGGAGAAGAGGGCTAATAGGAGGTAAAATGCAGGGATTATGGGCTCTCCCACAATTCCAGGCTAGCAGATGCGTCTCTCTGTAATCAAAATGATTGTTTTCTTTGGATCCAACTAAGGATGGCCCTTTTAAAACATCCCTGGGAACAGGAGACATGTGCCAGGCCAGAGAGCAGATGGAAGCACTCGGTGAGGAGAGCAGGTGTTTAACTCTTGGGAGTACCTGCTCCCTTCCCCCTCCAGGACAGGTAATTCATAAAAATAAAAAGGTGATTTTCTTTTTTAATGTGAAAAATGAGACATGGTGACTGGTTAGCATTGGTCCCTGCCCTGCCCTTTGCCTCTGGTAAGGATCTGTTTTCTTCTCCCTTCTTGGGAGCTACACTGAGCTCTGTTTTGCGTTCTTTTCCTCCTTAAATTTGTATGGGGCCAGTCTGGGCTGAGGGAGAGAGCCCCCATGCCCACTCTGTATGCCCAAATAACAGTCTTCGGAAAGAGCTTGGAATGGGAATTAAAATGGGCTCAAATCCCTACTCTAACACTCACCAACTTTGACCCCAGGAAAGTCACTTAGATTCCATCCTCTCCTGGGAGAAGAACAAAAAGGACACCAACAGCGTCATTGTAGGTGTGGTGTGAAGTGGCCCAGGTGAGGGACTCGTTCAAGCAGAATCATACTACTGGAGCTCATAGTCTTGGTTCTGCCACTTACTTGTTGCTCATGAATATCTTTCCTGCCTCTGAGCCACAGCTTTCCCATCTTTAAAACAGAGATAAGAATCTCTTATTGGGTTAAGAGCATTAAAAGAAACATGCACGGATAATGCTTAGCAGAGTGCCTGTCACAAAGTAGGGATTCCAGGAATCCTTTCTAAGGTTGCTGTTATGTGAGCAGAGATGAGGCAGCTTTGCAGAAAGTCTGATTCATCGAAATATCACATGGCTGAAGTCTAATAAAGGCAACACCAGGCACGCCATACCTTCTGCTTCTAGTCCCTCTCTGACCCTAGGCATGCCTCTCAGTCTCAGGCCAGCTTGTACGCTTTGGGCTAATTGACTGACCTCAGTTCGCCAAGTCTGGGCAACTCTCAGAACTGTCTAGAGATTTGGCTTGAATTCCATCTTGGCTGGGCCAGCCCCCATTGCCTTTGAGAGGTCTCCTGTGCTAGATCTATCCCTTGTATCCATGCACAGGCTCTGGTCTGCTCAGCCACTCTTGTGTAGATCAACTTCAACCCCCTATAGGAAGAGTAAATGATGAACAATGACGAGGAGAGAGAAGTTAGTGCATCTTGGATCTTTTCCCTCTGCTCCAACTCTGGGGTCCAAACAATGCTTTCATCATCTGTTTTACTCCCCCAGTTTGACATTAAGACAATAGAACAAAAAGAAACAATGGGAAGACCAACACCTCCATTGTTAACATCAACTGGGCCAAGTTTAGAGCCTACTCTTCATAAACTGTCTTGGTGCTGAAATCACCTCATCTCATTGCCTTTGTCTTTGCCTTTGCCTTGATCTTATGGTGCTATAGGTCTTGATTTTGGGGCACCATCTCCTGGGGGAGACCAAATTGGGAAAGGGGGGATAACTTGGCCTAAGGCTCTTCATTCTCCTGTATCTCCCATTATAGAGTAGAACATTAATAGGGACTAAAGGAAGGAAGCCCAGGCCAAAGGGAGAGACCATGCTGGAGGTTCTCGGCCAATGGGCTTCTTCTTTACTGCTGATGTGTGAGTGAGGGAACCTCTGGGATGTCTCCTGCCCCAGCCACTACCTGACCATGAGGGAGGACAGAACCATCTGGCTGGGATCCATCAACCCCTGGATCTATGGGAAGTAACTACACTCAGTGGTGATGGTTTAGTATGATCAGCTTGGGTGGCTGTGAGCAGCGATAGACCCCTGGGCTTCTGATCACTTACACAGCTCTTCAGGCTATTGGTATGGTCATGGTAGCCACATACCATGTTCGTTAGAGACAGTGAAAGTGTCACCACTAGCTGGCAGTGGGCAGTGGCTCCAGGATGCCAAAGTGCTAGCCAAGCCATGGGGCTGACAGAGACCTGGGGTTGTGGGCTTCCTCTGGCTGGGCCCCTCATCTGGGGAGGCACTAGCTGTCTGGCCCTTGTGCAGTGGCCCACCCTTCCTTGTCTGGCAGAGCTGGGAAGATATCCAGGGCCAGCTGTGTGCTTTGGAAAGTGGATGCTCTGATTCCTCAGCTTTCTCCCTGGTGCAGGAGGATAGGATTAACCTTCAGTTTCACACCCTGGAACTCCAAGTACCAAACAAGGTTCAGTGTCTTTCAGGTGCAAGGTCTTTATTTGGCTTTTAGCAAATTAGTACAATAACAAGCTAGAATATGCAGGTCCTCAGGGGGTGAATCTGGGAATCTGTAAAGGGTTTCCAGTTACCCTCTGGCTGTGGCTCAAAGTCTTCACTCTCCCTGAAGAATGGATGTGAAGGCTTGGGCTACGCAACGGTCTGGGAATGGAGACTTGGGACAGAGGCCCTAGGTTCCCTAGAATTACAATACACGCCTTTAGCCAACAAGCAGGTGGTCAGACAGAAGGACAGGAGGGGCAGCTGTGCTGAGGGTGTGTGATAAGCATGGTACGCTCTCTCGAGACGCCTGGTCCAGCAGCAGTTAGGCGGTACTCATCCATTAGCCCCGCTGCAGACTGGAAGTTTGCGTCCTCCCAAAATTCCTATGCTGGAGCCCTCCTTCCTACTTTTATGGTATCTGGAGGTAGAGACCGGGAGGTAAATAGGTTTGACTGAGGTCATGAGAGTAGAGGCCCCCATGATGGAATTAGTGCCCTTAGCAGCAGAGGGAGAAACTAGAGCTATTCCTCCACCTGTCTGTACCTTGTGAGGCTACAGCAAGGAGGCAGCCACCTGCAAACCAGGAAGAGGCCTTCATCATCTCACCGGACACCAAACCTGCCGGCGCCTTAATCTTAGCCTTCCCAGCCTCAGAACTGTAATAGTTATTTCTCACTTAAACTGCCTAGTATATATATATTTTGAGACAAGCACTAAGACCCTATTTTTATTTTGCCTTGTGGGCCTGGAGGAGCCTGAGCGAGCACCTCTTCCATTTTCATACTCCTACAGGTGAGAAGCCCCATGGCTTGGGAGCTTGCCCCAGGTCACCCAGCTGGTAGGTGGCAGAGCTCCCTGCCCAATGCATGTGGCCTGCCATGGTCAAGCCTCGCCTCTCTGAGCAGAAAGACATTGGCTTTCATTGGTCACCATGTCCAGTTATACTGTGGAGAACACAATGAATTACCCAGAGAACCCAGGCAAACCCTCTGGGGAAAAAAGGAATTTCTTGGCAGTTTTCTTACCTGTAAAATGCCTAATAGTAGTACCTCCCCAATGGGATTGTTACGAGGATTTTATTTCTCTCTCTATTTTTATCTCTATATCTTGGAGAAATTTCTGGGTATTAATTGCAGTGCTGTTGTTTCCATTATTTTTATCTGAACTTTAGTTTCTAATGCAACTCACCTTGGTGAGCTTACAACCTGTGGAGGGTACACATGCTGTGTTTTATTTGTGGGCATGGCGTTTATTACAAATCTGAACTTGAGTGAGTTTGATGGCCACACACTCTCCAGCTTGCTGGTCCAGTGATGCTTATGCTTTAAACACTTATGGTGCCACCTGGTCCCTGGAGGCCCTTTAGTTGGTAGGTTTGCAGCTTCTGGTCTTTTGGGGAGATGAACTGAACAAAAGAGGTCATAGAAAACAGGGTGCATTGCCTCTGACAAGGGAGTCACTTTTGGAGGGCACCGTGGAAAGGGTAAGACCATGTCCCTCTTCCTGTCTGCTGTTGCACTCAGTGCCCATGGCAGAAATGACAGGAGTCAGGCAACTCTGAAGCAGTGACTGCCCCTGCGCAGGCCCTTGCATGTGTGTGCACATGTGTACACGCACGCTCTGAAGCCCAGCTCAGAGCTGTGCAGCACTAGATTCCTTGCTGCTGCTCACTGTGCGATTCCTCCAGGGGCCCCTTTGCATCGCTCTTGCCCCTGCCAGGGCCACAAAATGTGGTACTCACTTTTCCATGGCAGGCAGTGGATCCAGGTGTGTGGCTCTGGCATGAGGCTTCCCGCCAACGAATAGCCAGTGTAAGCAATTGATTTTGCTGTGGTTTCCTCACAGGCGATTTCCTTTGATTTTTCCGGGATGGAAGGGTTATTTCAACACTATCACGGGACCTGGTGAGTGAGCATTTGGGAGACTGTGGCTTCAAGGGCTTTTGACCTCACCGGAGCTTTGAAACATGTATTCTGAGCAGCAGCCCTCAAGTTGCCTTTTCCTCAGTGGCGTCTGTCTCTCCTGTAAGACTAGCAGTCCTGCCTTTTAGTTGGCAAAGTCTGCTCTCGTCCTGGGTCCCTCTGTTGTACCTGTCTCTCCCGTGTGCTTGTTTTGTCCTCTGGTTGCTCAGACCCGCCATCTTGAATGGCTCACCAGCTGCCCGCTTCAGCTCAAAAAGTAGCCTCTTCCTAAACCAACGTGCCCATCTTCTGTTCCTCCAGAGCAACATATCCCAGCGAGGTATCTAATAAAGAAAATTCACACTAAGAGGGGAAGAACAGGTAGCCTGCCTTCCTCGTCCTAAGGGTCCTTGTAATGTTTAGAAATAAATGGGATGGATTTCTAATGGGGAGATTTTTGGTGGCAGAACAGTAAAAGGAAGAAGCATGGGCCAAGTAGACAGGGGAGGAAATAAGTGGCATCTGTAATCATGACTGGGCTGAGTAGCTGACACACCTTCTAGAAACTTCTCAGACTCAAAAGTCACTTGCACTCTGTAGTTGAGCTTTGCTTGTCTTCCCCCTGCTTGGATGGCTCCTGTCGCCAGGCCTGGGCTGTCTTCGTGGGAGAAACTGGCAGTCAGCTGCATGACAAGAAAGACACACGAGTAAGAGGCAAGCAGCCATGTTTCCTGAGGGGCACGGCAGCTCTCCCCCATCCCCTCACCCAGCAGGGGTAGGCCAGAGCCAGGGAGATCAAAGATGTTCTTTCCACCCAGGGTGAGGCACCTAGATGTAAGCTGAGGCAGGCAGTTGTACTAATACACTTTAATTTATTTAATTAATTCTCTACTGTTGTAAATTTGAGTTGGTGCCCATATTTTACATTTATAAGAACAATGCTCCAATGATTATCAGATATCAAAAATTAGTAGGATATGTGCCTAGAAGTGTACTTGTAGGGTCTAAAAGCGATTGCCTTTGGAACTGTGATACCTGTGGGCAATAGCCCCACACCTGTACCAACACAGTGTGGTGACAAGTTGTTCAACTTTTGGTAATCTGCTAAATCCTCATGTTATTTCATTGTGGTTTTCATTTAGATTCATACATAGTGACAGCGGCTTTGCATTTTTCATGTATACAAGGGCTGATAAAAAAATACGGTGTGTGTTTAAAAAATTATTACAATCAAAGACACATTGCCATTAGTCCCTCAAAATACTCCCCCTCACTTTGAACACACTTATCCACCGATCTTGCCACTTTCTGAAGCAGTTCTGGAATTCCTTTTTCGTGAGTGTCTTTAGATGTGCTTTTGTGGTTATCTCAATGTCCTAAATCAATTCTCGAAACATTTACTGTAATTTCTATCAAATAAAAATATCACAATGCGTTCTCATTCATTTTATTCCCTCGATTTGGCACCTTGTGGCTTCTGGCTCTTCTCCAAAATCAAAATGACTATGAAAGGTAAATGCTTTGGACATCAAAATATCAAAACTTTTTGGACATCAGGACATCAAAACAGCCAAGACAGCGCAACTGAAGACACAAAAGAGGACTTCCAGACCTGCCTTACAAAGTGGCAAGAACAATGGGACAAGTGTGCACAAAGCAAAAGGTGGTATTTTGAGGGGGTTAATGAGAGTGTATCTTTTACTGTGATAAATTTTTTAAAAATGTAAAAGTTCACTGTACATTTCTAACACGTGTGTGTGTGTGTACATCTGAATTTTCCTTTTCCATGGAGTCTGTTCATCTCCTCTTCCTATTTTTCTATTGTATTGTTGCTATCTTTCTACTGATTTATTGGGACTGATTTATTGGAAGGAAGGAAGATTCTCTTCTCCATGTTTTATATTTTTTAGTGACAAAACATCAGTTAATATCCTTGTTCTTTTCTGAGCCTGGTCTACTCACTCTAATGTTGGGGAGAAGAGTAAATTAGCTGATGGGTAAGTTTAGGAGGAGCAGGTGTGACACCTAGGTCAGCCATTTCTCCATCTCTCCCTGCCTTTGGGGTCTGCCTGCAGGGAATGAGCGCTCTTAGTGGCCTTTGGCAATGCCTCAAGCTCAGTGGTACAGGTCTATGCCTTCCAGGTGAGGCCCATAGGCTTCTAGAGCTGCCTGTGACTTGGTGATAGATCTGCTTCATCCCAGATCCGGCACTGGGAGGCCCACTGTTCACACACTGAAGTGGCATCAGTTATGAAGCCGATTTTGACTACTAATTTGCCTGCTCCTTTGTTAGTACAGAAATTGGGCAGGAGAAAAGATGCCATTTGTTAGACCTTTTAACCCCCAACGGAGATTTATAAGCATTAAAGAAAGTAGTATTGGGGCCAGTGAGATGGCTCAGCGGCATAAGCGCCTGCCTGGCAAGCGCAAGGGCCCAAGTTCGACTCCTGAAACCCACATACGAAAAAGGGGCCGGTGATACCGCTCAGCGGCACGGGTGCCTGCTGGCGTGTGAGGTCCTGAGGTCGACCCCCGGTACCCACAAAAAAAAAAAAAAAAAAAAAGAAAGTAGTATTTTACCTGTGATATGAATTCCAAATATATTTTCCCAGGGTTTCATTTATCTTTTCACTGGTGTTCTTTAAGAATTTTTTCTTCATTGTATAGAAGTCTAGTCAAATTAATTTCATATTTTATGGCTGTTGGTGTTTTGTGTCATGCTTAAAAAGATATCTCTCACTGCTAGACAATATGTTCCTGTGTTTTCTGCAGGTCGGAACCTAGTTTCAGTTTTCATGCCTAAACCCTTACAAGGCCCTGCCCGGTGCCTACACTCACCCTGAGGGAATGGGACTTTGGGAGGGGGCCAGAAAGGAGGGACCTGGAGACACAGGATCCTGAGCCTCTGCTTGGGTTGGCACTATCTGGGCATGCGCAGATGCAGGTCCAAGTCCAGGTCCAGGCCTCTGGAGTTGCCTGAGGAGGGTGGTGGCCTTGCTGGAGGAGCGGCACAGTTCAAGTGGCCTCCTTCTGGGCCCAGAAACTGGAGGGACAAGCTCTGTAGCAGTACCGGAGCTGCGGGCTCCTGGGCATGTCTTCCGGACACACTGGAATCCAGGGTCCCAGGGTCCCAGGAACCCAGGGTCTCAAAGCCTAGCTTTGAGACAGATGGGCCCCGTGGTGAGCCCTAGAAGGCCGAGCCGGATGGCGGAAGCTGGGCTGCTCTCAGGTGCCAGGCAGACCAGAAAACCAGGCAGGGCGCTCACTGTGGCCTCCAAGAGGAAAGTAAGTAATGACTTGCCTCATGTCTGTAGCCAAAATCAGCAACAGGCTGCAAACGTGGGATCACTTAGAGACCAAAGTCTCCCTGCATCGGGTCCTCGTTACTCTGGAAGTTCCTTTCACATGTCATAAGGGAACATGCCTTCCGGGGGCGCAGCTGGCCTTGTGCTGCTCTCTGCCCAGCCCCAAGTGAGGCTCTGCAGCCTGAGAACAGCTCGGGTCCTTCCTACCTGTCCTTCGTGCACCATCCGGGCCTCGCATGATCAAACGACCCTCAGCTTTTTGGTTCTCATAAGCACAGTTAAACATTGGCAAGTCCTTTGGTCCTTCTCTGATTCTTTTTATATGAATTAGCATGAGTCCATATGAATGTGATGGTGCCTTATTATAGGTGACTGTACTGCGTGTATCTACATTTCGTATACTGAATCTCGTACTGTTATTTCCCAGTGCTACTATGGTCAATTCTATGTGATCTTTGATTGTTGTTTCTTCCTACCCATGTTCCCTTCCTGCTCACAGAGCCCCAGTCAGCCTCTATCAGGGCCTCCACATACAGTTGAATAAGCTGTGCACTGCTCCACACCATGGATTTTACAATCTCTATACCTGAAAGTTGCCCCTGGAGTCAAAAACAGTGTAGCAGCCCTGCCTCCATCCACTGTGTGGTCACAATTTACATAGGCAATTCTAATTCCTTTGTATAATTAATGACTCATATGTTATATACTGGAGCCACATGGAAGTATTTTGGGGGTTACCTGCTGTTCTGTATTATCCATGCTTAACTCTCCCACTAATGCATGTGATTAAGACTTACTCCCACTTTCTCAGTTGAATTGAATCAAAGGGATGAGAGGGAAATGTCAAATTAAGCCGATCCACTGAGGGGTGTAAGTGACTGAGATGCCCTGGCGCTCTGGGGACTGGGGGTGGCAGCCCATTTCTGGGAGGGACCGATGGACTCTAAGGAAGCTCTCAGCTATAAAATTACCGATGGGTGGGCAGAGAAGGGGGGAGATTTTGCCCAGGTGGGAGAAAGATAAGATGTCAGGGAACTTTTGTGTCCCAGGCCCATCGACTCCGCAACCAACAGGCAGAAGGGGAGTTGTTCCATAGCCAGCATTTCTGTATTTGTCACTTTGGGAAATTCATGAGCATCTGAGCTTTCCACCGCCTGCTACGGAGCGGAAAAGGCCAGGACACTGTGATGTGTGGCTCTGACTGGCGTTCACAGACATACACTAGAGGGTGTTTTGAGGGAGGTCAGTGGAAATGTGCTTTTACTAGTATAATTGTTTCTTTTATTTTCTTTTTTTTTTTGTGGGTACCGGGGGTCGACCTCAGGACCTCATGCGCCAGCAGGCGCCCGTGCCGCTGAGCGATATCACCAGCCCTTTTCTCATATGTGGGTACTGGGAGTCGAACTCAGGACCTCGTGCTTGCCAGGCAGGCACTTAGGCCGCTGAGCCATCTCACAGGCCCCTATAATAATTGTTTCTAATTTAAACCTGCACCATCTATTGCGGTCACCACTCATGACTCACAGTCAGTCAGTCAAAGGCATGTCTTTCACACTGGAGTGAAGGAGGCCAAGACACAGGAATCGCAGAGCTTTCTCAGGCAGAAAGGGGATGTGCCCAGGACCAGTGGTGGGCACGGAGACGAGTGTCTGGGGGGTGGCGTCATGTGGTGCCAGCCACTGGTATGCTCTGCTTTGACCCTGGATTCCAACTTTTCTGGTGCTGACTCTCCAAGTTCTTGTGGGCGCTAGGACTACCTGATTGGTGTCTTTCCTCATAACCCATTTCTGCTTAGGTTTGTCAGAGTTAGCTTTTGAGAGGAGCCCTGAGAGGAATCCCATCTTCGTGTCTCAATGGTTCTGCATGGCAAGTAAGTAAACCAGCTTTCTAGAGGGGATGGAAAAGCAAGGCCCTCATTTGTGGTGCTTGGCATTTGCCAGTTTCTGTGGAATAAGTATTCCTATCCATGGGCACTTTTGAAATAGCAACTTTCGAACACCTGCCTGGCAACATCCCTAAATATTTAGCCATTGGCAGCCGGGAGCCCCCTCAAACCAATGTCAGCATAGCACTGCTGAGTCTTGGAGGCTGACGGCCAAATGTGGGCAGAAGGATGCCATGAGAATGAGGCTACAAGGCTACAGTGTTGCCAGATCTGGCCATGCAGAGGGCCAGGAGGGTGATGGTGAGCAGCAGCTGGGTGGTGGTAAGCTCAGGTGCTAGAGCTGAAGCCAGGTCTGGGCTGCAGGGCACTTCTCAGCTAGGGAGAGGTCTTTCCTCTATGGTTAGGGGAAGAACTCTGTCTTTGCTTTGACCTCCATCTTGGCTTACTAATGCCAGAAAGCTTCTGGTTAAGCAGGCCTTGGTGCTGAGGCTGAGCAGGATGGCTCAGTAGAAGTCTGAGGCTGAGGCCAAGGCAGTGAGTCTCACGGGAACGGTAGTTGTGCATGCTTGGCCTCTGCGTGAGGTGTGGCTGGTGTGTGCGTCTGTGTGTAGTGTGTGGTGTGGTAGAACCAAGCCCTGAGGACATCCAGCCCTTTGTGGCTCCAGGCATGTGTCTTGGATTACTGGGCCTCAGTGGGTGAGCAGATTACAGGATCCTCTTTTAGAGGACATGAAGAGGATTTGATTGTTTAATAAGAAAAGGATGGTCAAAACATGCTACGAGAAATCACAGAATGTCACTGGCATTGGCTAGCCTGCTCCCTCTGGCGTGTGTTGACAGGGTTTTGTAAATAGTCTGATTAATCCACGTCCTCTTATGATCTAGAATTCCACAAGTTTAGGTTTGTTCCTAGGACTTAATGTGTTAGCCAGTTGCAGAAAAACAAAGGGAACACTCAGTGATTTCCTGGCCTTCCATCAGAAAACCCCTGTAAATAGCTCACGGGCCTCCAAGAGCCACTGACCTCCACACACTAGCAAAGGTTACCCTCATTGGAGGTCTGAAACATCTGGCACTTTGTATCCTGTGGGTCCCTGGTGAACCTGATTGAACAACCTGTAAATAAACTAAGGACGAGGCTGCAGTGGCCGTGGGTGACACGACCTGACTCATCCAAAGGACTCAAGCCTGCTCTTCAAATGTCTGTTCCTTCTTGGCTTCTCAGAAGCATTCTCTCCACATTAAACGGTAACATGCTGGGTAGGACCACAGGTCCTCAGTAGCAGTTTTTAAATTTATGAACCACATTAATCCAGAACAATTCCAAATCAACTGTTTTCCTAAAAGACAACCTTAGGCCAGTTTTTAGTTCTGAAAAGGTTGAGACCTAGCGAGCCAGAAGCAGGTGCTAGTGGGCTACAGACTCTCCCAAGAGAGAAAGGGCAGCAGAGACCAGATTCCTGATGTTCTTAGGGAAGGGCACTCTCCTTGCAAACAGTAACCACCTTCCGTTTCACCCTCCCTTCCTCAAGCCAAAGATGTCAACTTGAATGGTGAGTACAATATGAAGTTGTTGTTTCTGGTAAAGTAGGTACATTTTAAAACTTTTTGGTGAATACACTAAGAAAATTATTGGAGTTTTTGGTAAATTATGCACATTATGCAATGCTTTGTTATTATGAAAAGTTTAAGGGGTGCTTTGGGAGGTTCAGAATGCATTATGGGTATTTCCATTATCTCTTATGGGAAAATTAGTCTTGACTTACAACCAACTTGAGTTAAACCAGCCCTCGCCAATGAATTGAGTTTGTAAGTCCATGGTCCATTGTAATGGCTTTGTGAGGCCTGGGTGGCGGGGCTTCAGCTCAGCCTTGAGGCACCATGAGGCTCCACAGTGGTCATCCTGTGGAGAGTTCTAGGTCTGTGCCTTGGGCTTGGAGAATGCGTAAAGGCAAAGGGAGGGACTGGGGCATCAGGTGTCCAATGACCTCAAATTTCACACTCCCTGGAGGACAGATATGCGTGCCCAGAGACAAGAGTGACGGCAATGAGGTGTGTGCCAGGTGAGCTCTTCAGATGGGCTGGGCAGAGCACAGCAAAGGAGCCTAATTCATACTTTCGGAGTGGAAGGGGTTGGGGAGGCAGCAGAGAGTACTTTCTGGATTCCAGATGCTATACATGGTCACTAGGCCATCTGGTCCCTGTGGAGGCCAGGCCTGTAAAAACCACTTTGCTCAAGCCACCAACCTCAAGATTTTGCACCCTCAGAGCAATAGCCCTAAACATAAAGATTAAAATCCTTGTTGGCTCCCCCTTGGCTCTAACGGTGGTTCCTACAGCATGTTCCACGGGATCATTGTCCCTTGAGATATTTCTCAGGGTTGTGATTTGGTGGCCATGCTTCCTCTTGAGGCTGTAACATCAGGGCCCTGGGAAGTCCCGAGGGGAGGAAGCTGCCTCCCCAGGGCTGACCGTGGAACTTATCCCCTCATCCTTTCTTCGTGTGACTTGTATTAGCACAGAGCAGAGGAAGGGGTATATTTTGGTAACACTAACCTACAGCGTAAAAGCCAAAATGATTCATTTGTACTCAATAGATTTTGAAATCTTCCCTCAGCCTGAAGGTTTTTCTTGTCTCTCCACCCCATTGGCCCTCTTTCCTGTACCCTTGGATCTGCTTCCTCAAGCAGACTGTCTGTTATAGACCAAATTGTGTCTCCCTCGAAACTCAAAGGCGCGAGCCTAACCCCCAGTGCCTCAGAATGAGGCTGACATGAACTCTATAAAGAAATAACTAAACTGAGGTGAGACCATTAGGGTGTGTTCTGACCTGATCTGGCTGGTTCTCTTAGAAGAGGAGACTGGGATGGGCACGTAGAAGAAAGGCCACCTGCCAGCCAAGGAAGGAAGGAGTCCTCTGAAGGAGCCAGCCCTGCCAGCACCTTGGCCTTGAACTTGACTTCAGACTTGTGAGAAATAAGTTTCTGATGTTTAAGCTACCCTTTCTGTGGTTCTCCGTGATGGCAATCAGCGCTGTGTCACCCACTGCTCCCCAAGGAACCCTGGGACTGAGAATGCTCTGCCTCATGGCAAACTTGCGCTGGCTTCCTGAGACCATACCTTTTCTGTAACAAGCAAAACCAGAGAGGGACCCCAAGATGACTGAATAGAGGAGGAACCACATTGGAGCTACTCAGAGAAAATCAACTAAAACACAGTTTTTTACTTTTATTGTTTTGTTCATCTTATTTTTTTCTCTTTCCTCAATAGTCTTCCTTGGTTTTTTGATATTTTCATGTGAATGAACTTTGTCTGTAGTCTTTCTGGTTTACTTCGATACTCTTTTGCTTTCTCTTTCATTCTTTCTCTCCTGTCTTCTTCTGCAGTTCTCCAAAGCTTGAGTGGTCATCTTTTGCCCTTCAGCCTTGCTTCTACTATATTTCTTTTTATTGATCTCCCTGTTTTGTCCCCTATCCCTCTTAAATTTACCCCCCACAGCATAAAATCACTCTACTAAGGAAAACTCACTGCATACAAGTTCCTGGTGTATGTAGGATTTTGTTAAATCACTCTAGATCTTGCTCCTATGGTAAAAGATGCCAAATAAATAGTTACCGCAGTTTGTCAGTTTCTAGGCTGTGCTGATGCTATCGTTATTGCTAATTGTACTACTTTAGCCAGGATGTCATACATGTTGTAAGTAGTTGTTCTTCCTTGTACGACGACACTGTGATTGTCTGCGGTCATAACCATCAGCATGGGTCCCGTAGGAAAGGACTGGGTGCTGAGCCAAATAGATAGCAACATTTCACCCTTAATAAATTGGGAAGGTAGGACCTTGGGACGGGAACAAAGACCAAGAGCCAGCTACACCTAGAAGACACCTCTGAGGAACAGACATTGCCTAGTGAAGCCTCAGTATTAGAGGTAAAGAAATTTGCAAGCACCAGTGCAGAAAACAAATTAAAATGTAACAAGCAAAACCAGTATAAAACAAAACATAATTCTGCCTGCTTTTCAAGGTTCCTGTCAAATGTGTCTTTGTCCACTCATCTTGCCCTTATCCATGCAGCTGAAACACGGTGAGCTGTGCGTGTGAATCCTTCCATCAGCGGTTGGTGCTCTGGGGAAGAAACACTGCCCATGTCCCAGGACCCAGCGCAGCGCGCATCCTTCAGAGGTGTTGGGTAATTAGCTTGTGGCTGGGGTGGAACTCTGTCTCTACATTCACCATGTGGAAAGGAGAACTGAGTGCCTTGCACCTGCCTGGTGTACTCCAGCTCGGGATACGGGGACCTCAGTAGGCTCTGGGCTCCCATACAGGGAGCGTTGTGTGGAGGAGGGGTGTTGAGATGGGCCTTGAAGGGTAAGGAAGGGTGAAGTGGCGGCACAGTGAGCGTGAGGCAGCGGCAAGCTACTTTATGGGTTTCTGAGTATTGCCTCTTTTTTTTATTTAATGTGTAGGAACTCTGGGGCTTGAGTTCAGGGGAGATTTGGTGACCACAGGATGAGGATAAGGGCGGGCATCATGCCAGGTCACCTGGCTCGGCCCTCTGGAAACTGCCTTCCAGTGACCCCTTGGAGCTGGAAGGCACAGATGAGCCGTGGCTGAAGCTGGGGCCTCCTTTGGGAGGCCCAGATGGGTCTGAGCGAGTGCCTGGCCACCACTCTCTGCCGACATTTGGGGTGCGTCACGGGTGGCAGCAAGGCTCATGCCCATGTGTCCCTGCCTCAGGGAGCAGCCAGGAAGGGAAGCGTTGACACCCTCTTCTCTGATCTGAACACAGGTTTCTAATTTCCCAGTAATTTGCCCTTTCTCCCTCTCCTCCGCTGGCTTCCCTGTCACTTCATTTCCTGCTGTGTTCTCATCTTACAGAAAAAGTGAAGAGAGTTGACCTTTCCTTGCTCCAAAGCAGAATAAAATGCAGAAGAGATTTTTGTGGATAAAAATAGGCCTGAATACCAGCAGCCAGTCACTTTGGGCTCTGCTCAGCCCATCTGGCCTGCCGAGCTCCCGCCCTGCTGTCCCGGTCCCCGGGGACAGAGCCCAGAGGCAGAGGGAGGTGGCAGGCAGGGGCCGCCTCTCTGTGAAGCAGGGCAGGACAAAGCCGTAGCCAGCTGGGCCCTGCGGCTGCGGGGCAACATCACCTTCCTCCCGTGGAGGGTGGCTGTGCCCTGCCGGGGTCCAGGGAGGAGAGGCTGAAATGTTCACGCCACAGGAAGGGACATCTTTCTGGGACATGGGGAAATTGCAAGGTGGGCGGACTCTCCAGAGCAGCAGAGGGAGCGCTGTTTTGGAGGCCTGCGCTCTCTCTGTCTCTCTCTCGCTGATGGGCTGTCATCACGTCTCAGTTTTCCCCTCTGGGAAGTGGGCAGGATGGCGTCCCTGCTGTGGCTGGGCTGTGAGGTTCAAACAAGATGGTGTGAAGAAGGTGTTCGGTGTGAGTTCTGCGAGTCCTTGTCACCAGCTTTCTACCCACGGGGCCACCTGGGACCCCTCCCCGGGTTTAGTCCCTCAGAACGATGCTGACGCCGGTGCCAGTCTTCTGCGAAGGCTGGACATATCTGCTCTGCGTTTGTGAGTGTTGTCTGGTGCCCTTTCCTAGGAGCAGAGCCTTGGCAGCAGGCTCCTGGCCGTGTCTTTGACACAGTGTCACTGTCTCCAGCCATGTTGGGGTAGAAGGGACACTGAGGAAGAATTTATTAAATAAGTAGATGCAAAAATGATGGCTATTTTGAAAATTGTGTCAAGGAAATTGTATCGCACAGGAATATGTTTTACCCATCCCTGTATTTTCCACCCCTGTTCAGACAGCAGGTGCAGGGCTTCCTGGCCTCAGGGGGCATTTGTGGCCAGGTTAAAAGCAAAAGTTGCCCACAAGACACTTTCCTTCCTGGATTTTGTTGCCAAAAGTTCTGAAATTACTGAAAAGAGTACGCTGGATAGCTGGAGGGTTTGAGGAGAGAGCACGAAAAGGAAGGAGGGAGAAAGGGGGAGAGGGCGGAGGAAGAGGGGGAGGGAGGCAGGAGGAGAAGGAAGAAAAAAGGGAGGAGGTGAGGGGTAGATTGTGAGAGGAAACCCGAAGGAAGAGAGACTCCTCACTATCTTTCCACTCCCAAGTCCCGAGAGAGATTCCTGGAGGGGGAGGAAGCCCTGAAGTTTCTGCGAACAGCAGTGGATCCCCGCATACATCCAGGGTAGCATCTGCAGGTGGTCTGCGCTTGGAGAGGATAGACCTGGCCCTGGAAGTTCCCCTTGCCTGGGCGCCATGCCAGAGCCCAAGAGCAGCCGGGGGTGATGGGCGTCTGGGCACAGTCAGCTGAGGCTGCCGACCAATGACTGCGGGGCCTCCGTGGTCTCGGATGCTACTTACGCCGCAGGAAAGGTACAGGCACTAGAAGGGCAGGCGTTAAGAGAGGGCCCAGACTCAGAACTCAGGTGGGGACATCGGGGCTCTGTGATTCCCAGGGATCAGCGAGTCTTTTGGTCACATTCTCCAGGCTGCACCTGGGCCTGTGCTTGGAGAACAGCACGGGCAACGTGAACAGTGACCCCAGGTCCCAGGAGTCACAGCGGTGCAGCACGGCAAGTCAGCCGGTCACACCTGGGCTCCACCCAGGGCATCACACCCTGAAGACTCAGCAAAGCCCGTGTATCAGGTGTCCACTTTCCCATGTGCAAGGAAGGTCTTTATTCTACAGCACACCCAGATCTCATGGAAGGATCCTTGTACCACAGTTGAAGTCTAATATCTGTCATCTTTCAGGGCTCCCTCTCCCTCACTGGTGTCATCTCAGAACCCTGGGACTTTGCAATTCAGGCGATGCTTGGAGGAGCCCAGCGCTTCAGACTTGAGCAATGCAAAGCTGTGGCTTTGGTCCAGGCCACACAGCCCATCAGAAGAGAGCCAGCAACAAGCCTGCTTTGCCAGGGAGCTCCCAGTAGGCTGCACCCCACAGCGGGTCCTGATGCCTCAGAGTGGGAGTGGGGTGGGGACTTCTCCCCACTCTGGCCACAGGATTTACTCCCCGGGGCCAGACACATCACTCTGTCCTTCAGATAACCAGCTCGCAGTGCCTTGGCATGAAGATAAAACCGGGTGATTTTCCTCATGCAGTGGCTTTCCATGGGGGTGGCCCCTCTTGCTTTGAAAGCCAGAAGAGATATCGTGATTATTTGCTCCCAAGATAAGGAAAATCTGTATTAGTTTCTTTTTTGCAGCTGTAACAAATTGGCATGATTTGCTATCTTAAAACAACACAAATTTATCATCTTACAGTTCCATAGAAACTTGGCACGACTGCACTGGGCTAAAATGAAGGTGTCGGCAAACCATTTCTTCTTTTGGAAACTCTAGGGATGAATCCATTCCCGTGTCCGTCCCCGCTCCTGGAGTGGTCTTCATTTCTGAACTTCTGTTGCCTTCTCCGTGCTCAGAGCTAGCATTTTAGCAGCTGTTGGGCTGTTCACAGAGGAGTGGCTTTCTACCTGGTAGCAGAGAGGTTAAGTCCGAAAATCTCGTGTGACAAGTGAAGAATGGGCTCAGGGAGAGAGCAGGTCAGGAAAAGCCAGTGTAGGGTCAGGCAGGAAGACTTCTGGCAGGGGCCGTGGAAGACAGTGCCTGTCTCAAGGCCGCTGTGGGCTATGGGAAGAGGAAGGCGGGGCTGGCATAACTTATCTTCTTTCCTTCCATGCTAAGCCCAGTGCTATGCATCCTGTAGACACCCAGCAAATATCACTGTCATGAACCAGCTCAGCGCGTCATTTTTCTCTTTGGGGCCACAGTTGCAACAGGAGAGGGGACTGGTACTCAGCTTGGTGGCTGCGCCAGCACCCACAGGAAGGAGCCTTAGCCTAGGGCGTGGACAATGTTGTTTTCTGTTACGCACTTTTCCCCGTCAGAGGTGAATACCAGAAAGGAAGCAGCAGGCTCTGTGTGTAGCGGTCCAGTTGTGGGGCCTCACTAGGAATTTACCCCCGATGTCATGGAATTTGACTTCAGCACCCCTCCTTGGGTACAGGTAGGACTTTAGGATCACTTGGGGTCAATTCCTGACAGATGAATCCCCTTTTGAATTTCTTCATAAAATGACATCCTGTGAGCTAGAGGATGAAGCACAACGAGTGCAACACTTTGCAGAGTTTCAGGAAGGGTCTCTGGCAGAGCCATTCCGTGTCCCGTGTCGGGGCGGGGGGTGCCGTTCCCTGTATGGGAGACACTTGGGTTGGCTGCAGTGGGTGTCATGGGGGCTCTATCTTTGGGCTCAGGCTCTGAGATTCTGGCCTTTGGTCAAAAGCTTCTTGCAGTTTCTGCCGGGAAAGCCCTGAGCTGAGAGCATCTCTGCCTCCATTTGTCCATTTGCTCCTTCACTGCTCTGTGAAAATGTGTTTCAGTTTATGGTGCGATATACGGTGTACTCAATGTGGGGTGCAATGTGAGATGCATTTCTCACCATGGGCCAAGGCAGAAAAGGTTAGCGCATCCCTGGGGGAGTCCATGCTCACTGGGGAGAGACGCTGAGCTCTAACCACACAACTTTTTCAATTGTAGAATAAACTCCATAAACCACCCACAATGTCCTTTCCTTAAGATCATGGGCACGAGGGGAGGAGCGCTGGCTGGGAGCCGGAAGTCGGCGTTCTGAGCTTGAACTTGCCGCTGTGCACCGTGAATCTCGGGCGCAATCACTGAGCCCTCTTGCTGCCTCAGCTCTGCCGCTCCATCCGACGTGCAGGGCGCCGCGCGTCTGTGTGCACTGCTGCCCTCTGGTGGTGATCTCTGTCACTCACTCCAGCCCTGACTTCTGACTTGGGTTTGATTAGCACGTGGCTACCCAGATTCACCTGTGAGCCTCACTCCTAGGTGAGTGTACTACACCCCCACGTGTGCTGTGAGGTCTCTACAAAGCCCTTGCTATCCAAATCTCCCTCCTCGAGATATGCAGCTAATGGGGACCCACTGATAGGAAAGGGTTTGAGGGGGTCCACCTGCTTTGGATACAGCTGACAGGTCTGAACAGTGGTTTTTGAAGCTGCCTAGAGAGTGAAACCAGATGCTTAGAAAGTGGAACTTACTTTCTTGTCACTTTCCTTGGCCTTTTCCTTTTCTGATGGTATCTAACCCCTTGTATTTCCCATTTAGGTTCTAATGAAATTCCTTTCAGTATTTGATTCAATCTTTTGCAAGAGGAGTGGTTTTTTTTTTTTTTTTAAAGAAATCCATGCTTAAGCATAGTACTACATTGTTCTGAGGCAAATGTCCAGTAAAGTAAAAGGAAACCAAATATTTCCCTGCATTGTCCCTGGATTGCAAAAGGTCAACTATCTACAGAACTATGGATCTGAGATCTTTCTAAGGTTGGGGTTTTATACTTTATGACTGATGCATCTTTAACAATTCTTTAGCAAATATCTTGGATCATTGCATTCATTAGGTGCTTAATAATGGTAAGTTAAATAGTTGAATGAATGAACAAATGGGTGGAGTCTTGTATGCATCATGCAGTGTGCGCGAAGCGCTTTGGAAGAGTGGGCCTCAGGGTTACACTGCAGGACCCGCTGGCCCAGACCGAGCAGGGTATTCAATTGATGAGGCTAAGGTTCCCAAGTAAACATTTAGCAAGCCTGGAGTCAAAGCACTTCCAAAACAATGGTCTAGGTTATTAAAGAGCTATCTTACGAGGGTCGGAGGGCTGAAGTAGGCAGTGTCTGATTTTTAACATTTCACTTTCCTCCTGACTTCAGGAATTCTCATGATGGCTTGGTTTTGAGGACATTAGCAGTTAGCTGCAGCCAAGAAGTGATTAGCAAACGTCTGTTCCATAGGCATGGATCTGACCTCTGTGCTGAGTTCAAAGCAGACTTTAGTTTCAGAATACTAGAGGATTAGCTTTCCTTCAAAATGTCCTATGCTGGAACCATTTTGAAAAAACACAGAAATATCCTTAGAAGTTGAGAGCACAAGTGAAGATGTGGATAAAGCATGAAGCACATTTTTGAGTTTTTGTCTACGTCCACTCATGATGACTTGTGGAGAAAATGTCTCTCCTTTATTCTGTGGGTAGGGAAATGGTCATTGTTTGTAATGGGACAGAACAAAACAGGGTGTTCATTCCTAACACCAATCAATGTTCTGAGAGTTGGTTCCCTGCTCACAGAACTGTGGAGAAGGACTGCTAGAGCCTTGCTTGTCACTTATTGCAGTGTCATTTAACGAAATCTGATTGAGGTTTGGGGCACCAGAATTCCACAGGATAATTTAGAGCAACATTTCCTACAGCTGTGGACCAGAACTGACGTGGCAGGCAAGATGATTTTAGACACACCATGGAAAAATGCCTTTGTGTTAATGGTTATACCTTCATTTTAACACATATTACAGAGATATACAATTAAAGTACCTTACCTGCAATTTCATGAATAGTTTTGTTCAGGACTAGACTAAAGAGGCTATTTAAGTAAAAATAAAACACCTGGGCCGGTGATATAGCTCAGCGGCATAAGCACCGGCCTGGCAAGTGCGAGGTCCTGAGTTCAACTCCTGGTACCCGCATATAAAAATAAATAAATAAATAAAAAATAAAACACCACCACCAAAAAAACAAAACAAAACAAAGAAGAAAACAAAACAAAAAAAGAAAAGGTGTTAATTTTGAGAAAACTAATAATAGTAATATATAGTGAAAATTGTGATGCTAGTATCTAAATAAGGAAGTCCGAGGGACAGACTCAGAAGGGGCATTCATTTTTAAAATGTTGCGCCGGAGATGGAACCCAGGATGGATTGTGCACACACTGGGCAAGTGTTCTACACCGAGCCGCACCCCCTACCCTCAACATTAAGCTTTTGTAGTACTCCGAGTAGCAACTCTGCAGTTCATTTGGAGCAAACTCCACCCACCTGGGCACAGCTCAGGTACCTGTGTTTGGAGGAAGCCTTGGGAGTATGGTCACCCTCTTCTGTGACAGGAAACATCGTGACAATAGACACGTTGCAGAGCCAGTTCTCCGGAGCTCTATCAGTAAGTTCACTATGCCTAGGAAGAGGGATGTCTGTGTCCAGAGCTCCGTCCAGAGGAGGGGACTTCTCCCAGATTGGAGCCCAGCAGTCTCCCCAGACAGTGACAGCTCCAGAGCCTGCCCTCTGTCCCTGTTAGGGTGCAACTTCTCCCCAGTGCTACCAAACCCACAGTGCATCAGTGGAGGCCAAGCTAACAGGTAAGTTTCTCCTCCTCCACTGGAGACACAGCTGGGGTGGGAGGCACCATTGCCTTTCTTGGGGGACAACGGCATGGGGGATGGGCTTTGCTCACATTCCTGGGAGGGTGCTTCATAGGGCAGCTCCGCCATCCAGGAGGGTTCTTAACTAGAGGGTCTTCTCTGAAGCCTGGCCTTACTCTGGACTCCTGGGGGCAGAGAAGAGGGGCACAGGATGCTGGCACAGGGGAGGCAGGGGGAGGCCTCACCTTGCTGAGACTTTCCAGAGAAGGGACTCAAACAGTGCCCAGAGCTGGTGCTGGGGATGCCATTTGGTGGTCTGGGAGTTACTGATTGCTTTCTCTGTCGCAAAGCCTTTGATTTCCACAGGCTCATGTGTACACATGTGGGTACCCTTGGTGGCCTGACCATTGAGCATAATTAAAAGAAATGATTGGCTTTCTCCTGATGCAAACATCTGGTTTTACTTGAAACAAGATGACTTAGCTGTTTCAGAAACATTCTTGTAACCCTGGATTCACATTTTCTTCTTAAAATATATATTTTCTCTGTTCGGGCAGCATGTTAATGTAAACACTCCGTGTAACTGACAACCGACAGTTTCAGAAGTATGTGGGGCTCCAAGCACCGAAGGAACCGCAAGAATGATTGCGTTTTTGATTTGATCACTGGAAATCTGTTTCAACAGTCACTCTGATTTAAACAATTACTCTGATTTATACTCCAAACGCTGTAATTTGCAGAAAATGTAACCATGTGAGGACATTTTTGTAGAGTATGCCTTGGCAACTTTGTTTTGTTGTGATGTCATTCTTCTCCACTTCAAGGAAGTGCAGAGGGACAGGAGAGGGAAAGCAGGCTCCTTTTGATGTGCTTTCTGACTGCTGGGCACGATGTCTTTAAGTCTTCCTGGCTTACCCCACCTTACCTGTCCCAAGGCCAACTCCAAAGAACTACGAATGCTATTCGGGAGAGAAGCAAGACCCAAATCTGAAAGTCAAAGAATTAAGTCCAGGAGATAAGGTAGCTAATTGTGTTGCCACATCTCCTGCCTGTATAATTTAGACTAGAGAGGTGGATGCCTATTCTCAAACTACGCTCACACTTCCACACTCGGAGAATGTGAGGTTTAATCGTTTCCCTGCCCAGAAAGAAATACTCAGGTAGATTAAAAAGTACTGCCCGGGTTCTAGTGCAAGTTTGTGTCAGAATCAAGGGAAAGACCAGATGTCTGGGTTTCTAATCTATAGCAAGCTTAGAAATATAGGCATGAAATTGCAAGTTGGTCTCATTTTGTGTAGAGACTGCATCTCAACAAAATGAGAAGATAACATCATAAATGTCTTGTAGGGTGCAGCTAAGGCAGCTAGAATTCAAGCATTACCTCTGCTTGTACTCCAGCCCCCCTCCACCAGCCTGGCTCATTGCTACTGGAGAAGGAGACATGGAGGGAGCTTCTTGAGTGAGAAGGTGTCATTCCCCTGGGGAGGTCCTGTGGCCCACAGTGGTGGGGCAGAGCCTTGACTCTCTGGCCTCATCTTCCCAGACCATTTGTGTCCAACCTAACTCCAGCCCAAGAGAAACACAAAGACATGGTTCTACTTACAGTTCACCTCCTTGACATCTGTATGCTTCCATAATTCCTTAAAACCTGCATGTGTGACTCCCAGTGCTGAGGTACAGAGCACCAATCTGAGTTCCAGCTCCATCCCTGGTTTGCTATGTGACCAAGAAGACACTTGATCCCTTTGCTGTGCTTCAGTGCTGTTGTCCCTCAGCGAGGGGTCAGCTCAGTAAGTGCTGAGGTCTCGCCCAGCTTTACCACTCTGACTCTGTGATCCTATTGTTTTGTTTGTTTTTCTTATTTAAAAAGTGATAAAGGCTCATGGGGGACAACTATTCTTCCTTGGACCTCATACCGCTGCAAGTGTGAGGTCTTCACACATTTGTTTTCACGGAGAGCCTGGAAGGGAGATACTCAGCCCCTTAAGCCTACCTCACAACCAGCATGCTTTTGAATTGGATTGGTCTTTGCAGATGCTGTGACAAGATACCCGAGACAATCATCTTATATGGAGGAAAGATTTACTTTGGCTCACGGTTTCAGTCCATTGTTGCTTGGCCGGCCCCATTGCCTTTGGTCTTGTGGTAAGGTAGCAGATCAAGGCAGGGGTTATATTCTGGAGAAGGCTCCTCACCTCACAGGAGCTGGGAAGTGAAGAGTGAGAGAAAGGAAGGGGCCAGGCCCCCAGTATCTCTTTAAAAGACACACCTCCAATGACTTAACTTTCTTCCATTAGGTCCCACATCTTAAAGGTTTCACCACCTACCAGTAGTGCCACAGGCTGGCAACCGGGATTTCAATACCTGGCCTTTGGAGGCCATTTAAGAACCAAACCATAACAAAGTATATGAGGAGGAGAAAACATGGGCTTAGATCTCTGAAGCACTGATGATCCTTTGATGTCTGAGACAGTGTCCATTTGTCTGGTCACTGATTGCCTTGTTTGCTCTGGAGACCACCACCGGAAACTGACAAAGCTCACGAGTTGCCTCTCTGTTCTGAGCTGCCTTCCTTGCCTGACTCAGTATCTGCTACATCTCCTGTCCAGTGCCAGCCTAAGAGATCCATCCACAGTGTCTGCTGCAGGATCACTGTGCCATTTATTATGGTGGCCCATGCAGACCTTGTGGCTCCCAACTGGGTGGCCATATTAATCCCCTTTGGATGGCCTATGGGAATGTCTGGACCCACCACAAAGAAACTGAAAATAGCTCAGAAAAGTTAACCCAAATTTCTGGACTTCTCTCAACTCTGGCATGCTGCATAATTGGATTTACTTTAGTATGTGTAGTAGTCACTTTCATGGTGTGGGGACAAAACATTTGACATCTATGCTTAAAGGAAGAGAGATTTATTTTGGCTCACAGTTTCAGTGGGATCAGTCCATGGTCAGCCAGCTCCAATGCAGAAAATGCATGGCCGAAGGGCCTAGTGGAGGAAAGCTGTTCATATCATGGTGGTCAGGAAGCAGAGAGAGAAGGAAGAACTGGGGACAAGAATATACCCTTTTGGGTCATGTCCCCAGTGACCTACCCCCTCCTCTGAACAAAAGACTTTTGGGGGGACATCTTAGAACTACACCATGACAATATGTTTGCTCCAATGTTGGTTGAGAGTAAACTGAATCCCAAATGTGATACAAGGGAAAAGTCTCTTCTTTCTGGCTTTCCACTCCAATTTTCCAACATAGTGGAACCTACCTGTCTCACTCCCAGATTTTCTACATATCTTCCCTTCTGTCTTTAACCAGCTGCAAATTCCTGCCTTTTTTCTTCCTCTACATACTTCTCCTGAATTGGGCAGCAAGTGTCACAGCCTATTTATACTACAGAAAAAATATGGCGTGTTCTGAATTTGTTCAGATGTGATATGGATCACTCTCAAATTTATATTTTTCTCCTGCCTGGACTTCTTACTTAGAATCTCAGATCTGGATACCTTATTGCAGTTTCAACTTTTTACCTGGATTTTTAATAGAAATTTTAATCTTAACTTCACCAAAATTGAACTGTTTTTGCTACCTCTGTCCACAATATCTTTACTCGACATCATGCTTTTCGATCTTGATGAATGGCATCACCTTTTACAATGGACCAGGCCAAAAATTTAAGAGTCCTCCTTGAGTCCTCTCTTTCCCTCATAGCTCATATCCAGCTCAGCAGCAAATCCCACTGGCTCTAACTTTAAAATGCATTTGTACCCCAATACACTTTTTGCCATATCCACAATTACCTTATTCTAAACGATCACCTTTCTCACTTGGACCACAGTGATACCCTAGTGTTCTTCTTCTTTTGTCCCCATAGCACTGAGGATCTCATCCGGGGTGATTTTACACCCAGGGGACATTGGTGATGTCTAGAAACAGTCTTTCTTATCACTTCTTGGGGCAGTAGGGAGAGATGAAGCTGGTATTTTGTGGATAGAAGCCAAAGTTCATACTAAAAATTCTACAATGCCCAGGACGGTCCCTTACAGTAATTGCCTGGCCCAAAGAGCAACAAAACCTTGCCTTGGACTTACTGTCCCAACATGTTAGCTAACATGATGTTTCTAAAGGATACATTAGATCATCTCACTTCTGTTTTTTAAATAATAAAGCTTTCTACTACAGTAAGAACAAAATATGAATTATTTATGGGTCTACTGTATCCTGCAGGACTCATCTCCTGTAAACCTCTCCTATTTCTCATTCCTCCATTTTGCCCCTTTACAGTACTCCAGCACAGGCCCTTTTTTCCCCTCTCTAATATTCTAAACTTCTTCTTCTCCAAGGGCCTTTGCATTTACTGTAACTTCTGCTTGGAACCCTGTTCTCCAAGTTTTTGCCTGGTTGCTATCTCCTAACTCAGGTCTTAGGTCAAATGTTGTCTGCTAAATGAGTTGTATTAGTCAACTTTAGTATTGCTGGTACACAATGCCTAATACCCACAATTTAAAAGAAGAGAGGTTTAATTTGGCACAGAGTTTCAGGGGGTTTGGTCCATGGTTGTTGACAATCCACTGTAACTGCCACAGAAGCCTTTCCTCTCTGTGAAACAGGCCCTATGCCCACCCCTGTGAGCCATGCCTCACCCCCACATTAGCCAATTGTATCTTCTTTATGGCCTTATCAATACCTAAAATTATCTTACCTATTTTGCTTGTTTTGTGATTTGTCTCTCTACTTTAAGTGTCTTGAGGATAAGAATACCTTCTAGAATAACACAAAGGACGGCCTCCCTATATATTGCTGGTTGCTTGACTGACGGGTCGTTAATGTGGTGAATGGGAGCTAAAGTGAATCAGCACACCATTTCTCTCTTATCAGTGCCTCACTTTCAGGCCTATTGTTTTACTGTGAAATCTTATTTTAATAATATGAGCTGAATATGAACTCTCTACCCGCTCCTGTTGTAATAATAGTAGGCACCCCATTCTCACCGCACTCTACCAATGTGTGCCTTAGTTGGCTAAGAAACAGGTCATGTGGGCCGGTGAGATAGCTCAGCGGCATAAGCACCTGCCCGGCAAGCGCGAGGTCCTGAGTTCGACTCCCGGTACCCATATATATATGAGAAAAGGGCCGGTGATATCGCTCAGCGGCACGGGCGCCTGCTGGCATGTGAGGTACTGAGGTCGACCCCCAGTACCCACAAAAAGAAAAAAAAAAAAAGAAAGAAACAGGTCATATACAGGGAAATGTGAAGGACAAAAGAGTACATATTTTTAAGTTGTTAAGTTTCAAAATAGTGCTCTGTTACAAATGGAAACATGCAAAGTATTTCTTTATTATTAAAAATAATGCTCCCTCTCGCTTCTCTCCTCGTGGTTGGAGAGGAGACTTGCCTTCACTTGTTGGCTGGCTTGCCCTTGGCCCTGGTAACTGAGGACTGGTTAGCAGCCCCCTCCCCTGCAGCACAAACGTCACCTAAAACCATTCTACCCTGGTGGAAAGGATGTGGCTGCCTGCAAATTAGCAGGGGAAGGCGAAGTGCAGAAGTGCTGGGCTTCAGAGACCGTTTTGAATAACAGGCTCCCTTTCACTGGTACAGATGAAGCCTGAGGTTTCACTCATGGTAAGGGGAGGCTGTGTGAGTGTGTTCTCGGGCACAGGTGTGTAAGTGTCACTGTGTGTATGGTGACTGTGTGTCGCTAAGGTGTGATCGAAAAACACAGTGAATGTTGAAATTAAAAAGCTTATTACAGTAAAAGATGCCATTAACCCTCCTCAAAATACTCCCCCTCGCTTGAGACACACTTACAGCGTCTTTCTTGTCGCCTTCTGAAGCAGTTTCAGAAGTCCTTTTTTGTATCTTTAGTTGCACTGTCATGGCTGCCTCGATGTCCTGAGTGGATTCACAATGCTCACCTTCCACTTTGACTTTAGGGAGGAGCCAGAAGTTACATGGTACCAAACCCAGTGAATGAGGTGGATGGGGACACAGCGTCGTGTTTTACGAGCCTGTCTTTTCATTGGATGGCACTCAGCAGCAGCATTCACCATATTTTTTACCACAACTCCTAAAGACACTAAGGAAAGAGGACTTCCAGAACTGCTTCAGAAAGTGGCCAGAACAATGCGACAAGTGAGTGTGAAGCAGGGGAGAGTATTTGGAGGGGGATTAGTGGCAGTGTGTTTTACTGTAATGATTTAAAAAAGTATTAAAGCATTCACCATATATTTTGATCACACCACACACAGATCTGCCTGCATGCATCGGGTGTGAGTCCGAGCTCACACCTGCACTGCAGAGGCCAGTGACTGAATGGGAGAGGGTTTTCTGAGTGTTAATCCTGGGAAGCGTGGTGGAGGGGCACGGTCACGTCACAAATCTACTGTTGGCCACGAGAATTACTGTGATATGGATATATAGACATTTGTAGCTTTTTAGGATTTATTTGCAAATTATCTATGTTCAAATTCTTTTTTTTAAGAGAAGTTACTTAATTTTTCTGAGCTTCTGTCTCTGAAAATTGTCACTTGCCGTTCACTTTTGATGGCCCCAAAAATACCAAAAACTTGGTATCCATCACGACAGGACACAATCCTGCCATCCCTTGGCTGGCTAAGAATCATCTGCTCTTACCTGATAGTCCCGGGTCTTTGTTACCAGATTGCGGGGTGCGGTGCGAGCAAAAGAATCCATCAAGGCTCAGAGGATTCCTTTTGTGAATAGCAGGGTGCTCCCTGGTAGAAGGAAAGGACGCAGGGGAAACGGTTGCAGGAGACAGAGCCAGAGCCCGCTCAGCCAGAGCAGTTTCCCTGCTCATCGACGAAGGAGAGAGGCTGGGGCATCTGCTGGGCACAGGGCGGGAGGGAGGCAGGGAAAGTCAGTCTTCCAAGGGGCTCCTGTGCGTTGCAGGGTGGTGGCGCTCGGGGAACTCCCCGGAGGGACCAGAGTGCTGACAGGTGCTGTTCTCTGTACTTTTGATGCCAGACAGAGTTTCTTTCCAGAGACAGTCTTCTAATGACAGGATCTGGGAAACTAGACTTTGTTCCAGTTAGAACCAATTTGTGCTGATGTCGTGAGGATAAAATGTGGATTAAATGTGATTCTGTGTGTAAACTGTCAGCGCAAACCTGGTAAACATTAAGCACTGAATAAAATTGCAAGGTTTATTTTATAAATCCACAGTTAGGATGCTAGTAACTATTTTGTCTCTCAGAAGATTGCGTTAGGTCTCGCGAGTGCATAATCTCATTTATTTAGCACTTACTGTTGGTCATTTATTTAATGACTGTTTTTACTGATGTGGTTTTTCCCTCAGCAACCCCTGCTCCAGGCTCAGAGCTGCTTAGGAATCTCACTTCTGAGGTTGCTTGGAGAATCAGAGAAATGGGGCTCAGCTTTAAGGCCACTGAGTTCCTTTCCCTACAAATGGTCGGGCTCGCTTCCTCTGGAAATATCTTTGTGCAATCAAGAGAGGGACCATCGTACTAGGAAGAGGACACGTTAGTTGGCTTTGCATCATGCAGCACGGAGAAGGGGTCTGAGAACTTTGCCTCTGACCAACCTCTCTTACTCATAGCCTAACCAGGCTCCCGTAGGCCTGGGCTTGTGCTGAGGTTCTGGGAGCGTGATTTAGTTCTTCGCAGTCTGACAAGCTTGGGATCAGCGTAGTCATCCATCCTTCATGCTGTCTCAGGACAAGGCAGGATCCCGGAACACACAACTGGTTTTTTTTTTTTGGTAGTGCTAGAGCTTGAATCCAAGACCTTCACATTGAGCTACCACCCCTGTCCTTTTCAAAAATTTATTTTTTGAAACAGGATTTCTCTAAATTGCTAAGTTGCCCAGGCTGGGCTGAACATGTGATCCTTCCTGCCTTAGCCTCTCAGAATGCTGGGATGACAGGTGTGCACCACCACAGCCAGATATAGCCAACATTTAAGGGTGCTCATGACACCCCAGGACCCGGCACACAGTGCCTGACCTAGCAGAAAGGCTTCCTCCAGCACTTGGCTACCTTTTTGCCCACCGCAGCACCACGCTGCCTCTCTTGTTTTAAGTTTCATGTACCCACTTCCTTGTTCTCACCTGTCCCTCACGTGCTCATCTCCCGTTCCTCCCGCAGGGCAGGACTCCGTCTTTTCCTGGGAGGCCTCCAGAGGGCTGAAGAGCACAGATGCAGGTGTCAGTTGTGTGTCCCTGGATCCTGCCTTGTCCTGAGAGAGCATGCGGGATGGATGACTGCGTTGACCCCAAGCTTGTGGAATTTCAGCTCTATCACTTAGCAGCTGGTGATCCTGAGTCTGTTATTGGATCTCTTTCATGCCTTGACTTCCTCAGCTGTGAAATGGGGGGTTGATTATATGCATCCCATATAATTGCTATGAACATAAATGAGTTAATATTTAATTCTTCCCGGCACACTGAGATCACTGAGCAAGTGATGGGGATGATGATGGTGATGATAGTGGTGATGATGAAGAGGACGAAGATTCTCTTTCCTTGTGACAGCAGCGTCTACCCAGCTCTGGAACAGAGTTGATAAGTATTTGAGATCTATTGCTGGGCAGAGCCTACACCAAGCCGGGCTTTGAGGGAGCTGTGGGAGGTGGTGGCATCTCCTAGCTGACTCGTCCTTGTGAAGAGTCCTGGGCCTCCTGTAGGTATGAATGCCAGAGAAAGAATGCCCACAGTGCAATGAGCAGAAAGAACATGGCAGCACTGACTGCCAGGCCCACATATTCCTGAACCGACTCACACAGCAACAGTTAGTGAAGACACGAGAGAATCTTCTGCAGTCGTGAGCTCTTGTGCCTTCCTGGGAGTAGGGTGCCTGAGTTACTGTGAGAATATCTGCAATATCTTCCCATCTAAATGCCTTGGCATTGTTGCCCAGGCCAGTCAATGGCTGCACAAGAAAAGTGCCTTCTCACTGCAGACTCTGTACTCTAAGAACGGTGGTCAGCGCCAGCCCACCTGGTCTCCTCTGGGTGAAAAATTAAAACATTTTAGAAAGGTTTCATTTCTGACACCAGGAAGAGGCCAGGTCCTGCTGGGGTGGACAGAGGAGGACAAAGTGAGCCAGAGGCCTGTAGAGGGAGGCTGGTCCACCTGAGCTGCGTGGGCCCTGGACTAAAGGAAACTTCAGGTAAATTCTCATTTTTTCCTTCAATAGAGTGCACATACGAGTTTATGGTGGTTTTCTGATACAATGATTTACTGAGGGAAAACTGGCCTCATGGCAGAAAAGTGAGTGTTTGAACTAGAAAAGAAGCCCCTATGTCAGTGGTGGTGAACTGACAGCGTGCGTGCCAGAGCCAGCTGCCCTAGGTCAAGCCCTGGGTTGAAGGCTGAAAGTTGCAGTACGGGGCTGGGCCTTTTCCCAGGAAGGCTGTCTTCTGGTTCTAACCCACAGCTTATAGGGACGATCTGACCCCACGAACAACGTGGGAACATGCACTCTCCTAACGTGCGCACTTCTTGCTAACACTGACCTGACTTGATGAGAGGACTTAAATGTATTACATTGACTCTGGCTCTTACTTGGAACCCAGACCCCTGCAATGGTCAGCTGATCCCAGATGCTTAGCTTATAATTATAATTGCATTAAGGATTTTACTTCTATAGAAGGCTTAAAACAACTGTTTCTTTAACCCCTGCTTCTCTGGGTCAGCAATTTGGGCTGCGCTCCTCTGGGCAGGCCAGGCTTAGCTCCTCTGTGTTGGGGTCCCTCGTGCACCTGTCATCAGCTGCTGGGGTTGCTGGCGGTGGCTTGGTCAAAATCAGCCCTGTGGGATGGCTTGTCTTGGAGCTACACGGTCTCTCGTCCTCCACCAGGCGGGTCTGCACCTCATCATGTGGTGTCGGTGGCCGAGTCCCAAGACAGAATACAGAAGAATGCAGACTCCTGAGGCCCAGGCTTGGTACCTGCGTAATGTCATGCTCTTATCCTTCATACCAGACCACAAGTCAAGAAATAGATTCCACCTCCTCATGGGGGAAGCTGCAAAGAATTGTGGCAATTTTTGCAATTGACCACAGGTATCCTCTGTGCTTTTGTTAGCTTTAAGGATTTGCTTTCAGCCATTTGAAGTCCATATAATCATTCATGAAAGGGAAATCTGAGAAGAACCCCAGTGTTTGAGAGATGATAAGGATTCTTTTTAATGTCAAAAAATCTCCCAGCTCAGCAGAGCAGTTCGTGGACTTTCACAATTTAGTGTTGGAGAAATTACTAAAGGTTACTGTAAATTTGAGAAATTTTAAAAATGAATTTGTATCTTTTAATTATAGCGGCATCGGTATACATTAAAAAATGTTAAAGTTTGTATGAGATGAGATATATTAAGGTTATAGTCATTGCTTAATGTGCATCCAGTCTCAGGGGACCCTTGTACGAGCTCCGAGGCATGAGGAGGATCCAGGGCCCCTAGTGTGGGAACCACTGTGCCTGGTCAAATGAGGAATAGCTGGATTAGATTCTGCCCACCCCTGCCTCCCCTGCCCTAGGGACTGGGCTCTGACACGCAGTTGCCCTTACTGTGAAACTCCATGAGAAACCTCTCCATGCCCTTTACCTCCACCCTCTCAGCTCCCAAACCATCTGTCTCTAGAGCCATCCAGCCATCCACCCCAATTGTGTGATTTCCAGGGTGACCTACGGTTCCCTTGGGGGCATCGGTGGCTTCCTCTGCAACAATCTACCAGGGGAGAGGAAGGCAGGAGCAGCTATGCTCAGCGGCTTGCTGGTGGAGGGACATAGGACGTTCTTTCCTTCCTCAGGATTTCCGGCTTCTTCTCAAAGAGAGTGGGAGTTAACCCTCGATGCAAGTGGGTGGTCAGGATAAGGAGGGCTTTCCAGGCCAGGCGCAGTGAAAACTGGCTCTTACGATTTATGTCTCGATGCCCCTCCCCCAAGTTTCCTGCAGCTAAAGGCAATGGTAGGAGGGCCTGGTCACTGGGGCTGTGCCACGGAAGGAAGGGTGTGTCACCCTCTCCAGCTCCCTTCCTCACTCTCTGCTTCCTGAGGCCATAACATGAACAGCTTTTCATCCACTACGCCCTTCTGCCTTGCCCTTTCTGGCGTGGAGCCGACTGACTCTAGGCCAAAACCTCTACAAACTTTGAGCCAAAATGAACCTTCCCTGCTTGAAGTCGTGGGTGTCGGGTACTGTGTCTCAACGAGAAAAGTGACTAAGGCACTGGCTATCATCTCTTTGTCACTCAGCTTTCTGTTTGTTCTCATTTCCTTGCCACCTCTTGTTTCAAGAACCTGCTTTCTCAGCAGTGGTACAGACACCTTCTCAATTGGAGAAACGATTTTGAGAGGCCGCATCCTCCCTGGCTATGGATCACTGCTGTGCATTTAGGGTGTCAACAATGGACTGGATACACAGGGAAGCTGTAACTAGAGTACTGGGGAACGCCGTAGGACAGGTCACCCATCGTTAGGGACAGTGGACATGCAAGGAGATGCAGGGAGACCACGAAGAAGGAGGGGAGAGGACAGCGGGGAGAGCTGGGGTCTTGGTTTGGGGTGATCTTCTTCTGAGTTGGGTTTCTTGGAGGCCTGGCTATGTTCTGCTCTTTGAAGTCACATGATACCTTGTCACCGCCCAACACATGTCCCTTTTGGCTCATGTCTGTTGAAGTAGAGCTATTTCACGGGTGATCTTGATGGCTTTAAGACATACTAATTCAACAAGTTATGAAAAGTCCGTGTGATATTTGTCCGTGCTGTGTTCTGGGAGCTGCAATGCTTGCCATGGGCTCTGCTCTCCCAACTAAGGTCTATATAGGAGACTAACGTGCAAACAGATAATTCCAGTGTAGAGCGGAAGGTGACCTAAACAAGGCATGTGTGGAAGTCACAGACTGGAAGAGAAGGGGCCAGTGTGGGCAGAAGAAAAGGTGCCATCCAAGCTGAGTTTTGAAGGGTCATTACAAGTTCAACAGAAATGTAAGACCAAAAATGAGGAAAAACAAAACAAGATGTTTTCAGGACCCGTGAGGGAGTTCGGGGTGGCTCCAGGGTAGAGGGGGGAGGAGAGAAGGCCATGGGAGCTGAGGCCGGGTGTGTAGAGCTGGGCTGTAGGCACAGCTCGGAGATCCCTGGCCCCGTGGTGCTTGGCTGTTGAATTACAGAGCTATGGCCAGCTGTAAGTTCATTTTCCGTATTTTCACCAAAGGCATAAGATTGAGTAATGTGGGCATTTGCTCTGTGACTAGACCACCACACGTTTATAGAAACAGCATTCTTTAAGACATTCCTGCAAAATGGTGCCAACACTGAATGAAAGATTTCAGAGTCAGGGCAAGGTGGAAACAGGCCTGGTCAGTAAGTTGTTTCTGTCCTTGCTTCTCTCCTCTGTCCCTCCCCCCACAAACAGAGACAAATGTTTGGAAACGAGAATGGAAATGATGCAAGTGTTCCTAAGTTGGACACCATCACGGCCCAGCCATGTGGCTTCTGTCACATGTTTAGGAGAAGAGCAGTTAGATGTCCTGGGGTCCTCAGCATGGGCCTGCCCAGCTAAGAACCACACATTCAAAGCCCCCTCCCCCCTTCCCAGTGGTAAAAACATGCGGGGAACTGAGGACGTGAATCCTATCCCGCTGTCCTCAGAGTCCCTCTGCTGACACCACCTCTGTTAGCCAAACTCAAGCGAGCATCAGCTGTAACATAAAATATGAAACAGCCCTTAACTCTGCATTTTTCTCTTTCAACTGGAATATTAAAAGAAGCGTGAACATTTCCTACTAAAGTGAGTTTCAGAGTTCATGTTTCCTCCTGAGGGGCTGCTTTGGATGAGAACTCCTCATTTCAAGCCTGATTTAATCCAGGAAGTGCCTGGAAATTAGGCAATGCCCGCAACAACCAGTAAGCTAAAAACCCATTCTAAATCTTTTTCTTCTCCTCCTCCTCCTCCTTCTTCTTTTTTTATTCTGCTAAGTCATGGGGTCAACCTGAAGGTAGTTTCTGGATGCTAACTTTCTACCAGCTTTCTTATATCCATTGTCCCTGCTGCCCCTGCCTGTGTTACCACCCCTACTGCTGGGAAATGTCACCATCACATCAATGTTATCACTGCCCTGGACCCAATGAGCCCTCACTCTGGAGCTTGTCCCCTCCAGGTAGGGCTAATTAACACAAAGGGCCCGCTGTCTGCATGGCTGCTCTCTTTGCCCTCCCTCCATTCTCCTGCAGAAATAGAAGTAGCTGAGGTTGGCAAGCAGCTCCCTGGTGGTAGCAGGCAGAAAAAGCATCCAGAACCTGTCCCTCTGGGAGGAAGCTGCAGGTTCACCTTGCAAAAAGAAGACACTGATTTGTGCCACAAACCTTCAAATCCAGCAGCTCTGGGTTGGTTGGGATGTCAAAGAAAACATCTTTCTTTGGTCAAAAGTGGAGTTGCACTTGTTCGTTGATGGGGCAGGATATGGAGACAGGGCCCAAAACAAGAGAGTGGTGGCTGAATGTCTATGTGCAACCTCTCTGCCTGTGGACTTGGGCAGGTACCTGGTGGTCAAATGCTGTTTCGTGTCCTGCCTGGATCCACAGGTTGAAACCTGATTTCCAGGGGGGTGGTGTTGTGGGGGGTGGTCTTAGGAGGTGACTAGTGTGGGAGGGCTGCGGCCTCATGAATGGGATTCGTGTCCTTGTAAAAGAGGCCTGAAGGAGCTTATTCACCCCTTCAGCAATGTGAGGTCACATTGCAGGCAGCGCTTATGCCACATGCTGAATGTGCTGGCACCTGGCTCTTAGACTGCCCAGCCCCCAGGTCGGTGAGCAGTGCGTTTCTCTTGTTTATGAAGTACCCAGGCTCAGGTATTTTGTGGTAGCGCCTGAATGGACTAAGATGCAGATGCTCCACAGACTATTCAGAGAAAACTGGGGCGACTCTCTACATCCTGTTCGAAATAAAACTCTTCAACTCATGGAGGCTGAGTCCTGCTCAGGAGGATGTTGAGCCTGTACCCTTCTGAAACTGCAGTTTCCAACCTGGGATTTTTCTCTCCAGGGGATGTTTGGCACTGTCTGGAGATAGTTTGGGTCATTACTTTGGGAGGGAGGTGCTGTTAGCATAAAGT
Organism: Erethizon dorsatum; assembly: GCA_028451465.1. Lineage (NCBI taxonomy): Eukaryota > Metazoa > Chordata > Mammalia > Rodentia > Erethizontidae > Erethizon > Erethizon dorsatum. The sequence continues at coordinate 73,833,519 of CM051824.1, read as the reverse complement.
GGGCAGAAGCCAGGATGCTACTAAATGCTGCAATGCACAGCACAAAAAATTATCCGGGCTCCAGTGTCCCCAGTAGGAAGCTGCAGATGCCCTGCTTCACGAAAGCCTTTGATCCACGAAAGTGAGAGCAGGAGAGCGAGCCTGGGGCAGAGCTAGCTGCTCCCACAGCCAGGGCCCTGGAACAGCTTAACTGGATGCCTAGCTTTGAAAACACAGAAGTAACCAGGTAAATACGTTGTGACAGAACCCTGGGTTGGTTTAATAAGTGCCTTTCTCTCCATCTACTCCCCTAGTGGGATCCAGAGGGCACGAATGAGCATAATCAGCTGATGTCACCAGACATGGCCCTGGGCTCGGACTGCTTTGGGTGTAGAGGGCTTCAAGGAAAGCTTTCTACTCATTAAAAACTCAAGTGTCTGGCTTCCGGCCCCAACCTACAGGAAGTTGCTATTTTGAGGAGGAGGTGGTTTGTGGGGGGAGATTCAGGAATTTGGGTCTGCATGGTGCATGAAATACTAGCTCAGCTGTCTGTAGTTGTAGATGCCAGGGCCTGGCTGAGCACGCTCCCAGGGCAGATATACCCTTCTTGGCCAGGACGGAACAACCGCTGCCCTCCTTGCCATCCATAGTGATCCACAGGCTGTGTTGCAAAGGGCAAATCCTCCCTTCCTGGGCTTGACCTTACCCCTAGACAAAGATGGCATCACTCTTGCATATGGTGCCAACAGATATGGAGGGCCCTGCCCCACCCTTCCCGCCCTCCTTACTCGAAACCCCTCTCCTACCCTAAGACCAGTCAATATTAGCATAAAGATGCTGGGGGAAAACCCCAGTCCTTCCTTTGTTTCTAGCTATGCCTCCTAAATGGGACTGAGCACTCTGGCCCCTTAGAGGGCCTCTTATGAGCTCCTGAGTACAGGGGAGGACTCATTATTATCCCCAGCTCTAGTGAGTCCAGGAGTGGTGTTGTATTAGAAACTGGAGGGGTGGTGAATGGATGCATTAGTAGAAGGGTAGAGGAATGGATGGATATATAGTCAAAGAGTGATCAATTTCTCAGGGCACTTGTTGGTTACCTGCAGGATAAATAATAATTCGTCCCTGCCCTGATCTCTCCATCCCAAGGGGCTCTCTGGGGGGTAGGAGGGAGGGGAAATGAAAGCTGAAGTATAAGGGACCATGGTCCAGCATGGCTCAGATTTGAAGGAGCAAAGTTTTCTTGAATGACTACGATGCTTTTGGCAGTTGCCTCCATGGGTGGCCAAGCCTGGCCATGGCTGAAAGAGACTGGGATGAGTGGGGCATGTGACCTGCCTTCCAGAGGTGTCCAGGATAGGTGGTCATGAACATGTGCGATGTTCAGTAGTCATGCAAAGCTTTTGGCTTGGTTGTGAATTATTTGATTACAAGAAACAAGAACCACTCATACAAACTAAAGCAAAATAGAAGCATGGATAGTAAGAATAGGAAGTTACTGAATAGTTACTGCTGATCCTCATGGTACCTGTCATGTTGTCAGAGGTTGCTTATCAGTCTGTGTCTCTCTATCTCATCTCTGTGATGGTGTCACTGCTCTCTTTGCTATCAGTGTCCCCCATAAGTCCTCCCCATTTCTGTCCCCTGAGACTTTCAGCTGTTCCAAGGCTACTTTGGCCAAAGCTCTACATGACATTTTTGTGCCAGTGCCTCAAACTTTTGTGGTGTATTGTATCTCTTAGTTCAAATTCTGGAGAGACGAAGAAAACAAAGAGACAGAAATAGGAATTGATTCAACCCAGGTCAGGTTCCCTCTCCCTCACCCTGGTCACGCAGGCCCACAGCTGTGTTGAAACTCACATGAGAGGAGCATGAGTGGTTAGAACAGATCAGCAAAGATGACGCAAGTGATTTTGCAAATGTGTGCTGAATGAATGAGGGAAGTCTTGGGAGGGGTGACCACCCCTTGGCATGTGGGGAGAGCTCCCAGGAGTCAGACCCATGAGATGTGGGCTGTGAAGGGAGCAGGAAGCTCACCAGAGGGACCAGTTAGTGCTTGGGGGTTGATGGGAAAATCAATTTGAGGTTCACAGGGTTTCACACACTCCTGGAACAGGCAGGGGGTGAAGTACTGGGGAGGTGATTGTGTGCGTGCTCCCCTCTGAGAGTGCTGGGATGTAAGGGCACATCAGCTCCTGGAATGCAGAGAAGAGTCTTCAGGGAAAAGTGAAAAAAACAAAAAACAAAAAACAAAAAAGATTACCATGAATGGGGAAAGAATTGAGCCAAGTGGTTTCCTCTAGACCTGCATCGGGAAATGTGTTCCAAATTCTTTAAGAGAAGAGACTCTTGAAATGGAAAGAGCCAATTTGCTTTGGGAGCCCCCAAAAGATCTTCACTCATTGAGGTCATCTGAGGTTTGGCTGGAAGCTGAGCTAATGGTTGAGAAAGGTCTAGCTCCAAGGCCAGTTTGGAGGCAAGAGAGTAACCACAAGGAGGAAGATAGAAGATAGATAGGTGAGAGAGAGAGAGAGAGAGAGAGAGAGAGAGAGAGAGAGAGAGAGAGAGAGAAGAAGAGAGACAGAGACAGAGACAGAAAGACAGAGAGACAGAGAGAGAGACTAGAGGAAGTGACAGAGGGGCAAGCTGTACAACACTACAGGAGAGCATGAGCCTCTGGGTCCCAGAGGAGGAGCGTTTGGAACACAGTGAAGGTCCAGGATGGGAACCCAGGATTGGAGGTCAAGGGGATTGTTCTCTACAGTCTGGGTGGTCCTCAAGTCCAAGGTAGCTCAGAGGGAAGTTTGAGCCTATGACCTTCCAGACTGTCCAACAGGAACTTTGCCTGGTACCAAAGGAATCCAGCTCAACTCAGAAAATCCTTTCAGGGCTGAGTTGATACCTGAAGGAGGAGAGACGCCCTTCCTCCCACAGAGGCTCCACAATGGCACCTTGAGGGGCCATTTATTCCTTGCAAAAGACATGCAGTCCTGGTGACAAGAATGAGGAGGGCAGAATGGGCAGCGGACGTCTATGAAGTTTGGAAGTTCTTGGGTGTCCAGCTCAGAAGTACCTGCGTGACACCAGCCCCATCTCCTGCCTGGCTTGAGCCACCCTCCAAGGTCCTAGAGGAACTGAGGATGCTGTGCAGAAACTCCAGATGCCTGTTGATGGTACCTCATTTCTCTGGAGGGTGAACGTGAGTTATTAACTGAAATCTATGACAAATTTCTATGTGTTGTCTTAAATTTGTATTTGAAAGTCATCACCCTGGGCTGTTCAAATAAAATGTCTCTGCATTCAATATAAAATTTCTACTCTGCCTGAAAAATGCCTTTAGCTGTGGCAGGACCAGTGTGGAGTGTCTGCGTTTCGGCCTTCACCTTGCATTTCTCTTTCCATGGTGAGGCAGTAAGTAGCCGTGAACCTGTGCTCCATGCTCATTGGAGCATTCTTGTTCTCTACCAGAACGGTGAGCATTCTTTTGAGGCAAGCCTGGCACTCAAACCCCATGGCTTTTCTGGGGAGTCAGAGGCTCCACCTCTGGAACGCAGCCCCAAAACTTCCCGGGAGAAGGACAATGAGGTGGACAGTGGAGGGGTGGACAGAGAGTCCACAGGCATAGCCTGTAGCAGTGAAGAACTCAGATTTGGGAGTTAGCTTGGATCTGCCTCACTGCTCCACCACTTAGAAGCCATCTTTGGATGATGTGCTTAACCTCACGGGTCCTCTGTTGGAGAATATAGGTAGTAACAATAATACCAAATCCAGAGTGTACCAGTGAGGATGAAAGGAAAAAAACACAAGAACACACTTCTCCCATGACTGCTACCCAGTATGGCTCAGAAAGCATCAACTTTATTAGGGTCAGATTCCTGGTGCTACCTTTGTTCTCTGCTTGATGTTGAAAGTCCAGTATTGGCAGCACACAGAGGCAGGGAAAGCCAGTTGCTTGCTCTGAATACCATCTAGGAAGACGCTGTCACGTAATGGAGATGCCAGCCAGAGCACATCCTGTTTTCAGCCAAGCACCTTGTTTGTCCAGCTGTAGAGTGTGAACTATTTATGAATGACAAAGATACCCTAGCCCCATTTTTCATATTTTAGTTTCAGGAAGTACAACCACAGGAACAAATTGAGTTGTGGCTTGGTTGCAGCCCAAGGTGCAGACATTCTCCTCTTAGTTAGGCACATCCGCCCTCCCAGTGGCCCCGTGAAACATACAGGAACTGAGAATCACTTACGGTCAGTGGAAGAATTGATACCCTTTGAAAGAGGATTGAGAATAATGCAGTTGTCACGTGTTCATGCTCTGCACCGTTTCTTACAGAAGGAACAAACCAATTAACGAATGGAATGTGGAGCCTCTAGGGGAAACTGCAGGGTTTCCCAGCAGCTGAGGAAAGTAGCACAATGGGTCCCCACATGGATGGGAGTCTGAGACTGGGGCTAAGTTTGGCCAGGACAAAAGCTCTAAACTGGCTCTGAAACATTGACCAAATTCTGCTTATTTTCCTTCTAACATCCTGGAAGGCACAACCCTCTTTGGAGAGCTGGGTTTCTATGGCAGAGCCAAACCCCAAACCCAGTTCTTCTTTGGTGGAATCTGGCATCACCATCCCTGGTGGCTGTACTCTCACGCTGCTTCCCGTGGCAGGTGTGCCCGGATCCGTCTTCTTTGATGAATCACTAGCTCCAGCTGAGGGTGCCAAGTGGTACCCAGATCTGAATCCCAGAGACAGGAGTGGATTTTTAGTGGGTGTTCAGTGCGCTAAGTGAAGGATTTGGGGGAAAGTGTGCAATCATCAGTTAGCAATGTCTGCTTGGGCAGGGGCACAAGCCACATAGGTGAATTAGGAACGAGCGCTCAGTAAGTCACTCGGACATGTTTGTGGAGGGAAGTGAGTAATCACTCAGATGGATTGAAGTGTCTTGCTGAAAATCACATGGGCAGTTGTTTTAGAGCATAGACTAGAAAATAAAAATTAAAATTAAAAGATAAAATGGGGAAAAATAAAAAATGAAAAATGTAAAAAGAAAAAAGCAGTCTTTCGATTTGGTAGCTCTGAATCCTTCTCTTTTGTATGACTTTCTCTTGCCCTTGGCTCAGAGCATGGGGCTGGAGGAAATCACCAGCCAAAGTGGGGGACGGGGAGAAGGTAGTAAAGGCCAAAGTTCTTTCTCCAGCTCCTGCTTGCTTTGGTCAGAAACATACTTACCCAGACTCTGCTGAAAAAGGTGACCGCCCAGCTTCTCCATCACTCAAACAAAATCTGACTTAAGTTTCAACCGGGGGCGCTAGTCACATGCACTAGCATCTAGCAGCCATTTGCTAATCAATGAGCTCACTTTTTAATTTTTTTTTTTTGGTATGTGGAATCGCATCTGGAAATGATCTAGCCTTATAAATTCATGCTCAGGAAGATGATTAAAAAATTCTGATTGTGCCCAAATAAGTATGGAAATGTTTAATAAGGAGCTGGGGTCTTGGGATGCCTGTGAGGCACACTCCTAAATCCTCAGCCTCATGGCTTGGACTTTACTTTGGGCCAAAAAAACCAAATAGAGGATTAGAGATACTGGTTCAGAGTCCATTTGCCAGTTCTGGTATGGAGCAAGAGCTCCCTGCTGTCCTGCTCACCCTTATCCTGTCCTTCCAGAGCACCAAGTTTGTTTGTTCCCTCCCCTCTCATTTCCTTTCTTCCTCCACTCCCTCCACCTCTCTGTCCAAGGTCTTGCTATGTCGTCCAGGCTGGCTTCAAACTTGTGATCCTCCTGCGTCAGCCTCCTGAATAGCTGGTGTTACAGGCATGTGCCTGGGTCAGAGCCTTAGTTTTGATTGTTTGTGTCCCAGAGTGTATGGAAGGGAAGGGAGGAGAAACTGTGGTTGTCAAAGTACTGGCTTCTCACAGAAACACCCTGAGGATCCTGAGACATGGGACCCCCAACCCCCTTTACCCATGGAGAGAGTAAGTGAAGATCTAAAGTCTTTTTGAGCCTAAAGTTTCCTGGCTGTGACTTGCACAAGATCCTGTGACAAACCTGAGTCCAGTCTCTGGACTCCTAGCAGAAGACACTGAACTCTTTGGAATTCTCCTTCTCCTGAGCAGCTCATGGGATGAAACTGTAGACATTGGGAGGAGGCAGATCCTCCAGCCACTGTATTTCAGAGAAGGAACCATGTACAGCGGGAGAGGAGGGAGGCTTCCAGATGTCAGATAGCATAGTCCTGGTTTCCAGGGAGTGACTCAGAGTGGGAAGAGAATATCAGGAGCAGAGGCCGACAGGGAGGTGGAATGGGGTGCTTCCGGCAGCTGCAGAGAGGCACCACGCGGGCGGCTGGGCTAGGGGTGTCTGTGTGGGGGGCGATGTGTTTACTTGTGTGTGAGTGCAGACATGCATTCTTGCAGCTGTGTGTATCTGTGTGTGCATGCACCTGTGTCAACAAATAGACATTTCTGCATCCTTACGTCCCCACTGTACGTGCACAGAGCAGGTGTCAATGTAACGTGTGCACCTACATTGCCTGTGCACATGCTTAAGTTATTGTTACCAGGGGTGACACTTAGGATATTTCATACCAAGGTGCCTACAGGGACCAACCAATCAGAATAGACACTGTCAGTTCCTCAGCCTTGGCTGGAGTCATGGGAATCTCAGCGGGTCCTACAGGAGGGGCCACAGTGGCAGGTTAATATAAAGACGAAATAAAACTCATGGAGTAGCTGGCATAATATTGATGTTAATATCGATGTCAGCATTGTATTATAAAAGCAGCCTGGTCTGTGTTTCCGGGTGTGTTTTTGGATAGAATGCAGATCTAGACTTTGAGCCCAGTTGGCTATTTATAAACAAATCATAAGACTGAAGCCAAGTGACCTTTCTGAGCCTTAGTTTCTCCATCTGAGAGACAAAGGTCACACTATGTCATTATGGATTCGTTGTACACTAAGTGATCTGTAGATGAGTCCTGCTGTCACTCCTCCTGAATACGATGGTGACTATGGTACGGGAGGTGTGGAATCGCTGCAGTCTGCCAGAATCTAAAAGCCTTTAGGGCTGTTTCACTGCACAGAAGGGACTGCTGGGGTCTGGAGAGGGGTGACAGGGAACTGACCTCAGGCCTCCCTTGGGCTGAGAACTAAGGCCCGTGGGCTGAGGAGCTTCTAGCTGGGAATGGCTCCCCCCATTTTGCAGAGTCAGGGTTCCACGGCTGAGGCTGAGACTTTGGTGCCCGATGATGCATCATTACTTTTGATGAACCTGTAAGTTTACCACCGCTGACAACTCGCTCCCTCTTCACGCATGTGGTGTGGGAGACACTTTCCATGCCAGCTGGGCTCTCAGTGACTTGGGGGCGAGCATCATAGAGCCCCTTCCCTGTGGGATGGAACAGCCACTTACTTGGCTTGTCGAGGCTTCCCAGCTGTGCTGACCCATCACCTGACAAGCCACCTCCCCTCCACTCGAGGCCTGCGGAGATGGTGCCTTCAGGTCAGTGACAGAGGCAGAGACTCGGTTGAAGACCTGCCAAGGCTCAGGTATCAAGCATTTCAGGAACCTATGGCTAGTTTTGGGGTTGGGGAGGAAAGCAGAGGCTGATGGCTGGTGAGGTGTTGGGTTGGCACTCGGGGAGCAGCAGGTTTCTGGAGGCAGTCAGAGAATGAAAATTGCAATCACTTAGAGGGCATTAGTATGTTAGATACTAATCTAAGTGGTTGACATGTATTAACTCGTAATCTTCTCAAGTCTCGGAGCCAAGTACAACTGTTTCCCATTTTATATATGCGGAGTGGAGGTTCAGAACCGCTCAGTAACCTGCCGGGGTCACACCACAGCGTGTGAGGGTGCGGGAACTGGAACTCAGGCATTGGGACTCGAGTCTTTCGATGCCTCAGTTAGAGGATGGGAGAGAGCGCAGAGCCTCTTCTTTCCCTGTGGTAAGATTTGGGCTGAAGGCTAAGACACTGTGAACATGGACATTACTTTAGGCCGAGAGAAGCCCCCAGCTTTGAGGAGGGGCTGGGAGGCTCTGAAAGGCAGCTCTTGCTGCATTCCATGGAGGCCATGAACAGTTGCTTGGAGAGCCTGGGGAATGCTGGGATCCTCATTAATCATGGCATGGCCCCACCTGCTGGGCCTCTCCTTGCTTACTTGTGAATTCCCACTGGGAAAGGGATGGCAAGAGAGGAGTGCAGCTTCTTCTGTGAGCACAGGCTCTTGGCATCCTTGAGGAGATGTGGGACCAGCTCTGCCCCAGAATTGGTCTACAAGGCTTTGCTGAGTCCTGGAGGGCAGTGGAGGGGACAGTGCTTGGGAAGACCAGGCTGGGCCAAGGGAGTGCACGGGCCACACCTTCAGGAGGACAGAGGGCAACCTGTGTGCCAAGAAGTGTCATGTCACTGGGAGAGGAAGGGAAGGGGTGGAGGGCTGCTGGCAGAGCCCTGGGAGCCATTCGTCAACTCCTTTCCTCCTGTGTCAGGAGGGCCGAGTGCCCCCACGGGAGGGAGATGCCTGCCTCCTTGGTCCAGAGTCCGTCATGGGGATATGAGCAGAGTCTGGCTCATTTATTTGTCCCTTAGTGTTCAATCCTCCCAGCCCCAAAGCAAGCACAGGGTAGGCCCTTGAGTAGATGATTGAGGGAACAAAAGAACTAAGGACGAGGAACCAGGAGCCTCCCACCTTGGCCTTACTGTCCCAGCAGAGCCCAAGGGCCACAAGGCTGGCCAAGCTGTCAGGAGGCAGGGGTGTCCCTGCCCCAGCCCTCAATTCTTGTGTCTGAAGTGGACCCTGCTCTGGTGGTGCTGTGGTGGCACATGAATTCCTACTCCCAGGATTGATCTACAGCCGAGGGGCCCAGCCTAGAGCCCTGGAGCTCCTATACCTTCCCCCACCTCCAGGCAGGACTTGGGGGGCACAGGGATGCACCAGGAGGAGGGTCAGTGGTGATTGATGCCTCTTGCTCTTCAGCTTCTGGTGTAAACTACACATCATCATGGAATTTCCTAGGAGACAGGCCATGAGCAAAGAAAGCTTCTACCTTCTCCCCAAGGGAAAACACAAGATAGTCAGGCTCATCCTCTTTCCCCTCCTTGCAGACTCTGACAATTTAGGTGAGTGAGCTCATCAGAGCCTCCCTTTCCCACTGAAGAATTTGAGTTTGGTTCTCTGCCTGTGGCCAGCTGGGAAAGCTAGTAGCTGGTCCACATCCAGTGGGCAATGGCTCCTCCCTCCTGCCCTTGCACAGTCCCGAGGCAAACACAATGGTCCCTGAGCCAGGCAGGTGGCATGGGGAGGGGAGAGCGGCTGGATTCTCAGGGGTCCACAGGCTTGGAACTTTACCTTTTCTGAGGCTGTCTTATATATTCTCACCTCCAGCTTTATATTTAGTTCAGAACTGCTCTCATTATTCTTTTGCACTTAATTCAACGGCCATAGAAAATGTTTGTTTTTTTTTAAATTTTTTTTTCATCCTTTTGACCTAAGATCATGTTGGTGCCAATTTCCTTTTAAAATAATTCGTTACCTGTAGGCCACTGGTGTGAAATCCCAGCAGTAGCCCCCACCAATCCTCCCTCCGCAAATCCACGGGCTCCCCTCGCTTGCCCTCCCCTCGGGGGGCCTTGGCCTCTGTGTTTATACACTAATGTTTTTTCTCACACATTCATTGTGCGGCTTTCCTTAATTTGGTGTCCCACTGGGCGTCATCAGGGGACCACTCAAACATTATGTCAGTGATCTCAAAGTTGAACCCCAGGGCTTTCTTCTGCCAGGGGTCTGAGCAGATGTGTGGCACACTTTATTAACTCAAGTACCCATGAGTTGAAAATTTCATTAGTTTGAGGGGAGGGCTAAGTCCCATCACGAGACCTGGTCTGGACAGATTCTTTGTGTCAACCTGACCCCTAGCAAAACGGATTATTGTTCTAAGTGAGACAAGTGACCTAATGTTCTGCCTATTATGCACACATGGTCTGTAACCTTTTAAAATACGAGTGTGGGAAAACAGTGCATTCTGCTATATCCCTGACTGTGGATTCCTGACAGGTGGCAGCCAGCTCTTAGCAACGCTGCAAGGAGCCCGGAATGATCCAGGGGCTGTGGTGGCTCCCTCAGGCCAGGTGTGGCATGGGGTCACGAGACCGCCTGCCAGGAGGAAGGAGCCCGAAAAGCCAATCTCAGCCTCCAGTGCCACCCTGTGACAGGCCAGGGGACAGCTCAGCTTGGTGGCAAACTGGGATGAGTGCAGGAGCACTCCACCTTCATGGCTTGTCCAGCTGGGTCTGGACTTGCTCGCAGGACTGGGAGACAAACAGGGAAGCTGGCTGGTTTGTTGTGCAAAGAGAGTATCAGGGCTCCGGGCTGAGCCTTGAGTGTGGAAAACACCCTGCAGGTCCTCCTGCAAGCCCACCAGCCCACCTGGGTCTGTTCCCCTCCTCACCGTTCTAAAGGACACCATGGTCTGTAATCTGGTAAAAGGAGCATGGGGGAATGGCACTTACTGCCACATCCCTGACTATAAATTCTGAGGACAGGTTGCCCAGTTGAATGCAGCACCCCTGGAGGCCCCCCCGGCAAGGCCCTGAACTGGGGTTGGGGGATGGACAGAGGGGGAGCCACAGGGCCAGCAGGGAGGGATGCTCCACACATGGGGTGCGGATGGAGGAGGGCGGCTGTTCTAGCCATGGGCTTTGAGGAGGCTCCAAGGGGAGCAGGGCCAGAGTAAGGCTGGAGCAGGCTGCTGGAATGGAGCCTTAGAGGAGGACTGGGGTGAGATGCCTATGACTGCCCACAGCACACTTACTCTGGAGCGTGTTTGGGACTCCGACGCAGGGCAGTTCCCAGGCTGAGAAAGAGCCCCTCCAGAGAACACTCTGACCATGTTTCTGGTGGCCCCTGGTCTCCAGGGGGGGACTGTGGATGGGATAAACCAGTCCTTCGTGGAGTGCATGCCAAGGCTGGGCACCTCAGATTGCAGCCTTGAGGCCTGAGCTCGGGTCTACCAGAGTCTTGGTGACCTGGCCTCCCGGAGAGCTGAGGCGTAAGGCTGCACTGGCTTCTACCTTCTGACAGACACAAAGCAGAGCTGGTTGTAAAAACTTAATTAAATGAAATATTTTAACAAGAAATTCCAAGAACAGAATGCCCCGCTCAAACAAGCCATTGCAAAAATAAAAGCTGATGGAAAGTGTGTGTCCTGTCCAGCAAGGGAAAGTTTCTGCAAGGAGCAAGAGGGTGTCAAGGGCTGCCCTGTGCTGGACAAATGGTGAGCAGGGTGTCCTAGGGGCTGAGCCCAGTGCAGGGCTGTGACCTTCTTGCTGGGGAAAGCATGGGCCGCTGAGTGTAATTTGTGCATTATTCAGACCTTTTCTTAGCACCTACTGTGTGCCAGGCAGTGTGAGCAGTACTGGGTGTGCAGTGCTGTCCGGTTCACCAGGTGCTCCTGTGAGACAGACAGTCTACGAGGTGAAGACGTGGGCGGTCAGGACGATGGCGTGACAGGCACCCCCGAGGAGCAACTGGGACAAGCACCCAGAACCTCAGACCCGAGGTCCAGGCTCTTTACTTCCTCACCTGCGCTTTCCACCACAGCTCAGGCAGAGGAGACACTGGAGGGGCACCCGACTGGGTTTGCACGTCCATGAAATTGCAGCTGGCTCTAAACAGGGGCAGCTCCAGAGCTGGAGTGTGCCATGCAGCCTTCGTGGGGGAAACAACCGGATCCTCTCCTCACAGCACAGGAAGGGTGGACTAGGTCCCTCGTTCCCACACTGACACCTGCAGACCAGGGACCCAGTCCAATCCTGCTGAGGTGTCACGTGCAGTGTCAAGGCTGAGGGGGCACAGGAGAGGCCTGGAAGGTTCCGCAAGGCTTCTGAAAGAGGTGGGACTTGTGAGGACCCAGGGAGGGCGTGTCTGGCAGGGAGAAGAGAGCGAGTAAATCATGAGTGAGTAGCAAGCCTGGTGTGGTACTAACGGGTAAGAGAAGCCTACCCTGGAAGCGAGAGAAGAGTCTGGGTCAGGAACTGTTATGGTCCAAGTAGGAGGTGTTCCTTAGAGACTCATGTATTGAGGGCTTGGTCCCCAGTGCAGCAATGGTGAGAGGTGGGCCCTCGAGAGATGACTGGATCACGAGGGTGCTGACCTGCTCGGTGGATTCATCATGGATGAGTTTCTGGCTGACTGGGCTATCAGGAGATGACTTCTTTTGACTGATTATTTTCTGGACTAGAAGTATTTACAGCAGAGCCAAATCCCTCTAGCCACTGGATATATTCATTGTCCACCAATGGCTGCAGTAGACCTGGATTTGTAGCAACCTGATTTAAGAAAATTCCATAAAAAATGCCATCTGCGAGGAAGACTCATTATAGGCAGAAGGGCCACAGAGTGAGAGGAAACTTTGCCTTACAAAAATATTTCTCACCGGCTTCTCTTACAGTGTAAGTTTCAAAGATTCTTTGATTTCTTCAAGTGAATACCAGAAATTTTCAGGAACTAGGGAGTGTGTAAAGTGAAGCAGGGCTGGGATTGGCTCAGAAGTAATATTACAATGTAAGCGACTCTGTTTTTGCACAAGTTCTTTCTTTATGCAGGGAGGGAGGAAAGTGGAGAGAGAGAGAGAGAGAGAGAGAGAGAGAGGGAGAGGGAGAGGGAGAGAGAGAGAAGGGGAGGGGAGGGAAGGGAAGAAAATGTTTTACCATGGACTGGAATCCACAGGGCCCATCTCTTTGCAGAAAGTTACAGACTTCACTAACTTTCCTCTGTGTAAAGGTCTCCTCTTTTGGGGAAAGGCAAGTGTACATGGACCTCTCTTTATTCTTCCACCTTGCCCCAGGAAAATTGCTTGAAAAAAATTTTTTTTTGTTTAATAGATTCTTTTACAAACACATAGGATGAGTCATTGCCCTATTTTATTTGTAAAAGGAGGGAAAAATTGCTTTAATGCTGGCTGCTGTTGGGATCTGTTGGCCTAAAGGGAAGGCAAAATGTCTCCTAACTGGAGGACTGTTTGCTTCAAGGAAAACAGAGCAATGGGCCTGTGGCCTATAGAACGTGAGTCTCTACCTCTCCCCAGACACAAGCTGCATGAAAGAACTCGCTTCCTCTGCGGGTGGGGCAGATGGGGTCTGGGAACCTGGGGTGGGTTGAAGGAGGGATGAGGAGAGACAGAGCCCTAGAGAGACAGAAGCAGATGGCTCACAGGGAGAGCCCATGGGTTGGAGATGTCCACAGAACCTCAAGGTCCAATGGGTTTTTTAAGATATTTAAGAGGAAGAAGACTTAAGAGGCCGGAGAATGTGGGCAAACTCAGGCAGCGAGCCCTGGTTGGCTGTGATTGTGGGGCTCTATTTCTGTGTGTATTGGATTTGCTTAAAGCAGGGCACCCTGTGGTCACATTCAATACTGTGAACACCATAAGGATGAGACTTAGAGCGGGGCAGTTATCTACTCAAAGTCACGAGGACCATTGCATCAGCACCAGAGGGGACCAGAATGGAGGTCTCCTGACTTCTTCTAAGCAGAGGCCTCACCAGCCATATAGAGAGCCCTCGGGAGGCCAGGTTTCCCCTGGAGTCTCCCTCCACAGACCTCAGAGACCCTGTGGTGGAGCCTGTGGTCTATGCAGAAAGAGAGGGGAGCCCTCTGGTGTTATTGAGGGGTTGGGGCATCCCACCAAGCACTGTGGCTTTGCCTCGCATACAGGACTGAAGGGCTCTCCTGTACCCTAGTGTCAACTGTACCCGTCAAGGAAAAACAGTCAGTTAGGCATAGCCTGTTGGACCTGTGAAATAGGAGGCAGAAGGAGGTAGACAGGAAGGAAGAAGCCAGTTTGGCGGAAAAGAAAAGCAGGGCTTTCCGTGAGGAAACATGTGTACCTACTCCGCCAGCTTTTATGAGGCCCTGGAATGTTATTTGCTGGTGACCACCCAACCATCCCACCAACAACTGGAGCACTCGGAAGGGAGTTGGAGCTGACCTCTTAATGTGAAACAGCATGTGGGGAGATGAGCTAAGAGGTAGGGTCTGTTTAGGCACATTTATCTCTGGTTATTAGACACTTTTAGAGGGAACATCTGTTTGTCCCCTCTGGCGCCCATATTGTAGGCTCCACTTGAGGGCTATTTGGGCCCCATCTTTGACTGAATGAGGACTAAGCCATAAATTAGAAAGGGAGCCTAGAATGAGAAGTCAGAGGGGTTTTCCTCATATCATCAGAAAAGGGGGATACACGGTTCTACTGACCAGCCTTCAAGTGGAAAGCTGAAGGAAAGTGGAGGGCGCTCCAAAGACACCTGGTCACACCCAGTCCAAATGGACCCATTCATCATAAGGTTATCCTGGGGACAGTGCCACAGTCTACGTGGGACCTGGGAGTCAAACCAAAGCACACAGTTAGATCTTACCTCTGAAGTTCCAGGGACCTGGGTGGGCTTCATTATTTGATTTCTCCTTTGGTTTTAAACTTGGATATTTGTTTTATAGGAGGGATATCATCCATGTTTGCAGCAGGACTTCCCACATCACCTTAGGCATGTTCTTAGGATATTTACATGTTGACCCATTCTCAGAACAACAGACCAATAAGTGGTACAACAGGAGAACTCTTTGTTTCCTTGTTAAATTTCTAGAGGTCTATGAAATCGTTATATTAATTGGTTAAAATTCCCATTTGTCCCCATTGCTTTGGATATTGTGTCTCTAGCCCATATCTTCAATTTTCCTGCTAGAATGTTTTCCACCTGGGCACAGCACTGCAAACTGAAACTTAGCGTGTGAGCCCACAGTCCTGTCCCAGCTCTGATAGTCTGTGAGTCCACGCCTTACATTAGTAATCGCAGTCTTAACACATTCATCATGATTCTATTTTTGTGCCATGATTCTGTAGGTTACACAGGTTCAAAATGTCATAACTGTGGGGTTTGCTTTACTGTTTGCTACAATTCGAATGTGCTCCCAAAATTCATGTCTTGGAAAGTTAGACCTCAAAGCGATAAGAGCTGAAATCTTGAACTGACCTTATGAATGGGTTAAGGCTGTTATCAAGGGAGCGGGTTAGTTATAAAAGCAAGGCATTCCACCTGATTTCCTTTCCTGCCTCAGGCTTGTTTGCCCTTCTGCTGTTATGGACACAGCAGGAAAACCCAGCAGAAATGAGGGCCATACGCTTGGACTTCTCAGCCCCCACAACTGTGAAAAACAAATTCATTTTCTTTATAAATTACTCACTCTGTGTTATTTTGTCATATCAGGAGAAAACAGACTAAAATATGTGTTCTTCTTCCTGTTCTTTCTATCTTTCCCACAACCCTTCCAATTCCTACCTCCAGTGACATCGAGGTAGTTCCATTTCTAATAGTTCTTGTACTCATCCTTTGTGTTCTCAATAATCAGCCACCTGATCCTATCATCTTTGCCTTCATGGTGCTACTTTTATCCTCCCCTTTCATTCCCACCAGTTACAACTTGACTGAGGTGTTCATCAAGTCACAGATGGGCCCCTCTTTTTCTTGGACCAGGTATAGCCTCACATTCAGATTCACCCCATCACAACTCATTGTGTATATGTTGGAAGGTCCCTGAGTTGCACCTGATATCACTCTCCGACTCCAAACCTTTCACTGGATGCCCTTCTTCAGGAAAAAGGGCCATGTTTTACTCCAACATTCAAGCCCCGCAGTACTGCCGTGCTACCCTTTCCAGTGTCTCCCTTCTATTTTTCCTGTACCCTGGCCAAACTGGACAACCCAGTGTCCTTAAAACACACCCATGGATCTCTACTCATGTGTCTCCTTATTCTTAGCTGCCCCTTCTCTTGTATCTGTTTATTGAAGTGTATCATCAAGATCCCTCTCAAGTTTTTCCACAACAGTTTCCTCTTCACGAGTTTTTGTATTTAATATCCATCATAAGACAACACATACCAGCTTTGATAGACAGATGGAAAGATGGACATCCAGCAACTTGGATCTGATATTCAAGGAAATTCTACTGGATTCATGGATGGATGGCTAGATAGATGGATGGCTGGATGGACAAATAAATATGTAAATGAGGGGTCAATTTTGAGGGTGAGAAAAGGGGGAAATTAGGTCCAGATCCCAAGGTAATAGGATGCCTGGCAAATGCCTGGCACAGGCAGGCGGGTTGCTGAGGAAGACTGTGTGGCACCTGAAGGTAATGGCATCTTACTGATGTTCCTCACCTCTGTACAGCATTTACATAGTGCTTTGCACAAGAAGCATTTAGTGACGGTTCACTGAAACGGAAGGCTCTCCTCGCCTCCATTCTCTCTCCTTTTTATAAGTGCATTTAAAAAATCATCTAATAATGACATTTTCTTTCTACATGACATTAAATGTTACAAAAATTTCCCCCATATATTGTTTCAAACTGACTTTCATGGGCAGTCCTATAAGACAGGTAGAGAGAGGTATTATACCTGTTTTATAGGTAAGATAAGTAAGGCTCAAGAGGGGAAACAATTTGCCCAAACTATGAAGCCATTAGTTGAACCCGGAGAGGATCCTGATACCCAGTAGAAGACCAAAGAAGGAAGAAAAGTCTAAGCCCTCCAAGGATCCTTTCTTCTTTCAGACTTTTTCAAGATGATGAAGATACTCTAAGCCGGCCACGAGCATTTTGAGTGAGGGACTATGGTCAGCGAGCCTGGCAAGTGGTACTGTGCAATATGATCATTTTGAATTTACTGTTACTTTTCCCTAACGTTATTCCTAGATGTACGTATCATCCCACGAGCACAGGGAACTTTAGGCTTCTTTCTGCCCTCCTAATCCAGCCATAATTCCAGGCCTCTTTTCTGTTGAAGACTCAGGAGATTCTTGCTGCTCCCAGCTCATCAGGGAAACTTATGCAGAACTAAATTTAGAACAACTAATGTGTCACACTGGGATCTGGACTCGATTCTCCCTTCTCTCACCCTTAAAACTGACCCCTTGTTTACACATTTATCCATCCATCCAACCATTCATCCATCCATTCATCCACCCACCCATCTATCCAACAGAGTTTCCTTGAATACTGGATTCATAATACCACTATGTATTTCACTTCCTTAGATTCTTTCTGGCTTGTCAATTCCAGACAAAAGAATCCTGCTAAGGTACTGATAGGCTTGTGCATTTTAACAGAGAGCTTCATCAAGAGAATATAAAGGCTTAATGGAAAAATGGTGGAAGCTGGATAAAAATGGGTCTTTTCCAAAGAGACTTTATGTAGGACATGGCGGCCAGTAACCTCTAATTTCTTATTCTCCAAAGGTCACAGTTTTCCTTTATTGTCCGATGCCACTGTAAGCAGTGTGCTATTTTTTAGCTACCTTTTCCCAGTGGTATTAGTGAAAGTTGTGTTGCATGGATTCTTTGCAACTTACTCTTACAAGAGCTCAGGTTGGAGTTCCTGACTGAAATTGCTAATGTTTAAAATCAGAGTTTGTAGTGGGTGCCTGGGGCAGGAAAAGAAACCTCTGACTTTTGATTACATTTGGGATGATTAGATATTGCATTTGGAAAAACAAGGAAGTTAAAGAGCTTAAATGTGCGCTTAGTCACAGAAATGTTAGGAATTTACTTCCCCATCCCTCCTCTCCAAACCATACTTCTTTGCCTCGAGTGGCTCCTGGCTGAGCTACAGGGAGACTTCTGGGGTCCCTGTTGCCATGAAGCCCTTGTGGCCAGGACTCCCTAGTCACCCCGTCTTCACTGCTGGCAGGCTGGGTGAAATAAAGGGCCTGTTGATTTATCTATCTCAAAGCCTAACAGAGGCTTACCTCACCTTACCTGGCAAAGACAGGCAGGTAGGTGAGGAAGACTGCGTGGCACCTGAAGATAAGTGAGATGCTCCTCACGATCAAATTATGTAAAAATCTTTGTGAATACCTTTTCTTTTTCACTTGGCAAATACAGTTCCTGAGATCAATTGCCTTCTTTCTCTAGGTGATAAAATATCTCTCTTCATAATGCTTTCCTTTTTCTATCATATAAGTCATGATATGTATTCTAGAGGCTTTGAAATGCCAGAATACTTGAATTGATACCCTAATTGCACAATCTTATAATACAGACGAGCCATATCGAGCGTTACGATACACGATACAGAATCCATTTATTTGCCCCCCACCCCCACCCCGGGTTAGCAAAATAACTCAGATCCTGATTCTGCTTAACTTGAAAAAAAATATCATCCCCAGAGTTCAGAGAGCTTCAGAGCTCCCACGCCAGCTCCTGTGCAGGTCCAGTTCTTACGTGCTTCTGCCTGTAATCTGTTGCCTGCTGCAGGCTGTCTCAGTGTGTGTTTTATCAATAGTTTGAACTTCCCACCCATTATGTGTGAAAGTTTAATTGTAATACACCAATAAGTGAGGATTGCTTTAAAAACTAGTAGGTAATAATAAGTTCTCCTGGAGCAAGCTTTATGTAGGGGCTCCCACCACTGGCTGTGGCTGCTTGCAGCTTTTTCAGTAACTCAGTGATGTATCTTAGAAACACACGGTAGTTTTGGATGCACAGGTCAATCAATCTTTGAGACTCAGCAATGAATTTTTCATGGTAATCAGAGAATTGGTCTGAAAGCTCCTGTAGTTTAGATGTGAACTGCTCCTGGTAATCAGAAATGATTTCCTTCATTGCAGTGGTCAAGTTTTTAATTAATATCTGAGCAGAGTTAGAAAGCTCTGCAATCTTCTCTCTTCCTTTTCCGTCTGCATCCTCAAGGATGCTAAGATACTCTTGGACATCTTTGCGTAAAAACTGCTCAACCCGGGTTGAGAGCTGGGAAGCAAAGCTGGCAGCATGGACTGTATATATGGAATGGAAGTCCTTAAGGGAAACTACTAGGTTCATGATCAGGTCAACTATCTTTTCTTCAAGTTCATAGTATTTTACTGTCCAGCCGATTACACTTGGATCAAAATACTCTTCGCGAAGAGCCTTTATATATTGATGAATCTGCTGCAACCCCTGAGAAGCAATCTGAAGATTGAGTTGAACAAATTCATTGAGCTTTGTAAGGTGAAGGCATAGGCTTTCTTTCAGCACACCAAAAGCAAATGGGATATAAGTGTTGAAGATTGTGTTTATAGTATTAATGAGGTGAATAAATCTGGTCTCCTTGAAGGATTTAATTTCTGCTTCTATCTCTTGGAAAACTCTTTGTAAAAGGCTCTGGAGGTCTCTGAGTTTCTCTGAAAATTTGGTAGACTGGAGGTCAATAAATGCCTTTTGGACTTCTTGTGAAAAAGATTCTAACAGTTTCCTATAGTTCAGAATCACTTCTGTTAGTTTATAGCATCCTGAATAAAAAGGAAATTCAATCTGCAGGTCTTTGATTAATTCAGATTTCTCCACTAGGTCTTGGACATAAGAAAGCAGCTTCTCTAACCTGTTATGGATATTTGAATATACCTGGGACAGTACTTTCCCTATTTCCCTCATGACCATCGTGCAGAGTTCATCTCTAGTGTATGTCTGGGCTCCACCCAGGAGCTGGATTCTGGTGAGCTGCAGGAAATCAATGAATGAGTCGATCAGACGCTTGACTGCCATGTGGGACTCCTGAGTAACTTGCATTAAACTGTCGAACAGCTTATCTTTAAGTCTCTGGAAATTGTCTTGTCCCTCCTCAGCCAAGAGTTCCTGGTATAGATCCTGGGCCTTTTCCTTCCACTCCTGGTAGGCTCCTGTAGTGCTGCTGGCTGCTGTCTGGAGCCCCACCTCCATCTCATCCAGCTGCCTCACGGCTCTCTGGTAGACTCCTTCAGCACTGTCCTGCAGACTTCTCCTTAGCTTTGCAGAAGCATCTTTCAGGTTGAGTCCTGTGTACTCCTGGTGGTACTGGTCGACGTAGTCATAAAAGGCTCCAGTGGCCTTTGGTGCGTTGTCCTTTAGAGAGCCCAGCAATCTGGAAGCTGCTTCTTCTTCCCAGTTAAATTTCATCTGAAATTTATCCTCAGATACCTGGTACCTCCACTCGGTTTTGAATATGTTGAGTTTTTTGTCTGGAGAGGACTAAAACCAGAAAAACAAAAACAAAAACAAACAAACAAAAGCACAGAGGAGAGGAACATGTTTTCAATTACTCTGATTATATAATACACTACACTAAAACTTCATTAGCAGTTAAAAGTAAAGATTAAAAGATCTTTCATAGTCTGAAGGGGATTTATCTCCCATATGTCAGTTCACGTGTTTGTTTTATGGTTAAACAAACCCACTGCTGTTAATTTCTCTTTATCATATGCACTAGAAAGAATTAAAAACACACTTGGCATTTAACAGTAACACAACATAAAGGCCTTCCTAGGACTGCAGTTTGGGAGAGGAGGGAGAGGAGAAGGGAGGTTGAAGACAGTGAGTAGGAAAGAAAGGAGAGATAGGAGTAGCATGAAAACGAGAAAGTCCTCCAGAGCCCAGCCAGCAGACCTCTCGGCCACCAATTTCAGTATCATTCTCCAAGTCCATGGCAAAGTTTAGTAATAGAACCAGATTAAGTCTCCCTTTTGGTAATAGCCTTTTCCATATGGCCCTGGGAGAGTTTATAAGTGACACAAGAGGAATTTGATGTGTATCCTCGAATAATTCTATTATGCAGAAGAATTTTGAAACTGCAAATACTCCAAAAATCATATTTTGAAAAGCAACGTACTCTGCATCAGGCAGAGTTTGCCTGTGACTTAGGCGGGGAGGTGTGACACTCTTTCTCCGGATGTTTCCTGAGGTGACAATGGTGTTAAGATTATGTCACGGGTGTGTCTAATGATTAAATTTAGTGAAGGAGCCATCGTGGTGCTTTCTGGAGAAGAGCTCCACAGTGGAGAAGTTCAGTTTGCTCGCCACCTGTCTGTCACCTAGTCTGAGGATGCCCTAAAAGACTTGTCTTGAGTTGACTGTATCTGCTGCGATTTGCTACTTGCTCTTGGGTGTGTTCAGCCCCAGGACTCACCTGAGGTAGGAAGTAGAAGTCCCACCTGAAGCTGTGGTCACCTCCTGTTCCCAGGTCCAGGCCCACCGTGCCTATGGCTGGAGAAGCTGCCGAGGAGGACATGCTGTTCTCATCTTCTCGGTAGCGCAAGTGGAGCTCAGTGAAGGCCGGGCTCATGATGTCCAGGCTCATGTCCCCTTCCCAGTCCCTGAAAGCAGAGAGGCAGATGAGTCATGCAGAAAGGGATACAGAGATGGCGGGCATCACAGTGAGCTTTGAAAAGAGACAAAGTCTCAATAAACTGTTCATACTCCAGTCCTTTATATTTGCCATCTTCTTTATATTCTGCGCTGAGGTCACGATGGGCGAACGTTCCTTCGGTCTTGCAGCTGAGCATGCCATCTTCGATTTTGTGTGTTCCCACAACTGCGTAGGAGAAATTTTATATTTCAGTAAGTGAATAATTGAGACATAGATATTTTCATTGTGAAAGCTAGGGGAATTACATCTTAATCAGACATCTTATATGTTTAAAGCACATAATGTGCTCATAGTTTTAAAAACTTTATTTATTTATTTTAGTGGTGCTGGGGATTGAACCCAGGGCCTCACCTACTCTAGGCAAGTGCTTTACCACCAAGCTACACCCCCACTACTATAATGGCTTTTACTTTTTCTCTTCATTTAATTATTTTTCTTTTTGAGATAGAGTCTCTCTGTGCTACCTACACTGGCCTCAAACTCCTAGGCTCAAGTGATCCTGCTGCCTTAGCAACCCAAATAGCTGGGACCACAAGTGCAGGCCACTGTGTCTGCCTTCACTTTTTATTTTTCTTTTTAATAAAGAGAAGACATTGTTAGTACTAAAATCATTACAGTAAAATCTCTTTTCTTTGAACCTATTCTTCTTACATGTCAGAGGATTTTCTACAATTTGGTGTTTGCATATGTATGTCGTATTTTCTTTTAAATTTTGCTACAAAGAGTAATTGTGTCTCTAGTCATAACAATATAAGTGCTGCAAACACAGAGTATCACAACTTGTGTTGCAAACAGAGTAGCTAGGAGAGGAATCGGGACTTTTCCTTACCATTTAGGTCATATTCCAGGAACTGTAAGGTTGAGCTGCATGTGGAACTCAGGAAGGTTTCAACATGATCCATGTTGTTTCTCAACACAACATTCCAGGTGGCATTATACAGGGGAGAGGCCACGCCAAAACGTGCAGTCAGCGCTCCAAAAAGAGGGATAAAAACTCCAGTGGGTACGGAGAACTTGATGGAAGGAATCTCAATTGTCTGCTCAGGCACAGTGATGGTAGGCAACTCAAAGTCTCCAATCATGTTGGCTACCACATTGAGATCCAAAAGTGAAAGATTTTTTGGAAGAGTGAATTGGGACACAGTTAGCTGAACTTCAGGCACAGTTATCTCAAAAAAGGGAACTGAGGAACCTTCTGGCTTGGAATATTTTGTTAAGACATCCACTTGGGGGAATTTTACTTTGGGTAGTGTTGGTAGGTTGAGGGCAAATGGTGATGTACTTAACTTCTTGTAGATTTTTATTTCATTGAAGTCAAGCTTGCAGGATGGAATCTGAAGATCTGTAAATGGTACTTGGAATGTAGGTGTGACAAGATCTGAGTTTGGATCATTTAATTTCAGCCCCCGGATAATGAATTTATCAGAAAATTCTTGCACAGGGACAGACAAAGGATAGCCTTTGGGGTTTTTGGTGTATACAAGAGCAGTTGAAGCATGAAGATATTGTCTCTTTTGAGGGCTGGTGCTTACATCCAGTTTTAGGAGGTCCCATAAGCTCTTGTCGTACACTGGTAGGATGATAAATTTGAGGAAGCGTAGATGTCCTTCTAAGGATCCCGCAATGTCAAAGCGTGCTTCTTTTTGGTCATTAGAAAGCTGTAGACTGTTCTGGAGGGTCCCAAAGTGAGCCTGAACCTCACCCTTCCAGCTGAACTTCTGGTTCTTAGTATTAGCATTCAGGACCACTTCCTGGCCAAGGTGAGGAATGTCAAGGAGAGAACTGATCTCACGTGCACGAACTTGAATGAGGGCTGCTATTGTTCCTGGGGACATTTCTAGGGTGGCTTTGCTTGTATGTTCTCCACGTGTGGAAAAGCGCCTGTGTGGCTGTAAGTGGTTTTTCATACTGTGTTCCCACATGGCATATATTCGTAGGAGAGCAGCTTCCCCAGCAAAATTTTCTTTTACTTCAACGTTCCAGATACCATCAACTTTAGAAGAACCTTGCAGCTTCACTGAAGACCGAGTAGCCTTGGAATTCACATAAGTGCTGGCCTCACTGGCAATAGCTCCTGAATATTCCCGTGAGAGGAACAAACCTTTGATATCGCCTTCGGTAGATGACTCAATGGAAAAGTAAGAAGTGAGGCTTTCTAAGCTGAGCTTGTGGTCAATCACCCCTTTTGCAGTGGAGAACAGCTTTGGGGAATTGAAGTCATACTTTAGTTCAATGGATGAAGAGACAGTAGGTTTTGACTTGGTATTTCCATTAAGTTCTTGCTTGAAATTCATTCTCAAAACTGGAATGTGGACTTTTGCACTTGTGCTTGCTGATGCTTCCATGTTTTTCTTGGTGAAGCTAATGGTACTGTTGTGACTGCCTTCCACAAATTCGTTACTCAGAGACAGAGCTGTGGCTAACTTCAATCCTCTTTTCCTCGTCAAACGTGAAGTGCCCTCTAATTTGTACTGCAGTGCATCGATGACAAATGAAGAGGAAGACAGAAAATGAGCAACAATATCTGATTGGTTATAAAGTCCAGCATTGGTATTCAGGGTGATGACACTCGATTTAAAGGAAAAATCATAGGTAATATTGCCCATGGCTGGAATAAAAATATTGTTTACAGCACTCAATTCCTTGAAATCTGGGAGAGAAAGCTTGAGTAGATTCCTAGGGATACGAAGCTCTGGCAATTCGAGGGATGGCAGAACTAACGTGTATGAAGGCACATAGAAGTCATAACCAGGGAAAGTGAAACTGGGGGTGTTGATTGCTTTGGGAATCACATGGCTGAAGGGCAACATCTCCACTGAGAATGGAGACACTTCAATGTTGACAACTGGAATGATGTATCCAGGATTCTGAAAGGACCTGGGGAGAGTGTTGAGGGATTTTTCAGCTTTATACTTATCCAATTTAATTTTCACTTTGTTATAGGATGTAGTAAGAAAATCCAATGCATTATCTCTGACATTCTCAAAATAGCTGTCTAAGGAATTGACATTCTGACTGATAAACTTATAGAATATACCCAAAGGAACTGCAATGGAATGCTTGTCTTTGTTTTTCTTATACTGAATCTTTACATTTAAATCAAATGATTGCTTTGTTGTTTTCAAGAATTCCTTCAAGCCCGTTTCTTCCCATATGGAGAAATCTTTCAGGGAGGGAGTTGTGAGTGTTGTGTAAGTTAGATTCATTTCAGGAATTGTTATAGGAATGTTTAAGAAATCCAGGTTGGCATCTCCATTGATTGATACGTGAGCTTCAATGCTGTTCTCATTGTTAATGGCGGAGAAGTTTTGATTGTACTTATACTGATTGAACCTGGCACTTGCTTGCCAACTTGTTTGCTGGGCAGCAGGACTCAGAAGTAGTGCGTAGTTATTCAGAAAGTCTATCTTCCCTGTCAATTTTAAGGGAAAACTAACTTTCAAATTCCCTTCATTATTTGTGGATGCGGTAATTTCAAATGGCTGGGCAGAAACGAAAAGAGAATTTTTCAAAGTTCCAATAACTTTTCCATTTAAATGAGCATTGTGGTCTCCAGTGATTTCTGCCTTCCCTTCTCCAAGGAGGGCTATGCCTTTAGCAGTGAGAACACTGTGGCCCACATGCTGGGATTCAACCTCTGACTGAATTTCAAATTTAGAAAAGTTGAGGAAGCTGGATTCGTAAGCCAAGTTCTGGGTTACTCTTAGGTACTTGCTGTTGATCTTATTGGCTAATCCAAGGGAGGCAAGGGGTCCTTCCACAGTAAAGCTGATTTGTGACTCGTGTGTTCCCTCGTCTGAGAAGTTGGGACAGGCCCATTTCCATGACCCCGCTCCAGAAGAGGTCAGTGTTATGTGCCCATCTTCCAAGAGTGTCTTGACGTCATTGCTGAGGTCAGCTTTGCTGGAGAAGTCCAGTTTGGGGATGTTCAGTTTGTGGGAGTACTTCGTGCGGCTGTCCAGGGTAAGCTGATCCTTTATCTTGACCATCATGCCATTATTAAGCTCCAGTGTATTTTTTTCTGTATGTAAACTTGCCACAGTGTCTGATTTTCCTTCAATGGCATTTATAGAAAATAGTATTTCACTTTCATGCTCCATTCTTAGGTACTTGCTGGAGAAATTCATGGATTCCTTCAGAAACACTGGATTAGTCTTCGGCTCCAAGAGTTGCGCATTTGCTTGAAAATCGAAATTGAAAAGTTCAAATTTGGACTCTCCTTTGGCCCCGATGGAAGCTTCAATTCCTGCTGGGTGCTCTGAAGTAGTTACATTGTGTATGGCAGCTTTTGCATCTATGGTGAAAAGGGGAGACTGGATTTTCAAAATGCTATTCAGCTTCCCAAAAGCAGGTATTTCAGCAGTGTGTGAGATGGGAGGAAGCTGGAATTCTGGTATGTGAAGGTCAGGAACTTGAAACTCTGTAAGGTTGAGATTTGGGATTATAAATTCTGGAATTGTGATTTCTGGTAAATGAAAGTCTGGCAGAATGAGTCTGGCAGGAAGGACATCCTCCACCTTCAGGTCCCTCAGGTATACTTCTGGAACTGGCCACTGGAACTCGCTGTTCAGCATCTGATCAATGGTTCTGATAATCTTGACTTTTATTTCTAACAAGTCAATCGTAAAGGAAGGAATGTGGAATGTGTTGAGGATAGTGAATTCAGGCGTGGAAAACCGGGATGGAACTTTTATATCTTTCAGTTCTTTGAAGTTTATCTGAACCGATGGAATCCTCAAATCTGTCAGGGGAACCACGAAGTCAGGAGTCTGGAAGGAAGCTTGCTGAAGGGCACGAAGACTGACTTCAAAGGCAGGCATGGTCCCAAGAATGGTCTGAATTTTAGGGACAATGAACCCTTGTTCCACCAAAGCTTTCACATTTCCAGCCCAGTCTTGGATAGAATATTGTTCTGCGAAGTCAGTGAGGTTCTTAGCAGCAAGAGTCCACCAGTCAGAGATGTAGGTGACAAGTGTGCTGTAAACCTGACCTACCAATGACAGGTATCGCTCAAGTTCTTGTTGAATGTCCATTTGGTAAATTCGGTCTCGTATATCTTCTAGAGTCTCTTGGAATTTTGCTTTTATGGGACCGAAATATGCAGAATTTAGTGCATCCTGTAACCAATTGACAAATAAGGTTATTTTGGTGTCCTTTAGCTTTTCCAGAAAGGCAGAAAGCATGACCTTGACATCCTCTACAAACAGTTTTAGTGCTTCAGCTTTCCGTGGTAGGTCCAGAACCTGATAACCATTGATTATCTGAATCACCTCACGGATTGTGTTGTTGGTTTCATCTACAAACTGGTGATAGTCAAATGATCTTAATTTCTTTACCAACATGTCAAGCAATCGGTTTACATCTTGAATGATTTTTTTAAAAGAAAATGCTTTAAGCTGCCTGATAATATCATCAATAAACACAAGCAGTTTCTCATAGTAATCTTTTATATCAACTCTTTGTAGGACATTGCTTAATTTCTGAACTGTGTCCTTTAGCTTATATTGGTGGGCTAACTGTACTGATTTATCTATTAAAACTTGGATCTGTTGGTCTACTTCATATTTCTTAATAAACTCATGGACTATAGCTCTAAAGGCATTGATTTTCTCAGTTACTTCAAAATCTTCCATAAGATTTATAATGAAGTTGTTGACATGCTCAATAATGGTCTTTATTTTTTGAAATGGAATTGTAGTTCTCACTTGATTTAAAAGGACTGTGGCATCAATAGCCTCAACTTGTCGTTTTAACTTTGTAGCAAGCTCCTGGATGTCTATATCCTGAATCTGCGTTCTGACCCGCTGTAATTTTTCCTGCATTTGGACTCTGATTTGGTACTGAGTATCTACATTTTGAATCCAAGATGCTGTACTGCTTGCCATTTTGTTAAAATCAACATTTTCAATAAACAAATATAGATTGTGGATTGTTCTTACTAAATTTACACGGATATGATAATGTTCATCAAGAATTTTTAAATTTTCAATAATTTGATCAATAATCTTAGCAATAGCTATTTTTAAATCATGCAGATCATAATTATCTTTAATATACTGATCAAATTGTATCACATATGTCTGAAGTTGAGAGAGTTTTTCATTAAGGTTGATTTTGGCATTATTCATTGCAGTTTGTAGATCATTTTCTGTGATTCTATAATTTTCTGCAAAAGCAGTCAGTTTCTCCTTGGCACTGGCAACCTGTCTCTCCCAGCTGAATGCATTCAGATAACCATTAACTCGCTGTGGGAGTTTGCCCAGGCCTGCTCTGTATTTCCTCACAAACTGATCAATATTGATGCGTTTCAGTTCTGTCTGTATGGTTTCCAGTGCAGTTATAATTATTATTCGATTTCTCTCATAATATTCTGGCAGTGTTTTAAAGAATGGGAGGCTGATAGCGTGGACATCTTGGTTCTTATCATATTTTACAAAAGCAACAACTGTGAATTCTTGGGGCTGCTCAGCAGCATCTTTCATCTGTAACGCATCAATGACATTGACGGGCTCACTGAGTAAAAATGGCACTTTAATTGGGAAGTCTAGCACAGTGAGGTCAGCCAGGCCTCGCCCGCTAAGCTCCACACCGATTTTATCTTTAGTGTTGTAAGCATCAAAGTCCTGGCTGTACTCATTGTTGTTCAGCTGGGTCTTGAGTTTCCAGGTGCTGGTCTGCTCGGTCGGAGTAAGCAGGGCACTAAGTTTGTGATCAAGAGCCGTACTGATGCTTTTCCTGGACAAGAGATTGTGACTTGTG
Organism: Erethizon dorsatum; assembly: GCA_028451465.1. Classification (NCBI taxonomy): domain Eukaryota; kingdom Metazoa; phylum Chordata; class Mammalia; order Rodentia; family Erethizontidae; genus Erethizon; species Erethizon dorsatum. The sequence continues at coordinate 73,805,583 of CM051824.1, read as the reverse complement.
GATCCTTTGTAATCATGAGAGAAAGTAAGAGCCAAAGGTTCTGCTTTCAACAGGAATTTGCTATACAGCTGCCCCGTGTGTTCTCCCCAGAGAGCCAGTTTCCCATTGCCATTCACATGTGCGTCGATGGCCATGGTAAACGGGGCCATTACGGAGTGGAAGGCATTGCTGAAACGCAGGGAGTCTGAGTGATAGTTTGTACTGACGTCAACGGATGCAGCCAGCCCGGCGACGCCCGTGTTGAGCCGATGGCTAAACTCTGTACCCTGAATCCTAGCTAGAGTGTCTGCTTTGCAGCTGGCTGATAAGTCAGCGTAAGAAATGGTGTAGATGTGTTTTATTTCATTATTTTGGTAGGCTCCTTTCAGGTTACCGCCTACATTTAGCTTCAGAGGTTCCAGCCGTAACTTCCCACTGCTGGTCAGATCCAGAGCACCATACTTCAGGTCATTGTTTAAAGTAGTTACAAGAGAATAGGGCTGAAGCTGAAAGTTAAAATTCTGCTTATAAAACTTGTCAGCGCTATAGATGTTGTCAAGTTTTGAAGAGAACACCAGGGATAAACCTGCAATGTTCAGACTGTTGGCGTAGTCCAGTGTCATTTCACCGTAGGAGCCCATCAGGTCATTTGAGAGCTTCAGTCCTTCTCCACTGATTTCGAAGTTGAAAATGTTCATGCTGTCCACACCCATAATCATGGCCTGATAAACACTTCCCAGTGACACCTCTGTGAGGGCGGCTTTGCCATCCAGGGTGAATTTTGAGCTGTGTTCTCTGAAGCGGCCATTTGCTGTTAACTTCATAGATGCCCCAGAGAGGCCGAGCTCTGCATTCAGTTCATTCTCCAAAAACAGGGGGCTGTATTTCAAGTTGGTCGTTGCACTGGTAGAGATTCCATCATGGGCAATTCTTAGTGTTGCCTTGTGAACACCAGTATTAATTTTGTCGGTGCCCAGGATGTCAGCATTTAATTCAACACCATGGGAATTCAGCGATCCAGCAAGCAGGGAGAAGAACCTTAATGACTTGTAGTCAGCCTGATACTCAGAGCGTAGCAATGCGTTTTGTTTAGAGAAGGTCAGGTCCACCTTGTTAGAAGTGGCAAAGTTCTCATACTTCCCATTGGTGTCAGATTTCAGAGTCAGTTCATAGTTTTCATACTTCAGGGAAGCAGTATTTTTAAGGATGCCACCTTGGAGATCAGAGGTGGAGGTGAGGGAGAGGGTGCCATCCTCATATCTTCCTGCTATCTGGTTGGTGCCCTGGAGGTAGGAGGAGTTAAATCTCAGGTTGGACTCCCCGCTTAGCTGGCCAGTGGCAGGATCTCGCTGACATGTCAGGCCATACGTGCCTTTCGCATAGAACGAAGAGGCTCTGAACTGTCCACCAATCTTGACATCTTTGACATATAAATGTTGTTTCTTTTTCGAATCCAAATGGACTGAAGCAGACATCTGTGGTCCCCAGGTACTAGATGCATCGAATGTGAGTACACCTTTTGAGGCTGGGTTGTTCCCAACTTTTTCTACGTGACTGAATTTAATATTTGAATCCAGAAATTTGTGCCGTAGGGACCCATCGCATGACAGTGTAAAAGTATTCCTGTGGTCATATGTTGTTTCTCCAGATCCTAAGAGAAAAATGAAAGACATTGGTCAAATGAATACATTTGCACAACAATTTCTATGTTAAGTCAGTAATAAAGTCTCATTTATCTGAGTCAGTGGTACAATAGTCTCCTAATCTATAATTCAAATATAAATTTGGTATCAAAAGGCATTCCTCTAAGACGCCTTCCTGAAGCGCCACAGACCTTGCTGGTCTCCTGTACTATTTCCACTGTACCTTACACACTGCAGCACTGCACCCTCACACTGAATTATCATTCCTGGTTTATACGGCCACTTTCTTTGTTACTGCCTAGCAGAATATCTAATACACATTCTGTGTTTAGTAAAATATTCTATTAGTTGAATGAATTGATAGATTTCCAAGTAGCAAGGCAAGTATTGGTCGTAAAGCTTAAGTCATTTCCTTCTCAGAGGCATCTCTGCCATCAGAACTTGTGCTGAATTAGCCCAGTGCACCCTTTCCCTGTGCATGGCTTACCTTGTATGTTATAGGAGAGCAGGTCAACCGCAGAGTCAGCCTTTATGTGGTACCGAGCTTGGAGGCTGAAGTGATTTCTGCTGGTGTTGCCACCAGTGTAGGAGGCAGACCAATTGTACAGGTTGCTGTACACATTCGTGGAGAGGTCCAGGACACCCAAGAGAGGCACTCGCAGTTGATACAGTTTGGGAATGGTCAAAGTGGGGACTTGGAACTCTTGAGATGGTAGGTGGAATCCCACAGATTTGAAGTTGAAGGCTGGTGTCCTAATGGTCTCTAACATCTTTAAATCTTTGGAAGACTTGCCACCAAAAGGCAAAGGAATTTCAACTTCAATGCTGTTCTTGTTCAAGACATATTTGAGTCGGCCATCGCTGAAATGAACAACAAAGATTATATTCTTATGGTCAGCCATGAAATCCACCATCAAAGTTCTTGGCCTTCTAGTCTTCCAAGCAGTACTGCATTTGCTCTATTCCCAAACCCACTCTGTGCCTTTTATTGTGCTACTCTTGGTGCCTGGATCCCTTTGCATTTTCCATCTTCCAAATAAACTCTTTCAAAACTTTTCTAAGAGACCCCCTTATCATCACCAGCCCACCTAAGTACAGATATCGTCTCTCATTCTTTTAGTGATGTAGTTCCTTATACCCATCTCAAAGACTATGTCCCAATTCTGCTTATATAATTAGCTATTCATTCCTTTGTTGGTATCTGCATGGTGTCTTCCTGGGAGGAAGGACTATATATTATCCAGTTTTTATCTTCTCACCGTATTTAGTCTAGTAATCTGTACTGAGTGGACACTTCATACAGACTTTCTAAACTGAATTGAGACAACTTGATATGTAGAAAGAACACAAGTGTAAGAGTCAGTAAATGGGTGATAGTCTCAGCTTCTGCTAGTTGGCAATATTATTTTAATGAATTAGGTTCTGTAAATCTCTCTGATGTTATGTGCAGAGTAGGGATAATAGTTCCCTCTCTGATGACCTTGTGGAAATGGCTCTGGATATTGAGTGATAAAGAATACCTGGAAGCACTTTGCAACCTTTTCATACAGACAATAGTATATACAATGGACTATTACGATAACGTAAAAATAAAGTAGGACTGCAACGTTCAACTGTTATAAGCGAATAAACTGGTGCATTACTGTAAAAGGAGCTGAATGATATCTATCCAGGATTCTCACATTCAGCAAGAGGATAATCAATGACCAATCACTAAGGCTCTGTCCAATTCTGGGGTCCCAAAACACCAACAATGAAAACAGTTCGTGTCCCCTGAAGCTGCCAACTTTTCTCGTCTCTTCGGTAGTGTCTGTCCACTGGGTGTCTCGGCAGACTTCAGCCCTTTCACAGTTTCCTCACCTATTAAACTGTGGAGCTCAGTTAGAGACTATAGAAAGGTGTATGTAATGCAGGCTGCTTCTTTTTTAATGTTGAAGACATTACAGAGACCGATACATTTAGACGAGACTAGTTTTTTCAACTCATGCTCTGATTTTTTATTTTCATGAAATAAAGTAATCAAAGTATTACATATATTCCTGTAAATATAAAATGGACTGAGTGGTTTGGAATGTGACTCTCCTAGGATTAAACTGCATTGTCAAACCGAGTGTCTCCTGGAAGGCTGCCTTCTGTCTCCACAGCTCAACAGTGAGCCATAGTCAGTAACTCCCATACCTACTCTTTTAGGTATTCTTTTTTTTTTTCGTGGGTACCGGGGGTCGAACTCAGGACCTCGCGCACCAGCAGGTGCCCGTGCTGCTGAGCGATATCACCAGCCCTTTTTTCGCATGTGGGTTCCGGGAGTCGAACTCGGGCCCTCGCGCTTGCCAGGCAGGCGCTTATGCTGCTGAGCCATCTCACCGGCCCTAGGTATTCTTTATAGTCAAATAAGTATGAGCATACCCTGATTCAGAAGAAAGAGGACATTTACTTGTAATGGAAGAAAGCTAAATGGCTTTCAAATTCGGATTATAGTGAATAAAACACTTTAGGATGAATGTACCTAATAATCTTCCAATTATTTTCTCAGGTTCTTCTTGATTGGGTTGGTTTTTACATTTGGACCTCATGTTGAATAACGAAAAAGAGTCACAGTGTTTATGTCACAGTTATTTGTCTCCTTAAATACATAAATTATATCTCAAAATTTTAAATTAAAACCAAAAGTCTAAATCATGTTCGGTAACGTGTTCCATTTAATTTGCACGGTTTGAGAAATTTCTCTCGTTTCTTCTCTTACCTTTTTAAGAAGAGGTTGTCAGGGATGTGGAAACGTGGTAATCCCATTTTTTGGAGGTCCAGCCCTCTTAGGCCACTGAGATGATCTTGTAAAATCTGGGCATAAGGAAGACTACTGGATGCTTCCTGGAGCCATGTGTTTGTTGTCTGTAAAATGACAGAAGATTTTTAGAGCAAGGAATAGGCCTGGATGAGCCTCAAAGTACAGTTCACACTGGGTGATATTCTTGATTTAACGGGTCAATTGTCAAGCAGGATAACACTGAAAGGTAAAAATAAATTACAGAAAATTGCCAATCAGTGATCTCATCCCATATTTTATAAAAATAATACAATTAGGCCCCCAGTGAGTGTCCTAAAGCTTTCTTTGATGCTTTTAGTTAGTTAGGCACAGCAAATGATTTTGTTCAGTAACTAACCGGGCAAAAGACATACATAATGTTTTCTTTCTTTCTAGGAATTCCTTGGGGCCAGGAAGCATGCTGTGTGTATCTTTGGACACTCTCCTGCACCTGAGAGTTGAGGATGTTATTAGCACTTATAACCATATATTTATTTTGCTGGCTGATTCATACTTACAACTATTAATTTGGAACCCATCTCTGAGAAAGTCATGTCTGTTTGAGGAATTCTGTGATCTAGGAGACTATTGGCATGCATATGTAAGCTTCTAAGATAATCTGAGAGGTCCACAGGGAAATTGGAAGCCACTTTTTTAGTATCCATATTGGTCCCTGTGTTCCATTCAAATTCGATCTTCTCATCATCTGAAAATGCACACATAAAATAGCTGTCAGTAGTCCTAGGTCAGCTGATAATTATGACTCTACACTGACAGCTCCCTTGGTAGCATTCATGCGGGGAAGGCAGCACATACCGTAACGCCACGCCACCCTCTTGGAAACGGTTGAGCCATAAGCTGTAGCAGAGGAGTCCATCTGAAGCAGCAGTTTGGTGGGGAACCAGTGCATTAGGATCTCACTTCTGGCTTCTGCTTGCAAATGGGGTATGGAAATAATGCCTTTGATTTTGCCTTCTCCTTTTGTGTCGTGACTGTTGAGAAGGAAAGCAGTTGGGAGCAATGATTTTGTCCATTCCAAGGGGACGCATAGGACTCAACAGTTAGAAGTTCCATGTTTGGTGATAAAAACAAGATATGGGAACAGACATGACCATAGATCAAACCCATTAACTTCTAAAGCCAACACCAAGCATAAGTTCGGCACTTTGCAGGGAGGTAGAGGGAGATATGTGCGCATTTTGATAGCTGTTTTAATCCTGCTTTGCTGTTTACTAGCTCTACAGCCTTCACCAAATGATTACACCACTTTTTGCTACCATTTCCTTGACTACAAAACAGAAAAAACTCATGCCTACCTTGAAGTTTATTGTGAAGACTGATATTTTTTTAATGCACTGAGCTTAATAGTTGGTAGCACTCAATAGATAATAGGAAGATCCAGCAGAATATGTGCAGAGGATGTCAAATCACTGATGGCTCTATGTGCTACTTGAATTGCAGAGCAAGGATGCACCTGGCTTTGTGAGATTTAAAGTGGAAAAAGGGGAAGACCCAGCAGGGCCTGCAGCTAAGGTCAGGTCCCCCTAAGCTTTCCTTACCTTATGTGGCCCGTGAGTGCAACCTCAGTAATTTTCTTGTTCTGAATGTCCAGGTTGAGTTTGTAAGACTTTTTGTCCTTAGACGATTCATCGCTGACTCTAAGGATTGTTCCAAGATTAACGTCAAAATCTGGAATTTGCATTTCGCTGGATAAAGTCCTACTCCGCCGATTATATTTGAACATTAAAGTAGCTTCAGTCTGCTTCGCACCTGAAAGAGTGTAGAAGAGGATCAAGAAAGGTGTGCTTAGAAGTTATGTTTCCAAAAAGGGAAGAGAGGAAAAGGCAGGCAAACCATAGGTACTCAGTGTGCTTAAATGAAGGCACAGTTCAGGATTTTACTTTCCTTTTTTCATGCTGTGGTTATTCATATAATCATTTGATTTGCAAGTACTTACTGAAGTTCTATCACACACTGGGCACTGCTCTTGGCACAGGGGAGCCTGCCCTTGTGGAACTTACCTTCTCGTGGGGGTAAACAGACAATAAAACAAGTCAAATATCCATGCCAGATGGCAACAGATATTGTGAAGAAAAATTAAACTAGATATGAGGAGAAAAGAGGGAGATGGATAGAAGAAGTGCTATTTCATAGGCAGTGGTAAGAGAAGCTGTCTCTGCTAAAGGGATATGGGGGCAGAGACCACCGGAAGAGAGGAGCTGAGCCATGCTGAGTGCTGGGGGGAGCATTCCAGGCAGAGGGTGAGACGCGCAAAGGTTCTGAGGTAGGGAATGCTCAGCATGTTCAAGGGGAGCAGGGCTAATCTTTAAACATGGCCAGAGGCCGACCACTTCTCATGTCTTCTCTGCCACCACTCTAACCAAAGCACCTTGCCTGGATTACTGCCATAAACTATTTACTAGTTTTTCCTGTCCTTGTCTTCTTATGATCTGTTTTCAATATAAACATAAATTAACTCATGAAAACTTTCCAATGGCTTCTTGTTTCATTCACAGGAATAGTCAAAGTGGCAGGGTGCTGGGGCTTGCTGCTGAAGACTTGCGCCCCAACCTGGAGGACTCCCGAAGCTCCTACCCTCCCCCAGCCAATGCCACGGCCACTGGGGACCCGCACCTGAGCCTGGAGGGCTCCAGAACTGAAAGCTATGCCCAGCGCCTGCATTCTCCACAGCACAGGGCAACAGAGGTAACAACTAACAGACTGACCTGATTGAAGAAGAGACCAAACCCCAGGAGGAGAGTGGAGAATGCCAGCATCAGAAAAATAGAACAAGCCCAAATAAAGAGCCTACTCATGCACCTCGAGGTCTTACAAAAACAAGAATACAAACCCAGAGCTTGTATAAGGATGGAAATTATAAAGATCAGAACAGAAATTAATGAAATGGAGACTAAAAACAACACAAAGAATAGATGAAGTGAAGAGCTGGTTCTTTGAAAGAATAAATAAAATAGACAAACCATTTGTCAATCTTATCAGAAAAGGAAAGAAAAGACACAAGTTAATGCAGTTAGAAATGAAAAAGGTGATATCACAATGGAGACTTCTGAAATCCAGAAAATTATTGGTAACTACTTTACAAACCTATATGCCAAACAATTAGAGAACTCAGAAGAAATGGAGAGATTCCTAGATATATATGAAAGGCCAAAACTGAACCAAAAAGATTTAAAAATCTCGAACAATCCAATAACAGGCAATGAGATTGAAGCAGTAATAATAATAATAAAAAAAACTACCAAGAAAAGCTGAGAACCTGATGAATTCGCAGCCAAATTCTACAAGAACTTCAGGGAGGATGTAACACCAATACTCCTCAAATTTTTTAATGAAATTGAGAGGGAAGAAGTACTTCTGAAATCATTCTTGGAAGCTAACATTATCCTGATTCCAAAAGTAGACAGGGATCCAACCAAAAGAACTATAGACCAATTTCTCTAATGAACATAGAAGCAAAAACCCTTAATACGATACTGACAAACAGAGTGCAACAAATCATCATAAAGATCATACATCATGATCAGCCAGGCCTCCTCCTAGGGATGCAAAGATGATTCAACACACACGAATCAATAAATGTAATTCATCACATAGATAAAAGCAAGGACAAAAGTCACATGATCATCTCAATAGATGCAGAAATAGCCTTTGACAAAATCCAACATCCGCTAATGATAAAAACCCTGAGGAAAATATAGAAGGACCTATCTCAACATTATAAAAGCCATTTATGACCAAACTACTGCCAACATCATATTAAATGAGGAAAGGTGAAAGCCTTCCCTCTAAAATCAGGAACAAGACAAGGATGTCCGTACTTACCACTTCTGTTCAACATAGAACCCAGAATATCAGCCCAAACAATTAGGCAAAAGAAAGAAACAAAAGGGACATGTATAAGAAAACCTGAACTCAAAATATTTTTATCTGCAGATGACATGGGATCCTTTAATACAAAACCCAAAAACTCCACTAAAAGACTTCTAGAATTGATAACCAAATTCAGCAGTGAGGTAGGATACAAAATAAACACACTCAAATCAATAGAATAATGAAATCACTGAGAAAGAAATAAAAAAACCAATACCATTCACTAGCATAAGAATTAAGTACTTACGTATTAACTTAACTAAGGAAGGGCAAGACCTCTACAATGCAAATTGCATCGGATTGAAAAAAGAAATAGAGGAAGACATCAGAAAATGAAAGACTATCCCCCGTTCCTGGTTAGGCAGAACCAACAGAATCAAATGGCTATACTCCCAAAATTGATATACAGATTTAATGCAATCCTAACAAAAATACCAATGGTATTTCTCACAGAGCTAGAGAAATCACTCTTAAAATTTATATGGAATCAGAAGAGATCTAGAATAGCAAAAGCAATCCTGGTTATAAAAGCAAAGGAGGTGGCATCATAATCCCAGACTTGGAGTATTATTGTAAAGCTATAGTGATTAAAACAGCATGGTACTGGCACAAAAACAGGCATGTGGATCAATGGAACAGAACAGAAGAAGTAGAAATGACCCCAGGCATGTACAACTATTTGATGTTTGACAAAGGAGAAAAAAACACACTGGAAGAAAGATAGCTTCTTTAAGAACAGTGCTGGGAAAACTGGCTACCTGCACGTGGGATATTGAGTCTAGACCTGTGTATCTCACCATGTACTAAACCTGAATCAAAATGGATCAAAAATCTAAATGTTAATACAGAAACACTTAATCTGCTGACAGACAAGATAGGCATAACTCTTGAAGACATAGGCACAGGCAAGGACTTTCTGAATAGAAAAGCTCAATGGGACAAGAAATAATACCAGGAATCAACAAATGGGATCATATCAAATGAAAAAACTTCTGCACAGTAAAGGAAACAACCACTAGAGTGAAGAAACAATCTATAGAATAGGAAAAATTTTTGCCAGTTGTTCTCAGAGAGAGAGGACCAACATCAATAATATATAAAGAACTATAAAAAAAAATAAAAGACCCCCCCCAAATAAAAGACCCAGTCAAAAGATGGGCAACTGAAATGAATAGACACACTCAGAAGAAGAAGTACAAATGGCCAATAAATACATGAAAAAATGCTCATCATTGCTGGCCATCAGAGAAATGCAAATCAAAACTACACAGAGATACCATCTTACCCCAGAAGGAATGGCTGTTCTCAAAAAATCTAATAATAACAAATGCTGGCAAGGATGTGGGGAAAAAGGAACTCTATTGTAGGTGGAAATGCAAACTGGTACAATCACTATGGAAATCAGTGTGGAGAGTACTCAAAAAACTAAAACTAGAAATTGCATTTCATCCAGCTATTCCCTTTCTAGGTATCTTCCCAAAAGAGTTAAAATCATTGTATTATAGGGATAGATGCATAGCCATGGCCGTAACAGCACAATTTATAATAGCTAGGTCTTGGAAACAGCATATATGTCCATCAACAGATGAATGGATAAAGAAATGTGGTATTTATACACAGTGGAGTATGACATTAACATAAAGAAAGATAAATTTGAGGCACTGGTAGGCAAACGGATGCAACTTGAAAACAATGTTAAGTGAAATAAGTCAGATACACAAGTTCAGGTATCACATGGTTTATCTTATATGAGAAATGCAAATGAACAAAATAGAAGAGAGACAAATAGGAAATAAGAAGAAGATTCTGTTTTTAAAAAATATTTCAATAGATATGCTAATCGCTTTCATTTATATTTCTAGTTTATCTTAGTTCATTGAAAAGTAAGGTTTGTGTTATTATCTGTTTTTTTTTTTTTGTTTTTTTTTTTTTTTTTTTTTTTTGGTACTGGGAATTGAACTCAGGGCCTTGTGCTTGCCAGGCAGGCACTGTGCCACTGAGCTACATCCCTGGCCCTGTGTTATTATCTGTTTGTTTCTTTTTTATAAGAATTTTTTGGTTTATGTCTTATACTCTGAGTAACTACTATGAAGATAATGATACACCATGTAATAACTACTGATATTCTCTTATTATTCAATTGTGAAAATTTGTTTTATTTTTTCATAAAATAAAAAATTTTAAAAGATTGAAGTCATAAAGGAAGGAAAACAAACAAACAAAAAACCAAGTTCTTACCCTGGCTTATAGGACCATCTTTTCCCCACCACTGTCTTTTTTCTTTGGTCCCATTTTCTATCCTTGGTCTCTCTGCTTCAGCCATGTGGCTCCCTCCTCCCCTGCCATGTGGCATCACACAGCCTCAGGGCCTTAGTACCTGCAGGGCCTTAGCACGCAACATTCTTTACACATTACTTATCCCCTTGTCCCCACCCTCTCTCTTATTTATGCTTACCTTATCATGAAAACTTTTTTTATCAATCCCAGTTTCACTGCCTTCCTGCCCTGCTCCTCCCCCAGCATTCCCTAGGTCCCTCTAAGCACCCCCAGCACTGCTCTGACATCTTGAATATTTACTTGTTTGGTGTTTCCTGGAATTACCATGAAAGTAGAGACTTCTCTATTGCTCTCTGTTCTAGCCCCAGCTATGAGGCCTGGAACTCACTGGGCACTCAGTCAACATATATTTGTTAAATATATTATATTAAAGATGTTCTCCTTGGGAGTCCTGAACCTGAGACTGAGGGCAGCGCTAGAACAGCCTCGTTTTGGATGCTTACCTTCTGCCTGAATGACAAACTTCAGCCTGTCCACTAAGGCTTTGTCCTCTCTCTGGAGTTCATAGGTTGCGCTGGCAGAATACTGCTCTACCTCTCCTGTAGGCTTCAGTTCCAGCTCATATCTACAAATGTTACAACAGACCCACGTAACATTAGAGCTTTTGATAATGGTAATAACATCCCTCAAACAATTCAGCCTTGAGTGCAATAAAAATATGGTCCTTATTTTAACATTATCTCTTGTCCTTAACTAATAATGATCTTGATGATCCCTGTCAGTTCCCCCAAGAGCCCAAGGCGAGGGACAATCCCAGGATTCTCAGGGCTCTTGGATGAGTAGAGCAGGGGTTGGCTGGTTTTGTCAGCAAAGCTGAGCACAAGAAATAGGAGTGGGGGAAGGGACAACAAGGAATCTCAAAATGTGGTGCAGGCTTTGAGCACACCAGCAAACCCCAAGAAGCTCAGACCAATGCGTCTGGAAGCTCAGAAACTCTGACAAAGGATTAGGATCAAGCTGGCATCTGCTGTGATCCCAAGTGCTTGAAGGGAAAGGGGATAGCAAAAGAGTTGGCCAGAGGACCAATGCTTTAGATATCTGAAGATCGGTACAAGCCCAGAAGCCTGGTGACCCAGGCCAATTCCAGAAGACACTTTTTGCCCTGTCAGGTGGCTGTATGTGGAAGGTGAGCAGATGTTGGCTGGGGACTAAGCATTTCTCACCTGGTGTCCCCCGTCAGTGGGTAGTAGGAGGCGGACTCTGTGGAGCTGGCATTGGAGTAAGCGCCGGTGGTGCAGTAGTTCAGACCAGTGATAAAAGGCCTGCAAGTTGCCCAGGACTGCCTGTTCTCGATGAGCGGTGGGATCATTTCCGTTTTGGTGGTAGAGACCAAATGCAGCGTGTTGCTGGTGACGAATGAAAGATCTGAGTTATCTTCAAGTCATGAGTTGAAATGAACATCACTGATTCTCACCATGAACGTGCGCTCTTATGCTCCTTTCTACCTCTCTGTGCACACCCACCTCAAATTATGTGATTTACTAAGAAATAAATAATAGGGAGAACATCAGTCTGACTAAAAATCCCAGTGACTTTTATGTTTCATATATTGCACTGAGTTCTTTACGTATTTTACCCTTAATCCCTTACAATGGTAGGCACAATCTTCTCATTTTATAGGGGAAACAGAGGTTCAGAGACGGTAGCTAACTGTTCACTGGGACTGAACTTAGGTGATGAACTTAGGTGATGGGAACCCTGCTTTCTGTTATGGTTGAGATCCAATAGGTTCCCCCAAGTGGCTCATTGTATTAAAGGCTTGGTTGCTGATGAGCTTTTTGGGAAGTGGCTGGGTCATGAGGTTCTAACTCCATCAATGGGTGAATCCACTAATGAGCTCGTCATTTGATGGCATTACTGGGAGGTGATGGAAATGAGGTGGGGCCCAGAGGAACACAGTTGACCACAGAGGTACGACCTGGGGCTGTATCCCTTCTCTGGTCCTTCCCTCTTCGGATCTTTCCCTGTCCCTCTCCTGGCTGCTATGAGATTTGCAGCTTTCCTCCCCTCTTCTCTTCTGTTTTGATGTTCTGCCTCACTTCAGGCCTCAGCAATGGAATCAGTTGACCGAGGACTGAAACTTCTGAAACTCAGAGCCAGAATAAATTTTCCCTCTTTTAGTTGTCTTTCTTAGCTATTGCTCACAACCACAAAAAGCTAACCAACTCTTAAACCTCTTACTGTTGCTTCTTTCCACCAGCATTAAAAATGCTCGAGTCTCTTCTCCCACCCTCTCCCACACATGTACACATGCAACACACATCACTTTCTTTCCCTTCTAGCCTGTTCCTTTCTCCCTCACATACAAGAGGTTGTTTGCCTTCGTAGGGTTCTTCGAGCACACTTCTCATTCAGCTGCCATCTGATTGCTATCCTTATCATGGTTCCAGAAATGCTTTTATCAGTACCTCCAATTTCCTTCTTGCTCTAAGTCCAATGAACAATGAACACACCTTCCATTCTTTGTCCTCTCAGAAATATTGAGTGGAGTTGTTCACTTAGGGTCAGATTAAGATGTCTGAGTCTCTAACCTCTGAAAAGATTATGGTATTCTCTTCCCATAACCTCTGAAATAGGAGGAGGATACCACATGTACTTAAAAAAATTAGTAAGTACAATTTCAAGAATGCATTCTTTTAAACATCATTTTCTTTCCCCATATGGTTTCCTTATTTGTGGTGGTGCTTTCAAACCAAGCTTTGCCAATGGGCTGGAGTCCTGAGTGCCAGCATCAGCCTGGCTCTGCAGTCTTCTATTCTCTAGCTGCTCTTTGGCTTCTCTGACCTCTTACTTATGGCCTTCATTCTCCTTTTGCTTCTCTGCTCACTCTTTCATACTCTTTGCTGCTTACTATCTCTCTCTCTTCACATGTTTATATTCTCCACATTTCTGTCCTAGTCTTTCACATCTTACTGTACACCAATTGCTATCTGATCTCACCTCTATTTGCTGATGATTCGTAAATCCATATGTGAGCTCAAAACTCTTTACTGGGCTTTGAGCCAGATGTCCAGCTGCCACTTAAATGGTTCTACTTGGTTGTTTTGTAGGACATCAAAGGCAGCTCAACCAAAATTGAATTTACCGTCTTCCTCTGCACCAGCAGCTCTCCTTCTGTGGTCCCTATTCCAGCGAAGGGCAACACTTCCTTTGCCTTTCCTTCTTTCCTTATTCCCAGATGCAGCCAATCACCAGGCACTCACTATTCTACCTCTTGCAGTTTCTAGAGTCCCCTCCACCCCGGGTTTCCTCCAGTGCAGGCCATTGTCACTTCTCACTTGTGTTTCTGTAACAGATGCCCATCTGGTCTCCCATTATGCTTCCTTTCCACCACTTTTCACCTTCCAGCCTGAGCATTTCTTCTAAAACAGCAGCCTATTTTATTTATACTCTTCTTTTCAACTCTTTTGCTTTCAGAACAATCCAAACCCCTTTAGGTGGCTTTCTAGGCTGGGCATGGTCTGACCTGGGCCACCCTCTCCTTGCCATCTCTCAGTTAAACTCCCTGAATGCTTTACTCAACTTCTTCCACTTCCTTGAGCCATTTCCTTTTCCTTCACATGCACTCTTCTCTTTGCCTGGAATGCTCATTCTTTTCTCCTTTGCTTGGATAAGTGAATAGCCCTCTATAGCAGACAAAGTGTTCTTGTTTTGGAAAGCATTTCCCAATACCCACAGGCTACATGAAACGTAATTTCATGGTACTCTAGTACTTCGTCCCACCCAGCCTTCCCTTCATTGCTAACCATTTCCTTTGTCTTTCCAGCAAATTTAAGCTCTGGAAAGTCAGGGACCTTGTACATCTTGCTCAATATGCTGGGTACCTGATAGACAATTGGATACTATTTCTGAATGAGCAGATGGATGTGTCCAAAACTCAGAAACTAAGGTAAATCAGGGGTGGAGATTATCATTGAAAATGGAGTTCTCCCCATGAGGCTGGGTCCCCTAATCATGGGATCGGGAGTTTCACGCTTTATCCATTGAAATGATTACCACAGAAATCAGTATGTTGTGTGGTTTTTTTTTTTTTTTTTTTTTTTTGAGAAAAACATTCATTTCACAAGGATGATTTCTCTAGAGCTAGTGTTTCTTCATTCTAAAACCCGCCCCCCCCCCACAACCTAGTAATAATTGATTAACCAGCAGGTCTTAATTAAGTCTCAATGCAGAATGATAAGGCCAATTAAGTAATGTTCCGCCAATTAAGTAACATGTGGAAAATAGAAGAAAAGGTAATTATTTAGTGTGTCTGAGTCTGGGTTAAAAATCAGGTATCCAGCACCTTCTCTCTCTCCTCCTTTCGGCCTCGCTGGGACCCGAGTTCTCTCGGCCGGCTCTCCAGCCTGGCCACAGGCTGAGACGCAGTCTCAACTCTGTCTTTCAAACTGACCAGGAACTCCTAGCTGAAAGCATTACCTTACCTGCCACTGAAAAGCTTGATGGGCCTCTTTGGAGAAGGAATGATGAACTTCAGCTCCCCAGCTTTCAAGGCCACGCGGGCCTCCAGGCCTGACTCGTGGAAGAAGTTGGTGTTCATTTGGACCCCAATCCGTGCAAAGTCTGGCATGATGATGTCCATATTTGTCACGAACTCCACGGACACAGAGGGCTTCATCACCAGCTCAGCTTGCATCTGTAGGTCAGAAAATAGCCTCCTCAGTTTTGTTACACACTTCAGTCTTTGGCTGTCAGATCAACCATGCTTTCCCGTCTTGCAGTAAATATCTCTGGATAACTCACATCTTAGGAAACATTAACTGTAGGTTATTTGGAGGAAGAAAAGCCAAATTCTCACTTCTGCAGAGCTAGACTCGCAGGGCTCAGAAGCACTCAGTCAGCTTGAAGCATAACCAGATAGAAAGAGGACAGGAATGAGCGTTTGTCAAGAGAGCAGCTGAGGTCTTGTTTCATTGCTATGCCCAACTGGAGGTGGAGAGGTGGTGCATGCTGGTGGAATGCTAAACCTTTTCGTAAAAATTAATGATGGACTACAACGATGATACGCTTTGTCTGAAACTAGAAACCCATTTCAAAAATGTGCACAAGAAGCTCACCCTAGAGGAAAAGAGCAACAATCATTGATTTCTTTGCAACTGTGGCAAACAGTGTCTTACATTGGCCATTTCCAGTTTCACTCCAGCTTTGGTCCCTGGGGTGACGATTCCAGATGAGGACACTTGCAACTGTAATCCCACTCCAGTGGGGAGCTCAAAGGTATTGTCCATGAAGATGTAGTGAAGAAACAAGTCATTCTTTGAGCCTTTCCTAACGGCCTCTCCGATCTGCAGATCAAACAGGAGAGACCAACTTAAAATAAGCCTTGTGTAAGTGAGTTTTGTTAAAGGAAACCTCCCAAACATCAGACAATGACTTGTCTTTATCCAGAAAGGAAAGAAGTAGTATATTTCAGTTATCTGAATGGTTTGATAAACCAATTAACTATTGCTGATTTCAATGCATTGAGATGTAAGAAATTACTCTGGATTGAATATAGTAACGTCATTTTCAACTGGTGATTCAGAAGGTGCTTAGGAATACTGTTGGGCCTCAGAGCTTTTTGAAATTTAAGTATCGTGTACAGCATGGCTGAATTCTTTTTTTTGTTGAGTCTGAATATAAAGGAGAGTTTACTTGAAGTATATTATTTTACGGTAAAATCAATCTTTGAAACCAAGAACTACTGAAATGATGTACATAATCATATGTATTGGTTTCTATTTTTTTTTTTTTGTGGGTACCGGGGGTCGACCTTAGGACCTTGTGCGCCAGCAGGCTCCTGTGCCGCTGAGCGATATCACCAGCCCTTTTTTCGTATGTGGGTTCTGGGAGTCGAACTTGGGCCCTTACGCTTGCCAGGCAGGTGGGTACACCGCTGAGCCATCTCATCGGCCCGGTTTCTATTTTTTTTAACAACATTTCCATAAAATAACTTGAGATTTGTTTTCTCAAAGCCAACATGATTATTTATCTAATCATATGGAGTATGTTTGTGTATTTCTCCTTTGTTAGTAAATTATAATAATAAAATTATAACAAATATTTCAGCAGGAGATTACAGTTTGCAAAATACTTTCCTTCATAATTATTTTATTTCAGTATTAAAAGGAGCCTTCATCATAGGTAGAGGAAGAAACACTTAACATTGTTTTCTAGGTCAAACTAAAGCTTTTAAAAGGGAAGGCTAACATTATGAATCGCTTCATTTCTTGTGAATCAAGAATCATTTTCAGGGCCGGTGAGATGGCTCAGTGGCATAAGCGCCTGCCTGGCAAGCGCGAGGGCCCGAGTTCGACTCCCGGATCCCACATATGAAAAAAGGGCCGGTGATATCGCTCAGTGGCACGGGCGCCTGCTGGCGCACAAGGTCCTGAGGTCGACCCCTGGTACCCACAAAAAAAAAAAAAAAAAAAAAAGAATCGTTTTCATTGAAATTTGAGACAAACCTGTGTCTTTGAAGGAGCACAAGCACCTTTTCTGACCAGTGTGACCAGGATCTTAAAAGAATCTGGGAGATCTAAGGAGAGCGCCAGCCAATCTACGGGCCCACCGATGGGGCCTTTTCACGTACCATCTGGGGGATTCCCTGCAGGGTGTGCGCACCACTCAGCAGCAGCCTTCCCAGGAACTGGAGGTCTTGAAGCTTGAAAAAGCCAAGCTCTTTTCCCAGGATGCGGAGATAGGCTCTGGCTTCTGGGATGTCTCTTGATTTCAAATCTTTAAGCAGCTTGTCGACCATGGGCATGATTCCATTTACCATGTCCTGGGATGCGAGTAATAAAATGTCTAGTGAGATGTTGGCTCTAACGCCTTTAGATTCCTGAGGTGGGGTCTGTCTACTGCAGCTGCGATGGGCATAAACACAAACACCTGAGGTGGGGGGTACAGAGCAGACACAGAAATCAGGCTTCCACTTTTTACTGAAAGATAATTTGTCTAAGCAGAGATGAAAGAAACCTGAGGTCTTATCAGGGGCAATAGTGCTTTCACAGTTGCCCTTAATGTGAAAAAAATGTAGGAATAGTAAGGAGAAATCCCTGTCCTCCAGGATGTCTGGGTCCCTAGGGCTCCTCAAGATTAGAAGACACTTTGTCTCCCCCCTCTACTTAGCCCTCTCTCCTTTAACTAGGGGTTTCTTGAGAAAATGTAGCTGCTACATAAATCAGCCACAAGCTTGAGAAAAGAACGTGATTCTAGAGCAATTTTCCTTAGAAACATGAAGAACCCCATAGATGCCAATGTACTGAAAAAGAAAAGAGATCAACGGATCCAAAACAGATAAAAAACCCTCAGCTTCAAGTGGAGATCACTAAATCAGAAGAGAGGTGAGACCACTAGTGAGCACCCGACAGCAAGTTACTTGGTGCTTCGCAACCTTGAAGGTGGATATGAGTCTCCTGGAGTCTTACCAAAATGCGGCTCTGATTCGATAGGTCCCGAGTGGGCCTAAGAAGCTCTCATGTAGAGCCAATCAGCAGAGCACACTTTGGGCACCAAAAAGTTAAGGAATAAAAAGTTCCAGATTATACCACCTAGTCTCTACTCCCTAGAGGAGGTCCCATTGCTATATTCACAGTGGATTTGGGGCCATTAGCTAATACACTGATGTAAGTGAGAGCTAAAAAGAGAAGTTATCAATGATGAAAATACTAATTTAAACTCATGATAGTACCTGCTCACTGAAAAATCAGTACCTATGTTGGGCACTCTGCCTAGTGTTTTACACATTATTCCATCTAGTCTTTAAATAACCTTTGAAGGTGTAGTTTATTACTAGTACTTGGGGATCCAGGAACAGATACACAGGTCAAGCAGCTTGTCCATGGGCACACAGCTTGAAGACAATGAGGTTAGAATTCAAAACCATTCCCTAGACTTCGCACTCAATCATTTCCCTAAAGTGCCTCTAGCAAATCTGGGTCCTGGGCACACTGAGTTTCTGGGGGGCCCTTGACCACAGAGAATTCTGGCTCTCATGCCCTCAGGACTGCTTAGTATATAGCTACAGTTATCATCTCAGGTAGGCAGCACTTTGATGACTTCTAGGCTGAGAAAAGAATACTTTTGCACAGGGACTCATAGCTTTCCTTGAGAAGAAACTTAACCAATGCATACCTGTTCATGTTTGTCATCTTTCGTATAGCCAAAGTGGTCCACCAAGACCTTGGAGACGTGATCAGGGACTTGACCATTGACCCAGTACAAAGCCTTGCTGACACCATCAGGGAAAAATCCTTGCTTCCCAAAAAGAGCTTCCAGTGTTGGCTCAAAGCCTTTTCCCTCTAAGCCAATCTGAGAAAGAAAATCAGGCAAGAATAAGCCATTGGGTTTTTGGTTGTACATCAGCCTCCCATTCCTGTCTTTACATCCATTTAGTTAAGCATTTAGTGAACACGACAGGGAAGAGCTGAGCTTAGCATTTCACAGTTGTCTATTTAAATTTCACCTTTGTCTGATTTTCAGGAGAGGCAGGTAGGGATCAGAGAGGATAAATAATTAAACCAGGATTCAGAGTTGAGTGTGGATTTGGGGTTCGAAGTAGACATCACTGGATAGCTCACGTGCTTCCCTAGATTTGTGGCTAAGGGCTTCTCTGAGCCATCTGCAGTTGCTTCATTACAAGGAGTCATGCATCACATGACCCCTAGTGGAGAGAGACGAAGGAGGGAAAGAAGACCTCAAAGCTATGGCAGGAACTGCCTGATGATTCTTGCTCTCTCCAGGTTGGCTCATGGCTCTCTTGACTTGCTTTTCTGTTTTTCTTTTTAGAAGGGGGTCTCCCTATGTTGCTCAGGCTTGTCTCAAACTCCTGAGCCCTTTGCCTCAGCCTCCTGAGCCCCGAAACTACAGTCACAAGCCACCATACTGGGTGCTTCCTTGACTATTTATAGCGTTGTACAGAATGGACAAGAGAGCTTGAGGCTCTGCAGTCTCACACATACCTCGAAGAGGTCAGCTGAAGCAAATCCGAAGACAGTCAGGGTCGTTTTCAGCATGCTTTCTTTAGGAAGATAGTTATTTGGATCAAATATAAGATTCCCTTCAATTTTGGCCGAGACTGGGTCAAGTGAAGGAAGAGAAATGGATTTGGAAAAGTGATAGTTCCGGGAAAATTTTCTGAAGTCCATGATTGTTGGAAGTTGAGAATCCTTCAGAGCTTCTTTCACTAAGGTTTTCAGACTAGATGAAAAGAAGAATACTTTTTGAGCCAACACACAGTGTTACTTATTCATTGTCTCCCATATTCCAAATAATTATGGATATCCAATCACTACAAAAATACATGGGATTCATTTGACCCCAAGACTTTGGTTCGAGGTCTGCAACACACACACAAGTCTTTTTTTTTTTTTTTTTTGTGGGTGCCAGGGGGACGACCTCAGGACCTCGCGCGCCAACAGGCACCCGTGCCACTGAGCGATATCACCGGCCCCTTTTTCGTATGTGGGTTCCGGGAGTCGAACTCGGGCCCTCGCGCTTGCAAGGCAGGCGCTTACGCCGCTGAGCCATCTCACCGGCCCCACACACAAGTCTTTGCTTTAGAGAACAACATAGCCCCTTGGGCAGTGCCTATACCTGAATGGAAGCTTGGAATTCCCTCCCAGGGCCCTCAGTGGCAGATGGGGAAATTTTGCCTACTTACTCTCCAATATACAATTCTTCTGAGTTCAAGATGTTGGCAATGTGAGAAGCCACGAAGTTCTTCACTTGTTCATTCTCTTCTTGTGGGAGAAGTTGGATGATTGTGTTAATATCTGGCTGGGAAGGCCCCTTCATCAGCATGAGGTAGGCAGCCAGTCGCTTCTCCACTGGAGAGGCACTATCCACAAAAGTCTGAAGAAGGAGCTGCCGGGCCTAAAGCCAAAAGAGCAGACTGTTGTCACTGTCCTTAGTCAGGACCCAGAACGTGCCTGGCCTGCCAGCTCTTTCTTTCTTATTTTTTTTTTTTGTGGGTACCGGGGGTCGACCTCAGGACCCCGTGCGTCAGCAGTCACCCGTGCCGCTGAGCGATATCACCAACCCCTTTTTCATATGTGGGTTCCGGGAGTTGAACTCGGGCCCTCGCGCTTGCCGGGCAGGCGCTTAAGCTGCTGAGCCATCTCACCGGCCCTTGCCAGCTCTTTCTTATGCACAATCTAACTTCTAAGAACTCCTCAACTGCTGGTAATAAATCAGGACTGCCTTGTGTGACAGTTCAACACTGTTTTCCAGAAGACTCCACTGAATATCTGCTAAATTCAATTGCACTAAAATACACAAATTATGACCAAGTTGTGCCACTAAGTGAAGATAAAGTTGTTTTAACAAATTATTTTGTGAGATTGGAGCTAATAAATAAGGCAGTTTCCAAAGCTCTGGGGGTTTGCCAACTAAGGTAGTACTGGTTTCACCATCCTAGTTTTGTGACACTGGGGAAAATCAAGCATGTTTCCTCAAGTGATAGTGATAGTCAGTATGGTGGCAAAAATCTCATGTTCTGCATGGTGAGTAGCAGCGGGGCTGATAATGTCTTTCATGCCCACATAGTGCTAGGCAGTCAAGTAATGGACTTGTTGAAATTTGCAATTAGAAAACAGTAGAATGAAGTCAGTAAGATGATGATTTTTAGAACCTCACTCCCCTCATCTTTTCCCAAGCCTTGTTGATCAACATAAAGGTGCGCTTTCAGACCTCTGGATAATTTACCTCGTCTCCAAGTTCCATCTTTCTCAGGGCCTGGATAGCAGCTTTCTGAATCAGCACTGATGTCTTTGGGCTTCTGATACATCTTAGGACTGAGGACTTGATCATTGGTGTTACGTTCTCCAAAGTTCTACCCATATTTCCAATGACCTGCGTTGAAGAGAAGAAACAGAACCCATTACAATGAAGGAGAAGTAAGGGGCATTCAGGAGGAACATTTCTGAAACGATGCATATCATACAAAAGACAGACGGTACCCTCAGAATCAAGTAGGTGTGGTCCTCATCCCCAGTACACTGATTGCCGATCTGCTCCTGGAGGTAAATAGCGATGTCCTGCAGGTCCTGGTTCCGTGTATGGGTCATCTCAAAATAGCTATGGAATAAGAGAGGAGTATTAGCACTTAGCATGCATACTTAGGTTTCTCTTAAAACCCAAACTTGGGGGCCGGTGAGATGGCTCAGCGGCGTAAGCACCTGCCTGGCAAATGCGAGGTCCTGAGTTCGACTCCCGGAACCCACATACGAAAAAGGGGGCCAGTGATATCGCTCAGCGGCACGGGTGGCTATTGGCATGCGAGGTCCTGAGGTCGATCCCCGGTACCCACACACACACAAAAAATCCTAACTTGGGTTTGCTGGTTTCTTAGTTTACATTTTTTTCTCTCAAAATGACCAGCAGAGAAACAAAAGAGTAACCACCAGGGGTTGAAGGTGATGGCAGGCAGCTGTGTTAAAACAGAGATGTCTTTTCCTCTGGTCCCAGGAGGAGCAGTAGCATGGAGACTCACTTGTTGACCACATGGCTCAGCGCGTACAGGGTGGCACGGCTCTGCTGCTCCTTGGCTATGTTGAAGACCTCTCGCAGCCTCTGTACCGAGGGGTCTGGGATCAGGGCCACCAGGTAGGTTACAACGTCCATCACAAGGGGGTGAGCTTTCTCGCTTTTCAGCCACTGGAGGACATGGGTGTAACACTGGGGCTGTCCACACTGAACCAAGGCTTGCAAAGTGATGGGGCTGAGAAGAGAAGTATAGAGAGATATAGAGAGCATCTTTGAGGCACATGAAATATCTTTGACCCAGGTGTGCCTGTTTCCAAGAGTGCCCTCCTGTCCCCTTTTCACTATCCAAACTACCTATTTTTCAAAATGCAACTCATAGACTAAGAATCATGATGTTTCCCTAGGAGAATTTCAACCTAGGGAAGGCTAAAGAAGGAACCCTGGACCTAAAGCCAAAGGAGGACTGTTGTCACCATCCTTGGGTCAAGACACGTCTGGCCAAAACTGGCATGGTCCCTTCCTGGTCCCTTCCTGGCCCTCTGTGACCTTCATTGTATTTAGATCCAGTGCCTTGAAGTACAGAGAAATGACATTTTGTTTGCCTAAATTATTTCTCAACCAGCCTGTAGGCTTCCAGAGGGTGCAGACTTCTTTGCCTCTCAAGCTTTCCAGGGTATCCACAATAGAACTAGGAATTAGAACATACCCATCAAATGTGGGAACTGCTTCCCTCCTATTTTAACATTCAGATACAGGCCTGCCTGGAATGCAGTGTGTGTGTGTGTGTGTGTGTGCGTGCGCGCATTCTGCCCATGGAACACTAAGCACCTCAGATGATATTTGTCTACCCAGCAGATATTAACTAATAATTCACTAATCGATTAAGTGGATTAATATTTAAATGGTCCTTGAGTCTCTCTGGGCAAAGTTCAAAAGTTCTGCCAGCTTCTTCAGGATGTCTGAGAGACAGCTGCGACCGTCAAAGTCCTACCTGGATACCTCGATCAGCTGTGGCAGGAGCGACGTGACTGCCTCATTGCTGAGGCCTCTCAGGTCAGTGACCAGCTTGTTGAAGAGGTTTGCTCTCTGGGCATTCTGCTCAGAGATGGACAGCTTTTTCAGTTCCTGGAGGGTCTTCAAAACAGCCTCAGCCTGCTTTGGCAGTGATGTGGATTTGGTGTTCTCAAAGGCCAAGCCCACCTTCTGGGCACCTGGAAGAAGCAAAGTGGCAAAGGAATTCTGCTTACTTCAGCCATGTCTTTGTGGAATGGGAACTGGAAACCAGTAAGGCACCAGCAGTGGGGAAAAGAGAAGAAACCAACTACACTCGGCATTTGCCTTTTTAAAAAATGACTCATCATAGTATCCCTGAGGGTTGGTGTCCTTCTCCAAGAGAAGGCATCGAAGACCCAGAGGTAAGCAGTGTACTTTGAAAGTTGTCAGCCACGAACTCTCTGGGCCTCTGAGGCAAGGCTGGGACCGAATGGAGGCTCGTTGGGATCTGGCATCAGATTTCCTTCTGCCGAAAAATCTGTGAGGAGGCTCTGAGGCCAACGTGGCAACAGCAAGGCTGGTCTCGGTGGTCCTCGCCCATCGGTTCTTCTAACTGAACCTACTAGCAGCTTGCCAGGCAGGGTGGCTCCTCTGCAGCCCCATGACCCTGCTCTGACCTGTGCCAGGGAGAAGGATGAGGGCCCACGAAGGGGAGGCAGCGAGCAGTCCCAACTTCCATCAGACCTGGCTCGCTTTGCACCCCTGTGAGATTCTGGGGCCTTGGCCACGTCACAAAGCTCCCCTTCTGTCACTTCCTCTCGTGCAGAACAGGTATAAAAGCAGGGGCTTCTGCTGCCTGACACCACAAAGAAAGCAGTGAAGTCAGGACAAAGAGTTTTGACAGATTAAACACAATAGAATTCTGCATAAAGATCACTAGAGTCCCTTTAGTTACCTCTAAAGATCAGTTCTTGGGATTATTACTGGCTGGCCCCGGGGGTCCTTTCCCACCTGCACGCCTCATCCGGGAGGGCCCTAAGGCTTGTCACAGGTTGTACGAGGTTGCCAGTTCTACCAAAGGTGCCACAGTAGACTTAGGGTTCCAATTTACCTGTGAAAACCTAAGTAGCATTGGAAACTTCTCCCTGTGACACTGGGGAATAAATATGTTTTCTCACTGGTGATAGCTCAGCAGACAGAACACCGCAGTCCCTCTCACTCCTCAGTCAGCAGATGTTTGACCGAGCCCAAGAGCTAAGCCATGACTGGTGCCTCACAAGCACGTGTCCCAGCACATACACGGCCATCAAGTCTTACCTTCACCGAAGAAGCGGCTGTTGATCTTAGGAGTGTCTTCGAGTTTCAAAGTCTGTGTCACCTGGGTCATCATTCCGTATTTATTCCTGGGAACAAAGGAAGCAGACATGTCGTGGACAGCCAGATCCCAGAACATGCTATTCTGTTCGTGTCCAAAGTTCCCCACATCACGGCCACTTTTCAAAGAATGATTAAATCTAGCCATCCTCAATCCCTTAAGCATAGCTATTAACCCCAGTTAGAAAGATAAATACACTTTATACCCCGCATCTGTCTAGAATGCCCGGAGGGATGAGATGAACTAATTCTGTGCCTTTTGTATCTCCCACAGCACAGTGCCAAAAATATAGCAGTTGCCCAATAAATAATGGTTAAACGTCAGTTTTCAAAGTGGATTTGGATGTGGAAATCACCAGACAAAATCATTCTGGATCCATAGCCCTTAATGTGTGAGTCTAAGATGTCTTCTGTTGGTCTCAAATTGTTTCACATGCCTCAGACTTTTCCGCCCAATCTCCCGTTAGCTTAAAAAGGGGGACATGGAAGTGATCTGCTCTGTACCCCTTCCACACTCCCTCCCAGGCACAGCCTGGCCTGAGACAGGGCACTGGAGAAGCACTGGCCCAGAGCAACCATTAAATGGTGAGTCGGGGGAGCGGCAGGCATCCTACTTGTAGGAGAAAGGCAGGAACAGGTGTTGCTCCTTGCAGATGGCTTCTGACACGTGCTTCCTCTTGGGATCCAGGGTGTACTGGCAGGACTGGCTGCTGCTGATCAGAGTAGACAAGGGGTGGGCCTGTGAATGGCAGGAGAAAAGCATTTTGATGAGACCTGATGAGGCTTGAGCCCAAGTCTTCTGTCACAGGCGTTTGCCTTCAAGGTAGAGGGGAATAGGAATCCTGCATGGCTAGATTAACTTGGCAAAAGGAAGAGAACTGGATACTTGACATTTAGATAAGGGAATGAAACAAGTCAGCATATTCAACTGTAGACTCTTTTTATTGCAATATATATCTATATATATCTATATATATATATCTTGTGTTCTGCACTTACCCCCTCCGCCCCACACACGTAACACCTCACATGCTACTACTTCCTAGGGTTTCTTTGCCTAGAAGCCTGTCCTTCCATCTTCCTCCCATTTATGCTTCCTATGTCTGCTTCAGGTTCACACTCTCCATCCCCCATGACTTTGCCAAATAAAGTATGTGAATAATGCTTTATCCTTCTTGGTCAGGCACAGAACTGAGGCAACCTGTGATCATGTTCTAGAAGGTGTCACAAGGGGCCAAGCAAACTCAGGTAATATGGTGCCATGTGACACCAGTTGACAGCAGAGAAGGTTATTACTGAGGGGGTGCCCTGGGCAGGAGGCTGAAGGGCCTGGCTTTGGTCAAGGTCATACTTGGGGTGGAAGTACATGAATTGGGAACATTCTCAGCCATGTCATTTCATGGGAGGAGAGAGAGGAGAGAACATGGGTCTTGGGACTTCCTCAGGGGCCAGATGCTTGGGACAACCAGCCTTTGACGGGAAGGAACAGAGGGTGGCTTTGTCTTCTCAGGGATGGACAGCCAAGTGATGGCGGACGGTTTGGTGCTGTGACAGAAGGATGACAGGAAAGCCAGCTCTGGGCTGGCACTTGGGAACCTGACTGCAGTCAGGCGTAGTTAATAATTAGCCACGTGCCTTGGTACTCCTTCCTGCATCTGGTCCAGTGCCTTGCTAATAGTCTATGTAAAACAAGCCGGGCAGGCTCTTCTTGGAGTCCTTACCAGCTAGACCATTGCAGAATTTTCATAACGAGGCTGCAGCTGTGTGCACAACGGTGTGGCATGAGACTCACCAGGCCTTTGACGAGGGCCAGGGGGCTGGCACCTGTGCTGACGGGCTGGAAGCCAGAACACTGCTGCAGATTTCTTTCCATGGACATCTCCGTGGCCACGTTCCCCTTTCTTGTCTTCACCATGATGTGCGTGGAGCAGTTGCCATACACGGTGTCCTGTGGGGGCCAAAGATAAAGTCAAGCACGTCCGACATGGGAAAAACGTCATGAGATGCTGGCGAGAGGCTGAGAAAGAAGCCTGAGAGCCACAGCAAAGGATGTGAATTCGGGAGGAGCTTTGTTTCCTGCAGGCAGAGGTGGCGCTGCTGGGGCCTGGCCAGCCACAGCGCAGCTCTATCTCCAAACGCGGCGCGGGGCAGAGCTCCGAACACAGTAAGGGCTGTGCAGCTTCCATGGGATTGAGGTCAGCTGAATTCTCTCCACAGCTGAACCGAAAGCCTTTAAGGAGGCCAGCCACTTACTCCAGCCTTTTTTGGTATCTAAGATACACACCGCTTTCCTGTGTTATAATTTATGAATAGGAGGGAAAAAAATCAAACGAAAGCAGGTGGAATGGTCAGGATTCCCCAATAACTGCATTAAAATTAAACGAAGAGCAAAATGAAAGACAGGTAATAGGAAATAGGGAGATAGGTCTTTTGCAAATGGGAAGGGGACCAAGAGATGGAGGGAGTGGGAGAAAGGGGAGGGGAAGGGGATGAAAAACATTAAGACGTCTTATGTACATGTGCCAACTCCCCACGAGGAGGGCAATCATTATGTATAATAAAAAATAAAAATTGTTTAACAAAAGAAAAAAATTAGACCCAGCCCGCTCAGCCCGCTCAGGATGATCTGACATCGAGCCCAGTGGACAGGAGCTGGTGGCACCCTGGTGTTTCTCACACCTTTGTACCCAGCGGCACTGGTGCCTGACCCCGGAAGAGGAGGGTAGAGGGTCACTGTCATCAGCTTTCCAAATTCTCACCAGAAACAACACTTGCGTGGGCTCTTCTGTCTCCGGGGGAACCAGAAGAGCAGAAACGATGCCCCTCTTGATGTTCAGGATGTGTTTAGGTTCATTCTCCTCCGGGTAGAGGAAAACTTGCTTCCCTTCAGGAATGGCCAGCCGGAGCTCGTACCTGTGCCAGAGAGAGAGCGCGTCATGGAAAATCCTTTCTCCACCGTGGGCTTGCTGGGAGGAAGCGGGAGGCTCGGCGAACTCCCTCTCACGATCGTCCTTTTAACATCATTTTAAATAAATATATCTACACACATTTTCAAAAAAGCATACATGTGGAGGTCGAATTGGGTGTTTTTTTTTCTCTTTCTGTTTTGCTTGGCTCGTCCATCCCCTCTGCTGTCCACCCACCAGCCTCTGCCCCCCTCACTGCCACGCGGACACTGGTGGAGACCGCCTCGGTATCCCCACGATCATAGGCTCCCACAGAGACACGCGTGGGCATAGACACAGGTTCAAAGATCTGTCAGTGTTTGTTTTATTTGAATGGCAGTGTATTATGTATAATTTCTTCATCTTGTTTTTCGTGTTTAATTATACTCTATGAAAATCCCGAGTCATTTGCTATAGCTCTTTTTTAAAAGCTGTACACATTTCCTACTGTGGTTAAATATAGTTCATTCAACACTGCTTCATTTGACGGCATTTACATTCTCTCTTTCTGGACTTCTATCGCTACATAAACAATACTGAAAGAACCATCCTTATGTACCTGTCTTTACACACTGCTGCTTTTGCTTTCATGGGCTGGAGTCCTGGAGACCGGGACTGCTTTGTCAGGGAATCTAAGTATTTTCAGCCAGAGCGGATAGAGCCTAGCGGCTCTCGATTCCTGCAGCAGCGCACGGAATACGCTTTTGCCCTCTGGCGCGGGGGCGACACGAGCCCTGGCTGTTCTAAGTTCCACAGTCTCATGGGTGTAAGATGCTAATGACCTCCTGTGACATTAATTCACGAGAACATTTCCTGACTGCTCATGGATCTGAGCCTCTTCTCAGACATTACTTAGTCTCCCTTGTGTAGGGCCTCAGGCCTGTTTCACAGAGAAAGGACTGGCTTCGAAATGGAAAGACATGCAGGGTCACAGGTTCCTGATGTGGCCAAAAGAACAGCCCTGTGTCTCCACGCATACTTAGGGCTTCCTAACCTTGAACTGGGGAGAGGCAGGGCTGACGCTGAAAATACTTAATGACTGGTGCAACACGAGCACCAACACGTCAGAAGAGATGCCAGCTCGTGAACAACTGCACTGGCTTCCAGGGCACAGTGGCTGTGTGCCAGGCCAGGGCAGGGGAATGGCAGACCCTGCAACCCCGGGAGTTGGCCATAGCAGTAAGTACTGCCAGGAGCCACACTGAAGACTCCAGGCTCCAGCTTCCTGTAATTCTTCAATGGAAAAACACACTCGTTTAATCAGACTAGCTCAGCTTTATTATCTCGATGAGTTTAAAAGGATGAGATCTTTTAGAAGCACATTTAAATGATAATGAAGGGAACTTAACTAAGGGAGTATAAATAACACTTCCTTCCTTTTGATACTTAGGAAATCTCTGCAGTTCCCTGATCCACGCTGAAAACAGATTACAAATGCTCAGGCTCTCGAGCCTGGCTAGCAGGAACACACATCGCACCTCAATGTGCAGGTACACACCAATGTCCAACACAACCAGGGATGCGCAAGCCCACGCCTTACTTTGACATGGCAGCTGCAAACTCCTCAGAGTTCTTGGTCTTCTTCAGCAGGGCCTTGCCCTCGGGGTTGAAGCCATACACCTCTTTCAGGGTGCACTGGCTGGTCTTCAGGATGAAGCTGCAGAGTTGGGGAACCTCCAGCTCAACCTGAGGAAGGAGAGAGTAGTGCAGTGAGGCTCCCCATCAGGAACAGAGCTGTCCGCACAGCCCAGGCTCAATCTTTAATTGAGAATGTGGGGAAATGCTGCTGGGGAAGATGGTTTAGGTCCCCAACACCACATGTCTTCCAAACATGCCTCGTGGGTCTCCAGGCAACACCTGAAACCTTATCCTAGTTTTGGTCTTTTCCTCCTCCTGGGGTAACAAGTTTCTTAAATTAGGATTCCTTAAATACATCATCTGAGGTACAGAGAGGAGATTGTCAAGTATCAAATAATGGGACCCCCGACACCTACAGAAGACACCCTTTGGAACATCAAGAGTTGACATTGTATAAAGAATTTGGTGTGCTTAGAAGAGATGCAGACTAGGAGAGAGAGTTAAGGAAAAGAAAAAAAAGGAAGAGGAGATTGCCATCATTGTTGCTATAGCAAATGTTTCCTTAATGTCACCCCAAAACCTGTTGGAATCTACTAGAGCCTATCGAGAACTTTGCATATAGCGGGAGTTAAAAAAAAATCCTAGATGTTATTCAAAGAACTTCCGGCCATGATGGAAATGTTCTATATCCACACTGTTTAACATGGCGGCATGCGCCATGGGTAACAAACGCCTACCTTATTTGACAGCAAGACAAGAGCTACAGCCCCTATAGAAAAGGGGGCCATGTCTCAGCTTCTCTTCCTCATGGCAGCCTCAGTAGTGGCCCTTAAATCTGCTCCAGCGGTATGTGGACAGGAGTACAACCGGTCTCAATAGTGAGGAAAATTTTATTAAGAACAAACTACATGTTTAAATTTTGTCTTTTTTTTTCCATTTGTTTTTAGTGATAGATTCTGTTTGACTCAGGTCATAAACACTGCATTCCACAAGGCTTTCCTGAGATGCCCAGCTCCCTCAGCTCTCTTGCTGGGCCTCTCTGAACTTCAAATCTATGTCATACTCTGCTGGAAGGCTAGACCACGCCCTGCAATTACATCTTGGAAGCTAATGAGAAAATCAGCTGGGCTGGTAAGTTTTCTAAAGCAGGCCACTTCTCAGCAGTGGGGTTGTCTTGCACACTGAGGGACGGGTCAAGGAAAGGCCTGGGGCTGCCCACTTGCTGAAGCAAGGCAGGGGCAGGACATGGGCTCCAGGTTCCTCCAGCCCCACCCTTCTTACCTTGCAGTTAATCTTGGTGGCGCTTCTAGAATCAGCAGTCCCGGGGACGCCACTGGAACTCTCTGCCTCATAGTTGTACATGTATTTCCGGAGGTGCTTGAATCGAGTTGCTTCTTCTACAACAAGGAGAAGTAAGTCAGCCACGTAGGAGAAATAACTCTCCCAAAGACAGTCAGTTCTGAGCTGAGAGGGGAAGTGGC
Organism: Erethizon dorsatum; assembly: GCA_028451465.1. Lineage (NCBI taxonomy): Eukaryota > Metazoa > Chordata > Mammalia > Rodentia > Erethizontidae > Erethizon > Erethizon dorsatum. The sequence goes on along the minus strand of CM051824.1, from coordinate 73,775,093 downwards.
ATGATAATAAAAAATGGTAATTGGATTTAAATTATTTTTAATTGACTTTACATTACATTTAATTTTCCTTTATAGATTTAACTTCCCCATTATGTTTTTGCTGAGACTGGTGTTTGGTTATTAGGATTTTAACTATATCATCTGAAGTACAGAGAGGAGGTTTTCAAGTATCCAATAATGGGACTCCCATAACCTACTGAAGAAACCCTTTGAAATCAAGGGTTGACATCTTTAGCAAAGAGATAGTGCTGTTTCTAATACTTTCTCAGCTTTAAAATACTATAATTCCATTTTGATTCTATCCAAGGTGGCAACGTTCATTAAACACTAAGGATATTTGGTTGATTTGAAAAACTCTCAAGAAGGAATTTTTGGAGGATTCTACTCTGCTGAGAGGAATTTTGTGAACAGTATGAGAAAAATAACATCTGGCTCATGAGCTCGATGTAGTGATGCAAGATGGCCACGAGATGGCAGTGCTGCCTCATTAGCGGCCCTCCTGCTCCTCTCCAGAGAACACTGGGTCCCGCAGCATCACAAAGCCAGTTCCTCTGACCCTGGGGTCAGGTAAACACCCAGCTGCGGGGGTCTGGATTTCTGCACAAAGGTTAAAGTCAGCATTTCCTCATCTGCACAAACTTTGAATCAATGATTAGTCACTGATAAACAGGACACTTTATCTTCAAAGTGTCCACAGGCTAAGACAGTGGACAGTCCTCCCTCTCCTCCCCCCAGGCCAGTCTTTCGGAACAGAACAGGCAGAATGGGCTGAGAGCCCCGGGGTCGGGAGGGCAGAGGCCCAGGCCCTGACTCTGGGCTCCCAGCAGTGCACACCAATCCAAGCCTTGCCACAGTGCCACGCGAGTGAGGGGCCCTGGTGACCAGAAGGACCAGCAGGGGTGCGCGCCCCCACCCCCCCGAAGGGATGCTTACTTGCACAGCTTGGGCTGACATTTTCTGGCACTTTGTCTTCTGCAAGAAAAAGAGAAAGAAAATGGCATCTTTCCATGTCCCCCCACTGGGCTCAGGGTTTGGGTCATGTTTTGGGTGGGAAGCAGCTCCGGATGACCCCACCCCCACTCCAGCAGCCTCCAATTCAGCCTGGCCACGTGCGGACTCTGGGGACCCCTTGGCTCCCTCCCTCTGCCCAGGCCAGCTCTCTCCTCACGTCTAAGTGGCGCCCTCATCCCTGCTCTCTACACTCACGGGCCTGGGCGCTGGCGTCCAGGAACAGCAGCAGCAGCAGCAGCAGCAGCGCGGGCCTCGGCGGGCCCATGCCGGCTGTGGGATGGTGCAGGTCCTGTCCACTGCCCGGCTCCGTGGGCTCCCCGGGACACACAGCTGTCTGGGCTCCGGGCAGGTGCAGTAGGAATGCCCGGCCCACGCAAATGTCCCATTTATAGGAGGCCCTGGCTTAAGGAGAGTTGCAAAAGGTCCAAAGGGCAGGTCCCCAGCCTGTCCCTGGCCTGTTTGCTTTTCCGCACAAGCTTGTCTCGGCCCTGAGGAGGGCCCAGGAGGGGCTCATCTCAGACTCAGCTGTGGCCGGGCCTGGCCTTGCCCACTGGGGTCCTGGACAGTGGGCCCAGGGTGGAGGGCTTATGGCCTGGGGCTTTCCCTGACCTGGGTGCCTGCAGGAGACGACTGAACACAGGGACAAAGCCCACCTCGTCCCGCTCTGACTGTGGAGGACTTTGGAGAGCCAGTCCTTGTCTTCCTGTTTGGGACATTTTCCTACATTGTTTCCCATTTTGGTGGACTTTGGGTTTGTGTGGATGGCCCAATCCTGACCAGTACCTCTGGCTTTGGGGAGAGAAGAGAGCAAGGGAAAGTAGGGAGGCTTGGAAAGTGACCCAGCACGGCTCCTGCGACATGGACGGCTGGCTGAGTCCAGGTGCCCAGGTCCTCAAAAGTCCAGCAAAGAAGGTCCTGTGGAGAAGGCCCGTCCCCAGGCCCACCTGGGCAGGGGTTCCTGGGAAGCTGAGGACAGGGTTTTTTTTTTTTTTTTTTTGTGGGTACCGGGGGTCGACCTCAGGACCTCGTGCGCCAGCAGGCACCCGTGCCGCTGAGCGATATCACCGGCCCTTTTTTCGTTTGTGGGTTCGGGGAGTCAAACTCGGGCCCTCGCGCTGCCAGGCAGACGCGTAGGCCGCTGAGCCATCTCACCGGCCCGAGGACAGGGGTTTTTCCCTGCACACACCAGCTCTCAGTCTCCTCCAGGGGTGGGACGCCAACAAAGGGATGTGGAGGAGAGGGCTGGACGCAGTGCATCCCCAGCAAAAGCCCAGAACCTTTGAGCCAATCCTTTCCTTTTCTTCTAGGCACTGCTCAGCCCCACAGGAGAGTTTCTCCAGTGCGCTGTACTTCTGCTGGGAAATCACACCTCAGAGGCATTTCCGCTGCCCCGACTTGACTGACCCAGGGCTGGTCACGAGAGGTTATTGATGGGCCGGTCCTGTGATAGGGTGGGTGAATGTCCAAGCCTGGCAGGGTGCGGGAAATGAGATGCACATACAAGAAGCGGGCAAGAGTCAAGGCAGCATGCAAAGAGCATTCAGCAGTGGGATCTCAGCTGCTGGGGCACACAGGAAGGAGTGAGGGCGGCAGGTGTCCTAGAAGCTGTGTAGAGGGACAGGTGGGGAAGGATCCTGGAAGCACTGCTGCATGAGCCAGTATCTTTTGTTACAATGTGTTCATTTTGTTTGATTTATCAGATGCATCCAGATGTAGCAAGCTACTCGCAAAACTGTTGAAATCTTCTGATGGCCCTACACAAGGTTCCACAAGTGTCAGTTTTAAACCACACTCGTGTGTGAAGACCACTGCTCCCTCAGAGGAGACACATGCATGTGACATGTGTCTTGTTCCCTGCCCCTGAGCCCCACGGTTCGCCTCATTCAGGTACTAATATCTGTGGACATAAACTGCCTTCAGGTACGATTGCTCTGTTGGGGCAGATGTTACGGAGGTCTCAGAGGACAATGCCCGACCTGCGGCACTGCATCATGAAAGGTCTGGAAAAGCAACGGCCCCGAAGCCCCCTTTCTTTGAGCATTTTATCATATTGTTTAACATGGATTGACTTTCCACAGGACAAGCACCGCTGTGTTTGAGGAAATGGTCCCGCTCTGAGCATATTCCGTTCAGTGAGAATGGATAAGGATATTTAAGTACAGAGGAGGCAGAAAGAGACAGCTAACGTTAATTTACAAGTGCACGTCCAGGGTTTCTCTGTTGGATGGTAGATAAAACCCGTGTCCAATGGTCAGCACGAAAATGAAACATAATTTTCACGAAGTTGGAATCAAAAGTGAATCTGATAGCTTGGATGTTGGGAAAATTGTGAAATGTTGGCCTACCTGTGAAAGAGCTGTCACCATCTCTAATAGAGAAAACCTGAAATGCCGGAACTCCGGATTCACTTCCCTTTCTTTTCCTGGTGACCTTTGGAAATGTCCCTTGGGCTGGGCCCGGGGCTCTGTGTGGCTTCTCCAGTGAGGTGTAGCACACACGCACCATAGAGCAAACGGCCAGTTGCTGGGCTGCCATGAGCCCACTCAGAAATACTGCAGGATTAACGTGTAGAGTTTTCTTAAATAACAGAGTCTACTTAGACCACAGATATCCCCCTCCCCCCTTTTCCTTTAGGCAGAACTTTTCTCAGTTGATTCTCGTAAACAGGTTCTAAGTTTCAAAGGACATTAGCCAGTTTTCAGAGAAACTTCAGGTACACCCAGGACTCAGGACATCCGTGTGTAAGCTACTCATTGAACAGAGAAAATCCTGGTCCTGAGAGGTTAGTTTTTGGAAGCCAAAGTGGGCATGAGACATAGGAGGAGCTGGGCCTGAGTCCCGGCTGGGTTTCACGTGAGGTTGGTAACTTTGGGTGGGTGATGTCACCCTCCTAGGCCCCTCTGTGCTCACAGGATTGAGGGTATCTGTCACCTCAGAATTTTAGTGAGAATTAAGTAAAAATGAGTATGTGAACCAGGAAGCATCTAGCGAGATAACTGGCCAGCAGAAGACTGTCGTTTAGTAGTGAAAGTCAATATTCCAGCAAAATTCCAGTGTTTTGGGGGGGCTTCTTTGAGCTAACCACAACCTCTAGATAAACAGAGGTTAACAGAACACAGGTAGGAAATCAAGGCCAAGGAAAAGGGTGGGGATGACACAGGACAACCATGAGGGCAGTGTGTAGCTTTGACTGAGCATCCTTTTGGCTCTGATGATTTCTCAAATTTCTGGTATTTGAAGTCGCTTTCCTTTCTGAGGCAAATCGAGGCCTTACCGAAATAAGCAGGCTGATGATTGTCATTTCACTGTCATACAGATTAGTTCCTATGATTTATCAGCTAGTCTCTATGATTTATTAGCTCGTGATTCAAAGTTCTGTGGGGTAAACCATTGAGCTGAGTAATCAGAGGACTCTGGGTACCCATTAGAAAGGTACCTGACTAGTGGAATTTCAAGGAGTTAGATCATGCTAAATGTCCCAGTTATAGTCTCAGAAGTAAAATTCTTCATTCTGCCTATGTGCAGGTGACCAGAAAGGTTCTGGTAAAGTTCAGAAAACCATGAAAACTATTAAAGGTCCTCAGCAGCCCAGTATTCTGAATTTAGTGCAGTGCACATATTGAAGTAGGTACTCAGTACACAATTTGCTGAATATAATGAATGAAACTACACCATTTAGTTATACCCCATTGCTTCCAGGATATTTATGTACAGTGACTATGATGCTAAATAAATGTTTTCAGTGACATAAAGTGAGGAAATACAATCTGATACAAATTATTCCCAGCCATGCTGTTCAAAAAACTCATCTGGCAAATAGGGACCAGTATTGACAATGATTAATTAGCCTATCTCTTTTCTGCTTGTGACAGCATTATAATTGCAAATGATGCCCAGGGGCTGGAAAGTAAATTTCAAGAACTGTAGATGGAACCGTGCCCAGTGTGGTCTGCACATGCCAGTGACAAAGCGTGCGCGCACGCACACACACACACACACACACACACACGCACACATACCAGAAATGTCAAGATAAAAATGATGCCTGGGGCCGCTGAGATGGCTCAGTGGCATAAGCGCCTGCCTGGAAAGCGCGAGGTCATGAGTTCAACTCCCGGAACCCACATACAAGAAAAGGGCCGGTGATATCGCTCAGCGGCACAGGCGCCTGCTGGCACATGAGGTCTTGAGGTCGACCCTCGGTACCCACAAAAAAAAAAAAATGGTGCCTGTAGGTGAATGGTTCAAGTGGAAGAAGATAAGGTGGGTTAGTGTTAGGCAAATGTGTACATGAAGGTGAATGATTATTAATCTCCCACGAGGGAGCAAGAAGGAACTTTCTTACTCTGTCATTCTGCTATCCCAAAGATAAAGTCTGAATGTTGAGCAGCAGTTCTTCCTGGGGAGAGAAGTCAGAAGTCAGCAGGTTTCTGTGCGCAGTCAGGTCCTCCGTGTAAGACTCATCACTTCCTTGACGTGAAGACATCATCCTGCCAGCCTCCCACGGCTGGCTCCAGTCCTGCTTCCTCCGATGAGCCATTTCTTGGCACCAGCCCAATTCTACTTCATGGCTGCTGAACTTGACCTCTTCTCTGTTGGTTTCTGTAAAGAATCCTGAAGAGTTTTTGTGTATCCTTGTTACCCTGAACTTATATTTTTTTCTCATAATATTATTTAATTTTTCACCTGGTTATGTATGACCTTGCCAATCAGTACTATGGAGTAAGCACTGTGATTGTAATGTCACGCGGTCCTTGTGCGATAGCTTTCTTTCCTATGAGCCTTTATTTTGGCTCTCAGGTGTCACTGCATGTTTATGGCTGAATTTAGAATGCACGGTGGACTTGGATCTATGAGAGAGGCAGGATCTGTGAGCAAGCATCATGGGACACCCTCTAAGACTGTGTGACAAGAAAGCAGGGCTAGATGGCCTCTATGGCCCATCCCTGCTCTGACTCCTGTGATTCTACAGAAACAAATACGTCAATTGCACAGGGTCCAAACTCATGGTGGTCAGGAGCTGTGGCTGAAGACTCAGGATCATTGAGCAGGATACATTTTCTGGAGACCTCTGCAAAGACCTGTGCTTACGCTGCCCAAAAGGAGAAAGCCTCCCCTACCGTAAGCAGATTTCTAAATAAGAAGGCATGCCTTCCCGGGGGGCTGGAGAACGCTGAGTCCCCACTTCGGGAAGTTCTTCCTCGGGCCTGACTTTAGACTTCCTTGTGGCTGTGATCTCAGATAGGCTTCCTGGGGCATCACTTGGTGAAGCAAGCTGCTCTTTACTAATTCATTTTTAAAAGTCTTCTTTGTATTTCCACGAGACTAAGCCTCAGAATGCACTATGCTCAGAAGGCTGAGAGAAGCCAGCTGGATGGGTAAACAAGCCTCACCACACCCCACGACCACTGATTCTCTTCACGTATTCTGGGGGCCCCTGAGCTCTCAGGGAGCTCGCAGATGAGGAGGAGGGTATAGTAACACATCATGACCAGTCTCGAGTATATGTAAAGTGACCGGGATGAGCTAATCCACTGGACTGTAGGGGCCCAATGTAGTCTCATGGATCCTGGAAGGATGACACTTGAGTGGAGTCTTGGAGGGACAGGATTTAGGTCACTGCAGTGAAAGGCTCTGCTGACAGAGCAGTGGCAGGAAGTGGAGATTACACTGGATGTGTCTGAGGACTCAGCCAGGCAACTGGAGTTCAGAGAGAAGCTGGTTGAAGCGAGATGAGGGATTGGGAAGGAACGCAGTTTGCTGTGTTTGGGCCAGGACAGATCTGGCAGGCTAATTAAAATCTGTGATTTAACGGGGGGCTACTATAACACTGCATGTAGTATATTTGGCATTATGTATAGGACATATGGCGTTAAAACTGCTGATCCTGCAGAAGGCCATGGGGGTGGGTGGTTCCCCTTGTCAAGAGCTGAGAAGGGAGGTGTAGCAAGAGGAATTCACAGAGTCTCAGACCCAGTGAGAATCTCAGACACCAACTCTAGACTGACAGTTTGATTTTATAAATAGAGAAGCTAAGATCTAGACAGCCTAAAGGTTTTTTTTCTTTACACTTTTGGTTTTGTATTAAAGGTTTATTTTGTTTTGTTTTAAAGATTTTTTTCATGACAAGGCCTGGCCTGGGGACTCATAGATTATTAATTTTTCATTTTACAGTAGACTGTTCTTCTGTAATTGTACAAAATCTATTTTGACTTCATAAAATGGTGGAGAGATGCTTTATAAGGATAGATCCTTGATATCAGTTCCTTTAATTTATTGCTCATTAAAAGTGAACAGTTTAATTGATTGTTGCTGGTGTGTTTTTATTTATTTATTTTATTTATTTTATTTTTTGGTGGGTACTGGGGGGGTCGACCTCAGGACCTCACGTGCCAACAGGCACCCGTGCCGCTGAGCGATATCACCGGCCCCTTTTTCGTATGTGGGATCCGGGAATCGAACTCGGGCCCTCGCGCTTGCAAGGCAGGCGCTTACACCACTGAGCCATCTCACCGGCCCCTGGTGTGCTTTTAGAATAAATACTACTACACAGCTAATTATCTAGAATCGCAGAGATTTGGGACTCAGGGGGCTGTAGGTCATGGAATCCAGCTCTTCTAATATGAAGGTACCATCAATCTGAGAATACCTGGATATCATTAGTAGGCTGCCTAACTGATGGTATTAGTGAAATTAGGTGGTGCTGTATTCAATGTAGCAATTAAGGATCCCCGAAAGGGAAACTTCTGCAGCTTGTCTATCTACAGATGGCCAGATGGGTCTTGAGTATGTACCCACATTTTGTGATCATATCTTGTTCTTCATTATTTCTCTCCTCCCTCTGCGTCACAGGCTACCCATTAAGGGAAAGCTGGAAACTGTGTCTGTATTGAGTTGAACTTTATTTTCGAACCCTATCTTTACCTGTATCCTACAGCCAAAAGCAAACCACGTCATTCAAATGGTAATGTATTACCCTCACTGCTGTGCACTTCGTTTTTAAAATTTGCCTTGTAGATATAAAACATCTATTGAAAGAGTGCAGGAGAAACTGAGAGAGAACATTGGTTGTCTGAGGCGAGGAGAACCAGATGCCTGAGGATGAGGGTGGGAGGGAGACTCCTCGGTGTTTCTTCTTTAATTGTTTGGATTTCGGAACATGGATATTTTAAGTCTTTAATAAATATAAAAGCATGTGTATACATGTGTGTGTTTAAAACCCATACTGCGTTGCCTTGTTACGTGCATCTCTCCCTCCCTAGCACCGAGGCTGAGCCCGTGCCGGTAGTCCAGACTGCATGGTTACTTGGTCTTGCTGTGGCTGGGATGTTGAACGCGCCCCGTAGCCCACCTGTCGAAGTCTTGGTCTCTAGAGTGGCACTCCTGCAGAATGCTGTTTAACCTTAGGAGGCAGGGCCTTGCAGGAGGACTTTGGGCTATTGGAGGTCGCCCTCAGAGGGACTGTCAGACCTCAGCATCTTCCTCTTACTTGGTGATGCAAGCTCTTCCACACATCCACCCCTGCCATGATGGGTCACCTTTTGCCACCCTCACCAGAAGCCAAACCAATGATTCCCACCCCCATGCCTTTGAAACTCCAACCTATGACTAATTAAAACTTTTCTCTTTATTAGTTAGCTGCTTTGGGTATTTTGTTGTAGTTATATAAAGTTGACAAATAAAGTCTTCAAAGCAGGAAGTGGGTAGAACTTTGCTGTTTAGAGTAAGGGTTCTTTGTCTTTTTTCTTTTAGTGGTGGAATTTATCTTTTAATAAACTTACTTTAAAAAATAATGGCCACATTAGCTGTTCCAAGGTCCGCACTGGAAAAGAACTTAATTTTAAAAATGTACAAAATCCAAATTGACTTCATAAAATGATGTATGCAGTATGTCCATACAATGGACTATTATTGTAAACTAGGACAGCCACTATGGAAATCCGTGTGGAGATCCTTCAAAACTCTGAAAATAGAAATTCCATTTGACTCAGCTAACCCCCTTTAAAAATTAATTTTATTGGTATACTTTTGACCTACATAATGATCTCATTCATCATAGGGAATTTATACCTGTACATAATATATCTTAATTCTTTTTTGTTCTGGTTCCCCTCCCTTCCCTTCAATGGAAAGGGTCATTTAAGAAGCAAGTTTATTAGGAAAAATTCACACACCCTAAAATATACCTATTTGAAGTGCACAATTCAATGATTTTTAGTACATTCACAGAATTGTGCAACCATCAGAATAATAAGTTTAAGAATATTTTTATCACTCCAGAAAGAAATCTGGTATCAATTAATACTTGCTCTTAAGCTCCCTACTTCTCCAGGTCTAGGCGGGCTTTCCGTCTCCAGATCCATCTCTCTCTGAAGTTTATGTAGACGGGGCCATGCAGTCTCCGCGGCCATCCTTTTCCTCCTAGTGTATTACTGTCACAGGTCACCTATGTTGTGGCCTTTCAACCCTTATAAAAACCTTTTTATTTTTAATGTAACACAAGTGGATATTAATAAAGAAAATTTAAAAAGCAGTCTTCTTACTCCTATGAAAAAGTAAAGCAAAGTAAGTAGAGAATAGCACTAGTTAATATACTGGGTATCCAGGTCTTAAAAGAATGGCCCATGTGTTACTCAGAGTATAAATACAACAAAAAGATTCTCTCTTGCAGAGAAGAAACAAACAAGTAAAAGGCCACAGCTTCTTTGCAATGGACAAGGAGAAATTGGTAGTGTACCTGAGACAAATTAGCATAGATCTTAAAACATTTTTGTAAGCACAGAATAATTTGGGGAATTATTTGAACTTCTCCCTACTTCCTATTTATCTACTTCCTCTCTCTCCCTCCCTCTCCCTCCCTCTCTCTCTCTCCATATATATGTGTGTGTGTGTGTGTATGTATATATATTATATATATATATATAATTTCTCATATAAGAGAAACCATGTGATATTTAAGCTTTTGTGTCTGATGTATTTCATTTAACATTATGTTCTCAAGTTGCCTCCATTTCTCCACCAATGCCTCAAGTTTTTCTTTATGGCAGAGTAGTACTCTGCTGTGTATAAATACCATATTTTCATTGTCCATTCATCTGTTAATGGACATGTACGCTGTTTCCAAGATCTAGCCCTATAAATTGTGCTGCTATAAACATAAATATGCATGTATCCCTGTAGCATGATGACTATAACTATTTTGGGAAAATACCTAGAAGGGAGATAGCTGAGTCAAATGTAATTTCTATCTTTAGAGTTTCGAGGGATCTCCACACTGATTTCCATAGTGGTTGTCCTAGTTTACGATAGTATTCCATTGTATGGGCATACTGCATTTTATTAACCTAGTCATCAGTTGATGGACACTTGTGTCCACTTACTGGCTATTTTGAATCACGGTGCTGTAAACACTTGTGTTAAAGTTTTTGCATGAGCAGATATTTTCCTTTCTCTTAGGTATTTATCTAGGAGCACAATTGCTATGGTATGCGGCAATTCTCTGTTTAATCATTCAGGAGCTGTCAGATCGTTTTCCAAAGTGTTTATACCATTTTAAATTACCACCAGCAGTGTATGAAGATTTCTGTCCCTTCCTGTCCTTGTCAACACTTCTTATTACTTGTCTTTTTTATGATAGCCTTGCTAGTGTCGTGATGCATTATCTCATGTGGCTTTGGTTTGCATTTCCATGATGGCTAATCCTGTTAAGCATCTTTTAGTGTTCTTACTGGCAATTTGTGTATCCCCTCTGGAGAAATATCTATTCAAATACTTTGGGTTTTGAATTTTTTAATGGGGCTGTTTGGGCTTTTAATTATTAAGTTGTAAGAGTTCTTTATCTATTTTGTATATAAGTCCCTTACCAGATATAAGATTTACAAATATTTTGTCTCATTCTATGAGTTGTCTTTTCATTTTCCTCAGAAGTAAACCAGTCTTAAATTTTGATGAAATATGCTTTACTTTTTTCTTCTGTTGCTTGTCCAGGTGGTGACATATCTATGAAACCGTTGCCTAAATCAAGGTTAGGAAAACTTGCTCTTATGTTTTCTTCTAGAGGTTTACAGTGTTAGAACTTACATTTAAGTCTGCAATCCATTTTGAGTTAGGCTTTGTGTATAGAGGCTCCATTCTGAGCCTTGCCTTTAGAAGTTTTTAGGTTCAGTGAACCTAAAAGCCTTACCTCTTCTGTCTCCTTACTAAGGGGCATGACCTGTGCCCTGAGACAGTGATGTCAGTTTTATTGCTTAATGAGCAGGATCAGTTCAAGGTGCACTCCTCCCTGGTGTTTTCCAAAGCACTGGCCAGTCAGCTGGGGCCGAGAGCCACAGTCCCTGAGTGGACGGGCTCTGAGCCTACTTTAGGAGGCACAATGATTTTCCTGGCTCCTGAAGCTGAAATCTCCAGCTTTTCTTGGAGTCCACAGATCCCCGGGAACCATTCCTTCCTCTTCCTTCGGAGGGTATGTGTGGTTAGAAAAATAAAGCACTCAAAACAGCTCAATATGTTTCATGGGAAACACAAAAATAGTAACAACAAAAAATAAGTAAATTGACTCCAGACAATTTAGAACGGTTGCTTTTGGTGTGAGGGAGATTAAGAGTTAGGAGTGGTGCCAGGGAGCAAGGAAACAAAGCAACTAACAGAACAAGACAGGGCCCCAAAGGAACGATCACAGTGCAATGATGAGGACAGGAGAAGTAGCTCATCTCCCAATAGCACCCAAGAACTGGCCATCGCATCGCATTATGTACTTAAAATCCATAATAGTTATCAAGCACCAGTACTGGGTCCCTCACTGTGATAACTTCCACAAATTGTCTTAATTAATGTTTGAAAGAAAAAATCTGCAACATGGATATTTTAACAACCATTCCTACAAACAGAAACCCAAGAGTAACTTCCCTATAAGACAATGAATTTTATTGTCCTCATTATACAGGGACAGGTATCTAGATGGGACAATTCTAAATATGTACGAAGATTAACTAAGCAACAAAAACAGTGCCCCAGGACTGGTGGGACGCACACACACACACACACACACACACACACACACACACACAAGTTGCCCTCTGTGTGGGGAAATAAGCAAGCATCTTATTAGTGAGAGATGAAATAGCACAATTCTTTATGGTTTGTAAAGGACTTTGCTATCTATTACTTCCTCTAATCCTAATAACTGAGTTTTATGCTACATATCACTGGCAAACACCTCAAAATCCCTGGAGGTGAAAGACATTTCAGGATCACCTGACATATAAATAGATGAGCTAGAACTTAAATTCAGGAGTTCTGACTTTCTATCTCTGCTGCTCCCACTCCACCATCCTGAATCTCAATGAGAGGATTAGGAAATCCAAGACTCTTAGGGGCATTTGTTAGAGAAATAAAACCGGAAGGTTCTGGGCCATAACTGGCTCCCATGGAGGGCACTTTGGAAAGGCAACGTGACAATGCCATGGAGAGCTGCTGAGGGCAAGGGAGATGGGGCTTAGGGGCATTTTCTTTTGTGTAGCTTTGACAGTGTCCAGACTTCTCATGAAATGTGCTCAGGAAAGAAGCAGAATCAGTTGGAAAAGCCTGTGGTCGCTTCTCTTTGGATATGTTTTTGATGTTAATGCTGTTTATTTCAATTTTCCCTTCCAAATACACCTCATGGATTTCCTCCAAGTAGGTAAGTGTGAAGCTAGCATGCACATCTCAGCTCTTTTCCCAAGGTTGTCCTGTACTTGTCCGATGTTGCTTGCTGCCTATGTAGTTAAACTTATCTGATTAATAGTAATCTGAAGTGTGAGACATGCATCACACCCAGAAAATACCAGAGAATGAGTCAGAATGTGTCTGTCCTCCCATTCTGAACCAGGTCCAGCGCCTCCACTGAGTCCCTTGGGAAACCCAGGCTCACAGCATTCTATGCTCCCAGCTGGCTGTTAGGCAAAGATGGAGGCCGTACCTGCCATTTACTTTTGATGAGTCCGGTATAAAATGGTAAACAGAGTCAATGGATTTAGATCCACCTATTCCTCTTGACTCGTATGTGTCTTCCGCCTGGGTGTTTTCGTTGGAAGTGGTGATGGATGCTTGGATTATCCAGATCATTAATTACTTCCTTCTCACCTCTTAAATAATACAGCTGTGTCTCCTTGTGAAAAGGGAGGTGAGTTATTTGCTTCCTCACTGGACAGAGAAACTAGAAGGCAGAGAGGTGAGAGAGTGAGCACCGGCAGTTTCCTAGCCCTGTCCTTCTGATGACCCAACCCCTGCCATTAGGTCACACCAGCAGCTGCTCCCGTCTTAGCCCTGATGCCCCCTCCTAACCTTCTGTGAGGGGAGAGAGAGAGCCCCTGGGAGTGAGTCACTCCTTCCCACCCTCCCATCTCTCTTCTCTCCTTCCTCCATCTTAGGGCACACACTCCTCCACTTCTGCTGCCAAAACTTAGCCCTAATCTCCACCCTTTATCAGTGTGCTCTGTCCTGTTCTTCCTTCTCTTTCACGTTCTCCTTCTTCTGCCCACCATCTGCTGCCCCAAATCTCGGAGTTAACTTATGTTCTGAGTTGCTGTAGGGGCTGGGATGTTGGCATGGATGGAATGCACCACAGTGACTCTATCCCAGCCATAACAAAGTGCTACCGACCAGGCAGCTCGAACAGCAGGAGTCTATCTTCTCACTGCTCCGGGCTCTGGAAGACCCAGATGAAGGTATTGGTAGGGGTGGTTTCTTTTGCATCCTCTGCCCTTGGCTTGCAGATGTCCATGTTCTCTGTCTCTCCACATGGCCTACCCTCTGTGCTTTTCTGTACTAATCTCCTCTCCTTATAAGAACACCAGGCATATTGGACAGGACCTACCCCAGTGACCTCCTTTAACTTAAGTACCTCCTTGAAGACCCTGTCTCCAAATACAGACACTACTGAGGTGCTGGGGTTAGGGCCTCAGTATATGAATTAGTCTGCCGGATCCATCATAACAAAATACCACAGATGGGCAGCTTAAGAAACAGAAATTTATTTGCTCACGGTTTGCGAGGCTGAAAGTCTGAGATCAGAGTGAGAGCTTTCTTCCTGACATGTGGACAACTGTCTTCTCATGGTGTCTTCAGGTGGAGGGAGGATGAGGGGGGACAGAGCTCCCTGGTGTCATTCCAACATAAGGGTCCCATACTCATGACCACGCTTAAACCTAGTTAACGCCCAGAGGCCGCATCTCCACATACTACTGTCATATTGGAGGGCAGGGCTGCAGTGCATGGATTTTGAGGGGACATCTGGGCCCATTACAGCTTGAATGTGGACTCTACAAAGGAAGTAGAGCTTCTTACAGTGGACAGTGTTATAGGTCTCCTGAGAAGGACTTTGGGAAGCTTCTCAAAGACTCTGCCAGTACACTTGCTGACCAGGGACAACTGTCTGAATGATCTTGGAATTGCCTCCTCAAGTGTGGCTTCCACATTGTACAGGGACCTTCTGAGTGTGGCCAAAGCGACAGCTTCATGGAAGGGTATGCTGGGGAATGCCTCTAGGGTATGTCCCTGGGCGACACCGGACCTGCAGTCTGCTGGCCACACAGCCATGGAGTCCTGTGGCACTCATTCTGAGGGTGGCACAACCCCAGAGAATAACTGCCCTGGGACACTAAGATAACCCAGGAAGGAGAATGATAACATTTGCTGACTTTTGTCCTTTGTAGGCTATTTTTCTCCTAGTTGAGTAAAGGCTCTAGGGGATTAAAGGCAGGCTCCCAGAGAGCTGTGGACCCCCCACAACTCAAACCTCAGTTGCTTTAGCTCAAGAGACAACACAGCCATCGACCTTGGTTTAATCAGGAAGGGCAGATTAGTGCTTCAGTATTGTGAACGCTGTGGTTAGGAAACAAGAGGAATAAAGGTGTCACTTGCAAGAGGAGAATGAATTAAAATCCAGCAGTTAGAAAAGGTTCATTTATGTAGGGTACCAGGCTCATTCAAAGAATTGCTGGAAGAAATGTTTTTGGCTATTTATTTAAGAGATTTTTAAAGCATCAACCAACAATAACATGTTTGGTACAAATAATATCAAAATAAGACAAAAAGAATATTATATTACTTTCCTGAGTGGTGTGATTGAAACCAACAATTGTTTGATTCCATTATGCTAGAGGATTTACTCTGTATGATTTCAAGTTTTTAAAAGTTTTTTGAGGTTTGTTTATGGCCTATATTGGTGAACGTTCCATGAGCACTTGAAAAAAATGTGTATTCTGCTGAGTTTAGTGTAGTTTTCTATAAATGTTAATTAAACCCTGTTGATTGATGGTGTTATTAAGGTTTTTTATATTCTGGCTGATTTTTGTCTATTTGTTCTATGAAGTGCTGATAGTAGGGTATTGAAGTTCCAAACTATAAATTAAATTGGAGTTCAAAAACAGGAACAAAAATCATAAAGCTTCCTAATCGTGGTGGATTAACTAATGGTCATCTTGGAACACCGAGCTGAACTGAATCAGCTTGGTGCTGGGTGTGGAGGGCCACCTGAGGATTGTTGTCAACATCATAAAAGGAGAACTGGAGGGGAAGACGGTGGGCTGTTGATTTTCCTGGAGAAGCTTGTCACACTGGTTTTCCTGATATGAACTCAACTGTTCTAGTTGGAGGAGCTCGGGTCCTCGCTGTTGCTGAGGACAGCTGTGGTTCTTTTATGGGGAGCTCTGGTCCTTACCTTGAACATTGCTTTCTGGCTCCAGTTCAGATCCCTCAGCCTGCTGGCACAGATCCATCACCCCACTGGCACAGACTTCCTAGCTTCCACCACTGACCTTTGGGCCTTCCCAGTGCAGATCCTTGACACAGACTTGCATGAGACATTGTCGTGGGCTGTAGACCTTCAGCTGGCCTCATGGAGGACATTGCCATGGGCTCTAGGTCTTCAACTGGGCTCCTGCAGGACATTGCTGTGGGATCCAGGCCCCCAGCTGGATTCTTTGGGTCTCTAGTGCATGGACATATCTCTTGCACTCTTCTGCATTTGACTCTTCAGGTGAATATTATAAAATAATCCTATAAATTATGTGTCCTGTATTAAATCTATTCCCTTGCAAACCCTGACTACAACACTAGTGCCAATCAATCAGTGAATTAGCAAAAAAGCATTTACTCATTACTTTCTATATACTTAGCCTTGCCCTGGGTGGAGAGAGAAAGAGGAAATGTGGGCAGGGTTAAGAAGACTAGGTGCTTACATCGTGTATGGGCTTGATGTACTTAGGCTCGTGCTGATACACTGAATAGCTGTAGGTTCCCTTCCTACAGATTGTTATTTGTGCTTACTTCATATGATTAGGCAGACTTCATTCTAGGTAACCACTTGGCGCTTCCTTCTTACTGAAGGAAGATGGCGCTTCCCCAGGTTGGTGGTCTAGGGAACAACCGACTCTTGTGGAACAAGCTGATCCCAGGCAAACCTAGAAGAGACCAGTTTTTCAGAGATGGGTACCAAGGCTTCCTCTGCTTATGTGTCTCATTTTAAAAATCTTCATTACAGAGCCTATCTCAACCTACATATATGTTCTTAATGTATCTTTATTGGCTCAACCTACCTATATATTCTCAATGTATATTTATTGACTGTCAAGACTCTTGTGTACCGGGGCAAGGATTTTAGAATTCTCTATCAACAAGAAGATTTAGTAAGGAATTCTAAATATAGAAAGATGAATCCTGAAGAAACAGGAACCTTTAAAGAGGGAAAAAGAAACAGACCTGAAGATCAATGGAACAGATTAGAAGATGCTGAAACAACCCCAGACATACTAAGCCACCTTATCTTTGACAAAGGAGCCAAACACATTTGCTGGAAGAAAGATAGCCTCTTTAATAAATGGTGCTGGAAAAACTGGCTCTACACATGCCGAAGATTAAAACTAGACCCATATCTTTCACCATGCACTAAACTAAATTCAAAATGGATCAGAGATCTAAATATTAAAACAGAAACATTAAATCTGCTGGAAGGTAGGATAGGTAAAACCCTTGAAGACATTGGTGTAGGCAAAGACTTTATGAATAAAACCTCAACTGCATGGGAACTATCCCAAAGAATCAATAACTGGGATCTCATCTTATTAAAAAGCTTTTGCACAGCAAGAGAAACCACCAACAGAGTGAAGAGACAACCCACAATGTGGGAAAAAATGTTTGCCAGCTGTTCCTCAGACAAAGGATTACTATCGAGAACATATAAAGAACTCAAAAAAATCAGACCTCCCAAATTTAAAGACCCACTCCAAAAATGGGCATCTGAGATGAATACACATTTCTCAGATGAAGAAATACTAATGGCAAATAAATATACAAAAAAATGTGCAACATCACTAGTCATTCGAGAGATGCAAATTAAAACAACACTGAGATACCATCTCACCCCAGAAAGAATGGCTATTATAAAGAAATCAACTAATAATAAATGCTGGAGGGGCTGTGGGGAAAAAAGAACCCTTCTTCACTGTTGGTGGGAGTGTCGACTGGTACAGCCACTGTGGAAGTCAGTGTGGAGATTCCTCAAAAAACTAGGGTTAGAGGTCCCATTTGACCCAGCTATTCCCCTTCTGTGCATCTTCCCAGAAGAATTAAAAACATTGTACCACAGTGATATATGTGCACCCATGTTTATAGCAGCACAATTTGTAATAGCCAGATCTTGGAAACAACCCAAATGCCCATCAACTGAGGAATGGATAAGAAAGATGTGGTATTTTTATACAATGGAGTACTATTCAGCCATAAAGAAGGATAAACTGGAGACTTTTATAGGTAAATGGATGCAACTCGAGAAAATACTCATAAGTGAAATAAACCGGAAGCACATGTGTAAGCATCGTATTGTCTCTCTAGTATGAGAAACTGAAAGAGTAAATAAGATCCAAAATGTACAATAGACACGGTGAATCAAAAAGAAACTGGTCAAAAGGAAAGAGAGACTGGAATAGGGAAAAGAAAGAAGGGAAAGGGGAAAAAATTTGTATATATATATAAGATGGTTAAGATAGATACACTACCAATTTTACTTAGTTCATTGAAGAGTAAGGTTTGTGCCAATAATGTTTGGACAATTGAATGCTAATGTCTGGTATCCTGAATAACTAACTTAAAGATAATAATACGTAATGCATTAACCATTGTTACCCTCATATTACGTTGTTTTGAAAGTTTGTTCTTTTTTTGATTTGTTTTGTTTTTCTTCTCTTTAAAATAAAAAAAAAGAGGGAAAAAGAAACACAGAAAAGAAAGAGGTCAGAAGAGCAAGAAAAGATACAGAAGAGAAGAGGGGTGCCCACCTGCCTGCCCTCCCTCTTCCTAGGGAATGAAAGACACTGAAGCTGATGTCTGGCCTCTGCTCCAGCTGGGCCCTGAGCCCCTGAGACCAAGTCTCACAAGACCTCATGGGGAGCTCACCTTCACTGAGCCATCAAGTCAGAAGTGGACCTTCCTGTCTTAAACCTGGTTCCACTGAGCTCAGTGAGCCCCAAGCCTCATGCCTGAAGGTACAACTTCTCTCCAGCCAGACTGTAGACTAGTGGTTAAGAATCAGGCATTGGAAGTTAGCCTGCCTGGGTTTGAATTGTTCTGTGGCATTGATTAATTATAGAGTTGAATCAGTTACTTGCCTTCCATTTGTCTTAGTTTCCTCAATGTACAATTGGTGATAGTCACAGCCCTACCTTACAAAGTTGCTTTTCTCATAAGGATGAAATGAGTTAACACAGCGTAACAGTATCTGGTAGTGCTAGGCAAGATCTGATGCAAGTACTGGCTGCACACACGGTTACTGTTCTGTGTGCTCAGGGCTGCTCTGTGCTCGAGCGCCACTTCCTGCGGTTGGATGGCTGATGTGCTACCTGGTATCTGCCAGCTCCTCTTCTGTCATCCTCTGCTTTGACCAGGATAGAATTTCTCTGGAAACATTAGTGCTTGTCCATTAGTTTGAACCATCTGTGACATTGTGCTTTTGTAAGACACAAATCATTGAGTATTGAAAATCTCCTATGGTTCACCTAAAATAAGTAATGCTCTTAACCTGTACCAGACAACTTCCACCTAACACTGCGACTTATGACCTTGAACTCCCTCTTGGAGGACCATCCTCATAGCTATATGACTTTCCTAGATCCTGGAATTACCCATTTTTTCCTTGTTACTCCCTCCATTAGTCTCTGGAATAATAATAAGTAACAGTAATACTGTAAGGTCCTTTATAGCTGAAGGCTATATATGAGAATCCTAAAGGCAGCAGAAATTGCCCCAACTTGGAATAGCTCAGCTGATATTTTAACCTTCATATCATGATATAGTTATAATATAGGATACACATAGACACGAGGTAGGTTTTTAATCCCCATATGTCTTATGAGGGCCTCTAACTTTGAAAAATGAATGACAATCTGTAAGTAACAGAAGTTGGCAATTTGTAGTTTACCATTAAAATATTTATATGTCTTGAGAGCGCGTCTTAGTCACACAGTAGTGACAATCACAAAAGGTTATTCTTTCCACACGGAGAAACATGAGAAGAGCATATTGACAGTTCACAAAAGGATCTGATTCTTAAACATATGAAAAGACACTTATCCAATCATATAAAAATCATCTTAGTTACTCTTGGTTGTCTCAGGTAGATTTCCTAGGAGCTGGGGAGTGAAAACCTCGGATGGAGCTATAGAGGGAGGACCAACTCTCCTCCTATTTTCCCATTTCTCTGGATTCACTGGCACTTATTTTCCTGGCCACAGTTCTAGATTTCAAGGTAAAGCTTTTTTGAGAGGTCAGTTACAAAAGACAAGATCCCCTTGCGTTTATGTGTGTGACGGCCTTTCTTATAACTGTCATTCATCTTGCCAGTGGTCCTGCCGTGAACGGACTGAGTACTCAGCATGGCGCTATCCACATGGGAAAGACACATCTGATGCTATGTTTACCCTTCTAAAAATTATAAAGAACAGTAAGAAGATAAGGCTCTTGCTTTTGTGTTGTTGTTCTTAATTAAGGATTTAGAGGCTTGCTTTTTCCTGTGTTTTGGGGGGTATCTGGGTAAAGAGCCAGACAGTTGAACCCGGCAATCTGAGGGAAATGGAGAGACATCACTTTGCTGGGACTCACTGCCTGTCCGGCAGGAAAGTCAGGGTAAGATCCATCTGCGAGAGGCAACTCCGCTGGATGCACTGGGCCTCGCCTCTCCCTTGTCCCTTCTGTGGGGAGGGCGCTCGGGTGAATTTTTCCCTGGGCTCTGCAAACTTTCAGAGAGAGGACAGGAAGCCGTGCTGCTCAGAGGGAGAACTCTTGATAGTTACAAGTGCTGAGTGACAGGAAAAACAGTGAATGAGAGACAGTTTATTTTCCCCCCAACCCCCGACCTCTGAGCTTCTTCTCAGAGTCGGCAGATACGGTTTTCCTGTCCAGCTTTGCTTGTGGCTTGCTTTCAAGAAGGCAGCAGCCTGGCTCTGAGAGTTTCTTTTCAATCCTGTGATTTGAATCTGCTGACATGGTTCGGCAACAGACTAACTGCTCCGCCCGGTTGCTGTCCCCTCCTGCTTTTGCAGGTTCTGGTTCCACCTGTCATTTCTCCTTCCTCCCATGTCCAGCCCTGGGTTGTCCCAAGCCTTGGAATTGGTAGGGTATTCATCGTGCTTCAGGACTCATTGACTGGCAGAAGCATAGGCAAGTTGTTTATCCTCTTACTGTCAGTTTCCTTGTCTTTAAGAACCACCTTATTACTGCATGGACTTTGAGAACAGACTTAATTTTCCTTTGCTGTTTTCTGGCTTTGTGCCCTTGAGACACATGATATATGATCAAAAACTACAGTGAGTGTTAAAGCAATTTTTAAAAGTTTGTTTTGCAAATCCTCTTCGTGTCTTTATGAGGTGTGAGAAAAAATACTGTGAATACAGCTCGGCTGTTGCCGAGCGCCATCCAACAGAAAGTCAGGCTCGTAGAAACATCACAGTGTCCTCCGCTGTCTTATTGACTGTATCTGGCATGCGACTCTTTCTCAAAGTCAAAATGGCCACAAAAGGGGAATGTTTTGAGTCCATTTAGGACATCAAGGCAGCCATGACAGCAAAACTAGACATTCATGAAAGAAGACTCCAGAGTAGCTTTAGAAAGTGGCAAGAATGATGGGGTAAGTGTGTTTGAACTGAAAGGGAGTATTTTGAGGGAGATTAATAACAATACATTTTTCACGGTGGTAAGTTTTTTTTTTTTTTGTGGGTACCGGGGGTCACCTTAGGACCTTGCGATTGCCAGGCAGGCGCTTATGCTGCTGAGCTATCTCACTGGTCCAGTTTTTTTTTTTTTTAATTTAAGCATTCACTGTATTTTTTGGTCACACTGCATACTTTACTTCTCTGTCCCTCAGTTCTTCTCACCCGCACAATGGAGGTGATAATATAATTTATGTCATGAGAGTGATGAGGGTCAAATGAACTAATAAATGTAAAGTGCTTAGAACAATGTCTGGCACCTAGTGAGCATTCAATGAATGTTAAATATTATCTCTCAGAATTATTCTGAAGATTAACTAAGAAATCATGTATAAAAAGAATTGGAATCATGTCTATAGTATGTTATGCTGTTTGCTTATACAACCTGTGAAATCTCTACTATTTTAGAAAATAAATTTTTGAGACAGAATTGCTAAAGATCATCCCCAATTTCCCTTCAGTTTCCCGCAAGCTTCTCCATACACATCGTTCCCATTTTCTCACCTCCAGTCACTTCCGGCTTAGTGCAATTTAGTGTGGGCCTTTCCCACTCAGACACCCACTGACTTGCCAGTGTTACTAAAAGCTGACTTAGGGCCAGTGATATAGCTCAGCGGCACAAGCGCCTGCCTGGCAAGCGTGAGGTCCTGAGTTTGATTCCCGGTACCCACATAAAAGCTGACTTAACACACCCAGTGGCATCAGCTCAGTCATTTTTCTGCTTGACCTAACTATAGCTCTTTTTTCTAATTGACAAGAGTCTAAGTAGTCTATATAAATGTTCAGCATCAATTATCAGAAAAATGCAAATCAAAACTATAAAAAGACATCATTTTACCCCCAGTTAGATTGGCTATCATCAGAAAGACAAAAAATGACAAATACTGGTGCGGATGTGGAGAAAGAGGAATGCTTCCTGCAGATGTGAGTATGCACAGTAGGTGGGAATATAAATTAGAACAGTTACTGTAGGAAACACTACAGCGTTCTTGAAAACAAAAAACAAAAAACAAAAAACCCCAACTACAGCATTTGATCTATGTGGCCTCTTTCTCAGGGCCCCATGCTCAGGCCCCCACACTCTGCTAGTCCTTTCCTGCCTTGCGTGGAGGATGGTTGCAGCCTACCTTACAACTCTTGCTCCACCTATGCTTTCCACGTCCTTCTCCTGGGCTCTGCCCTTGCTACTCTTTACCTCCTTATCTTTACCTCCTTATGCTGTGGTTTCTACGTCTAGCTATGCGCTGATGGCTCCACATTCATATCCTCAGCCCAATTTTTCTTCTCCAGTCTCCTCCCCTAATGAATACAGTGGCCAATCAAACACATCTAACTGGATGTCCTGAAGGTATCTAATCAGGTGACATTAGAAACTAAATACATCATCTCATGCGTCCTTGATGCTAAATAAATCTCTTCCCCATGTGCCTTCCCTGTGTCAGTAAGTGGTGCTGCTGCCCTCCATGCGTCTGAGCAAGAAACACAGTGGTCATCATGGTCCTGTCACTCATTTACTCCTCTATCCCAGCACTCGGGAAACAGAAACCCTGCTTTCTACGTATCTCCTCTACTCGTTCCTCTAGCCCTTCGCTGTGACCACCAATCTGAAAGCGTCTCTCCTGCTTCATTGCAACGGCCCCCTGCGCTCTAGCTGTAGTCACACTCGATATTCTGCAGTTCTCTAGGTATTCCAAGCTGTCCCCTGACCCTGAGTCCTATCTTTCTGGTTGGAATGCCTTCTTCCATTAGTTTGACAAACAAAATCCTCTGTAGTTTTCTTTTTTTCTGATGACAGCAGCATATTTAATTGCTCCTTCTAATGCTACTCACATGCTTTGTGTGTTTTTGCTACAGAAATACCTGACTTTACTGCAAACGTTCATCTGGCTCTTAGTGCTGGGCACAAAAAACGTCTGTACCTGGCACAGTGTCTCACAAATATTTCCAGTATGATGTGTTTAATGGATGAACAAATGAATTTGTTGAACAAATGTTTTCCATCTTCTGTATTTGAGTGTAGTAAGGAGCTACTTTCTTCATCTTTGGTGACAAAAATTTAATCGCATCATGATTGATGGAGATTCGTAACTTAGTTCTCATCTGTTGTTTATAACATGTTCCCTTCACAAGCTTCAGCTGTCCATAAGAAGTGACAAACGTTTTTCCATTCAAGGAGTTCCATGGACAAATCACCCCTTGAATTAAATCACAGTATTGATAGGAACACTTTCCAGGTGCAAAGTTGAATCTGAAATTTAACAAGACATTGGTCTTTTAAAAGTGTAGTTTCCTTTTCATCTGACATGCATCTGAAAGATTAACAAAGATAGAAATAGAAGAATCATTTGCAGTTCACTTTTTAAAAGCTCTCTCTCCCTGTCCCCCCCCTTGTGTGTGTGTGTGTGTGTATTCATTCACAAAATCTCAAAACATTTAGTGAGAGCTATGATTTAATCCAGCAATTTCACTTCTGGAAATTTATCCAAAAGAACTGGAATAAGGATCTCGCACAGACATGTGCACTCCTATGCTCACTGCAGTATTATTCACAATTGCCGAGCTATGGAAACGACCTACACGTCCCTTGACAGATGCATGGATAGAGAAAACGTGACACACAAATAATGGAATACTGCTCAGCCTTAAAAAAGGAGGAAATTCTGCAACATGCAACGACATGGATGGACCTTGCGGACATTACAGTAAGTGAAATAAGCCAGTCACTGAAAGACAAATACTGCATAATTTCATTTACAATAAGGTATCCAAACTAGTTCAGTTTGTAGACTTAGATTGTAATGGTTGCTGCAAGAGTTTTGGGGGAAGGGAAATGAGGTTTCTAATCACCAAGTTTTATCAAGGATGATGGATAAGTGCTAGGTACCTGCTACGCAACGTTTTACCAATAGTCGACAATAATGTATTATACACTTAAAATTCGAATACAGATCTTGTATTGTTTTTTTTTAAACCATAATACAGTACAGTATTTAGAGAATTTTGAAGGAAAAATCACATTATAATACAATATATAGTTTTTAGCTATTGCTACTATCTGGTGAGACTTAACCTAGACGTGTTCTTTCGAGTCCTGTAAAATCCCTTCTGGAGTTACACTTCATAGAACATTTCTTTTTATATGATTTACTAATGAGATCTAATTTCCACTTTAATAAAATTCTTTGGGATTTTAAGAAATAAAATAGTTTAGAATTGGAAATGTAAATTCTCTTGTACATGGGCCATCAGCTCACCCTTTAACAAAAGAACATATCAGTAACAATAAAACCTAAAGCTGTGAAGAGTAAAATATATTTCTCATTTCTCAGCAATCTGAAAAATGTCACTGGGCCAACTTTAATCATCTCCTGTTATCATTTAAATGTATGTTTGAAATACAGCATCATAAACTAAATAATATTTTTAAATTACTATGTTATGTTTTCACTGGTCATAAAGCCAATACTATTTTCTAATACCTTAGCAGCCAATAAGAGCTTACTTTATCTGAATCTGACACAACTGTCCCAAATCAACATTACATAACCGAAGACACGGGACATGGTTAACTGTTAACTCTCCCCGTCCTTTATTGCTCTATGAGTAATGACCCAGTTATGAGAGAGATAGTTACTGAGTTAGAATATTAAGAAGAACGAATGGAGGGCAACTTACTTTTTCTAAAGTCCAACTTTTTCACTTGTCAGATGATCACCTTTAGTGAATAGATTAATTTTACTAATGTTAATTATCTGTGAGAAACTGATTACTGCAGATGATTGGGATAAAAGGAGGCCCATTTCTTGGTGTGGCTTTCTTTTTGCTTATTTATTTATTAGGTGAGGCATTATGATACAAAGAGAAAGAAATAATTCCAATTTAGGTATGGAATTTACATTGTTTAGATTTGGGAAAGCTACAAACTGTGAAATTCAGCTACGGTTAATCTTCTGATGAAACACCTGGATTTAGATTACACAATTATTTAAAAGTTGTTCAGTAATGTAGAGTACAATTGCTGTAAGTAAACTATTTTTCTCTCAGTTCCTCAGCAATAGGGCTATTCTGAAATTAAAAAAAAAAAAATCTATCATCTATCTATATCTATCATCTATCATCTATCTATCTCACCACAAAAGGAAAGAGAATCAACACAATAATTTCCAAGAAAAAACTTTAGATTCGCTTATATTCAAATTTTTAAAAATCAGACTGTGTTAGTTAAGATGGGCCTCTGAATTGCAATGAGCTACCTCAGGAAGAACCACCATGGCCTTGCTGGGTATGATGGAGCCAACGTAGCTTCATCTCTCTCTGTTTGTAACAGCAGGAGTGACAGTGACAAGATGCACCACAGGGGTAGTCTACACTCTGCTCACCGATGACAGCAAGAGTGGGACTGCCTGCCTTGCAGAGCAAATTGTGGTTTTCTGTTTGCTTGTTTTCATGTGCTGCTGTACAAGGGCAGAAATTGGAATGCTTGCACAGACGTTACAAGGAGTAGTGACAGAGGACACTGCACTTCTCGGGAAATGCAGGATGGACATTAGTTTCGGTCAAAGCACTCTGACTGATCTACCACAGGGTATACAGTCCTGTGGAAGTGGGGACACTGATCCCTAGAAGGACACTGATCCTAACATCTACTTGTCAACCAGATTAAGAAATAAAAACAGCTTCTGTTACTCTAACAACTTTTTTCTTCTTTTTTTCATACAGGGTAATAAGATTTCTTACTATGAGAATATGTAAAAATTACAGTTGAAACTAATCACTTAATTCTTTTTACCTCATGGCTCTTTGATAATTTGAAATAAGCTAGAGTCATCTTACTATAAAAATTACAAGTGCCCAGTAAATATCGCACAGACCTTCAAGAGGTTGCAAATCCCTGCAATCCATCCCAGGCCCTAACAGCTCCTTCACTGAGATGTTCACTGTGATGGTCAGAGGATCAGGTGTGTGTGTGCCGTACTTATTTCCATAGGGCCCCTTTCTAGCAGGGACTGACCTATAGCTGGTTTTCAGATACTTCAGGAATAAGTAATTTACTGGGGCTGGATTGGTGTTTGAAAGCACAGGAATCTTGGTAGCACCAATGAAAAGCCTCTAGACCTTGCTGCCTTACAGTCAACCAACTCTGGGGCTCTAATGCCTTCCCACCACGGCCCGTTGTCCGTGCTGGGGAAGGAAGTCCTCCAGGGTGACTGGAAAACCTGGAAACACCATGTGTGCTAGGTACAGGTGGCAATGAGCAGGACCCTCCTTCTTATCCAGTCCAAGCCTCAACCCCCACCTGACCACCCAGGCTAAGTGCGGAGTGAGGGCACTGCTGTCGAGCTCATTCTGTTTTTGGCTCTTTTGCCCATGATGCTGGAATACTGGATATTACAATATCACTTTCCTTCAATAAGTAGTGGTTAACTGCTCTGGTATCATGAATAAATCTCTGGAGGGATTCTGAGAATCAGTGTGCTGAGTGACCATTCCAGAGCACATTGTCTTGACGGGGAATTTGTACCATGGAATGAATTCAGGGAATGGCTTTGGTTTTGTCCATGTTCCAGTCTTAGAATCAGACTGATCATCTCTAGCATGGGGTGGAGGAGAGAGAGAGAGAGAGAGAGAGAGAGAGAGAGAGAGAGAGAGAAAGGGAGAGACAGAGAAGGAGCTCCCAGAGCTGTGGGTCTCTCCATGTTTAGAGTGGTATTTCTAGGCTAGCTCAGGTCTATGGAAAGACTTTTGCCTTTAGCATTATGCCAGGGTCTCACCCTGTCCTAACTATGCATATCAAGTCACATAGGTAGGATGTGTCACTGATAAGTCATGAGTGCCGATATCAAGTCTCTAAGAGAATGCTCTAGTGGCAAAGGTCCATTCCAAGCACAGAACCTCAAGGACACAAATACGGCAAATCTTCATGAAAGCTCTCTACACTGTTCTATTTTCAGCCTCTCACCTTTGCTGGTTACTGGTTGTGTCAAGTGACTAGCCAAGGCCGGGGATGGGACAAGCTGATCTGAGGGAGAGGAGATCCAGGCTATGCTTGTGAGTGTTTTTAGCTGGGGTCAAGCAGGCAGACTACGTCCCATGGACACAGGAGATTGGCAAGATGTCTGTCCTACTTGTCCACTGCTTCCCTTCCCACCTGTCAGGCAGCTGCCTCTATGGCTCAGGAAAACTGTCAGACATACCATGTTCTGCCCATCTTGGCTCAGCCTCCATTCCTCTCTGTTGATTCCTCTTGTTTTGTTTCTCCATGAACCAACCCCCAACCTTTCTTCAGGGAATGCAAAGAATGGAGCTCTTGGCAATGTTCACTCATAGCCCAGCTCTGCCTCCCCTTCTATGACTTCCTGTTATCGAAGAATAATTATTATCTGGTGTGGCATTTAAATATACTCAATGTTTTCTAGTTATTTCTGGTCATTCTTTGTCCATAAGTATGTCTTTTAAAGCAAGATTTCTTTGAGCACCATCCCTTGGAGACAGCCAAGAAATATTAGACCTAGTGAGTTAATAATTCAACTATTGCATGATCAAAAAGGTAATAAATCTGAATCCAAATAATTTTATGAGCCTCCTAAGTAGTTTTCAAACTTTTTCGAAATTGACTCACTAAAAAAATATTTTTCCATAACAATAAATGCAAATATATACAACAGAGACAAAAATTATCTGATAGAAACTTACATTTACTACATACTCTATCTTCTGTTCTGTTCCATTTTATCAAAAATTATCTGGGGCCGGTGAGATGGCTCAGTGGCATAAGTGCCTGGAGGGCCCGAGTTCGACTCCCAGAACCCACATATGAGAAAAGGGCTGGTGATATCGCTGAGTGGCACGGGCACCTGCTGGCGCATGAGGTCCTGAGGTCGATCCCCAGTACCCACACACACACAAAAAAAATTAAAAAATATCTGATCACCATCCACTGAATTGATTTTATGACCCACCAAATAGGTGGCTATTAGAAAAACACTACTTAGCCCCTGAGATTGTATTACATCTGATAATAAATTCTACTTTGCTTTTATTCTTCTCTAAAAATTGTAACAATATTTCCTATTTATTAATTTACAATATTCCTATTTGTTCATTTAACAAACATCTAAACACATAACATCTAAAGTTAATTTAACAAACATATAAACACATAATTTCTAAAGTGAATCCTTGCAACGGTTCTGAAATGAGTTCTGCCAGGTCTCAGAGCTGACAGGTGGTGACACTGAGAGCTGCAATCTGTCTCAAATGGAAGGCTGGTGCGCTTTACGGTGCCGTGCCTGTCATCTGAGGTGTCCTGTCTAGCCTCACCAGCTTAGTTGGAAGTGTCAAAAAGGCTAGGAACATGCCTTGTTCCAAGCTGGGTGTCCCAGAAACGCTCAGTGAATATGTGACACACAGAATGGAACAATACATTTGGTTAAAAGCCAGGTCCTGGTTTTGACATGTTGTTCCAAGTCATGGTTATACCTAACCCCTACGCGATGCTTTATAATCATTCTTTCTTCCTCCCCCCACTGAGCTTGTAGGGAACTCTTCAAGCTTGTAGGGAATTTTTCAGTGAATATACAGCAGGTACTAAGAACTGGACACTATTTGACCCCTGCCTATGATTGAGCTTTTCCCAGAGCTCAAAGATAGAGTTTCAGAAAGATCAGTAGAGCCAAATGGAAGATTTTTCTTCTGCTAGTTTTCCCAAACATGTGGTTTTCCTAAGGCTACAATTTATATGCCTGTTTTCTACCAGATTCTAAATCCACAATCAGAGGGTGGATCTCAATTTCTGTAACACTGGATCTTTCCAGGGAAATCCATGAATCCCAGGGAAACGCCAAAGTCAACCTGCCCTAAGGTGTACACATTGTGTTTTGGAGACACGCAGTACGAACAGCTAAGGATCGGCCCCCACACAGCACTGAATTATCTGTCATCTGATGAGCCAGCGTGTGTGTGTCCCAGTTGTGCATGGGGGGGGGAGCACCGCTGCTTTGCTGTCTAAGCAGCCTTTCAGGATCGAAACTCAGCCCCTGTGATAAAGTAGAGAGATGAAGTTTAATGAAAGGAAAACACTTTATTTGTAAAGAGGAAAGGGAGTGAGAAAGGAGAAGATAGCTACCCTGACAAGAAAGAATCAGAATAGGGGGCTCTGGAAAGATGTGGGCCCTTTGGTTTCAGCTGTTTTGTAGGGAGGGTGAATGACTCTTTCCCCTCTACCCAGAACGTGCCATAACTGGATTGGCTCGGGGCACCTCTGTCTAATGTCATTTCTTCTGCAGGTCTATGTGTAGCTTCTTTCTGTCTGTTTGTTTACTTGTCCTTGTCCTTACCTTTTAAGGTCTTATCTTTGGAGTGGGTGGTTAGTTGGCAAGGAGGTATCTTATTTTTGGCTAGCTTAGAGTTAATAAGGAGGCACGTGGGTGTCTATTGTACTCTGTAAAGAACCTAGAGTGAATACTACAGTGACTCCAGAGAGAAGACACATGTATTTAAGTGTCAGTGCATAGGCAGAGTACATCCCGCCGTCAAGGTAAACAGTACCCCCTTGCTTCCCTTATATTTTCTTGGCAGTGGGGGGCTTATTGTTTGTGCTCCTGTTTTTCCTCTGTGTCCTGCCTATCAGCTCTTTTTTGTGGTCTCTTGATGCAAGTCCCAAGGCCATTTGGTGCCTTTCTTTATCTGGTTTTTTCCCTACCCCTGTCTTTGACTTGCTTCCCAGGGGAATCTCTAGTAAAGTTTGTTTTTTAACTCCTTCTAGTCAGGATTAGCTAGAAGACCTAAAAAGACCCCTATTTTATTTCCTTGTCTACAGACCTCTGTCCCTACACCGTCATTCCGGAGGCTGAGATGAGAAGAGTTAGAGACCAGCCTGGGCAACACAGCAAGAACATCTCTAAAACAATGGTTCAGCACAGCCTTCCTTTGATGAATAGATAAGCCATGTAAAATAAAAAAGTAACTGTCTAATTTGGCTGATGAATAATGAACAAGTATATGAATTAAAAAATCAAAGCATAAATGCTATACAGCTGTTGATTATGGTATTCAGGATCTCTTATAGGTGTCTTTTGCAAGGCTGTTTTCCCGGTGGTCTATGAGGGTGGAAGGGGCGAAAGTACAGTCCTGTGGGTCCTTGGGGAAGGTGGAGAGAGGAGCTGAGGTGGGGAGTGAGAAGGGTTAAAAGAGGGTGAGAGGACAGCATCGGCTTGGGAAGCAGGAAGGGGCCAAAGCTCTGAAGGTTGATCACGGTCTTCGTTACCTCTGCAATCGCCTTTATCTTACTCGTTGCTGGACACACTCGTTAAACTCAAAGGGCGCCTTTCATGTGACTGGAGCTCCCTTGTCTGCGGGGCCAGTTTAAAAAGGCCTGGTTACTCACCTCAGCGTGCTCCGTGCAGCTGATGTGCTCCTGAGCCGTGATAAGGAAGGCGGAGGTGGGGCCATGGCTGCCCAGCCCCGTTGGCGAGGAGGAACTGGTGGATGGAGGAAGCTTCCCTGACAGCAAGTCAAACAAAACCTCTGAGCAGGAGGAAAACAAGTGGTGTTGCAATGGCTGTGTTCACCTCTCCCCCTCATGTTTGATAAGGTTTTGGGAATAGAACCGCATTCTTTCCCAAATCAGGTCACACTTTGGTTTCCCAATCTGGCTTCTGTAATGTCAAATAAAACAAACAACCTTGCCTCAGATGAAACCACCAGCAAATATCTCCTTACTCTCCTGGGAACTGTGCTATCATACAACATCTTCCCGAACTGTCTCTTCCTATTGGAACAAGAGTTTAATGATTCAATGGAGTATACGGTGATAGAATTGAAGTCAGTAGTTCTGGGGGCAGAAGAGGAGGCTGGTGCTATTGTGGGCCCTGGAGAAGCAATGGGATCAAGAGCACAGATTGCCTGGATCTGAAATTGGCTGTGGCATGAGCTATGTAAGTTACATCGCCTTCCTATGCTTTAGGAGAAAATGTAATAAAGTGGT
Source organism: Erethizon dorsatum (assembly GCA_028451465.1). Lineage (NCBI taxonomy): Eukaryota > Metazoa > Chordata > Mammalia > Rodentia > Erethizontidae > Erethizon > Erethizon dorsatum. The sequence continues at coordinate 73,743,860 of CM051824.1, read as the reverse complement.
CTCATGGGAATAGACAAGCAAATTCAGGTAGGGCCTTGAAATAATGCCTACGTATAACAGGCATTCAGGGAAGTACTAACAATTACTAGAAGGTAGGAAAAGAAGTATTCATTTTCTCGATTTGTTTGTTTCTTCACTGTAATGAAGTGGTTTCAAGAATCTCAGAGTGTTAGAACTGAAAGGAAATTTTCTTACACAGGTACATAATTGGGCAGCAAGTTGAGCTCTCCAAGGCCACAGAGCTACCTGGTGATTGATCTAAGGCTGGAAACCTGGCTTCCTGGCTCTAGACCACTCTCCCCTGTGCCTCCCTCCTTCCCTGGAGGATGATGTCCAGGACCAAGAAGGGGCTCTTAGAGCAGTGATGGCACCTGGGACTGCAGGAGCCCTTCCAAAGGCTCCCTGATCACTACAAAGACAATCTTACGCTGGTTTGTTCATTCATTCAGTGAGGCTGTCTCCAGAAAATGCAGAAAGGTACAACAGTCTTTGTTTTTAAAGGACTTCAATTGCAATAGGAGCAAAGATATGCAGAGGTCAAAATTATGCAACAATATAATCATTTGTATAAAGTGGAATGCATTAGAGAATTTAGGCGCTTGCTATATAGGCAGTCAGAACCCACATAAAGAGCTTACGATAAGATTAGTAAATTTATGAATGACTAACGTGAATGAAGCCAAGCAAGAAAAAGGATGCACGGAATACTTGGAGGTTACAAGAAGAAGAAAAAAATCTGCCTAGAAAGATCAGAAAGGTCTTCAGAGGAAGTGGTATTAGAAGGGGGCCTTGGAGCATGAACTGGCAACAGAATTAAATGTGACCATTTCCTCTCTCTCCATAAAGAATTAGTTTCTAAATATAAATATATAAATGTGCATATAAAAGTAATAAATTTTCTGAAATAGAGAAAAACTGGAGTTAAAAATAAATGAGTCCAAAAGGCAAGTGCTTCAGGCATTATCAGTCTTACTCTTCACAAGGCTGATGAAGAATGGGAGGGCTTGTTTCGAGAACAATCATCACACATGAACTCCCCTCTTTCTCTGGGCCACAGAACAAGGCAATCCTCATGAGGAAGAAGGATTGTAATGACCTGATGTGGGGATTTTTGGCTTCTGCCACCCATGACTTCTGTATCTGGGGAGGCCCTAAGCACTGGTGGGATCGCACCGCACTGGAGGAGGGCGGTGAAGGGCCATTGCAGGGCTCCAGGCTGGACAGGACAGTGGAAGTAGAACCGTAGAGGAGGAGCTTGGTGTGTAACCAAGCAGCTCTGCCATTTTACATTCTTGCCAGGAATGAAGGAGGCATCCAGGTTCTCCACATCCACATTATCTGGCTCTTGGTTAGAGCCATCTAAGTGGGGCGACGTGTTTTCTCATTGTGGTTAGTATTTGTGTTCTCCTGCTGGTTAACGCATCTTTTCATGGGCTTTTAAGCCATTCATATGTCTTCTTTGGAGAAAGGTCTGCTCTGAGCCTTCGTTCATTTTAAACTTGGGTTAGTTCTTAGTTTTTACTACTTTTTATTTACTTTCTTATCATTACAAATGAATTCTGTATTCTTATCTAGAAGATGTTATTCCAGAAACAAATCCTTTACCACTAAGAAACCAAGGTCACAAAAAGTTATTCCCATATTTTTTTCTAAAAGCTTATAGTTTTAGCTCTTATATGTTAGTCTGTGATTTATTTGTAGTCATTCTTTTTGTATGGTATCAAAAAGGAGTCTAACATCACTTTTTAAACCTAAGTTTTTAGAACAGTTTTACATTTAGAGAAAAATTGGGAAGATAGTACATAGAATCCCTTCCACTCCAATGCCCAGTTTCTCTTATTAGTATGACATATTTATTAGAATTAATGAACCAATGCCGGTACATTATTATTATCTAAAGTCCTTGATTTATTCACATTTCCCTAAATTTTATATAGCAACTTTTTTACTGTTCCTCAGGATAGACATCATGTCTCTTTAGGATTTTTCTGCTTGCGTGGTGTAGTTTCTCAGATTTTTCTTGCTTTTGTAGACCTTCGTGGTTTTCAGGAGAGGAACACTGGTCAGGTATGCTGTAAATGTGACTGTAATGCAGCCCTCCATTGTGATTTCACGGATGTTTTCCTCACGGTTAAACTAGGGCAGTTTAACCTAAGGCAGTTTAAAGTAGGATGGTGAAGTTATGACACGTGTGCTGCAGTGGCCACGCAGAGCTGTCTCCGGGCACGTGAGCCAAGTCGCCCCAGCAGCCCAGAGTCAGCTAACAGAGCACATAGGAGACCTGCGCATGCTCGGAGGGGAATAGCGGCGCTAGGCGACGATGTCAGGAGCAGTTTGGCAGTGGGGCTCTAAAAGGTTCATCATCACTGAACTAGGGTTACATGGCTTCAAACTGGGGCTGTGAATTTTTTAATGGAAGATCATAGATGAGAAATGACGTTTTCACCACATCATATTGAGTACAACACTATCAACCTGACTTATTACTGTTGATGTTGGTAATATTTGTTGGATTTCTCCAATGTAAAATTATTGTTTCTCCCCCTTTCCATGTTCTCTCTCCCTCTCCCTCTCTCCTCTTTTTCAGCACTAGGGATTGAACCCAGGGCCTTCACATTGGTCTACATCCCCAGATTTTTAAAATTTTTGTTTTGAGGCAGGGTCTTGCTAAGTCCATAAATTGCCCACGCTGGGCTCAGACTTGTAACCCTCCTGCCTCAGCTTGCTGGAGTGTTAGGATTACAGGTGTGGGCCGCCATGTCCAGCACTCTGCTGATCTCTTTAGATAGAAGTCTCTGTATGCCTCCCACCTTTGAGGAGTAGGAAACTGTGGTACACTTTGAGGATGGAGAGTCCACATAAATTATTTGGAAATCTCTGCATAGGAGAGCTCTCTCTTCTCATTTACATATTTCTTAAATTATTTATTTATATCAGTATATTTATTTTATACTTCAGATTATAACCTAATACTACTTTCTTTTGTTGCTCAGCTTCTTCCAGCTTTGACCTTTGGGAATTTTTTTTTTCTCTTGTATCCAGTTCAGTCCCCTATTACTCTGTATGTGTGTGTGCGTGCATGCATGTGTGTGTAACTTTTTCCCAGGCATAGAATCAGCTATTTCTCCAAGGAGCCCTGGGTTCCTATTAGTGGACAATGGCATTAGTAACTGAGATCTGGGCACGACATTAGTCATTGTTGCTTGGGTATCATTGCTTCTGACCTCTCCTGATAGAACAAGGAAATATGTGTGTATATGAACTTATAAACAGGCTCATGTATACAAATATTTCTATATGCAGCATCTGCATATAGAAATATATATAGCTTAATATATATTAAGCTAAATCTACATGTGCAGTATACTATGTCTTTAATCCTAATCCATTACCACCTAAATCATTCCATTATCTTCCCTTTGCTTATTTCTAACAGTGAAAAACCTGGCTTCCACCATCCTCCCTCCCTTTACTAAATTGTTCAGTTCCACTGTACAGCAATATCAGAATTGTTGACTCATAATCCCACTGGAAAACTTTATCAACTAGAGTACAGGGCTTATAAACTGTTTCTTTAGCTTTTAGTTTTACAGACTCCCCTCATTTCCAAAGTGACTCAGGTCAGCACCATTTACCCCTACTACCTTCAGTGAGGTTGTTTCATACATATTTAACAGTTATATTGATTTGTAATAATATTCATTCCATTCTGGGATTTCTCCAACCTCCTAAATAATTTTTTAGTATTTGCATACATGAAGATTTGCTGTAAAGTTCAATAGCTTTTGACAAATACATGGTATCATATAAACACAATTACAGTATCATACATAATGGTTTCAACTCTCGTAATATCACCTTAGGTCACTTACTCAAACCTTCCTCTTATCTCTCCAAATTTTTGGCAACCATCCATCTTTTAACTGTCTCTACAGTTGTGCCTTTCCAGAATGTGATGCAATTAAAACCATATTATATAATTTCACATATGTCCCTTTTTCAGATTGGCTTCTTTCATTTAGTAATATGCATTAAAGATCGCTGCACGCCTTTTTGTGGCTTGATAGCTCATGTATTTTCTCCCACTGAGTAGTTTCCTTGTGTGGATGTGTCACTATTTGTTTATGCATTCATCTATTGCTAGATGTTATTGATTTTTGTTATTGGCTTTAATGTGGACCCAAATTTTCAAAAACAATTTATTAAGAATCTAGTGTGTGTGTTTAGTTGTGCAAATCTTACACAGTGGCTTTACCATTCTGCATTCCTACTGGCAATGAATAAGATTTTCTTTTGCTTCATAATTGGTATTGTTAGTGTTTTGGACATTTTCATAAGGGTATAGTAGATTAATGGCTTAATTTGTAATCCTTAAATTCTGAATGATACAGAGCATCCTCTATATGCTAATTTTGCTAGGTGTATGTCTACTATGGTGGGGTGTCTGTTCAGATCTTTTGCCCGCTTTAAAATTGGGTTGTTTTCTTATTGTTGAATTTAAAGAGTTCTGTATTTATTTTGGACACATGCTTTATTAGATATGTGTTTTGCAAGTATTTTTCTCCCAGCCTCCGTCTTGTCTTTGCATTATCTTAGCAGTGTCTTTTGCAGAGCGCAAAACTGTAATTTTAATAAATTCCAGTTTATCATTTTCTCCTGTTTTCCTTTGGAAATTTTATAGCTTTGTATTTATTCTTATGGTCCATTTGGATTATTACAAATGTTTCAGGTCTCTGTCCAGTTTTATATTGTTACATACAGACTGTCAGTTGTGCTAACACGATTTGTTGAAGTAACAGTCCTTTTTCTATTGGTTCCCTTTTGTTCCTTTGTCAAAAACCAGTCAACTCTTTGTGTGGGTTTATTTCTGGGATCTCCATGCCATCCTCATAATCTATGCATCTATTCTTTCTCCAGTACCACACTGTCTTAATTACTGTCACATCCAAGTAAGGCTTGAGGTTAGGTAATTTCAACCCTCTGACTTTATTCTTCATTATTGGTGGAGTATCCTAGGTCTTTTGCCTTTCCATAGAAACATTAGGATTAATTTATTGATTTTTATAAAATTGTTTCTTGGGATATTCTTTAAGATTAACTTGAATATATAGACTGAGTTGTATAAAACTGATTAATACTATTGAGTATTCTAATCCATGATCATGGAATATTTCTCTATGCATTTAGAGCTTTGATTTCATTTATCAGAATTTTGTAGACATTTGTGTATAAATCCTGCAATGTATTTTGATAGGTTTATTTCATTTTGAGTGTTATTATAAATAACATTTTAAACATTTCGAATTCCAGCTGTTTTTTGTTGATCTGCAGGTAAGCAATAGACTTGTGTGTAGTAATTAGTCATGTATCATTCAGACTTGCTATAATCATTTAATAGTTCCAGGAATTTTTTTTGGTACTATGGATCAAACCCAGAAGCACTCTACTACTGTGCTACATCCCCAGCTCTTTTTATTTTACTTACAGTATTCTTAAGCAGAGACTTGCTAAGATGCCCAGGTGAGATTTGAACTTGCACTCCTCCTGCCTCAGCCTCCCTAAATGCTGGAATTATGGGCACACACCACTGCTCTTGGCTGAGATTATTTTATTTTTGGTGATTATTTGAGATATCCTACACTGGCAGTCATGTCATCTGTGCATGAAGATAGCTCTTTTTCCCTCCCCAACTGGTGCATATTTTTATTTCCTTTTCTTGTCCAATCACACTGGCTAGGACCTTACAGCACAATGCTGAATAGGAGTAGTGAGAGAGGAATGTCTTTGTTCATAATCGTATGGTGGAAAATACCCAGTCTTTCAGTGTTATGCTTGGTTCTTTTTTATTCTCTATCAAGTTGAAGAAATTCATCTCTATGCTTAGTTTGCTGGATTTTGTCAAATGCTTTCCTACATTAATCAATATTGTTGTGACTTTTCTTCTTTGGCTAGTTAATGTGGCAGGTTACATTATTTAAATGTTGCCTCAGGCTTACATAATTAAAATAATTCCTCATTAGTCATGTTTTGTAACCCTTTTTATATATTGTTAGATTTTATCTCCTAATATTTCTAAAAGGGTTTTATTTCTAATATTTCTAAAAGGATCTACGTTCTTGAGGATATTGGTCTGCCATTTTCCTTTCTGAATGTATTTATGTTATGGCACCAGTAGGGTGGTAGTCAAGTATTAATGAGGGGAGCATTCTATAATCTTATGGATGAATTTTATTTTTTCAGTGAGCCTGAGATTTGGTCTTCACAAGTGTGTATTAGTCCACTTCCTAAACCTAGAGAAGACCGAGTAGGCAGAGGGCCTGGAGCAGGACAGTGTGTTCCCCTCGGTGAAGCCTTTACCCTAAAAAGTAGGTCTTGCTTATGGAGAATGCTCAAGACTAATTTCAAAAGGGTAACTTTCTCCCTACTGCCTGTAGTATGAGCTGTTTCTTGCCTCTTCACCATGAGAGTGTGGTAGGGCTGCTGACTGTCAAATTCATGAACACGTGAACATGCTGGGCTTTCCCATACAGCTGAGGCTCCTAGCAGTTCTTGTCTCATGCTATAACACTGCAGCTTTCAGCGGTTTACCAAGATTGCTGTTTAAGTGTTCCTGTCAGTTCATGGCTCCAGCGATTTCTGCCCCGGGTAAGCAGATCTCAGTGACTGGATTCAACCATTTCTTTAGATTTTGGGTTTGCTGCTTACTCTACAACCTCAGTTCCCTGGAGGGTCCATAAACAGCCATCGTAAGATTGTAACTTTCAAGCTTTTGTATGTAGGGCTGGAACCTAAAGTTCCAACTTCTCTCTTTGCATGTGGATATGCAATTGTACTGGCACAATTTGTTGAAAACACTATTCTTTCCCCGCTGAGTCTTTTGGCACTCTTGGCAAAGAACATTTAACATAAATGTGAGGGCTTATTTGGGGCTATCAACTCTATTCCATCAATCTGTATGTCTACTCTTATGCCAGTCCTACAGTCTCTTGATTATAGTGGTTTTGTAGCTAAGTTTTCGTTCTTTTTCATGAGGGACTGTTCTGGCTCAGTTGCATTTCCATATGAATTTTAGGACGGCTTGTCAATTCCTCCAAAGAAACCTGATGGGATTTTAAAGTGATTCTCATCAAATCTGTAGCTCAATTTAGGGGTTCTGGCTATATTAAGTATAAATCTTCTGACTTTATTTACTCAGGCCTTCTTTGGTTTCTTTCCATGGTACCTTAGCACTTTCGAATGCAAATATGATGCTTCTTTTTAAAATTGTATTACTAAATATTTTATTCTTTTAAAGCTATTATAAATTAAATTGTTTTCTTATTTTTATTTTTGGATTATTCATTGGTAGTGCATAGGAATAAAGTGAATTTTTATATATTGATCAGATGTCCTGCAATCTTGCAGAACTTATTTATTAGTTCTATGTTCTTTTTCAGATTTCTTATCATTTTGTCATGCTTCTTTTAGGGTAGTCAGTTAAAAGGATTTCTGCGATGCAGGCAAATTGGATTTTAAAATGCCCATGAGATTTAGCAATTTGATCCACTGTCATAACAAGAAAGGGCACTCGTTTTGAGGAGTGTGGTGATGTTTGGAATAATTATTTGGAAAACAATTTGGAATACGGGAATTAAAGTAAGTCTTTTTACAGAAACTCTTTTTGATGAAAATTCTCTGAGGTCTTTTTTACACAGTGAATTTTATTTTAAAGAAAATTCCCTGAAGTCTTTTTATAAAATTTTGTGTATTACTGAGGCAACTAAAATCAGTCCAGAATAAATTCAGGTGTATAAAATATCCCTCATGTGTTCCCACCTTCTGGATAGTTTGCCAAGAAAGCCTAAGGGAAATTTTAATTAAGCATTACGTGAACTCTCCTGTATCCAAAGCCCAATTGATTTTGTATCTGCTCACCCCTACTCCCTTCCTGAGCTTTTTATTGTCTCTGACATGCATCAGAGAGAAAATGGTTTCTTTCCAAACCTCTAAAGGGGATAATATACTTGCTATGTACTTGATAGGATGATCCCATTCCTGCGGTGGGACTTAAAAAGGAACCTTGGAATATATTCTCTGATTTAAAAATGAAATCTCAGCTTTCACATGAAAACCCGGAATATATTCCTTAACATCCATTCCAACAAAAACTAAATCCTGGGCAAGTATTTTTTTCTTTTTCCAGAATTGTGCTTCTGCACATGGAGGTGTTATGAATTCATATGCTGAAGTCCTAACCCCTAATGTGATGGTGTTTGGAGCTGGGACCTTTGAGAGCTAATAGAGTTAGATGAAGTCATAAGGGTGAGGTCCCCTACTGAAGTTTTCTTTCATGTTTCTTCTAGCTCAATGATTTCAGTTTTTCATATTTACTTCGTAGATCAATCTATAGTTTATTTTGGCATAATGAGTAGGGAATAATCCGACCTTAATAGTTTTTGCTAACACCATTTATTGAAGAATCCATTTTCTACATTGATTTGAAGTGCTACCTTTATAGTATACAAAATTCCCATACATATGGTCTCCCTTTCTACTTTCTACCTCATTAATCTGTATGTATATCAACGTGCTAATTTCAAACTATTTCATGTTCTCAAAGCAAAGAGTCTGGAATCCGTGCCTGAAGTAAAATGTGAACCCTGTCATTTCCTTTGCGTGTGATAAGAAGTCACATTGGTATTGGCTACTGGCTTCCTTCCCTAAATCCAAATCTTGAGAGGTACAGAAAAGAGGAGTTGAAGGAGCTTAGAACCATATTTTTTTTGTGTGTGTGGGTACCGAGGGTCGACCTCAGGACCTCGCATGCCAGCAGGCACCCGTGCCGCTGAACGATATCACCGGCCATTTTTTCCTATGTTGGTTCCGGTAGTCGAACTCGGGCCCTCGAGCTTGCCAGGCAGGCGCTTACGCCGCTGAGTCATCTCACCGGCCCTAGAACCATATTTAGAAAGTAACAAAAACCCTATGAGGATTCTTGGTCAAATGGATGGGTGTTGAGCACTGGTAGGCTTTGGTCACTTGGAAAGGGAAGGTATCATCAGCAACATTTTGGAGAGAGCTTGAGGGAAGAAATTCCGTTTATTTTGTCCATGTTGCCCTAGGGGTGATGAACACAGAGATGAGATTAAGGGAACTGAAATTGGTGGGAACTAAAATTGCTTTCGAGTGTCCCTAATACACTGTAAATTTGGGGTAAATTTACTTTCTGGGTGAGGTACATAGAGTACTCAGAGTAGGGCTCTCAAAGCACAGAATGAGTAAAACTGCAATTGAAGGAATACACGCTACTAACGGAGCCAGGATCTCTGGGGTCCCCGCTTCTAGTGCTTTCCAGTGAGGAATTCAGCGGCATCAGCCTGAGGCAGTCAGGTAGCATCACGGTGCTCAAGCCTGCCTTGGAAAGGGAACCTACCCTAGGACAGGTGAAACTCCAGGGCAACACAGCTGGTGAGGGGCCGAACCAGTGTTTGAACACCTGTCTTTGAGTAAAAGAAAGCAACTGTGTTCTTATAACTTTACTCCATTAGGGAGGATTTTTCAGTAATGGCAATTTCCCTGTTACCTTTAAATATAACACATTTGGAACCTAAAGGAGTTTTTTAAAATAATGATTATGGTAATAGTTACAATTAAAAATATCTAAAACTGTTTCTTCAAAGGTACAGAATGTTAAGAGAAAAGGAGATGTTTAGCTGTTTGACATTATTTTGGAAAAATGTGCTTTTCTGACCAGTGAGTTGAAAGTTTGTAACACACTTAGAGACTTTCTGATGTGTGTGTGTGTTGCGTGGTCAGAGTGTGGTAGGCTACATTTCTCTAAAGAAAAATGTCCTTGAAACATAGCTAGCTAATTTATATTGTGTAGTCTGTTAAGTATGCTTTAGTCAACATTATTTTGTTTGAAAGCATGAGAAATCGAATTAGGTTAGTTTAACTTGAAAAAGAGATTTGTTTTGGAAAAATGGATGGTATTAAATGGATTCCAGGCATGATTTAAACAATTGGTTAAAAGAAACTTTATATCCTTAAAAGCAGGAGTCCACAAACTTCCTGTTTAGAATTCTACCAAAAGCACAAATTAGCTTCAAATTCCCAATCTTCATGTTCTTCAGATTTAAGAAAGGGTCAGGTGTCTGTAGCTGAACTCCCTGAAAGGAAAGAGACACGTGTTATACAATCATTTCTACCCTCGACCTTCAACTTTCAGAGTCACTGTGGCCATGGTCGCCAGAGCTATTAGAGAAGATCCGGTTGAAGCCCAGTTTTCAGTTGATGAAACATGAGGACAGGTAAGCAGCACAGTAAGGAACAGAGATGAGGTTAGGGAATACCATTGAAATGCTCCAAGCAGTGTTTCTGCTTGTCCCTTCCCCCCATTTCCCTTGATGTCACCTTTGTCTTGGCTCTGATTGCCTGAGATCCGGCGTGTTAGAAGAGACTTCTAAGTGACCGTGAGGATCTCCTCAGTTTGCCTGATCCTAAACTCACCGTTTGAGGTCTCCCCCAAACAGTTATGATAATGCTGTTCTCTTCATTAAATTCAGAATTTCCAGTGGTTACCCACTGTCTGTAGGTGAGTCCTCACTATGGATGCTGATTTGCACATCCTAGATAGCTCTTTTCTGTATAGTTCCTTTTTTTAAGATCACCATTTTTATTCGCTTTGCCATTTCAAAGGAAATTTTTCTATAACGAGGACGTCCTCAACAGAGGACCATAAACACATTATTTTCTTTATGATTTAAGGTCATCACTAAACTTTCCCCTTTCTTTCAAAACCATTTATTGAGTAGACATTGAAGAAACTTGACTACACAGACTCTGTATAGGACAGGAGTGGTATCATTTTCATTTACTTCTAAATAATTAGAAATTTCAATTTTGATATTACCTTTATCAATGAATTATTTAGAGGTGACCTAAAGATGTATATACCTGGGTTCAATTTTTTTAATGAACATCACAGTGTATGTAACTTGCCCAAGGTCACATAGCAGGTAAGTACTGAAGCCCGGTTTCCAAAAACAGATCTTACGATGCCAACATTCATGACTTTTCCTTCCTGGGAAGTGTTCAGAAGCAACTGGAGATTCTTGGAACCTCCTTTCTCTTAGTGTGAAATTAAGGGTTCGATTGAACACCATGTAATCACTGACTTCCCACCAATGTTAAAAATTTCAAGGCTTCACATTACCTTCCAAACTTCATCTTTTCTAACTCCTTGATACAAATCTATCTTTATTTTTCATATGTCTATATACTTTTACTATTAGAGGTACATTTCAGTATTATTTCAGAAAGTATAAAGTTCAATATTAAAGAGCTCAGGAGCAAAAGACCCTTTTTCCTCTCCTCAGATAAAGTTATCAGCTCAGTTTTTCTTGTCATAAATTGTCATTGATTTGTTAATTTGATGAAAACATTTGTATACAAATACTACACAGACAATGAGAAATTTATGTAGTCATAGATAAAATCTTAGAATAAAATACTCAGCACTGAGTATGCACAAATGAATAAGATATAAGAATGTAATAGAAAAGCACTTATGCCAGAGTAGTTTTATTATACATGCCCCTAGAGGTAAAATTATATTAGAATTACCACCTCTCCGTCCTGTCTTAGTTCAAAGATCTTTCATATAATGCTGTGCTTTTACACTGGTTATTTTTCACTAAATGTTGCTCTTTTATAATCTTAATTATTTTACCACTTCTTTTTAAGAAAAGATTTGAAATACTAGGCTATAACTGATCATTACAAAGCTTTACAAAATTCCAAACTCAGATTCTGGATCAGAATCATCATAGATAGCTCTTTTCTATACAGTTCCTTTCTCCAACATCACCATTTTTATTCACTTTGCCGTTTCAAAGGAAATTTTTCTGTAACAAGGACATCCTCAACAAAGGACAACAAACACATTATTTTCTTTATGATTTAAGGTCATCACTAAGCTTTCCCCTTACTTTCAAAATCATTTATTGAGTAGACATTGAAGGAAGTCGACTACATAGACTCTGTATAGGACGGGAGTGGTGTCGTTTTCATTTACTTCTAATTACTAGAAATTTCAATTTTGACATTATCTTTATCAATGAATTATTTAGAAGTGACTTAAAAATCTAGATACCTGGGTTCAATTTAAAAATTTTGAATTTTAATATATTGTGGTCAGTTGTGTGTGTGTGTGTGTGTGTGTGTGTTTATAGCTTCCTTTATGGCTTTCTGTAGGACAAATATTTTACAAATGTTACCTGGATAAATGAGCAGACTGTGTATTCTTTGTTGGAGGCAAGTGCTACTAGCATAAAATTGTTAATTGTATTATTTAAATACTCTATTTTTTTATTCTTACTGTATCCTAGTGGGCAACTTTAACCGATGATTACGATGTAGATTTGCTCATTTTCCTCTGTGATTTCACCAATTTTTTTGGCCTTTCAAAATGAGGTCTCTGACATTGAAATTCATGATCATTGTATCTTTCTAGTGAATTATGTAACAATGTGAAATATGGTTTTTGATAGTTCAAGGCTTCTGACTTCACTTCTATTTCATCTGATATTATGATGCTGGGACCAACTCTGTTAGTATCTGCTAGGTGTAGGTCTTTAAATTTTGAGTCATGACATTTTTTGGCTCTGCAGTAATCAGCAGGACTAAAAATTCAACATGATATTTCGTCTTGTATGAAAAAACATGTATCCATATTTATTGTTATTTAAAAATATATGTTTAGTGGGAATGTATATTTCTGCAATCTTATTCTGTGTTTTCAATTTACCATCTTTTCTCTCAAGCTTTTGTTTCTCCTCAGGCATTTCATGAATCAATGGAATACTATCGTTCCTCTTTTTCATTTATGGCCTGAAAACTAACATTCTGTCTTTATTTTTCTAGTGGTTACATCAAATCTTTGTCTTAGAAGGCTGAGTTTATATTTGTCTCCTTTTTACTAAATTTAGAATGCTTTTAGTTCCATAAATTCTTCATCAGCATCCCCAGTTCCACTTTACTCATCCCACGTGGACATAATCTGTAATTATGTCACCAGAGTGTTTTTATAAAGATAATTTTATAGTGATAATTCGTAGAAAAACAGTTTCCTGTGCTGCCTTCGAATGCAGTATTTCCTGGCTCAGTCCTTAATGATTAGCTACGTCTTGCTAGGATGTGGATCCACCAGGATTCCGGCTTCTTTTGACTTCATGTGAGACTCGGTGCACTTTCCAGTCTGCCCTTCCTAGATAGATGTTTTCTTGCAGGTTTTCTTTCTTTTCTTTTTTTTTTTTTTTTTGGCCTTATTTTTGAGACAGGGTTTCACTATGCAGTTCAGGCTCACCTCAAACTCACTTAGTAGCCCAGGCTGGCCTTGAACCCTCTGCAATCCTCCTCCTCCTCCTCCCGAGTGCTGGGATTACAGGTGAGTGCCACCATGCCCAGCTCTTGCGGGTTTCCCTTGCTACCCCACTCGCTTGTTTGAGTGGAGGGAGGGCAGGAGCCGGAAACACTTTCTAATCATAACCCATGAAGAGCCAAGTCCCTATATGATGGGTTGGGATGTGCAGCATGCAAGGTTCTTAGACTGAGGGGAAAGTAGAAACTGCATGGGATTTGGGGTCATCTCCCCGGGGAGGAGTTGAGTGTGTAAAGGGTACATGTCAATCATGGCTGGGAGAGAAGCTGACAGGGCAGAGGGCCAGAATGGCTGTCCTCTTCTCCCTTTGTGAACACAGCAAGGGTCCACCTTTTGCTTCCCTCACAAGAAGGTGCAGCCCTGTGTCCAAGTCCTTTCCTGTGTGGGCAGCACACGAAGACCCTGGTGGCAGGCCCATGCCAAGCCTGCACTTGTACTCTCCCATCCTTTTGGAGCTGGTTATAGCTGATAAAGTTCCAGGGAATGGTTTCTGACATGCAAAGGATGGTAGTTACTTGGAAGACTGCATGTAGGGCAGCTTCCTGCTAACCAGAACAATCACCCTGAGCTAGCCTATAAGTAGGAAATAAGCTTCTTTGGTATTTGCCCTAAGTGAGACAGGAACAAAGTGTAAGTTTGCTTTAAGTTTCAGGTTGTTATGCTAACTGAGTTAAGGAGTTTGCTTCCATTAGCTTTGTTGTTATTGTTTTAATAAGAAATGAGTGTTACATTTATTTAAAATCTGACATCTTTCAAGTATATCACATAGATCTTCCCTTACAATTATTACAGTAATCAAGTCTTTAGAGTAGAAATATATTTAATAAATAAGACCATGACATTGTATTGAATGTAACGCTGGATTTTACTGTTTATAATTTTTGTAAATATACTCAAATATATTTTTTTTTTTTTTGTGGGTACCAGGGGGACGACCTCAGGACCTCGCGCGCCAACAGGCACCCGTGCCACTGAGCGATATCACCGGCCCCTTTTTCGTATGTGGGTTCCGGGAGTCAAACTCGGGCCCTCGCGCTTGCAAGGCAGACGCTTACGCCGCTGAGCCATCTCACCGGCCCTATACTCAAATATTTTATTGGCTTATAATTTTCTTTTTTTCTCCTACCTTTGTCCATTTTTGACATTGAGCTTATGCTAAATATAAACAGAACTTTCTCAGCCTTCTCTTTGGTCTTAAATAATTTATATATCATGAATTATGGGAGCTCAGTGTTTCCTGAAAGATGTAGTTTTTACTATCGTTTTAATTTCTTCTATTGTTATTGACATATTCATGTTCTCCATATCTTGTTGAATCAATCTTGGTAATTTCTTTCTCATTAATTTATCCTTTTTATTTAATTGTAAGATTTGTACTATGTCCCTTCTTTTTATTAAGAATATTTTTCATATAAACAGTTACATCCCCTTTTAAATACCTGCTGTGCACTCCGCTTTTTGATTGAAGCTTCTAAGGGTTTATTTATGAACAGCGAATGTGAGTTTTGATTTAACAAATTTCCTGTTGTCTAATTTATTTTTGCTTTTATTTTTATTAATTCTTCTCTTCTACTTTTCTAATACTATATCTTGAGTGCTGCTCATTTACTTTGCTTGTGTGTTTAACTAGAAGACATTTGAGGCTAGGAACTTTCCTATATCCCACAAGTATTGATTCATAGTATTCTTATTCCAATATTTTAAAATTATTCTTTAATTCATAAAATTCATCATGAAAAGTCTTCTGTCAGAATTGACATGCTGTGTACCATTTGCTAATCAGTACCAAACAGAATATCTTTGCATTTCTCCATGGATTTTAGAGGTGTGTTGGGGGGGGTACCTTACTTCTCATAAATCATGCTATGTAAATGAGCAAGGAACCCAGCCAGCACCACATTCCTCTCTGGCCAGCTTGGTATTCTTGAGGTACAACTGTAATCACACACATCACTTTTACAATGATAGTTCTACTATAAAAAAGGAGTCTAAATTTTTTGACGTATTCCATTTCTTTTGCATTGTTAATTGGAAAAATATGCATATCGAACTATATCTACATTCAAACATTTGAATTCTAAAATTATCAAAATATGAGAGCTTTAAGCTATAAAGACTGGTATACTGCATTTTAAATGTGTAATTTGCCATATGTGTAAAATGCAGTGTCTTATTAATTTGGTACAGTGATTTATGTTTCATTATATTTATCTATGGAGTTAGTCCTGGCTAGAAATTGAATATGACTATTACAAACCTTTAATGATTTAAGGTTTATTACAAACCTTTAATGAACCTTTAATGATCGTAGGATCCCTGGAGTTCTAGTTGGAATAGGAGGAAAATGGCTGTTTTTCAAGATGGAGAAAACAAGAATAATTGCTTGATGGTGTTATTGCGGTTTTGTTCGTGCCCATCAAAGACCTCTGTTCAGACTGAGCCTGCAGGCCCATGCTCAAGCCTTCTTCGTCACTCCGTTCTAGCATGCTCACAACCCACTTCTCCCGCCTCTCAGAGTAGCCCTGAACCACACTCATTGTCTGTTAGTCTTGAACGTTTTAAGTATTTGTTCCATCTCTTCAGTAACTTCCGTATTTTTTTCTTTTACATCTGAATCCCCCATGCCCTCTCCTGAGTGGGAACATGTAATGGACATTATCTTTGTGCTACTAAGAAAAGTTGGATCCTGTTTTCTTAACCCCAAAATTTTAACAAAGTATCCTTTTTTATATACCATTTTAATTATTCTTAAGTGTGCGTTCAGTGGCATTAAGTGCATTCACACTGTTGTGCTACCATTACTGCTGTTCACTTCTAGGTTTTTCATCAACCGAAACTGAAACTCTGTCCACTAAATCCCCATTCCCCCTCTCCTAGACCCTGAGGACCACCATTCTGATGTCTCTATGAGTTTGACTACTCTAGGTACCTCAAATAAATGAGATCATACGGTTTTTGTCTTTTTGTGTCTGATTCACTTCACTCAGCATGATATCCTCAAGGTTCATCCACGCATAGCATGTGTCGGAATCTCATTCCTTTTCAAGGCTGAATTATACACACACATACATACAACACTTATTTTACTTTTTTATCAGTGGACTTTTTTTTTAACCTCTTTGTGCTGTAAATAATGGTGCTATGAACATTGGTGTACACATTTCTGCTTGATTTTTTGCTCTCCATTCTTTGGGTATACATGCAGAAGTGGAATTGCTCAATGTCATGGCAATTCTATGTTTAATTTTTGAGGAACTGCTATATGGTCCTTCACAACTGTTGCACCATTTTATGTGCTCACCAACACAAGAATCTAAATTTCTCTGTACTATCCCAATACTTTATAATAATTGGCTTAAGTATTATGTCTGTATTACAAAAAGATACATTGAAGTGTATAAATGTTACATCATTTGTCCAAGGTCACAGAGCTAATACGTGGAAAAGTCAAAACTATAACTTGCTCCCTGATGCTTTTATATTTTTTAAGAGAATTAAACTATCTGTTGTTTTTGAAAGTCTTCCCCATGTACTCTGTTCACTCTGAGTAACAGAAAAAAGCGACACACATCAAGAGAGGGTTTCAGAAAAGGAGACCTTTCTCTTCTCCCATATTTCTTAAGGTGTCAGAGAAAATAAATGGCTATATAAGTAGTAGAAAAAATTTAGGTTAGATATTAACTGAGTGGCTGGCATTAAGGAGATATTGGAAAGGGTTATTGAAGGATACTTTGAACTAATTCAAGTCCTAAAAATGCTATGGGTTGGATTTCATTCTAGTAAATGTCTGAAGGTACAGGAAATCATTCAGTGAATCCTTGTTATTAAAAGCAAGGAGTAAACTGATGATGTCATTTAGTTTTTTTCAAATTCTCCAATTCTATATAGATTCTACCAAATGGATTTGTACCACTGAGGAAAGTTGTTCTTTGGGGCAGGGTAGATGTTGTTTTCCTAACCCCTTCAGTTTTGATCTGTAGAGAATATACAGCCCCACATTCAATTTCATTTCATATTTTCAGAGTTCACCAAGGCTTCCAGTGAGAGGTCCAAAATGGTCTCTCCATTCTGGGTTCCTGGACCACTCCTTGAGGAAATGACTTTCTGTGACACTGTTGAGTTGGTTTCACGCTGTCCCCTGGGGAAATGCAAAGGAATTACAATTCTGGCCCAAGATTAAAGTGGACAGCTCCAACACCCCATCTTTATGGGTGTCATTGCAGGAGCATAAAGTAGGGACAAGGTGGCTGTTTTAATATAGCAAATCTAGAAGAAAGACAACTAGTGTAGAGTTAAGTTATCTGGGTATTTATCTAGATTCTGCCACTAATTAAATATCTGCCTTAGAGCAATCTAAGGGGAATTTAAGAGTCTATGTACCTGACTCATGCTAGGCAGTCCCTCCTCTCTCCCGCACAAGCATAATTGTGTACTACTGAGTGACCTTGTAAGACCAGTTCTTATTCCTTTATATGTTTAATACTTGTGTCTTTTACTTTCCTCATATTCTAAAGGAAGATTCCAAACTTCCTATCACACAGTATTTAAGAGGACAAATAATAAACCATTTTGTAAAGTTAATATTCATTCCAAGTATTTTACAGATATATCCAGGACAATGTTGAAATTAAGGATTTTTATTGTAGATATAATTTAAGAAATTGTCTTAGTTACTTTTCTCATTGCTGACATGAAATACACTCAGAGTTAAAGGAGGAAAGGTTTATTTAGCTCACAGTTTGTAGAGGTTTCAGTCCATAATTGGCTGGCTCCAAGGCAGAATGGCATGGCAGACAGGCAGCACATCACAGAGGAAAGGAAGTTCATGGCAGGGAGAAAGTAACAAAGCAACTGAGGGGCAACCACAGCTCTTACTATCCCTTATATTTTAACCAGGCTACTCAGGGTGGGTAGCACTCACACCCTTCATCCTAGTGCCCTTGAGCCTAGTATTGCACAATGAATCAATCCCAGCATCACACACACTAGATCCAGCCACCTCTGAAAAGCCTGCCCCCACCTATGACTGCATGAGGCTTCAGCAGGGGGCATCTAGACACAAGCCATAGCATTCTGCCCCTGTTCTCCCAGGGACACATGCACATCCTTTTATACAAAAGACATTTAGTACATCTCCAAGAGTTGCCAAAGTTGTAACAGTTTCAGCATTGCTGAAAAGTGCAAGTCCAAAGTCTCCTCTGAGATTTAAGGTAAACTCTTAGTTGTGAGCCACTATACAAATGAAAAGGAAGTGTTTAACTTCCTTCAATGGCATAAGATAGACATTTCCATTCCAAAAGTTACAAACAGGGGGATAGTAAGGAATAGGAACAAACCAAGTCCAAAATCCAGCAAGGCAAACATTGAATCCCACAGTTCCACTTCTAGCATCCTTTGCAATCTGTGGCAAGTTGTGAACTCCAAAGGCCTTGGGTGGCTCCACCCCTACGGCACTGCCAGTAGTTGTAACGCCCATGGCTTCTCTCCTGGGCTGGCTCTGCTCCCTCCTTGCAGTTTTCCTCAGATGATCCACGTTCCTGGCTTCTCCACACTTCTGGGGTCTCCACTGCACCTTCGGCTTCACACTCACAACTTCACACACTGCCTGGCCTCCCAGGCTTTCTTCTGAAATCTGGGTGGAAGCCTTCCTGACACCACAACTCTTGCATTCTGTGTGCATCTAAAAGCAGCACCATGTGGATGATGCCAAGGTCTGCTGCCAGCTGGAGCAGTAGCCAGGCTCCCTTCTCTATTGGCTGTAGGGGTCGAATGTCTATGAACCAAATCCAGGAACAACTTCCCTAGGTTGCTGGCATTCTGGAACATGGTGCTCTGAGACTGTCTTCTCAAAGCAAAGTCTTTCACCATTGCAATTTTGAGGCTTCAGAGGCTGGAATCTTTTTGGTTCTTGTGATGTCCTCAGGCTATCTTTTCTGTTGTCTTCTGAAATATTTGGCTTTTTCTTGCTAATCTTTTCAGAGACCAATTTCTCCTCTGCTCCATTTTTGCAGGCCACAGCTTTATTGGAGCTTCCTTTCTGGCCAAACTCAAAACATTTCAAATCATTCTGCTGGGCTCTTTGCTCTTGATTCTCAACACAAATCTGGCTAAAAGCCCCTAACAGGAGCCATGCCACTGCTTAACATTAGACTGTCTTGAAATTTCTTCTGTTGGATTAATTAGTCTGCTACCTTTAATCTCAGTCTCAGGCAAAATCTCTGGACATGAGCAAAATGCAGACAAACTTTCTGCCAAGGCATAACACACATCTCTGGAGTCCAACAACAAATGCAGTCCTTTTTTTTTTATTTTAAAGAGAAAAAACCCCCAATAAAACAGAGTTTCAAAATAGGCTAGTAGGATAGTAACAATAATTAATACATTGTGTATTGTTATCTTTTTAGTAATTATTCAGAGTACAAGATATAGGCATGAAATCTTGTCCAAACAATATTAGCACAAACCTTTCCTTTCAATGAACTAAGAGAAACTAGCTGTACAGCTACCTTAACTATCTTGTGTATAAATATATTTTTTTCTTCTTCCTTTCCTTCCTTCCCCCATCACAGTTTGTCTTTTCTTTTGAACAGTTTCTTCCCAATTCACAATATCTATTGTATATTTTGGATCTTATTTACTCTTTTAGTTTCTCACACTAGTGAGACAATATGATATTTACACATAGGTCTGATTTATTTCACTTATGAATATGGTCTCGAGTTGCATCCATTTACCTATAAAAGTCTGAAGTTTATCCTTCTTTATAGCTGAGTAGTACTCCATTATATTAAAAAAATCACATCTTTTTTATCCATTCCTCAGTTGATGGGCATTTGGGTTGTTGCCAAGATTTAGCTATTACAAATTGTGCTGCTATAAACATGGGTGCACATATATCACTGTGGTATGTTTTTAATTCTTCTAGGAAGATACCCAGAAGGGGACTAGCTGGGTCGAATGGGACCTCTAATCCTAGTTTTTTGAAGAATCTCCACACTGATTTCTACAGTGGTTGCACCAGTCTTAACTCCTACCAACAGTGGAGAAGTATTCCTTTCTCCCCAGAGCCCCTCCAGCATTTGTTATTGGTTGATTTCTTGATGATAGCCATTCTTTCTGGGGCGAGATAGAATCTCAGTGTTGTTTTAATTTGCATCTCTTGAATGAACAATGATGTTGAACATTTTTTCATGTATTTATTTGCCATTTGTATTTCTTCATCTGAGAAGTGTGTATTCATCTCAGATACCCATTTTTGGATTGAGTCTTTGAATTTGGGGGGTCTGATTTTTTTCAGTTCTTTATATGTTCTAGATAGAAGTCCTTTGTCTGAGGGACAACTGGTTATAATTTTTTCCCACTCTGTGGGTTGTCTTTTCACTCTTTGGTGATTTCTTCTGCTGTGCAAAAGCTTTTTAATAAGGTGAGATCCTATTTGTTGATTCTTTGTAGTATTTGCTGTGCAGTCTGGGTTTTGTTCATGAAGTCTCTGCCTACACCTATGTCTTCGAGATCTACCTATTTTCTCTTCTAGTAAATTTAGTGTTTCTGTTTTAATATTTAGATCTTTGATCCATTTTGACTTTAGTTTAGTGCATGGTGATAGACATGGGTCTAGTTTTAGTTTTTGGGCATGTGGAAAGCCAGTTTTTCCAGCACAATTTATTAAAGGGACTATCTTTTTTCTAGTGAACATGTTTGGCCACTTTGTCAAAGATAAGGTGGCAGAGTGTGTTTGTTGTTGTGTCTGCATCTTCTAATCTGTTCCACTGATCCTCAGGCCTGTTTTTTTGCCAATACCATGCCGATTTTATCACAGCAGCTTTGTAGTATAATTTCAGGTTTGGGATTGTGACACCCCTGACTTGCCTTTGTTGCCCAGAATCAATGCAGTCCTTTTCCCCAGCAGAAACCTCCTAAGCCTGGTCTTTACTGGCAGAATTTCTATCAGCCTTCTGGTCTTCTGAGCTCTGACGAGGATCTCCCATACAGAACAGCTTGAGTTGTTCCAGCTCTACTTTTTCAGCCAGCATCTCCAAACCTTTCCTTACTCTTTCGCTTTCCAAACACCAGCTTCAAAGGCTCCTAAACCACATGGTCAGGTATAGTCACAGCAATGACCTCACTTCTCTGCTACAAATTTTGTCTTAGTTGCTTTTCTTGTTGCTGAAACAAAATACCCTATACCCCAAATTAAAGGAAGAAAGTTTTATTTAGCTCTCAGTTTGGAGAGGTTTCAGTCCATCATTGGCTGGCTCCACAGCAGGGTGGCACGGCAGATAGGCATCACAGAGGAGAGACAGTTCATGGTGGGGAGAAGGTAGCAAAGCAAGTGAGGGGTGACCACAGCTCTTTTTATCCCTTATATCTTATCCAGGCTACTTAGGGTGGGTAGCACTCACACCCTTAATCCTGGTGCTCTTGAGCCTAGCATTGCATCAGGAATCAGTCCTAGTGTCACACACTGTAGATCCAGCCACCTCTGAAAAGGCCCCTCTTATGACTGCATGAGGCTTTGAGGGGACATCTAGATATGAGCCATAACAGAAATGCTTGCTGAGAAATTAAAAATACAATATGCTATGCGAATAAAAGTGGTAATCAGTTAGCAATGTGTGTCTGAAACTAAAAAAATATAAACCAATTAGTGAAAAAAAATTAGTGAAAGTACTATCTCCCACCCACATCCTCTTTCTTTCCCCTTTTATTCTTTCAAGCTCCTTTTCAGGGCCCTAACATCCTATACAGTAAATAACTGATGAAGAACTAGGCTTAGAGAGCAATCACTGAAGCATCATTTAGTAAATATTCCAGCTTTTCCGATAGGTAAGCACTGTGGACCTGGAATACTGATCATACTTTTACTTCCTGCTGTAATTTGGATGTGGAATGCCCCGCAAAGGTCTATGTGTTAAAGGCACAGTCCCTAGAGTGGGAAGTGGTAGAATATTTAATAGGAACAGCCTACCAGGTGGTCCTTAGGACTGTAGGGTGGTGCCCCCAAAGTGACTGTGGGAACTTGGCCCTCTTCTTGCTCTCTTTTGCTTCCTGGCAACAAGGAGAATGGTTTTGCTGTGCCATGTGCTCCTTCCATGATGTACTGCCTTATTTCAGGTCCAAAAGCAATGGAGTCAACTGACTGGAACTTCCAAAATGGAGACAAAATAGCTCTTTTGAGCTCAGGTGTTTGTAGTGGTGATGGAAAGCTGACCACATACTGTCTAAGACAGGATACTTGGTCTTTAGAACCATACAGCATAGACAGCAGAGCTGGGGAGAGAACTTAGTGGTGGCTCCATCTGGCCCATCGTTATGCAGATGACAAAAATGAAGCTAGGGGAGGCATTCATTTCTTTTTTCTCATTTAAATTTCAGAGTTGGAAATTGGAGAATGCAGTGTAAAGCTACATGAAAAGGCAGAGGGGTGCACATTTATTCCCAGACTCAGGGAGCCAACAGCCAATATTTGTAAGTACACATGCCTTCAGATGGCCATTTGGGTCCTGCAGAACTTACAGAACAACTTGAGACCACTCCGAACCCAGTATCATTTCAATAAATACATGGAGTTAAGGGCAACAGAACCTGGTTTAGCATTTAGCTCATCCTCTTTCTTACCCAAATTTCCTTCTAACTCCAGCTAATGTTATATATTATTAGAAAATACTACTCATGGATACCTCTCTTTCCTTCTGCAGGGGAGCTGGAGACTATTTGCAGCCTTAGACTGTGCACGATCAACAAAATCCACAGACTTCCATCATTCTTCTGTTTTCACTTACTTGTTTTCTCTCAATTTTAATTGCCTGAATTTTAGTGTCTGTGATAAGATCTCCGGGGTAATGTTACACACCTCTGGAATCCCTCCACTGATTGTAGGCTGCACACTCCCAAGAGATGATAGCTGCTCTTGGAAAATGAAGAGGACAGGATTTTCTTGGCTCAGCCAGAACCTCATGGAGACTGCTGTGCTGTGTAAACTTCCAAGTGGCTGGCTTGATTTCACAATTTTCACGTCCATTTCATTTACCATACTGGCCTTCTCCGAAAAAGTCTCTGTCCGGGATACTCTGATGTTCTACGGGATCAGTTGTAAAACAGGAATTAAAAACCTCAAGTTGAAAAGTACAATTTTCTTTTTCATTTTATAGGACTTAAGTGGTTAATTTTACCCTTAATCACAAAAGAACATGGTAAACAGAAGGTATTGTGGTAGAATTATGAAAAAAATTTAAATTCTTTTATACACATTAAAATGTTCTACCATGAAAATACATTATATTTGTGAGTTAGAAACAAGGTTTTAAAGCATCTCATGAGGTGCAATGGGAATTGTTGGGCATTGTGACCTTGCAACTTTATCAATCCCCCACCTCTAAAATGAAGTCAGCACTGACTTAGAAGTTGTTGACTACTTCAAAGTTTTATCACTCTATGAAAAATCTGCACTCATCACTGTTAGAAGTGGATTTAAAAAAGAACTGAAAGGAAAACAATGACAAAAAAAGAGCTTTTGTAAATGGGAAGGGGACCAAGAGTTGGAGGGAGCAGGGAGAGAGGAATAGGAGTAGGGGATAAAAAGCGAGAAGAATTAAGATGTGTTCTGTACGTGTATCAACTCCCCACAAAAAATGTAATCACTGTTACTGTGCAAACATGAACTAACAAAAAAGAGAAGCAGATTTCTAGGTCCCGGGAGATGACTTCCATACTAATTTCATCATCTACAAACCCAGATTTAGAGCTAGAACTTTCTATGGAACCTTGGTCTGAGGAGTGAAGGAGTCTTCCAGGACAGGAGTGGACAGCATCAACAGTTTGTCTTTCTGTTTCTTCATTATTTTGCTCTGTGTGACTAAGCGAAATGCTCTTTGTTCTGTGTTCCAGAGTCAGAAACATCTGTGCCACGCGGCACACAGATTTATAGCTCTGGCCAAAGGTTTCAACAGATACAGATTTTTTCAATCCAAAGTCCATCTGTGTGTGTGTTTTCAGAAATTAAAATAGTACATTTCTGTCTGCTTCTTTCTCACCCCAGCAGCCTGGGGGACTGCGGCAGTCCCGAAGGACTTCTCACAGCTCGGGTGATAATGACTGGCTCCAACAGGCTGCTGCTGCCTTGGGGACACACATGGGCTTTACTCATTATTGTCTTTTTTCAAAATGAGATGGTGTCTGCACTAGACAGGCAGTCCAGAAACAAAGAAACTATGTCTGTTATGGTATTTCCTAAGTGGTGTAAGTGGAAATACCATAATCTAAAGACTTCTTGTCCAGATAATCCATTATAATGTTGCAACTGGAGGCTCTACTTAGAAAAAGCATGAGTTAAAAACAAAGAGGACAAGTGCTAGGATTATGTCTAGGGATCTGGAATATGCAAAGAACATTATACAATTGCTTATTTAATACCCAGCATCTAGGTACGTGACCTGAGATATAAATCTGAATCTTCAATGGCTCAATTACCCTGCCCCCCCATGCAGATAGGCAACAGCTAAGGTGCATGAGTTCTTCCACACCCTGTGGGTGTCACTGAGCAATTGTCTTTTTAGCATCTCACATAAACATGACTGGAATAATACATAAATCTTACTGGGGTACCCAAAAAGTGGAACACAATTCAGATGTCTGAAGTCTACTAAACAACACTACTTGGAACAAATTTCACTCAAAGCCAATCTAATGATACTAAAACCACTCTAGCAAGCAAATATGTGTAAGAAATCCATTTTGAGTCCAGCCCCCAAACTAGTGAAACTCAGTACTACAGTACAGCGTGATTTACCACAAGGTTTTGAGGCAGAGTCCAGGTACGCAGCTAACCTTTGAGTTACCTAATCTGGGACGGTGCCAGTTGACCTAAGAAACACCTGAAAATGAAACCCTACCCACCAGAGATGGAAAAGTATGCCTTCTTATATTTTGATAAGAAATCCTTGAAAATGAAAGTGACGCAAATGACAACAATAAGTCTCAGTTCTGTTTTGTTCTTGAAAAGTTTACCATATTGTAAGAAAGCAAACAAAAGGTAGCAACCTTAAAAAAATAATTTAAGTGCTATCTAAGAGTATGTCAGGGGGCTCGCAGAACTCTCAATCCAGAGAGAAGGTGAGGGTCAGAGAAGGCTGCCACTCTATCTAGTTATAAGAAATTTGGAGTACAGTTGACATAGCTTATTTTGAATATGACAGTTGTCTTCTAAATAAATCAAACTCTTCCCAGAACCACTCTAAAGGACATTTCTCTTTTCATAAACACTCCATGTAACCATTTGCATCCTTAGTGAATGGAAGAGTAAGAAAGAGCTAATGCTTGATGTCACTGTTTCATGATTTTTAAAAATTGTACATACTTTTGGGGTACAGTGTGATAATTCAGTACCTGTGTACAATACATAATGATTGAATTATGGTAACATTTCAGTTTTCTTAAGCACCATTTCTTTGTGTTGGGAAATGTCAAAGCCTTCTAAATTATAGTTCTTTATAAAATATATAAGAAATTGTTGTAGACTATAGTGTTACTGTTTTCACGTGATCTCAATACCTTTCTGCTGAATTAGTACTCCTCCCTACATGTTTTCTCTCTCTTTTTTTTTTTTTTGTGGGTACCGGGGGTCGAACTCAGGACCTCGCATGCCAGCAGGCCCCCGTGCCGCTGAGTGATATCACCGGCCCTTTTTCATATGTGGGTACCGGGAGTCGAACTCAGGCCCTCGTGCTTGCCAGGCAGGTGCTTATGCTGTTGAGCTATCTCACCGGCCCTCTCTCTTTTTTTTTTTTTTTTTTAAATGATCCAGTTCTTTCTTGTCTTCCAAACCATGCCTCTGCTCATCTTTATATAATTCTGTCATGGATCTCTTTCTAACCACTCAAACTATTTAAATTCTTGAGACATTATTTCTTCTAGAAGATAAAGGCATAATGGCTTTTAATACAGGCTTTTTTTCTTTTTGGTTGACTTTACTTCACCTGACTTTTGTTGTTTTCCCCTCCCTGCCTCCAATACACGTCAAGGTCTCCTGAATAGTCAGTGCTCAAGCAGTGTGAGCCTGACCATTATTTTCGGTACGTGATCCCACTTTATAACTAAAACCTAGAAATGCATTGATTTCCTATAAAGTTATCTGGGTTGAGTGAGATTAAAAGTGGAGAATGGGCTCTATCTGGGACTGCATGGAATAAGTGAATGTCATCTTCTAATGCCCTGACTAAGTGGTTTCTGTTCCATGGCTTAGGATGGTTTTATCCATCGTAAGGGTCTGACCAGGGTCTGACCAGTCTGACTTGTGACAAAATGCAGCTGGATATTGGAAACCTCTTTTCCTTCTATCATTTTTCATTGGCAGTGTTGATGTGTCTATTATTCCTCTCGACAGCAGTTGCTGAAAAGAATCAGGAATTACAAAGATAGACCTCCTGATTCGCAGACTGGGGTTATCCCAGGGGCGTCTTCCATATTCTTCCATATACTACGACATCTTATACCCCTTAGAGGGGGTGATTTTGTTGAGTAAGGGCCATTCTTAAGGATTTTTAGTCCAAGTCTGGATAAAATGTAGCATTACTTTATTTATCCTGGAAATGAGGGTTGTGGTAGGTAGTACAGAGATTGCTTTGGACGAATACTTTCAAAAGCTACTTCCAGTTCAAAAATAAATACTTTGCACCAACTGGTATGATTGGGCAGATTTTCTTGTTGGATCTGTTAATGTGATGGATTATACTGACAGATTTTCACAACAGCATTATTGAGATATAACTCACTTACTATAAAACTTACCCAATTAGGCATACAATTAAATGGTGTTTAGTGTAATCACAGTTATGTAACGATTATCAGAATTTAATTGTACAATATCTTCATCACTTCCAAAAGAAACATTATATCCAACAGCTCTATATCACACTAAATCTGCTCATTCAGTCCAGCCCTAGAGAACCATAAATCTACTTTCTGTCTCTATAGAATTTCCTATTCTGGATACTTCACATAAATGGAACAGTGTAATACATGATCTTTTGTGACCGACTTCTTTTGCTTAGTATGCCATTTTTAAGGTTGCTCTGTGTTCTAGCATTGTATCAGTAGTTTATTCTTTTTTATTGCCAAATAATTGTCCATTGTATTGAGATATCCATGCTGTGATGGACATTTGGGTTATTCCCAGTTTTTGTTTATTATTAATAATGCTACTCTTAACATTTGTGTACAAGCATTTGCGTGGACCTAAATTTTCATTTCTCTTGGGTGGATGGCTAGGAGTGAAATTGTTGGTTCATATGGTAACTATATATTTCGCTTATTAAGAAATGAGAGGAAAGAGACAAAAGTGAGAACTTTTTCCAAGAAAATATTAAGGATTAGCTGGAAAAGGAGATCATGATTGGGAGTGAAGGGGGCAGTCTCCAGTTAGGCTGATTTAACTCTAATGCTCTGGATATCAAGGCTGATTAAAAAAATATTTTCTAGACAACCCTTAGAAAACAAAAACTTTAGTCATAACATTATACGATTTTTGTTTTTTTCTGATTCATACAGGAAAGTAGGTAGATTTTCTATTCTCATCAGTTAGTTTTACATGACAGGTCTCAGAAACACTTAGGAGGAAATTATATGAATTCCACTGCCTACAGTCAGATCTGGATATTGTAAAGCCATGCTGTCCAATATAATGATCGCTAGTCACATGTAGTTTGTAAAATTAAATTAATTAAAATAAAATTTAAAATTTAATTCCTAGTCACAATAGGCATATTTATATTGCTCAATAGCCCCGTGTTTCTTGTGGCGCCATCCCTTATTGCAGCGAGTTCAATCAGACAGCATTGTTTCAAACACCAGAGCAGGGCTGGTGAGATGGCTCAGCGGCTTAAGCGCCTGCCTGGCAAGCGCGAGGGCCCGAGTTCGACTCCCGGATCCCACATACGAAAAAGGGGCCGGTGATATCGCTCAGCGGCACGGGTGCCTGCTGGCACGCGAGGTCCTGAGGTCGACCCCCCGGTACCCACAAAAAAAAAAAAAAAAAAAAAAAAAAACACCAGAGCAGTAGTTCTCAACTGGTGATCATTTTACCCCCAAGAGGCATCTGGAAATGTCTAGATACTTTGCTTCATACAACTCAGAGGAAGTAGGTGCTGCTGGTCAGGGATAGAGACCAACAGTGTTGCTAAATATCCTACAATGCATGGGACACTCTAGACAATTGGCCATCCCAAAGTGCCAATATTGCCAAGCTTGAGAAACCCTGTTCTAAAACAATGATGCCTAAACTTGATCAGCTTTTATCAAAAGACCAAAAAAAAAAAAAAAATTCAACTGGCAAGCTTTTAAAAATCCTCGGGCCGGTGAGATGGCTCAGCGGCGTAAGCGCCTGCCTGGCAAGCGCAAGGTCCTGAGGTCGACCCCCGGTACCCACACAAAAAAAATCCTCAACCCTCTGTCCCACCTTGAAGAGTCTCGTTATGGAATATGAAAATTATAGGATCTATATTGTTCAAAAGCTTTCCAAGAGATTCCTATGATTGGTTAGATTCAAGATGACTATGTTAAAGTAGATTGATTTTCCACTCTCAATCCAGAAGAGAATCACCTGGTAAACATTAGCAGTACTCCAGGAATAAGTAATGACTCCAAGGCCATTACTTCTTCCGTTTAATTTCTCCAATTACCTCAATTAATGGGGTCATTAAGCACTTAAGAATTGCATTAATTTCCCTGTTTTTCAGTTCTTTTGTTCTGCATAAATCTAGTTTGTAAATGATTACATCTTGTTAAATATTATACCCTTTCTGTTTACAAACAGAACAAGCAACCTAGAAAATGTTTGGCAGCTGTCTTTGTTCATTGGTTTAATAGGAAATGGCTGAGCAAACAGGAATACTAGCCCTGAAGGTAGCACAGCAAGGCATGTTATAGCCCAATCAATTGCTACCAAATAACTTTAGACAGGTAAGTGGAATTCATTTTAAATGGTTGAAGCTGCATACTTTAATATCAATGTAATTCTGCTGAATTTAAAAATGTTTCAATGAATTAATTATAGACCCTAAACTCAAGCCTCCATGGTCCACCCAGACACATGCAGAAGTGTGCTCTCCTAATCCTCGCAGTGACTCCCAAGTCAATCAAGTTGACAATTATATTTAACCATTACACAGGTCTACCATACCAGGGGCTGAGGCTAAGTAGACACATTCCCTGTATTCCCAGAATGTAGCTTCCTGGAGGCTGGCCAGTCTGTTAACAACTATTTGTTGTGTATCTACTATGTGTTAAGATAGGGGAAGGACATTGTGCAATTAATTCCTGGCTGTTTTTTTTTTTAATCACATTGACTCTTCTAAACACAGACATTTCATTTACAAAGACATGATCATAGGGCACTCAGTCACTCTTAGCAATAATTTATCATGCTATAGAACTTAAGAGAAAGTATTCAACGACGTGCTGCAATTGTCCAGTGGGCAGTAGTCTTAACTCTAATCTCCAGGAATCAGTAAAGAATTGTAATGGAGAATTTACTGACATAATCCTTAGTTTATTAATATGTGTGAGAAAACTTTCTGCTAAAACTCACATGGATTGATTCTTATCTATAAAACCAGTAGCTATCTGAATTGTGAGATTATTCAGGAATATGATCACTAACTATATAGTGCATTTTGTTCTGTGAAGTTTATATTAATTGGTGGCTTTAATTAACACATATTATTTTAAGTTATGAAGTATTTAAACATACAAAAGTGCAGAAAATAGATGCCTACAGATAATCATATATAACATTTGTTTGATATGCCTAAAATTGTTTACTTTTCTGTCTTCAGTTCTCTTTGTCATTTTCAAATGAAATAGAACATTAAAGATACAGCTACAGTCACCCTTTATAGCACCAAGTTCTCTTTCTCAGAGGAAAGTAGTATCTTGAAGCTGGTAAACTGGCATTCCAATTCTCTCCCACAACTCCAGTTTCCCGCAAAACTTCTGTGATGTGATTTCAATGGTCCATAAAATTCCACAGTTCTATCAGTAGTTCCAGGACGAAGATCAAACTCCATAAGAGGTCACGTTTGGTGCTCAGTAATCCGGTCTTTGGTACTCCTCAGCTGTATCGCTGAGTTGCTCAATTAATCTTTATGCACAACTGATCTGATTTTAGTTCTTTATTTATTCAGTGTTATTTCTCTCTTCCCTGCCTTGGGACATTTCTCTATGTCCTCTATCTCAGTGTGGCCAATTATTCTTCATCCTTAATTTAATGTCATTGCCTCCAGAAAGCCATCTCCATGCCTTGCCTTTAATTTTTTTTTTTTTTTTTTTTTTGCTAAAAAAAGTCTCTTTGAATATCTGCATTCTTCACTAGGCAGACCTTCTCCCACTGCTATTCACCTTATATTCCCCTAGAACCTTACATGTTTCTGGGTACCCATATAATTTGCTAAAGGTATAAATAAAACAAGTTGGAAGGCAGATTTCGAGAATTTTGAAGGGTCTGAGATTTTACCATTCTGCAAGCTTAACAAGTTAGCTTGCCATGATGTTAGGGATCCTACCAGAAACCATGAGATTTCCAGAATCAACGCTGAAAACTCCTATTCTCACCGAAGGCAGTAACTGGAGCGCAGCAGGGCTGTACCTGCCCCTGGAACTCTGGTCCTGTGGGTGGCACAGGTGGTACACACATGCATGCTGTACACATACAAGTTTCCTAGAGGGAGACGGACACTGTGCCTGGGCGACATGCTTCCTTACAGCAATCCAGTCTGGGAGGAAAGGTTATTTTACCCCTCAAGCTTGCTCACCGCAAACACAACCTTGAGATAAGGTGTGCTTAGGGTATTGCTTTCTTGCATAGCCAGCAAGACATCTAGGGGCTTGAGAGTCCCATGCAGTGGTGTTTCACAGCAGTAGAGCAAGCAGGGAGTTGCAGACATGGTATTTTTCACTGTTGAAACAAGCGAACAGTAACAAGCTGACACAAGAACTTTAGCATTTTAATTTGCTCAGGTCATTTAGTACAGGTGCTAAGAGTCCCTTCCTCAAGCTCCGCTCTACCATGGTGGAAATTTGTAATGAAGATGGGAGTATCCAGTAAAAGGTGTAATATTTAAGAAGGCAGCAAATGGTAAGAACAGAACATTTTACAGAAATTCTAACTAAAACTGACTAAAGATTTGGTTCTTAAATGACTTAGAAAATTACAAAGTTAAGTAAATGAAAATATTCAATGCTTGACAGTGGTAGACAAAAATGTTTTGAATCATCTGAGATTTAAAGTAAGGATTTTTTTCCAAAGATGATAAGTATCTATATTACTAAAAACTTTATTTTCATACACTTAACAGATGCTTAGGTCTATCCTTTTGGCTACTTATTGTTATACTTTAAAGAAGTTTTACATTTTATCCAATTTACTTTGACATATTTAGAAGATGTTGAAAATACCATTTAAAGTACCTGCTCTTCTGTTTCATTATCAGTAATGGGACCCAAAGGTATTGTATGCTACACATTTCTTGTCTTCTTAAGTGTTTTAACTTTTACAGGATATTTCAAGGTCTTCATTGTAAGTTTTTGGATCTCTTTATTGCATAGATCACTTATTAATGACTGTTTTGTACTTAAAAATAATCCTTGATAAGAGGCTGTAGTTGTAACACACACATATTAACAACATGTATTATTTATCACAGATGAATTTCCAACTATTAAAAAAATCCTTCACAAAGACCACAGTGACTTTCAAGTGAGATTTTAGGTTCTGATTTAGATAAATTTTTAAATATGTTTACTTGCATTTTGTTTTATTTCTTCTGTTTCCTCACAACTCTCTAAAATGTAGAACTCATGGGAAATATTAACTATTTAATTTCCATGGACAAATTCACCAGTTTTATAAGCCCTGATCTATGAATTAAGTTAACTCACTTTGTTACCAACTTTTGATCCCAAACTAGGTTTTTTCTCCCTCTCAGAATTGTGGAATCAATAACATGACCAAGTGCTGACTGGGCAGTAAAGAAAGTTCTATTCTTGGCCAAGAATAGAAATGGGATAGAAACTAGTAAATCCACTTCTCAACCCAACCTATTGGAGGTTGGGAGTTTATAGATGAAAACAATAAGGAGAAGGACAGGCTAATGAAGGGAAGGAATATTTGTATATTCTGAGAATGAGTGTAGATTTACCAGGAATTCTGGTGCCACCACTTTTTGGTCCTTTTATGGTTCTTTCATATCGTCATCATGGCAGAAGTCAACTGTCATTCAGCATACAGATGGGATTATACTCTTAATGAAGATAGAAGTTGTTTGGTAGCCATCCCAGATTCAACAGGTTTTGGTTAGCCCACCTGAACAGGAACCTTGGCCCTACAGGCATCTTGCCCTCAAAGATGAACAAAGCTTTGGTAAATGGGGAGGGGAGGAGGGGCCAAAGGGTGGGGAGAGGAGTGGGGAAAAAATGAATAAAGATATATTATGTACGGGTACAAATTCCCTATGATGAATGTGATCAATATGTATGGCAAATATATACTAATAAAAAACAAAGTTAAAAAAAGATTAGAGCAGGGTAGAAAGTGAGCTTTGTCACCCAGCAGTGCAAGATGAGGGTGGGGTAACAACTCCCTATACATTTTCAGCAAGGAATTTCCTGTCACATGTTTGTGACTACTATTATACGGCGATGAACAATGTTGTTAGGGAGGAACGTGCCTGGATGATATTTATGTGTTTCTTAAAATCAAACAAGATATTTGAGGAAGTCTCCCTTGTAAGACAAACTGCATGACAAGGACCCTTCAGTCAGAAGTAAG
Organism: Erethizon dorsatum; assembly: GCA_028451465.1. Taxonomy (NCBI): domain Eukaryota; kingdom Metazoa; phylum Chordata; class Mammalia; order Rodentia; family Erethizontidae; genus Erethizon; species Erethizon dorsatum. The sequence goes on along the minus strand of CM051824.1, from coordinate 73,710,621 downwards.
GAAGACAAAAGGAGCAGAAAGAGATGGGCTTAACATAAAGGCCAGTATAAAAAAGAATGTTCAAGGAAGAGGATTTGGACATCTGTGGATCTGAATGCAGAGCAACTGCAAGTGATGGCTTGGAGAAGGTAATTGGGACGTCCAGGTACAAAGAGACCAGAGGCCCTAGCGAGGCCCACACGGGGTAGCAACGATTTGGAGAGACTTTTCTAGGGGGTATGTGCTAGAAAATGACAGGTGAGGAAGTCAGAGGGGCAGAGTTGGAGTTGTAGGCAACGCAGGTGGAGCTGGCTGCAGACTGGTGTGTGTGTGTGTGTGTGGGTGTGTGGGTATGTGGGTGAATGGGCAGGACCTGTGTGGGAAGGAACAGAGCTGGAGATGTAAGGAAAGGAAGAAGCCTGGGCTCTGGGGAGGAGACCACTCTGGGGCTCCAGGAGGAGCATGGGAGGAGAAGAATCTGGGTTTTTATGGGTAGCCTGAGCCTCTGGCTGACTAGGAGGGAGGATAAACTGAGGTAAGACAGTGATTTGGGGGGCAGGGAAGAAGTATAGAGAAACGGAAACAAATGCTGTCCTTCCAAGCAGCACAGAAAATTGTCCTGTGTGTCACATCTGGTGATATGAATACCACGTTTTGGAAAAACACTTCAATAATTTAATTTTAAACAGCCACAGAGAAGTTCATTATGTGATCCAAGTCCCTTTTTGTGGGACCTTCACAGGTTTCCAGTTTATATTATTATAAACTTGGCATACTGAAGCTGAATCTTTGCTTACAGTCGCATTAATTTCCTGAAGAGAAATTACTTGGGGTGGGAGGGCAGAGGGGGTGGAGCAATGCCAGCCAAAGGCTGTAAACAACATGAAGGCTTTGGAGAGACACTCTCCAAGTTGCCCCAGTTAACACTTTACCGCAGTATATGATGGTAACAGCTTCCTTGCATCTGCATTAACATTAGGTATTGTTCGAAAGAAAAATGGTGAAGCTTAACTGCGTCATAGATGGAAAAGACATCTAAAAGAAGTGACATGTTGACCCTCCAACTGCCCAGGCAAGAGTAATAATCATTAATCAAGTTAGTGCTGCCCCCTGGTGGCACTGAAAAAATTGACAAGACAGAAAATCAAGTCCAGAGGACACCCTGACCATGTCGTCAATGTTAATTTATTGAGGGTGGAAATTCTAGAGTTGGGTGGAAAAAACACAAGAAAAATAGACTTGCCCTAAGGATAATGGAGGCTATGAGAACTAAAGGAAAAACATTCTTACCCATGACTAGAGAATGGGACAGGATGTGCGTGGCACACTTAGAGAAGATTTCTTAAACTGAGCAATAACAAAAGAAAAGTAGCATTTTGGCAGCAGGCTCTGAGAAGAGGTGCCTTGCCATGAGACTGACTGCACCGTATGTACTGGACGTCTGTTGCTCTAACAAGACAATGAAGATGATAAGGCACAGAGATTCAGCAACTTGCCCAGCCCCACAGTGCTGTCTTCTGCTCAGCTGTTTCACAGAGAAGAACACACACACAGCAACCCATGCTTTGTGTTTTGGACACGGTCTGGCAAAGCCTGTCATGCTTATCTTTATTTTTGTAAAACACTGTGCCCCCTGGGGACTGAGGAGGAAAGAGGGAAAAGCTGCAAAGGCAAATGGTAATCTTTGGTCTTAAAAATGTGTTGATTTTTGCTGTTTTCCAGAGTTCCATTCCTGCCCTGTCCATCTGCTCCGGGGTAAACAGGACTGCCCGGGACTGCAGATTCCAGGACTGCCTGCGCAGGAAGCATTTCGCTCATTCGATTTCTCGCTCAGATTCACCTAGGATAATAATATGCTTAGTATTGTTTCTCTGAGACTCGATGCTGGAGAAACAGATACAAATAATCATATTAATCAATATGTATTTTCAAATTATGACAAGAGAAACAGTTCAGGTTACTATGAAAAAGTACTACATAATTTAATTTAGTGCTTCTTAAACTTTTTTGATCTCATACCTTTTTAATTGTATGATTGATTGATAAATTGAAGACTTGCCTAGATTCTGAAATCCTTTTTTTAAGTACTACAGTTAAAGATTGCCTGACTTGAAAAATGATTTCCTGTCCAGCCATTAGAATCATCTACTTTTTTAATTTCTGGGAAGGTTAACAACAATGAAAAAGGCTTCGGAAAAAAAGCCAAATTATATACATTATTCTTTCAATAAATGACCTTCACTTAACAGATATACTCAGAAGATATACCATTAACTTGAGTATACTTTCTCAAAACCTTTTTTTCAATGAGGTTTAACATACATATGTTACAGTGCATTCATATTCAACATACAGGTCAATGAACTTTACCGCGGACACTGGTAGCAACGCGATCTTGATTTTACAATGTGTTTATAACATTTTTATTTTATTTATTTATTTTTTGTGGGTACCAGGGGTCGACCTCAGGACCTCGCGCGCCAGCAGGCCCCCGTGCCGCTGAGCGATATCACCGGCCCTTTTTTCGTATGTGGGTACTGGGAGTCGAACTCAGGACCTTGCACTTGCCAGGCAGGCACTTATGCCACTGAGCTATCTCACCGGCCCACATTTTTATTTTAAAATGTGTCCATGTCCACAAAATCTTAGGTTAGGTTCATAGTGTAGATAAAGTACTTCGGTCTTAAAACTTCTTACCTACATGTTTAGGTTTGCTAACAAAACTCTCTCTCAGGGACAAAGTATTGTTTAACAATGTCAAAGAGATAGAAGAAAAATCCTTAATTTTTCTTAGGTTGCCAGATAAAAAAGAAAATGTCCAGGTAAATGTAAAACTCAGAAACCAATGATATTTCAGTTTTTATTAATTTTGGAGTACACTTACACTAGAAATTATTTATCTGAAACTCAAATTTAATCAAGTTTCTATATTTTTAGTTGTAAAATCTGGCATCTTTACTCTTGACTCCACAGCATGTCTAACAGCCCAGCATTATTCTGTTTCTAATACTGTGTTTGCCTTTCATAGGATATGAATAATATAGGGGAAGACAAAGGACTCGCAAAAGAGGCCTCCCTGATACTAACGTTTTGAACAATTGACTATTTGGTGTTTGAGAGAAAATTTCCCTTCAGGGAAATAAATGACAGAGGAAACATGATATCTTAATTTTATAAATCAATTCCTTTAAAACTATTATGCCTGTGTATTCCCTCGGGAAGCCTCTGGCCACTTGTAAGCACACAGTTCGGGGACTATGCATCCAGACTGAGAAGTCTTCTCAGGGGACGTGGCATTTACACCAACAACTGAAGCATAAGTCTGAGTAAGTCGAATGCGTTTTGGAGGAATATAGTTCATCACATGTTTATAGAGACTTTTTGCAGCAGATCTCAATTTAAGAATGCATTTTAAGGTGGAAAGGAGTATCTATGCGGAGGTAACTGAATCTCCCAATGCCCTTGCGTTGTTTTAGAATGGGCTAAGATACTGATTAACTTCAGAATTTGTTCAACTAAATCAGTTAAAAATTGTCGGGTAATCACCAAATATAGTACCCCAGTGAAAAACTTCCCAAGTGGTAAAGAAAAAAATGTTATGTGGGTTAGGGAGTTAGGGAAAAGTAGACAAAGAAAAAATTCTGTAACTCCAAGAGCAAGTTTTAATGGAGAAGCCTAGAAAAGATAGTAACAATATATAAAATGGTAAATATGATTTACATGACAGGAATCATAATAAATTATCAACAGACTATAAGAAAATACAAACTCCCAAGACTGAATAAACAATGAGTAAGGAAGGCACCCCGAGTTACACGCTATTTTTGAGACACACTAAAGCACAAGGACATAGATTAGCAGATAAGGGGATAGAAAAGGATATACCAAGGCAAGTATCACTAAATGAAAATTGGCATGGCCATATCATCACAGAAAACAAGTGTTACGGCTTATACCTACATGTACCCCCAAAGCCACATGCACTTTTTGGGGGTGACAGCATCATGGGTGTGTGACATGGGATTAGTCCACTGATCGGTTTATAGCTGGGTGTGATGTTGGGAGGTGAAGCCTGGCGGGTCACTGTGGGCATGGCCTGGAAAGGTGTATAAATATATCCCTCTCCTCCCTTTTTGGCTCTGCTTCTTGCCTGCCATGCTATGAGCTGCTTCTCCTCCTCCATGCCCCTCTGCCGTGCCACCCAGCCTTCGAGCCAGTATGGACTGAAACCTTTACAGACCGTGAACCAAAATAAACCTTTCCTCCTTTAACTTGTGGGTATTTTGTCTCAGCAACGAGAAAGTAACTAAGACGACAAGCAAAAATTTTTTGGATATGAAATTTATTACAAAGCAATACAATGTAAATTTATTGGGATGAAATTTTAAATCTTTATGTACTTTATAAAATGATTCAAACTATAGAAATGAAAAATTGGTAGACCTATAGAAGTTGATAAAAATCACTTTCTGTAACTCATAATGAGAGCATTAGTAAGGTTACAGAATACCCAAACACGAACTTGTTCTAACATATTGGAACGTATAGGAACATATTAGATTTTAAATAAAAATGACTGAGTACTAGGTAATGAAGCCAACATAAAAAATTTTAAGTAACTGGCATCTTTATAGACCACATTCTCTGATCACAATATTATTAGTGCAAATAAGTTGGAAATGAATATCAAAAAACCAATAATATGTGCTCATGTATTTGGAATGTAAGCAAAACTATCTTTGACCCATAGAAAACAAAATAAATCTTAATAGGAATTAGAAACATTTTAAACTGAATGATGCTATAAGAACAATAAAAGAAATTATGCTATAAAAACTTAAAGAATACAAGTAAAGCAGTAGCTAAAGGGAAATTAACAAGCACATTTTTTCAGGAAAAAAGAAAGATTAAAAATAAAAACAATATTCAGTTGAAGCTGAAATAAGTCCTAGAACAAACTCAAATAAATAAAAAGAAGGAAAAAATACACTTAAGGAAAGAGACAGGACATAGGGGCTGATGTAGCCCAGTGGTAGTGCGTGTGTGCCCTGGGTTCAATCTCCATTACTGATTAAAAAACCCAAACAAATGAAAAACAAAACAAAATGACAGAGAAGGAAAAATGAAATGGAAAGCAAGAGTTACAACAGAAACACCCACAGAGCAGATTAACAAGACTTTTCAAGAAAAAAAAAGAAAGTATAAATAAAATACAGAATAATGTAGGGAAGAGTCACACATATTGATTTAAAAATAATATATTACTAAAACTATGTTAATAAATTTGAAAACCTAGCAGAAACTGAAAAGTCGGTAGAAAATACCAAGTGACAAAAGTCACGCAAGAATTAATATGAAGGCAAAGATTTTGCCTGCCTCAAAATACCTGGGACAATTAATTCTTGTGTTAAATAAAATTGGTGCAGATTCTGTACAGAAAAATAGAGTCATATGGCTAATTTTGTGAAACGAGGCTAATTTTTCAAATGACTTTCTTTTTAAATAACTTCAACTTTATGGGAAAATTACAGAAGACTAGGAAGAATATGTTTTCCGTGGCCGCCGAATTCGAGAGTAAACTGCTTCCAACCTGCCCGATCGCCCCCAATTGTTTGTCTATTTTCTACAAACAAGGACTTTTCTCTACATAGCCGTGATACACCACTAAGATTAGAAAATTAATGTAGAGACACAATTCAAGATGCCTCAGAACGGAGACACGGAAGGACAGGCAGTAACATCCAAGAACACGGGGTTCAGGGCGCCGGTAGCCGGCGCCCCTCAGGCTGAGCCGCAAACTCCCCGCTCCGGCAGTCACTGGGCTGCGCCACGCCGCTGACACACGCCGCGTCCCCCACCGTCCCGAGCCCGGCCGAGCCTCCGCGAGCCTCCGACCCGTTGGTCTCCGGAAGACGAGGGCGCGAGGCAGCCCACGTGCGGCGCGGAGACACAGGAGCGGGCGTCGAGTTCCCGGGTCCAGACGCAGCGCGAGTGCTCACTCTCCGCGGCGCCTCCCGCCCTACAGGCCGCCTCCCGGCTCCGCGCATGCGCCCCAGGCCCGGGCCGGGTACGGAGGCGCGCACACGCCGCCATTTTGGGTCCGACGACGTCCTGGGGCTTCTCGCCGGCCGCTCTTGGTAAGTCCGGTTCTGCTTATCAGGGCGGTACGGGTGTCCAGGGCGCCTCCTCGCTTCTCCCCTTCTCCGTTTTGATTTGAGCGGCTTGCCCCCGGCAGTCAGCGAGGAGGCGCCCCGCCCCGCGGGCCCTGTCTCCCTTAACGGCGGCTCAGGGAAGGCCGGGCACAGTGGCCGTCCCCGCTGGCGCTCTGGCGGTGGGGAAGTCGAGACGTAAGGGTGTGGGATGAAGTGCAGGAGAAGTTCATTTCTTACGAGCTAATCGTAACTGCACACTCAGATATTCTTACCCTTTGGAATAAGGGGAAAAAGCCTTTGTAGCATGGTAGCTAAATGGGAAGATAAAATGAAACATTTGTTTTTCTAGTTTCATCTCTTAATTCGTCTTTTTTTTTTTTTTTGTGGGTACCGGGGGTCGACCTCAGGACCTCGCACACCAGCAGGCGCCCGTGCCGCTGAGCGATATCACCGGCCTTTTTTTCGTGTGTGGGTTCCGGGAGTCGAACTCGGCCTCGCGCTTGCCAGGCAGGCGCTTACGCCGCTGAGCCATCTCACCGGCCTTAATTTGTTTAATAGGTTGCCTGCACACCCTCCTCCATTTGCACACCAACATTTCGTATGTAGGAAGAGTTTGTTGTTTGGTGTGTTACTCTGACAGAGCTGTGCCCCCTTCACTTGTTTCCTAAGGCTTATTCATCGATTAAAATAGATTAAACTAAAATGTTTTTTAAATTAACAATTACAAATAATAAAATAGATGCCCTGTAATTCTGTCCAACCATTGATAACTCAGGTTATGTAGTGTGTACATCTCTGTGTTTTGTAGCTTTACTGAGGCATAATTGTGGCACAACAAATTACATATATTCCAAGTGTAGAATTTCACACATCAAGATAATATAACCATCACCCCAAAAAGTTTCTTTTGGTCCTACCAATACCATCCCACCCTCCTCACCTCCCAGGTAACCACTAATCTGATTTCCTTCACTCTAAATTGTTCTTCATTTTCTAGAAAATAATTCTATAAATAGATTATACTATGTGTATTTTCAGTATGCTGCTGCTTTCATGAAGCATAATTATCTTGAGATTCGTATATGTTGCGGTGTGCATAAGTATTTCCTTTTTATTTTTGAATAGTTGCCATTTTATGCTATACAACTATACAACTATTGTATGGTACAGTAATTTATCGTGTTGAAGGAAGTTGAATAGTTTCCAGGTTTTGACTATTACAAATCTGCTATAGTCCTGCTCATCTCCAGCAGCATTTTTCATGGATGTTTACTTTCATTTCTCTTGAGTAAATACTTAGGAATGGATTCGTTGGGCCATGTGGAATGTATATATTTAACTTTTTTTTTTTTTTTTTTTTTTTTTGTGGGTACCACGGTCGACCTCATGACCTAGCGCGCCAGCAGGCGCCCGTGCCGCTGAGCGATGTCACCGGCTTTTTTTTCGTATTTGGGTACCGGAGTCGAACTCAGGACCTCGCGCTTGCCAGGCAGGTGCTTATGCCACTGACCTATCTCACCAGCCCTATATTTAACTTTTTATGAAACTGCTAATCTGTTTTTCCCAGTGGTTATACTATTTTATCTCTATCTACAGTATGTGACTTTTCCAGTATTATCACATACTCTCACCAGTGGTTGGCATAGTTACCCTTTAATTGTAACCATTTTAGTGAGTAGGTTGTATTATTTTGGTGTGGCTTAATTTGCATTCCTATAAGCACAGTGATGTTGAGCATCTTTTTCACGTGCTTATTTCCCACCTTCTCTGATGAAGGGACTGCTAAACTTCTTACCCATTCTAAGTTGTCTTATTACATACTGAGTTGTAAAAGTTCTTTATTTGAGGCACAGGTTTTAGGTTGGCTCTGTTTTGCAAATATGTTTTTCACTCTCTTAGCTTGTCTTAATTTTTAAGAGTGTTATGGTTTATGTCTAGGTGTCCCCAAAGAGCCTCATGCACTGACAAGGTGGGGTTTTGGGGAGGTGGTTGGATCCTGGGGAGATGATAGCCATCAGTGGGTTAGTCCCCTGATGGGTTTATAGCTGAATGTGATGTTGGAGGTAAAGGCTGGTGGGAGGAGGTTGGTCACTGGGGGCATGGCCTGCAAGGGTGTATCTCACTCCCTGTTCCCTTGATCTCTTTCTGCTGCCTGCTTGCCATGGCATGAGTTGTTTCTCCTCTGCCATGTGACCCTGCCTTGGAGCCAGCAGACTGAAACCTCTATAAACTATGAGCCAAAATAAACCTTTCCTGTTTTAAGTTGCGAGTTTTAGGTATTGTGCCTCAGTAAGAAAAAAGTATCTTTTGAAGATTATTGATTTTTTTTGGTGAATAGTTTGATTTTTTTTCTATCTATGTGTCCGAGTTTAAGTAATCTTTGCCAAATCAAAGATTTTTCTCTTGTTTTTCTAGAAGTTTAATATATTTAGTTCCTATCTGTAAGTCTATGATTCCTTTTTTTTTTTTTTTAATGTGAGTACCCGGAGTCAAACTCAGGACCTCGCACTTGCCAGCAGGCGCTTGTGCTGCTGAGTGATATCACCGACCCTTTTTTTCCTTTATGTGGGTACTGGGAGTCGAACTCAGGACCTCACACTTGCCAGGCAGGCGCTTATGCTGCTGAGCCATATCACCGGCTCAAGTCTATGATTCCTTTAAAATTAATGTTTGTAAATGATAGCAGGTGAAGGATTTTTTTTTTAATATGGCTATCCACATACAAATAGGGTAGCCAGGATATGAATACCATATTATAGCATCATTCTTAAGTTGATTGAAAATCACTTCATCATTTGACTGTGATAGCTTTCTATTGCTGCAAGAAAAATACCTGAGAAAAATCAACTTGAGGAAAATTTATTTTGACTGATGATTGGACTTCAGTTCGGTTTGTGGTCAAGCTGATCATCATGCCGGTGGGAGCATGTGGTAGAGGAGGCTGTTTGCCTCATAGCAGCCAGGAATCACAAAGAGACCAAACCAGAGAACTCTGTCGGGACTAGGAACAAAGTAGAGTCCCCAAGGGCATGCCCTGGTGACCCACGTCCTCTAAGTAGGCCGCACCTCCTAACAGTCCATTTAGCTATGGATGTATCAATGGATTAACTCTTTGATAAGGTTAGTGACCTTATAAGCCTTTCTGACTCTTTGGGGAATACTTCATATTTAAACTGTAACATTGACCTGATATATGTGGATCTTATTTCTGGATTCTCTGTTCCAGTGAATTATGTGTTTTCTTGCCCAAACCACAGTGTCTTGAGTACTGTACCTTTATAAAATTAGTCTTAAAATCTGGTAGTGCAATTCCACTTTTTTTGTTTTTCAAAAGCTTTGTTTACTTGTATATCTGTTCAGGCTCTTCAAAAGAGACTTTTTACAACATTAAAAGCCAAGCCAAGTTCCTGTGTATTAACATACAAGATTTGGAATCATTTCAATTCCTGCCAAAAATCATCCCAGTGTTTTGGTTGGGATTGTGTCAATTCTGTAGATGAACTTTTGCATTGATTAATAGCTGCTTATTATATTTGGGCATAAATTATTCATCCTTTCAATAACATTTTTTGGTTGCCTACCATATAAAAGGGATCATTCTAGAAACATTATATAGTCAGGAAATATATCAGACAAAAATTCTCACTCTCATAGAGAATTCATGTAAGTAAGTGGGAAGAGAAATAGACCATAAATAGGTTAAATAGTAAATTTTGTAGTCTATTACAGAGGCTGTCAATCGTGGTTCATAAGCTTTTAGGGTTGTTTGATCCCTTTTTAGGGGATCTATAAAGTCAAACTCTTTTCGTTATAATCCCAAAAGTTTATTTACCTTTAAAAAATCTTTATTGATTATAATGCACATACAATAAACATCAACCTTTTAAATTGAAAAATCCAGTGGTTTTAAATTTATTCACAAAGTTGTGCCATGCCACCAATGTCTAATTTAGAATATTTTCATTATTCCCAGGAGAAAAAGTGTACCCATTAGCAGCCACTTTTCATTCCACTCATCTTCTGGTAATAGTAATACATTTTTTACTCTTGTGGTTTTACCAATTCTGGACATTTCATATAAATTAAGTCATAAATCATATATGGAGCTGTTTGTATATGTTTTATTTCACCTAGCATAATGTTTTCAAGGTTCGTCCATAATGTAGCATTTATGGATACAACATTTTTTAAGGCTAAATAATATTCCATTGTATGGATATCCCATGTTTTGTTTATCTGTTCAATAGTTTGTGGACTTTAGGGTAGTTTTCACTTTGCAGTATTACAAATAGTGCTTCTATGAACATTTCAGGGCAAGTTTTTGTGTCGGCATATGTTTTCAGTTTTTGTGGGTACATATCTAGGATGAGAATTGCTATCTAACTTTTTGAGGAATTGCCAAATTATTTACCAAAATGGGAGTATCTTTCTGTAATCCCTCCAACTATGTAGCAGTGTTCTGGTTTCTCCACATTCTTGCTAATATTATCTATTTTTTTTAAATGTAGATATCCTAGTGTATATGGAGTGTTATTTCATTATAGTTATAATTTGCCTTTCCCTAGGACTAGTGATATTGAACAGTATTTTTAGATACTTACTGCCCATTTATGTATCTTTTTTTAAAAGAAATACCTAATCAATTCATTCGCTCATTTTGCTTATATTTTATTAGTATGCATTTGTATACATAATACATAATAGTACATACATAGTACATAATATTTACATTTGTCTTGGGATACTGGTATCTATCTTATCTGTCTAGATTGATCGCTTTTAATCTCTTTTCCCTTTCCCTACCCCCTTTCCCCATTCCCTGATCCACTTCCCCATCTCCGAAAGTCTGTGTTTTACTCTTGCCTTTGCCCATTTAAAAATTGTATTGTGTCTTATTTTCTAGTTTAAAAGGTATTTATACATATGGTAGATCAAGTCTCTTATCCAATGTATGATTTAGAAATATTTTTCCCAATTTGTAGGATGTCTTTTCACTTACAGCTTTCTCTGGAACATAAAAGCTTTTATTTAATTAATTTATTTTTTATATGGGTACAGGAGTCGACCTCAGGACCTCGTGCTTGCCAGCAAGCGCTTGTGCTGCTGAGCAGTATCACTGGCCCTTTTTCGTATGTGGGTTCTAGGAGTCGAACTCGGGCCCTCGCGCTTGCCGGGCAGGCACTTAAGCCACTGAGCCATCTCACCGGCCCCACTTACATGGTTTTATATTCCATGTTGTTACTAACTTGTAAGAAACTACCACTCATTGATTTTTTGCGAGTGTGTACCTATCAAAGAGTATCCTTGGTTGTATGAAAATGCTATTAAATTCTTCTCCTTTCTGTGACTGTTCTTTGTGTGTAGCCAAATTTTCTTCCCAGACTTCTCCCAAGCCACCTGTTGCAACACAGTGAATGTAGAAGTAGATACGAGAATCCAGCTATTTTTAAATAAAGCATTAAACATTAGCTTTACAAAAATTATAAAACTATATCACTTCTCATTCAAGTTTTGGTTTTTAAAAAAATCTTTCTTGAAAATACTTATGTTATTATTTAGTAGGTTTATTGTTATTTTTATAAGAATTGCTAAAATAATTTTAAAATTCCAGTCTTTAGTTTTACTCTGATAATATAAACCACATAAATGGAAGCAGTTTGAGATTTTCAGAATATAAAAAGGTCCTGAGACCAAAAGTTTAATAACAGTAAGTTTCATAAACTTTTCTTATGCTTTCGAGGAAGAGATTAGGGAGGAGAGGAGCCCAGGTACTACAAAATTATGCAGAGGTGGCCCTTGTGAGTTGTCAAGGAATGTTTCACCAAGAAGGAAACATGCTGACAAAAACTTAGAGGTGAAGGAGTAAGGTGTGTTTTGAGAGCACCCAGAGGCAACAAGATTCACAGAATGGTAAGGAAGTCCTAGTAGCTTTGGTTGTGTAATAGGTGAGGGGAGTGTGATAGGAAACAAGGTAAAAGAAAATGTGTGTGGGGGGTTGCAGTGATAGTGATGTTTAGATTTTTGGACTTCACAAACCATTTGATAACTTTAGTTTTCAGTCAGTGAAATTAGGAGCCACTGAATTGCTTTCAGTTTAGTACATGTTGTGTCTTACAGTTTTAAAAAGGTTACTGATTACAACGTGGAGAATTGTCACAAATCAGTGTAGTGTTAAGGACAGAAGCAGGAAGACTAGTTAGGAACCCACTGTTACTAAGATGATGGAGGAAAGTAGTTTAGACAGTGTTCAGCACTAGAGATTAAGTGTCTCATTTTATATGCTCTGGAGATTAATCCAGGAGCATTTCCTGAAACACTGTGTGGGATCTAAGAGACTAGAGTCATGAGTAACTGAAGATACTTGACCTGAGCAAATCTTCCCGTGTGGAAGATTAAATTGATTGTAACTTTTTTCTTTTTTTTATTAGTATATGTTTGCAATAAATGATAATTACATTCATCTTGGGCAGTTGGTACCTATACATAGCACATTTTAATCATTTTTACTTCTTTCCTTCCTTGTCTTCCTGTCTCCCCCCCCCAGATTTTGTTTGCTTGTAATAAAAAACTGTATATTTCTTTTATGAATAATATGTGTTTTTTTCTCTTGAAAGCCTTTCTTAATGTAAGATTAAGAAGAATTTTTATATTTTCTCTTGATTCTTTTAGGTAGTTTTACAAAATTATTTCCTTTTATTTATTTATTTATTTTTTTATGTGAGTATCGGGAGTCGAACTCAGGACCTCACTCTTGCCAGGCAGGCGCTTATGCCGCTGAGCTATCTCACCGGCCCTCCTTTTATTTTTACATGGTATTTATTTTTGCTTTTACTAAAGCAGTTTCTCAGTCTCAGTATAATTGACATTTTGGCCTGGATAATTTTTTTCAGGGGGCGTGGGGATTCTTTACACTTTTAGGATAGTTAGTAGCATCTCTGTCCTCTGTCCACTAGATGCCAGCAGCATCGCACACCCAGTTGTAACAACTACATAAATGCTCCCCATACTTTGCCAGATGTTTCTTTGGGAACAAAATTGCCCCTAGTTGAAAACTTCTTCAATAAGAATGCTAAAAAGTTGACACTCCAATTTTGAATATACAGTTTGAAAAACACTTTTATTTCCACCACATCAAAGTCATTAAATACCTGATGTAGAAATCACTCTGAATATATAGAGAAGATGGGAGAAAGAAAACTAGGGCCTAAACTTGAATCAGTCATTTGGAATGTGGTGGCTTTGCCAGAGTATTGGCCAGAATCTCAGCAAAATAGTGTTAGATTTTGAAAATGAAAGAAGTAGTAAGTTGATTCTCAGAAGGGTGCTTTGTGCATTTTTTTTGTCTTGTATTTGTACAGTATTTATACATTTTAATTTTTGTCTTAGTTCCTGTCCGTGATTGTGTGGTTTACTTGAACAGTGGGAAACAGTAGGAGGTAATGTACATGGGAAGAGGACTGATCTGGTCTTCAATTTTGTGACCTGAAAAAAAAAAAAAATTTTTTTTTCTTTTTTTTTTGTGGGTATCTGGGGTCGACCTCAGGACCTCGTGTGCCAGCAGGCGCCCATGCTGCTGAGTGATATCACCGGGCCCTTTTTTCGTATGTGGGTTCCGGGAGTCGAACTCGGGCCCTCGTGCTTGCCAGGCAGGCGCTTGCGCTGCTGAGCCATCTCACCGGCCCCCTTCTTTTTCTTTTTGAGACAGGGTCTTGCTGTGCAGCCCAGACTGGCCTCGAACTCGCTGCGATCTTCCTTCCTCAGCCTCGCAAGTGCTGGGATTACAGGCATGTTCCACCACGCCCAGCTGATATTTATTGTTAAAATCCGTAAAACTAATGTATTGAAAACCTTTTAAACATTTAAAGCTTTATGAGGAGTGATTACTATAAGGAGATATTATTTTGCCTGCTTTGTATTCTTAATGCTATAGCCGCTAGCTGTGTATGTAGCTATTGAGCACTTGAAATGTGTTAGTCTGGATTGAGATGTAATGTAAGTATAAAATGTCATAGTTTGAAGGCTTAGTATTAAAGAAGTCATATTACTAATTTTATGATTATATATTAGAATGATATATGTGGTATATTAAGTTTAACAGATTATTAAAATTAATTTCATCTTTTTAAAACTTTAAAAGTTGTTACTAGAGAATTAAAAATTAGATACATGTTTTAATTATATTTCTGTTGAAACCTACTGGCAGGCTTATTAGATGTTAATTCATAGAAAATAATGAGTGATGTCATCTATAATGTATATTCTTTCGAATCAGGAAATTTTATTTAAGGGAGAACTTCTAATATAAATTTTAGTATGTTTACGGATTGTGTTTTTTTCCAACTATGGGGTCCGTGATGCTGTGAATTTTTTATTTAAGAAGTTTGCAAAGTTTGGATTTCAATTTAATTTTTTAAAATGTGTAGGTTTTTTTTTTTTTTTGTGGGTACCGGGGGGACGACCTCAGGACCTCGCGCGCCAACAGGCACCCGTGCCACTGAGCGATATCACTGGCCCCTTTTTCGTATGTGGGTTCCGGGAGTCGAACTCCGGCCTTCGCACTTGCAAGGCAGGCGCTTACGCCACTGAGCCATCTCACCGGCCCTAAAATGTGTAGTTTTTTAAAACAAGACATTCAAATGTAATATATTAAATTTTAAAACAAAGACCAGCACAATTAATTCCCTGAGATGAATTGATTATTTAAGTTGTGGCTGTCCTATATTTTTATTCGTATATGTTGTCTTGTCATATATAATGGTAGAAATAGGTGAACTATTATTTATGTCTGAGCCTTCTTTTACAATACTGTGCTATCAGACACAGTAATAAGACAGATTATAAGATGAAACTGCTGGGCTGGTGAGATGGCTCAACGGCATAAGCGCCTGCCTGGCAAGCGCGAGGGCCCGAGTTCGGCTCCCGGAACCCACGTGTGAAAAAAGGGCCGGTGATATCGCTCAGCAGCACGGGTGCCTGCTGGCTCGTGAGGTCCTGAGGTTGACCCCCGGTACCCACCAAAAAAAAAAAAAAAAAAAAAGATGAAACTGCTATAAGCCTGTGTCATTAGAATAGCTTAATTGTTCTTTCTACACTTACAGAATTATTAGAACACAAATAAATCCACTTCATAGATGTGTTCTATTTTTGTAAATGACATTAGTTTCAGCATTTATGCTGCAAAAAAGATTTGAACATTCCTAATTTTAATTCAGACTTTCATTTTATAGATTTACATCTGGTTCTAAGAAAAAATTGTCAAATTTCAATTCAACTTAATAGAATCTCAAGTAAAACTCAAGTTTTCTGATGTTGCTCATGTACACAGAGTAAGTACCTTTATGATATAGTAATGTTTTAAGGAATATAATATTGAGTAAGGATTATATCTAGAACATCTTTTTATGTCTTTAAAATGATACAATTATTGTACATAATAATTGACTTGGTTTTTAAGTTACGTGTTTATACTTTTTTCTGATTTTTTTATGAATTATAGTTGGTCTTTTGATGCACAGTGGTAGGAAGTTTATAGGCAGGTGAAGGAGACTGATGACATCCACAGAACAGGTTAATTCTTTTAAGAATCTTTTCCGTAGTAGGTCTATTTGGTGAATATCACATGGGACCTAAAATTTTTCTTTTTATGTGTAATTCTTAGAGGCTCATCCACAAACCACTCCTTCACACTTCATTACACATCTCCAGTCTTGATCCTCAAAATTCCTATTTTCCTGTAGAAATGATTAGCCATTGCCCATTAGTAGGCATAAATTCTTAACAATTTCTTCTTCAGTCTAAGTAGATAAACACTAGATCTTTCATTTGTGAAGATTTCTATTCATTCCTCCTTTGAGTTGTACTGTAATTACTCAACAATCTATTTCTGGATATTAATGGCATTAAATAAGAGCCATGTATTAACCAGGCTCAGAGTTTATTCCCCCCGATGTGAAACTCCTTCTAAGGCCATTTGTACTGTTTGAGGAAGGGATGGTGGTATGGAGGAGTAGGCTCCTGACAGTTTGAGTAACCTGTTCATATAATTACCTGTACCTTTGGGCTTTCATTGACTTACACTATTTATACCATTTGTATTTAATACAGGAATCTTCTTGGTACATCTGCTTTTTACACTAAAAAATGGTGGCATGGTTCCTGAAAAATTTGTGTATTTTTCCTTTTTTTTTTTTAACCCAAGTTAGTAGTTGTGGGAGTTTTTAGGTGAATGTCAGGAAGAAAGTTCTGGGTATCCTTTACATGGCTTGTGGGGAGTTAAGAGCACTTGTCTTCCCTTCATATAGAAGTTACAGACCTCTAAACTGAAGCCTGGGAATTGGGTGAAGCCTTGTGGCTTTAAGTAATGAAGGCTTAAGAAAAGGTCCTTTGTGTCCTAAAGCTTTTGGTTTATTCTAATTTAAATCTTCAGTGCATTACATATTGATTTTATTCTGCGAGACTCTAGAGTCACGTAAGCGTAGCCTGGAGTTACTGTAGATCATACAGTGCTGATTATGACACCGCATAGATTACCTGGGAGGAGATAAGCACTGTGATCAGCACCCAGGTTTCTGTAAAACTCACGTCTTTTTCTCGGTTTCTAGTGTTCTATTTAAGTTTGTAAAGTTGGGTCTTGAGTCCTAGAAAGAGCTTCTGCTCTGTTACTTAATCTTTTTCTGAGATAACATTTATACTTTGATAGGATTTTACATTCTTGTCCTAAATGCTCCTTTTCAATCTTTTTTTCTTTTTCCTCTAAATTTTTACATGTTCCATCAAATGTTTCTACTGTTTATTTTGGGTTCTCTTTTCCCATCATAGTTTTAAATTTTTTGAGTCTGTAGTTCTTTGTAATCATGGTTGTAATAGCTTCATGATGATTTGATCGTATACAAATGGTTTATCCTCATTTTACATTTTTGAGACTAGAAATCAGGGTTTTGGAAAAAAAATTCTTTGCCGTTTCTTTTCATACATTTATTCTAGGGGGCAGCACTTCCTGGTTTATTTGAAGTGGTTCCCCTCACTTTTTTTTAAAGGTCCTTTTTTTTTTTTTTTTTTGTTTCATTCTGATAGAAGGAAATTGATTCTTTTCAACTGTTAACTTAGTCAAGAAAGGATTCAGCTGTGTTCTGTCCCAGTAGGTGTTGGTTCTTACCTGAACTTAAGGACTGTCTTCTTGAATATTTGCTTTATTTTTAGAATCCCTCAGATCTGAAGATTAGCTAAGGTAGAGAACTTTGCTTCTAAAGATCCCCCACCTTTTTCCTTTTTATAGCTAGCCATGCCAGTGACAAGATCTGGACATACTCAACTTGCTTCATTGGGATTCTGTGCTTACCTTCCCTTATTGGTGTCCTGGCCTCAGCCTGTTTATTTCAATAATACAACAATTCTGGGGTTGCATACTGGTACTGACAGGGTTCAACTATTGTTAATTGACAATACTGTTAATTGACAGGGTAGGGAGTGTATCTCCTCATTTGTTTACTATCTGTCCTTGCTTTTTGCAGTCACTGCTTTGAATTATGGGTTATTGGAAGGAATCTGCATGAGGTAGTTTTCTCACAGGGGGAGGATGAACTCTCGAGTGAACCTTATTTGGCTAACTTCCATTACACCAAATAAAGGTTTCTCTTCTCTGTTTTCCGGTGGCGCTATGTAGTCTTCCTTTTGTTTGTTTTATGTACTTGTTATTTCAGTGAAGTTTTAACAAAGTGCACGAGGCAATGAGTAGATTTTTATCTTACCAACATTTTGTACAGTGTATATACTTTTTCCAACATGTTTAATTTGATAAAAATAAAGGCATAGAATTATTTCTAAGGTTGTGTTTACATGCCAAATTTATATAAGAATAATTGTATTTAATTTTGACAGCTATCTGTCCAGATGCTAATTAGTACCTATTTGCTTTTTAGATAATGGATACTACATCTTTGTTACCAGCATTTTTAGATGTAGATTTGACAGTATCGCATATTGAATGTTGTTCCAAGGATATTCTTGTGAAATTTCAAGGCAGAAATAATGGTGAATGTGAGTTTGACTACCACATATTGCAGAGAGAAATACAGCATATTCCAAAAATAAAAAATAATGTGGACATCTTCGGATTTTGTTTGGTAGAAGAAAGAGTATCTGGAGAATGGCAGAGAGGAAGAGTCATGGAAAAGAAAAATGAGCTCTATACAGTGCTCCTTATAGATCAAGGAGAAGAATTAACAGTTGATAGTACACAGGTTGCTTCGGCCTGCGATAATATATTTGATCTACCACCACGGGTAGTGTTTGGTATTTTTGCCAACATTCTTCCAGTTGGAGAAAAATGGTCTTGTAAGGCTTTGAATTATTTCAAGTCTTTAGTAGGAATACAACTGAAAGGTCACGTGCAGGCTATTTTGCCTCTGCAAATGATTCTTCTTGAAGTGCCACAAGTTATATCCTGGACTCTTGAATTACAATTAGGAAGATTTATTGATGGAGATTCATTTCGTCTTATTGTGGAAATGTTAAAAGAATTCCCTCAACAAATGCCAGATTTATTACAGCATAAAAGAACTGAATTGTCATTAAGTGATTATGACAATTTACTTGACGTTCAACATATTTCGGATAATTTGCAGCCATCTTTATCAGTAGGAAGTTTTGAAAGTGTAAGGCTATCATCTGCATTGAGCCCAAGTAAATTTTATTGTCAGTTGGTTAAACGGATTCCAGAGCTAGAAAATCTGACAGTATGTATGACTTTACATTATGATACTAGTCAAGAAACTAGTCCCAACTGTGATAATTTTGGACTACTTTGTGTTGCCAAAAGCAGAAATGGACAGTGGCATAGAGGAATTCCTCAGCAGCTCTTGCCCAATAATCAAGTAAAAATTTGGTTTATGGATTATGGCAGTACTGAGGCTATCCCCTCACTTTATGTAAAGAGACTGAAACAGGATTTTAGTTCAGTACCATTATTTTCATTTCCATGTTCCCTGACGTATTTACACAGTTCGGATAGAGATGCAAGAAAACTTCAACTGAGTGTATTTAAACAGGCCTTGTTAGGACAAATAGTATATGCACACATCGATAGGTTCAATAAGGATGAACATTTGTATTATGTGACATTACAGACTCAAGAATCTATGGTTCATTCTGAGTGTCTGCTAAAGACTGTAGGCACACAAATATTTTGTCCAGTGTCTGGTTCAAAAATCTCCAACATCCTGAGCAAGCCAGGTTCTTATGATGTAAACAACTTTGCAGTTGAGAGTTTTGTTGGAAATATTGAACAATCAGTAGACATAAATAAAAATATTTTAAAAGTAGGTGGTTCTGTTAAAACTGTAGAAATGGAGGTGAAGACTGCCTATATAGCTTTTGTATCATATGTACTAAACCCATCCAATTTCTGGGTACGTACTAATGCCCATCAGAATGAATTTCAAGATATAATGAAAAATATGAACAAATGTTATGATTCATGTGAAAATGATGAACTGATTCTAAGAAATCCTAAACCTGGAATGTTTTGTTGTGCTAGATACAGCAAGGACAGATGTTTTTACAGAGCTCTCATCACTGAAATTAATGATCGTAAGATCGATGTTTATTTTTTAGATTATGGAAATACTGATTCCATACCTTCCTTTGATGTGAAAATTTTGCTTTCAGAATTTTGTGAATTGCCTGCTTTAGCCATGTGCTGTTCACTTGCACATGTAATTCCCGTTGAAGATTTATGGGTAAAGGCAGCAGTTGATTATTTTAAAAAAATTGTTTTGAACAAAGAAATTTTGCTTCAAGTTATAAGAAAAAAAGAAGACAAGTATACTGTAAATATTCAGAATATTGAAGCCTCAGAAAATATTGATGTTGTGTCTCTTATGTCAGAAGCTGGATATGCAGAATATTGGGAAATAGAGCCAGAACATTTTCCAAAATCTGTAACTGAATATTCAGTGTTAAATTTAAAGTCTAAAAGGAAAGTCAATATTAAGAATGTCACATCTGCCCTTCTTGAAAGACCTAAACCTAAGAAACACCTTTCAAATAAGTTGGAAGAAAATAAGTTATCTTTGTGCAAGTCCCAAGCTGTTAATTTCTTAGATTTAAAAAATCCTTTCATTTTGTCTTTGGGACTTGATTCATCAAGGCCTTATAAAGAACATACATTTAAACCAGGAACAGTTCTTGAAGTTAAATGTTCTCATTACTATGGCCCAGGTGACTTTTCATGCCAGCTCCTATGTAAGTTAGAAGACCTAAAATTACTGATGGAACAAATTCAGAGTTATTACAGCATTCATTCTGATCCTTACCAAATGGGGCAGATTGCTTGTATTGCTAAATATTCCAAAGATGGGAAGTGGTATAGAGCTGCTGTTTTGACTCAAGTATCAAACAAAGAAGTTGACATAATATTTGTGGACTATGGTTACCAAGAACGAGTTTTAATTAAAGATCTTTGTGCTATTAACCCACATTTTCTTTTTTTAGAAGGCCAAGCCTTCAGATGTTGTCTTACCCATTCACTTGAACCAGTTAGTTGTAAATTATTCTGTTGGACAAGAAAAGCATCCAGAGACTTTGGACGTTTTATTTCTTCATCTAGAGGGTTACTGACTTGCATAATATATGCCCTACTTCTTATACAGCCGAACTGTTTATATAATTTAGTGGACTTACAATCTTCATTTACTACTGCAAAAGAATTTCTTACTAGTCATGGATCTGTACAGTATAGCACATTATCAAATCCATTGTCATCTTCAATTAGTCTGTACAGTTACTGTTATTCTTCCTTTAATATAAAAATTGGAAGTGAAGAAGTAGTATATATATCTCACATATGTAGTCCCCAAAAGTTTTATTGTCAGTTTAGTAGAAATAATAAAGATCTAGAGATGGTAAAAACAAGAATCAGAGAGATGATTAGCCTAAAAAATTGCCCAAAGTATGATTCTAGTAAAATAAGATTGTGCATATCTAAGTATGTAGAGGATGGTCTCTCATACAGAGTATTAGCAAAACCAACAGGTTCATCGTCTGAATTTCTAGTGTATTTTGTGGACTTTGGAAATAAACAATTAGTGAAAGAGAATATGTTGATGGCTATTTCAGATCAGTTTCCAGAGTTGTTGTTTACACCTATGCAAGCTGTTAAGTGTTTTTTGTCAGATCTTAGAGATATAGAGACTCCAGAAGAAATCAACAGCTGGTTTGAAAACAAGTTTTTGGGAAAATCATTAAAGGCAGTGATACTGTCCAGGGAGTCAGATGGCCAGCTTGGTATAGAGTTATATGATGGGTGTCAACATATAAATCAGAAAATTAAAATGTTGCTTCATGCTTATGGAAAAAAACATTTTGCCCAAGGACAGTATGTGGAAAAGAGTTATAAATTAAATAATAAGAGACATGCTGCTTCTCAGAAAGGCAAAATAGAATACCATTATCAGCATAATATGATAAATAAAACTAATCTAGTAACATATTCTGAAAACAAAATAGACCAATTAATGCATCCCACAAGTATATATGCCAAGCTTTTGAAACCACCAGTTTGTTGTAAAATTGAACCAGTGTCCAAAAACAAAGTGAAGTTGTTGAATGATGGACTTAAAAATAAAGGTATAAAAATTATCCATGGATCTGTACATATTCTTAATGAAAGCGACAGGCAAAAATCAGTAAAGGTTGTATCACAGTCATTTATCAGACAGTTAAATCAAGTAATCTTAAAAAATCCACATAACATAGTTAGACCACAGATCAAAGATCTTCCTGAACCCAAAATTTACTTGAATGCCCAAGTAAAAGGGTATGTATCCAATATCAATAATCCAGCAAGTTTTCATATTCAGCTTGCTGAGAATGAAAAAGTTATCATCAGACTTGCAGCTGCTCTAAATGGAAAAGCAAATAGAGTGAAAGAACAAAGCTCAGTTAAACTTCTGGTGAGAGATCTTGTAGTTGCAGAGCACTCTGGTGATAGTGCCATTTACAGAGCAGTTATTAAGAAAATTTTGCCAGAAAATACTTTTGAAGTGGAATTTATTGATTATGGTAATACTACAATAGTGAACAGATCTAAAATTTATGAACTTAAGAAAGAATTCTTAACTATTCCTCAGCTGGGAATCCATTCTTTTCTCAGTGGAGTAAAATGGAATGAGCCTGCTGAAATATGGGACAGCAAAACTGTGGATTATTTTGCCTCAATAGTAAGTAAAAAAATAGTATCTTGTGAATTTTTGAAAAAGCATGACCAGAAATGGGAAGTTAGTATAATTTGTGATGAAAAATGTGTCATCAATGAAGTACTTAAATGGACAGCATATTGGAAACCGCAGAAGACAGTATTGAGAATGCCTTGGGTTTTATCTCAAAATGTGAGCCCTGATGAAGACAATGAAATGATAAAAGGAAGATCAAATGATTTTGAAGAGTCTTCAATCCTTCAAACCTCCTACCAACAGCTGGTTAAAATTCCCTTTGAAGAGTTAAAACCTGGACAACTTGAAAAAGCTGAAATACTTTGTGTTTCAAAGAGTGGAAGATTTTATGTGAAGTTATTAAAAAATAAAAAAATCTTATCAGATTTAAGCGTATTAATTACTAAAGAAGAAGAAAGTTCCTCATCAGTGGTAAATATTGAAGAAGACTTAGAATGTTTGGCAAAATCTAAAAAAACCTTAAAGTGGTATCGATCAAAAGTAGAAAAAAAGTGCATTGATGAAAATGTGCTTGTTTTTTTAGTAGATCATGGTAGGTATGAAACAGTGCCTCTAAATAATACCAAGGTACTTTGTAATGAAATCAGAAATATTCCAAGACAAGCTGTGCCTTGTAAATGGATTTGGTTTGAAAATTCTAAGAGCATGCCTTTTGAGTCCATTGTGTATTTATTTGCTCATTTGGAAGTAAGCATCCTTTTCCTGAAATATTTATACTCTGTTTGGGAAGTAGATATTTTGGTAGATGGTATGCTACTTTTAGAATATTTCAGTACAAATACAATTCAGGTTAAAGCAAACAAAATACAGTCTTCAGGAATTATTTTCAGCATGGAATCTCAGGCTCTTACATCATCATGTGGAATAAGATCATTTACTTGGACACAACTTCAAAATGGTGGGCAGTATTGTGGTATTGCTACTGCTATTTCTGATCCATCAGACTTCTGTATTCAGTTAGAAGATTTTTTCGACACAATGAAGTATCTCTTTGTGTTGCTTTCTGATCTACCGGAAACCTTGCTAACATTACCACAGGAGCTCATAATTCCTGGTTCTAGTTGTTTGTTCAAATGTGAAATGGAAGATCAATGGAATAGAGTAGAAATTTCTGAAGTCTCTGATAGATGTTTGCTTCTTATGTTGGTTGACTATGGGTTTTCTTTTTATATACCTTATTCAGGTAGAAAAAATCTTAAAGTTGTTCCTGAGGAACTTTTGAATTTGCCAAGGTTAAGTTACCCATGTATCTTACATGGCGTTTTACCTGTTACAGGGAAACATTGGAATGAAAAAGTCAAGAGCTTTTTTAATGATTTTCTGAGCAAACCAGGCTTAGTTTTTCAGTTTAGGGAATGTGGTTTTAAAACAAAACTGAAAGTAGATGTCATTCATGAGAAAAAGAGTTTGGCAGATATACTAGTTGCATCTGGACTTGCAGTGTATTCTAAGGATTCAGCTGATCTTGATGCAATTACTGCTACTGGATGTACTAAAATCCAATGTAAGTTACAGAGTAAGACTGTTTGCCCATTGTTAAATCAAAATTGTGACAGTAAAGAAAATATGAGTTGTACGTGCACCAAAAAACAAAAGCTAAAAGAATGGAAACCTTTGGAGAAGAAAGAAGTCTGTAAACTCCTCTTAAAGAGAAGCCATGTTAGTAACAAATTGCATTCTAGAAATTTAAAACTGAAAAATAAAGTTTGTAGTGGAAAACACAATACCCAAAGTACCACTACATTTGATACATGTGGAGCAACTTCATTTTGGGAACTGCCCGATTGCTTGAAAAGTAACACCACTTGGTTTGAAAACATTTTTGAAAAACTACCAACTGAAGGACTACAGGAAAATAACACAGTGGACTTGATCACAGGAGTAAAAGCGTCGCATATTAATGAAAAAGCTATATCAGAAAACTTAAAAGGTAAGCAGTCATTTTTCAGTTTTTCTGTAGATTCTTTTTTTTTTTGATATTTTATGTGCTAAAATTATCCATATTGAATATACCATATTGCACGAAAACAAGAAAAACTGTTAATAAGACCCATGATATTTATACTCATTTTTGTTTTTCAGAAGAGGGAGATGAAACTTCATGCTTTAGTTTGGCAACAAAGGATACATGGGATACTCAGTAATACCTTGTTTTAGATGTTCCAAGTGTTGCAGAGTAAAATTGGTAAGCACAGGACAATAACTTCTAATATTTAACCATGTTAAAGGAATTTAGATTTTTCTGATTATTTTTCCAGGAGACTGTATATTGAATATATTTTATTTGATAAAGTATCCTAATTTCAAAGCCATGGATATCATTTTATCATTAGTTTTTACAATTTTTAGGTGTCTCTCCTACTAAAATTTGTTTCAGTTGCTACTTGTAGAGTCATAATTGGAACCATGGTTGTTACCATTTTCTCTAGAAAATATGGGTGATTATAGGAAGGATATTTATTAGAAGTGTATGAAGCGAGGTCAGATGTAATTGCATCTTTAAGCCCATGTCTGTTTTTTTTTTCCTTTTTATACTTATAGATGTCTATTTTGTTTGATTTTAATATTTATATTTTGTTTTGGTTCTTAGTTTTCTAAATTTTAATTTTCATTAACATGCATTAATTGTACCTATTAATGGAGTTCAATATATTTCCGCACATACAGCAAACACAGCTCAAATTCAGCCTCCCTTTATTAATCTTTTCCCCCATCACTCCAACACGCCCTTCTCAGCCTCTAATAGTCATTATTCTATATCAGCTTCAACTACTTTTAGCTTGAAGTTGTGGATATTCATAATAATGCAAGAATACTAGTACTTAGTGGGGAGGGGGAATCCATATTTTGTCTTGCATTTACCTGTGCATTGGAGTTTATTTTGCAAGTGAACACTTAGAAAGTTCAGCGTATTGTTTTGATTCCAAAAATAGAACCCTAAAATTATACTAGTGCTTTTAAGAGTCCTGTGTAACTGGTAATTTTAAAGTTATTTAGGAAAACTTAGAAAATTCTTAGCCAAGAGAAGATAAATCAGTTTAGTTGTATTATATTCTGCACATCTATATTGAACATTTTGCTGTTTTTGAAACTGGAAAATAATTTTCAGAAATACTGTTTTTAATGAAGATATGTGAGTTTAAATTTGGTATCTTCTAGCACTCTGGGAGGCTCAGACATTATACAAATTTGAGCCCCACCTGGGCAACTTAGTGACTTTGTTGCTATTTGTAGAGTAGCAAAATTAAAAAAAAATGCTGGGGATGTAGCTGAATGCAAAGGCTCTAGGTTCAATCCCTAGTACCAGAAAAAAAAATTAGTCTCTTGAGTTTTAAGATTATTCAAGTCTGGACACTTTGTATATGTTTAACATTAACAAACTAGTCTCATGTTTGTAGCTATTTTAGAAGAGGGAATTTCACACTTATTCTCTGTAATCAAAATTCTATGAATACTGTGTGTTGTTCTCTCTGCTAGATTTTGAAGATTATTTTCTGCAATTATGAAGGGTGTTTCCATTGGGAAGCTAATTCACTTCATACAACTTCTGTGGTTGTTGCATCACAAGGATGCTTTTACTGTTGGTTACCATAGAATATGGCAAAATTAATGATTTAGATTAATGGAAATATATTGGATTGTGTAATACCTATTACATAAGATTATATAATAACTTTTTACCCCCTTGGGCCAAGGTTACAATTTAATCAGGAAAGGACCTCATGGGCCTTTAGTTTTTTTAGAGTACTTTTTAATTCATTTATGTGTCTTGATATTTTACATTTAGAAGTGACAGAATTGACAAACTAGAAAATTTATTGGCAGTATTTAAGTTATGAAATACTATTGAAAATGAAGTTTTTATAAAACTTCATTTCAGTTAATTTCTAGTTGAGTTTTCCTATTTAGATAGAATTCCAGTAGAGAAAGTATGAAAATATTTCTTTTAAAATGAATTATATTTAATTTAAAGTTAACTCTTATTTTGAAGGGGCATTAATTTTTTAAATTACATTAGTTTTATTACATTTTAAAATTACTACATGAAAGATGTATAATCTTCAGCATAATGGGTGGCTCAATTCAGCATACTTTAAATTAAAAACACAGTTTTTTTAGGATTTATAGTTTTTAGGATTCTCAGTATTATAATAATGCATTTTTTTCACTTTAAAACACATTAATTTGTTAGTAGGATGTGTTATTTTGTAAGTGTTGGAAGTAGATTTTTGCTTAAAAATTGGGAAAGCAGAATGAGGTATTAGGCAAAATATTTCAAAGTTTAAAATTACTCAGTTTTACTCTGAAAATTTTCTAATTATGCTCTGCATATAAAGATACATTTTTAAACTCATGTAAAAATGTCATCAATATAATAAAAAGTATGATTCATTAGAGAAACAGTTAAGACTTGATATTTTAAAAGAATATTCACACATTGTGCATTTTTTAATGGCTCTACTGATATGAAATAAAAAGACATCTCAAACTGTTAAAACTAAATTATGTAGCAATTTCCTAGTATTATTTTCATTCTGAATTCTTCTGTATGAGATGCTAAATTAAATTTTATTATTTAATTTTTCTGATTGATTTTTGCTGTTTCATATGTATGTCTTGGTATCAGTAATTTTTTTCTGCTATTTAAAAAGCGTATTGAATTCTAATATTTTATTAGCCAGCTTTCCTGTGGATGGGACAAACTACCCAAAAACCACAACTTAAATGATGAGTGGTTTATTTTGGCTCACAGTTTTAGTGGATTCATTCCATGGCTGGCTGGCTTCAAGGCAGAAACAACATGGCAGAATGGCAGGGCATAGGAGGAAAACTCTGCACCACATGGTGGCGAGGAAGTAGAGAGACAAATGGGGATCTGGGGATGAGAAGATATCTTTTCAAGTCACACCTCTAGTGACCCACCCTTTCTGACCAGGCCCCACCTCCAAATGTGAAAGTTTTGGGGACATTGTAGCTCTAACCCATAACATTCTACCCCTCATTCCGTAAAAGGCTCATGTCCATGTCATTATGCAAAATGCATTTACTCCATCTGTAAGAGTTGTCAGTATCTTATGCTAGCATTGCTAAAAAGTCTAAGTGAGAAGTGTCCTGTAAGACTTAAGGTGAACTCATATTTGTGAGCCCCTATAAAAATCAGAACATGAAATACCTCTAACATACAATGGCTTAGGGTAAACATTCCCATTCCCAATGTGAGCGACAGGGGAATAGAAAGAAATCAGACCAAAGCAAGACCCAAACCCAGCAGGACAGACATTAAACTATATAGCTCCATGTCCAGCACCCAGGGTGGATTGTGGTAAGATGTGCACTCCAGAGCTTGAGCAGCCCTACCCCAGTGGCCTTCCTGGTTGCAGTCCACAATAGTCTGTCTCTTGGGCTGGTTCCACTCATTGCCTGCAGCTTTCCTCAGCAGATGTTCCAGCTTCCTGGGGTCTCCACTGCAGCTTTGTCTTCACTCTAACGGCTTCACACACTGCTCTCTCACCGGCTTCTGTCAGGAACTGTGTCCCTGTCACATACTTTTGCCTGGGCTCTCATGTTGCCTTCTGTAATCTGGGTAGAAGCTTCTGTGACCCTTTAACTGGCATTTTATGTGCCTAAACACCAAGTACCACATGGGTGATGCCAAGATCAACTGCAAGCTTGAGCAGTATCTTGGGCGCCTTGAACCATGGCTGCAGGAGTTTCTGAGTACTGAACTTACAGATATATTTCCCTAAGTGCCCCTGAATGAGTAGGTATCCCAGGGAGCCTCTTCTGAAATTTAAATTTACAGTTTTGTACCCTTGGGCCTGCAATGAGTTGGGATCTTGCTGATTTCTGAGGTGTCCCCAAGGCATCTTTCGTCTTGTCCCTGTACAAAGTACTTGATTTCATTTTTAATGCTGATCTTTTAAGCATCCATTCTCTTCCTAGCCTCAACTTTATAGGAAGTTTCTAACTGATGAAACTGGAAACTTTGCAAATCATTTAGCTATTTTCTTCTCCTGATTCTCACTGTAGGTCTGGCTAAACGCAGCGAGATATACCTGTGCTGCCTTGAAATTTCCTCTAGCAGATTAATTAGTCCACCATCTTTAAAGTCAGGTTTACACAATCTCTGTGTATAGCATTCTGAGTCTTTCTGCAATTTCCAACTTTTCCAAACTCCTCCTGCAAGTCAGTTCCAAAGACTTGTGAACTGCATGGTCAAGTACAGTCACAGCAGTGACCCCACTCCTGGTTACCAGTTTTCTTTATTAGTTAGCTTTCCTGTTACTGGGACAAAATACCCAATGCCCACAACATAATGGAGGAGAGTTTACTTTTGCTCACAGTTTCAGTGGATTTGGTGTATGGCTAACTGGCTTCAAGGCAGAAACAGCATGCATGGCTGAGGAAAGCTTTTTACCCATGTCAGCCAGGAAGCAGAAAGGAATGCAGATCTAGGGACAAGGATGCACCTTTCCATTTAACCTCCCAAGTGACCCACTCCTTTTGACCAGGCCCACCTCCAAATTTGAGTTTTGGGAGCCACTGTAGATATAAACCATACCAAAAAATCATTTTTACAAAATGAGTTTTGAGATATTGTTAGTGTATATTCAAGGGAAATTATTTTTGAGTCAGGTATTGAATGTTTTGAGTTAAAATTTTTTCACAATCAAGCATTTCACAATCAAGTATTTTATATGCTTCCCTAATGTCTGAAATTTTATGAATCTTTTTTTTTTTTGGTGGGTACCAGGAGTCGAACTCAGGACCTCGCGTGCCAGCAGGCACCCGTGCCGCTGAGTGATATCACTGGCCCTTTTTTCGTATGGGGGTACCGGGAGTTGAACTCAGGACGTTGCGCTTGCCAGGCAGGCGCTTATGCTGCTGAGCTATCTCACCGGCCCTATGAATCTTTTAAAAGGGTAATATGACATTTAAATAATCATAGCATGAGCTGACTGTGATGACATACTGAATGCATATTGAGTCCACTTTTGTCTCTCCTCCCCTTCCCTACTGTCCTCGCCTCCATCTTTCTGTCTCTCTGTCTCTGAGATTGAACTCAGGGCCTTTGCACTGAGCTACATCCTCAGCCATTTTCTACAACCTTTTTTTTTTTTTTTTTTTTGGTACCAGAAATTGAACTGACGACCTTGTGCTTGCCAGGCAGGTACTGTGCCGTTGAGCTATACCCCTGGCTGTTTTCTAAAACTTTGAGACAGATTCTTGCTAAATTGCTTAGTTTGGGCTCGAACTTGTAATCCTCCTATCTCAGCCTGTCCAAGTGCTTGGATTACAGGCATGCTCCACCATGCCTGGCTAAAGTTTCTCTTAACCAAACATTTTTCTTACTCAAATAGTTATTGTGCATTTGCTCTTATGTTTGAAAGTATTTCTGAGCTGGGGAAAGGGGTGCATTCCTGTAACTCCAGTACTGAGGGAGGGTGAAGGAGGAGGACTGTGAATTTTGAGATCCCTTGTTTAAAAGAGTTTGGGATGTAGGTCAATGCAAAGGTCTTGGGTTCAATTCTTAGTACTAAAAAATAAATAACCTAATGATGTATCTCAAGGTCCAGGAGAGAGAACAATTTAAATCTGAAACTAATAGAAATTATAAAGTTCAGAGCAGAAATTAATGAAATTGAGATAAAAATACAAAGGATCAGTAAATCAGTGAGTTGGTTCTTTGAAAGAATGGAAAGGGGATCCCAGGATGGGGGAGGAGGGGAGGAAAAGGAGAAGTAAAAAGGATCAAGATGAGATTATGTGTATGTCCCAATTCCCCACAACGAATGTATTTACTGTGTATTGCAAAATTCTATCACACTCCCAAACACAGTCCTTTAAAAGATTTTCCTTTATCCTTTCACATTTAAAGGATTTCTAGATTTTTAAAAATTGCAGATATCTTTAATTTTCTTATTTATTCTATAGTTTGATATTAATCTCAGCCTTGTTCGAACATCTTCAGTATTAATTTTTTCCTATATATGACTTTCAGAATAATTTTGTTACTATGTTTTTCATAGTATAACCTTAGAACAGTGGTGGCAAACCTATGGCATGCACATTATTGTGTTTTTCTCTTACGAGAAAAGATGTTAATGTATGATTTATTTTTTCTAAACTAAAACCTCAGTACTCAGGTTTAATTGCAGTGTTGGCCCTTTGTGATAAATAAGTGGATTTTGGGGTACAAAAGAGGTTTGCCATCCTGCCTTAGCATGTATATCTAAGATCCACATGTTCCGTTTTGTTTTAATTAACATCTTAGTGTGAACTCAAGGAATGGTTTTAATTTCTTTTCTTAGTTTTTTTCATAATTTCCTATTAATGATAAAGTGATCTAGTGTTGACCAGAGCTATTTTTATCATAATAGTTTTCCACAGCACAGTATTCTTCATTTCTATCTTTATGGCCTTTACCATCCTGATATATCTGCATATCTTCTCCTTTCTATTAAATTATCCTTCTTTGTGATCTTGTCACATTCTCTTCTACAGTTCCTTTAGTTATCAAATATTTTATAAAATATTGTATTAGTATTAGAGATAACAAGGATTGACAGATTCCAGTTCTTAAGGTACTTCCATTATGGTTATAGAAACAAACTAATTATTTTTAAAGAGTGGTGTATGGTATAAGTATATAATGGACATGTAGGAGAGGACAGTGTGCCTAACTTTCTGAGGTTGAGGAACCAGTTGAAAAATTTTTTCAAAAACGTGAGCTGTGGCTGACTCATGAAAATACGAGATAGTTTTTATGGAACCTGGGCAAATGTGTAAGAAAGAAGTTACAGAAAGCATAGTACAATCAAGCATAGTTGGCACAAACACACTACTTTTGTTTAAAATATCATTACTTTTAAGTTACATATTTGCAGGATTTTTCTGGAATTTTAGCCTTCTGTAGTTCAGGAATTGAGATTTATGGTAGAGAATTCTTTGTGCTAGGAACCACCATTCTGTATGCCAAACTGACTTCATGAGTCAGGTAGTCATTTTATGATGAGTGGCTCAAGTTGTGTGGTAACTTGGTAGTCCATGGTCACCTCTTCAGGGTACTTCCCCCCAGTATGTAGATATCCTGATAAATAAATATCATTAAGCCTCTTTGAAGAAGGCCAGGAGGAACAGTTTCTATAGAAACTTTCGGTAGTGTTGCAGTGCCTCTTTTTAAAAGATTCAGTGCCACCTTCATTCAGAATGTTCTGCATTTCTGAAGTAATTCAGTTGTGGGGACTGGATGAGGGCCAGTGACTTTTGTAATAATTAAGTAAGGTTTCCATTTGCCAGAGATTTTGTCTTATGAAGATCAAACTTTAGTAGACTGTCCTCTATTTCAGCTCTTGGAATACTGTAATTGATTAATCACTAGTACAAATTTCTGTGGGTTAAACCATTTTAATCGTTCTCATCTTACATTCCATTGTAGTAGTCATTTATAACTTGTCACTGGTGGTTAAGTACCTCCTTTTGGCTTCTGCCACTTTGGGATTTCATCATTCTTAAGGATCCCTGTGAGTCTGTATCAGGAACATCATTTTTCACTATTATTCCTGGCATGCAGATAATAATCACCACAGAGCCTTTACTGATACATTTCTCAAATCAATGATGAAAAGAATCTATTCTGGATCCTGCTGGCCCATAGAGAAAGGCAAGTCACATGTAATGAGCATACTTGTATTCCTATTTCCCCATGGCTTTGCATTTCTTCTCTTGAAGGGGTTTTCATACTTCAGCACATATCAGATCTCCTGGAGGGTCTGTTAAAACAGATTTTTGGTCACATTGCCAGTTTCTGATTTAGTAACTCTGGAGTAGCCCAAGAATTTTAATTTTTATCAATCCCCAAGTTATGTTGATGGCACTGGTCTGGGAACCACACCTTGAACCTTATTTTCTATATTATACCAGGGAAATTGTGGACATCTTGATTTTAACATAGGATACCATTATGTTCAAATTTTATTCAATTAACTGAGCAAGGTTTTAGAGCTCTTGCTACTCCATTTTAGCAGTTACTCAGGATCACATAATTGAAAGTGTTTACTGTGTTGGAAAATAAAGCTGATGACTTAAAATATTTATTAATATATTAATTTATTATAAAAAAGCATGCTAGTTACATTTTAATATGATAAACATTTATTAAACAAAATAGAAGAATGGCATTGTTTTAAACTTTTAAGTCTTAACATTTTGGTTTAATAGAAGTTAGCTGGATTGTGACATCTGCTTCTGCATGCAGTGTGCTCCTACATTACCTATCATGTAGCACCTGAAAACTCCACTATACTCGTGAGAGAAT
Organism: Erethizon dorsatum; assembly: GCA_028451465.1. Taxonomy (NCBI): domain Eukaryota; kingdom Metazoa; phylum Chordata; class Mammalia; order Rodentia; family Erethizontidae; genus Erethizon; species Erethizon dorsatum. The sequence goes on along the minus strand of CM051824.1, from coordinate 73,677,943 downwards.
GAAGATGGAAGAGACAGAAGACTTAATATTATTATTATTAAAAATTTTTTATGTTACAGATTCCCTGGAATCTATTCCCTGGAAGTATTCAGAGATCCACTAGTATACTCAGATCATAGCGTTAGAGCTGCTGCTCAACAGAATAAACTTCCTATCTTTAACTGAGTAGTGGAGAAGTAATTACTAGGCATTTGTAGCTGGACCAGGGTTTAATTTCTCTCTATACAGAATAACAATAAGTCCTTGTGTTCTTTTTTAAAAAACTACTTACCACTTTATAAAAATAAAGCCTCACTATATGGTAGGCTGTAGGAAATGCTGTGGTATTTCAGACTTAAGGTGTGGGCTTTTACCCTCCACCAAGATTCTGTTTTCAAAGAGGTTGGGCTTATCTTACTAAAAGAGGAAGAGGAAACAGAAGGAAAGAGAAAGTGTGTTGGCAGGAAACCTCTTAGAAGGAATGGGAGAGAATATATCCCTACTTCCACAGTCATCTTCCAGCAGAATATGCCCATATTGGATGATTGGAATAGGTATCATCTAATTTGCTATCATTTACATTGCCTTTCTTTTTGTGTCCTTTTGGATTTTATCTTTTAATATTTGTTTTGTGTTATTTTGGTAAATTTTTAAGCAGTAGCAAAGATAAATTTTGCACCATTACTTCTTCCTTTCATCATTATGCATGTTGACAATGTTTCTCAATAAATTCGTGTAGAGGATTTTATTTTCCAAAAAAAATGAAAACACTGTCTACTCTCCCAGTCTTCTTCAGAGAGTACAGAGAAGTGATGCCATGTTACTTCCGAGGCTGGGTCGTATAAGCCTGTGCACCTCTGCCTTGTTCAGTGGAAGACTTGAACTTAATGCTAAGCCCCAAGTAAGAAAACTAATTCCTGTGAGGTTGCCATGCTGTGGGGAAACCCATGCCAAGTGGAGGGGACATGGTTAAGGCATTTTTAACTACAAATAAATCTAGCTTATCACCATTCTAGTCTCCCTTAAAAAGGCTTGGACATTGTAGAGCTAAGAAAAGCCAAAATCGACAGAATTTCAGATCATTATGCTAAGAAAAATATCAGAAAGTTCAATAACATGTAGTTTTTCTTACATGGGAAACCTAAAATATGAAAGATGAATAAAATAAGGAGAGTTATAATAGGAAACTAGAGGGCACTCTTGGAGAAAGAGACCAGGGGAACGGGAGGTATGGAATAAAGGGTAAAGGGATCGAAAATGATCAAAATGTGTTATATGCATGTGCCATTCCCCAAAATGATCACCACTCTCTATATTGCAAACATAACACTAATTTAAAAAAGAAAAGTCGGGGCCGGTGAGATGGCTCAGCGGCTTAAGCGCCTGCCCGGCAAGCGCGGGGGCCCGAGTTCGACTCCCGGAACCCACATACGAAAAAGGGGCCAGTGATATCGCTCAGCGGCAGGGGTGCCTGCTGGCGCGCGAGGTCCTGAGGTCGACTCCCCGGTACCCACAAAAAAAAAAAAAAAAAAAGAAAAGTCAACTTTGCTATGTCCTGTGTGAATTCCTGCCTCATCAAATCTGTGCGCATAATAGTATCATTTTTACCATCAAGTTGTTATGTATAAATAACAACTGGAACAGGATTTGGTATTGGAAGTGAGATACTACCATAGTTTTGGACTGAGCATGGGTAGAAATTGGAAGGGGCTTGAAGAAGAAACTTGACAGGTCTCAAGGAAACTTTTAGCGAGGGCTTCAAGGAAGTTGACATTTTTGTTGGGACAGTGGGGAATGGGATGCCTTTATTACATATAGTAAAAGACAGCAAAGTTGGTACTGCCATAATATGTGTATTAGTTACTTTTCTCTTGTCGCTGAGACAAATTACCCAGCACCCAAAGTTAAAGGAGGAAAGGTTTATTTGGCTCACAGTTTGTAGAGGTTTCAGTCTGTAATCAACTGGCTCCAAACCAGGGTGGTATGGCAGAGGGCCATCAGAGAGGAGAACAGTTCATGCCACCTGCAAGGTAGCAAAAGCAACAAGAGACCTTACAGTGTTTTTCTGCCCCTTTTATCCAGACTACTGGGATTAGGCCAGTGCCAAACCAGTCAGTAGACTGATCCAGCAGTCACCCACCCTTAATCCCAGCACCCTTAATCCTAGCATTGCACCATGAATCAATCACACACTCTGGATTCAGCCACCTCCAAAAAAGCCCTAGGGCCACATGAGACTTTGGGGGACATCTAGACATAAACCATAACAATATGGAAAATTGAAGATGTACAAATGAACTAAGGGAGAAGACAAGTGATTTCCAGACAAAATGTTGCAAGTGCCAACTGACAGTTTTTAATGATAAAATAGAGAAAATTAAGCTTTAAATTTGATTTTTTTATAAGAAAAGTTTAGAGAAATGTATAGAAATCAGAACTTTCTGGATTTAAAAATAAAATTGCTTCTCAGTCCTAGCCTTTCCAGTTGGAAAAATGTCCTGATTTTGAAAGGGGCCCAAGGCAAGGATCAGTCCCCTGGTGCTGACAGGAGAACACCTCCTGGTAAAAATGAGATCTGGGTGTGAGTGAAAACCCTTTGTTAACTTTAGAACTATCTTAGGTGGTTTCTCAGACCCTTTAAACCTGCATCTCAGGTCTCATAGACCTGCATCTCTTAATGGTATGATAAAGAAGGACTTATTTCAGAGGGGTGTGTGTGCGTGCGTGTGTGTGTGTGTGTGAATTTTATCTAGCTGGAGTAGATTGCAAATTGGTCCATAGGAAGCTCATCAGGTTTTAAAATGAATTGTATCAAATTTCATGAAAAATAGTAACAAAAAAAAAAAAGAAAAAAAAAAGAAAAATGCTTTTAGGCGCCCAGGGTCTTATGTCGACCATGAAACAGCTGAAGAATATTACTCAGATGCAAATACAGTGAACTAGGGTGACTGGAAGGGTGAAAACGAAAGCTTAGAAAATGGAGCCAAGAGACCCAGAGAACAATTTCCAGGGAGTAGGACTAAGAAATTCAGGAACTGCTGACATGATGTCATGGTCAAGCTTCTTGGTTTTTCATTTTATGAAAGAGTGTTTTAGAAATTATTCAATGCTTGTGCCACAATTGTATGTTAAATGTTTGTGGGCTAACTTACCGCTTTGTTTCATAGGCCTTCAGATCAAGAGGAAATGTACCTGGGGAACAACTTCTGGGGAGCCTAATCTGCAACTCTACCTGATTTAATTGATGAGATCTGAGACTTTGTCTAGATGTTGCAATGGAAATGAGACTTTGGAGGTCTTGGGGAAAGAGGTAGAATATTCTGCATGGGAAGGATGTGACTTTGTGGTCAAGGGACAGACTGTGTCAGGTTGCATTTTTAAGAGATTTTCACAATATTTTCCATTTTTCATGTTCTTACTTGATGTGACCTTGCCACCGCCATCAAAAGGTAGATATGGTTACCCTTCTCTTGATCTGGGAAGGCTTGTGACCTTCAAGGCTGGATAATAAAAGGTGATGCATCTTTCACCTCATTTCACCATATTGGTTGTCCGTTCAAAGCATTTTGTCTCCCTCCCCTTTGGTTGCTTTTGAAAGTTTTTTCTTCATCTTTGCTTTTAGAAGTTTTTCTGTGATATGCACGTGTACATTTATGGTTTGTAATTGCTCAGTTTGGGTAATTACACTTGCATCTGGTGGTATGGACCATTACACAAAAAATCCAACTAATAAAATGAAGCTCTAGAAACCCAAGTCATGTGGGGAGGTGTGGGTGTATGGACTCTTGTCACCTGTATCAGGCCCCAGCCAGTTGAGTTGTTCTTACTGAGGCCATGGGCATTGTGTGAACAAGCCAGCTCCATCATGCCTTGTCCAAATTCCTAAGTTTACAGGATATGTGAACTTAATAAAGTGACTGTTCTATACATTAATCTTTGCAGTAGTAACTGGAACAAGTGGGTGACTTAAAAATCATACTATAAGATTCAGTAGATCTGTTGGTACAGTAAGAGTAAAGATACTTGGTAGTGATTAAAATATGATTTTCATTGAAAAAGTTTGTGACACATTTCAGATGCCTGGTGGCCTGTTTATTTGGTTTTGTGGTACTGAGTTATGTGATGGTGTGTTTGAGTTCTAGATTGTTGATTTGTCACTGTACATTGGTTTGGACTAGTTTATTTGTAACATTTAATTTGATCTACAGTTTGTTTTAATTAAAAATCTCTATGAATATTATTTCAACTTGTACCCATATTTTATACATAATAAATAAGAGATAAATGTATATGAACTGAATATTAAATTTTGGAGAGAATATTTCATATGTTTCAAGAAGTGTGACAGTTCTACAGCTTTCTTAGTAAATAGGGATTACCTAAACAGATGGTAACTTCTGTATTAGTAAGACTTACAGCCTGTCTTTTAGGGAACTTTGTTCTCCTCCTGTGTGTACTTTGAATATTGTACAAGTCAAATACACTATGAGATAAATATTGTAGATAAAAGAACACATTTTCCCGGCAGTTAAGAATAACTTTTCTATAATTTTTGAAGGTGTTTTACTGACATCTAGTGGTATTCAGTTCTATATGTTAAAGTTCTTTTTGGCTTTCTTTATATCTATTAGTCTTTCATAGATTGTTTTCTTTTAATTTTTAAGACATTTTAAAAGAAATAGGACATTTCCGGTGTCTAAAGATAACACTTTTTGAGGATGCATGTTATTCAAATATTTTATGTATAACTTGAAATAAATTGATAAATATCATGCCATTCATTCAAGTGTAGGCTTTTTTTCCCCTGCACTTTTCCTTTGTTTCAGTCTTCTTTTCCCCTCCTTTATCCTTTCATATAATTGCTCCACCCCACCCTTCTTGTGTACATAATTCAATGCATGAGTGAATATACTTCTATAAACAAATACACTGTACACTTTTAGAAAATTAAGATTACATGTTTTTCTGAATTTTACTTTTCTGACTTAGCATACCTCTTGTAAATCTGAGTGAGGTAAGTAATATAGTTGTAGTTATTTTAAAGTATATGCATACCATTTGAAACAGAGGGTTTTTTTTTTTCAGCAGGTTTTCTACTGTAGCCATTAATTTTTTTCAGTTTTTTCCACACTGCATATAGCTATGCCTCTATGCATATATATCATAACTTAGTGTAACTTTACTTTTCTAAGATAACTTTTTATTAAGAAAATTGCTGGGTTAAATAATGCATTAATTTTAATAGATATTACTTCTACGATCAGTGTACGAAAAAGCTTTATCTTACATCATTAGAAGATTTTGTGTCATTTAAAACATTCTCCCTCTATATGAGTTACAAAATTATTATTTTGTGTATCCTGGTTAGAGAATTTGAATGACTTTTTGTGTGTTTTTTGAATCTGAATTTATGCTCGTATGAATTTTCTCATTTTAACTTGTGAACTTGGTATATTATAAGATGTTGACCCCTTGTTCTCATCCAGTATATGGATATATGTTGTGGCAAATATTGTAAGAAAGCTTTAACTCATCCTGTCTTTAATAGTGTCCATCTTTTGTTTTAGTGATTCTGATCATGTAATTAGGAAAATCTCACTTATACATGGATTATATTCTTCTAAGTTTCTTCTCCCTCTTGAAAAATTGTTATCATTTGAGTTATTTTAAAATTAAATTTATTGGTACATTTTAGAAATACATAGTCATCATATTCATTATAGGGAATTTATACCTGTACATGATACATTTGATTCCTCTTTTTTTTCCCTAATTCCCTCTTCTTCCTTCAACCCCTCTTCCCTTCCCTATTTACAAGGCTTTGTTTCCGTTTTTTCCTTTTTTTAAATCTTTTTTTCCTTTTCCCTTCTTTCCTTTCCTCCTTCCCCCACCCTAGTTCCTCTTTCCTTTTGAAAAATTCCTTACCATTTCACAAAATCTGTTGTACATTTTGGTCCTTATTCTTTCGATTTCTCACACCAGGAAGACAATTGGATGTTTACACATGTGAGTCTGATTTATTTTACTTATGAGTATGGTCTCAAGTTGTATCCATTTACCTAGAAATGTCTCAAGTTTATCCTTCTTCATGGCAGAATAGTACTCCTTGTATAAAAAAAATCTTTATCCATTCCTCAGTTGATGGGTGTTTGGGTTGTTTCCAAGATTTAGCTATTACAAACTGTGCTGTTGAAACATGGATGTGCATATATAGCTGTGATACGATGTTTTTAATTCTTCTAGGAGGATACCCAGAAGGAGCATAGCTGGGTCAAATGGCACCTCTAATCCTAGTTTTTTCAGGAATCTCCACACTGATTTCCACAGTGGTTGCACCAGTCTAAACTCCCACCAACAGTGGAGAAGGTTTCCTTTTTCCCTACAGCCCCCCTAGCATTTGTTACTGGTTGATTTCTTGAGGATAGCCATTCTTTCTGGAGTGAGATGGAATCTCAGCATTGTTTTAATTTGCATCTCTTGAACAAACAATGATGTTGAACATTTTTTCATATATTTATTTGCCATTTGTGTTTCTTCATCTGAGAAGTGCGTATTCATCTCAGATACCCATTTTTTGATTGGGTCTTTAAATTTGGGGGGCCTGGTATTTTTCACTTCTTTATATGTTCTAGATACAAGTCCTTTGGCTGAAGGACAACTGGCTAGGTATTTTCCCACTCTGTGGGTTGTCTTTTCATTCTGATTTAAGTGATTTCTTTTGCTGTGCAAAAGCTTTTTAATAGGATGAGATCTCAGTTATTGATTCTTTGTAATATTTACTATGCAGTTGGGGTTTTATTCATGAAATCTTTGCCTATACCTATGTATGCAGGAGTTCTGCCTGTTCTCTCTTCCAGCAGATTTAGTGTTTCTGTTTTAATATTTAGATCTTTGATCCATTTCAATTTTAGTTTAGTGCATGGTGATATACATGGATCTAGTTTTAGTCTTTGGCATGTGGAAAGCCAGTTTTTCAAGCACCATTATTAAAGAGGCTATCTTTTTTCCAGGGAACGTGTTTGGCTCCTTTGTCAAAGATAAGGTGGCCGAGTGTGTTGGAGTTGTTTCAGCATCTTTTAATCTGTTTCATTGATCCTCAGGTCTGTTTTTTTATTTATTTATTTTTATTTTTATTTTATTTTTTTGCTAGTACAATGCTGTTTTTATCACAGTAGCTTTATAGTATAATTTTGAGTCAGGAATTGTAATGCCTCCTGCCTTGCCTTTGTTGCCGAGAATTGTTTCTGCTATTCTAGGTTACTTCTGGTTCCAGATGAATTTTAGGAATGTTTTCTCTAGTTCTGTGTGGTATGCTGATGATATTTTTATTGAGATTGCATTAAAACTATATACCAATTTTGGGAGTATGGCTATTTTTACTGTGTTGGTTCTTCCTATTCCATGAGCAAGGGATGAAGGATATCTTTCCATTTTCTGATATCCTCTTCGATCTCCTTCAGAATACTGTAATTTTCAGTGTATAGATATTTTACTTCATTAGATTGATTTCTACGTATTTCATCTTTTTGGATGCCATTGTGAAGGGTGTGGTTTCCCTAATTTCTCTCTCAGTGACTTTGTTGTTTGTGTACAGGAATGCTATTGATTTTTGAGTGTTGATTTTGTATCCAGCTACACTACTGAATTTGGTTATTAAATGTATAAGTCTTTTTGTGGAGTTTTTTGGGTTTTCTATGTGGAATATCTTGTCATCTGCAAATAATGATAATTTAACCTCTTCCTTTCCTATCCTTATTCCTTTTTTTTTTTCTCTTGTCTAATTGCTTTGGCTAATGTTTCTAGGACTTTATTGAATAGGAATAGTGATCATGGACATTCTTGCCTTGTTCCTGATTGTAGAATGAAAGTTTTCAGGTTTTTTACCATTTAGTATGATGGTGGCTGTTGGTTTGTCACAGGTGGCTTTTATCAGATTGTGGGAAAGACCATCTATTCCAATTTTCTGTAGGGTTTTTATCATGAATGGGTGTTGGACTTTGTCAAATGCTTTTTCTGCATCTGTTTAGATGATTGTGTGATTTTTGTCTTTGGCTCTGTTAAAATGTATATTACATTTATTGATTTATGTATGTTAAACCATCCCTGCATCCCTGGGATGAATTCTACTTGGTCATGGTGTATAATCTTCTTGATGATTTGTTGCATTCTCTTTGCCGGTATCTTACTCAGGATTTTTGCATCTATGTTCATTAGGGGAGATTGGCCTGTAGTTTTTTTTTTTCTGGTTGGGTCCTTCTCTGGTTTTGATATCAGGGTAATTGCTTCCAGAAATGATTTTGGAAGTACTGCTTCCCTTTTAATTTCATGAAAAGAGTTTGAGAAGTAGCAGTTTAGCATTTCTCTAAATTTCTTGTAGAATTCAGCAGTGAATCCATCAGGGCCTGGACTTCTCTTTGTTGGTAGGTTTTTAATTACATCTTCAATTTCATTGATATCAGGTCATTTAGAATTTTTATATCTTCTTGATTCAGTTTTGGCAATTTGTATGTGTCTAGGAATCTGTCCCTGTCTTCTGTGTTTTCCATCTTATTAGAGTAGAGGTTCTTGACATAGGTATTGATGATCTTCTGGATTTCTGCAGGATCCGTTGTGATTTCACACTTTTCATTCCAATTGCTTGAATTTGAGTCTCTTCCTTCTTCTTTTAGATAAGGTTGGTTAGGGGTTTATCAATTTTTTTAATCTTTCAGAGAACCAACTCTTTGATTTGTTGATTCTTTGTATTGTTTTCTTAGTCTCAGTTGCATTAATTTCTGCTCTGATCTTTATGATTTCCTGTCTCATATGAGCTTTGGGTTTGATTTGTTCTTCCTTTTCTAGGAGTTCAAGGTTCAAGATTAAGTTGTTCAGGGCCGGTGAGATGGCTCAGCGGTGTAAGTGCCTTCCTGGCAAGCGCGAGGGCCTGAGTTCGACTTCTGGAACCCACATACAAAAAAAGGGCCGGTGATATTGCTCAGCGGCATGGGTGCCTGTTGACACGTGAGGTCCTGAGGTCGACCCCCGGTACCCACAAAAAAAAAAAAAAAAAGATTAAGTTGTTCATTTGAGCTCTTTCTGTTTTCCTGATGTGAGAGTTTATCACTGTAAATTTCCCTGCTTTTGTTGAGTCCCATAAGTTCGGTATGTTGTATTGGCATTATTTAATTGTAGATATTGTTTAACAACTTCTTTAATTTCTCTGTGATCCATTGGTTGTTCAGGAGGTTGTTGTTTAATTTCCGTGTATTTGTGTAGTTTTTGTGGTTTATTTTTCCATTGATTTCTGATTTCATAGCAGTATGGTCAGATAATTTGCAGGGGATAATTTCATTTCCTCTGCATTTAGTGAAGCAGGTTCTGTGGGCTAATACATGGTCTGTTTTGGAGAACATCCCATGTGCAGTTGAGAAAAATGTGTATTATGATGTTGTGGGATGGAATACTCTAGATATCTACTAAGTCCATTTGTTCACAGGTTTGGTTCAATTATGATATTTCTTTGTTGATATTTTTTGTCTAGTTGATCTATCTCATTGTGGGAGTGGGGTACTAAGGTCCCCCATTCCAATTGTGTTAGTGCTTATTTGATTTTTCATGTCTGTTAATATTTGTTTCATGTAGTTGGATGCACCAGTTTTCAGTGTACACATATTTGTGATTATTATGTCTTCTTCTTCAAGTCTTCCCTTAACAATTATGTAGTGACCTTCTTTGTCTCTCTTGATCAGTTTTAGCTTGAAGTTCACATTGTCTGCAAATAGAATAGCTATCCCTGCTTTTTTTTCTGGGGTCCTGTTGCATGGAGTATTGTTTTCCATCCTTAAACTTTCATTGTATGGATTTCTTTTTGAGTTAAATGTGTTTCTTTTACCTTTTTTTTTTTTTTTTTGTACCAGGAGTCAAACTCAGGACCTTGTGCTTGACAAGCAGGTGCTGTACCGCTGAGCTATATCCCAAGCCCTAAGTGTGTTTCTTGAATGCAGTGTATTGTTGGATCTTGCTTCTTGATCCATTCTGCTGGTCTGTTTGTTTTGATTGGTGAATTGAGACCATTTACATTGATGGTTATAACAGATATGTGTTGGCATATCTTTCTCATATTATTCTCCTATTGTTGGTTCCCTGTCTTTCCCCTCTGTTTAATTGCTTGCTTGCCCTGCCTGGTGGCTTCTTTTTGTTGGTGTTCTTGTGCTTCTGGTCTTCATTTTCTCTTTCTAATATATCCTTCAGAGCATTCTGAAGAGCTGGTTTGGTGGTCATGAATTTCTTAAGTTGTTCTTTGTTATGGAAGTGTCTTATTTCTGCATTGATTTTGAAAGATAGTTTTGTGGGGTACATTGATCTGGGTTGGAGGTTGTTTTCTTTTAGGTCTTGAAATACCTCACCCCAAGCACTCCTTGATTTGCGGGTTTGTGTTGAAAAGTCTGCTGTCATTCTGATGGGCTTTCCTTGATAGGTGATTTGTTTCTTTTCTTTTCTTTTCTTTTCTTTTCTTTTCTTTTCTTTTCTTTTCTTTTCTTTTCTTTTCTTTTCTTTTAGACAGGTTCTCACTGTGTAGTTCAGTAGTTCAGGCTAGCCTTGAACTCACTATGTAGCCTAGGCTGGCCTCAAACTTTCCATGATCCTCCTGCCTCAGCCTCCTGAGTGCTGGGATCTACCTGCTTTTAATATTCTATTCTTTTGCTGAATTTCTGGAATCTTGATTATTATATTCCTTGGTGTAGATTTGTTTTGGTCATAGCTGTTTGGACTTCTTTATGCTTCCTTTATTTGTATGTCAAAGTCTTTATCCATGTTTGGGAAGTTTTTTGCCATTATTTCTGTGGAGAGGATTTTTATGGCATTTGCAGTGTCTCCAGCTTTCTCATCGACTCCAGTCAATCTTACGTTATTCTTCTTTGCCTCACCTTGCAGTTTTTGGATTGATTTTTCATGGTCTCTTGCTATTTTTAAGATATCTTTCTTTTCATGCTCGCTAGCCACAGTCCTGTCTTCTAGATCTGATATTCTATCCTCACCTTTGTTCAGTCTGTTGTGTATACTTTCAGTGAAGATTTTAATCCCCTGGATTTCTGTTTGGATCTGTTTCATGGATTCCATTTCTTTCCTATGTTGGGCATTCATGATTTCCATCATTTCCCTAAGGTCTTATATTTTTTTTTATCTGTGTCTTCTCTAATGTCTTTCATTTTGATTGTCCTTTTTGCACCTGAGAAGTTACTTTTTCTATGGCCTCTTCCATTTGTTTTTTTACTTCTTTTGCTATCATTTCAGAAAGTTCCAGTGCTTAGCTTCCGATTTCCTCTATCTCGTTGTGCTCTGGATTTGTCCTGGGTGGGCTGAGGGCCTGGGGTTGCATTTTGCTTCTGCATCTTGTTATTTTTTATTTTCTATTTATTTTATTTTATTTTGTTTTCTGTGTTGATGCTTGCTGATTTCTTATGTTAGATAGTTTTATCACAAGTGTCAAGGCTTCCTTAGGGAATGTCTTTTCCTCAGGTATGTCTTCTAGATGTAGGTGGCTCTTGGTCTTTATGTCAACCCCAAGAACCTACTTCCTAATTTATTAAGGATGAGATGTTGCTGTCTATTAGGCTCAGTGCCCGGTCCTTTGGTGCTGAACTATGGTGATGTTTATGACTCCCTACAATCATAGTGTTGTCATACAAGGAGGAAAAACTGATTATAACATATATGACATCCTGGCTAAAGTAGTACAGTTAGCAATAACAATAGCATCAAGTACAGCCTAGCTACTAACTGGTAACTATTAACCTGATACCTTTAACCATAGGAGCAAGTAGTGCAGTTATATAACAAATTACAACATACAGGAGGAATTTGTATGCAGTGATTTTTCCCTTAGTGTGGTGATTTTACCCTGATGATAGATGAATGAAGTCAAGTACAGTAGAAGAAAAGCAGGAGGGCAAAGGATGATCACCCAAGTTTTGGGAAACATGAGGACACAGGAGAGAAAGAATGCAAGAGAAAGCGAAGGAGTATTGAACCAGAAAGAGAAGAGACAGTGCCCACTCACATGAAAATATCATAAAATCAAGAGATAGTTGAAGAGAGAAGATGGTAAGAAACAAAAAGGTAAGAAACCTAAATAGTGAAAAACAAAAACAACAACAAAACAACCCCTACAAAAAAAAAAAAAAAAAACAACAACAGAAAAAGGAACAATTAGACAAAAAAGTAGTGAAATTCCTCTGGTGTCCACAGTTCTGTGGTAGTGTCTAAGTCGGGTCCCAGAAATCATGCTGTGTCCTCCAGCCAAGTGTGCAGTGGGATTTGTGCTGGGTGTGGGGCTGACCTTGGCCTCTGGATGTGGGGGCTGGGACTGGTCTTCTGTTGCTGGAGTGCTCCCTGAGCCCTTCGCTATAGAATGGTGGCCCCACCTGCTTCTGTTCTGCATGTCTGTGTGCCAGAGCTCAATGCTGGTTCACCTAACTTACCAACTCCTGGCCTGTATTCTCACTGCTGCTTCGGACTTTTCTACGCCACTGGTCCCCTGTGCCCACTCTGGGAACTGCTGTCACTGGTCCCATCATTTGAGTTTTACATTAAAGTAAATTCATTGGCAATTTAAATATTGTAATAAAATTTTAAGAACTGAAGTGTAACATACACAGTAAAGTGCAGTATTAAAGTATTATCATGAAGTAAACACACCAGCCAGTCACTTAAAAAAATGCCTGTGCCCTTGTTGCTAACCCTGAAATTCTCTGAAACCAGCCACTATCGTGATATTTGTACTTGCTTTCCTGCTTCTTTTCTTATTTTGCCTTCTAAACCTGATCTCTAAACAGTGTAGTTTGTTTTGGTGGTCATTGACCTTAATGTAGGTAAATTCATATAATATGTGTTTTAAAATACTCAGTATGTTTCATTTCATTGGAGATTTATCCACATATATTCAACAGTTTATTCATTCTCCTAGCTGTATTGTACTCCATTGTGCAGTTATGTTACTCCTTATTTGTTTTACTGTTGATGGCCATTTGTATTGTTTTCAGTTTATGCCTATATGAGATGATGGAGTGAAGAACATTCTTGCACATTACTTTCTGTTGGAAATAATACTTCAGAAGGAAATTGATGATACATAGGACGCACATATATCCAGCTTTGCTAGATCACTAATTACTGCTAAAAATTTTCCAAAGTGAGTATACCAATTTACTCTTTCACTAGTGGTATAAGAGTTCTAGAAGTCTGCATTTCCTCAGCAGTCAACATTGTCTGGGCCGGTGAGATGGCTCAGTGGCATAAGCGCCTGCCTGGCAAGCGTGAGGTCGTGAGTTTGACTCCCGGATCCCACATATGAAAAAAGGGCTGGTGATATCGCTCAGTGGCTTGGGTGCCTGCTGGCACGCGAGGTCCTGAGGTCGACCCCCGGTACCCACAAAAAAACAAAAACCAAAACCATTGTTTGTCTTTCTTTATCTTATTTTCATGGATAGGTATTAGTATTTCATTGAGGATTTAATTTGCATTTTTGTGATATCTAATGAAGTTGAGTAAATTCTTACATGTTCATTGGTCATTAATTATCTCCTTTGTGAATTACTCTTTTTATGGCCGTTTTTTTCCTGTGGGGTAGAGTTTTTCTTATTGACTGGTAGGAGGCTTTATATATTATGAATCCAAGAATATACTTAAGTTTTAATATATTGTTTTACTATATTACTTGTTTGCTGTTTGTCTTACATGTTGTATTTTTTTTTCCTCTCCTGTTTTCTTTTAGGTCTATATATCATTGTTTCCTTTTTATCTATTAGCTGTAATTATATATTTAAAAATTTCCTTTAATGATTACTCATAGTTAACATGCATTCTTGATTAGTAGTGTGCAAATTAAATATAATTCTGAGACACTTTAGGGCCTTGGAACACTTTTAACTCCATTTAACACTTGCTACCTTTTGTATTATTGCTGTCGTATATTTTAATCTAATACTATTTTGCTACTTTTGAATAGTCAGTTAGTTATAATTATGCACATTTCTACCATTTCCCCTGCTCTTCATTTTCTATTGTATATTTGTGTTTCCTTCTGGTGTATTTTTCTTTCTTCCTGAAAAACTCCTTTATTGTTTCTTTTTAAACCTGTCTTCTGATGAGTAATTCCCTGAGGTTTTTTTTTTTTTTCCCTGTAAATATATTCTCCTTCAAGTTTGAAGGGAATTTTCATTGGGCATTGAATTGAGGAATAGGAGTTATTTTCTTTCAGATGTTTGTGAATGTTTTTCCATTGTCTTTAGACTTCTATCCTTTTTATTGAGAAGTCATACTTTATCTTATTTCCTCATATGGTTGCTTTTGAATTTTTTTCTTTGTTCTTTAAGATGTTTTTCTGTGGTAGGTATGCGTGTGTTTATGGTTCTGTAATTGTGTGGGGTTTGTACCACTTTTTATTGCTAGCTGGAGGTTTTTTATTTTTATTTTTTGTGGGTACTGGTGGTCGACCTCAGGACCTCACATGCCAGCAGGCGCCCGTGCCGCTGAGCGATATCACCGGCCCTTTTTTTCATATGTGGGTTCCGGGAGTCGAACTCGGGCCCTCGTGCTTGCCAGGCAGGCACTTATGCCGCTGAGCCATCTCACTGGCCCCTAGCTAGAGTTTTTGAGGGAAAAGTTTGGTAAACCCTTAGTCACTATGTCTTCAAGTAATTCTGCTGGCCATTGTCTTTTCTTTCTCTTTTCCTTCTGAGATTTCAGCTACTCATGTAAGAGGTTTTCACTGTGTCACATACAGTCTACATTGTTTTTTCTTTTCCAGCCTGTTCACTCATTGTGATTCAGTCCAGACTTTCTGTTGACCTTCTATTGCATTAATTTTTTCTAACCATGTCCAATACTACACTCATATATTTAGCTCATAGATTTAGTATTGCATTTTCAATTCTGTGATTTTCTTGTGAGTTTTTTCATTATTTCCTATTCTTTACTAAAATTCTCCATCTTGCTTTCTGATACCTTTAAACATGTTAATCAGTTACTTTTGAATTTATATTCAGCAAATCCATTACCAGAATTGCCTCTGGGTCTCTTTCTGTTGTTTGCTTTTTCCTATTGATTTTCTGTCAAGTGTTTTGTTTACTTTTGATTGACTACAAAACATTGTACCATATATACAAATCATAGATGTTATCTTCTTTTGAATGATTTGGTTCTAGTAGACAAGTGATGGTGGCGGTACATTACCCTAATCAATTAGGAACTGAGATGTCCTGGAACTAGGCTTCAGTTCTTTTGAAGGTCATCTTGCTAGTTTAAGTTACTTCTTAAATACTACTTTTTGGTCTGTTCTGAAAGCCTTTATATCAGGACCCTACCCTCTTAGAGAGCAGTGAGCTTCAGTATTTCTCCCAGATCTATGAAATTGTCAAAAACTTGCTCATCTTTTTAGATTCTCAATCACAGCTTTTTGTAATTGTCCCTTCTGGGTAAAGCTGTGTGAAGTATTAGGTTGTTGTCCTTTGCGTTTTCTTAGGTGTTGACTCTATAAATTTCACTGCTTTGGTTGTTCTCTGATAAATTCACACAAATACATTTTATATTTTCTCAGCTTTTCCAGATTTTGTTAGCATGAGGATTGGTAAAAATCAACCTGGAATCTTACTGCTAACATTAACTTATTTTTACCTGAGGTATAAATGAGGTATACAACTTTTGAAGATCATCGCCAAATTTTGTCAGGGCTATTTGTTAAATAATCTATCATTTCCTCTAGAATTCAACAGAAATCTTTGCAGTGTCTTAAATCGCACATATTTTGGGATTTTTCTGGATTTTATGTCTTTAATCATGAATACACCTATTTATTGCTATACAAATAGCATTTTTTCATAGTTTTATGTATCCTGACTTTTGGTATGGCGTATCTTTCACGTTCCATGTTCTATGTCCTCATACTCTTTCAATTACTGGAATATTTATTTACCTATGTAAATTTATAAGATAATTTTCTCCATAATAAGACAAATATTTCAATAAAAAGTATATTGAATATTTGTCATTTGGGGGAAGTAAATATTTTGATGATATTAAGTTGTCTCTTCTACGAACATAGAAGCATTTTAGATTTTCTTAGTAGGAGGATTGGTCCAAAGTAAGCTCTACCGCTGGTTTTCATTTTATTGGGTTTATTTCTGTCAATAAGATAATTTCATTTTTATGTAAGTTATAACCTTCCTAGTTAAATTTGTTTTAGCTAGCAAGATGGAGTATTATTTTTTTAACCTTGAGATGGCCTTTTGCTGTAATAAAAAGAATCTACTCTTGTTTTGTATATGTATATTTTGTATTTTATCAGTGTATCAAATCTTTTTCTGATTTTTATTTCCTTTTTATAAAATGTTGCCAGTGTTTAAATATATTCTTTACATTTATTTCATTTTTTCTCATAGTGTGTGTTGAATTTCCAAGAAAATGAGAAATAATATTCATTGTGAATACCACTGTAGTTGATTTAAATAGAAAAGGATTTAGTTTTAACCTATAGGTCGTACTAGTTTAAAAGGTAGTTTTATTTATATTTAACTAGTTTCTTCTACTTTTTTAGTTACTACAAAAGGGAGCATTAAATACCTTTTTATTATCTGTTAATGAAATCATGCATTTTTCCCCTTTTACTTATTAATATAATCATTTAGGTTGATAGATTTTCTGAATTTGAATCATCCTTACATTTCTGAAGGAAATTCTGCTTGATTAAATTATCTAGATAAAATTCAGTTGTGATTCAATATGGTCCAGGCTTTTGGTAAATTGTTATATATATATATATATATATATATATATATATATATATATATATATATGATGGTGTTTATGACATATAGAAAAAACCTAGAACTTTGTGCCACAGAATCCTCCCAGATGACCATTATTCTGAATTTGTATATATTATTCGGTGAATTTAAAAATTAGCATTCATTAGTTCATCTCTAAACAGTACATTCTAAGATTTTGTTTTATCTTTATAAAGTGCAACTCTGTATTTTCTTCTTGTTTGGTCATTATTAGTTTTTTGCAGTTCATCCACAATGATGTTTGAAATTATGGCTCATTAATTTTAATTGTGTATTATTATACTACATGAGTATACCACAATTTACTCATTCTGTTTGATGCATATTTATGTTATTTCTAATTTTGGTATTCTACAAAAAAATGGTACCATGTCACATTGTTAGGTATGTCTTCAGTGCACGTGTAAAAGACTTAAGTTGTGACCATGTACCATTTTACTTGTAACTGTATAACTACCATTTTACTTGTAACTGTATAACTAGTTTGTAGGTTTTTCCAATGATCACACTATCAGTTTATTGAGATTACCATTTCTCCACATTCTCATCATTTAATGTTGTTTGACATCAAATATTTACTAATATGGGTGTGAAATGAATCTTATAATTTTGGTATTTTTAAATAATTTTAAAATTATAGCAGTGTTGCAAGAATGATGATTCCTCCTAACATTTCCTCCTAACGCTTAGTTCCCCCAGTTCATATTTGCCTTTTTCTTTGAGTTTGTATGTACATGTATGCATATGTATATTAATCTGTATATAGTAATGTGTGTATGTATATAATATGTACAGTATATTTAATATACACATTTATGTGTATATATTGTATATATAATGTACATATATATTTTTCCTTATTTATTTAAAAGAAAAAACAACAGTTTCAAAACAGGCTAATAGGAGAGTAACAATAATTAATACATTGTGTATTGTTATTTTCATAGTAGTTACTCAGAGTACAAGATATAGGCATGAAATATTATCCAAACCATATTAGCACAAACCTTTCTTTACAATGAACTAAGAGAAACTAGCTGTATAACTATCTTAACAATCTTGTATGTATCTTATTTACTCGTTCAGTTTCTCACACTAGTGAGACAATATGATATTTACACATGTGGGTCTGATTTATTTCACTTATGAAATTGAGTTGCATCCATTTACCTATAAGAGTCTCCAGTTGATCCATCTTTATGGCTGAGTGGTACTCCATTATATTAAAAAAAAACCCCACATCCCTTTTGTCCATTCCTCAGTTGGTGGGTCTTTGGGTTGTTTCCAAGATTTAGCTATTAAAAGTTGTGCTGCTATAAACGTGGGTGCACATATATCACTGTGGTATGATGTTTTTCATTCTTCTAGGAAGATACCCAGAAGGAGAATAGCTGGGTCAAATGGGACCTCTAATCCTAGTTTTGTAAGGAATATGCTCACTGATTTCCACAGTGGTTGCACCAGTCGACACTCCCACCAAGAGTGGAGAGGGGTTCCTTTTCCCCAACGGCCCTTCCAGCATTTGTTATTGGTTGATGTCTTGATGATAGCCATTCTTTCTGTAGTGAGATGTAATCTCAGTGGTGTTTTAATTTGCATATCTCAAATGAACAATGATGTTGAACATTTTTTTATGTATTTATTTGCCATTTGTGTTTCTTCATCTGAGAAGTGTGTGTTCTTCTCAGATTCCCATTTTTGGATTGCGTCTTTGAATTTGGGGGGCCTGATTCTTTTCAGTTCTTTCAGTTCCTTCTAGATAGAAGTCCTTTGTCTGAGGGACAAGTGGCTATAATTTTTTCCCACTCTGTGGGTTGTCTTTTCACTCTGTTGGTGATTATTTTCATTGTGCAAAAGCTTTTTAATAAGGCGAGATCCCATTTGTTGATTCTTTGTAGTATTTCCTGTGCAGTCTGGGTTTTGTTCATGAAGTCTCTGCCTACACCTATGTCTTCGAGATTTCTACCTATTTTCTCTTTCAGTAAATTTAGTGTTTTTGTTTTAACATTTGGATCTTTTTTTTTTTTTTTTTTTGTGGGTACCGGGGGGACGACCTCAGGACCTCGCGCGCCAGCAGGCGCCCGTGCCACTGAGCGATATCACCGGCCCCTTTTTCGTATGTGGGTTCCGGGAGTCGAACTCGGGCCTTCGCGCTTGCAAGGCAGGCGCTTAAGCCGCTGAGCCGTCTCACCGGCCCTAACATTTGGATCTTTGATCCATTTTGATTTTAGTTTAATGCATGGTGATAGACATGGGTCTGGTTTTAGTCTTTTGCATGTGGAGAGCTAGTTTTCCCAGCACCATTTATTAAAGAGGCTATCTTCCAGTGAATGTGTTTGGCTCCTTTGTCAAAGATAAGGTGGCTGAGTGTGTTTGGAGTTGCATCTGCATCTTCTATTCTGTTCCACTGAACACATTTATATGTATATATTGTATATATAACATATTTTCCTTGTTATTTAGAGTAAATTATCTCTACAACAATTTGGTATTTCCTAAAACTGCTATTTTCTTCATAGTGATGCTACAGCCATCAAAATCAGAAAATAAACATTGATACAGTCCTGTCATGCAGTCAATAGACTCTATTCACATTTGCCAATTACTCCAGGACTGTCTTTTATAATTATTCTTTTCTTTTCTTTTCTTTTCTTTTCTTTTCTTTTCTTTTCTTTTCTTTTCTTTTCTTTTCTTTTCTTTTCTTTTCTTTTCTGAACTTAGACCTAGTATAAGTCATTTATTGCCATTAAGGGGTGTGTATCTTTAGCCTCTTTTAATCTGGAGCAATTGTCAATTATATTGGTATTCATAACTTTGATATTTTTGAAGAATATATGGGAATTTTACAGTTTTTTGTAGACCTTTAGTTTGGTTTACTGTTTTCTAGATTCTGGTTATGCATTTTTACAGGTTTATAGAAATGATAGTCTTCTCCATTTTTTTTTTTTTTTTTTTTTTTGTGGGTACCGGGGGGACGACCTCAGGATCTCGCGCGCCAGCAGGCGCCCGTGCCACTGAGCGATATCACCGGCCCCTTTTTCGTATGTGGGTTCCGGGAGTCGAACTCGGGCCTTCGCGCTTGCAAGGCAGGCGCTTAAGCCGCTGAGCTGTCTCACCGGCCCAGTCTTCTCCATTTTTATCAGAGAGAGCACAGTATTAGTTTATCTCATTACCGGTAATGCTAAGATCACATTACTAAGATGATGTCATCTAGATTCAATAAGTTGTATACTCAAGAGTACTCTGTGATTGTTTGAACAGACTTATCCAACTGTTACCTGCTAGTTTTGGCATCCTTGATGATTCTTGTCTAATCATTTATTACTGTGGCGGTTGCCAAACAGTGGTTTTCTAATTCCTTCTCATCCCTTTTCCCTCTCATGTCTTCCCTTCCCCTCCTTTTCCCTCCCTTCCTATGCTTATATCTATATAACTCATGAACTTTGATTCTTCAGTTGTCACAGAATTGACCCTTCAGACTGGTCCTTCTAGTGTTTTGACCTCTTCCTATCACTCCTTAAATTCTTCCTTGCTTTAAGGTGCCCTAGCCTTGTAATGAGTAGTTTTTCCCAGGCACTGAAATATCTTATAATAAAGAATGATGTTTATATAATGATACCGATCATGGCTATCTTGCTTCCAAACCCTTTCATGGGATAGTTAGAAATGTATACACACCTACACACATATATAACTAATTTATAAAGGTACCTGCATATGCATATTTGTATATATTTCCATATCCACCTATTTCTATATACTAAAATTATTTATATTGAGCCTCAATTTTAGCCTTTCTTTTTTGACATCTGTAAGTCTCTCTTCTGACAGTGAGAAACCTGGCTGCATAATTCTCAATGTATTTACCTATTTGTTCATTCTCCTTTTAAGTAATCACCAGACCATCTCCACTATCTCAGTTCTTGTGGCCAACTGGCTACAAGGGCTAAGTATATTCTGGTCTCTTACTGTGATTGTGTTCTCACTGCAGTATTTATGGGCATGTCTCAGATTACAAATTAGAAGAACCTTTGATTTACCGGCCATTAATGATACTGCTTTTGTAAAATTCCTGTTCCTTTGGCCACCCCACTTATTAGGTTATGTTTTTTGTTTTTTTCTCCCTATTGATCCTAGTTAGTTACAAATATCTTCTAGATTAATTATCTTGAATCTGTGGGCTGTTGTCATTCATAAACAACTGGAAAATTCTTGTAAAAATCTCTTCCAATATTTCCTTCACCCTATTCACTCTTCTTCAGTGAACTACCTTTGATTGTATGTTAGATTTCCTCATCCTTTCTTTTAAATTGATTCTGTATTTTTTATTTCTTTGTTTCTCTGTGGGTCTATATAAGTCTGATCAGATCTGTCTTGCTGCTCACAATTTTTTTCTTCAAATGTTAAAACAAGTCATTTAGTTTTTGTTTACCATTTAAGAAATACTTGATTTTTACCATGAAGATATAGAGGTTTATTTTTTTAAGAGCTTTGTGTTAGCTTTCCAATTTAGATCTGAAATAAAGTTTTTAGTATCTTTTGGTTTAGGGGTCAAGATGCATATTATTGTATGTACATAGCTAGTGGGCCAGTACAGCTTATCAAAAAGTGCATCCAACCCATAAGGGACCCTAGCTTAGGTAACTCCCACAACTTTTCAATCTGCATAGTGCTGATAAGTGTAGAGAGTCCACTGACAGTACACCTCATACATTATGCTATCTACAATGTATTTTCCTGAACTATCAGGTGGACCACACACACATGGATCCTATAGAGAAAGCAGGTCACTTAGGTTCCAACACAGTACACACAGAGTCAAAACCCATCAATCACAGTGTAAGAAGACACAAGGAAACTACAATATGAAGCTCATTTGGAATTAAATACTACCCAATAAATCATATCACAAGGTATGTAATCAAGGAAGGATGCTTACTAAGACCCACACATAAAAGTGGAAGACATCTATACTAGCAGATGCTTGCTTCTCAACATAGAAACATGAGAAATATGAACAACAAGGCAGTGTGACTTGGAAAAGTTTATAACTCCCTAGAAACTGAATCCAAAGATACTGAAGTGGATGGAATTCTAGGCAAATAATTCAAAAGGCTGAGTTTTAATCAGTGAATTAAAGGAAGGTATAAGTGAGGAAGACATTAAGGAAGACACTCCATATTATGAAAGAGCAACTGAATAAAGAGAGATTCTGAAAATGAAACAAATCTTGGAAATGAGAAGGTCATTAAGGCAAAATAAACCCCCAAAACAACAACAATAAAAGCCCCCAAAAACTGAGTTTAAATACTTTTCAATAGACTAGATCAAGCAGAACAAAGACTATCAGGGCTTGAAAAAGGGTGGATGAAAAACACATTTGGATAGTAAGAATTAAACTATGGCAAAGCATATCAAGAACTTTGGGACCATGTCAAAAGACCAAACATTTGAATCATAGGTGTAGATGAAGCAGTTGAGCTACAGCCTAATGAAATAGAAAACAGTTTCAGTGAAGTAATAGAAAACTCCCCAAATCTTGAGAATAATATCAGCTTCCACTCCTGGAGGCATTTAGTATTCTCAGTTGACATGACCAGAAAAGAACTCTTCCATTATGTGTTAAACCACCAAAAGTACAGAATAGCAAAGAATATTAAAAGATGCAAAAGAGAAGTGCCATATCACTTATAAAGGCAAGCTCATCAGTGTAGTGGTAGATTTCTCAGCAGAAACTCTAAAGGCCAGGGGGGCATGGAATATTTCCTTTTAAATAGAAGGAGAAATAACAACTTCTTAACATAAGCATAAACTAAAATAATTCATGACCACTAAGCCAGTATTACGGGAAAAAGAATCCTATACCCAGACAAGAAAGCCAGATAAATAACCACTGGAACATGGGAAAGAAGAAATTTCACTAGAAACGTAAGACAAGAAAAAGAGAATAGGAAAGAATCAAATATAATTCAGTTTAATTCAGTTATCAAACCTCTAAAATGAACAAAGGAGAAAGAAATGAACCTAGATCATTTAAAACAACCAGAAAAAATGACAGGAACTAGTGTATACATTTCAATAGCTTTGTAAATGGTCTTAAGGTCACTACAAACTGATGAACATTCCACCAAGGAAAAAATTATATATATTTATCTCTATATCACTCTTATCATATCTGTATCTATCTAGTATCTTCTGTGTCATAGTTGCCAATTTTATAAAACACATGTAAAGGAGAGAGAGATCGTAGTATAGTAATAGCACATGACTTCAATACCTTCTCACCAGTAGGTAGATCATCCAGACAAAAAATCCACAAAGAAGTATCAGAACTAAGTTACACTATAGATCAAATGTACTTAACAGACATGTACAAAATATTTTATCTAACAGCTAAAGAATGCATATTTCTCTCAGTACTTGGAACTTTAGTTCATATTTTAGCCTATAAATATTAACAAGTATAAAACACCTGAAATAATTTCTTACATCATATCAGACCATAATGGAATGAAACTAGAAATCAGCAGCAAGAGAAACTGCAGAAATTACTCAAACACATGGAGATTGAAAAATATCCTCTTGGATGAACAATAGAAATTAAAATTTTGTAGAATTCAATGATAAAGGAACATAACCTCCCTGAATCTGTGGGACACAGCAAAAAGAGTTATGAGAGGGACGTTTATAGCTATAAGTCCTTACATTAGAAAAACCTATCTCAAATAACCTAATGATGTACCTTAAGGCCTTAGAAAAACAAGAACAGACCAAATTAAAGATGAATAGAAAGAATAACCAGAGCAGAAAGAGATAAATTAGTGACTAAAAGAACTATGGAAAGCATGAATGAAACAAAGGATTGGTTCTTTGAAAAGAAACAAAATTGACAAACCTTAGCTAAACTAAAGATACAAAAAAACTAGAGATGAAAAAGCGACTATTTCAACAGATACCACTGATACCCAGAGGATCATTAGGGAATATTTTGAATAATTATATGCCACTAGGAAAATCTTGAAGAAATGAGCAAATTCTAAATACACGTTACTTACCAGGTTTAACCAATAAGATATTAAATCCTAAATAGATTAGTAACAAGAAATGAGATTGAGGTAATAAATCTGCCAACAAAGAAATGTTCAGAACTGGAATTATTTCTTGTGTAATTTTACTAGGCTTAAAAAAAAATAATACCACTATTCTTCAAACTAGTTTGTAAAACTTTAGAAAGGGAAGAACTCTTCCAAATTCATTAAGCAAAGCCAGTATTATCCTGCTACCAAATCCTGATAAGGACACAAGGAAAAGAAAACTATACCAAAATCCTTGATACATATAAATGCAAAAATCCTAAACTTGCAAATTCAGTATTACATTTAAAAGATTATACACCATTATCAAGTTGATTTCATTATAGGGTTGCAAGTTTGGTTATGCAAATTAGTAAATGTAATAAACCATATAAATAGAATCAAGGATCAAAGTCACATGATCATTCATAGATGTAGATAACCTTCAATAACATCCAATATCCTTGCAACATAAAAATAAACAATAAGGGCCAGGGATATAGCTCAGCGGCATAGTGCCTGCCTAGCAAGCGTGAGGCCCTGAGTTTGACTTCTGGTACCAAAAAGGAAAAAAAAAATGAATAAGATATGTAAGAAGAGCCTTACCTCAGCATAATAAAGGCTACACATTATGACAGATCCATAGTGAATATCATATAGAATGGAAAAAAATTGAAAGTATTTCCTGTAAAATCAGGAATAAGACAAAGGTGTCCAGTCTTACTACTCCTATTCAATATACTACTGGAAAACTTGGCCAGAGGATAGCATGTGAGTAAGAAATGAAATCAATTTATCTCCATTAGCAAATGACATTCTGTACCTAGTAAAGTGTCAGAAGTTCACCAAAAGTCTCTTAGAATTGATAAACATCTTCAGCAAAGTAGCAAGATACAAAATCAATGTGTAAAATTTGTTAGATTTCCTATACACCAATACTAAACTTGTTGAGAAATCAGGAAAGCAGTCCCAATCACAAAAATAAAATACCCAGGAATCAATATTTAAAGAGGTGAAAGGAAAGACTTCTACAGTGCAAATTATACTGAAGAAAAAGACTTGTGTCTACTGATAAAGACACAAAAGATGGAAAGATGGCCCATGTTAATAGATTGGGTGAATTAATATTGTTAAAATGATCTTATAATGATCAAAAGTGACTTATAAATTCAGTGCAATCCCCAGAAAGTACCAGTGAAGTTCCTTACAGAACTAGAAAAAAGTCCTAAAATTCATATGGAAGCAAAAAATTCTGAATAAGCCAAAGGAAACCTGAGAAAAAGAGTAATGTTAATGTTATGGCTTGTATTTAGATGTCCTCCCAAAGCCTCACTCATTCATAGGTGGGGCTTTTGGAGGCATCTGGATCCAGAGGGTGTGGTAAGTAAATTAGTCCATTGGTTGTGTTAGCGTAGGTCTGGTGTGGATAATGGAACGAGTCACCCTGGGTGTGGGTGGCACCATCTAATAGAATTGTAGTTTGGATGAGATAAAGGTCTGGAAGGCTTGATACTTGCTGCTTGCTGCTTTTCTGCCTGCCCCGTCATGGGTTGTTTTTTCACACCCCTCTGCCATGCCACCCTGCCATAGAGCCAGCCGAGTATGGACTGAAACCTTATAAACAGTGAGCTAAAATAAACCTTTCCTCATTTAACTCATGGATTTTGGGTATTTTGTCCCAGCAATGAGAAAAGTAAGCAGCCATAGGCATCACACTATCTGATTTCAAAATATAAACCAGTGATGGTGAACCTTTTAGAGACTAAGTGCCAAGCTGCAACCCAAAACCCACTTATGTATCACAAAGTGCCAACACTGCAATTAAACCCAAATACTGAGGTTTTAGTTTAGCAAAAACAACTCATACATTAATGCCTTTTGTCTTAAAAGAGAAACACAGTAACATCTGCCATAGGTTTTCCACCATTGCTATTGAGACATTGTAACAAAAACATCACGAGAGTGACAAAAACAGACACGTGGATCAGGGAGTAGAACAGAGGACCCAGGACTAAACTCATCCATCCATTCTCAATAAAAGGGCTAAAAACATACATTGGAGGAAAGACAGCCTATTCTAAGGAATTTGACACCCACCTGTAGAAGATTCAAAGTAGATCCTTATCTCTCACCTTGTGAAAAAGGTAGTACAAAATGGATTAAAGATCTAAATGTAAGATCTAGAACTTTGAAACTATTCTAGGAAAACATGAGGAAGGGAGTCTTCAAGGTATTAGGCAATGATTTCCTGAATAGGACTCAGAATCTTAGTAAATAACTACAAGAATTGACAAATGGGATTACATCAAATTTAAAAGCTTCTGGACAGCAAAGGAAAAAATCAACAGAGGGAAGAGACAATTTATGCAATAGAATAAAAACGTGCCAGCTGTTCGTATGGCAGATTAATATCCAAAGTATTTAAGCAACTAAAAAACCAAAAACACCAGAAGAGCAAGTAATACAGTCAGTAAATGGGCAAATAAGCTGCTGATCAGACCCTGCACAAAAGAAGATGCATAAATGGCCAACAAGCTGGGTGTCGTGGCACACACCTGTTATTCCAGCATTTGGAAGGCTGAGGCTGGAGGATTGCTGCAAATTTGAGGCCAGCCTGGGCTACGTACTGAGTTCAAGGCCAGCCTGAGCTACATGGCGAGAACCTGTTTCAAAAAACAAACAAACAAATGGCCAACAAATGTATGAAAAAATGCTCAAGATCTTAGTTATCAGGGAAATGCAAATCAAAACTACCTTGATATTTAATTTCACCTCAGTCTCAATGGACGTTATCAAGAAAACAAACAAAAAATATATCAATGAAGATGCAGTAAAAAGGAGTGTAAATTAGTACAGCCAGTATGCAAAACAGTATGGAGGGTCCTCAAAAAACTAAAAATAGGACTACCATATTGTGATCCAACTATACCTCTTCTGGCTATATTTTTGAAGGGATCAAACAGCATACACTAGAGATAGCTACATACCCATGTTTATTGCACCACTTTTCATAATAGTGAAGTTATGGAATCAGCCTAGATGCCCAATGATGGATGAATAGGTAAGAAAAATGTGAGAACCGGTAAATAGAGTATTACTCAGCTATAAAGAGAATAAAATCATATTATTTGCAGGAAAATGGATGAAACTGGAGATCATCATGGTACGTGAAATAAGTCAGATTCAGGAAGAATACCATATGCTTTCTTTCCTGTGGAATTTAAAAAGGGATGACATGAAAGTTGAAGGTGTACTAGGGCATGGGGCCCATTTAGAGGGGTAGGGGAATAACAGAGGGCAAGAGGGAGGGTAGATACAATCAATGTACATATATGCATGTATGAAGTGTCACAAATGCATTTTATATAATTAATAAGTGCTAATCATTATAGTAAAAAACATCTTCCTATTACAGTAAAATGCAGTCAATTGCTTGCATATATATAGGTTTCTGACTGTAGTTTTTGTTCTCTTATGATATAGTCTATATCTGGAGTATCCCCTAAAGGCTCTTGTGTTGAATGCTTAATCCCCAACTGATGATTGTATTGGGTGAGGAAACTTGAGGAAATGAAGCCTTGTTGGAAGAGGTGTCATTGGGGTCACCCTTTTGAAGGGTATGTTTTATGCCTAGCTCCCTCTCCCTAGCCCCTTGTTCACCATGAGGTGAGGTTTTATGCTCACAAGTTCCCAGCCATGATATTCTACCTTAGCACAGGCCTCAAAGCAATGGAGCCAAGTGATCATGGACTGAGACCGCTGAAACTATGAGCCAAAATAAATCTGTCCTCGTTTAAATTGTTTTCCCAAGGTATTTTGTCATAGCAACAGAAAGGTGACACACCTCCCATTGATTAATTTGTCATTTTTTCCAAATACCAGATTAAATGAACTATTCTAGCTTTGTGATAGATCCTGGTAACTGGTATAATATTCTCCAGCTTTATACTTCAGGATTGCTTTGCCTATTGTTAGATTTGTTATTTTTTCCCCTTTTCCATAAATAATGCTTTAATGAATATTTTCTAACATGTGCCAGGGGTAGATATTTGTAAAATTTTAAAAATATCAATAGCATTGCTGAGGAAGAGAATACATAAAGTTGGCTATTCCTAGATTCATTGTTATTGCTATTTCTAGGGTGACTACTTGACTGTTTTTAGAATTTGCTGGTATTATTTTTGAGGTTCTCTTTTCTTCCTTTTGACCTGTCATGCCTGTTTCCATTTCTCATATTTCCATTTTCCTGCTTGCCCCAGTATTGTTCCCTATCTTTGTTTCTATTCCTCTACCTCTTTTCCTTCATCTGCCTCTTTCTTTTCTCTTTTCCAAATAATGTTTCAATGACTATTTTCTAACATATTTAGGGTTGGATAATCATAAGACTTTAAAAATATATGAATAGACTTTCTGAGAAAGAGAACACATATATTTAATTTGACTGAGTCGTAGATTGCTTTTCATAATTGCTTTGCTATTCTGTACTCCTAGCAAGGAAAGAGCATTCTTTTTTTTTTTTTTTTTTTTTTTGGTTTTTGAGACAGGGTCTCACTCTGTAGCTCAGGCTGGCCTTGAACTCACTGCGTAGTTCAGGCTGGCCTTGAACTTGTGGCAATCCTCTTGCCTCAGCGTCCCGAGTTCTGGGATCACAGGCGTGCGCCGCCACACCCAGAGGAATGAACATTCTTGTACTTAACATTGCTCAGCTTTCGTTTTGTTAGTATTAAAGGTATAACAGACATATAATATTATGAAAAAATACAAAAGATAACAGTTGTTGAGTGAGGATCTGGAGAAAGGGGCACTCTTTTACACTGTTGGTAAGAATGTAAATTGCTACAGCCATTATCGAAAAGGGTATAGAGGTGCTTCATAAAAATAAAAACATTGCTCTCTTACGTTATAGTTTGACTCTAAAGTGTCCTCCCGATGTCTTATGTGTATGGAGGTGGACCTTTTGGAAAGTAATTAATCGCAGGTGTTCTCTACGCTGTTCAGTGGATTAACCCGCTGACAGGTGCATAGCTGAATGTGCTGTTGGGAGGTGGGGCCTGCTGGGAAGAGGTGGATCACCAACAGTGTGACCTGAAAACTATTTTTCTTTCACTGGTTATGAATTAAACCCCTGGCCTTTGCACAGATCTGCCTTCCCAGCCTGCTTTCTTGCTTACTTATTTACTTATTTATTTATTTGTTGTTATAACTGATTATCTTTTTATTGCTTAGGAACAGAGACTCTTTTACTCACTTTGATCTTTAATAGCATGGGGTTGTAAATGTTTAGAAAACGTTGGTTGACTTACGCATATGTCATGTAGCAAGGACTGTGTTGGCTGCAATATTAATTGCTCTTGTTCTCATATTTCACATACATTCCTATTGGCACTAGCTATAAAATACCCCTCTTACCTTTCACCTCCTCCACTGTTGCCATCAGAGTCTAAGTTATCAGCATTTCTCATGTGGGTCATAACTCGTATACCCAATGTCTGGTCTGTTGTTTCCATTGCCATCAGGAGTGAACCTATCAAGCCCAAATGTGATCACATCCAAAACCTCTAATGATTTACGTTTCCATCCAGTATTCACGGTCCTCACATAGGTCTATAAAGCCCTGTAGAATCTGCCTCCGTAACTGCCTCTTTGCTTCATCGTCTTCTTTTCCTATTATTGTTTTCCAGTTGCACCATTTCAGTTACCCATCTATAAACATGTTTCTATCTCAGGCCATTTGTACACATCATTCTGAGGCCTAAAATGTTTTATTCTCAGGAATGCATATATCTCTCATTTAAATCTATTGTTTATATATTGCCTATTATAGTGGCCAATTCTGACCATTCTTTATAAAATAATATGTTCTCACCTCCTTAACTCTCTACCCTCTTACCCTGCTTTATTTTCTTTCATGCCATTGATGACAAGCTGATATTATAGTATTTATTTTTATCTTGCTTTACTAGAGTGTAAGCTCTTTAAAGGGAAGAAATTTGGTTATTTTATTTACTGTAGCCCCTGAACTTAGAAAAATTGCTGACACATGTGCTAATAAATACAATTTCTCACTGTCACCAAATTTCTTTCTGTGCTCAATTCAGAGAATATCTGCTTTTAAATTTTTTTCTGCATGAAATTAGGCTTTATTTTTAAGCATGCTGGACTTTATTTTGTAACTGTTTCTTTAATTAGTCTTATCAAATTCATAGTCTTTTGAATAGAATGAATTTGTGCATTCTTTTTAGGATAATTCTTCATATTTCTTGTATTTTGTCATTCACCTTCAGCAAGATGTACTGAGAAAATGATGAGATCCTTTAGAATTTAAAAGTAGAAATTTTGGCCACCAGATGGAGACCCAGTGCTATCTCTTAATGATAGGTGGAATATCCAAAAGCAGCCATAATGATAACTATTCAAACCTAAATTCTTTGTTTTTCCCCCATTTTGTATATTTCTAACAATTTTTACTCATTGGAAATGTTATTAACTATATTCAGGAAGATTTGGAGTGTTTAGTAAGTTGTACTCAAAAGGAATCAGGATATCAAGCAACCAGGTTCATATGTATTCAAAGATCTCAGGGTACTAGGCTAATTTTCTGGTGGAGGAAGTTCAGGAAGCTCAGGTTGTTGAAGAAAGTAAAAAGTGTGGGTGCTGCTGAGTGATAGGATTTTAGGAGTCAAGGGATTTTTATCAGTGGGGAAAATTGTCAGGCAGGGAATAGTATAAAGTGGAAGATAACTCATAATAATTCATGTGTAATTAACATGTGCTTTTTTGATGCTGCAGCGTAGAGAGTCAGTAAAGGTTATGCAGTGGGAGGATTCCAGAACTTCATTCACATTCACATGCGAGGTTCTGAAGGATCTTCCGCCTGGCCAGGCAAGGTGAATTCTTCTTGTTCTTTCCCAAATGACTGGAGATGTTGGCTGATTTGATTATTTTACCTTTTCAGTTTGGAATCATTTTCTGTAGTACCATGTAATTTGGAGACTACCTGTACCACATAGGAGAACCCTAAAGAAAGCAGTGAATATGTTTTCTCTGAAGTGTTTATGGCTCGAAGAAAAAAGTGCTCATGTCGATTGGGGAACTTTTTATGCCCATATCTTGTACTCCGAGTAACTACTCTGAAGATGACAATATGCAATGTATTAACTATTGTTATTCACCTATTATTCTGTTATGAAATTCTGTCTTACCTTTTTTCAATAAAATAAAAAAAATTAAATAATTTTGTTTTTCTTGTACAGGTTTCCTTTACCTTACTTCCAGAGATGTCAAAAAAATCTCTCTGTGTGAATATTAGGAGAAGAAAATAATTCTTAGCCTATATGCTCTTTGACCCGAACATTAGAAGGAAAATTTGCCTTTTGTTTCACTGTCACCTCATAGAGAGGTTGATGCTCTCTGCTCTGGTTTCCTTTCACCCCTTAAATGGCAATGAGCTTTTAAAAGAACCTCTGCCTATGTTCTCTTTTCTGTTCAGTTGGCTGTCTAGAGTCTTGTCAAGCTGATTTACATAAAACAAAGATGACCTGACTGTATTTTTTTTCCTTCTAACTAGAATCTGTCAAAGACTGCATTTAATGCAGAGTAAAATCCAAACTTGTTAGCATAGCGTAGCCTTATCCTGACCCTGACCACAGTCTGTATTCAGTGCTCGGCTCAGCTTAACTTTTTTTTTTGTCTTTTTGAGACAGGGTTTCACTATGTAGTTCAGGCTGGCCTTGAACTCACTCTGTATCCCAGGCTGGCCTTGAACTCCCAGCAATCCTCCTGCCTCAGCCTCCTGAGTGCTGGGATTACAGGCGTGCACCACCATGCCTGGCCCTCAGCTGTAACTTTTAAAACCTTCCTTAATTCTCTTGAACAAAAATGAAATAGCTCCTTTTTCTGTGTTCCTGTGTTTTTGTTTGCTGTTACTGTATCATTTTCACTACACATTATATATTCATATGTTGTTTAGGATGAGGACACATTCTGAGAAATGCGTTGTTATATGATGTCACTGTGAGAAAACAAAGATGGCTTTGAGGACAATAGGTGTTACAATCTTATGAGATCATGGGTGTATATGTGCTCCATTTTTGGCCTAAATGTTGTAAT
Organism: Erethizon dorsatum; assembly: GCA_028451465.1. NCBI lineage: Eukaryota > Metazoa > Chordata > Mammalia > Rodentia > Erethizontidae > Erethizon > Erethizon dorsatum. The sequence goes on along the minus strand of CM051824.1, from coordinate 73,645,959 downwards.
GTGGTGCATGACTGTATTTAACTATATTAATTTTGACTTTTTATAGCGTTTGTGTTTCTTGAGGGGGGAATCTTGTCTTATTTCCTAGAGTCTTGATTGCCAAAAGTATTATTTTGAGGACAACTGGTACATTTTATTTATTTATTTATTTTTTTGTGGGTACCAGGGGTCGACCTCAGGACCTCGCGTGCCAGCAGGCATCCGTGCCGCTGAGCGATATCACCAGCCCTTTTTTTTGTATGTGGGTTCCGGGAGTCGAACTCGGGCCCTCACGCTTGCCAGGCAGGCACCTATACTGCTGAGCCATCTCACCGGCCCAACTGGTACATTTTAAATTAAAACTTTAAATATAGTTTCATAAAAATATATACGTCATTTCCTGTTGCGCTATATTAGAGAGTTTAGGTAAATGATTTCCTTTAAAAATTTTTAGATTTTAATACTCAAAACCAAAATAGTTGAGTAAAATAGCAAAACAAGAGGGTATTGTTATTTTAACCTCTTAAAATGTAACTAGAGGGCCGCCTTTATAATCTATCATGGACAAACTTTAATAGAGTTAATTTTCTTTTAAAAGTTGTATACAGGGCCGGTGAGATGGCTCAGCAGCATAAGTGCCTGCCTGGCAAGCGCGAGGGCCCGAGTTCAACTCCCGGAACCCACATACGGAAAAAGGGCCAGTGATATCGCTCAGCGGCACGGGCGCCTGCTGGCACGCGAGGTCTTGAGGTCAACCCCCGGTACCCACAAACAAAACAAAGCAAACAAACAAAAAAGTTGTATACAAATTGACATAAACTAAGCATTAATAAAACAAACATCTATAAAAAGGCACCGTACTGTTACCCAACATAAATAATTAGTTCCTATCTGCCACCTCCCTCTCAAAAGTACTCACACCAGACACACTCAAAACAACAGAGTAGAGATGGAAGTATATGAGTTTCAGTAATTCCCATATTGAGGAATGCTTTAGGACTTATTCATTTATGAAAGATTTATTTGGCATCTCCTATTTCTCAGGCACTGCCCTTCATTTAGAGAACATGTGTAAACAAGATGGTTATCTTTCAACCTTCATGGAACTTCATGTGCGGGAAACACAATAAGAAGCAAACAATAAATGAACAAGAAGCTTTTGGATTTATTAGTAATACCAAACAGAGCAACAATTTATAGAATGTCAAGGAGCATTTTTAGTTTTTTCACTTAAAAGATTATGAAAGTGGATGCACCTTAAGATATAATGTTAAGTGAAAAGTGTTAAGTGAAATCAATCAGACATAGAAGCTTCAATTTTACATGGTTTCTCTCATGTGAGAAGCCCAATGTGTTAGTAAAGATCAAGATAGAAGACAGATAATGGGACATAGGGAGACAGATCTTTTCAAAAGGGAAGGGCACCAAGAGATAGAAGGTGAGGGGAAGAGAATGAAAAAAGAATTAAGATATAATGGTAAACGTGGGAAAAAGTTTATATATGTGGAATATATTTTGGAAATAAAGCCACCAAGACTTGTTGACAGGTTAGATGTGAGAGGTAAAGAAGAATAAAGGATGATATAAATTTACTTTTTCTTTGGCTTGAATACCGAAAGGTTTTAATAAAACTGATTTTAGACTTCTTGCATTCTACACTCAAGATCACAGGATATAAGGATTGTTTACTGGACTGGGGAGGCAGTCATTCAAGATACAGAATAAACAGGAATTGGAGACTCAAAAGTACTCAGCGTTAAATATACTTTCCTAGTCTTCAGAACCACATTCTGCTTCTTATCTAAGCAATATTGTAACTTTGTGGCTTTATCAAATAGTGTGGTAAATCTTAATTTCTTAATGTTAATAACTGTTGCTGTATAAACCTAGAAATGAATCAAAACTAGTGAGAATACGAGTCTATGAGGGCACATGATATATTTTCTGTTTTCTCCTCCAAATTTACTCTCCACTCTTTACCAGCCTGTTCTGTTTCCTAGGGGCCGACTTTATGGATTGCATCAAAGGCTGGGTTACCCTTTGGCTTTTGATTAGGTTCAGCCAGTGGGAGCTGTGGCCTTCAGTAGAGAGACATAGGCAGCCCTCAGCAAGCTGGTATAAAGGGAGGAGAATATATAAATCCACTGCTGTCACTCGTTCCACCCTCGGATCTTCTCCCACTGTATTTAGTTTTTATTGTGCTATCCCATTTTCTGTTTCTAGTCCCACAGTGCTGTTCCATTCCATGTCGATTTGCTTTGCCTATTCATATAGGCCCTTTATTAAAGTCTCCTCAAAGATTCCCTAACTGTACCGTTCATTTCAGGACCCTGATTGAATTTCAGTGTGTTTATTTGAAACACAGAGATTGACTTTGGCTGAAATTAAGCAATAAAGGAGTTAATTATAGAGTATTAAGTATCTAACAGAATTACCCAAAATGATATTGCATAATTTCCCTTGTGAGAAAACTGTTACTGTGGAGGAGACAAAATTCTTTGCAAAATAAAAATGAACACATGCATGTACTGAAAAAAAAAGTGGTGGAGTGATGAGTGACAACAACTCAACCTCTCTGAGATTCGGAATTCAGACATTGGAAAACAACAACTTGGAGAGGAGAAAAAGAGAGAAATAGATCTTGGGAACCAGGAGGGATCTGACAGGAAATTGAAAAGTTACAGAAAAATTGAAGAAACAGGAAACAACACAGAGAAGGGAAGAGACTGTCTTCACTTTCTCCCCAACTCTCAGCTCATGGCTCATGGCTTGTGGCTTGTAGGGGAAGAGTAATCCAAACCTACACAGACAAAGTGACTACAGGGGACAACAGGGGTCCTCTGAGAGAAACAGCAGCACAGACCAGACTGGTTAGTGCTGTGATCTGCAGGGAAAGTGGGGGCATCTGCTCCCAGTGAGTCCTTCTACAGGCAACAGCTGGTGAGTAACTAGTACAAGTGCCCACCATATCCCTAGATAGAGTGCTTGATTGGATGCCATCCTGGGGAAGGATTGATTGAACCCAGGACCTAGAGCAATCAGACAGCTCTGCTCCAGTGCTCCCAGTGTTAACATTCCCACAGTGACTGGATGAGGGACAGCTACAGGAGACAGCTGTGGTCAGGGAGCAGGCCGGAAAGAGACCACTTGAAGAGTTTGAGCTAAAGGACACAGGTCCCACTCCTGCTGGCAGAGTCCAGGCCCGGCCTGAGTTCCTTTGGATTTGAAAGTCACAACATTGGTGCCCTCACTGTACTGGCTGCTGGTGCCTGCATCTAGCGTGGATCTGGGATCTGATTGCCTTTTATCTGCCAGCATGAGTAGGGACACGACTTCGACACTGCTGCAAAATTGTAGAGCTTGGAAGAAAACCACAGATTCAAAGTCACAGAGCAATTCCCCCCCCCCTTTTTTCTTTTTTCTTTCTTTTTTTTTTTTTTTTTGTGTGTATGTCCTTTTTCTTCTTCACTAGTTTATTGAAGCTTAGGGAATTTTCCTTTGTCCTTTTTCCCTTTTTCTCTTTTTCTTAATCTTTTTTCTTTATTTGTCTTCTACCCATGTGTAATTTATCTAATTTACCTGGTATTTCCTACTCTATATTTCACAAGTGTGATTCTGTTTGTAAAATACACCAGCATCTTTTTGTGTGGCATGAAAAATAACCAAGGTTTAAGTAGACAAAATCATTTTACAGAGCCTGAGATACAGCCTACACTGAGGCAAAACAGTGAAAGTTATTACTGTCACTGCTGAAAGAAAGCAAGCTAGGCTGAGTATTGTTTTGTCTAGTGGATAGTAGAAAAAGTATTTCCAGATCAGTAGCTGCATGTCAGATGCTAGGAGTTGTGATGACTTATTTTAGTGAAGAGGCTACAATTGGTCCAGCTGCTTCAATGTGCGTAATGATTTGTCCTTTTCTAGGACCTAACTGGAGTTAAGTGAGAAAACGTCAGGGAGTCTGACCTCAGCAACTTGCAAGAACTTGTAGGTCGTACTAATCTCTCTAAAGATACTTGATGTTCCTTTAAATATGCTATTTAGATAGAATGTTTAGATAGAATGCTATTTAGGTAGAATGGCATTCTAGGAGCTTCCACTTGGTCATTTATACCACAAAATACTTCTTCATGTTAGATCTTCTATTTCTTAGTATGTACTATTCAAAGTATACACTAAGGATCTGTGGAAATGATGACAGGATGAGTCCACTGTTACACCGAGCCTTGTGAAAGAGTGTCTGAGGTCTAAACTCCATTTATCTTTGACTCATTGACAGCAGCGGGTTTCTGGATTCCTAGGGTTTAATATTAATTCAAAGCTAATGTATAAAAATCTCCCAAAGATGTAGGTATTTCCCTACCTCTAATGGCCTCATGTGCCCTTGGGGAGAATTAGGAGGAGGATTTATGGAGTATATGTCAAGTAGCTAACCTCTCTCTCATTTAAGGGCTTTGGGTCTGTGAATGAACTCAGATCTAGGTATTAGCGGAGGGTTCTGATTCTGTTTTGGTGGCTCATGTCAGCTCAGACCCAGAGATTTTTGTGTTACACAGTCACATAGAATGTTAGAAGGCTGCTTTTCATTTCAGGCCTTTTTATCAATTATCTAACTCCAAAAGGTACTACTACTTGGAACGTCCTGAATACCACTGTAGCAATACTCTGTGACTTCTTTTCTCTCACCGGTTAATTGTAGCTCCTAGGTGTATCACATCCTGACATCTGATCATTCAAATTGGAGTATTGTCCCTATTTCACTGTGGCAACATCAGCAGAATTCTTCCTTTACAGAGAACCATCACTATGAGACATTTCAAAGACACTGACAACCAATATATTTCTAAATTACTTGATAAGTTAGTGTCTTCTAGATTTTATTGGGGGATATACATAGGAGGATGGGTGAATAGGTGATTCATGATAAATGAACACCATCATTACCATCCCCCCAAGTTTTTGGATTTCCTCCTATACCAAGGATTTTCTGACATTTCAACTTTAATTAATGTAGTCACATTGAAAACAAGATATAGTGAAGTTGGTAAACAAAATTTAGACTCACTTTCAGCTGCACAAGCCAATACACCCAATCCCAAATCATCGCAAATAAACTCACAGAGACAGTATTCCCAATTTAAAATTGTTTGAGTTTTCTTGGCCTAGAAGTCTGCAAATTCATTCCCAGACATAGTCTCCGATTTTTTATGTTAAAATGAGCAAAGTCGGGGCCGGTGAGATGGCTCAGCAGCGTAAGCACCTGCCTGGCAAGCACGAGGGCCCGAGTTCGACTCCCGGAACCCACATAAGAGAAAAGGGCCGGTGATAGCGCTCAGCGGCACGGGCGCCTGCTGGTGCGTGAAGTCCTGAGGTCGACCCTGGTACCCACACAAAAAAAATAAATAAAAATAAAAAAATGAAATGAGCAAAGTCTTGCAATTCTTTTCATGATTAAGCTTTTCCCTATTAGGGTGAATTTTGCAACTGGCTTTCTGTTGAATGCGGCAATTTGATTCTGGTTCAGGTCAAGTGGCAATCTGAAGGAATTTGGGAAGAATTGTCTTGCTTACAGAATAGCTGCTATAAAAGAAGTTCCTACAGGATCTTATTCTTCAGGCAAATTAAAAACAGTCCCTGGGCCGGTGAGATGGCTCAGCGGCTTAAGCGCCTGCCCAGCAAGCGCGAGGGCCCGAGTTCGACTCCCGGAACCCACATACGAAAAAGGGGCCGGTGATATCGCTCAGCAGCACGGGTGCCTGTTGGTGCTCGAGGTCCTGAGGTCGACCCCCCAATGGCCACAAAAAAAAAAAAAAAAAACAGTCCCATACATCAAGCGGGAATACTTTAGCAAGGAACCCTCAGTGGATTTAGATATTAGAACAATTTGGGTTATTTCAAATCTCCTACATATCTCCATTTGTGTTACTTTTCTCTCATTGCTGAGACAAAATACCTAATGCCCAAAATTAAAGAAGGAAAGGTTTATTTAGCTCACAGTTTGTGGAGGTTTCAGTCCATAATCAGCTGGCTCCAAGGCAGGGTGGTGTGGCAGAGGGGCAACAGTTCATGGTAGTAGAAGACAGCAAAAACAAGAGCCAAAAGGGGATGAGAGAGAAAGCAAGCCTCTTTCCCTCCCTTATATTGTATGCAGGCTACTCGCCTCAGGGCGGGTGGGCGTAGCACTCACACCCATAACCCTAGCATTGGACCATGAATGCATGAGGCTTTGTGGGGACATCTAGACACAAACCATAACACCATTCCAAGGTTTAGGGTATATAATGTCTCCCATTAGTGCCCTAGCTTTCACATGAAAGACCTGATGAAGCTATAAAATCTATACTTCCTGGCCAGGATAAGAAGAAATCTGCAAGCTCAAGTTTTACTTTTATTTTCAACTACTTTGGGTCTGTTGTGGCTTCTGAATAATTTTCCTGTTACTGTTACAGACATGCTGCGATTTTTCAGGGTGTGTTTTGAGATAAGAATTCAGAGTTTTCAACTTTCTTTCATTTAAACTATTCAGTGAAATAAGTTGCAAGTAGTTACTTATAGTACTTGAATTCCTCATGTTCTTAAAGTGGCTCTATGGCAGTGGTCCTAGATATCCCAAGGCATTATTCCCAATATGAGTACTCATAGTGACTGCAGGGGTAATTTGATTAGCAGTTCAATCAGTGTGTAACTTCAGGTACTAGATTCTATCTTTTGGCAGATCCATCATCTCCAGTCAGAAATGAATTCTGATTTGATTAATGGGGTTCTGAAAAATGTTGTTAGCTAGTTCACAGGAATACTGGAATTGCTAGATAACAAGAAAAAAAGTTAGACCATGTCCCAGAACTAACCTGATGAGGAAATCATCATTTACTATGGTTATCTTGTGGTGCTTTAGAAATGTCATCACCATACTGCATCACCAAACTAATTTGGATCAAATACTCATTTGCAGTCATTCCCTCAACCGTTAGGGAAGTTGAAGCCCAGACACCTCTGCCACCACCCACATCTGGAGTAAAAATGGAGAAAAACTTTCACATGGAATCTATTTTCTTATACTGTGAATATCTGATTCCAAGTTTTTTGCAGGCATGCTTGAGCCACCTCCCTGAATGCTATTGAGACTAGCTTTTGTATTCTGAGTTCTATGCTAGGAAAGTAGAACTCTTTGAGACACATTATGGTTTAGATCTAAAATGTCCCCCAAAAGTCCTGTGTGTTCAGAGGAGGGCCTTTTGGGAAGTGAGTGAATCATGGGGTGCCGTATGCACCAGTGGATCCATCCATTGATGAGTTCATAGCAGAATGGGCTGTGAGATGGTGGGGCCTGAGTGGAAGTGAGGGGTTACTGGGGCTGACTGGAGCATATATTCTTCTCCCCGGCTCCTCCTTTCTCTGCTTCTTGGCTGCCATAGGTTGAGCAACTTTCTTCCACCATGCCCTTCTGCCGTGCTGTTTCTGTCTTGGATCCAGCCAGTGATGAACTGAATCCTCTGAGACCATGAGCCAAATGAATCTTTCCTCCTTATTTTGTGGTTGTTAAGTGTTTTGTCCCAGAGACAGGAAAGTGACTAATACAGAAAACTGGTGCTGGAAAAGTGGGCTCGTGCTATGACTGTACCTGACCATGGGTTCAGAAGCCTTTGGAACTGATTTTCGGGAGAGATTTGGAATGGTTTGTCAATGCAGATACCCTAGAATGTTGTAAGCAGTACTTGCTTGGTGATAGTGGTAGGACCTCAGAAGACCAGAATGCTGATAAAAATGTGGACGGAAGGGTCAGGCTTACGAGATTTCAGTGTGTGTTTCATTCTGGTAAATGATTTGTTTATGTTTTGTCCATGTCCCAGGACTTCATGTGAGGCTGAATTTAAGGTGGCAGAATAATCTGATAGAGGAAATTTCAAGGTGGCCCAACATTCGGGCTGTAACGTGGGTACTACAGACTGCTTCCAGCCAGGTAGGTTTACAGTGAGAATAAGGAGCAAAAAGCAGAATTGCAAGATATAAAAATGTGCAGTTTGTCTGGAAAGTAAGGGGGTATAAAGTTGCACCTGAGAAGAATGTGGTTACTGAAAAGATTAATTTTTTAAAAAGCCAAGTGCTTTGCACTGGAACAAAAGGAAAGATGCTTTAAAGGCATCTCGGGAGTTGGGCAGACCCATCCATTATAGATTTAAAGGTGTAAAACGGTAAACTTTGAAAGACATTGCTCTGGGGACCCTGCTCATTCAGGGCCACCTAGGGAAGTTTATCCCTGAGTTCAGCCATCAGGTACTCAGGCTGCTGTAGCCATGTTCCCTGGTGGTGGTGGCGGGGGGTGGGGAGGTTCACTACTGTTCCAGCAGGTGCTTGGTGTTGTTTATGTTTTGCTGGTTTCTCAGGCATGCAAAATGTAAGAGTTGTGCTGTCACGGAGGCTTCCATTCAGATTTCAAAGGAAGGTTTGGGAGGCCAGGAGATGTGCCCATGAGAGAGCAAGGTGTGAAACTGTAAAAATGAAGCCAAAGCTTCAGTGGAGACCTCAGAAAATCTACAATACAATAACTAACAGGAGATAGCATGGGTGACAGAATAGAAATATGGTCATAGGAACAAAGTTCGGAAGTGAGCCAGAGACTGTGTCAGATTTCAGCGTGTAGAGGAGTGAGCCTGCCTCCTGTCTAACACTGGACCTTCATCAGCTCTCGGCACCACAGGATCCTGTTTATTTCCTAGTTGGATTCTTTCATATTGCAATTTCTAGATATTCTTTTTATATTACACTTATTTTTTTCTTCACTGTTTTTTTTCTTTTTTTCCTTCACTTGCTCTCTAAACTGGCTTAAACTGGCTTTCTCAGTATTCTGCCTCTACAGCTCTGTTGTTCTTTTTCTATTCAGAATGTGGGTAACATCATCCATTCTCATTATTTGTTTTTGTGGAACCTGACCTGAACATCTAGCTCTAATCTTGCCAGTACTAAAGCACCATATTTCTGGTGTCCATAAAATTTCCTTCCATGTATTTCAAACTATAGGTTTTATTCTAATTTTTCATGTTTTCCAACTTGTTTAATCACATTGCCATCCTCTCAGATACTCTGTTTAAAAAACAGTGTCATTCTTTCCATCTCTTGCTATGTCTTTCACTTAGTCAGTCTCTGTGTCCTTTTGAATTTCTGGTTTAAATTGCTTTCAACTGACCTGGACTAATTTCTTTTCCATGTGCCACCTTTTTCATTTGGCTGAGTCCTAGCCATTGTTCTTCCAGTTTTACCTATCACATGTTCTCTCTCATGTGTGGAATTTAAAAACAATAACAAGAAAGTAGAAGGGAGGCTATTATTAGACAAGAGGAAAGGAGGAAGAAGGAAGAGGTCTAAGGGTGGGAAATAGGGGCAGGAGTAGATCAAAATACGTCATATACATTGAACCCACCTGCAGTATGAAACTAAAGAGGAGGTTAGGGCAAGGGGTACAATGAGAAGGGAATGATTAAAGTATGACTGCTACTATAAATATTATCTCACTTTTTGCGGAAGATTTTTATGCTCTTACCTATTTATGCATCTAGATTAAATTTAAATTTAAAATATGATTCAGCTTCAAAAAATCGGAATCCTAATTGGGATTACATTAATTTCTGAAATTTATATGGAGATAATTTCCATATTCCCTATCTTTTTGATCATCAGAACAAAGAGCTGAATTCGTCTATATAGGAAGGTGTAGAATTGTTGAGTCATAAGGTAAATAGTTGATATAGCTAAATACTGCCAGATTGTTTTTGAGAGACACTTCTGGGCCATGCACATGAGAACTTCTTATAATAGCTTTGTCAACTCTTGGCATTTGCCTTTTTTAAACTTGTTAAGATGAATTATACAAATTCTCTCTTTCTTTCTCTCTCTCTCTCTTTCTTCTCTCCTCTCTCTTTTTCTCTTCTCTCATCTCTCTTCTCTTTTCTCTCTTCCATATTAGAGGTTGAACCCAGGGCCTTACACCTGAGCTACATTCTTAGGGCTTTTTATTCTTTATTTTGAGCCAGGGTCTTGCTAATTTGCTAAACTGCTCAGGCTGGGCTTGAATTTGTGATCCTCCTGCCTCAGCCCCCCAAAATGCTGGGATTAGAGGCATGTACTGCCACGTCCAGCTGTAAATTGGTGTCTCATTGTTGAAATTTGCATTTTATTAGTGGGTTTGTCTATTTTTCATTTGTTTGTTAACCATTCAGATTTTCTTTTTGGGGAATTGTTTTTTATTTTTTGTACATCTGTGTTTCCCATTTTTTTCTTTTTTAAGTGTGGATATTCCATATATAGCCTTGATATCAATCCATTACTGATTTTTCCTTGTTGCAATTATCTTCTTTCAGTCAATTTGTCTGTGAGGTTCTTTGTTGAAGACAGTCAAATCCATTTTTTAAATGTGTGATTTCTGTTTACCAAATCTCATTTAAGAACTGTTTATCATTAGATCACATAGATGTTTATTAACATTTCCCTCTTTTATAATCTTTATGTTTTACAGGTTTTTTTCTCTTTACATTTAGATCTCATCCATCTGAAGTTCTGCTTTGATTATATTGTAGGAATAGTTTTCTCCATAGATTTTCTTCATTAATTTTTATATATTTATTTTTGCATGTGGTTGTACCTATTTATATTCCATTTAAACCATTACCTTTCGTCTGGCCAGCATTTGGAATTATTTAAAAAATATTTCTTTGTCAGCTTTTTAGATGATAAATGATGTGCTGTTGCAGTTGAACAAGTGTTTGTTGAGCATTTCTAATGTTTTGAGCATTTTTTATTTCACAGTCATTTCTTCCGTCCATCTTTGTTCAGATGTCATCTACTTGATGGGACCTACCCTGACTGTCCTATTTCAAATTTGCAACCCCTCAATGCATTTCTGAACCTCTTTAACCTACTCTATTTTTAGTTTCCTTTATAATATTTATCATCTTAATTTATTTTGTTACCTGTGTACTGCCCACCTCTTCTAGACATTTCTGGTAGCTGTCAGCTCTATATGGCAAGGATTTGTGTCTGTTTTGTACACTGCTGTGCCTGAGTAGTGCCTGTTACGAGCCGAATTGTACTGCCCCCTCCATTCCCCGATTTATATGTTGAAGTCCTAGTCCCCTCAGAACCCAGTGCTTTCTATTTTTTGGAGCTCTTCATATACTAAGAACATTTGCTTTTTCATTCTTATGGTGAAATTTGTTTTCCTAGTTTTTATTTTGCTGTTCTTCTTTGTTTATATTTAATTACCTTTTAACTGTGTTTACAGTGGGGTTTTAAAATCTTGTGCACAAATTTTTAATATCAACATAGGCAAATCAGTCATTTCTTAATATACATGGAGTTATTACTGAGATTTTTATTGTATTCATTTCTACTGTCTGTTTATTTTGGTGCTAACATTGTAGTTTTTAATTATTAATTTATAGTATGTTTTAATGTCTATTTCTATTATTTTCTTTCTTATAGATGCAGTGTTTTCAAGTTAGCATGAGAATACTAAGTTAAGATTTAATAATGTAGTTTTTGCTGCAAATGTGCTTCATAAAAGTGTATTTGCTTTACTTCCTTTAAGTTGGTCATTTTGTTTAAAAACAATAAAATTCACTCATATGGGCTGTGATTTTTTTTTTTTTTTCCAGTTGATTTTTGTTCATCTGTTATTGATGGCTATGCTTTGGGTGAGGGAAGTGTAATATTGGAATTTATATGTAATTTCTCATAAAGGAGAAAGAAATTAGAATTACTGTCATTTCATTTAGCTAGATTAGAGGTCAAACTGCTTTTAAAGATGCAGAGAAAGGGCCGGTGAGATGGCTCAGTGGCATAAGCGCCTGCCTTGCAAGCGCGAGGGCCCGAGTTCCACTCCCGGATCCCACATACGAAAAAGGGGCCGGTGATATCGCTCAGCGACATGGGTGCCTGTTGGTGTGCGAGGTCCTGAGGTTGACCCCCCGGTACCCACACACACAAAAAAAAGATGCAGAGAAAGAGTAGAGTGCAGCCTCTTGGCAATAATCTCACCAATACGTTGAGCATCTTTTCAGAGGATCCGCTTTTATTTTTGAATGTGACTTAGCTGGTTAAGACTCTCCCAGACGAGGGTGAGGCATGCGAGCTGCCTAGCAGACTTGAAACCGGGTGCTACTAAAGTTTTGCCCCCCAGGAGTGTCTCTCGCCTCATTTCGGGTTTTCCAAGAGTACGCTAGTAGTCCCAGGGCCCACGAGACCGTGGGTGTGGAACAGCTTTCTTCCTTGGGAGCTGCTGGCAGAGCCCACAGCGACACTTACTCCGCAGCCGTGCTTACCTGCAGTCTCTATCGGCCGTGTTTTTAGGGTTAGCAGAGCAGTTCTGCTGGGGCATCCGTTCCACCCATGCACCTCCAAGTCGGGAAGTTTCTGCATGCAAAGAATTTAGAATTCGAGTTTTTCTTCATTTTAGTTTCCTTTATGATATGTTTTATAAAAGTTCCTAGGAATTTCTGACAAATGTATTTACTTCTCTCCTTCAAGACTAAAGTGGGGAAAATTCATGTTTAGTTATTTTAGTTTGAAAAAGGAGTTAAATATATTTGATCGTTTTAAGAATTTGAAGCCCATACTGTGCTGTGTTTTGTTTTAATCTCTTTTCATTATACATTTTCATGCATAGTTGAATTCGTACTTCTGTATCATTTAATTTTTACCTAAGCTTATATCAGGAAACTTTCCTCTTTGATTTCTTGATAATAACTGGAATCTCACTGTTGTTTTAATTTGGATTTTTCTAGTGACCAGTGATGTTGAACGTTCTTCTGAGAAATATCTGTTCACTTGAGTTGTTCATTTTTTGGTGGGGTCTTTTATTCTGGGGGGTCTAGCATTTTTGAGTTTTTTATATATTCTCAATATTAGTCCTTTGTTTGAGGAGTAGCTAGCAAAAAATTTCTCCCATTCTGTAGATTATCTCTCACTCTGTTGGTTGTTTCTTCGCTGTGCAGAAGCTTTGTACTATGACATAACACCATTTGTTGATCTTTAGTGTTATCTGTTGTACAATTAGGGTTCTGTTCAGAGAAAGTCCTTGCCTGTGTCTATATTTTCAAGAGTTCTGCCTATTTTCTCTTCCAGCACATTGCTTCTGTTTTAGTATTTAGAACTTTGATATATTTTGGTTTTAATTTAATATACAGTGAGAGATATGGTTTTAGATTCAATCTTCTGCATATGTATAGCCAGTTTTCCTAACACCATTTGTTAAGGAGGCTGTCTTTCTTCTAGTACATGTTTTTGGCTCCTTTGTGAGAGATCATGGGCTGGATGTGCCTGAGGTTGTTTCTGAATCCTCTATTCTGTTCTACTGATCCACTTGTTTGTGTTTGTGCCAGTATCATGGTGTTTTTATCATTGTAGCTTTGTCATATAACTTGAAATTCAGGTTTGTGATACCTTCTGCTTTGCTCTTGTTGCCCAGGATTGCTTTTGCTATTCTGGTTCTCTTCTGATTACATATGAATTCTGGAGAGGCTGCGGTGGGAAAAGGAGCCCTTCTAAACTGTTGGCGGGAATATAAACTAGTACAACCACTGTAGAAATTAGTGTGGAGATTCCTGAAAAAAATAAAACTAGAAATTCCATTTGACCTAGTTATTTCCTTTCTAGGTATCTTCCCATCATATTATAGTGGTACATACATAATCCTGTTTATAGCAGAAAAATTCTTAATAGCTAAATCTTGGAAGCATACTATATGTCCATCAACAGATGAGTGTATAAAGGAAGTGTTGTATTTACACATAATGGAGTACTATTCTCCTATAAAGAAGGACAAATATGAGTCATTTATAGGAAAATGGGTATACCTTGAGAGCATAATGTTAAGTAAGTCAGACACACACAAACTTAAATGTCACATGGTTTCTCTTATATGAGAAACCCGAAGTATAAGTAAAGAACAAAATAAAAAATAACAGGAAACAGGGAGATAGATCTTTTGCAAATGGAAGGGGAATCGAGATGAAGGGAAGGGGAGGTTGGGAAGGAGAAAGGGATGTAAAAAGAATTAAGATGTGTACATGTACCAACTCTCATGATTAATGTAATCATTATGTACTGCAAACGTACTAATAACAATAAAAATTAAAATTAAACCAAACAAAAGAAAATTTTCCTAGTGTTTGGAAAATACATCTTTAATGGCTGTATCATATTCCATGAAAAGGATATACAGCTATTGAATTTTGCTCTGCCATTTGACTTCTGATTGTTTTTGTGTGAGAGATCTTATAAATTTATTGACAACTAAATTTGTTACAAATGTGTATCTACTCTATGCAACACTGTGCTTCTTGACCCTGGTGGTGGTGGTGGAGGAGAGATGTCTTTGTGGGATTTCAGATCATAAAGTATAACGCAATGTATAAGAAATGTTTTTGGAACACTGAGGAGGGAATAGTGTATGCTTGGCCTTGGTATTATGGGAATGGCTTCAATGATGAATGGCATTTGGAATCCCCTTAAAGGCTTAGTAGAGTTTTCAGGATTAGGGGAAAGAGCATTCAAAGTTGACAAAAACAACATGAATAAAGTCGTGGTGTAGAAAAAGTATGGGATATAATGTTTATTTGTTTATCTGTGCTTACAAGAATGCATCATTTATGTAGACTTCATTTTAGCAGATACTGTGATATCTCTTTTTAAAATCCTTCTATAGATTTTAATAGACACTAAGAAAATCTAGTCAATTATGTTATGTCTATATATGTTTTCTTCCCTCCTTTCTCAGTTGGCAGCTGTGAAAAATAAAATAGGAGGTAAATTGTTTGATATGAGTCTTTTGTTCTTTTGTATTCTGAGTTTAAAATCATTAGTTTTGTAAGAATATATTTTGGGAAAGGGCTATGATCAAAGAAAGATTGAGACCAACCTGAAAATATCTTCAGAGTCTTACATGGAGATAAATGGATAAATTTTCAAGAAATAACCATGGTGTTCAAAGCTAGTGTGAGAACTGGAATATAAAATAAAAGATAATAACTTTTTCTGTCTTCACCCTTGCTTGTCTGTAGTTCTTGTAACATTGAGAAGATTTAAGAACTACTGATAGTGAAACCTAAAACTATGTGGGGACAGTTTATATGGCTTTAGTGTTCCCAGAATATATTTATGTGTGGAAATTACCAACTCTGGAAACAAGAATGCTTTTTATCAATTTATCAAAGGGGCAGTGAGATTTGTTAAGGCCAGAGATGTAATGATTAGATAATATGTCAAATCTGTGGAAAGCACTAATTGCAGCAAGAGATTAAAGTCTCTCAAAATCACCTAAACCTCTGAGGATGGTTGACGTAAATCAGAACAAAGCCCAATGTCAGAAGTACTATTGGCAACCGCCGAGTAACATCATGTGCTACTGCTTCCTGTCTGTTTTTATGACTGTCCTCAAGACAGTGGGGTTATAGTTTTCATACTGAGGAAGATTAAGAACTTTGCACTTCTGTTAGCAAACCTACAATTACCCGATGGAGGAAGACATACTAGATAAAATGCAACAAAGGAGAGATCTGCATCAACTTAATTTATCCCAGCCACCAACCTATTGTACTTAGTAAAATAATTCTGAACTTTACACAAGATAAAACTTTATGGCAGTTGTCTTTTAATTTGAAAATTAGATAATTAGCATTTCTGGGGTGACTGTGGCTGTGACTCAGATACACGAGTAGTTATATGCATTTTTATTTTTTTAATAATGAGTACATCAATGTACTGTAGATAAACACATAACATATATACTTATATATGTAAAAGATATAATTCTTATAAAACATTTAATATTTTTTACTAGTCTGTGTATAATCCAGTACTGCCTCCCTCTTTAGAATTTGGGCATAGGAGGGTTTTTTCACATAACTCTTTCTGCCTAAAATTTTCTCAGGCACTATATTGATGTGTAGGCTGAAATCAGCTGACACATTTTTCTCAGTAAATGTGTATTAGTGTGTATATGTATACTTCAGCTTCATTTTATGTGTTCATCAGGATCCTTATTGTTTCAAAATTACATCTTTAGTATGAATTAAATATAGTAGGAAACAGGAATACACACGTATGATAAGAATAAGAGAAGGAGGGAAGGAGGAAGGAAGGGAGAGAGGGGAGGAGAGAGAGAGAGAGAGAGAGAGAGGGAGAGAGGGGTCATTCTGTTACCTTTCTACTTTGGAAACATGGAAACATGAGGATTTTGCTTGAAGTGTCCACCTTCTTTCCTTGCACTAAATTACTACCAGCAAGTGAAATTTGCTGCCTGTGTGAATAGACTACACTTGTTTCAAATACGATTCTAAAAAGATCTTGTTCTTATAGCATTTCCCTCAGGGACTCAGAATTGATTCATTCTACAGATATTTCAGCATGTCTGCTGGATGCAAATCATTCTGTAAATATTTATACAAGGTCTGTGTTTGAAACACAAATGAATAATATCATTCCTGACCTCAAGGAGTTTATTTCTGATAAGGGAGATGAGAAAATTATAGGTATCTGTAGTAAAAGGTGGGCTAGACTAAGTTCTGCATTAATGTCCATTTAATATTTAAGGAGTAGCGCAGAGTAGAATTTGGTGTCACAAGTGTATTTTAATTTAAACTCATACCAACAAAGGGTACTTTTTTATTCGTGTACTCCATGGGTATGCAGCTGAATTATTTTCAGAAAGAACACTGTCACTTTGCCATTAAGAAACAAAGCAATTAGAAGAAAAGTTTGAATTCTTCTGTGTACTTTACCATATAGGAAGTTGACTTGCTCTTCCCACTCAAATAATGAAAGCAAACAAACAAAGGAAAACACCTGCTTATTTTACCTCTAATTGTGTTTTTCTTCATCCTGGCCCCCAAGGGCCAGATTTAGTCCACAGCTGTGCACCATGTGTGCCCAGAATCTGTAGAAATGTGTGCTGTTATCTATGCAGTACACACTAATTCTTTCTCTCTTTCTTCTAAAGGAATAGTTATGATTACATTTTTTTTCATTTTAGTGTTTATTTTAAGAACATGCATGATAAGGAATAATATGCATATACACATAATTAAAATTATCCTTCAATTCATAATGGATGTACTACCACAGCTCATCTTTTCATATTTGGCAGCTACAAAGGTATGGGAAGAATTGCCCTCCCCATGGCCTACTTTTTCTGGAGAGAGGAAGAGGTCCAGCTGTGTTCACAGTGATTAATCTGCAGACTTTACCCAAGGAGCCATATGCGGCGGAGTCCTCTGTGATTGGATTGGGAAATATGAAAACTCCTTCTCTGCAGTTGGCACATTGCTGGGGAAGATAGACTTATGTATGTGGGGGTCACAATTTAAGAAGTCAGTTTTTCTGGAGTATTTTTGATTGTGTACACTAGTCTTCGTATTTAGTTGTTCTTCAAAATGGATTTCAAAATGTTATCAGCTTTGCCACCATGAATGCTCTCTGTTTCATAAGGGGATACAGAGCCAACTAATCAATTTAATGTACAGCAAAAGCGTAAAACAACCTCTCTAAAGGTTTTTGTGGTGATTTCATCCTTGCTGTAATTCTCCTTTGTTTTGGAGGCTCCCAGTAATGTTCAGAGGCTTGGGTAGAATGCTGGGCCATAGCCTTTTTGCCGTGTTGTAAATAGGAGTATATATGTATTTTAAATTTAAGTGTGCTCTGCTTTATGATGCCTAAATTTGCTCTTTAAATAATGGCTCCACAGTAAATGATCAAGATCTGTATAACTGAGAGCTCACTGTAACATTAGTCCAGTTTCAGTCCTGGTATTATGTGATTAAAAATAGCAGCAGCCAGTACATGGTGATAAATTGAAAGTATATTGCCAAATATGTTAACATTGTCCCCTTTTAAAATTACTTCTAAATAAATTCATATATGGGATAATGTCTTTGTGGTCAACCAGCAGACCCACTATGCCATGTATATGCACACTTTCACCAAGAAAAAGCTGACAGTTTTTGGAATTAGCAAGAATATGCTTGATTTGGTCTACAGTATCATCATAAATATTTTTTAAGTCTGTGTTATTCATCCTTGTCATTGACTGATGTTATATAGTATTTGAGGTACTTTTTTGTAAAGTTAGTTTTTTATTTGGTTTCTTTGAGTGTTGGTTCATGCTGTATTAACATTAGTGACTGCTGTAACATCTGCTTTCTTCCTTATGGACTTCCAGCGGAGGCTCTTGGTTCATGAGTGAGGCATGGATGTTGCCATTATTCTGTTGGTCATTTTTCCAGCTGGCCAGGGGCAGCTCTTTCGTGATCTCTGGGATCTTGCAGTAAATGTTGGGGAGTGAGAGCTCCATAAATGATCATGAGACTGGTGAAGGGAGATGAGGGCGAGCTGTAGATATTTTCCCTTTCAGAAATTATGCTAAAAAGATGAAATAGATGCTAAGCCTGCTGGCTCTATAAATAAGACATTTCTAAGAGTCAAAATAAGGTGAATGGATTTGAGTTTTGATGAGACCACGACCTGCTCTATTAAATGTAGTAATGAAGATTTACACCAGAGTAGACGTATTTTGGTAGAGGTTTCTAGTTGACTTATACAAGAGTGATAGCTACATTCCCTCTTTTTTTCCTGTCCACAACATTCTCCAAGATGTGCATTGGATAGGAAACTGTTTTTAAACTGCCCATGGAGGCTCCAATATTAGAATATCCTTTGATTTGCTACAGCACCTATGTTTGTGGTTTGGACTATTTCATATTCTTAATAAGACATATTACTAACAATGTAGTTTGAAGAATTCTGTATTAGTGATATTACAAAGTTTTGTCCCATTACAAATTGACATTGATTTGGACTACGTTACTATTTTTATTTCTGTTTTAGCATGTCAATGCTTTCAAAAATCAGAGCATTTGTTAAAAAATTAGAAGTTTTCATATCTTATCAGTTTTGCCTTTTGCTTCAGCCTTTTCTAGTTACTGTCATGTCTCTATTCTCAGGATGTCAAGGCCAGCGCTGTGTAATCTTTCTTTGTATTTTTTCCTAAAGGAATGTCTTTTGATAAACAGATTTATCTGGAATCTTTCTCTTGTCAAGTTTATAGATCAACTTTTATAGCTGTGGCAAAATGAACATGCTGAGCTTGTTTTTCAGATTCTCTTGAAAAAACACTGTTATAAAAAGCAAGCCATGTAGAACATTTCAATGTTTCTTTTTTGATTCATGGAGTTTTATGACTAATATAAAAATTAAAGTTCAGTTTCCACCATTCAAACATTCCCTTATCCCTGTTTATTTTTCTTGTTGGATAGGTGAGTTGGGGAAAAATAAAAATGTACCAATACAAGAAAAGACTCTGAATGAAGAATATTGCCTGCACCAAATCTATCATTCAATTCAGCAGTTTCAGCATTTGTAGCTTATGTCAGTGCTACATTTTGTTAATAAGTAATAACTTTCTCTGCAAGAGAAGAAAGCATTTGGTATGTTACTGTTGTTTTGTTAGACTATGTAGCAAAAGCTTATGATACAGCTAAGAGAAGGAAAAATTCTACTGGCTTTATTCTTGCTTAATTGTGGGCATATTTTGACAGTTTTCCTGAAAGTTGCTAGCTTCTGTTAACAAATTTTGGAATTAAAAAAAAAATCAAGCTCATTGTTTAAATAATTTGAAAAAAGATTGATTTTTCTTCTATGACTTCACCAATAAAAAGTTTTTAAAATACTCATGCCAGTCATTTAATGGGAGAGATAAAGCATTACCAATACCTTTAAAAGCTTTTGTGTTCCCCACTCTAATTATGGTATCTACCCTCCTAATTAAGGTAAACAATTTCCTAATTTTAGTGATTATTACTCAAATGCTTTCTGTACAGTTTAATTATATTTGTTTCTTATGCTAAAAATATGATGTTCAATTTTGTATTTTTCAGTTTTTATATAAAGCTTGTTTTTCTTGCCCATTGGATTATATAATGTAACAGTTTAGCCATTTTGATGAATGTAGCTGTATATTGTTCTTTTCTTCACATTGATTATTTGTGTCTTCTGCTTTTATCAGTCTGCCTAAAGTTTTGTCAATTTCATTGATCTTTTCAAACAATCAACTTTCAATTTCTTCATTGTTTTTTGGTTTTTCAACTGCATTGATTTTTGCTTTGATCTTTATTATTTCCTTCCTTCTGCTTGTTTTGTGTTTCTTTTCCTTTTAGTTTTCTAGTCTTTAATATTAAAAAAATCACATAATATAGTTGAAACTTCTTTTTGATATGAGCATATAATTCTGTATATTTCTGGGCAGGACTTGTGCTGTCTGTATCCCACACATTTTGTTACACGGTGTTTTTATTACAGTTAAACATTTCTAATTTTCCTTGTGGTTTCTTGTTTAGCTTCTGAGTTATACAGATATGTATTTTTAAATTCCACATGTCTCACCTTGCATTAAATAGCTTTTCCACATTTCTTTTTTATTTAATATTTTTATTAAAAATAACTGGTTGGATTTTATCAAATTGTTTTTAATATATATTGATAGGATTACATTGTACTTTCTGTTGAGAAAGTGATAGATTTTGTAAAGCTGAACTCCATCATTTGCATATATTCTTTTGTAACTTGCTTTTTACATTCAACGTTTTGCTTTTGAGATTTAACCAAATCGAAACATGAAGATTTATTTGTTTCAGCTATTTTATAGTATTCATCATATGAATAACCCATAGCTCAGAGTGAAGTTTCTCTACTTTGGATAATTAGTTATCTCGTCTTAGTTACTTTTTCTTGTTGCCGAGACAAAATACCGGACACCCAAAGTTTAAGGAGGTAAGGTTTATTTAGCTCACAGTTTGAAGAGGGTTCAGTCCATAGTCAGCTGGCTCCAAGGCAGGGAGGTGTGGCAGAGGGGCATTGCAGAAGAGAAAGAGTCCATGGCAGCCAGAAGCTAGCAAAGCAAGCAAGCCACAAATGACAAGAACAGCTCCTTTCTGTCTTTTTTATATTCTATGTAGGCTACCCAGCTTAGGGTGGGCACCAAACCAGTGGACTAATTTAGTAATTACACACCCTTAATCCCAGCATTGCGCATTCTAGATCCAGCCACCTCTGAAAAATCCCCACCTAAGCATGAGGCTTTGGGGGGGCATCTAGACACACAAGCCATAACATCACTGTTTTTGTTGTTAAAATAAATGCTACAGTGAATATTTTGTATCTGTCTCCTTATACTTACTATTACCTTGTTGACTAGATGGAGAAGTAGCAGAGAGCTTTAGTCTACAAGGCCAAGTTGTTTGGTTGTTGTTGAAATCTTTTATATCCTATCATCCTAAACACTTTTGTTCTTAATGAGAGAACTTCATAATAAATGATGGCAAAAATCTCTGATAAATTACAAAGAAGAAACAAACAAATCCCAAGTTGTAATAGGAAATTGCAGTACCCCAATATCAATGGCTGATGGAACACATAAACAGAAAAGTAATGGTGTTATAGAAGACTTCAAGAATACAATCAACCAATTTGACCTAGTTGACAGTATAGGGAACTTTATCGAACAGCAGCTGAGTATGTATTCTCAAATGCACATGGGACAATCAACAAAACAGATATAATCTGGCCCATAGAACAAGTCTCCATAGCAACAAATTAAAATCATACTAAGCTTGTTTACTTACTGTGATGAAATTATAATAGTAATCAGTAACAACAAGATGTCTTTAAAAATCCCCAGCAGTTAAAAAATTGAACAACACACTGCCAATCTATCCATGGTTCAAAGTTACATGGAGTATTAAAAACTGTTTTTACAAAATATAAAATATCAAAAATTTGTGGGATATAGCTAATGCAAGTTTTAGAGGGAAATCTGTAGTATTAAATATTTATATTAGAAAAAGTTTGGCTTCAAATCAATGACTTAAGCTTCTACCTTAAGGAAAAAAAAAAAGAGCAAATATAATCCAAAGCAAGTAGAGCTAAGAAAATGGTATAGGAGCAGAAATAAATGAAATTGGAATCAAGGAAAAAAAGAAAATCTATGAAAATGAAAGCTGTTCCTTGGAAACAGTAATAAAGAATGATTGAGGCATATTGAGCAAGGGGAAAATTGAGAAGATACTTTTACTTGTATCAGGAATAAAAGAATACTAGTATAGATCTTTCAGATATTGAAAGACAATAAAAGAATATTAATATAAACTTTATGCACATACATTTGCCAATCTAGGTGAAGCTGACAAATTCCTTGAAAGACAAAAGCTACAAAGGCACCTTGAAGAAGGAATAGATGACCTGAATAGAATACTCGTTAAATAAAGTGAAACCATAATTAAAAACATTCTAATTTTGTGAAAAGTCCATAATTTTGTCCAAACTCCTTACCAGTCAATTTTAGTGAATATTGGTGACAGAAATAATACCAATTCTACATAAACTCCTTCACAGAAAGTAGGATGAAACACTTCCATATTATTTTTCAGAAGCCAGTATTATCCTGATGTTAAAACCAGACAAAGGCATTACAAGATAATAAAAGTATGTATCAATATCCCTCAGGTACATGTTCTGAAATTATAAAACTGTGAACTACCACTTTAGAAAGTATTTGCTGTCATTCTCAAAAAATATATATGCTGTCAACCTAGCAAGGATTTGGGGATACAAATTTAAACAAGAGACTTTTTAGCATCCCACATATTAAATTTGTTTTGCTTTATTGAAAGCCTGTCTCAGATTTTGACATTTGGAATTTCAATTAAAGTCAGACCTTTTGTTGAGTTTGAGTTGATTAACCTTTTGCAGTAGATAACTTTCCTTTCAATAGTGCCAAGATATCCTCTGAGGAAAGAATCCCGTGAATACTTATTTATAGTCATAATATTACAGTTCATCAGCCTTCAGTTTTCATATTTTAAATCAGATTAAAGTATTAATTACCAAGGAAAATTAAGCTTGCTTTAAAGATTTTTTGTTCTTTAACAAAAACACTAACCATTAAACCTACTTGGCATTTCATGTAGAAAATTTGGATTATGAGAGATTTGTTTGAAACTGTGTGTTACGGCTTATAACTAGATGCCAGCCTGCCTTGGAGCCAGCTGACTATGGACTGAAACCTCTATAAACTGTGAGCCAAAATAAAGCTTTCCTCCTTTAAGTTGTGAGTGTCGGGTATTGTGTCTCTGAAGGGAAAATGACTAAGAAACAGTGTAAGGCAACATATTGTGTGGGGCTTAGGAATAGATCAGTTTCTGACTTTACCCTGAGGTATGCCAGGTCATGCAGATATATTCTACTTTTAGATCTGAAACTAGAATCTGGAGTGCAAATGACTTTTCAGTTTTGTCCATAGTTAACAAAATCTTAGTCATTGCTCCATCTAATAAATTGTCTGTCTTCAAAACCAACCCTTTCAGTTTGACTAGAGATGAGGGAGTTCCCAGGGTGTGAGACTTTCAGTACTAAATATGGGAAAGACCTGGGTAAATTTGGTTGAGTTGGCCAGTAGTATCATTCCAGTTTTCTTGTGTTGTTTTTGTTTTCATTTTTTATTTTATTTTACATGTCTTTCAGTGATTAATACATTCTCTTCTATGCAGTAAACAATAAACAAATGCTATTTGAATCATTAAATACATAGCTCTAACCAAGATTTCAAATGTAATAGAAAACCGCTTTCCTATTGCTGATGGCTTGCTCTTCAATTGCTAGAGCAAAACTCCAGGAAACATTTGTACATGCTTTGATTCTGTGATTCTATAGTTGCCTAGATATGAATATACTGTGTGTTGTAGTTTTTTGGGTAGGAGAAACATAAAGCATGTTCAGTCTTGAATATTGTTTGTCATTGTTTTTCTTTTCTGGAAGGAATTTTTAACTGAAAAATATTTAAAAAGTTGATCTCATAAAATTGAGAGTAGAGTGTGGGTATTAGAGGCTTGGAAAAATATAAGGTAAGCAGGAAGGGCTGAGGAAAAGTTGATCAATGAGTAATAAGATAATTTTTGGTGTGTATTATACCGTAGGGTAACTACAGGTAACAGTTAATGTACTGCATATCTAAAAAAAAGCTAAGAGTAAGGATTTTGAATGTTTTTACAATGAAGAAATGATAAATGGTCAAGGGGATAGATACATTTAACCTGATTTGAACAATACATAATGTATGCCTATTTATGTCAAAACAACACATGGTCTTATTATTATATAGTCTTTTTATGTTATACACTTAAAAAATTAAAAATAGTTAAAACTAAAGGCTTAAATATTTTATAGCAGGAATAAAAATAGAGATAGGAGTTTATACTCATTGAAGGTATCAATAGTAGCTTCATTTCACCATGTTCTAGAACACTGGATGAAATATAGTAACTACCTGCCCAGAATCGTACCAAAGATGTGGAAGACATTACTTCTGTCTGTGAGAATCTACTTTTGATAGCTAGCAATGTCTTTTTTTGGGGGGGTACTGAGAATCGAACTCAGGACTTTGTGCTTGCCAGGCAGGCACTGTGCCGCTGAGCTATATCCCTGGCCTGTAGCAGTGCTTTTGAGCGACAGCAATAGGGCTGAAGAGAGTGGTCAGGAGTAAGGAAGCATGAATAAACATAAGAGATGAGAATAACAGGAAAATGATCAGTGATTCACGTAAGCTTGGAACTCAACCTTAATGAACACAGGAGTTGACTCCCTTCTTTACTTCCATCTCTAGGCAGGCCCAAACTTTTTGAGTATAATCGTACAGGCAAAACTGTCTTAACAACTCAAGAGTTGGCCTGCTCCTTCAGCAGCATGAGTGCGAGCTTCCAACCTCTCCCTAACTCATGGTTCCTTTCCTATAAGAGATCTGCAAGTTTTATGACAAATGAATCAATATGGAAATAAAACATCATTATTAACTACTTCCTTTTACCTGACCAGACTCAACAACAGGTTGTTAATATCTGAAATCCTCTCAAGAATTCAGGCCCTAGTTAACCTTTTTGTGGATTACCCCAAATGTTCTACTTTATGGTCTTGTTTCAATTTTTTTATGTATATCCCCTTCCAATCATACTCAAACTTTCTATTAAGTTGCAATAAACTAGACCAGATGTAATTCTTCCCCTAATCAATGTCTACTTAATATGCATGTGGCTTCCTTTCCCTGTGCAGTCTGAAGAAGACAAACTAGCTCCTCTTAACTGGTTCTGTTCACTGTCCTTAATCTTGTATAGATAACAGAAAGAAGACAAAGCACATTCTCTCCCTTCAATAAATGTAAACATCTCTGTGCCTGGTTTCAAAAATAACATTTGTAGGAGAATCAGATTCAAACTGAGAAGCAAATATTATAATCTATTTTGGAGGTTGCATCAATAGAAGCTTAGGATGAATAGGGGCTAGATCTGGAAAGATGTAGAGAAGGTCAGGCAAGGAAAAGGAATGCAAATATTTCTGGAAGCAAAAGTAAATATGATCTATGTGTTGTTGGTGGGAAGGACTTAATGAATTATTTCCACCAACACTATCAAATGGAAAGGTGGAGTTGGGGACGAGAATGGTTATTAAAAATGGTGCAGCAGAGAAAGGGGATAAGTGCTATTTATGAAAGGCTCTGGGTGTCAAGGGCAGGATTTGGTATTCTACATGACTGGTAACAGGAGTAGTTATAGAATTTTTTGAATGTTTTGCAAATACTTTTTCCAAATTTAATATGTTTTATTATAAAAGTAAATGACTTCAGTCGTGAAATCAATCAGTAGAAACACAGAAGTCCTCTTTTCTGCTTTTCAACCCACATATCTGAGGTTACATGCAATAATAATTTGTATATATTTCTCTAATTGTTCTATGATTGTACAAACATACAGATTCATAATGCATACACATACAGAATTCAAGTAAAACTGGGACCATAATATGTTTGAGAGGATTTTAAAGAAATGTTTTTCTTCTACATTTCGTTAGCATCTTTATAACTAGGATCAACAGTTTAAGGGAAGGTAGATTGTGGTACATTAGGAAAGATGGGTTAATATGACTAACATTTCTTTAAGATATTTGATTAGATAATAAAGGCCTGCCACATGGACCATTTCACTGGGCTACACCAAGTCCTATTTATTACTGAGGAAAGGAAGAGTTACCAGGATTGGATGGTAGAAACAAAATAAATTAATTAATTTAGTGAATAATATTTAAGTTAATGAGACTTCATATAAAAAGACAAATTAAGGAGAATGTTAACATTTTCATTACCTCAAGAACATAATGAAACAAAAATACCAGTGTAGTTTGGGTAGAAGGCGATATCATTAAAACTAGATTGTGTAACCGAGATAAGATCATAAGGGGAGGAATTCACTTAAGTAAAAAAAGGGTGAACTACTTGGAAATTTTATGGCTACAACAGATCTTTTATATTTCCCAATAGGTTTTTGGTGGTATAAAAAGTGTCAGAGCTTGAAACTTTACCCTACTTGCAAAGCTAAGTTAGCCTGTTACCGTTCCAGGGGTGCTAGCAGAAGACACAAGATTTCTGGATGTGAGACAAGTGGCTTCGTCCCTTATTCACACCAGTCAGCACGAGCATGAGTGTGTCTTCAGTGCTTCTCCTGTTTCCATGTCATTTAGAGGCAACAGGAGGGTCGAGATGGATGCTGGATGCAGTGCATTTTTATTTTAGAAGGGAAGGACCACATAATTTGTGACATCCATTACAAAATAAAATGCATTGTACTTTATTCAAAAACCAAGAAAAAAGTACTATTAAAAACAATAGAATATAACATTTTTCCCTTTCTTTTCTTTTCTTTTTTTTTTTTTTTTTTTGGTCTCTTTCTTGTTATGCTGTTTTTTATTTTTATTTTTTGCTATTTAACGTCATTCTAATTAAGGAAAAATTAAATATTTTAATTATTATTATTTTACCATTTATCTTATATTGTGCAATGCTCATTTTAAATGCACATGTAAGTACAACTAAATGATTATGTAGAATCACTGAAATTTCATAACTTGTACTTTTTAGCTCCCATATATGTATGGATTTCATTAATACAAGGACAGTAGGAAAGATACACAAAACTAATTCAGTGGTTTTATTTTTGATATACACGCATTCTGTCAAATTCTCTTCCTTTCACCTGTATTGAGAAGGAAGGCTTGCAATCCTCCCTTTCCCATCTTTCCCTTCCCTCCGTGCCAGTGTTTTCTGCAGTAAGTGGCAGACTAACATAAGGAAGCGACATAAACACAAAGAGTTTAGCAAGGAAGGATGCAAGTTTACACAAAGAAAACACGAAGGGTTTAGCAAGAAAGGATGATCAAGTTCCTTGGTGGCCTGTGTTTCTCAGGTCATCACTGCCTTTTGTCTGTGTTGTAAGCAAGTTCCAAAGCAATGGAGAATGTGGCATCTTGGGGCTGTCAGAGCCCCACTTAGTCAATCACAGATGTAACCCGCTTCTTTGTTCTGTACTTGTTTGCAGCCCCACGGAACTTCTGGAGGTCTGTGCATGTAGTGGATGAGGGTAGCAAGCAAAGTGGAGCTGCATGTGTCTCCTCTGCTTACTGATGTGGTTCATGTCTCTCTACTTCACCTACAAAATACCAGTGCAGAGACACAATGACCAAGAATGTAAGTGGTAAGAAGAAGGATGTTAAGCTAAGTGTAGGGCCTGCCTGACTGGGACCTTGTGAGAATACATGGATTCAATGCCTGTGAGTTTAGCCTCGATTATAGCTGAGCGATATCCACTACCTGTATATCAAACAGTACACAAGTCTTTGTCCTAAAAGGACATGCTCAAAGATAGCTTGCTGCAAATGCAACCCTGAGAAATGGCCTAGGCAGAGAGAGAGAGCTTTCAGCATATTGCATTCTTGGTATAATCAGCGTGAAGGTACCCATTGCAGATTGTCTTTCTCAACAAAAATTGTGAGGGGGAAAATCTTCTCTGTATGCCAAAGGGTTAAACTGAAAATGTTCTGTTTGAAAATTCTGTAGCTACTGTAGACCTTTGTATCTCTTTCCCATCTTGTTTGTTTTGGTCAAACTAAATTTTATTTTATCTCTATTGAGTTCTCTGTTGCATTTGTCTGAGGGTTTCATGGAAATTTTAGGACGAGGACAGAAGATCAGTTATCTTTTGTGTGTGTGAAAATGAAGACTGGCACATATGTATCCCCATACAAAGATTATAAATAAAAGGAAAAGTGAACATAGCCAACTGCTTTTCATTTCATTTAGCCACTTGATTTATAGATAGAATTTTGGGTCCTGAAGGAGCAGATATGCGCTCATGATTTATACATTGAACAAATATATACTCAGATCTATTAGATGTCAGATGCTGTGCTAAAGTCTAGGGCTATAATAGTATCTAGGTAGACATGGTTTCTGTTCACAAAGAGTTTACATTCTAGTGGGTTAGGCAGGTAAGGAACAAATAAACAAAAGCATGTTGTAAATTCTATGAAGAAAATTGAAAAGTTGCTGTCCCAGAAAATAATTTGATAGGAAGGACAGATTGGAGAGGTGGCTGGGGGAGTTGTCTCTGAAGAGATAGTGTATCCACACCGGAAAGCTAATAGCCAAGAGAAGAGCATTCCAGGCAAGAGGAGCTGTGGATTCAGTGATCCTGGTTAGGACGGGGCTTATCCTTTTCTAAGAACTGTGTAATAGTCAGTTTGGCTGGAGCATGCTAGATGAAGGAGGTAGAAGAAAATGGGTTGAAGAGGCAGAGTCTCTATAAAACTCTCCCTGGATACTTCATCACAGGATTATCCTTTGTGGTGCCTTTCTCTCTCTCTCTCTCTCTCTCTCTCTCTCTCTCTCTCTCTCTCTCTCTCTGTCTCTCTCTCTCTCTCTCTGTGTCTCTCTCTGTCTCTCTGCCTGTGTCTGTCTGTCTCTCTCTGTCTCTCCTTCCTTCTCTTCTATCCTTCCATCCCTGTCATAGGGCCTGACCAGGTATGACAGTGGCTTAGGAGCAGCTCTCTCTGACTTTCAGGAGCAGAATCACTATGGCTCTCATGGTAGCGTATGTTGCTGTATTTGAAGGCTGAACAGACGTGCGCACTAAGAATGGGAGGGGCTGGGGTTTAGGAGACTTCCTAGAGATTCTTGTTCACTGGCAACGTGCAGCTAGATGCTGTTGTAAAGCTTTGGCTTGTGTGTCAGCCTGACTCAAAATTCTGTATGGATTTAAAGTGAGAAAGAAAGGAAAGGGTTATTTGCAGATTGCCAAAATGGATAGAAATGCAGAAAAGCAGGTGCCAAGGAAATATTTTTTGTAATATTTGTAATATGCTTCTGCCATGTCCTGCCCTAGTCCCATTTTTCCATTTTAGAAATGCTCTCCTTTGGAATCATTTATCCCGTCTTTTTACCTAGTGTTGTGGCTGATGGCCACTTTGAATACACTTCATGTTATATGTAAAAATCGACAGCGAAGATATGCAGTCACTTCAAGTAAAATCACTGGCTGTCCTCTATAAGTTGGGGCATACCATAAAGTCTAGGGCATCCTCAATGGGTGAAAGATGAGCAGGGGATGTTGAGAAAGAGGAAAGAATGACGTCCTTACCTCAGCCTTTATGCTGCTGGAATTATGGATTTGAGTGTATGAGACTTGGTATTTGCATCAACAGCTGGGGGAGTGCCTTGTCCGTCCAGCTTTGAGGAACATATTTTCTTTTGTTGTGTTTAGCCTTCTTAGGGAGTGACTGAGCCTGAGAATTCCTTTCCTTATCTGCGATCTTGTGAATCTTATCAACCAGGGTTATGGAATAAGCTAATCTACAAACCTTGAAAATCCTTGGAAATGTGCACTTCTGGCTTGAATCTTTATATTTATTGAGGCTTACATTATGGGCCAGAATATGGTAAATATTCTGTATATACTCAAAAGAATATGTCATCTGCTGTTGTTGGGTGGAGTGCTCTTTATAAAAGTCAATTAAGTCAAGTTGGTTGATTATGTTATTCAAGTGTCCTGTTTTGTTCGTATTTTTCTATCTAGTTATTCTATCAATTTTTGTAAGAACATACTGGAATTTCCAGTTATATTTGGGAATTCGTCTATTTCTCTTTGGAGTTCTATCAGTTTTGCTTTATGTATTTCAAAGCTATGCTATTAGGTACAGAAATTATTATGACCTTTTGACAAGTTTGAACTCTATGTAATTATGGAATTATAATTTTTATACCTGGTAATAATCTTTTCTTTGAAACATACTGTATCTAATATTAACATAGTCACTCTTTTGACTATGGTTATCACGGTACATAATTTTTTAGCCTTTTTCTTTTAACTTATCTCTGTTTTTGTATTTAAAATGCAATTTTGTAGGTGGTATGTAGTTTGGTTTTGCTTTTGTATTCAATATGACAACCTCTGTTTCTAATTTGAATTATCGTCAGACCATTTACATTTGCATCTAATTATAGTTGTCAGTGTGGATAACTTTATCATCTGGTGATGTGTTTTCTCTGTCCTGTCTTTGTTTGTTCCCTTTCTTGCTTTTTCTGTCTTCTTTTTGTATTGATTCTATTTTATCTCTCTGTTGATTTATTAGCTATAATTTTTCATTTTATTTATTTAATGGTTATGTAAATATGCTGCATATTTAACATATATTATACATTTAACATATACTTACATATTTTTTATTTTAACTTAAATACTTAATTTACTTTCAAGTAATATTTCACTACTTCACATATAGTGTATCTTTCAGTTGTGTATTTCCATTTCTTTAGCAGATTGTTTTCATATATTTTACTGATACATATGGTATAAAATGCACATTACATTGTTACTATTTTCATTTAAAAATCATTTATATTTTAAGAATATGCAAATAATAAGAAAAACAATCTTATATATTTATCCATGTAGTTAACATTTCCAGTATTCTTCCTTCCCTTGTTTAAACCCATACCTCCATCTGTTATCCTTCTTTCTTCTGCATAAAGGAAATTTCTACTTTTTCTGCTTTCTTCCCTTAACATTTCTTGTAGTGTATGGCTGTGATGATGAATTCTTTAACTTTTTTAAATAAAAATTTCTTCATTCCACCTTCATATATATTTTTTTTTTTGTGGCTACCGGGGGGTCGACCTCAGGACCTCACGCGCCAACAGGCACCCGTGCTGCTGAGCGATATCACCGGCCCCTTTTTTGTATGTGGGATCCGGGAGTCGAACTCGGGCCCTCGCGCTTGCAAGGCAGGCGCTTATGCCGCTGAGCCATCTCACCGGCCCCCACCTTCATATTTGAAATATATTTTTGCTAAATGTAGAATACAGGTGTCATATTGTTTTCCTTCTTTCAGTGACTGAGCACACTGCTCTACTGTCTGCCCATGTGCACTGTTTCCAGTGAGAAATCTGTTGTCTCCATGATCTTTGTTCTTTTTTACTTAGCCCCCACCCCCAACTTTTTTTAAGATTTCCTATTATGACTATTTTTGAACAACTTGGTAATGATACAGTTTTCTACTCTGTCATTGGTGTTGTGTTCTTTTTGTGTGTGCTTGTGGTTAGTTGGACTTCTAGCATCTATGGGTTTAAAGTATTTATTAAATTTGGAAAGTTTCTATCCATTATTTCTACACGTTTTTTTCCTGCTCTCATCACTCCCTTGCTAACTCGGGTCTGAAGGAAGTCGTGGTTTGGGTGGAAATCTATCATTACTTTGTCTGTCTGCCCGTTTAATCCTGACCTACACACTATGTATACTTTTTTGAATCAAACCAGTTTTTAAGACTTGGGGATCATTTATCATTACTACCAGTGTCCCATGCTTTTGCAACTTTCTTTTCATTCTGAGAGTTGTGTATTTTGGTAAGTAGATCAAGGGTAGATGAATTAAATGTCGCTTTCTGACTTACATTTTAACCTTTTGGTCTTAAATTAGAAGCAAAGTTTTCTCATAATAAAATTTTTCTCATACCCTGATGTTTCATTTAAAACTAGAATTATTCAGTTTCTTTTGAATCTTGATGACCCACTCATGTGGAGCTGAATTTAGAAGGCTGACATAGAGAACTGTGGAAGAGCAGTGTTATCCTGTGGATTCTAACACCCTAAAATATAGTTTGCTTTTCTTCAACTCAAAATACCTGATCTAAATATCTGTGCTTCCTATGTTATGTGATAAAATTAAACTAGATTCCAGTAAACATAATCTCCTAAACTGCAATATAAATAAGGTACCAATTATTTAGGAGTGGGACTCGCTAATATGTATATGGTGATTTTTCATTAACACCGCCAATATCGGAGCTGTTTTCACATTAGGTTAAAATAATAATTTAGCTGTTTAGTAAATGATTAATGCAAATAGTGTTATATAATCTGTTAACTAGGAAGTGGTAAATGTTGCCAAGTACTAATGATTAATTTCCTTAATAACACAGGAAGCACCAGGCCATGAGTTTCAGTTAAGCAAATTGTGTCGAACAGGACACAGCAGTGCAGAGCAGCAAAGCCTGTGGAAAGAACACAGACGTGTGGGTCCTGCTGCAGGTCTTACTTCTGCTGAGTACTCATGTGACTGTGAGCTGATTAACTGCTCTGCAAGTTCAGTTTTCCTTCTGTAAAATGCCCCAAATTTCTACTCCTGCTATTACTAGGATGATGGTGATGATGATGATGATGATGATGATGGTGATGATGTTTCTGTGGCACTGGGGATGTAATCCAAGGCCTTTGCACTGAGCTATGTTGCTACTTTTTATTTTGAAACAGAGTGTCATAAAGTTGCTAAATTGCTGGGGCTGGGCTTGAACCTATGATTGTCTTGGCTCAGCCTTCCAGAATGTTGTCAATAGAGGCATGCACAACCATGCCCAGTTTATAGAATTATTATTATAATAAATAAATGGTAACATATATCCAGGGTCTTCCTGTATTATTGTTAGGTGCTGCCCTGGAATGTGTCTGAGTATGATTTTCTATTGTGTCTAAGATGGCATTTTTCCCGAAACAATGCTCTGTAGGAAGAGGCTGGAAAAAATAGCGAGGCTTGTCACTGTAGGCTCTTGAGTGTCCTCCTCTATTTGAATAACAGCTTGAAGGTCCGTGTTCCTGGTGCAGAGTGAGGGAGGAGAGAAGAGATGTCGGCCAGTGAGCACAGAGGCAGGTGGGGGACAGATCACCCCCTTATAGGCCATTGTTATTTGGAGTGAAGTGGGAAGCCAATGCAGAGATTTGAGAGAGGACTCATATGACCTGACATAGTTTTGAAGGTTTGTTGCAGCTTCTGTATTGAGAGTAGAGTGTAAGAGGGACAGGGCAGAAACACAAAGGCTAACGATCCATTAAGTAGAGCTAAGTTAGTGGGTTGCTCGATTGCATTCTTACATATGTTGTGCCAGGGAGATTTGTGGCGAATGCCCATTAAACCTCTGTGAGATTGGAAGGGTTGGCTTCTTCTGGGGGAATGTAAGTTCTTTTTGGCAGATAAAGAAATATTCCTAGGTGATACAGAAGTGTCCTTTCTCTTGTTAATGGTGACTTGGTGACAGGAAAGCAGACTTGCTGGCTGTGGCCCACCTGGATGTTTCAGATCTATTTGTGGAAAGCAGACTTTACGAGGTATGCAAGGAACTTCTTCCTTTTATTGCAATTTAAAAGTTCCCTAATTGGGTTGAGTTCAGGTTCTGTGTCATGGTTCTGTTTTTCTGAGAGAAGAAAAGAAAGAAGGCAGCTCTGGGTTCTTAGGTGTAGGACAAATGCAGTGTAGTAATTAGGCAGTACGGTCCCTCCACTGGCAGAAGTCTTAAGCAGCTCAGGCAAATACGAAGCAAAAAAACTGCCAGTTGCATTCAGATGCAGATGCCTGGTAAAATCTTAGAAAATGTGTTTACATGTACTTTTCGGCAGTAACATCCTTTACATAAAGCATTCCACACTGTGATAGCTGTGTCATTAACCTGATAATCTCAAATTAGCTCTCTGTTGCTTTTTACATGGTTTGCTCTGTGTGTTGGTTTAGAGCAAAAGTATGAACACTTCAGTGATACTGGTCCAAGAACTTGAGATAAGATGAGGAAGGAGGGGCCGGTGAGATGGCTCAGCGGCTTAAGCGCCTGCCTTGCAAGCGCGAAGGCCGGAGTTCGACTCCCGGAACCCACATACGAAAAAGGGGCCGGTGATATCGCTCAGTGGCACGGGTGCCTGTTGGCGCGCGAGGTCCTGAGGTCGTCCCCCCGGTACCCACAAAAAAAAAAAAAAAAAAAAAAAAAAAAAAAAAAAAAAGATGAGGAAGGAGAATAGATAACTTGTGGAAAAGAAATGTAGTTAAATACAAATGGAGCAAGTGTCTTTTCCATGTGTCCCATACTGTGCTGGATACACAGGTGTTTAACATGTTGCCTGCCCCAAAGATGCTAATATCTTTTAAGATAGATAATTAAATTGATATAGGCACAGTTAGGTAATGGTTAGTTATAAGATTCGGATTTTTAAAGAGTGGGAGCTGAGAGAATGAAGAGACTGTTGAGATATGATTCAGGAAGGCTACTTCTACATTGTCTTGTACTTGGGATATGATACTTTTTAATAAAAGAAACTGTTAGGTTTCTTTTTGTAAGTGCAAAATGAAATTGATATAATTATATGACTAAGAAAGTACAAAGTCATCATTATAAATAAAACCATGACTTTCATTTACAACATTTGGATGTTTCCACTTAGCTTTGAAGAAAAATCTTAATGATAGATAATTCTCTACTATTATTTTATAGATAGTGTTGAGGAACAGGACTAGTCTTGAGTGGTTAAAAAAAATCTGACCAAGGCCGGTAAGATAGCTCAGTGGCATAAGCGCCTGCCTGGCAAGCGCGAGGTCCTGAGTTTGACTCCTGGTATCCACAAAAAAAAAAAAAAAGAAAAATCTGACCGTAATATGGACCATGTTTTGCCCAAGATTGGTGGTATGGGCAGGGGATTCTTTTTTTTTTTTTTTTTTTTTTTTTTTTTTTTTAATGTGGATATTGGGAGTTGAACTCAGGACCTCGCACTTTCCAGCAGGCGCTTGTGTCACTGAGCGATATCACCGGCCCTTTTTTTTCCTTTATGTGGGTACCAGGAGTTGAACTCAGGACCTTGTGCTTGCCAAGCAGGTGCTTATGCCGCTGAGCCATCTCACCGGCCTGGGCAGGGGATTCTTGATAAGACTTGTCCCTAACATTCACCCATATACTTTTATAATGAAAACCGGAATATGAAGAGTAAAAGTAGCAATTTAAAGTATCCAATCTGTATGGTTTATAATACCCTTTGCTTTCCAACGTTCCCTTCAGAGTATTTTGTCTTACATATTCTGAACATACAGTTGTTGTGTCAGTCACATATATTAGGGTATTATCTAGCTGTTTGCTTATACTACAGCTCCTTAATAATTCTGTACTATTGAGTATTATTGGTCTATTATCTAGCATTGCACTTGCCTGTTTTGTTAAGCTCAAAACTTCAGTGGCTTAAAAAATCCAGTGAAAGTCTATTCTTTGCTGTCATGAAAGATCAGTGCAGATATTAATGGTTTCCAGGACCCATGCTCTTTCCATATGAAGCTCCACATGAAATTCTGTGGTCTCAGAATTTTCTGCATTCAATCAACAGACAGAGAGAGTAGAGGATAGATAGTTCTTGTATGGTCAGTCACTTATTCTCCTGTGGAGAAAACACATTTATTTCTGGGTGAGTAAGTGTTTGATCTTCATATGGCCTCTAATTTTGGCACTTGCCAATAACAGTATTTTAAGTAGTTTTACATTAACAGTTTTCTATTTGAGATAAATTTCTTTGGCATACATTTCTAGAAGTAATATACTGGTTATAAGTTTTAATTGTGATATAATAGTGAGTTATATTTATTTAATTAGTACATTAAAATAATAGTTTATATACCTATAAAGTATCTGGATATAAACACACTGCATTCATTGTTGCTCAGGCTGACTGAAGAGTATTTTTGCTATCCTCTATCTAGAACAAAAGACAAAAAGTCCCCAACTTACAATATTCTGACTCATTTTTTTTTTTTTTACTTTATGTTAGTGTAAATGTGGTATATATTCTGTAGAAACCGTACTTTGAATTTTGATCTTTCTTTGGGACAGCAGTGTATAGCAGGGTGCTCTGTGGTGATGGCGGGTAATAGCACTGAGCCATAGCTCCAAGTCTGCCACACAATCAAGAGTCAACAGCCAGTACTCTGCAGCGCACTGTGTTGCCAGCATCTTTGGAACAGTGCATTTCGTATTTGTCATCTCATCACATCTATGAAAGACCTATTTGTGTGTGTATGTGAGATATTCAACACTTTAACTAGGTTTTGTGTTAAATAGTTTTGCCCCACTGTAGGCTAACGTGAGTGTTCCAAGCATGTTTAATGTATAGTAGACTAAGCTATGAAGTTTAGTAGGGTAGGTGCATTAAATGCATTTTTGACATTCAGTATTCTCAATTTACAGTACATGATTTCATGGTACGTTAAGGAGCCTCTATATTTATATTGTTATATTTTAAGAAAATTTTGTTTTACTGTATTTTATTCAACAAAAATATGAATCAAACAAGTTAACAAAGCAGATACAAGTACTGTTAGAATAAATTTTTTAAATAATACATGTGATTTGAAAAGAAAATGAGAGCATTTGTCTAAGTCTTTATATTCTTTATTTACTTATTTATTGATAAGAGAAGAAAAATGTCATTTCAGACTTATAATTTGAAGTGAATCTTCCTAAAAGCAGGAAATTTTCTTTCTGCATACACATTAGAAGATACTATGTTTAAAATATAATCATGTTTGTAGCTTCACATGAGATCATATATATGATTGAATAGAATAGGTCACCAATGTGATCAATTTTTGTTTTGTTTTAGTATTTCTAGCACAATTGAAAAAAGATTAGAGACTGAGAATGGGCTCTATTTTATGTGAACTCAAATAGTAAAGCCAAAAATTGCGTTACATTTTAGTGAAAATTAACAAGTTTATATAAGAAACAATGGTATAAGAAAAATTGTTACCACAGTAATTTTAGTGGAGAAATCCCTAAGCATCATATACATTTGAAGAACTCATTCTAGCTTGTAAAGTTCTTTCTCAGTCTCCACCAGCTTTATGGTTCAAGATCTACAAATGGAAAAAATTTGAGAAAATGTTCTCATTTGCTAGTTATACAATGTTTTCATGGAATAAGTGAAGTCTGACAAAACTAGTATGACCCAGAGAATTCAGAGTCTTGAATTACTGGGATATTTTATAATACTACTGTA
Organism: Erethizon dorsatum; assembly: GCA_028451465.1. NCBI lineage: Eukaryota > Metazoa > Chordata > Mammalia > Rodentia > Erethizontidae > Erethizon > Erethizon dorsatum. Next base: position 73,608,719 of record CM051824.1, on the reverse strand, counting down.
GGAAGATGTTTCTACCATGTAGCTCAGTGTCGGACACCCAAAATTAAAGGAGGAAAGGTTTATTTGAGTCACAGTTTGTAGAGGTTTCAGCCATAGTTTCAGCCTGGCTTCAGGGCAGGGTGGCATCATAGAGGAGAAACAGTTTGTGGCAAGGCAGGCAGAAGGCAGTGAGCCGGCTTCCCATCTTTCCCTTTATATTGTATCCAGACTACAAACCTATTGGTTGGTGCCACCCACACCCACGGTGGGCCTTCCCGTTATCCACACCAGACTTATACTAAACTAATTGGTGGACTGATTTAGTTATCACACACCCTTAATCCATATTCACACACCTTAGATCCAGCCACCTCTGAAAAGCCCTGCCTATAAACACATGAGGCTTAGGGGGGACATCTGGGTATGAGCCATAACATTATATGTAGTGAAAATTGGCATTAAATTATAAATGGTAAATTATTACATAGCTATGAATTACTATTAATTGTCACTAACAGAAAAGACTTTAGCTATTTGTCTCATCAGATTTTGGGATGGAATATGGGAAGACAATTTCAACTAAACTATTATCTCTCATCTATCATGTATGTATATATGTATGTATGTATGTATCTAACTTCAAGTTAGAATATTTCTGAAAACTGTGGAAAGCTTGAATACATGGTTAAGGGGAAACTTGGAAATAGCTGTGAAGAAAAACTAAAGGAAAAACTAGATTGTAGCAGAGAAATCAGTGAAGATCTCTTTTTCTAAGAAATTGGTCTTTCGAGTCTTAATTACTATTACTGTTTTTTGTAGAACCATCTGGGCCATTTCTTTTCACAAACTATGTGAATCCTTTTTAAGAGAGGCTCACACAAATGTAGGCATATGTGGTAGTGTGTTTTGAATTGCTGTAACAAAGCATCCAAGGCTGTGTACTTTATAAAGAAAAGAAGTGTATCTAGCTCATACTTCTAGAGATTCAAGAGAATGGCACTAGATTTGGTGATGGTCCCATGGCAGATCACATCACAATGGCAGGAAAAGGTGGAAGAGATCATGTGAGTAGACAGGAAGTAAGAGAATGAGCTGATGTAGCCGCGTTTGCTTTATAACAACTCATTTTCCCCAGGGACACATCCATTCTTATGACACTTGATTCATTTTCTTGGACAATATTGATTCATTTATGAAGGTGAATCTCCCAGTGACCTAATAGCCTTCTACTCGGCCCCCCTCTTAGAAGTCTCATCACTTTACCTCCACCATGCTGGGGCCCAAACCTTCAGCTCATGACCCTTTGAGGCCTAGACCGTTTTCAGACCATAGCAACAATATATACTCTTCTATACTTTATGCACGTAACATTTTTTTTGTTTTGTTTTATTTTAAGAGATGAGGTCTTGCTATGTTTTCAAATTGGCCTTGAACTCTTGGGCTCAAGTAGTCCTTCTGCCTCAACCTTCCAAGGAGCTGTGAGATAACAGCATATACAACTGTGCCCAGCTAACGTTTAAATTGCTTTCTGTTTATATGAATCCTCTTCCTACTTTCTAATTGTTTCATGGGATTTACATAGATTTGCCCTAGTTTATAAAAGCCAGTTCATTACTGATAGATTATGTATATATTTTCATATTACTAGCAATGCTGCAATGAGCACTACATGCCTTAGTTTATTTCTACCAATATACTCATGCAATAAGTAGATAGACATGCTGAATTGAAGAACACAGGCATTTTACATTGTGATACACACTGCCAAATTGTGGCTCAGAGTTGTCTCAGTTTTCTGTCCTCCCACCAGTGTATGACAGCATCTGCTTCCCTTGAACTTGCAAAAATCATATATTGCCAAGCTTTTAGATCTTCACCAAAATAATTCGTTAAAAAAAGTTTTAATGGGAATTATTTAATTGCACTGTAGTTGAATTTCTTTGTAAGTTGTCCTTGTTATGGACTTGAGTATGTGTCCCTCCAGAATTCATATGTTGAAACCCAATCACCAATGTGATGGTATTAGAAGCTGGGGCCTCTAGGAGGTGATTAGATTCCACAACTGTGGTGGCGATTAATGCCTTCATAGAAGAGGCTTCGGAGAGTTTGTGTCTTCTGCCTTTTTCCATTTGAGGACGCTGTGACTTGATGCCACAAATGGGACAGACCTTCATCACATGCTAAATCTGTGGCACTATGATCTTGGGCTATAGCCTACAAAGCAGTAAAGAATAAATTTCTATTTTTTATAAATTACCCAGTCTAAGGTATTTTGTTATAGCAGCCTGAATGGACTGAAATGGTCTGTTAGCCATTTTATTCTCTATAAAATATCTATACATGTAGTGGCTAGTTTTCGTTATTGTATTTTTGGTCTTTTTATAAGTACTGTAGAAGAAATCTTATTTTTTATTTTACAGAAATTAGACCTTTGTGATATAGATCACATTTTTCACATAGAATTTAAGAATATTTAAAAACAGTTAACTTTATTGATTCTTTTCTCATGATTTCCAGGTTTTTGGTTTTATCCATTCCAAGTTGATTTCTTCTCATTATTTTATAGTATCATTTCTTAAGCCCTTAAATCTCCATTTCCTGGTCTTAATAATATATTCTGGTCATGTAAGATGTCCACTATTAGGTGAAGCTGGATGGCGGGTACAGGGAATCTCTTTTTATGGTTTTTACAACTTTTTGTAAGTCTATAATTATTATAATAAATAAAATGTTAAAAAATACTTAGGTGAGGTAAAAGGTACATAGCATTTTAATTCAGAAGTGCTGCACAGGAAAACTTGGTCACCGTTGTCTTCTCTGAGTCCTCCAAGCAGACAGCCTGTTGGCCTTGGGTTCCAGCTTCGTCTGTTGGATTCTCCACTAGTATGTTCTGAGACAGTGTGATAAAAACAGAAAAGAGCCACCACTCTGCACCTGAGTAAAAATACTGATAATTTCCTCTTTCATATAACTATAGCTTTCTAACTTCCAAATCACCTTCAGGTAAATATTGCCATGTATGCTCATGTCAGCCCTGTGGAGGTAGGTGTTGTTATTCCTGCAGGACACATGAAAATAAACTTAGAGTGGGTAAGTGACTTGCACATGGTTGTAGGATTTGCAAAGACAGGACTGGGGCCATCCCACAGGCTTCCGATTTGCCACAGTGGCCTTTAGACTTCTGAACTGATTCCAGAGCGGAAAAGGACTCTGTCACTCATGCAGCTCACAGCTGGTTGGCCTGGTGGGTAGCTGCTGAATGAGCTTTGCTGAGGGGAGGAGTGGGAGAGAGGACGGAAGTGTGGGGGAAGGGATCCCTGCAGGCTCAGAGCAGAAAATGGACATGGTTAAAAGGGCATAACTGCTGTACCCATTATTAATATTACTGAACCGCTAATAAATAATTTGAGTACTTACTATGTTCAAGAATTAGCATTTATTATATATTATTTTATGTACTCCTAAGCATTACAAAGTACTTTTATCTTCATTTTATAGTGGAGGAAATCAAAGCTTACATAGAGCAAATAATACGCCCAAGATCATGGCTGTAAACTGGCTGAACTTAGATCAGAACTCCAACCTGTTCTGGTAAATCTGGAGGAGAAAAGAATGAGTGATATAGGGTTAGGTAAATTTATGCATCCTTTTATTGCTTCCTTTCCAGAAAACTTGACTATTCTATTTTTATTAATTTCTATGTCAATCAAGAAATCCGAAGCCAGTTTTTTCAGGAGTTATGAGCTTCTTTCTAACAACACGCAAATTTCCTGGTGCTGTCACTTTTCCTGTCTTTTCTTCCTTATCCTTTTTCCCCCTCACTGGGCCTGGCAGTGGGCTCTGCACACAGTGGGTGTTGCTGTGGACTGTCTTTGGCCTTGCTGACATGGAACCAGGACAGTTGGTGACCTAATGCTTAGCCTCATTTTAGAAGAACTGTTTTTTTATTCTTAGACTCAGACTATCCTTCTCATTTTCGTAGATGATGACATAGTTTAATGAAATCTGAGTGAGTAAATTATAGAGATACTTGCAGTTCGGTAAATTAGTGACCTTCCATGTGTGAATTGGAAGGCTCTGGAGGGTAGGGATCCCTGCAAAAAAAGTGCATTCAAGTTCAGTAGACATTGGCCAATTAACATTATAATATTATAAACACAGTACTAGGCTATTAGTACCAGTAAACTTTGCAAGGGTCCTGTTAGAGGTATCACTTTGATATTGCAGGTGAGGAAAGTCCAAGTTCACTTGACAGTGATAAGATCACATTCCTTGCCACTGACAGGGATGGGATTTTAAACTCTGATCTGTCTAATCCTAGATATAAGTCTTTTCCCAGAACTGGTAAGTAAATCATTAGATGTGCAGGAAAGTTTATTAATTCTAGGTGTACTAAGTTTGGAATTTTGGAATTTTGCTTTTTCTGAAGCTTGGTTACCTCTGATACCCAGCCACTGATGGAGAGCATTCTTCCCAGATTTCTTTTCAAATACCTTGTAGTTTGTCCATGAAAGCCCAAGCAATTTTCCTTCTCGTTGGAATATCTATCAGGTATTGCCATAGATGGGAGTTTCCTAGTAAACGTATGCTCACTGCACTCCACCAGTCTCCTCCTACCTCTTTAGCTGGGCCTTTTCAATTTTATTGCAAGTATGTAGGTTTTCCTCATAGAGTCCCTTCAATGCTGATAGTTCCCAGGGTTTTGCTCTAGACTTTCTTCTCGTCTCACTTTACATATTCTCCCACTTTCCTCTGGCAAACTCCTTCTTTTTTTTTTTTTTTTTTTGTGGGTACCTGGGGGTCGACCTCAGGACCTCGCGCGCCAGCAGGTGCCTGTGCCGCTGAGCAATATCACCGGCCCTTTTTTCATATGTGGGTTTCGGTAGTTGAACTCGGGCCCTTGCGCTTGCCAGGCAGGTGCTTATGCCACTGAGCCATCTCACCGGCCCCAAACTCCTTCTTTTCAGTGATTACGTATAGTGACAGTGTTTAAAACAACATTGGGATGCCCCCAAATCATTTCTAAAATCACATGCCTTCCCTTATTTCTATGCTTGCATCATTCTTAAATCCTTCTCTTTCCATCTTCCTGTGTTTAGACAATCAATATATCCTTTTGATTTTACTCCTAAATATTTTACAGAATCAATTCCCTTCTGTCTCTACTAGTAATTACAGGTCAGGCTGCCACCATCTCTGGACTAATTTTTCATGCTCCAAGATCGTCTCTTCTTTTGGTCCATCTTCATACAACAGACAGAATATTCCATCAAAAATCTAATTATACCTATCTTCTGTTTAAAGATTTTACAATAAATTCACATTGTTCTCAAGTGAAGTCTAAACTTCTTAATATAACTTAGAAAAAACTCAGTGGCCTCTTCTCACTTGTTATCTTCATCTCCTCCCTCCTCTAAACCAGTTACTCATGTTTTAGTACATTTTGGCCAATCTGGTTTTGGATCCCTTCTCTGCATCCTGCTTTCCTTTTTAATAGAATTGATCATATGCAATAATAATCCTTTACATGACTACATTCCCGATCCAGAGAGTGAAATGTCCGAGGTCACATGCACTACTTTGTTCCCACCTGTCCCAGCCAAGCACAATGGCAGGCACATTGGATGTACTCAATAAATAGTTATTGACTTTCCTTCTTACAGCCCAGAGCCTAATACCTTATGAAATCATGCATATAGTCATTTGTTTCTACTTTGAACCTGTAATGGAAAGATTGGAAGATTCAGTCATGTAGAAAACAACAACTCTCTATTTAATAGTAATTTTCTCCTGATTCTTACATTCTCTTAGTGAAAAATAGGTAGTATGATAAAATACTCATTAGATCATATAAAGTACAGCATTTATCTCACCTTGCCATACTTCAATCTTAAAATTTCTTTCAGATCAGTCTGCTTTTTATATTAATGGAAAATAAAAATTAAGAATAAATGACTTACTTAAATTGAAGAGATTGACTTCAAAGAAACAGTATTATAAATTTATAAGAAGTAAAGCATCAGATCAATTGTCAATTTACCATAACTGATTAATATATGTCCAGGGTATGACTTCTGAATAGAAGGTCAAATATCATAGGAAGAGCTTGGGGAGTGTTCATGAGAAATATGACCAGAGCTTTAAGTAACATTTTTCAAGTATAAAAATGCACCTTGTGACTGTGGGGTAAGGGATGAGAAGCACCACCCATGGACAGGTGTCTATAGAGTCTCTTTGTGGAGAGGTGCAAAACACAGTGCAAAGGGTAATGATGTCTCCGGGACCTGGGGAGGAAACCTCATCAATGAATAGTGCCTCAGGTTTTCTGTAACCATTGCAGGTCCATTATTATTATTATTTTTTTTTTGTGGGTACCGGGGGTCGACCTCAGGACCTTGCGCACCAGCAGGTGCCCATGCCACTGAGCGATATCACCGGCCTTTTTTTTCATATGTGGGTTCTGGGAGTCGAACTCAGGCCCTCACGCTTGCCAGGCAGGTGTGTACGCTGCTGAGCCATCTCACCGGCCTCTGCAGGTCCATTATAAGCACAAACAAAAGGACAGTGGAAAGAAAGGCATAGACATTAATTAATCTGGAATGTAGATTAAAATAATCCAGGAAAATATGATCTAGTTTCAAACATAGCTGGATTGGGGAGTATGTGTAAAATCTGCTGCAGCATTGTTCGAGTGCTCTTTAAGTAAAGATCAGTATGTTTGAGTTGTTTCTAGGTACTTGTGAAGAAGCTCTCTGTGAATTAAAGTGATTGAGTAAAAATAGAGTGAAAAGGAGTAGGATTGCAGTGTATTAGACCACAGTTGACTCTTGGAGCTTTTAAGAAAATAAAGTCCAAATTTTCCTGCTTCTGCTTTGTGAGCTATATGCTCATGGAATACGTGGCCATTGTGTCATGATGATTGTAGGGATTGATACTATTTTTCATAAACTTTCATATACTATTTTTCTAAACCAGTTCAGCTTTAGACAGCCTTTGGCCAGGTAGAAAACTGGGAGGGGGAGCTAAATAATTCATTGTCTTTATCTTATATTTTGGGGGTAGTTTTTTTTTTTTGCTATCCAAGGAGACTATTTTCCATCATAAATGATGCCACTTACAGTAAGATTAAAGGCTTCATTAAGCTTAAAAGAAAAAGAAGAAAAGAAAACAAAATAGCTAACAGATCAGTATTTCATGGAAGCAGTTGTGAAGAATACATGAATGTTAATGAGCATTAGGCTACTTAAATGATTTACAAGACTTCAAAATTTTTAATGCGCTCTCTGGAAATAGAAGTTAGTTCTTTGGTCACACTCTGATCACTCTTCTGGACTCTAAGAAGGTTGACGCTCTTTTCCAGAGCCTCCTAATCTGTTGTCTTGAGAGTTGTCCCTAAATGGTTTGAGCAGAGGTAAAATGAATGGGTTCTAGGAAAATTGGAGATGACTTCATGGAGGTTTCACACTTGTCCCCTGCCACATCCTGTACTATTTTCTCCTGCAAATCCCCAGTTCTGAACCATTCTAAACTCTCACGGCCTGAAGGTCTCACACTTCTTTTTTTTTTTTTTTTTTGTGGGTACCGGGGGTCGACCTCAGGACCTCGCGCGCCAACAGGCACCCGTGCCGCTGAGCGATATCACCGGCCCCTTTTTTGTATGTGGGATCCAGGAGTCGAACTCGGGCCCTCGTGCTTGCAAGGCAGGCGCTTACGCTGCTGAGCCATCTCACCGGCCCGGTCTCACACTTCTTGTAGGTGTTTTTGTCTTCTAACAGAATTTAGTGAGAAGGCACATTGAAGTAAAAAAAAAAAAAAAAAAAAAAAAAAAATCACTCTTAATGGCAGGGTTTTAGGCAGTGTTGTACCTAGATTTATAAACCAACCTCCTGCTTCAGTGTAAAGGCCCATCTAGTTGTCCTTTTCATCTTCTGACGTACTTGGCAGGAATTGTCGTATTTGTCACTCCTGTCTAGATCAAACAGTTGCAGCCAAGATAGCAGTTTAAAATCCTCCTGAAAAAGTGCTTTGTGGAAGGAAAAGGATTATCTGGGAGTCATGAGACTTTCCTGAGATTTTCCTTATTCTGTGTATGTTAGTAACTCATCATGTAGAGATTTAAGAAAATCTAGTCTTTCTGGACATGACTTTCTATTTCTTTAAAACAAGTTTCAGATCATGGTAGAAAAGGATTGTTGGATTAGGTTAACTACATGACCCATTCTACCTAGTTCTGCTATAGTAGCACAAGCCTTTATTAAGATAGGTTCTAGATATACAGAATTGTATGCTTGAGAGTAATTGACAAATATTGGCATACATTAAAATTTTTCCATTTTGCCTCTGATTTTAAAGTAATAAAGCATTTTGGAAGAATTTGAAGGCTACTGTGCATAAAAAACCAATTCTAGTCCATATCCTTCATTCCTCTTTTTCTAAGGATAATCATTATTTTGAACTTTTTGTTTATCATGAATGTCGATGCGTTAATACTTTTAAAACGTGTATATTAAGCAATGAATAGGATTGCTTCTGAAGTTTAAAATTTTATATACATATGACATCACATTGGCTATCATTTTACAACTGTTTTGCTCCACGTTATATGCTTACATATATTTTGATATTATTGCAGAAAAACTTAATTTTAACTTGTACCATAATACTTCATTGTACAAATGTAACACAGTGTACATAGTTATTCTCTTATTGATGCCTTTGCATCTTTTTAAATTTTGTCACCACTCCAAGCAGTGCTGTGGTCATTTCTCCTACTGCACAGACACGAGCGTCTCTCCAGCTGTAAACCTGGAAGTGGAAACTGAGGCACAGACGTAGGCACCATCAGCTCCACTAGACATTGCATAGTTTTCAAAAGTAGTTAATCACTGAGACCCGAGTATATGAGATTTTTAGTTGTTTTGCTGCCAACACTTGATGTTGACTGACTTTAGAGTTTAGCCAATCTAACGTGTTTGAAATAATTTCAAATTTTTGTAATTTGTACTTCCCACATTACTGAAAAGTGAGTTTGAAACTAGTTGTGCATATTTCTGTATTTTCATTGGTCTTTGCATTTCCTTTTTTGTGAGAAATCTATTGGTATCCTCTACTATTTTCTTTACTAGGCTGTTTGTATTTTTGATATTGATTTGTATGTGTTCTTTATACAGTGTGGATATGTATTTCATAGTGGCATGTGTTGAATGTCTGTAGCTAAATTCCTGTGACTTTTTGTTTTTAATTTAATGTGTGGCAGATTGGATTTTACAAAGATAGGAATGCACTAGTATCTGCTATACAATGTGCTTGTCTAGAACTTTTCTGCTCCTCATTACTAGGTAGAATCTATGTCATTTATGCTTGAATGTGGGAGGGACCTTGTTACTGCCTTGACCAATACAGTGTGGCAGAAGTGGTGGTATGTGATTTCCAAAGCCCAGACAGAAAAATGTCATTCATTTCTGCCAAATTATCTTGGAATACTTTCTCTTGGAATCCTGCCATCATGTAGCAAAGAGAGCCCGGAGGTCTGTGGAGAGACTCACAAGGTAGAAGCAGGGGGCCCTGCCCACAGCCCTATGAATTACTAGATAATATGCATGATATGAATATACCACTATTTACCCTTTTTCCTGTTAATGGGCATTGGGGTTATTACCAAGTTTTGACTATTATAAAGTTACTAAGAATATTCCTAAAATAAACCTTTATGTGGCATATGTTTTCATTTTTCTTGGGTAAATACCTGGGGTGAAATTTTTAGAACACTGGATAGACATTTATCTTTTTTTTATTTTTTATTTTTTTTCCTTTAAGTGGGTACCAGGAACTGAACTCAGGACCTTGCACTTGCCAGGCAGGCGCTTATGCCGCTGAGCTATATCACCGGCCTGACATTTATGTTTTAAGAAACTTTCAACCTGTTTCTCAGCATGGTTTTTCTATTTCAAGTTCCATCTGCAATGCATAAGAATTTCAGTTGGTCCACATCCTCACCAGCATTTGTGTTGTTAGTCTTCACTTTTTCCACCATTCTAGTAAGTATGTGGTAGCATCTAATGTAGTTTGAGTTATATGTTCTTACTGCTAGTCACATTGAGTTCTTTCCACATGTTTATTTATCATTCATATATATTAAGTGTCTCACAATTTTTGCCTATTTTTAAAATTTTAATGTGACTTCTTATTCTTGAATTGTAGGTATTTAAATATATTTAGATACCAGTCTTTATCAGACATGTTTGTTGCGGTGTTTTGTCAGTTTTCTTGATATTTTTTCCAAGAGCCGATCTTAAACAGTTGATACACTCAAATTTATGTTTTTCTTTCTCTCTCTTATGGTTCAAGATTTCAGTATGCTATTTAAGAAATCTTTGCCAGCCAGGTAAAGGTGGCATACACCTGTAATTGCAGTACTCTGGGGGGCTGAGGCAGGAGGATCACAAGTTTGAGCCTGGTCTGGGCTATGCAGTGACTTAGAGAGTTCCTCTGTCAAAATAAAATATAGAAAGGGTTATGGATGTAGCTCAATGTGAAAGCCCTGGATTCATTTCCCCGGCATAATCACGAACAAAACAGAACAAAACAAAATGAAACAAACAAGAAACAAACTTTGCCTATGCCAACTTTATGAATTTTTCCTATTTTTTTTATAGTAAGCTGCTTATTTCTAATTACTTATCGTGTATGAGGTGCTATAAGAGTCAAGGTTTATATTTGTTCCAAATGAATATCCAGTTGGTCCAATACTTTGTCCTTTCAGATTGACTTACCTTGGTACTTTTGTTAAAAATCAATTGAGCATATATCTATGAATATATTTGGGACTCTGTATTCTATTCAATAGATTTTTATGGTCACTTTTATGCTACTGCTACCCTGACTTGTTTCCTGTGCCTTTGTGTTAAGACTTGAGGCAATGCAGTGCCAGTCTTCCAACTTTGTTCTTCCATTTTCTGCACCTAGGACCTGGCTACTACCAGTCCTCTTGATATAATTCTGAGTCTCAGCTTGTCAGTTTCCACTCCTGCCCAAAGTATGAAAGCAGTTGTTTCATGCACTGTTGCCCAAGGTTTTATTTGACTAAGATTGGAGAACAAGTTCTGTGCCGGCTCCAGAATGAAGGCATGGTGATTAAATTTTGTCAGCTTGGCTAGACAGTAGGCCAACTCTTTGGTCAAACACTAGTTTAGATGTTTCTCTGTAGATATGTTGCAGATGTGGTTCACACCTACAATCATTTGACTCTAAGTACAGATTACCCTCAGTAACGGGGCTGGGCTTCATTCAATCAGTAGAAGCCCTTAACAGATGATTCCGAGGAGAGCAAGAAATTCTGCCTCAAGACTTTATTATGGAAATCTTTCTAGATTTCCAGCCTGTTGATCCACTCTACACATTTTAGACTCAAAACTACATCTACTTCTGAGTTTACAGCCTACCCGTTTGCCCTGCAGATACTGGACTTCTGAATCTGTTACAGAAAAGTGAGAAAATCCCTAAGTTTTAGTAATTCACATCTCCTAATAAGTGTTTTTTTCATTGAACTTACTATTATGTGTGCCACAAGTTGGAAGGGAATGACACACTTCTGTGAAGTAGGGAAGTAAGAAAACTCAATGTAAGGAGCTGTATTTAAGAATGGAAAACACAGCTTTTCAGCAGTAGGCATTGTACTGTGCATTTTCACATAACTAACCATATCTTCCCTTTATGCACGACTGTCAGCTCTGTGGGGGCACCAGTGCTTGGAGCATAGATTCCCTCAAGGAAGTCCTGGTTTGGTGAGATAGTCCTACAAAGAGAGAGCATGCACTGAGTGCTACGACAGGGCTAAGGAAGGCCAGTGTGGGAATACACAGAAGTATGGACTGTCCTTTAATTAACCAAGCACATGAAGTGTGCGGTTAGAGGCAGGAGATGTTTGAGGGAGCTGGGAGCTGAGAAGAAGGTGGGAAGCCTCGGCCTCCCCCTGCCATGGCTGACAGGACCAGGCCATGCATATGCGTGGAGGCTCTCTGGAGAGTGAGTCGTTGTCAGGGGAACCCTCTATTTTCTCACTTTCCCAATGTAGAATCTTCTGGGCTGTGAATAAGTATCACAGTGAAAAACTCCAAGAGATTTATTTCCGTTGGTGAGAACCCCTTCCTTATATGCTGACCAGCAAAAAAGCCCATGCCTGCATACATATGTAAATACTTTTCCTAGCGGAACCAGTCTGCCACAGTCAGGAAATACTACTGAGAAAAATCTTGTGATTAGCTCTCCAAGTACATCTTGCCCTGTGAGCAATTCCCTATGGGTGAATGACTGGACTTTGGAGGCTGCGTCCCCATGTTTTGGGGACACAATGTGGGCTCAGAGAGCAGTGCTTTTGCATACTTCATTATTCATTTCTTGCTTAATTTAAAATGGTGCAATTTTAAGAGCAAATGAAAAATTAAGCCTTATTTTGTGTTCCTAAGATCTTTGAATCAATTTCAAACCTGGCTATCACCCATGATATAAAGATGATAACCGCTCTCAATAAGGATTTTGCAAACGAGAAGTGGATTTTCATTGCTCCTCAATTGTCTCTGTTTCTGAATCTCTCATTTTTAAATTAGCTTGAAGTGGCAATGGGAAGCATGGAGGATACCTATTACTTCCAGGTCCAGAAGTGAAGGATGTGGGAAAGTAAATAGGCATCACATAATCATCAGTAAGGGAAGAATGCACTTCAGGTGTAAGACAGGCCTCAGGCAGAGCAGGAACTCATAAAGGAATGTTCACCGAAACTGTTGCGGATGTCAGGGATTTTATTGATATTGGACCATGGGTTCCAGAGGGCCTGGTGTAAAGGAACTGAGAAAGGCTGCAAGATGAGATCAGACTGAGGATTTAAATTCCTTGGAGAGATAAAAGATATCAAGGAAGACTTTGGCCATTTCCCCAGTTGTTCAGCCCAAGGTTTGGACATATCCTGTCCATCAGCAAATACTTTTGATTGTAATTTTAAAGTAGCTCACCAGTCCCACTGCTTACCACTTCCACTGCTACCACCTAATCCTAAGCGGTCTTTTTTCTCCTTAGTTAGACTTTTGTCTGGTCTCCCTTCTACCTCGCATCCTTCTTAGTCTCCGTATTGCAGTAGAGAAGTAATCTTTTGTTTTTTGCCCCAGGGAATTCTTATGTTTAGAACACATTTAAATTCTTACCAAAACTTACACAGTATTGTACTCTATTCCATAGCTGCTTCTATTGCCCCATTTCCTACTGTGTCTCTTTCATTCCTATTTCCTTTAGCCACACTGGACCCTGTGCACGCTCCTAACTTGAGCCTTTGCCCTTGCTTTTCCTTTATCTGGAACGCTCTTTCTTCAGATATTCACATGGGTCAGTCTTTCATTTTGTTTAGCTCTGTGAAAAGGTCTTTTCACCTAAGAGGCTCATAGCATCTTCTTCTTATTCTTTGTCTCCTTGTCCTGCTTGACTTCCCATCACAGTTCTTAACAGGACATAATGTATTTGTCGGTATACTGCCTGCCTCCCTTTTTTTTCACCACATGAAAATGTAGGAGTTTAGTAACTGCTGAATTCTCATGCAGTAATTAACTCTTGAATAAATGGAAGATTGAATCTCCACTTGGTGGTGTTTCCAATAATTGTATTTTTAATTCTATTTGCATGTTCTTCTTCCATGTTGAGGAGTTCTGTCATTTCTTTGCTTGAGAGACCATTTCCTCCTTCACTATTGGACTGAGATTCAAATCTGTCCATGATTAGACATCATCCCGTATATCAGCTTTGGTTTTTCGTTGCTCCTCAACCAGAAGCCAATGGTCTCATATTTTCCTGTTAATTTTCCTGCTAAAACTTTGCATGTTTCTGCCCCTACTTGCAAAGTCTTCCTGAGACCTCGTGGCCTGGTTTTCTCTATTCTAAAGCTGTAGATCTTAAAGCTGCATCATGCATCTTGGCACTTAGTCACATAGGCTTACTTGTTTGTTGCTTATAAAAGGCAATGGGGAGATTACTGAGTACCTGGAGAGAATCTTAAATTGAGGATGTCAAAGACCTCTTGATTCTAGTACCAAACTCTAGTCTCTACAGCAGTATTTTAAAGTACGTCACTCACTACTACTACTTTAGGTTTTCCTAGAGTAGAAATCATGTTTATTCAATTTGTATTTTAGAGATTTTTGTCCTGTCTTGTTCAGTTAATGCATGTTAGACAGAGAAGGTTTGTGTTAGAGTAAAAGGTTTAACTTTGGTCCATACTAAACTGAAAACTCTCAGTATCTTTCCCCTAAATATTGCCAGTGTTCTTCCATCAGCCGTATTTTTTATGAACATCTGTACTTGAAAATATAGATCCCAACATGATTCCACTCTGGTGGGGAAGAATTTTATTCATTGACATGGAGTCACAAATATTTTAATTATCAGGGAAACCTCTCTTCAATCAGATGTCATATTTTAACAAAGCTGTCATCCCAATAACCTGAAACAAATGTCAATGCAGAATTAATTTATTTTATAATTAACATTCAATCTTTAGTGTCAAGTGGATATAATAATTTAATGGTAATAATTAGACTTTATTGTAATTAGCTTGAAAATGAAGAATACATTCAGATCCATTCAAAGTAATGCCAGGAGTTGATTCTTGATCTATGTATCTTTTATAGTAGAAGGTACTACGAAGATGTAAATTCTGGCCAAAATAGTCTATAAATTTAGTGCTAATTCAGTGTTAATGTTAAGTTCCAGCAATGTTGACAGATTAATTCTTACTTTCTTGTTGAAGGAAGATTTGAATAATAAATGGGCAGGAAAGGCTTGGAAAAAAACTTAGGGGATATTCCTTACCATCTGTCAAACTATGCTGTGAAGTAAGTGTAATAACAATAATGTGGTTCTGACGTTGAATAGGTAGATAAATTGAAGAGACAAGAAAATTCATAAACAGTCTAATTTATGTTAGAGTTTTATGTATGATGGTGTTAGTACTTTTAATCAATGGAGAAAATGTTGATTATTTAGTCAAGGATCTTGGAAGGATTGGTTTAAATTAGCAAGAAATCCATTTTACACATTAATCAAGCTAAGGTAGATTAAATATTCAATATTTTAAAAACCTATTATGAGAAGAACATTTTCTTCTAATCCGTCATTGCTTGCCACTAAGGCCAGCAGCCATAAATGAAAGAACACAAATTTGACTTCATGAAGTTTAAAGTTTCTATATGACAAAATATAACATTTATTCATTCTTTGAGTTAATCCATATTTGCTGTGTAGCTACTACATAAAAAGCATGAGCCATAATAGTAGGTAGTCAATACAGCATACAATGAATTAATATTTTAAATGTTTAAAGAATTTCTACAAATCAATAGCAAAAAGATTAACAACTTGAGGGAAAATGGGAAAAATACATGTAAAGGTAGTTTACCAAAGTACAAAACAACAATAAATAAATGGACAAAGCTTTGTAATCGAAGTTGTAATTTAAAACAACAGTGATATATCACTTTTCACTTATCGTATTGATAAAGATTAACAGCTTGATAATATCCACTGTTGATAATAGTGTAAGCAAATAGGTATTTCAACTTTTGTTGTGAAAATATAAATTGCAGTTTTTGGAAGGCAATTTTGCAATGCATAACAACATTTAAAATGTGTATATCTTTTCACCCAGCAATCTATTTCTAGAAACAAATGCTAAAGAAATTACTGTACAAGTTTGCAAGAATTTATGTAAAAAAGCTTACATTTAGCAGAGTTTATACTAAAAAGGTGAAAATTATCTAAATGTATGTCTGTAGGTATTAGTTAAATAAATTGTTTCATCCATGTGAAATTTTATGATTTTTGTCATAATAAGGTAATTATTTGTGTACTTGCATAAAACAGGTGTACAATATAATAAGAAAGCCATCTTTACCGTGTGTAGAAGATAACTTCATTTTAAGATTATATATGTGTAGGTACTAATATAGATGTGTATATGGTAAGACATAGAAGTAGCAAAGGAAGGAAAATTTTTGTTTCTTTTTGTTTGGTATTTTATTAAGTGTTGTTCACCATTTTGGGAAATTCCATCGCTGACAACAGCACTGCTAATAACAAATGAATTATGAGTATATAATATACCTGTACCACCTTGTAATTGTAGAAGTTCTGTTCATAAGGCAGTCATCTAACTGCTCGTATGTTCTTGCTAGGCATGCCCCAGCATTCACTTATTAAGATGCATGCTATTTTATATTAGTAACTTTCTTTTTTATATTGTGAGTATGGTATTTATCTTAAATTGTATACAGAAAAATTACATAATCTATGGATTTTTTTTTTTTTTTTTTTTGTGGGTACCAGGGGGTCGACCTCAGGACCTCGTGCGCCAACAGGCACCCGTGCCGCTGAGCGATATCACTGGCCCCTTTTTCGTATGTGGGATCCGGGAGTCGAACTCGAGCTGTCGCGCTTGCAAGGCAGGCGCTTATGCCGCTGAGCCATCTCACCGGCCCTAATCTATGGATTTTATGTGAGGATAATAAAGGGGTGTTAGGTCTGAGAACATTGAAAATTATTTATTCAGATTGTGATTTTTTTGTTTACTAACCATGGGAAACTTGGATACCCTGTGGCCATTTCAGGAATGTGGTCTAAGGTATTCTCAATAAAAATAAGCACAATTCACACCAACAGTCTCAATTAAAAGCTGACATTTCTGCATAGCTTGATGGATCTGTGGGAGTTGCTTGCAATGTAATTAGTGGAAGTCACATGATAAATTGAAAATTTCCAGAGTGTTTCAAAGATGACCAGATCTTCTAATCCAAGCTCAGTCTACTGTCAAATGCCAACTCAACTCTCAGGGCCTCCCTCATGGTTCCTACAATGTTGCTAAGTTTGTCACCTGTTTGGACAGTCATTCTCACACTTGAGCCTGTATCCCATGAAATGAAAGGCCAATTAAGAGATAGACTACTGAGGCCTGTCCTTAGAGTTACTCATGCAGTGTATCTGAGGTTTGGCTTGAGGTTTTGTAATTTTAACAAGTTGTCTGGTGATGTGGATGCTGCTGATTAGGGGCTCACACATTGAGAACCACTCAGGAGATGCCAGAAATTCATATATATTCTTTTTTCCTGCTTTGTTCAAATATGGGTTCAAACTAAGTGGTATACTTTTGAAGGCATAATGAAAAAGAAAAAAAACATGGGACCAGCAATGCGTCTAAAACAAAATGCCAATCCTAGAGGCCCATATATTTGAAGAGGGTGCTGAGTGGTAAGTTTTCCGAAAGTCTCTATGTCCAGAAATACTGCATGTTTATGGAAGTCACCTAAACACCTGGAAAAGAACCATTAGCCTATTCAGAACTTCTGCTTGGGACAAAATTCCCATGGCCAGACTGCTGGGGACAAATCTTTTTTTTGGAGGGGGGTGGGCTACTGAGGATAGAACCAGGGCCTTTGCCTTTGTACTGAACTATATCCCAAGCTCTTTTTATATTTTTTTATTTTGGGACAGAGTATCACTAAGTTGCTGGGGCTGGGTTTGAACTCATGATCCTCCTGCCTAATATCTTTTAAACACACATACACACACACACACACGCACGTGCGTGCGTGCGCGTGCGCATACCTGTACAGAAGAAATAAAGTCATATACTTCAACTTGGACAATTGTATCAGAGCCATTTAATTTTAAATAAATAAATGTAATTAGAAATCTTTATATTATTTTTACTTTATCTTTCTATGTGATTCATTTTTTACATGCAAATACTTAAATTAATTCAGTGGTCAGCAGAGGAGACTGTCAGCTTAAACCTTCTTCCTGAAGGAACAAAGCAGTACTCCATTTTTTATTGTCCTTTATAAAATCAGGTCTAATAGCTTCAATAAATCCTTCACACATGGGCAAGCTATTTTTTGTTTCTGATTGTCTCCTGCAGCGTTTATCTTAATGTTCTTCCACATGTATAATTTCCCAGGAAATTTAGTACTTAATATTCTGATGGTTTCCTTTACATGTTTTGTCTCCCTACTGAGTCAGTGATTCAAATGCAAGGTCTGTATCTCACACTATTTCTTTATTTTCTAGTGCTGAGCCCACAGGAAGTGCTAAACAGAGCAGTAGTTATTCTTGTGGGGTAGAGAGAAAACATCACAATCACGTAGGGAACTTTTGGAAACTATGCATTCCACTTATAACCCACAGACAGGCCCATAATAATTCTTAAGGTGCTAGATTTTGAAAAACAGATTGAAATTATAAAAGGAATATAAGTAATAGGACTAAAAATAAAAAAGGAAGACAGTCAACTGCCAGTATGTATATTATATGACATTTATAGAGAAAACTCTTTATTAGATGAACTATTAGAACTAATAGGACAGTTCAGCAATGTTCCTAGATACAAGAACAATGTATAAAAATCAATAACACTCCTCTACTTCATCAACAATCAAGTTGAAAATAATACTAGACAAGATATTGGTAACAGGCCTAAACATATAAAATACTCAAAAATTAACCCAAAGACGAATCCAGATGCACCTTTTGTATTTTTTTTCGTACCGGAAATCAAGCTCGGGACCTAGCACTTGCCAGGTAGGTGCTGTGCCGCTGAGCTATATCGCCGGCCCTAGATGTACCTTTTGTGAGACAGGGTCTCACTATGTAGTTCAGGTTGGCATTGAACTACGTAGTCCAGGCTGTCCTTGAATTCACAACAGTCCTCCTACCTCAACCACCCCAGTGGTGGTGAAAGTATATTTAAGATGATATTAAGGGACATAAAAATCTGGATAACGGAAGAGAAGTTGTTATGTTCTGGTTTGGCATGACTTAACATTACATATAAGTGAAAAAAACCCAAATTTTCTGTAAATCCTTGAAAAATATTCAGTCAGGATTCTTTGAAATTTGGACAAACTTCCTAAAACTTGTATTAAGTGTATTAATGACTATATAACTTCCAAAAAGAGGAACAAGGAGAAACAGGAACAGAGAATAGGGCATTCACCTACCAGTGTGTGTAAATATGTGAACTGGGTATATTATAAAGGGAGTAACACGAAACAGTAGGTAAATGATGGATTGTTTTGTGGCTAATGATAAAGACGCTGGTTCATTATTATTTGTTCAAATTTTTAAAAAGCTGAATCCCTATATTAAATCATATAAAAATACTTTTATTTATTTAATTGAATATGGCATAATATGATAAATGCTCTTCTAAATTTTAAGGAAACAGTAGTGAGCAGAATAGGCAAAGACCTTGGTCTTATGTAGCTTTCATCCTAGTGGGGTTCAGTGGATAACAAACACTCACAGGTACATGTCCATACACATTTTTATGTACACACAAATAATGCTTCAGTTTTCCATTGGGCAGGAAGTAGTGAGTACCACCAAGCATGGGGAGATCTTGATGTCCAATGTAGAGAAGCAAGAAATGGGTCCTCACAGTGGGCCCTCACATCTGGCCATTCCAGGCCAGATGTTCTAGCCCAGAATGAGCTGGACTTGGAAACCCTCTGGATACCTGGGTTGCCTTGTGTATGGGCCAGAGGGTTGTGTAGGATGCTCGCTGCATGAAAGAAGTATGGAAACTTCTTGGTGAAAGTTACCCTGGGAAGAATTGGAACCAGTTTGGGGTTTTATTTCCCCTACCTCTTTTTTTCTGTCTCTATCCTATGTGGGGAGAGTGTCATTTTAGTTATCATATCAGAATCATGCTTGGTATAACATCCCACATAACCAAGATTTTAAGGACTTGAAAGACCTAAGCCTACTTGGACATTGTGGTTCTACCTGCACTTTCAGGAAGGAGATAAAAATGTTTTCTGTGCATTGCAGAGCCTGCCGAACCCTGAACGCTTGGGTCCTGGCAATGGAGATGGAAAAATTGGAGGAGAAGGGACTCTTGTGTGTCTATTTAGATCTGGCCCTGTGTGAATCAAAAGGCACATAGATGAGAAGAATGAATGTTTTACCTAATCATATGGAATTCCTATATATTTGTGATTCACTACTACTAATAATGCTTGCTTTTTGGCAAAATAAAAAACAGCATGCCCGCCTAGATGCTGCAAGGCCTGATGGAGCAGTGTCTCAGAGGTCAGCTCAGAGTATAATTTGTAGATTATATGTATATATCTATATCTATACTATGATATGGTATATTATAGATATTTATGGTTCTTTATATATATTTGTGAGAAAGTATAAGATTATGTTATGATTATGGAATGTGGCACATCTTAATTTTTTAGGGCAAGCTGGAAACTCAAGAAGAGTTAATTCTGCAGTTTTGAGTCTTAATTCAACAGGGAGCAGGCAGGAAACTTGGGCAGGGTTTCTGTGTTGCAGTCTTAAGGCGACTTCCTGTGACTTCTCATGACTTCCTTCAACTTCCTTCAACTTCGGAGAAGCTTGTCTTTGCTCTTAAGGCCCTCAACTAACTGGATGAGGTTTACCCAGGGGGTGGAGGGAAATCTAATGATATACTTACTCAAAGTCTACTAATGTGGTGATTCTATAGATTTATTCACTTATTATATACTTACTCAAAGTCTACATGTAAAATTACTCTTAGAGAAACATCTGGACTGGTATCTGACTGAACAACCGGAAACCATAGCGGAGCCAAGTTGACTCATGAAATTGGCCATCCTAGGGAGCTAAGCTGCTTTATATTTTAAAATAAAAGAGATCTCTCTTGGATATAGAGAGTCTTTTTCGGACATGCATTACAGAAAGTTAAAGATCATTATCTCTGGAGTCAGACTCCTGAGTTTGAACCTTATTCCCACTACTTACCAGTTCCCTAAGCCTGTGTAAATTTGTGTGATCTATTTGTGCTTTAGTGTGCTAATCTGTAAAATGTGGATATAACAATATTATCCACATCACGTGGCTGAGGGAAGGATTAAATGAATTAATGCAGATAAAACAGCATCACATGAGGTGCTCCATAAATGTCAGGTATAGTTATAAACATGATTATCATTATTAGATGGTTTTGGGGACAAGGATTGACATGCAGGAAATAGACCAAGACAAACCAGTAACAGGAACTCTTATTTGAGCAAAGACAGATTTCAGCACCAAGGCCAAGGCCAAGGAGGGAAAGGATTGCAATGGATACAGCCATTAGATTTTAGGGGCACTAGGGAGGCTGAGGCAGAAGGATGGCCCACAGTTCAAGGCCAGCCTGGGCTACATAGAGAGTTCAAGACCAGACTGAACTACATAGCGAGACCCTGTCTCAAAAATAAATACATAAATAAATAAATGAATAAAGATTTTAGTTGTATTTAGGTGTTAAGTTTGTTTCTTTCTTTTTCTCAGTACTGTAATTTCTTATAATAGACTCAAGTGTTCAGGAAAGTTGGCTAACTGCTGCAATCTAGCATCCATTGTGCACTATAGTTGCCTTAGGGACTAGCAGCAAACACAACATGTTTTCATTCCCAAGGAATTGGCTTGGTAGGGAAACAAAATAGAGATTCCAGTTATTTTATTTGGATATTCAGGTAAAGGATAATTGGAAAAGAATTGGAAAGCTTGGGGCACTTCAGTAACACACACCGGGGCCGGTGAGATGGCTCAGCGGCATAAGCGCCTGCTTGGCAAGCGCGAGGTCCTGAGTTTGACTCCTGGAACCCACATACCAAAAAAGGGCCGGTGATATCGCTCAGCAGCATGGGTGCCTGCTGGTGCACGAGGTCCTGAGGTTGACCCCCGGTGCCCACAAAAAAAAAAAAGAAAAGAAAAGAAAAAAAAAAGAGTAACACACACTGATACACTTCTTTAAATCTGGTGTCTTATGCACCTCCCTGCTTCCTGCTCACTGTCTGCTGTGTTGGCCTGTCTTTTTCTGTCTCTTGGCTTTTGTGTATATGAAAAGTACACTTTTGGATGTTTCTCTTTTGCTTAAAACATAGACAAGCACAATAAAATGTAAAGAGGGAGAGGTATTAAAATCAGCTGCTTAGATTTTATCTTTTTTTTTTTTTTTTTGTGGGTACCGGGGGATTGACCTCAGGACCTTGGGCGCCAGTAGGCGCCCATGCCACTGAGTGATATCACCGGCCCCTTTTTCGTATGTGGGATCTGGGAGTCGAACTCAGGACCTAGCGCTTGCCAAGCAGGCGCTTATGCCGCTGAGCCATCTCACCGGCCCTTAGATTTTATCTTGCAGCTCTGGTCAGGCTAAAAGTGGTAGAGTGAGGTGTTTCTAAAAAGTGACTAAGTGTCCTTGGGCACATAGTGATGAGGTCCCAGAGCAAAGTAGGGAAGACTATAATTGTTTCCCTTCAGTGTCATCCCCTCCCTGAAAACTTGGGTTCCGCTCAGCCTAAGGACTGGGAAAGGCCAATTTTAGATTGGTCAGACTCGAGCACCTCACAAACAGCTATCACAAGCCAAGTCACTGATGCCCAGGGAAGGAAATTAGCATTTATTGCATTTTAGTAAAAATGATATGGCCCACTTAAATTAGATTTCCTTTCATTTACAATAGACTTAAAATCCTATTTAGCTATAATCCAGCCATTGTAAAATTGGTTACAAGGGTCCTAATTTTCTGAGATATTAAAGCTTCCCCATTCTATCAAAGCATCTTGATTTTATCCATTTTCATCCATCGTTAAATTTCTTATGGCTAAGAATGCCAGAAGCGACATACCTTTCCAATCCACTGCTGCATTCAGCAGTAACTGGATTGAGATCAGAAACATTTATTTTACTCAATGCCTTATCTGCTCTTTTCCACTATTTTAAATACTACTGAGGGTCAGAATGGAAATCCTTCCCTGATTCTAACTGTAATCAAGCGGGAAATGGTTTTATTTTATTTTAAACTAATATCAAGCCTTAGAAGACAGCATCATTTCATGCAGTGGGATTGAATGACCCATTCTGCCATTGCTTGAAATGTACAGTTTGCATATCTTATTACCATATCCTTGTTTATGTGGTGTTTCACACTTTAAATTCTCCAATCGTTTTTTTCTACTTACATCAATGTCTCTCATTTAGGAGATTTGGAAATCTGTGCCAACTTTAGGAGCTAACAGTCACCTGTGATCTGTTTCCTTCATGTGAATTCCTGCTGCGGTGAATGTCTGTGGTACCTGTGCTGTCTGTCTGTCCACAGCACCATCCTTAGCTCCCTCCTGTGTGAGTCTTGCAGCTCCATCCAAACTGAGCACTTTGTGAAGCTGAGACTGTGGCTTAAGCTACTCCAGCAGCTTCACCTCGAAGATAGAGAATACCAGCATATGGGTAGATCCAGCAGGAGGAAGGTCCTCTGTGAGAAGGTGTGGACTTTCCTAGGTTCCTGACACGAGATACCCTTCAAGTGTTAGATAATCCTAAGAGGAACTTCTCCATCCTCCTGCCCCTCTAGGCCCCTCTTGGCCCTCAATGGCATCCAGGGTGTTATTGGTAGGTTTGGCAGCTCTGATGTGTGGTACTGCATACTCTGTGATCTGAGGGATAGCGAAGCAGGGAGTGTAGACCAGGAGCAGCTGTACCTCAGTCTACACTGAGCTCACTAGTTTCCCAGGTGCTGTAGCTTCCTTTGCTGCAGAGCAGGAGTTTTCTCTGCCTTGAACATTTATCCTTCCTCCTCTCTGGCCTTTCTAAATGGTGGCCACGTGTGGATCTCTCCTGGAGTTATGTGCAAAGACAGGGGAAGAGTAAGACTGGGGCATTTTCTACGGGACTTGAGTCGCTCTGATTCCAAGCAGGACATAGGACAGGAAGCAGCACTAGTGATCCTGACTGTGGTGCTCAGTGTTACAGGTGAGGTGCGGAGTTGGTGTGACACCTAGGTGTGATGCCACTACCAGCCATGTGTCCCTCATGTGTCATGTGTCCCCAGGCTCATGTCTTAAGTCCCATTCTACTGGAGGTGCTGTGGTTTAGGGGACAGAGACTTGTCTGCTGTGACACTTGCATTTGAATTGCTGCAATGTCTACCTGGGAGGACTGCTGCTTCATTATACAGTCAGTGCCGACGCCTAGAGGGGCAGCACCCTCTTCTTTGGGCCAGTTTCTTTTTTATTGTTTTAAAAGTTTTTTTTAATTTAATTTTTATTAATACATGTTTGCAGTTGGTGCATGTACATAACACATCTTAATTCTTTTTATGTCCTCTTCCCCTCCCACCTCTCCCCTCCTTCCATCTCTTGGTTCCCTTTCCATCTGCAAAAGATCAATCTCCCTGTTTCCTGTTATGTATGTATTTTGCTCTTCAATTTATTTATACTTTGGGTTTTTTGTATAAGAGAAACCATGTGATATTTAAGCTTGTGTGTCTGATTTACTTCACTTGACATTATAGTCTCATTTAATCTGTTTTCTTACCAATGACCCAAATTTATGCTTCTTTAAAGCAGAATACTACTCCATTGTGTATAAATATCACACTTTATCCATTCATCTGTTAATGGACATATAGGCTGCTTCCAAGCTTTAGCTATTACAAATTGTGCTGTTATAAATGTAGGTATGCATGTTTCACTGTAATAGGATTCTCTCTTTGGGAAAAGCACCTAGAAGGGGAATAACTAAGTTAAATGGCTATCTACATGCAGAAGATTGAATCTAGACCCATATCTCTCAACATGTAATAAGCTAAAATCAAAATGGATCAAAGATCTAAATGCTAAAGCAGGAACACTTAACCTGCTGGAAGATTTAAAAAGGGGGCTAGTTTCTGGTAACCGTTGGAAAGTCACAGAAGCCTGGGGCTGCCAGGCAGCAGGGGCCTAAAATTTAGAGCCTAAGGACTGGAAATCCAGTGTTCTCTTGGAAGTGGAAGCTCTTAGAATGACAGAATTCCGTATGCTGTTGTTAATAGAGAGATTATGTTGACTAATAAGGCTGGTAAGGCTTATTCCACCTTCCTCCTGTCTGACACAGCATCACAAGGCAGTGTGGTCATTGAGCCAGGGATGCCTCCGTGTCAGACAGCCTGGATTTGAATCCCAGCTGTACCCGTTACTAGCTGGAATACTGTGGGTGGGTAACTTAGTCTCTCTGTGTTTAGGCATTACCACCTGTAGAATAAGAAAATAACAGTATGTACTCTCCACAGTGGTTGCCTGGTTTAAGTCCATTGATACCTGAAATGTATCGAAACAGTGTGTGACATGCAGTAATCTTTCAAGAGATGTGTAGGATTTTTCAAATGCTTATTTTGAAATAACCACATATTTGCAAAACATGGCAAAGAAATGTATAGTGAGGTCCAGTGCATTCCTTACCCAGCCTTCTCCAGTACTGACACCTGGCATAACTGTGACTCAACATCCATACCAGAAAACCGACGACCCACAGGACTTGTTCCGATGTTGCCAGTTCTGTGCATGCTCGGTGTGTGTGGCCACCACAGTCAAGACGCAGACCTGGACTGTCACTAAGGGTTTCCTCATCCTACTCACTTAGAGACACATCAGACAGCTGTTTTTAATGCATTTAAGTACACAGAAAGTAGGAATTCTTTTCAGAAGAACATTTTTTATGGCAAGAAATGTCTGACTGAACTTGTGAAATAGTAAACTCCCTGTCTTTGGTTAGCAGTTAAGAAAGCTGGGTCTTTTGGTTGGGGATCCTTTCAAGTGACAATATAGGAGGGGAGGAGAGGGCAAGACTGTAACCTGCAGTCCCAACTCTAAGCTTCCGTGATTAGATAGGAAGATTCCTGGAAGGAGGTAAGTTTCAAATGGGCCTTGAACAACAGGGAGGCAAAGGAACTGGCATGAATGCACCAGGTAGGCAGAACGGGGAGCCAGTCCTTCTCTGTTCCTGACTGTGGGAGTCGAGCTGCATCTCTGGAGTATAGGGTTAGGGTTCTGAACTGTGCTTTCTGGCCATAAGCCCATGTGTGAGGCTGCTGCTTCTCTGTGCTGGGTCAAGGAGTTAACAGCTGAGTTGTCCAGCAGGCCAGCTCTTAAAGAGAAGCATCGGGGTGACTGCTTTGGGTTTTTCTGCCCCAGTCCACATCCGCTCATCAGTGCCTCCTATTACTGTTTCCTCTTTTAATCTGGGCTCCTTTTATGGAAAGGAAATATCTGCAGGGCCAGGGGGTTTGTCTCTTCTAGCAACCTCTATGACACTGTGTCTTTTCTAGAATGCATCACTTCTTTTTCCAGGGGGCCTCAGCAGGTAATTTAAAAGACTAACAAACTTTGGCATAGATCACTTTAAGAGCTAGAGAGCTGGCTGGAATATTAATGAAGCCATCCAGTGGTAGAGTTGCCTCTTGATGCAGGAACATATCAAAGAGGTTAGGTCCATGAGTGTTGCTCTGCAGAGCCCCATCTCTATTATCTAGTCCTTAATTACTTCATTAAAATTCAGCAGAGGAGCTGCCCAAATCCGGTAGCATGCCCAAGGCTTGCTGGGTGATTTCCCTGCCTCTGGCCATACGTGATTTTTTAGTTCTATAGGTCTCCAGAGATGGGCGGCCAATCTTTAGGCAGGCAGAGCTGCTGCTGCTGGCTGTGTTAACTTGTGGCACCGGAGGCAGCTGCCTGCCTTTTGCACAGCTGGATGTCTATGCCCCTCTCTCACAGGTGCCAAGATGCCTTGCCCATTCTGGTGTCCTTGGGGAGGGAGGTACCCTATAAAAAGCTATTCCAGATCACAAACATCTCCTTGCTATGCATGCACAGACTTCCTGGAGCTCTTGCAAGAGGTGTGTTCTTCATAGACCTGCTTCCTAAAACAGCAACAAGATAGCATTCAACTCTGACGTCTGGTCTTGGGGAAAGAGTAGAGACTGTGAGGTTTGACGATTTGATTGTTCTTTGTTTTATGGCCTTCTTGAGCCTCAGTTTTCCTATCTGTCGTATGAAACTGTTATTCCACATGGTCCCTACTTAGTTCTAAATTCTCTTGGTCTTTCGGATTTTCCAGTTCTTATAGTGAAACCTCCTACCATGAAACCACACCAGCCAGCAACTATCCTAAACCATCCCGCAGGTTCTCTTTTCAGTGCTGTGCCTTTTACTAAAACTCTTGTCTCTGAACTTAAAATTATTAACTAGCTCTGGGATTAGGAAAAACAGCCAAGATATCATCATCATCATCATCATCATTATTATTATTATTATTACTAATGTGGGTACCTGGAGTTGACCTCAGGACCTTGCGCTTGCCGGCAAGCGCTTGTGCCTCTGAGCTATCTCACCGGCCCGAGATATTGTTATTTTTAAACATAAACTGTAAATCTACAGAGAATGATGTAAGGGTGGTACTACTGCTTCGGAGCACAGTGTGTGGGCTCTTTGAAGACTGTCCTTAGATTTAGAGGCCCCTCTTATGCCTCTGGATTTCTGTCTGTGCTCCAAGTAGAATGGTCTTTCGTAGAATCACATTGAATCAAGAAAAGACAATGCATCAAAACATGTCTACCACTGGGTGGAGGCAATGTGTTTGTTAGTAAATGTTGGAGTTTCATTTGCTCTTTCCTGTCTTCCTTCTGCCTTTCTGTGTTTGTTTTGCTTTTTTTCAGGTCATATCTTTCAAAGGTCCTTCAGGGAAGAGTAAGGGGCATTCATTCAGGATTTTCTGGGCTTCAGCCCCTGGAGCATCCATGGAACACTGAAATGAGAGTCCCATCCTGATAATACTGATGTGACAGACAGTGACAGTGGCTGGGGCTCCGTATCCAGGAGCCTCGGGCAGAGAGTACAGGAAGAGGCCCCAGACAGGAGGCCAGTGATGAGCACGAGCTTTTGAAGATGAAAAATTGAGACGAGCTTGTGCTAGACAAGCTGGAAACAGTCATGGTAGTTAGATGGACTGAGATTTCTGACAGATGGCTTAAAAAACTGCAAGGGTGCATCTCCTCCTGACTCTTTCCAAGGTACCTCGGGCCTACCTTGGGCTCCTGATCATTTTTATCTACTATCTCCCCAGTGAGGAGAACCGGGTGCCTCTCCCATGGCTTCCCAGAAGTTTGTAAATTGAGGAGACAAGGAGATACTTGAGGACATAGTGTTTGATAAGTAACTGGCTTCAGAGCCTAATGTCACTTCTGGCCTCAGGAAAATTCCAGGTAGAGAGTGCCCAGCATCAGCTAGCAGGGCTTTCCTCGGGGCTTCCTGGCACTCCTTTCCCTTTTCCTTTCTTGTCAACTCGTCCCTTGCAATGGGGTGATCTTTTCATAACATTGCTTTTATCTTGAGTTTATTCATAGGTTAAACTGAGTAACACTGTTCCCTGTGTCCATCTCCTTGGTGGTGGGGCTGCTGCCTGTCGGTCTCATGCTGCTTCTTGCCTTCCGTTTCCATGTCTTACTGTCCTGTCCCCTGCTGTATCTGTCTTTATTTGCTCTGTCTGTCGTTGTCTTTCCCTCCTCTTGATTCAGACAGAAACTTAAGGCAGACAGCTGCTCCTTTTTTAAAAACCAGGTGGGTAAAATGGCTGTGGTGGCTGATGACAGGCTACATGGCCTGTGTGACTACGTGAGGAGGCAGCCTTCTAGACAGCAAGTTTGCTTTTCTGCCCTGCTTGCAGCCTCCTTTCCATAGGAATAGTCTCCTACCAGGGAAGGTCCTAGAGTAATAAATTTGGATTTTCCACCAAGGTCTCAAATTTAGTTCTTTTTTTCAGGGATTCAAGTAGGCTACTTCCAAGTACATGTACATGCGTGTGTATGTGTGTGACACCACTACCATGTCATCAGTCCTGGCTACGGTGATAATTGTAAAGGACACTGGCCCTACTTCCGAGGAAATGGTGACACTCATGCCTCAGTGTGGCAGGCAGCGGCCTTCAGGACCAGGCCTCTGCTTCTCCCCACTGTCCCCATTGTTCTGTCCTTTGTTTCCATGGTTCCTGGCTCTTCCTCCTCTGCTTCTGTGGTTCCCAGCCCTTGCTCTCGGTGTGCATTTGTAAACCTCTGTCCTGGGAAAGTCTTCTCTCAACCACAGCAAGCTTACAGCTGTCCTTTGAATCCAGTTCAAATGCATCTTCTCTGGGAAGCCTCCTGCACCTCTTCCAGGGAGTTACTTTCTTCCGAATCATCGTTCTTGCCTTTGTTATCACACGATCTTAAAATCGCCTACTTGCGTGTCTCTGTTATAGTTGGTGAGCTCTTTGAAGGCAGGAATAATATTTAATTTATTATTATATCTTTAAGATATGACATCTAATAAGAAGCCAATGTTTTTTAATAGAAAACTAGGAAAAATAGGTGGTTTGTGATAAATACTAAAGTATATTCTAAGATACTAAGTGCGAGTGGACCTTGGAGAAGAAAGGAAAGGATTAGTAGGATGGTCAGAGGGAGATCGAGGCCTGCTTCTGCATGTGTGATCCATGCTTGCAGCAACAGACCTGTGGGATTTTGGAAGTAGGAGTATTACCTAGTGCTTGTTGGGTCCTAAGTGCCCCTTTGGGGGATGAGATTTCTGATCTGTGTCTTGCACTACCACCCTCCCCCCCCCCGAGCCCATGCTGATCCTGAGAAGACCATGACCACAGACCATATTGGGGAGCCTGGGGAGTCCTGGAGGGGTGAAGTGAACTTGGTAACGTCAGGAGAAAGTAAGAGGGGCTGTGGCTCACGATGTTCCAGAGGCATCTGGATGTGTTCAAGGACTTGGTTTCGCAGTTTGAATCCCTGCTTGGCATTGGGTAGAGAGAGAATCTGACTTAGGGGAAGTGTTTTTCTTCCTCCTTTCATTCATCTTGCTGGATTTTCCTCCTTTAACTCTGCTAACTTTCACTGCCTTCTCTTTCAGCATGCAAACACTCAGGGAAAAAACCTTGGAGAATGCCTGCTGTGTTTCTAAACAATCTCAGCATTTATAACTCTGTGCATTCAGTTCATCTACTTTAAAATGGAGATAATTATATCTCATGGACTTGTGTTAATCTAAATAATGATAATTTGAACAAGGACAAATTCAGTGTCACAGCTATTAGGATTTTTTTTGCTGACCTCAGATGATCTCCTTAGTTTTCAGCAGTAATTCCTCCAGAAAGCTTTCCACAATTTCTTCTTCTGTCACAGTTTTTGTGGAGAATAGATACTATATAGCATTTGCATGGCCTGCTCTCCACTTTCTTCTGATCTTCTGTTCCATGCTGATTTGGTGATTCTTTTGGATTCTCTCTCAACCATAGGGCTGGAAGTCCGTGGTTGTCTCTGGATACCCCACAAAGTCAGCAGTACATAGAATAACAGGGATCCCAGCATGACTGATTCTGGGCTCATTTGCAGCATGGCTGGAGGACATCTGGCCTCAGCAAACTGGCCCTTTGATCTTCTGGAAAAACGGGTACAAATATGGTTCTTGGACAGAAAGCATGTGAGAGTCAGTAGAGGACAGTCACCCTATATTGTGCAACTTGTACTAAAGAACATGTGCTATTGAATTGCTGCCTGAGACCCCTCCTGTTTTTAGCTACAAAGTACTATGGTCAAGGGAAGTCCCTGTGTGTTAATCATCCACCAAATTGAAAAGCTATTCACCCTGTTCGTTTTGGAGACTTGCTATGAGAATCAGATGAACTATAGCCTGTGAAAGTTGGAAATTGTAAAAGTTTGAAGAGGGAGCATATGATGCTTGACCCTTTATAGGACTTCTAGAAAATATGGTTATTCCCTGAGTCAGTGCTAGCAGAAACTCATAAAACATTCCACTGAATAAAAAACTTTTGAGGGGAGAGGCTTCAGGTTTATTTCTGATTCTAATATACTCAATTCAGTGTGCTAGGGTTCTACTCCTCATGGAATCCCCACCATGTATCAAGCCCTAGGCTAGGCAAAGTTGGGTGATATGACACACAAGGAAGTCTTATAGAAGTCCTAGGACCACTGTGCCTCTAATGGGCTTACTACCAACATGACTATGGTCACTTTTGACAAAGCCACATGTATGTGGCCACATGTGTGTAAGTCCTTTTGGAAGTAGTGCTTCTGGCTAGAATTAAAGCTATAACACTTTATTTAGAAGGTACAAACCCAAGGTGATGAGGGGCAAGGCTGGAAGGAGGAAGTGAGGCAAGGAAGGATGCCAAGCAGGGTGACAATATCTGCTACTCTGCTGGCCAGAGGTTTAAGCTGAGCATTGCAGAGACTTGCCGGAACCTCAAAAGGCATGGTGCCTTGGCACACTGGAGGGTTGGTGAGGAAAAAAACATACACTTCAAAGCAATATACACTGTAAAGCAATCCACATGGGGAGAAAAAAGGGTATTTATCTGTCAGATGCCCTTCCAGTTCCATTTTCACTGCTCCGGCCCACATCCAAGGGGAACTCCTCTAGCCCTGGGGTATGTTCCAAAATCCAGGTTCCTTAGCCTACGATACTGTGCTTCGTACAAGGATAGAAGTAGGGGACAGCTTGGCACAGGTGGGGCCCAACCAAGAGAAAGAGGGGGAGAAAGCTGGGGGTGTCTGACAAGCACACCAGGTTTGGGTCCTATACACCAGCGTCTCTGTCGAAGTCAGGGAGATGTGCAGGGGTGGACATGGCTCGGCCCCATTCCTCCCTTTGTCTCCGTCTACTGAAAGTGAACGCATCCTTCCCACAGGCTCCTTGGCTCAGACTTCTCATCCAGGGGCTTAATAGTAACAGAATAGTTTCTGCTGCCCCACCTCAGTCTGCCCTGGGGACCTGATCCAGCCTTATCCTCTCCAAGATCCTTCACGAGAGCCCCGAATCCTTATTAAGAAACACTATGGATTTTTAGAGTAAAAAATCTATAGAGAGACTTAAGAAACAGTCTGGAGAGATTATAAAGAAATGTGGGCCAGTTTTCCAAGGAGATTTTATAGAATATTCAATAGCTCTCTCATGTCATAAAAGACCTATGGAGGTTTCCCTAGCTGAAGCTGGCCCTGAATTATGATTCCCTGATACCGAGCCCAGCAAAAGGTCACAGCATAACAGATTAGGGCTTGATTCTGTGATTCTTGTAAAACTAGAACTACCTCACTAAAATGCAGTGGGGATATTAATTTCCAGGGCTGAAGTTCAATTTAATAGGAAGACAGAAGAGAAAATAGAGCTGTCTTTTCAATCCCAGTGGTCATAATAGAACCCCACCCGCACCTCTCTGGATACTGTCTCCTGGCCAACTCCCAGACATTCTGAAATGTGCCTTGGGGTTTGCTTTTGATGATAGCTGGAGCTGGGTAGGTGGAGGGACAGCAATTACCATCCACAGATGAGGAACCTGAGGCATTTGGAGGTTAATCTACTCTCATGGGCACAGAGCAAGAAGGTGGAGGATGTGCCAGTTCACAGTTAGTAAAATTATGCTCTCAAATGGGAGCAGAAAACTGCAATTACCTTTACCTTTACCTTTATACAAGAAGAAAGGTTACTAACATGCAAGCCTACTGTGTGCTGGGCCCTGGTGAGATGCTCGACAGTCACTGGATTTTAGAGTGAGGGTGGTAAGTCCATGGTCTTTCCACTTAGTAGGAAACTGAGGCTCAGTGAGTTCAGGTCATTCGTCCTACTAAGTTACGTGCCTCTGAGGAGCACTACAGCTGAGAAAAACTGGTGCCTGATGGGTCTGACTGGTGTGGTTTCTCTCTTCTCATGACCCCATGACACACTCTGCCTTCGCTGGATTGGACCCTTGCCCACATCAGGAGTTCTGTTTTGGGACCCTGCTCGGGGGTGCTGTCAAGGCTACTGAAAGTAAGTGAGTTGATGGGAAGCCATAAAAAGATTTCTGAAAAACTGGGAGAATCTGACCTTCATTTTCTGAGATTGGCCTGAAACTTTAACTGGAATGTTTTCTCTTTATCATAAAGTTTGGTGAAATAGTCTCTGGGCAGACAGGTGGGTCAAAAGTAAATTTGTCCACCTAAGTGGGAACAGGAACTTGAGGACAGTTATATGAAGATCAGGCAAGGGACTTGGCTGATGGGGTGCAGAGGGAGAGATGGAGAGGTCCTGGGATTTTTACCATCCCTAAGATGGCATCCCAGCAGCATCTGATGGGCTAGGATAACGTCTTCCCTCACTGTTAGTCTGCAGTGGCTACTAGCCTGGGATGGAGCCCAGCAGGAAGACCAGCCCTGTTGCCCCACATAGTAAAGGTCCTTGGCTGATGTGAAGGTCCAGGGCACTTCAGCAGATGTCACCCAGGCAGGTGTTCTGTGCAGGAACAGGCATTAGGTTCTCCTGGAGGGAGAGTAGAGCAGAGTGGAGAGTAGCCCTGGCTGTGGGTCCTGTGTGGGCTTCAGGGTCAGCCCCACCTAGGCCTAGAGGGGAAGGGCAGAAAAAGAAGAAGAGGCAGGACCAATCCACTAAAGCCCCCTGCTTCAGTGAAGGAAAAAATATTCTGGTTAGAAAAACGACCTCGCAAAACAGAGATAAAATGCCCTGAAAGTGGACATTCTACCATATTTTTTTCTTCATTTTGCAAGCTTAGCATGTAGGCTGTATATGTTCATGTTTGTTGAAGGGACAGTGAAAGAATGGGGAAAGACAATAGGTATAAAGTGAGTTATGCCTATTGGACCCAGAAGGTCAGAGGAGGGAGGCGATTGGGGAAGCTCATGAGGGAAGCTTTCTGTGGAGCAGCGAAGCTGGTGCAGAGGATGCTGTGATGTCTTGCCCAGATTTCCTCCAGGACTCAAGCACTCACATTCCTATCTGCTGGGCACATTGGTGGCTGGCTATCCTCAGTCCCTCCCGAGAATTGTTTTCCTTTGACAAATGTCAAGTCTTCTCTCCAAGGACACCCCAGGGACTCCATGGTGAGAGGGATAAAGACCAACCTCCTTGTTTCAATGCAACGCAAGACCAGTCCATCTCTAGAGCCTGCCTATGGGTTTTGTGGCCTGATACGCTCTTGAGAGATGAAATCCTAAACACAAATGTAAAGGAGAGGAGCAAGAACTAGGAGAAGAATGATGTGGAGCCAAGTGTTACTTGGGATAACAGTGTTGGGCATAGAAGAAAGGTGTCTGGAAAAGGATTTGGGCAATATAGACTCTAATTCTAGCCCTGATGCTGACTCACTCTGAGACCTTGGGCCATATACTTCATGTTCCCCGCATTTTAAAAACCAGTCCTTCCATGAGGCCTTGCTGAACAAAGGCTGATAACTGCTTATTGCCATGAGCCATGTCTTGGCTTCGAGAGGGCAGAACCCAAGCATCTCCTATAAAGTTGGCCCTTGCTCAGCCTCTTCTCCCTCTACTCTCTGAGTGCCTGGCTCTGGCTCTGCAGTAAAACTTGGTCCCAAGGCTCCTCCACTAGGCAGGGATCCCCATGAGCCACAGCCTCTGTGCTGTGTCACAGTGTATAAGTGACATTTTCCTAGCTCTTACGCATTCAGCCTATGCCTGATACAGCCCATAATATCAGAACCTATGACATTACCCAGCACATGCAGACACTCAGAACTTCTGATGGAATCGAGGGAGGCATTAATGAAAAAACTCAAAAGTGCCCTGAAATAAAAAGCAGCTCTTTATTTTCTGCCACCCCTGCTGCCTTGCTTGTGCTGACCACCTCCTGGTCCCTCTCAGTGGGCAGCATAAAGCCATCCCACCATTGGCAGGATGTGGTGACTAGTGAGCTAATGAGGACATTATCTGACTTGGTGCTGGCCATAGGGTCATAATCCTGGCCTGTGCTTACAAATGGCGACTCAGGTTCTACTGTGGTCTGTGACACTTGTTGCTGCAGCCTATATCACACTTAGAAAGATCTCATTAGAGCCTGTGGAAATCCTCCTCGTAGCCCTTTCCTTTCCCAAGAGTGAGCAGATTTAATTACATTTGATCATCTTTTGCAAGGACTTTTCCTTTGAACTTCTGGCTGCTCTAAGGCTGTATTTGTGTATGTCACCTACACCCAGTGGGTGTGAAATAGTTGCCTGTGTGTGACTCTGAGCCTGGGAGTAGGGTGCTGTTCAGTGGCATTATACTGACAGTGTCACAGCCTCTGTATTTGTGCTCAATGGAGAATCTATTTCCTGCTCACAACCCATCTGCAAGTTACTTTTCTAGGCAAAAAGAGCAGAATGTGCCCACCCACTTCCTATTACACAGTGTGACCATGACACAGAGGTAGCTAGTGAGAACAAAGGGCCTGGATCAGAGCAGCTGGCTCTAAAATTTCATTGTGCACTAGAAGTACCTGGGGGTTGTATTAAAATGCAGGTGCCTGAACCACCTCCACAGAGGCTCTGATTTGGTAAATCAGAAGTTGGGATGGCGCACTTACATTTTTAACATCCACTTCAGGCCATTTTAGTTCATGGCCTCACTTTTAGAACCACTGGGTTAGAAAAATTAATTCAAGTCAGGTAAGTGCAGAACCCCACACGGCAGGAGAAACGCCTTTCCCAGGTAATATTTAATTAGCCGCTGTTGAGTATAAACTTCTCTAATGATTCAGATGATGAAACTTAAACAGGGAATATGTCCTGTTTTGTCTGGGTTCCTGGTTGGTGTTGATCAGTACTTGTTTTTTTTTTTTTTTTTTTGTCTCATTTTTTGTGTCACCCTTTTTCCTCAGAAAAGTGTCTGCTGTGTTGGATGATAGAAATTATAGTTCTATTATGGCGTAGATCTAGAACGTCCTTGAAAAGCCCCATGTGTTCAGAGGTGGGGTTGTTGGAGGGTGATTGCATCATAAGGGCGCGGTGCTCATTAGTCCACTGATGAGCTCATGGCTGACTTGCTGTGAGGAGGTCGGGCCTGGTTAGAGGCCAGTCACTGAGGTCGTGACCTGGAAGGGTGTAATTCCCTCCCAGGCTCCTCCCTTCTCTCTCTGCTTCCTGGTTGCCAGGACATGAGCAGCTGTTCCTCCACCAGGCCCCTCTATCACCCCGCTTCTGCCTTGGAGCCAGCTGACCATAGACTGAAACCACGAGCCAAAATAAACCTCCCCTCCTTTCAGTTGGGGTTGTTGGGTATCTTGTCTTAGTGAAGAGAAAGTAACTAAGGTGATTACCCTACTTAAAGCGAACTTTGCAAGGCTTTATAAAGGGTAAAAAACACTTTTCCTGCAAATGTAAGCTCTGGAGATAAGTTAATGGTCCCATGTCCTCAGTCCGAGGGATAGGAATGAGCGCAGAGTCCACTGTGCTCTCCCTCTAATGTCCCCAGCCAAGGAATCAAATCAGGAAGGTTAAAAGCCACCAATCTCACTGAGTTTCTGTGACATGAATGATTCAAAAAGGCCATAGGCATGTTTCCAGAAGCATAACAATCTTATTAAAATCATGGTTTGCTCTCAATAAATTTAAATCTGTTTATATCCGACTTATTACATATGGCCAAAGAAAAGCTCCACTTTTTCTAATCTCAACAATTTTCTCTCTTGTTCAACATTCAGATTTTATTTCCACAAACACAGAACTGCATTCTACATTTAAGGATGTCATTTAAGGCCAAGAAACTCCAATAAAAAAGCATTTATCAGCAGTAAAGTTTGTTTGAGGATTACCCACTGCGAATAAAGCCAAGCTCCCCTTTTAAACTGAAGCATGCTATTTTGGGAATATGACCCCTTTCATGAATAAATGACATGGTGACATTTACAGATAAAGCAAGATTTAACTGCTATGAAAGGAGGTGACAAATGTCAGGATGTCAATAATGATCCGTGAACATAATGGTTTCTTGCCTGAGCACTGAGCAGACACATAATGTAACTGCTGCCTGCCAGCGTTCTGCGGAGGACGAGCCCTGCACTATGGGAAGAGTCGAGAAGGTTCCCAGCACCGTGAGAGCTGAGGGTGCGGGGTGGTGGCGTCTGAGCACGATCTGGCTAGTAAATGAGGCTACTTCACACTGTGAGCCAGGAAGTGTGACATTTTTCTACTGTCTCTGGCTAAGTGATGTCTGAAGAGGATTCAGATGTTGTGAATCTAGTAGTCTTCATTTTCCTAAAGGAACATAGACAAAATGGCAGGACCAAGTCTGTGGGTCATTCACAAGGTGAGGCCAATGGCAAAGGTGATGTCTGACCGGGGGTGTAGGCATAGATGCCCACACCAAACTCACCTCCCATCGAGCATGGGGCCAGCCGGCTGTCTCAGCAGGCACGGCCACAGTCATAGAGAACGCTAACAAGGCAACGTGGATGGATCAGCCAGACAGTCCCTCAGCCAGGATGTCTCTCTGCAAGTCTAGTCACGCCTGCAGGGTGCTTGCCCTGAACCACCACTCCTTCCCGGGCCTTGAGCAGCTTTGAATCCAGCTTCGCTTTTCTGAGCTGGATGTATCAGTCCATTTCTTGTTGCTATCATTGAATACTTAAGACTTGGAAATTTGTAGAGTTTTATTTTGGCTCACCATTCTAGCTTCTGATGAGGGCCTGGAGGCACAAAGTGGAAAGGAAGAGGGAATGTGGAAGAGAGAAAAAGAGGAGAAGCTGAAGTCCCACAGTAGCTAACCCATTCCCATGAGAAAAGCATTAATCCACCTTTTAGTACTCTGCCTTCCTAACCCAGACCCCTTGCACTGAACCTCACCTCCCAGCGCTTCTGCACGGAAGAGTAAAGCCCTGACAGGAGTATCAGGGGCACGAACTTTATTCAAACCACAGCACTGGCCTTTTATCTCCTGTCTTAAAATGAGCACCAGCTCCTGGAAAACAACCCTGATTGACTTGCAGTGTGCTGCGGTGTAAACACTGCCCTGCCCCCTCTAGCCAGTCAACATGAAGTCAACCCGAAGTCACCAAGTACCAAGTTGGGAAGCCGACAACTGGCTCCAGCTTCAGCACCCCACAATGACCTCTGGGTGAGTGGGGGTCGCTGCTTTTCTACACTCACCCCTGCCTCAGTCACCACTCTAGTTAACCAGGTGAAGCTAGCATTTTCATGCAGAATCCCCAATGTGGCTGTCCAGCTGGGTGTCTCTCTGCAAGTCTAGTCTAGAGGACAAAGCCCTCCACTTCCACCATTACCACTGTCCTGCTTGGGTGCTCCCTTCATCTCTCACCCCTCAAGCATGGTCGCCAACCCTGACTTTTCTTCCTCTGTGATATCTCTGGCTCTGGCTTATGGTCTCTAGGTGCAGGACAGTACCTCTACCCCCGCCCCCCAGGTCTGGACAGTGTTCTCTTTTTTCGTAAAGCATTAAAGTCTTCTTATACTGTGTCCAGCTGTTACATCATTCAACCATAAAAATGGGGGAAATAAGCCAGGTGCAGTGGCTCATGCCTGTAATTCCAGCTACTTAGGAAGCTGAGGCGGGAAGACTGCAAGTTTGAAATGGCAGGGATACAAAGCCAGGCAGGGACCCTGTCTCAAAATAAAAATTATGATGCACTGAGGATGTAGCTCAAGTGCACCTGGGTTGGGCCGGTGAGATAGCTCAGTGGCATAAGTGCCTGCCTGGCAAGTGCGAGGTCCTGAGTTCGACTCCCGGTACCCACATAAAGGGAAAAAAGGGCCGATGATATTGCTCAGTGGCACAAGCGCCTGCTGGCAAGCATGAGGTCCTGAGTTCGACTCCCAGTACCCACATAAAAAAAATAAAAATAAAAAAATAAAGTGCACCTGGGTTTAATTTCCAGTACTGCAGAACAAAACAAAACAAGAGGCTCTGAGGTGTTAACCAACTGACTTAGCTGTGCCCATACAGTGTGTCTGCGCCCAAGCTGTGACCAGAGCCCAGGTTTCCATTCTAGGTGTTCCTGCTTTTCCCATGTAATACCCCATCTTCCATTACCCCAAAGGCCCAGGCCCAGAGAGGTCTCCAAATCACCCATGGTCAGGACCCTTGTCCCACGGCGATCCTCTCCCCACTCTGAGTTCCTGAAGCGGGGCCCTTTGGTTAGAGGGGGTCAGGAGTTGTTGACAGTTGTCCTGCATCAACATAATGGTGCATTTTGTTCCACTGTTCTTGGTACAGACGTGATTTTCTTGACAGATACCATAGTCTTTTCCCCTGCATCCCCTCTCTTGTCAGAAGCCTTCCCAGTCTGGAAGTAGGAGGCTCCATCTGAGTGGTAGGACTCTGTTCAGGGGGAGGAACCCCTCATCCAGGCGATTCTCTGGATGAGGGAGGGTGAGTGGAAGGGCTTTGAGAGGTAGTCAAGGTTTGGTGGAGTCAGACAGGACATCAGAAGGAAGAGGAAGGCAATGGTCAGAAGAGGCTCAGAGATGGGTGTGTTGGTCAGCTTCCCATCACTGTGACAAAATACCTGAGAGGAACAACTTAAAGGAGGAAAGGTTTATTTTTATTTCTAGCTTCAGTTGTTTCAGTCCACAGTCACTTGGCTCCATTTTCCTAGGCCTGCAGCAAGGCAGAAACATCATGGCAGAAGGTTGTGGAGGAGGAAAGTGCTCACCTCATGGCAACCAGGAAGCAGGGGGGGGGAAGGAATCTGGGAGGAAAGGTAGAGACCAGATACAGTCCCCAAGGTCATGCCCCTGTAATCCACTCTCTTCCACTAAGCCCCACCTCCTGCTTCCATCACCTCCCAATAGTGCCGTCGAAGGATGAATCTCATCAGTGGATCAGTCCACTAATGAAGTTAGAGCCCTCGTGATCCAGTCATTTCCCCAAATCCAGCAGCTGCCAATCAAGCCTTTAGCACATGAGCTTTAGGGGGCATTTAAAATCTGAACCATAACAGAGGGAAATGCAGCTCTCCCCTTTCTAGTCCACCTCCTGTCCTCCTGCTGCCACCCACAAGTTCTCTAGCTGAGGAAGCAGCTCTGAGGAGAGGACACTGGGACTGGGCCCTCTTCTCACGCAAGTGTAAAGGACTGTAGACCTTCTCTTCTGAGGGGGCTGAAGTACAGGGTGGGCCCAGGCCACTCAGTGTTGTCGATCAGCTCTGCCTTGGCTCCTGCCTTGGCCATTCCAAGCATTCAGGGTCCAGGAGGGTACTCAGGGGTTCCGGCTGAGGGTCCTGCACCTCCTTAGCAGTTCTGAGACAACTAGGAGCCTGAATGATTTTTTTTTTTCCTCAACACTAATTCACTTCACAAGCTAACAGGATTTCAACTCAAGGCAGGAGACTCGTGATGCTGTCATAGAGTACATGTGGAGGAGAAGTGCAAGGAAAATGCTTTTCACTGGAAGTCAGTTTCACTTGGAAGTTTCCTTGTGGTTGAAAGTTTCTTTGAAAACTTGGTGATAATTAAGATGTCAGGAGCAGGAATATCTTTGCTGCTGCCTCCCTGCTGCCAGGCCTTGTCTGCTCTGACAGGCCTCCTCCTTGAGCCTCTGCACAGAGCAGGGCAGAGAGAGGACAAGGGACATTGAAGGGTGGTGGGGGACAAAGATTTCTCCTTGAAGCCTGGGCCTGCAGTGCTCGGTGTGCTCCTGCCACCGTGCTGAAGACTCTTCAGGCTTTTTCTCTCCCTCTGTATGTGGCAGATCGCGGGCAAATATACAGCTGAAAAATTACAAGCACATAAAGCTGCTCCGTAACCCTGGGGTAGCTGCAGAATCTGTCTTTGGAAGAGTATTTGCTGGAGTTTTGAGTGTGCACAAGCGAGAGAAGGAAGGGGGTGATGAAGGAGGACCTAAAACTGTGCTGCCTGTGGCCAGGGCAAAAGCTGTGGGACAGGCACTGTGAGCTGTTTGCTCTCTCTGTAGCGTTACAGACAGCAGGACGTGGGACTCCTGACTTGGGGAGCAGAGAGGGGAGCTCTCCAGTAAATGTCCCGGCTGTGGTCTCCTGATGGGAGAGGGCACAAAGCTCACGAACAGGGGAAAACACTCCTGTGATTCTGCAGAACTAATTGCACTCTGAGAACCTCCCAGTTTTGAAAGCCATGTGCACCAGTCTACACTCCCACCAACGGTGGAGAAGGGCTCCTTTTTCCCCACAGTCCCTCCAGCATTTGTTATTGGTTGATTTCTTGATGATAGTCATTCTTACTGGGGTGAGATGGAATCTCAGTGTTTTTTTTTTTTTTTTTTTTTGTGGGTACCGGGGGTCGACCTCAGGACCTCGCATGCCAGCAGGCACCCGTGCTGCTGAGTGATATCACCGGCCCTTTTCTCGTATGTGGGTACCGGGTGTCAAACTCAGGACCTCGCGCTTGCCAGGCAGGCACTTATGCCGCTGAGCCATCTCACCAACCCCCTCAGTGTTATTTTTAATTTGCATCTCTCGAATGACCAATGATGTTGAACATTTTTTCATATATTTATTTGCTATTTGTATTTCTTCATCTGAGAAGTGTGTGTTCATCTCAGATGCCCATTTTTGGATTGGGTCTTTGAATTTGGGGGGGTCTGATTTTTTTCAATTCTTTATATGGAAATCAACAAATAACAAATGCTGGAGGGGCTGTGGAGGAAAAGGAACCCTTCTTCACTGTTGGTGGGAGTGTAGACTGGTGCAACCACTGTGGAAATCGATGTGGAGATTCCTCAAAAAACTAGGATTAGAGGTCCCATTTGACCCAGCTATTCCCCTTCTGGGTATTTTCCCAGAAATTAAAAACATCATACCACAGCAGTATATGTGCACCCATGTTTATAGCAGCACAGTTTGTAATAGCTAAATCTTGAAAACAACCCAACCATGCCTATCAACCGAGGAATGGATAAAATAGATGTGGTATTTTTATATAATGGAGTACTACTCAGCTATAAAGAAGGATACACTTGAGACATTTATAGGGAAATGGGTGCAACTTGAGACCACACTCATAAGTGAAATAAATCAGACTCGCATGTGTAAACATCATATTGTCTCCCTGGTGTAAGAAGCTGAAAGAGTAAATAAGATCCAAAATGTACAATAGATATTGTGAAATGGGAAGAAACTGTTCAAAAGGAAAGAGAAATTAGGATGGAGGAAAGGAGAAAAGAAGGAAGGGAAAAGGAAAAATATATATATATATACACAAGATAGTTAAGATAGTTATACTACTACTTGCTATTTGTTCATTGAAAAGAAAGGTTTGTGCCTGTATTGTTTGATCAATTTTTCATGCCTATATCTTATAATATGAGCAACTACTTCAAAGATAACAATACACAATGTACTAACCATTGTTAGTCTCCTACAATCTTGTTTTGAAATTCTGTACCATTGCTTTTATTTTATTTTCTTTAAAAAAAAGCCATGTGCATTTAGGTTAGAACTGGCATTTCGAAGGTAAGTCAAGTTTCAGGCCAGATCATGCATGTTAGAAGTTTAACATCTTTCCCTTTGTGTTCTTTTTCATCTTGTGGTTTGTGTGTCTGGCCACAGGACTGCAGTCTTCTGGAGGACAGGCTTCTCCAGGAATATTGTCTGAGTCCTCAGCAGGTCCGCCCACCTCGGCTGGATTGAACAGAGGGACAGCATCTGACTCGGGGAGTTCCTGTGCCACCAGACAGCTGGAAATTGGCAGCCGCTGGTGTTCACGGTCTCCTTGAGCAGGGCTTCTGAGTTGGCAGCCATGACTTTCCTCTCTGTACCCTCTTACCACTGCCCTTGGGTCTGCTTGATCCCCTCTGGATCGGGGGACAACAGGGCTCACATTTCCATCCCTGAATCTTGCATTCTGGAAGGAGTCTGGCACTAGAGAACGGCCTTCCTGCTGGGGCCTGTGCTTGAAATTTCCTGGCAGCCAAGTTCTCGGGTTCAGCCTGTACATCTGGAAGATTTACTCTTTGTTCAGGCTGATCCAGATCCAGTTCTGTTGGTGCCCTTCCCATCAGCTTCCTGGGGTCATCAGCACCCAGAGAGTTCTGGGGTGGCTGATGCATGGAGGTCTTCTCTGATTGTCCTAAAACCTTGGCCCAGGAATGCTGCAGGAGAGGTGGGTGTCTTCCAGAGCTTTGTCCTCGCGCAATGTGAGGGTTGTGAGGGTCCAGATAGCGTGGGAGAATGTAGGGTGAAGTGAAAGCTCAGGGCGAGCTCTCCACAGAAGCAAATGTGGCCTGTGCTTGTGTGTTTGGAACATGTATACACGTGTGTGTGCACCTGTGTGCCTGCCTCTGTATGTAGTTCTGTATATGGGTGGCTCTGTATTAAAACACTGCTGAACACTGTATATAGGAGTTAGTAGTTACTATATAAATGCAGAAGAAAACACCGAATTATAACTTGGGCAACTCCAGTTGAAGTATTTTCCTAACTACTTAACAAGCAAATAAATTAAACAAGAGAATGGAATATAAAATCTGTTTCCCTTTTAACCTGTCTATTGGCTTGCCACAGGTCTACTTCCTGTCTCATCCTCTGTCCTGGGAACCTGTGTTCAGAGGCACAGCCTCAAGGGGCCTGAGCAGGACCGGGGCTCACTTAGGCTCAGCAGCCCTGGCTGCGTCTTTGTGTCATTCAGCTCTAGAGCTAGAGCTGCCATCTCTGACTTTTAAGCTTCCAGGGTGAAGGGCACGGTGCCAGTTTTTGGGTGTGGCATTTCTGTGAATGAGCAGAAAGCAGTTGGGGGGCAATAAACATGAGCATGTCGTGGAGCAGTGTGTAGCAGCCAGGCCTCGAAGGCTGATGTTTTCTTCATATCCCACAGTTTTACGACGGCATACCTTTAAATATTCATTTCCACACGCTCCGTGAGGACGTAAAGTCAAAGCGCCCCTGCATACACCCTGGCGGAGCGATCCCTGCACCCCAGTGGCGGCTGTCTTAACAGAGCTAAGGAGAGTCTCCTCCTCCCACTCCAGGCCGGAAGAGCTGGCCTGGCAGCTCCAGCCTTTCTGAAGGTGAGGCATCCATGTGCTCCCAGTGTCCCCTGATGAGGGTCACCATTTTTTTCTTCTGCCATCAGATCTTAATAATGATTTTGGTTCTGTATCTTTGAGTAGCACCCACTCTTACCAGGTGAGCCCCTCACACCCCCAACCTTGTGCCGGCCCCTGCTCCTCAAGTACAAGGGATGCTCGGTAATCATTTGTTGAGTCAATGCATGATTCTCACCCACATAAGGGCTGGCTTCGCAGTGACTGTGGCTTTCACACATAGATAACACCGGGTTGTACACGAAACACGCAGTGGGAAGACTG
Source organism: Erethizon dorsatum (assembly GCA_028451465.1). Classification (NCBI taxonomy): domain Eukaryota; kingdom Metazoa; phylum Chordata; class Mammalia; order Rodentia; family Erethizontidae; genus Erethizon; species Erethizon dorsatum. The sequence continues at coordinate 73,564,801 of CM051824.1, read as the reverse complement.
AGCAATGAAGCCAGGCTGTGGGGTGGAGGGGCCAAGTTGCTCGTTCTCTTCCTCAGCAACTTTCAGTGTCCGGAACCTGGCTCCCTGGCTGGAGGTGAGGCCTGAGATTTGGAGGCCTCATGACACCCTCCTCACACCACACTGCTCAGACCAGGCCAGGTGAGTGAGCTCTACCTGGGGTTCAAGTCCTCCCTAAGCCCAGGGTCTTCAGCTAGCTGTGACTCAATTTGCCAAAGAGAATTATTTGGCTGCTACAGCTGCTTATCATTTGTAACACAGTGATATAAAGAGAAAGTGCACAGGTTTTTTTCTCCCAACGGAGCACACCCAAATTTTCTTTTTTTATGTACTTGGATGTATTTGTTATAGACTTTCTGATCAAACTGAATCATTTCACTGACCCAAATCACTGTTGGGTCAAGGGTAAGGTATAGAGTTATCAGGATCATGTTTCTGTGGGAGGAACTACAGCAAACAGTGAACTCAACCCTTTTATGACTCCATTTGATTTTCTTAGGATGACATCCATGCACAGTTCATCCAAGGTCAGGCTAGTGAAAGGTAGTCCCTGGGTGGAAAAGGAGGCTTCGATTCAGGGCCACAGATTTTTGACATTTGTTATTGTAACCCAGATGGTAGAACACCTGTCTATCTGAGCACTTCATGCGGATTTACCTTCTCCTGTACATACTGGTTTCTTTTTTTTTTTTTTAATTTTATTTTAAAGAGAAGAAAAAACAAAACAAATCAAAAGAAGAACAAATTTTCAAAACAACATAATAGGAGGGTAAGAATGGTTAATACATTGCGTATTACTATCTTTAAGTTAGTTATTCAGGACACCAGACATTAGCATTTAATTATCCAAACATTATTGGCACAAACCTTACTCTTCAATGAACTAAGTAAAAATCGTAGTGTATCTATCTTAACCATCTTATATATATATATACAATTTTTTTTCCCTTTCCCTTCTTTCTTTTCCTTATTCCAGTCTCTCTTTCCTTTTGACCAGTTTCTTTTTGATTCACCATGTCTATTGTACATTTTGGATCTTATTTACTCTTTCAGTTTCTCATACTAGAGAGACAATACGATGCTTACACATGTGCTTCTGGTTTATTTCACTTATGAGTATTTTCTCGAGTTGCATCCATTTACCTATAAAAGTCTCCAGTTTATCCTTCTTAATGGCTGAATAGTACTCCATTGTATAAAAATACCACATCTTTCTTATCCATTCCTCAGTTGATGGGCATTTGGGTTGTTTCCAAGATCTGGCTATTACAAATTGTGCTGCTATAAACATGGGTGCACATATATCGCTGTGGTATGATGTTTTTAATTCTTCTGGGAAGATGCCCAGAAGGGGAATAGCTGGGTCAAATGGGACCTCCAACCCTAGCTTATTGAGGAATCTCCACACTGACTTCCACAGTGGCTGTACCAGTCGACACTCCCACCAACAGTGGAGAAGGGTTCCTTTTTCCCCACAGCCCCTCCAGCATTTGTTATTAGTTGATTTCTTTATAGTAGCCATTCTTTCTGGGGTGAGATGGTATCTCAGTGTTGTTTTAATTTGCATCTCTCGAATGACTAGTGATGTTGCACATTTTTTTGTATATTTATTTGCCATTAGTATTTCTTCATCTGAGAAATGTGTATTCATCTCAGATGCCCATTTTTGGAGTGGGTCTTTAAATTTGGGAGGTCTGATTTTTTTGAGTTCTTTATATGTTCTCGATAGTAATCCTTTGTCTGAGGAACAGCTGGCAAACATTTTTTCCCACATTGTGGGTTGTCTCTTCACTCTGTTGGTGGTTTCTCTTGCTGTGCAAAAGCTTTTTAATAAGATGAGATCCCAGTTATTGATTCTTTGGGATAGTTCCCGTGCGGTTGAGTTTTTATTCATAAAGTCTTTGCCTACACCAATGTCTCCAAGGGTTTTACCTATCCTACCTTCCAGCAGATTTAATGTTTCTGTTTTAATATTTAGATCTCTGATCCATTTTGAATTTAGTTTAGTGCATGGTGAAAGATATGGGTCTAGTTTTAATCTTCGGCATGTGTAGAGCCAGTTTTTCCAGCACCATTTATTAAAGAGGCTATCTTTTTTCCAGCGAATGTGTTTGGCACCTTTGTCAAAGATAAGGTGGCTTAGTATGTCTGGGGTTGTTTCAGCATCTTCTAATCTGTTCCATTGATCTTCAGGTCTGTTTTTTTGCCAGTACCACACTGTTTTTATCACAGTAGCTTTATAGTATAATTTCAAGTTGGGGATTGTGATGCCCCCTGCCTTGCCTTTGTTGCCCAGAATTGCCTTTGCTATTCTAGGTCTCTTCTGATTCCAAATGAATTTTAGGATTGTTTTCTCTAATTCTGTGAGATATGCTGTTGGAATTTTGATTGGAATTGCATTAAATCTGTATAACAATTTTGGAAGTATGGCCATTTTCACTATATTGGTTCTTCCTATCCAGGAGCAAGGGATATCTTTCCATTTTCTGATATCCTCTTCAATCTCCTTTTTCAAAGTACTGTAGTTTTCAGTATAGAGGTCTTTTACATCCTTCGTGAGGTTGATTCCTAGGTATTTCATTTTTTTGGATGTTATTGTGAAAGGTATTGTTTCCCTAATTTCTCTTTCAGTAAGTTTGTTATTTGTGTACAGGAAGGCTATTGACTTTTGAGTATTGACTTTGTATCCAGCTACACTACTGAATTTGCTTATCAAATCTAGCAGTTTTTCAGTGGAGTTTTTGGGGTCTTCTGTGTAGAGTATCATGTCATCTGCAAATAATGATAATTTAACTTCTTCCTTTCCGATCATTATTCCTTTTATTTCTTTCTCTTGTCTAATCGCTCTGGCTAAAGTTTCCAGAACTATGTTGAATAAGAGTGGGGACAGTGGACATCCTTGTCTTGTTCCTGATTTTAGAGGGAAGGCTTTCAGTTTTTGGCCATTTAGTATGATATTGGCTGTTGGTTTGTCATAGATAGCTTTTACCAGATTGAGATAAAGACCCTCTATTCCAATTTTCTGTAGGGTTTTTATCATGAAAAGGTGCTGGACTTTGTCAAAAGCTTTTTCTGCATCTATTGAGATGATCATGTGATTTTTGTCTTTGGTTCTGTTAATATTCTGTATTACATTTATTGATTTACGTATGTTGAACCATCCCTGCATCCCTGGGATGAATCCAACTTGGTCATGGTGTATAATCTTCTTGATGATTTGTTGGATTCTGTTTGCCAGTATCTTATTAAGGATTTTTGCATCTATGTTCATTAGGGAGATTGGCCTGTAGTTCTCTTTCTTAGTTGGGTCCTTCTCTGGTTTTGGTATCAGGGTAATGCTTGCTTCCAGGAATGAATTTGGGAGTATTGCTTCCCTTTCAATTTCATTGAAAAGTTTGAGAAGTAGGGGCGTTAGGTCTTCTCTAAATTTCTTGTAGAATTCGGCAGTGAATCCATCAGGGCCTGGGCTTTTCTTTGTTGGGAGGTTTTTAATTACATCTTCAATTTCACTGGCTGATATTGGTTTATTTAGGATTTTTAAAATCTTCTTGATTCAGCTTTGGTAATTCATACGAATCTAGGAATCTGTCCATTTCTTCTGCATTTTCCATCTTAGTAGAATATAAATTTTCAAAATAGGTATAGATGATCTTCTGGATTTCTGCAGGGTCCGTCGTGATATCACCCTTTTCATTTTCAATTGCATGGATTTGAGTCTTTTCTTTTCTTTTTTTAATAAGGTTGGATAAGGGTTTGTCAATCTTATTTATTCTTTCAAAGAACCAACTTTTTGCTTCATTGATTCTTTGTATTGTTTTTTTATTCTCCAATACGTTAATTTCTGCTCTGATCTTTATAATTTCCTCCCTTGTACGGGCTTTTGGCTTAACCTGCTCTTCTTTTTCTAGAAGCTCGAGGTTCACCCTTAAGTTGTTTATTTGTGCTTGCTCTATTTTCCTGATATAAGTGTTTAATGCTATAAATTTCCCTCTTAGGACTGCTTTCATTGTATCCCATAAGTTCCGGTATGTTGTACTGTCATTATCATTCAGTTGTAGAAAGTGACTAATTTCTTCTTTAATTTCATCTGTGACCCATTGGTTGTTCAGGAGGATGCTGTTTAATTTCCATGTGTTTAGGGAGTTTTTGTGGGATCTTTTGCCATTGATTTCCAATTTCATTGCACTATGGTCTGATAATATGCATGGGATAATTTCAATTCCTTTGCATTTACTTAAGCAGGTTTTATGAGCTAGTATGTGGTCTATTTTGGAGAACGTCCCATGTGCAGCTGAGAAAAATGTGTATTCTGATGTTGTGGGATGGAACACTCTGTAGACATCTACTAAGTCCATTTGTTCAAAAGTTTGGTTCAGTTCTACTATTTCATTATTGATTTTCTGTCCAGTTGATCTATCTTTTTGTGACAGTGGAGTATTGAGATCTCCCAATATAATTGTATTAGTGCTTATTTGATTTTTCATGTCCTTTAGTACTTGTTTTATATAGCTGGGTGCATTGGTATTTGACGCATATATATTTATGATCGTTATCTCTTCCTCTTGGATTGTTCCCTTTACAAGGATGTAATGACCGTCTTTATCTCTCTGAATCCTTCTTGGCTTGAAGTTCACTTTGTCTGCAAAAAGAATAGCTACCCCTGCTTTTTTCTGGGTTCCTGTGGCATGGAGTATTGTTTTCCATCCTTTGACTTTCAGTCTATGAATTTCTTTCTGAATTAAATGTGTTTCTTGTATACAGCATATTGTTGGATCTTGCTTCTTGATCCATTTCGCCAGTCTGTGCCTTTTGATTGGTGAATTGAGACCGTTAACATTGATGGTTAAAACTGATATGTATTGACTTGTCATGATATTTTCCTGTTGTTGGTTCCCACTCTTTGTTTTTCTGCTTTCCGGCTATTTAATTATTTGCCCTGCCTGGTGGATTCCTTCTGTTGGGGTTCCTATCTCTTTCTAGAATGTCCTTCAGAACGTTTTGGAGTGCTGGTTTGGTGGTCATAAATTTTCTCAGATGTTCTTTGTCATGAAAGTATTTTATTTCTCCATCAATTTTGAAAGATAGTTTTGCAGGGTACATCAATCTGGGCTGAAAATTATTTTCCTTTAGAGCTTGCAATACATCATTCCAAGCTCTTCTTGAATTGAGGGTTTGTGCTGAAAAGTCAGCTGTGATTCTGATGGGTTTTCCTTCATAGGTGATTTGTCTCTTCTCCCTAACAGCTTTTAAGATTCTGCCCTTCTGTTGAATTTCTGGGATCTTGACTATAATATGTCTGGCTGAAGTTTTTTTTTGATCATGTCTAGTTGGTGTTCTAAAAGCTTCACTTATAGGGGTGTCAAATTCCTTTTCTCTTCCAGGAAAGTTCTCCCTGATTATGTCTTTGAACAAGGTTTTAATGTCGTTGATGCTATCTCCTGCTTTTTCATTTATTCCAATTATTCTTAAGTTGTTTATCTTTGAGTCATCTAGCAGCTGCTGAATTGATTTTTCATGGTCCCTTGCTATTTTTAAGAATTTTTCCATTTCATGATCACTAATTGCAAGCCTGTCTTCTATATCTGAGATCCTGTCCTCGCATTGGCTTATTCTGCTACAAATACTTTCAATGGAATTTTTTATCTCTTGGGTATCTGCTTGAATCTGCCTTATGGATTCCATTTCTTTCCTATGCTGAGCACTCATGGTTTCTATAGTTTTCTTAAGTTCATCTATTTTTTTGTCTGTATCAACTATAGTGTCCTTAAGCATGGTCTTCATTGTAGACATTATCTCTGCAGTTATCTGTGAGATTATTTCTGTTTTAATTTTTTCCAGAACCTCATTCAGTTGCTTTGTTGTTACCACTTCAGATAGGCCAGGTGGGTGGCTTTCGGATTGTCCCACCTCGTTGCTCCCTAGGTTTGCCTTTGGTGAATTGGATGTGTGGGGTTGCATCTTGTTTAAGTGTCGTCTCATTTTTTCTTTCTTTAATTCCTGGGGTGATGTTTGCAAATTACCTATAGTAGGTTACTTTATTGCTAGTGTTTAAGATCTTTAGAAGATGACTACTTCTCTGCAGTATCTTCCTAGTGGAGCTTGCTTTTGTGTTTTGAGCTTTCTGCCAGATCCTACCTCTTCAATTCGTTGGGTATGCGAAGTTGCTACCTGTTTGGCCCAGTCCTTGATTCTTTGGTACTGTGCCACTGTATTTTCTGTGTCCCTTAGTCAATCTCAATCATGAAATATCAGGAAGGAAAGATGTTTAGAACAATTATTTCACATTTGGCTATAATGTTAACTAAAGCATCAAACACAGCCTAGAAAATGACAGACTGAGCTAACCAGTTATTTACCACTTTTAGCTGTATAGAGTTGCGGTTATATAACAAAATCTAAAACACACCAGAAAAATTATATGCAGTATACAAGTCCTATGTATGTCAATTTTTCCCTAAGGAGTTTAAATTTAAAATGAGTTAAGGAGGAAATAGAGTATTGGGAGAAGAGGAAGGAATTAGATATAAGGTTAGAGGACCAAGAGGGATCCCACTAAAATTGGGACACTAGTGCAGAGAACAGGTGGTAAAAAGAGAAGGAAGTGATAAAAGGAAGAACAGATCACGACCACAATCACAAAGAAGTTAGAGGCGCTGTTTACACTCATATAAAAAACCAGAGAGAATAATGAAGGAAAGAGCAAATACACATACAGAAACAATAACGAAGATAAAAGCAATAAAACAGACAGATCAAAAATAAAACCCCACCAAAAAACAAAACTAAACAAAACAAAAACAAAAAAAAAACCCTTCGCCAGAACAAAAAACAAATCAGTGAGAAGAAAAAAAAAATAATAATAATAATAAAAAATAAAAATAAGAAAAAAAAATAAATTAAAAAGAATCAGTTCCAGGTGTTGACTTTGTTGTAGGCAGCTACCTGTTCTGTGCAGGTCCGTCCCAGTAAGCCAGGAGCGCCCTCTGGCGGGCGGTGAGCAGAGGCGCGTACTTTCAGGTAGAGACCAGTCTAGCTCGCCTCCGCTCTCAGCGCCCTTTCACGGTCCCTGGGCCTGAGAGGCTCAGCGCGCTGTCCGAGCGGGGATTCCCTGCACTGGTTCCCGCTGATCTGGTTTTTCGCCACGCCCCCCACAATGGCGCCGGGCCAGTCGCTCTCTGGCGCGGGACAGGTGTGGCTGTGAGTCCAGTCTCGTTCGCCTGCTGACCTCAGCACACTTTCGTGGGCTCAATTGAGAGGCCCTGTGCTGCCCTGTCCAGAGCACAAGTTCCCAGAGCAGTTTCCGAGCCGCTCTGAGTTTCGCCACACCCCCCACAATGGCGCCCGGCCGGTGGCTCTCTGGCGTGGGACAGGTGTGGCTGAGAGTCCAGTCTCGTTCACCTGCTGACCTCAGCACACTTTCGTGGGCTCAATTGAGAGGCCCTGTGCTGCCCTGTCCGGAGCACAAGTTCCCAGAGCAGTTTCCGAGCCGCTCTGAGTTTCGCCACACCCCCCACAATGGCGCCCGGCCGGTCGCTCTCTGGCGCGGGACAGGTGTGGCTGAGAGTCCAGTCTCGTTCACCTGCTGACCTCAGCACACTTTCGTGGGCTCAATTGAGAGGCCCTGTGCTGCCCTGTCTGGAGCACAAGTTCCCAGAGCAGTTTCCGAGCCGCTCTGAGTTTCGCCACACCCCCCACAATGGCGCCCGGCCGGTCGCTCTCTGGCGCGGGACAGGTGTGGCTGAGAGTCCAGTCTCGTTCACCTGCTGACCTCAGCACACTTTCGTGGGCTCAATTGAGAGGCCCTGTGCTGCCCTGTCCGGAGCACAAGTTCCCAGAGCAGTTTCCGAGCCGCTCTGAGTTTCGCCACACCCCCCACAATGGCGCCCGGCCTGTCACTCTCTGGCGCGGGGCAGCTGTGGCTGAGAGACACTCACCGCCGGTCAGCGCCGTTCTCCGCCGCTCCCCTGCCCCGCCGCTGTCTCAGGATCCTCCGTGGGGGCTCCCTGGGCGCCAGCTGCCACCGTGTGTCCGTAGAATTGAGCCTCCGCCGGCGCTCCAACTCCCGGGACATTAGAAGGTGCGCGCGCGCGGTCTGCTCCTTCTTTCCGTCTTCTTTGTTGGAAGTCACCCGTCACTGGTGCCGGGGGTCCCAGATTGCGCTTCAGAACTTCTCTGGGTTTCGGGGAGGCATCCCCCCCCTCCTGCGCTTTCCGGGTCGCTATATTCTCGTGTTCCAATGGTAACTTTTAGAGAGAGTTTCGTTGCCTGCTTCTTACTCATCCGCCATCTTGAGGCTCCCCCTGGTTTCTTTACAGGAGCTGCACACAGCATACTACACAAATTGTCCTCCTCTGAACTACTCCAGATTCGATTGTTACAGTACTAATGACATGGGCCAGACAAAAGGAGGCTCCAAAGGCTCCATGTGCAGGCATTTCCCATAAGCCTGAAGCATTCTGCTGCAGCCACTAAAGCCACACGTGACCCCTCCATCTCACTTTGTCTCTCAGCCTATGACTTCAAGGAATCACTTCTCCCATGTCCATCTGTGTGGACTTCTGTTGTGTGTAGCAATACAAATTGTGTGACCACAGCTCCCAAATCACAGGTTCGAGGCTCTTCCCCATCACCACTGACCTCAGTCCTTACACCATCCTGTGAGGCACAGCTGTAATCTAAGGTGCACATTTTGAGAGACCTAAAAACTAAGTCTCAGAGAAGTAAAGTGACTTCTTCAGAACTGTCCTGCTGATTGGAGATAGGATTGGAGTTCTGGATTCTAAAACACTGCCTGCCGTCTACACTGCTCAGCACGCTGTTGCCCTAACCCAAGGACTGTTTTGCTAAAGGAATGCCACGTTCTTCCCATTGATGCTTATTTTGAAGCTCTTTTAATCTGATTCTTGTAAACATCTGAAGGAAGCACTGGTGGAACATTCTCCTTTCCAGCCTTTTCCCTCCATCTCTGAGTGCTAACCTGATGCCCTTTTAGCACTGAGAATAAGATTCTTTTCATGCCTTCTTCTTGTCTCTGCCCCTCTAAATGTTCTTTGAGAAAACTGGAAATATGGAAGCCTGGCCAGCGAGGGTGTGGGAGCTGTCCTACCTGGCTCCTCTTTGGGGAGTGTATTCTACAACAGAGCATTGGTGAATGTATCAATGCAAGGTGCATACAGGGACTTTATAAGCATTAAATTATAATTTTAGAACAAAAAGTGTTATAAGTCAAAAGATGGTAAGTTAAGGACATTTACCTTTGGAGTTTCCTGTCTCTTTGTTCTAGCAATTCTCCTAAAGCTCCTTATGTCTCACCTTTAGAGGAATTATGCTTTTCCTTTCCAAATGTTCTCAGAAAAGGCATAAGACTCACCCACTTTGTTATAAATGATTGATTCTAATTTTCTGGTAGACTTGAGGGATGGGAAGGAGCAAAGCCTGAAGAAAGGCAGGAAACTGGTGCCAGGATCCCTGATACTGGCCAGCACGTGGGCCAAGGATTAGCCCAGGAGAAAGGGTCTTCAGATGCTTACCTGGGGTCAATGTCTAGGGCAGCAGTGGTGAACCTATGGCATGCATGCAACAGCAGGCTGTTTTTATCATTGAAAGCTCTAAAAGGCTCTCCATCACTGGCCTGGGGATGTTGTCCTTGGAGGGCTGCATAGAGTTCTTCTGCCATGGCTGGGGTCTGTTGCTACAGCAAGATTTAAGATGCTGCAGCACAGCAGCAGTAAGCTGAGTTTGTGACACGGTTCTGGGCAGAACACAATCCCTTTCTTTCCAGAGCCAACTGAATTAATTGGGAAAGGGAGAGAGCCCCAGTGACTTATGCTCTGACAAGCCCTTGGTTTCTTTGAGCTCTGGTGACAGGCAGCCAAACTTCAAAGGCCCTTGTGCCCTTCTCCTTTTACACTGCCTGTCAAGAGAGGCTGCTGAAGAGAGGATGCTGGGGCTGGAGGGAGAGTGGCCAGGGAGCAGATCTCCCTGCCCTTTGTCCTTCCTTCTTTGCTGGCAGCTAACTCAAGATCAGCTCCACACCCTGCAGCCTTAGCCCCCCAACCTCTCACACCAGGGAGACAGCTGATGCCTCTAAATTTAGCAGGAGGATGGAAGAGGAGGTCAGCATGTCCAGGGTGAGGGCTGAAGGTGGAAGTAGAATAAAAGAGACAGTGGGCAAGTGGGGGTCAAGAGAGAGAGAGAAAGAAAAAGAGAGAGAGAATATGAATATGAGAGGGTGGACTTGGTCAGAAGTAGCTGTTTCAGATTGAGAGTGTGAAAGAGTTTGCAGAAAGGTAGAGGGTGACTTTTTCACTGTTAGGACCAAGGAGCATTGCTAATGTGTGCTAATGGAGCAGTCAGTTTGCATTTGTGAGGAGGCCGAATTAGAGCTCTATTTTAATGCTGCAGGAAAGTGTTGAAGCCCTCCAAGCTGCTCTCACTGGAAGAGACCAATGGGAGTTCTGTCTGGTAGATGGCAGGGCATTGGAGCTGTGCTTATTAAACCCTTGTTATACACCCTGACTGGAATTTGCATGTTTCATTACTTAGCTCATCTATTTCTTGCAAAAGTTTAGTGTGATAGTTTTCAGTATAATTTTCTCTTTCGAATTACACTGAAGCTTGATGGTTGACTTTAAGTGACTCGTCCAGGACTTGGCTAGGTCTGTCCGATCCTAACTCCTCTTCTTTCCACTCCTGGAATACACGAAAGTGAATGGCCTGAAACTCTCTCATCATCCTCCCGCCAGGATGCCAGTCTATGGTGATAGCCTCTTCCTTTAAGAAAAGCGCATTTTTACATTCTGTTTAATGGACATGACAGTGATTTCTCTTGTGATTTCCCGGCGATGTTGTTCACACTCTTGCTTAATATAGCAAACGACTTGTCTTGAAGGTGGCTCACACGAGTCTCAATAAGCTTAGGCCATCAGAACGGAGCCAAACTCTGGGCCAAAGCCCTCTGTGGTTGATTGCAGCTATAACAACAATATCTTTGGTTACCAGAGCAAGCTCTCATGTACTTTCTCCAAAGAGAAAGTCTCTGTAAGAAAAGCATTTGGGAAGAACCATGTCCCTGACAAGATAAGAGCAACATGTTTAGCAAGGCACAGCAGCAAAAAAGAAACAATCTTCAAATTCTCCAATTGTTCAAGGAAGTTTTTATTTTTTAAATGGCTAAACGACAAGATTCACAAGATTATTCTGAAGTATATTCACTTATGATTGTGCTATCATCACCTGATGCTAGGCAATGAAGAGTTTCCACAGTCATCAGCGAAAGGACTAACACTGCAGGGCCTAGGTCTGCTCCATGGCCGGGGATGGAGGGCTTGGTGCTGGGCAGGGGTGCTCGGCGGGCCACTGCTCAGTAGCAGCAGGCACTTCCGGGATGCCTTTTTGACCGATAGACAGATGAAGGCATGTCCTAAAAGGAGCTCACATTCTTTAAAGCTACTCTCCCGATGAAGGGAAAGCGTAGAACATATCCCTGAAAGGAGTGTGTGAAGGTGTGTGTGAGTGTGTGTGTGTGTGTGTGTGTGTGTGTGTGTGTGTGTGTAGGAAGAGACAAAAGGGAAGGGCAAGGTCCTGGACAGTGGAGAAAGAAAGCGTGAAGGCTTTTGTGCTCTGTCAGCTGCTGCCACCCCGTTGACCACGTGTGCTACCTGCAGGTCACCCTCAATCCCAGGATCATTCTTTCTCTTCAGTCCATGTGATCATTGCTGCTGTCCCCAGTGTCCAGAACTGGCTAGGAAGGTGGACAGGCCAGGGTCTGCTTCTCCCGCCTCCCCTGGTAGGGGGAGATGCTGCCCTCCAGAATGCTGGGAGCACAGGATTTCCTGCTCAGCACACAGATGCATCCACGTGAGCAGTACAGGCCTATTTGTTGTACGAGAAATGACTGCTGCATTATGAAACACAGTTCGTTCCTAGCTAGCATGCGTTGCTTCCCCTGCAGCTCTTTTTATGTTAAGCCCGTCTCTCCTGGTGCTATCTGATGGTTTCCTAGGAGATGCCCTCCCCGGCCAAGCTCTCGCTGATGCTGGAGTTGGATATTATCTGTACACGCTAAATATCTGTTTTGTTCACTCCGTGTTGCTCTGCTTTTTGTCCCTGGGTGTGTGGCTAGTTTCTCCTGAGGGTCCCTAATGTGTGGGGAGAGGAAAGCTAAATGGATCTGCCTCTGTACATCCTCCACTATTCTAGAGCTGGACCCCCTGCCCTTGCTGCTCGGTTTTCCTCACTGGTAATTTCCCATTTCGAGCTAATATGAAGACTTTAGTTGCTGGTAGATTTTCCAAATTGAGACAAATTTGGGGCACAGAAACATTGCCTATATTCATCTGAAGAGCAGACACCGATTTCCTCGGAAGGGTAGGTTAAGGTGTCTATTCACTTTATCCCTCAGCTTCTACCACTGTAAAATGGGACTGCCGCAGTGACATCTAGAAGCATCATCTGTAGTTGCTGGAAACTTCAAGTGGGAAACTTTACTTCTTTTTTCTCACTCTTCTCTGACAGAAAGGGTCCAAATATAGCTCCAGGCTGGCTTTTCATAATGTGATGAGAAGACAGGGCATCCCTAAAGTTTGAGGGAGCCTGCTGTCACTGTGGGAAGAGGGCTTGACAACTTGGGCAGTATCTACACAGAGATACAATTTCTAATCTGTCAAAATTGCTTTTTCTTAGAAGCCCTGATTATATTAACACATTTGTTATCTGTTCTTATGGTCTCTCCCAGGAATTTTCTCTATAAAATTAACTAAAACCAATCAAATTATATTGAGGTCAGGAAATAAATACATCATTTAGGGAAAAATATATGCACATATATGTTACTTCTAGAAGTGATTGACAGGAAAACCACATGTATCATATTTTAGTCCCAGATTTCTGAAGGAAGATGTGGTAGAAGAGGATAAGCAGGACTGAAAAAGGGAAATCTTAGAAGAAAATACATTATACTAACGAGTATCTAAGAATAAAATCATAGCAGTTCACAGTTCTTGTGCCTTTATGATACAAGAAAGATAAAAGACCATTATTTGATTAGGTGACTCAAACAGTCCCAAGAGACCAAATGAGTCAGTTTTTACTCCAAAGAAATCCTTCCCCTATCTCCTCCCTTCTGTAGCCCTGTCTTAGCTCGAGATCTGTGCAGGGATGATGAGTTCGAATTCGTGACGGTCCCTGAAAGGTAGAATGAGCACAATGCTAAAGAAGGACAAAGGATGTACCTATACTGTGGCTCTTTGCAAGTAGAATTAAAGTATCATTTATCCACTTCTTTTGTCCATTTCGTGACCACTGATGTTTGTCTCTGGATGGGCCAGCTCTATCGACAAACTTAAAGGTGGCAGAGTAGAACATTCTGGGTAATAAGCTGAACCCAATTCTCATGCCCGAAGCATGGCAATACAAAGTGCTCCCGGGAGGCATCTCCCAGAACAACCTCAATATTTCTGGAAACTTCTTGTCATTGAGGAAACACCTGACTTTAGAGCATTGGAAGTACCATTTGAAGTAGTGGTATTGGGTCCCACTCTAAAAAATATATTTGATGATGTCATCTACTACACATATGTGTCTACAGAGATATATATGTATTTATAAAAATGAAGATGTTTTATAGACTAATCATCTTACTTTGTGGGAGGCACTCTGATAATTTTTGATTCCATTCCATTTTAGATGACTGTTTGTGATTTTGTGATTAATTTCACCATTTTGACACTGATCTAGAACCAGGTGTGGCTTACGATAGGGTCTCCCTTGGACGATTCTTCAAGGTTATCTTCTAAGCGTTGACCCAGAAGAGGACTCTTACCATAGTGGAATGACATCTGAAAATATTACAACTATCCCAGGGCACTTAAAAACTTCTGGGGATTAACATTTTGCTTTAGTTTCATAGGTCAAATGCAAGTTATTTGAAATGAACTTTAATGCTATAGGTATTAATTTAACAATAAATCAGTCATTTCCTTTTAAGTTTATTTTGGAAGCGGTATAGAAGTAAAGGATATTAATATTTATTGATGCTTAATATGTGTCCAGCATATTATATGTGTTATCTTACTTAATCTTGGAGGTTGCACTGAAGGGAAGGTATTATTTTCATTACTTTACAGATAAGGAAACTGAGGTACAGAGGTCAAGTGCTATGCTTCACTTAGTGCAGCTCTTCAGTGAGGGGCTCAGATTTCTGTGTGGCTCTACTTCCCTATAATGTGGAAGTGCCAGTCAGCACTCCCTTACTGTAGCAAATACCGGAGATAATCGGTTTATAGAAATAGAAGGGTTATTTGGCTCAGAGTTTCAGAGGTTCCAGTCCTTGACTGACTCACACATCACTTTGGGGCCTGTGGGCAGACAAACATGGCTGTGTGAAGCATATGCCAGGCACAGCCAATCATCCCATGGCCAGTACACAGAAGAGGGAGAGGAGTCCAGGCTCCCTCAATCCCTTTCTTGCATACAGCACCAGTGCCCTACCTAAAGCTTCCTACTAGGCTCTTCCTCTTACAATTTGCACTATCTCTCGACAGCTCCATGGGCTGGGCAACACGCCTTTAGCATATAGGGATTTGGGAGACATTCCAGACCCAAATGAGATGCTTTTTTTTTCCCCAGTTTTTATTTTTTATTAGTACATGTTTGCATTACATAATGTTTACATTCCTTGTGGGGAGTTGGTACACATACATAACACATCCTAATTTCTTTTTCCATCCCCTTTCCCTCCCTCCACCCTCTCCCTCCGTCTCTTGATTTCCTTCCCATTTGAAAAAGATCTGTCTCCCTACTTCCTGTTATCTATCTTATATTTGCTTCTTATTTATATTTTTGTTTTCTCATATAAAAGAAACTATGTGATATTTAAGATTGTGTGTCTGATTTATTTCATTTAACAATATGATCTCAGAGTGCAGCCATTTTCCTACAAATGACTCAAATTTATCCTTTATGGCAGAGTAGTACTCCATTGTGTATAAATACCACCTTTTCTTTAACCACTTCTCCCAATTCCTAATAGCTAAATCTTCGAAGCAGCCTGTATGAATGGATAGAGATGCCTTTACCTCCACTCTGTTATCTTCCATCTGAGGTCCAGCTGAAAACCACCTTCATTAGGTCAGCAAACACAGACTGCAACCATTTCAAACATTTCTCTGAGAGGTGATTTCTTCGCTCTTGGATTCAGAGCTATCCTAAGAGTAGCTGAAACAAGGTATTTCTAACTCCATGGCTACACATTTCCTGGTCAGCAAACCCTGATTCTGTCCATTACTTAGATCACAAGTCTCATTCCTAGCAAGACTAGCCATGCTGTCAAGACTTTGCAAATGCAAAGACATATGAATGGACATAAATACTCGGCATCAGAAGTGCTCTCCTCGGCAGCCTGCACTCACCCTGTCAGAAGACGAGCTCTTGCCGAAGCCTGTTTAGGTGAAAGATTTGGTTGTTGATTGAGGGGCACAGGAAAGAGCTAGGATGGTGTCCTGGGAGGGAAGCAGGCTGTGGAGCTCAGAGATACGGTTTCTGATACTGGACAGATCACTATGCCCTGTGCAAATTTGCAAAAACTATCAAACCTTCATAAGCTTATTTCCTCATCTAGAAGTGAAGAAAATGATCCTATCTACTTTATAGAATTTCTGTAGGATTATATAAGTAAACACACAGTGATGTTATTAGATTTGATTATTGTTATGACTTGTCACTGAATGCATTCAGCTTTGCTGTCGTGAACACCCAGCACTCCCATTCAAATCCAATTTCAAGTGCTAGGTGGAAAGGAAGGCTTCCGACCTGCCACCAGAGAGGGCTATTTATTTATTTTTCATCATTTCCGTGAGCTCACAAGAGTACTATTTGCCAATGCAAATGTACCTGATTCCTCAGGTTTCTACATTACTAAAAAGGGCCTACTTTGAAAACAGTGAGACCTTGAGGAGCAGTTAGATCTTGCCATGAGCTAAAATCCTTTAGAAAATTTAGTTTGTCAGCTTTGATATTTCCTTTTCTTCTCCATCCTTCCTATTTAGGAGAGAGTAGTTTCTGATGCAGTAGTGGGACATATTAATAGAAAAACAGTAATGAAATAGAGGCTGAGTGTGGTGGTACTTGGCTGTTATCCCAGCACTCTAGAAGGCTGAGGCAGGAGGATCAGTTTGAACCCAATCTGGGCAACTAAGTGACTTAGGGAGACCATCTTTCAAAATAAAAAATAAAAAGGGCATGGAATGTACCTCAACATTAAGGCCCCGGGTTAAATCCCCAGATATGCCCCCCACCCCATAAAGTAAATAGACATATTTTTAAAAAATGCCTTATTAAACACCGTTGAACAGACAAAGGAACCATTGAGATTGGCTCCCAACATGAACGTTTAAGGGTCTTTTGGGGGAGGAAGTTTTTGTGGCAGAACTAACCAGAATTGAGAAAAATGCACTTTCAAAGGGACCAAAGGATGAAACTTACCAGTGAGGGTAGACAAAGACCCAGGGCCTTGGCCTGGAGTTTCCACAGGGTTGAGCCTCTCCCCACTTTTCTTTATTGCTGGTTGCAGAGGAGATGGGAGCAGGAAATCTTGTCTCAGAACGGATCATTTGTGCAAGAGGATGACAGTTGGGGTTAGGCTTCCTAATGTTTAAGGAAAACAAGTGGGAACTGGGTTCTTAGGTTGTCAAGTACTGTGACCACAGAACAGATGGAATTCTGAGTAAGAGTCAGCTTTCTCTGGGGCTTGATAGCCTGTGAAATAGCCAGGGGGAGGGGTCAGGGAGCTGTGAGGTTTCCTTATTGCTGAAGGTGTCAAAGGCAGCTGGATCCAGCAGGGGCCAAAGTCTGCTCAGAAAGTCTGCCATGATGCTCAATTATTGGGTGGACAACGGACAAGGGTTGGAGCTCTACACTGGATCTTTCCTTGAGGCCATTAAGGAAGATGAGAAGTGCCCGGCCATTGGTCAGGGTACGATAGCTCTTGGTTGCTGTCACATCCTGACTCTGATGAAGAGCCAGAGGCAACAGGAACCATCTTACATTCATTCACATGCCACGCCGTTTGCTCTGTCATGGGACATCTGCAGACAGCAGTTGGTTCCTAATGTGACAGCTGGCCCCGGGGAATCCATCCTTCATTCCTCTCTGTTACAGAATACCTGGACACCTAAAGATGTTTGTCCCCTGTCTGTTCCATACAGGGTCATACCCTTCAAATACATACTATCTCCTCAGCCCTGTCTTCCTTTTGATGGCACCTGCTGAAAGGTCTGGGCCCTGCTTTTCTCCGGTCTAAACTCACCCAGCTCTCCCTGCCTCCCACAGGCTCCACAGTCCACTCCTAGCCCCTGTTTTTCAATCTAATCTTACTGTCAAAAATCAGTATGAAGCTTTCTTCATGAAGGTATCCTGAATGACTGCTATCATTTAAAAGCATGACTTTTACTCAAGGATGTTTGCATTTGAATAGGGTGACAGTGTTCTTAAGGGACCGATGTCTCTTCACTTTTTTCCATAACTCCTAATTCATGCTTTGTATTTACCCTTTTATTTCTACAACCGTATCTTCATCTTCTACTACCTCAAAAACCAATTGCTTCCTTTTTTAATTATTAATTAATTACACGATCAATATCTTGTCCTTGCTTTTTAGCTCCTCTTTGGTTTCAGCAACTATCTAGCATGCTAATATTGGAACTATTTCATTTATCCCAGGTCCCTAAAACCTACCAATAGGCACCACAATACCCAGGTCTTCACCATCACTAGCAAACATAAAATCTTAAACCTAAGTTAGAATTTTCCAGTTAAAATCTGTATCTTTCCCTTTCTTTCCAATTCCCTATCCAACGGAATATTCTTCTGTCTTTTTTGGACTTTTCTTTAGTTTCTGGTATTCAAATCAAATTGAATCCATTTTGAATATATTTGCTTGTTGCCTTGCCTGGATTCCATTACCAATGCCAAAGATTCTCAAAACAACATAAAGGATTCTTTTGGAGCCTTATTTCCTCTTAAGTCTGCTATGCTATCTTCTTCTGGAAAGAGTACCACTCCAATAATGCAGACTAAATAAGGTCAATAACCAAGCAGACCCGCAGGTCCGGTGAAGCCTTGGTTTGGTCTTGTGAGCAATTGGGTGGCAAGTGTTTTATATTTTTACTCATGCAATCCAAGTTACCTCTGTCATCTGTGAAGACTAAGTAGAGACTTACTGTGATTTCCACCTGGCAAGGAGTAGACATTTAAGTGCCCCAAACACAAAGAGGGAGCTCAAGTGAAAATGAACACTGTGACATTTAAGAAGAGGACATTCACTTCTGGCCGGATGTATCACGGCACAGCACTGCAGTGGACTGCCCTGTTGCCACTGCAAAGTCCCAGATGAGGCGCTGCAGCTGTGACAGAGCAGGCCTGGGAGGATGGTACGCTGGACTCTCATACCTTATGCGACATCCTCCCCTTGGAGCCTGGTATCTCAGCTTCTCATAACTTTTATGTGCTTCCATCCTTCAGTGCTTGTAACACACTGTTCCCAGCATGGCCAGCAGGACAGTGGGTCTGCTGCTGTGGTGTCCTTAGCTCTTTGGGGGAACTTCAGAGTTTTAGGCTGGGGAGCACAACTTTTTCTGTGGATTCTAATACTATAGATTTCTAAGAAATTCAGAATGATCCCCTACTCCAAGATGGTCAATGTTCACTTTTTTTTTTGGGGTACCGGGGGGTCAACCTCAGGACCTCGTGCGCTAACAGGCACCCGTGCCACTGAGCGATATCACCGGCCCCTTTTTCGTATGTGGGATCCGGGAGTCGAACTCGGGCCCTTGCGCTTGCAAGGCAGGCGCTTACGCCACTGAGCCATCTCACCGGCCCAATGTTCACTTTAATTCAACTTACAATATTTAGTGTAGCTTTACGAGGCATGTACTAAGTTTAGGCTCTGTCCTTAGTCTTGTATAGGCAGAAAAAAAAGATGGATCCTATCCTCAATGAATAACTTAATCTAGTGAGCTAGAGACAAATGTGCACACATACCTAAACAGAGAGTGAAAAGTACAACAAGTATTAAAATACAGATAATTACAAAGATTCATGAGAACACAGGTGAAGAAATAAGGAATTCTGAGGAAGGAAAAGGCAATCAGAAATTGAGGGAGGCTTCCTAGAGGAGGTAGCAATTGAGGTGTGCCATGAAGGACAGGTATATCTGGATGGGCAGAGGTGAGGTGGGGACAGAGAAAGAGAGGGATTAGAAGAGGAAGGAACAGAGTGAGGAAGTGACTGTGGGTGGCACCAGGGATGCAAGCCTCCAAAATGAGGTTTACATGTTTGAGATGGAAAAGATAAGTGAGGGGAGATATCAAAGATAGGTTTGAGTAGTCTTTAAGGTTAACTGACATTTATTCAATAAATGACAATACTTGTGCAAAGTCACTTACCATTGAGAAAGGAGGGAAGGGTAATAAGTTATGTATGTCCAGGGATTTAAACCACATGTACCTGGGGTTGCTCGGGACCCATAGAAGGCCATGGGTTTTCCATTGCCCAAGTGGTCTCTGACCATTTCTTTCTCTCTCTTCCATGCTTGTTGAAACTTGATGACGTGAACCATCTGACCCTTCCTACTTTCCAATTCTTTTCCAGGGTGTTGACTCTGACTTTTCAGTACCTAGTTCTTTGCCTGTATCTGTAAGTAGAACCTCATCCTTCTAAGCTCCTGCCAGCCCCGAGGGGAGGTTTCCTTCATATAAATACATAGAGACATATTTTGCCCTGGTAATTCGTACTTCTCCAGAATGTTTTTCCATGCGGACACTTACTTTGTTGTTACGGAGACACATAGTTTCAGTGCCTGGGATGGCTTCCAGTGTTATGGATGTACCCAGAAAAACAACAGCAACAACAACAACAACGACAACCTTCAACACCACAACAAAAAACAAAACAACAAAACTATCACTATCAGAAGAGTGCTGACTTCAATGAATAATGAATTTGCGTGAATCCCAACTTGTGTTTCCAAAGGATTTCCATAAGCCTTTTGATTTCCAAATGAGAAATTCATGATAAGCAGTTAATTAGCTCTGTAAGTGAAGGCGAGCCACCATACACACACACTGCTTGCACTCCGCACTCTCCGGAGAGGAGGCTAGCACTGTGGCCCAGAAGACACACGCTGCCAGCGTGAAGCATGCTTCATATGAATTCCAGTGATGTCCTTTGACTTTTCATTAAGCCAGGCATGTCCCACTTACTCCTGGGGGACTTTCTTAATATTATCATGGCAACATACAATTAAGTCAGATTACATTTTTTATATGCAGGGAGAAGATACCATTCTAAATTATTCATCAGCTCACTTTTCACAAAACAACCCCAGATATGACTTTAAGATGTGCAATATTAAAAAATAGCAGATAATTTGATATTGCTAGATCACATAAAGAAGCCTTTCTTCCTTTCCCCAGGGAGAACAAAAGACTTAATGGAACTCCACATGTGTCACTGTGCTTATCACAATTTCCGTATTACTCTGATTTATGTGGCAGATTGTGAACTCCTGGAGAATTAACAGAAGTTTCTTCCCCAGGGCTGGAATATTCTGATTTCCTTATTATAAAGTCATGGACAGCTCTGAAAGGGACCTAAATCATCTGCGTGTGTGTGTGTGTGAGTGTGTGTGTGTGTAGGTTGACTCTTGGTTATCATATCACAGACTTGTGAGCCTTGAAAGTCCTCCTTAGTCTTTAGAACAAGACTTCTTATTTTAAAGGGCAAAGAAAAAATCAGATGTCCCAGTGGCACAGGGTTCAGTGTTAGGATGCATTCCTTCATGGGTCTGTTGTGTGCCTACAAATCTTACCAGATGTGCCAAGTTTATAAGGCCCTGACCACTCCTTATCTGGGCCATTTCTCAAGCTTTGTTTGCAGCAGAACCTTGAAGGATGAGGTAATGTCTCCTGCATGCTCAGGAGTGTGCTTTCTTGCACACTGCTGTAGAAAGATATGTTCCCCAGTCTTATGATGCCTCTCTTGTTCTGTAGCGTAGTACAGGATTGGTGTACAAGATACTCTTTTCTGTACTCCACGTAGGTCCCCCTGTGCTTCCCTGGGGTTACTGGGGCTTCATGACTGTGCTGATGCTCTGCCTACTGCTTTTACTGTAACAGTCTTTCATCTCTGAATTAAGAAAGCATCCATGAAACTGGCAAGTTAACTTGTTACCTTGTGAGTGGGGCAACACCCTGACAATTAATGGTAATACTTGTGGTTGTCTTCTATTCTCCTTACTTCTCTGAAGGTATGGTTTTTCTCATTGGAATATCCTATTTACCACTCACAGTTGTCGTTTGCTCTTGGGCAAATGTCTGAGTAGAAGCCTTCTCTATTCTTACCATCTCAGGAAGCAAAATGTGTGATTGCCCTCTAGGAAGTGGAATAGTATCTCTGCTGCACCAAGCCTTCTCTACCAGGGCGCACTTTGTAATTCTTGCCTTGTTAACCCGATATGGGCAGGGTACGCAGAATCTCTGATATGTAGGAAATAGTTGCCCTCCGGATCTTCCATGTCAAGTATTGTGGCATCATCATGCATCTGGGAGAAGTACACCATGTTATTTAAGTACCTACTTCTGGGCCCCATCCCCAAATTCAGATTCAGGGTTCCCTGGGAGCTGCACTTTTGAGTTATTTAGATGGTGGGGCCCCAGTCACCAACCTGTAGGCCATTTCTGTTGTTTACATGTTCATGTGAAACAGACAATAGCAGAAGCTGATGACCAACTGAAGCTCTGTCTCCTAGTTCTGATTCTTCTTCAACATGAAAGTAGTCATGCATTTGTTTGCAGAAGAAATATGGTTCTTTCCGGCTGGGCCTACCTTTTCCTCAGAAACAGTTGTTGTTCCTGCTACACCCTATTTCTGAGGGGCCAGCTTGGCCAAGAAGTAGGTGACAACAGAATTACACCCACTGCAGCCACCATTAAACACATTTCTTTACATGCTGTTATTTCCTATGCAGCAGATACCTTTAAACTATGACCTCTAAACTTCACAGTGTTCTCGAGAAATGAATGTAACCCTGTCTACCTTAAGCCCAAGGAAGTGGTAACTAACTCAATCACATTGTTTCTGAGGGCCAAAGCTAGGATCATGATCAGGGCTTTTTCTGAGCCTCTCAAATCCCATTTTCTTCATGAGGGCTTAGCCACATGAGATGTCTATGAAATTCATGAAAGCCACCATTCCCCATCCAAACATCTCCTAAAAATCTGTATTCCTTATAGAAGGAAGTTCAGTTTCCTTGCCTGTAGGTTAATTCTCTCTAAAACATTGTCTCAACCCTCTTTCCTGATACATTCCCTACTGTGCACCCACAAACAGATCTTAAGCCACAGTTAAATGGAAATATTAATAAATTTCTGTAGTATCAATTTTTCTCACGTTGTGCTTCTTTTAGGTATCCCCAACTTGGAACAGCTCACTTTTACTCTAATTACTGGAATCCTGTCCTCTATTAAACCATTTCAGATTCTTACCCTTGATATGTGCTTTCTTGCTTTTTGCTATTAGTCTAATTTCCATATTTAAGGGCCCAGTCACACACTGCCTTAGTGAATGTCCCTTCTTTTAGACTATGTGCCCTGAAAAGCAATTTGTCCTAGAAGCCCTGATCTTTCTTATGCTTTGAGTCCATATGTCCCAGGGTCTACTAAACATTGCCCTTAGGAATTCCACAGGGAAATTCTCAACCTCAATACAACCATACCTGAACCCTTATCTTCCTCCCTCACGAATGTGGACATCCTCCAGTTCTTCCATATTAGTGAATGGCCCACCAATTTGCCCAAGCCAGAAATATGGATATCAACACAGACACCTTTATTTTCCATCACCAAGTGGATCCGATCAATCATTTAATCCAACTGCATCTGCCTCTTAAGTACTTTTTAAATCTAAGAATTTCTTTCCATGTCTTCTGTAATTTTCCAAGGCCAACTGACCATCATTTCTCACTCAGATTATAACAATAGTCAAACTGTGCTCCAAACTTCTGGGTCTGCCCCATCCAAACCAACTCTTAACCTTTATAGTCAGAGGAAGTGCTAAAAACTGCATGCAAGTCTGATCATGTCCCTCTCTTTCTCAGAAAACTTTCCTGCTCAGAAAGTGCTACTAGGCTAAAATCTAAGCAAACAGTTTATGCAACTTTTCTTTATGGGACCATTTTGTATCTCTTTGGCGGTATCTTCCATGGTTTCTTCCCCTTGTTTGTTGTGTTTAGATCATGCTAAACCTTACTCCTCTCTTCACACAGGACATTCTCATCCCTTTTTTTTTTTTTTTTTCCTTTGCCTCCAAAGGCAGTAGAGCAAAAAAGCCTCTGCTGCTTGCTCCTGCTCCAATTAACACATTTTTTGCCTGGCAACTTCTACTCTGTGTCAGTGTAGGCATAACCTCTGAGACCTCACAAAGATTTTCACTAGGTATCTGACCTCACAATGATTGCACTGGGGTGCTCTCCAGTGTCCCACTATAGCACTCTGTGCTTCTCCTGCCCCATACAGTGTTAGAATTACTGCCATAATGTCTGTATCTCTCTTCACTTGACTCAAATATTTCCATTAAAAACTGCATATCTGTGGAATTCTTTCTGACAAAGCATTTGTCTCCCCAAATAGATAATGAAGCATTGATAGAATTTAGAGTGGCCTCATATAATTATGGACCACAACAGAACTTAAGTACATGGAAGGTATAATAAAAATTTGCCCTCTGGATTATTTGAGAAGGAAACAAGTATTTTCTGTTTTCTAAAATGTCTGCAACAAGTCAGATTGATTATTAGAGATATTCATGAGTCTTTCAATTGCCATATTTTTTTTTGTTGTTGTTAGATTAATAGTGTCCTTGTGGCAAGTAAGGGTTAATAGCTATTTTAAAAGGATGCAGAGAAATAAGGAAAGAACCTGTCCGTGTTCATGATGACATTAATTTATGAGGAAGGGTTGGAGGAGCAAGCCAATCAAATCCTGGATGCCAAATTACCATATATCACACAATTTACGAGGCAGTCAAAAGTGTTATTAAATTGGAGAACAGAACAACCTTCTTAATTCATCCTTATGACAGTGATTGTAATGACTCTAAAAACCTGTTTTAACCTGAGTTCATTTTTTGAAGGCCTTTCATTTAAAAAAATTACCGTTATTGCATTTTAAAGAAGGCTTGTCTTAAATGTATACAGTTAAGGCATAATAAAAATGGCTAAATAACTAATCTACATTCTGTACTTTGGTCACCGGCTCCCTGTCACCATCCCTGGAAAGAATACAATGGATTCTGGTTTCTGAAAGTCTGATTATTCATATATTTATCTCTTTTTCTCTATAAAACAAAATCTCCAAATTTTAGCAAAGTAACAATTTTCTCTCTCACCTTCCTCCTCTCTCTCTCTCTCTCAGCATCTTCACTAGATTTCAACTACTTTTTCTATTCTAGTGACTCTGGCTGTTATGGTTTGATCTAGAATGTCCTCCCAAATTCTCACGTGCTCAGATGCAGGGCTTTCGGAAGGTAACTGGATCATGGGAGTGCTATGCTCGTAAGTGGATTCACCCGCAGATGTGCTCAGCAGCTGAGTGTGCTGTTAAGAGGTGAGGTTGGGTTGGAAGAGGTTGATCATTAGGGATGTGACCTTGAAGGGTAGATCTCCCTCCCCAATTCCTCCCTTCTCTCTCTACTTCCTGACCACCATAATGTGACCAGCTTTCCTCTGCCCGGGCCTTCCACCAACCATTGACTAAAACCTCTGAAACTGTCAGGCAAGATAAACCTCTCCTCCTTTAAATTGGAGATGTCAGGTATTTTGTCCCAGGAATGGGAAAATGACTAAGACACTAGCTAAGTCAGCCTTCCTTGCCAATAATGGGTCCCTTCCTAATCTTTCTGCATTTCAAATGAAGCCAGGACTCATAACAATATGAGATCTCCTTAAAGAGAGGGACTTACTCTTGTCAGTGTTTTGAGTGCAACGTGACCTCTATCTCCCTTGCTGGCTCTCGAGCAGCTGGGATGCTCCCCACCCCGGCCCTCATCTTCCAGCTCTCAGCTCAAAATGCTTGCTCTGTAACACCTGTGGCATGAGTAAAGCAATAGACTCATTCTTTAAGAAAAATGATTAACTTTTATAATCCACTAGTTTATGCTATCCATTCAAGATTGACTCAGATAAGCACCAACCTAAGAGAATATGACAGAACTGAAGATCTTCACAGTTAACACTCATGTCTTACAAATTTTTCTTTTCTTGAGGATGAACATCATCTACACCTGTGGTTACTCCCCAAATATCATGGTTTATCACCTCTCTTAGAAGTTCATCTTCCTTTGTATGTATGCGTTTCTTTTGGAGTGGGACCACAGCTGACTCTAGTTAGGGAAATTAACCTTCTTGTAAATAGGTGTCGGGTAAGGTTTGTTTGTCAGGTATTGAACAGCAAAGCTGTGAGACAAGGAAGTGCAGGATTGGACTAGGGCAGTCATTGTGAACCTTTTGGAGTTTTCAATGCTAACAAAGAGCCAGCTGCGGCACACATTCGCCACCACTGGAATGAGGGCAGGAGGAAACAGGGAGAAGGAGTTAGCAGTCAGGACTCTTCAGCCATGTGGTTTTGAGGCCAGTGAGTAAGACGACAGCTCCAGGTTGCCATCCTCTTATCTTTAAAAATACTTTACTAAGGATAACACCTGATGGATATGGCTTGGGGTACAACATCATCCCTGAGCCCATCGGTGTGACTGGGGATGGAGGGACCACCTCAGATGATACCTGTGTTGTGAGGCTCCACTGTGGGAATGCAGTGTGGTGGTTGGAGACCCCTCATGTGCAACCAGGAGGCTGGGAGAGACACTTCTGCAAAGAGGGGAGGTGTTGTTTCCGGAAAAAGAGAGAAAAGCTTTTGGGTAGTCCAAATCCACAGATGTCTCCTACAGAAATTGTTCGAGGAGGAACTAGGGGCAGAAAGAGTACTGAAGGGAGCCCATGATGGACTTATCCTAAGCTTTACAATTGAGCCACTGCCCCCGGAAGAACCAAATTTCTCAGTGCCAGAGGTCTGTCCCTTCCAAAGGTTTTACTCTTCTGCTTGAAGAATGGCACCTACACAGCGCTGAAGTGTTTTCTAAATAGCTTAATGAAAATGGGCTATGGGATTTCCAGATAGGGTTGCATAACCAGGCTAGTGAGAAGGTACCTAGTGCTGTCTTCTAGATAGAAGCTGGGAGGAGAGGTCAAACACTTAGACTGGTTTGGGTCCCTGGATTTTTATACACCCTGAAAAATTCTTGATTGAAACTCTTCTTAACATACCTAATTTGACCTTACAATTGAATGGCCACTTAAAGGAAATCTTAATAAGCAATTCCAGCCTAAATAGTCCCTTAATGTGATGTTTTGAAAAGTTGTTTCAGCCTCTTTAAGCAAAATGCCTGCCTGTACTTTATTGTAATGATTTTCTCAATACCTCATCTCCCCAGAGCATTCATGCATTGTAAGTACCTTCTGTTTTCTGCTTAAGCTATTTATTAATCACATTCTTTTCTAGTCAGCCCTAACCAGGAGAAATGACAATTTTAGGCATTTCTCAGTTGCCTACTATAAATTGGCCCAATTACTTCATGATCTTATAGACTACTCCTTTGGATGTTTCTCCTACTGTAGTGCTCTAATTGGTTTTCTAAAATGGAAAAAGAAAAAAATTGGGTTCTTATTATTGTGAGATGAGATTTTTTTTTTTTGGCATCTACATTTTCCCTTAAATGGTTAAAGGACTTTTAGCTGTACATCATTTTGCAGCAATCATATTCAATGACCATATAAATACTCACTCAATTTTAATGAGAATATCCCACTTTCAATATTTATAAATTTTGAAATTGAGGTTCTTTGTCTTCCTATGCAGGATGGGCAGTGGGATTGAAAATCTAAATTGAGTGTGGTAAACATTCATGAGATAGTGGAGAAAAAACCCTCACATTCAGGGCACAACATCATTTGCTTTGTCTCTCTAGAACTTCTGCTTGGGTAGCTAGATGTTTGCTCAATATCTCTGCCTCCCCCTGCCAACAGAGAAGCCCTTTTTAAGCTTCATCACTTGCAGCCCTGAGGGAATACCTTGCCCTTGCATGATGCTACAGATTGGACGATGGGGGTGTGTGGGTGGAGAGTTGGAGAGGTCAGCTTCACCAAGCAGGTGACTCACTGGACTATGTCACGGGGTGGTCTTGACCACGGAAGACTCGAGTAAGGAGGACACTATGCCTTGTGGCTTTGGAGTCTGCATTTTATGTCATTGGACCATCTTTGGGAAAACACATTAGAAGTTAAGAAGGTACTATATGAAATATAAAGAAACCTTCCTCTTGTCTCATTTACATTTCCAACTTCCTTCAGACTCAGTTCAAATTTTACTCCAGAAAATCCTTTCTACTCCAGGCCTGAGTTAGTGACTCTGTTCTAAGCCTTC
This sequence comes from Erethizon dorsatum, assembly GCA_028451465.1. Classification (NCBI taxonomy): domain Eukaryota; kingdom Metazoa; phylum Chordata; class Mammalia; order Rodentia; family Erethizontidae; genus Erethizon; species Erethizon dorsatum. The sequence goes on along the minus strand of CM051824.1, from coordinate 73,537,253 downwards.
AGCATCACATACCTCCTGGCACCTGTGACACTGAATAGAAATGATCCACATTCATGCTGATTTCCATGCTTTTACTCTGTCTCGTTACCCTGAGCATCACTGTCACATGGCGCAAGGTATGCTGATGCTGTAGGTACTTGTTGTATGATTGTGGAATCTGACGTGGGCTCAGGGCTTGATACAGAGGGGAGCCTCCTCTGCAGGATCACAGTGAGGCAATCATGGTTGTAGACTGCATGCTCAGACTATGAGGGACTTCTATCTGGATCTTTGGGATACGAGGCAAAAGGGAAGTGACATGGCACCATCCTATTGCAATAGGCTTTGTGGGCAGCCATAGCACCAGTGAGGGTGTGCACTGGACACTTAGCAGCAGAAGGTCTTCTGCATGGGACAAGGTGGACTCAGAGTGGTGAAAGGGGCCCAAACAAAGCCCTTCTTTTCTACAATCAGGGAGCTACTGCTTGAGGGTATGTTTGGGGACACTCGTGTCCCCTCAGTCTGTTAGAGCTTTGATGTCACCCCAAGTTCTTTGGAGGCACCTCTTTATTTTTAATATTGGCATATTGGGAAGACAGCCCCATGGTCATTGCTTCCTTTATTAGCTCAGGTGTTTCCTGGTCATTGTCATGAGAATTGGGGGCTGAAGAATTAGCTGACCTTCTAAGGCCCAAACCCAGGGATAGAATTCCAAGCCTTTTCCTCACAGTTGCCACTGTAATTTGCCTCATCTGTTAAATGTACTGTATCATCCTTCATTGCCATGCATTTAATTATAAATTGTGGAAGGGCTTAAATAACAACTTCTACTTCTAAAAGCCTGCTCCAAATCTTCCTGCATTACTAATAGAAATCCCAGGGAGTACAACCTGTATTAAAATAGAGAATAAAAAAATACATTAATGGCACCAAGCCAATGTAATGGGAATTTTTCCAAAAACATAAAAAAACATATGCATAATATTTTATTAAATTTAAGAAACATAAATTCCTCTGTTGGGTCCAAGTATATTAGTAGTAGACATACCATAAATTCCATTGCTCGATAGCCATAAAAGGGCACAGACCAGGTAAATGGTACCACTTTAAAGTAAACATTCCAAAATGAGAGAAAAAAATACATTCATTTTTGGTTATGGCTTGGAACTAAAATGGCCCCCAAAGCTTCATGTGTTTGGAAGCTGACTTGGGGTCAGGAGGTAGGTCCTGGCTGGAGGTAGTCCCTGGAGACATGACCTGGAAAGCTATATTCTTGTCCCTGGCTCCTCTTTTCTTTTTCTACCTCCTGGCTTCCATGAAGTGAGCAGCTTTCCTCCACAGCTGGGCCTTCCACCATGCCATTTTTTTGTTTGAGCCTGCCAACCAAGGACTGAAACTTCTGAACTACTGTATTAGCAAAAATAAACCTCTCCTCCTTTAAGTTGAAGTGTGAGGTAGTATGTCCCAGCAATGAGAAAGTGACTAAGACACTTTAATTGCAACTGGAACAAGGACAGTGATGTAGTCATCAGCCAGAAATCATCTCCTGGCAGGTCTAGATATAGCCCTATGAGTAGGAGGTAGGAGTCATGTCCTGTGTTTCTGTATTAGTTAGCATTCTCCAGAGAAATATATACATGTATTAATATAAGCTTATGCAAATATGAAGTCTGGGAAGACCCAGGATCTGTACTTGACAGGCAGGAAAGCCAAAAGATAATGACAGAGTTCTGGTCTGAATCTCCACCTGAGAACCAGAAAAAATTCATGGCGTAAGATGCAGACTGAGTCTGTAGGAAGGTGGAGGACTTACTGATGTCTCCACTCAGCAACAGAGAGGCAGGAGTGAGGGGGAGAGAGAGGTCATTCTACTTGGTCTTTTTGTTCCTTTTAGGCCTCCACCTCTTTAGATGAGACCCACCCACCCTGGAGAAGGTGTTCTGCTTTGTTCAGTCTACCAACTCAAGTGCTAATCTCATCTAGAAACATCCTCACAGACACACTTCAGAATGTTTGACCACATATCTGGGTATCCCGTGGCCCAGCCAAATTGACACAAAATCAGCTGTGACAGGTGGTTGTCCTGGGGTGTTCCAGCAGAGGAAGGGCCTCCATCCGACTTTGCAGCAGTGGATGTGCGGTGTGTACAATCCAGCGGTATGCGACCTGCCATTCATGGAGTAATGTGTTAGTGTGCATTTCTTGTGTCCAGTATTTCAGATCTAAAATAATTCTTTTAGATCCTGTGATATGATTGTAATAAAATTTGTCAGGAAAGACAGATTAATTGATATTGGAAAAAAGATGTTTACTCCTATAGATTATCACTTTTATCAGGAAAACAGTGCTATGGTTTGGATCTAAAATGTCCCTCAAAGGCCAGCTGATGGGCTTTTCGGAAGTGATAGGACGGTGAAAGCACTAAACTCATCAGTGAGCTGATCGGCTGATGAGTTCATAGCTGAATGGACTATTAGGAGGTGTGGCCTAGTTTAAGGGAGTAAATCATGGCGGTATGGCCTTGGGGTTATATCTTATCTCCCATCTCTGTCTCTGTCTCTGTCTCACTCTGTCTTCCTCCTCTCTGCTTCCTGCCTGCCATGAAGTAAGAAGCTGTCCTCCACCAACCTTTTCTCTCATAATGCTTCTTTTTGCCTCAGTGCCTGCTGATCATGGACTAACACCTCTGTTATGGTGAGCCCAAATACGTGTTTACTCCTTAAGTCTCAGGTATTTTGACACAGCAATGGAAAGCTGACTAATGCACAGGCTAAGAGTCGGCAAATGGAACCAGGATCACTAACAGCCACTTGATTCTGTATTCCTGACCAACTCATAGTTTTCGTGAGACTTCATGTTGTTGTACTTCTTATGTACAAATTTTGAAGATGGGGAGCCACGGTATTGTTGTACATTCTTTAGGGAATTGTGACTCTTTCATCATTCTCATCTACCAATCCAGAGGTGTTATAGTGTGAGTCTAGGGAACAACATCCCAGGCTGCTGGGTTGAGATTAGAAAGCAAGAATTGTGTGAGGAGAATGTTTTCTTCCCTACCATGAATGCATATCAGAAGATGAATCTAGATGGCTCGGTGACAAAATGATATGTGTCCCACAAGACTCTTCCAGGTTGTCATGAAGGAAGCCAAAGAACCTGGGGTTGTACTCATGCAGCAGAGCACGTGGCTTCAATGTGGGTGCCTTAAGCCCTGGGGATATGCAAAGATACAGAACAAACTTGGTGTCTCCATGAAGTATTGATATTTCTAGTAATATTGAGGGAAAATAGTTTTATATTAAGCCACCCATATGCTTCACTGCATAGAATACAGAGTTCACAAGAACCACAGTATGTGATTTTAAAGAAATTTCATGCTCATGCCCAGCTGCTATGGGTTATATCCCCTTCCCTTGGAATAGCTCTATACCCTCTCTATTAGTCAGCCTTTTGTCACTGTGACAATGCCTGAGAGAAATAATTTAAGTGGGGAAATATTTAGTTTGGCTCATGGTTTCAGAGGTCACCAGCTCCATTGTTTCTGGGCCTGTGGTGAGGAAAAGCGTGGCAAAGCAAAGCTGCTTACCTCATAGCAGCCAGGAAGCAGACAGAGCAGGAAGCAGCCACAGAGAGACAATATATAACCACCCACGGCCACGCCCCCACAGCCCATTCCTTCAATCCGAGCCCCACTTCCTCAGTGTCCATGACCTCCCAATAATACCATCACATTCTTTCATCAACGGACTAACCCCCCGATGAGGTTAGCATCCTTGCGATCCATCCAGTCACCTTCCGAACATCCACCTCGAACACATGACACTTTGGGGGACATTTTAGATCTAAATCAGAATGCTTTCTTCTGTAATTAAATATTTTTAGAAAGAACAGTTTGAGAGCTCTGGTGAAGGGGATTTTCAGGTCAGAGACTTGATTTCTAGACTCAAATATTTGGGTGATTTTCTGTTTGACTCTGGACAGCACTCCTGTCCTTTCTTTACCTGTGCCTCCTCAACTATAAAGCTAAAAAAAACATTTTGTCTAGAAGCTTCAGGCTAAACAATCATCTCTTGACTATCTCTGAGCTTCTGGCTCTTAACTTTCACTGTGCTTGATAGCAGTGAAGATCTGCGGTGGCACTGGGGTGTGGTTCACTTTGCTACCCCATCCAACTGAGCATTTGTTTCCCTGCACGTCTAGGTTTTAGACACGGATGGCCATCTTTGACATGCCCCTCCCAGGAAGCAGGCACTCAGTGTGGGCGCAGAGGACTCGTCTGTCCCCCTACTCATTAGAAAGAGTGGTTATAAGCACCCAGCAGGTGACAAGCTCCAGTTAGCCCAGTGGGAGAGGTTGTGGAATCATACAGCTTATTAAACATACCCCGTGACATACTGAAGTCCTGGAAGACTGGCCAAATAGTTTGGCAAAGCCACAAATCTTGTTGCCAAGTAAAGTCTGGAAACCACATCTGAAATTCATAACAGAGTGGCTTTATACTGAGGGCACAGCCGATTTGAATATTCTGAACGGCGTCATACCACTGACGCGTTTTCCCTATATTTGCACAAAATGCAGGTCTTTTTTAGTCTCAAGGCATTTTTGTTAGGGAGAAATCAAATTTGAGTGAAAATTCAATAATTCAGTAAAGTGTAATAAAGACACATTTGCATTGTTTCACTTCTAGCAAGAGGATGTGTACAGTTATCCAATGACACTCATCCCATCTTTCCAATTCTTCAATATTTCACAGACTTACTATAAAAGTCAGAGTGGAGCAATCAAGTTAGACCCATAGACGGTATGTTTTTGGCTACTACCCAGCATGATATGTAATTTCAGGGCCCTAATTTTATTTCAAATGAGAGAGCGAGAGAGACAGACAGACAGACAATATAGAAATGTGTTATTTTGAGGTTCAGTAATAATCAAAAGGTTTTAATATGTTAGTAAAATATCACTATTTTCAAGAAAATTAGAGTCATTAATCAGCTTCTAGAGTAAAAATCAATTTTTTTTGGTGTTTCTATTTCATTTTCACACATTTCATTCAGATGATAGGAGATTTTGTAGGACAAGAAGAAATAATAAACTTAAAAAGTATCAATTTTGTTCTAATAAATTTTTATTTAAACTTATGTTTTATTCCAGGGTGAAACTGCACCATCATCTTCCTGCAAAAAATGGAAATGTATGGGCAAAATAACCAACTTTGCCTTTAGCAAATTCTTGTGCCTTGTGAAAACATCAACAATACAGTTTAGAGACAATTTTGTTTATAAATACTCACTAGTTAGAAGCAAAATACATGCCATATACATTTTAGTGGGAGATTCACTGACAATTGTGATTGGAAAACAGCTGAAATTGGGGGCATAATAAAAATTGTGGGACTCAGGGAAAGACTTTGAAGCATAGCATACTTGTGTGATTATAATTGAAACCTTCCTCTACAAGGCCTAAAAGATGCAGAGTTGAATAGTTAGCTGTGCTTTGAAGATACTGTCTCAGTGGGAAACACACTTGCATATCTGGAATTACGGGGCTCCAGGTTCTGGGAAAGTTTTGAGCAGAGTGTTGAAGAAGCACAGAAAAGAAAACTGGACTCTTGGAAATGCTGACATCTGAGCTAAATTTTCAAGCTTGAGTGGGAAATCTCTCCATAGAGACTAGGGGTCAAGATTTTTTAAGAAGAAGCAAAAAATCTTTAGACACAAAGGCATTGAAGTACTTGGTGTACTGGAGATGTTCAGGAGTGTGCTGGGCCTGGAGAGGAGGGGTGAACTCATGATGATATGAAAACTGAGTTTACAAGAGTGATAGAGGGTGAGGTGAGGATGGTGGTTTACTGCAATCTGTAAAGAAACTTGAGTGCCAAGGTCACAGATACAATGGGCAGATGGTAGAGTGAACAGAGTGATGGGTAAGACATCCCATATGCAGCTTTCAGGAATTATAGCAATTCTGATTAATAACCATAATAATACCTTTTATTGTGAATAACAAGGGTAAGTTATCCTGACTTGGAGATCAGGAAAGGCTTTCTTGATGGTTGATAGTCTGAAGGATAAGAAGGCCAGGCGAGAAAAAACCTTTCAGGAAAAAGAACTACTCTGTAGAAAGAAATACGTGGAGGATGTCACAGATGAGATGGGAGAAGGAAAGTGTTGGAAGGGAAGGGAGAGCAGGGAAAGTGAAAGAGGGAATAGAGGAATAAAGGAGGAGAGGAGAGAAGAGGGAATGCTTTCCCAAAACTGAACATAGTTGAGTATCACAGTAGAATGGGAGCAGAAGTTTAAAAAGGGATTGGAAGAGATAAAATCAATGGCCAGATAGAAGCAGGTCCTTGTAAGTGATTTCAGGATCTGGAACCTCTGAAATGTTTAAAGGAAGGAAGTGAAGCGATCAGGTTTGAATTAAGAAAGATCTGAAGGGGCCAGTGAGATAGTTCAGTGGCATAAGCACCTGCCTGGCAAGCGCGAGGTCCTGAGTTCGACTCCCAGTACCCACATACAAAGAAAAAAAGGGCCGGTGATATCGCTCAGTGGCACAAGTGCCTGCTGGCAAGCACGAGGTCCTGAGTTTGACTCCTGGTACCCACATAAAAAAAAAATCTGAAGAATCCCTGGAAAGCCATGAGATCCATCACTTAGCTGATTTGTTAGTTTAGAAAAGAGGAGATGGTGGCCCAAAGTAGAATATTTATTGACAAGAGTTGAGAGATACTAGCAAGAAAGGAACTAAATGAGAACCATGGAGTTTAAGCTGACCAGGGAAGAAAGAGAAGATTGGAGGGAGCTCATAGGCCATGACAGAGGCGAGTGGCAAGGACAGACAGATTCCATTGACTTGATGATTGGCTGTGGAAGACTGGGGAGGAATCACTGAAAAAAGAGTGTGGTGCTCAGAGGTAATTCTAATTTTTATTTCAGAACTACACTGGTTATTGGCAATAGGAAATGGCTGGGTAACTAAAATTAACTTATTCTTGGTGTGAGGATAGAGAAGAGAAAAGGAGAAGAAGGTTCCCAGATGAGGAGGACACGCATTGGGTTCAGTGTTGGAAGATCATCCACCTGGACCTGGGAGTGGCCTGGGTAGAGAAGAAAACTACGGGCCAGAGGCTGCAGCCTTTTTTCCTTCCCTTCCCTTCCCTTCCCTTCCCTTCCCTTCCCTTCCCTTCCCTTCCCTTCCCTTCCCTTCCCTTCCCTTCCCTTCCCTTCCCTTCCCTTCCCTTCCCTCCTCTCCTCTCCTCTCCTCTCCTCTCCTCTCCTCTCCTCTCCTCTTCTCTACTCTTCTTTCTCTTCTCTTCTCTACTCTTCTTTCTCTTCTCTTCTCTTTTGTTATTTTGTTTTATTTTATTTTATTTTATTTTATTTTATTTTATTTTATTTTATTTTATTTTTTACTAAAACATGAATAGTAGGGCCGGTGAGATAGCTCAGCAGCATAAGTGCCTGCCTGGCAAGCACGAGGTCCTGAGTTTGACTTCTGGTACTCACATAAAGGAAAAAAAAGGGCCGGTGATATCACTCAGCAAATAGGAGTAAATAGATGACAGTATTGTATGGCAGAATGGCAAGAAGGAACAGAGGGTGGCAAACATTGGGGAAAGCAGCATTGCAAGCTTAGTAGCATTGTGCAAAAATGATTTGTCTCAGAAAGAGAGACAAGCAGAGGTGATTTCCCAGGAGAAAGCCACATTTTAGATAAGACAGGAAGGTGAAAGAGTTATTGCAAAGGCCTAGACCAGTGGCGGTGAACTGATGGCACATGAGTCATGGTGGGCACGGAGTCCTCTCTGTCAGCGCATGAGGCAAGTCACTGAGCATTGGATAACAGTGCACTCAGGGGCAGTGTTGGCACTTTGTGATAAATGAGTGGGCTTTGGGTTGCAGTTTGGACACTTGATCTCTAAAAGTTTCACCGTCACTGGCCCACTGGGATGTGGATTGGGGTTCTGGAAGGTACAGATAAGGAAGGAAGAAGAGGACTCTTGTCTGGGTAACTAAATTAACCTTGATATGAGGCATATGAGTTTTGATAGCTGTAAGGTTTCCAGAGCTGCTGGAGGGAGAGGGTCATTCTAGCTTTTAAAAAGGTTTAGGTGTGCATACGTTTATTAAATGTGAAAATAACAAGCTACCAGTTCCCCTAAGTGGACTTTGTGTGTTTAGGAATGGAGACACAGCTTTGTGATGCTGCCAATTGAACTTATTTCTAACCACAGCTGAGGGATGCAGACCCGTAGGGCAGCAGTGGGGATCTGCGTCCTGGCGCAAGTCATTAGTTGTATTACTGACCCCTTAAATTGGTGTGTAATGAGGAGATCTCTGGATGTGACATTGCAGTAGCCAGAAAAACTATTGCTAAAAGATTTCTGTTGCCGGATCTTTCAGAGACTTCATCAGGAAACACATATTTTCATTTTGTGTATTAAAGAAATAAGCTCTAACCTTGAAGGAAGACAGAATCAAAGACTTGGCAACAACATTTGTTATAAATAATGAATGAAAAACATTAAAAAATTAACTGGGAAAATTAAGTATCAGTGTAGTGCTTGCACAGATTAGCTCTTGGGAGTTGTGGTACGTTTGTCTCACTGACGAGTCGTCTGTGTGAAATCCTCCTCCCGCAGTGTCCTCAAGGCATTGGATAGCTTCTTCTCTTCCACAGCCAATAGTGCCTCTGTTTACCTCCTCTGGTCCCTGAGCAGCTATTCCTCAAACCTCAACTCTCAAGCTTCTGCTCTCCAGTGTTCACTCTTGATTCCACTGCTGTGTGCCTAGTGCCTCATTTCTATTCCTCACTTTATCAGTTAGGGTTCACTAGAGGAACAAATTAAATTATATTTTACAAAGTCGGCTTACAATGACGGCCTGCAGAGTCAGGAGTGGAAGAATGCGAAGGGGCCATCTGTATGCTGGAAAGTCAGAGGATCGAGTCAAAAATCCAAGGCCTGGAGCTCACTGCAGAGTCCCGTGTGAGTCCATGTCAGAAAGCCACAGTATCTGTGTGGACTGCTGAAGAGTGTGTGCACTCTAAGCCTGAATGAACATCCAGAGGTGACAGTGAAGACTGGAGCTCCTCTGAAGAAGCAAAAGGGCAGGCTTCCTTCTTTCCCTTCTCATTCCATCTGGGCTGCAGGCCTACTGGTTGGTGCTACCCACATCCAGCGTGGGTCTTCCCTCTTCCGTAAGTCAGTCATCCAGAGACACCCAGAGCTGTGCTAAACTAATTCACCAGGTACTTCTTATTCAAGTTGATACCACAATTAACTCTCACACTTACCATCATATCTGTCCTGTTCACAAAACCAGTCTTCTCAAAGCACTGAGCTGTTTTTCCCTACTTCTATTTTTAAAATCCATGGAATATATCCCCTATGCCTCTCTCTCTGTTTTCTCAGTCCTACATTCCAAGGCCGGGCTCCAATTTACGGCCTCCTGGGTGCAATAATTTTCACTCCAAACTCCATCTCTCCATCTTGATATTTGCTTCAAAAGAACCCAACTTGCAAAATCTGGGAGGCGTCCAGGAAAGCAGATGATAAAATGGAGTTTTGGCTCACTAGCCATCACCTGCAGTAGAGATCCCACACTGGTGCAGAGACAGTGGTTGGCCAAAGGTAGCTTTCCCTTTGTTAAAATTTTCACCAGTAATAAAATGGGATGGTGAACTGGTGGGAGGAAATGTACTAGCATGCAAGAGTATCAGGCATTTGAGATGAATATATGAGATAAGTAAATACTATCTATTAAGATGGTGGGATTGGATGTCTATTGCCATCAATAGATGGGGCTTTTTCAGAGGTGGCTGGATCTACAGTGTGTGATGTTGGGATTAAGAGTGTGTGATTACAAAATCAGTCCACTGATTGGTTTGGCATCACCCTAAACTGGGTAGCCTGAATACAGTGTAAGGGACAGAAAGAGGCTTGTTTTCCTCTCTTGTTGCCTTTGCTGTTTTTCGCTGCCATGAACTGTTGCCCCTCTGCCATGATCCACTCTGCCTTGGAGCCAGCCAACTATGGGCTGAAACTTCTACAAACTGTGAGCTAAATAAACCTTTCCTCCTTTAACTTCGGGTGTCAGGTATTTTGTCTCACCATGAGAAGAGTAACTAAGACAGTTACATAAGAAGTTCTGATCTTAAAATTAAGAACCAAATAAAAACTTAATAGTAATAGTGGTTGACATTTAATGACTGTAAATGTTTAGCCAAGACAGGTCTGTTTTGTGAATGTCCAGTCAGAATCAAGAACATGGCCAGGAGAGGTGCTTAAGTCATTACAAAGAAGGACTATTCAACGTCATGGCGTAATAAACAGTAAAGATTTCTCAAATCCTTCCCCAAAGGGACTTATAGGAATTTATATAGGTGACTGTACACTGCGAGCAGTGTACTAAGACATTCCCAGGACTGTTAGGCACAGGATTTGAGCCAGCATCAATACCCAAATACATAAATTTTGTGGTCCTTTTGTTAGACTGGGGAAATGGGGTTCTGTACAAGCTCTGGTTGTCATTCCCTACTGTTTTAACGGACACTTGGGTTTGACACGCTTGGCAGTTGGTGCAGGCACCATATTGGAACATTAGTCTGTGGCAAAGCCTTGGACCTGACCTCTACCTCTCCACCCCCCACAGCATCACTGATATAGTTTTTAAAACCATACTGTATATAAGTGCAAAAGATGTGGATCATAGTAAGATATGGAACTTTTGAAAAAAATAGAAGACAATGAATTTAATGATTTTCTACTCATTCTAGTCATGGAAGAGTTGTGCAAAGGTTTTCAAGGAATATAAATTCTGATTCTCATAAAAAAAGCTTGCCAAATATTCAGTAGTCAAATGAGAAAACTGGCAATATAACTTACATTTTCTCACTGTTGTCATACATAGGAATAAACTAACTTTGAGTGTCTATGGAAAGTCAAAGTTTGGGACCTACATACACATGTATGCAAATTTATATTGAAGCTGAAGCTTTACATAATACAATTTAATAATGGTTTTACATGTTTTCTAACATGAATCAATGTGGAGAATATTTTAATTGTAATCAGTGATGTCATTTGTATTGATTACAAAAAGTATGAAAAAAATTTGAAGAACATTTTTCCATGTTGATAAATTTAGAGTTGTTTTTCAATTTATGCACTGCTCTTTTGGATTCAGTTTTAATACTACTGAGTTGAGAAATTAGTGAATTTGTTTAATTTTAACAGTCATAACTTTGAAATGGATACACATTTGCTTTAAAGTCCAATCAATTCTTTGAAAAAGATACTGTACACTTATTTGTTAATATAATGCAGTTATTAAATTATTCTTTTTAGTGAGGGATTCAGTTATCTGACATCTTTTAAGTATGTTTGCAACAATGTGGGCATGTGAATCTACTTTTTCAATGGTAAATTTTTATCCAGTATATCCCATGACAATTTAGCATCTGATTGTGATACATTGTAAGTATAAAACACATCAGAAGTACAGTAAAACAATGCTGCACTGATCCTCTCTTTAAAAATTGGCTTCATATTGAAATGATACTGTTTTGGAAATACTGGGTTAAATAAAGTACATTATTAAATAAACTTTGTTTCCTTTTAGTTTAATGTAACCACTAGAAACTTTAAATATTTTATGTAGCCATTATTGTTTATTTTATTTTTGGTGGACTGCACTGGCCCAGAGCTCTTCAGCCTATGTTATGATAGAGGTCAGGAGAGTTAGCACAACCCTGAAACAAAAATGTAAGCGCATGTGTTCTCCATACTGTGTCATGTGAATGTGGTGTGTTTTGAACTTTCTTGGTGAGAGCAAAGAGCCTGTTACCAAATCGATGGCACCATATACCATGGACCCAAGGCTGTGTTACTCTCGCTGGAACAGACAGCACAGCCGGCAAGGCAGCAGTGAGTATAGCTACTGTTTTGTGGAGCTAGCAGTGATCTACCATCATCCTCTGAGTTCCATCCAGAGTTTTCAGTTACCACACTCATTAATAAAATGGAAATAAGATAGGGACGATAACATCTGATCCTTTAGATTCTTTATGATACTAATCTCTGCAGAGGTATGAAGCATAGTAATCTTTTCTAGAATGTGGAACACAAAAATTTCCAATATATATTATAATAGAACAATCAGAGTAACATGAATATCTTTTTTTAAAATTCCAGTAAATCCAGTTTTGACTTAACATAGATGTAGTACTATCGGTGGTGGTAGAAACTAATTTTTCAAATCAAGGTAAAATTTTTCTTTGAGAGATGTAAGACATTTTTAAACATCTATACAATGAGTCTGATTTTTTAGATTTCAAACTGACATTTGTTTATAATTTGGGAAGTCAAATTGATATAAAATATATTAAGAGTATTAATTATGCTGTCTCAATATGTATTCCATGGTTCATCTAAAGCTAAAACAAAGTACTTGCAATTTTCAAATTTTGAATCAGTTTATTTTTGATACTTCTGGAAAGGTCTGGTATTCTAAAGATAATTGTTTTGTTGCTTAACTGAAGCTCTTTCAATGTTTGTAAAATGTCTTTTTCATATTTTTCTCATAATTTTATAATAAACTAAGTGTAACTTAAATAGTAATTTCTTTTACCATCCCTACATCTACAAGTCATTTTCTATATTGAGTAACAACACAAGGCACTTTATAACTGGCCCGAGTTATAAGCTCAGATCCTGTCAAGACTTACAAAATTGTTGGATATTTAATTCTAGTTATGGGAAACCTATTTTATTGGTTTATTTTTTGCTATCAAGAGGAACCTTCTTACCACATTTGGTGTATATTAGCTGAAAATGTCTCACAGTTTCTTACTTTATTAGCTTGAAAGTTATTTTGCACAATAAACAACGTTTTTGTTTGTTTTGCTTTGCTGCAGCAAATTGGAATTGTCATTCTGCACAAAATTTATGATATATTTTTGGTCTTTTTTCTTATTTACTTTTCCAATTTTAGTATTAGCTTTTGTATTTTTGCTCAATTTTGTATCATTAATATGCCTTTGTTCTGATTTTTATAAACTATTAGATTTATTTCATTAAATATAAACATAGTTTATACTTAAAAATATTTTACTTTAATTATAAATTGCATTTTAAGTATCATTGTAATGTGTACTGTTTACAGAAATATTGAAATAAGGAGCTCCGGTGGTACAATTGGTTAGCATGCAGTACTTATACAGAAATATTCAAATAAGCATAATATTACATGATACCTGGAAAAATCATTTTTACTTAATTTGTTGACATCCAGTCAGTGATATGTTCATGTGTAATATTAGCAAATTATGCACATCTCTGATACATATTTTACATATAACAATATAGCAAATTATATTATTCTATGAGATGGTTAATGTGACATGTAGTCCCACCAAAATGGTGACATTATGTTTAACAAAACTTTATATTTCACTGTTTCAGTCTTCAAATTTAAATTTGTTAAATTCAAATTAAAAACTCCATTTCCCAGTTGCACTAATCACATTCCATGTGCTTAATAGCCTCATTTAACGAGTGGCTACTGTGATGGACATCACAGAATTAGAATTTCTGGACATCTTGCAAAATGTCCCATTCACTCACATTCACATGAGTGACTGTGTCGATTGAGCAGGATGAGAAAGAGGTGGCTGGCATATTAGGCATCTTGGGAAGACATACATGTTCCAGAGAATGAAAGAGAAACCCTGAAAATATTCAGGTACTGTCGTAGTCTTTTTGAGAACTTGGTGGTCAGAGACACAATGTCCCTCCAGAAGGGAAGGAGATATTATAAGCATCCCGCACTTGGTATCTTAAAGAAGGGAGAACAATGATATTGTAGGACTCTTTAGGTCAGTGAACAGCATATTCTACATGTAGAGATATTACATAAACAGTAACACACAAGGCTGCCTACTCTAAGCAGGCCAGGAACAGGAAATGTTTCTATAGCCTTGCTACCTGGACCACATGACCCAGTAGACCCTTTGATTCTGGAGGTATCAGTAAAAGCGACAGATTCCATGTGAGGATTCTGACTAGGTTCAGTGGGTGAATTACAATCCAGTTCTGTGGGTTTCATGCTAAGTGTAGTGGAGAATTATTATTATTTTTTACTATACTAAAAGTATTAAAGTACGTTAGAGGGTATGGTAGAGACCAAATGTCTGACAAGTGGGCATCACCCACCAAGTGATAGGTTGGGCCCCAGACAACCCACTGCAAGATGGAAGTGGTGCGTCTTAGGTGGCGCACAGGACAATAGTATGTGAGTGGATAGCTCAGGCCCTGTGGCACCCAGTGCTGCTGCATTAGCGCCTCTCCCTCCGCTCCTGCCTGTGGATGCGTTTGGAATCCCACACAGCAGGTGCAGAAGGAGGGTCAACTCATGTGAGCAAAAGCCAAAAAGTGGACAACTTCTAATCCACAGCCTCAAAGTTCTTGTTAAAAACAACAGTGAGCGGCTACTCACTGACTTTGGGTAGTGCACTGCTACTACTAATTTTGGATACTACTACTAACTACTGGATAGTGCACTACTTTGCACTACTAACTTTGGATAGAGCACTTGGCCGTCCATTTTGTATGAAAAGAGAAATGGCCCAGTGTTTAACACATAGACTAATGAATATTGATGAAGAAAAATAGAATGGAAAACAAAGAAAGAAGGCTGGGTTATGACATGTAGATGGACAAATGGGAATTGTCATTGGGGGTGCAGATTTTTCTAGCACATGTGAGTGCCCACCAGAGAAAGCCACAGGAGAGGCACTAAACAAATGAGCAGGCGAAATGAGTTAGCCAGTCTGCATTAGCCAGCCTCTGTCATCAGCCACTTCGGTGCTGGCACGGTGGGTCCATGAACCGTGCAGCCACTATGGCAGACACGGAGGTTATGCACGGTCTGACAGCATGGATTCTGACTGACCAAAGTTGACTCATCTACTGCCACTGCCAACTCCCCAGCCTTCCAGTAATAGAGACGGATGCCAAACACCCAAATGGCACCATTCCTTCATAACATCAAGTGGCCATTTGGTGGCATGGTGACAATATTAGGACCCTTTCACCACTTTCATCACTTGTGTGGAAGTGCTGCTTCTGCCTGCCGGGCCTCAGCCAGCACCACTTTTCAAGAGCTTGTAGTGCCACTACCTAACATTATGGAATCAACTGACAGTGACCGAAAGTGATGAGGGGTGGGTGGGGAGGAGAATGGTGAATCCCAGAACTGAAAGGAGTTCAGATACCTAAAGTATGGCAGGAGGATTATTAGGAGAGGGTAGATCACAAGGTCTTTAAGAGGTAGGTCACAAAAATGTTGGGGAGCTATGGTAGGAATTTTGGAGCACATCGATACGGTTTACTGACCACTAAAGGGTTTTCAGAAGGCCACGGATATGATCAAAATTTCCATGAACCCCTTATTATCTCTGACCGTCCTTTTCAACTTATTTGTTGACAAAAGGATGGATGTGAAGTTTGGAACTAAATTACAATCTCATGTAAGCCAGGCCTCTGGCATATTTATCATAGAAGAAAGAGCTCTCATTTTTTATAAGACAATTGCCAAGATTATTTTTTTTCAAGTAACAAAACCATACAAAAGAGATGTGAGGGGAATCTTTGCCTGTTCGTATTTGTGAAAACTAAGAACAGAATACAGGAAGGCTCAAAGAACATGTTTGAATACACCTCTTTGTAGAACAAGACAGAAAGGAGTGATTATTTAAATTGGACAGGACTTTGCATTCCTGGCTCCTTGGTGGCAATGCCTTTTGTCTGAAGTCTCTTACTAAAAAATGTCACAAAGGATAAAAAATGAGTCCAATAAGTTTTATTCAATTTCAGAGTCTATTATATATTCTGTTTTACACAAAGCATATAATTTTAAATTTCATAGATAGGCACACAGAACATACACTTGGTAGATATACAGCTATTTGTATGGGTGAAATTGAAACCCTCCAGGGAGGGTACATTAATAATTCCTTACTTGTAAGACAGAACAGCCATCTCATATTCCAAACAAAGCCCAGCTAGCACAAAAGTGATTCATGGTCATTTATGAAAACTGATTACCAATCACCAGATCTTATAGCCATGGCAACCTTTATTTTTCAATCTCATAAACAATAAAGCTTTTTTTGTGAAACACATGAGGGACCTCTTTCCCACGGAGGAGTTAGTAAATGCAAAAGCTAATTTTCCACATCTGACAGTATGCATGAAAGCTGATGAATACATATGTGATAAATATATATTTCAGTAGAAAGAAAATATAAATGTGTATATATTTATACAGAGTTTTCTTTCATTGTTGATCCAAGGGGGGTGGGTGCTGCTCCCCAGGCAAACATTTTCCCGATAGGACAGCTTAAAACATTCAGTTCATTAATCCTACATAAAGGCCATATTCATATTTAGCTTAAATGGCTCTTTTCAACAAGATATTAAAATTGTAGTTTCTCTATTTAATAATGAGAAATATGGCATTATAGTAATCCCTGATATGTAGCTTAATCTCGATACTAGATAAAGACATTAGACAGGTCATTCATCAATTTTCTATCATCAGGTTTTCCCAAGGTACCAGGTACAACCAGCATGATTCTGTGACTAATGGGTCCTGCTGGGGTCTCTTTTTCCTATTTCAGTGGTTAGATAACAGGTCAAGTAGATAAGAGAAAGTAACAAGGTCCTTTCTCTGCTTGGCCTCTGCTTATTCTGTCAGTGTCTATTATGTGCCCCTGGGAGAGAGCAACTTGTGTGAGGCCAGCTTGAAAGCTTGTTCACCTATGTAGCCAAAAGTGCTGGTGAAGGGTGATGAGACTCAGTACTACTCAGAAAGGGGCAGGCAGAGGAGGAGTGATGGAGAAGCCCAGGCAGATCTCTACTTACTCCCCATGGTGTGCACAAATGGCCTTGCATCCAAAAGGGTTCCTTCAGATATTTCAGTTCAGAGTGAACAGAAGAAGTTTAAAAAATAATTCGTCCTAAATCAGATGATGGTTTGGTCCATGTTCGAGCGTGATATGGCCAGAGCTGAGCAGCAGTGGAAATCTCGGCAGAAGTGCAGCAGTATCTTTGGTCTCCGTATCATGAATAAGTCATTGTGGGTTTTAGGCCACCTGGCTTCTCCAATTCTTACTCTTGAATCCTGCCTTAAAGCACTGGCTCGAGGCTTAGTCTTTCCAGAGTCTGAGGACCCCTATGTCTAGTCCTTCACTGAAAGAAGTTAACACCACATCAGTGTCTGCAGGCTCCTGCTGAATTACATTTCTTCCTTGTCCTCTGGCCGAGCTCTGCTGATGAGCTGCACACCTTGGCTGGTGGCATCATTGATGGTCATTCGCTACCTTTGTCAAAAATGGCCAGGCCCGTGGCTTCTTGTCTGCTTCCTTGAGATTGTAAAGCCTTAAAAAGGGGGTTAGGTATGGGGTAAAAGGAGTTCAAAAATTCTAGTCCATTTCCAGCTACAGAAACAATCTTTAGTTCTTGTCCTGCACCAAAAATACAATCCCTCCTGGGTCTGTTCTAAGCTGTGCGAGCAGATGATTTCCAGTTTTTCAATGACATTTTTAATAGTTGCCTTCTGGAATTCAGCTTTCAAAGGATTTCCTGATAAGAGCTATGTAATCAGGATGGAATCTCTTATTAAAAGGATTTTCCTTTTCCAAATCGTAAAAAAAGTCTGTTTCTCTCTTCTGAAATTATCAGGCTATCTATCAATAATTGAAGGTGAGATTGAAACTATGACCTTGGCAGGTAGTGCAGAAGATTTGCTGAAGTTGGTCAATAGTGTGAGGTGTTTTTTAGATTATGGAGTGTTTTTGAACTATATTAAAAGCCAACTTCTTTTTTACACTCTTAGGGGCCAGAGAACAAGTTCATTTATTCAGAATTTCATTTATTGAACAAGCAGTGCCATGAAAAAGAGGCCAAGAGCACGCGGAGAGAATTTCCAGTCACCCAGTCACATTAACTCACCTTGGCACACTGCTGCTCACGGGGTCCGTCCTTGACCCAGCCGCCAGTGCCTCACAGTTCTGAGGACAGGTCCAAGTCCGTCCCTTCATAAGTGATGCACCAGGCTTAGTGCATACAGATCTTTACTTGCATTGTCTAGGGAGTATATTAAAATGTAGACCCCTGGATCCAAGCCAGATACACAGTCAGCTTCTAAATGGGAGGAACGGGAACTTGTGTTTTAAAGAGTTCTCCAGATGATTCTTTTGTAAACTGAAGTCTGAGAATGACTGAGTCAGGCGTTGAGGGCCAAATCCTGCCTCCGTGACTTAACAGCATGATGTCTACAATCCAGTCTCTTAGTGCCTTAATTTCTTCATTTGTAAAATGGCAGATACTGTAGTGTGTTTCTACCTCAATATATCCAAGATAGAAATTTAAAGTGCAAAATAAAAAGAGATGGTAGGCAACAGGGAGGTAGACTTTGTGGACATGGGCCAGGGATCTGGAGAAGGTGGAGGGGAAGTGGAAAGCGAAGGGAGAGGAAAACTGATCGAGATGTGGTATGTATATGTGCTAGTTCCCCAAGATAAATGTAATTATTACGTATTGCAAACTTATACTAATAGTAAAAAATATTTAAAAAAAATATTAAGCAGACAGTGTGAAATAAAAGCAGTCAATGGATGTCGAATGCATTGATCAGTGCTTGAAAAAGTGCTTTGTAATTGTTCTCAGTCATCACCACTGTTAGTGGTGGGGTTAACAGCGGGAGACAGTGTGGGAAGGTCCTACCGTGGACCTGCAGCTGAGCCGAGTTCAGGGGCTAGGGAGGTAGTAGGAGATAAGGTCCTGCCTCCTGCTTGACTGGGTTTAGATGTTCAGAAGCCACATCCTGAGGCTACAGGGCAGAGGAAGCTCTGCAGTAAAGTGTGGCCCTCAAGGCCAAGTGCATTTTGAGTTCCAACACTGCCTCCTAGTGGTCATCTGAAGAAAGTGAGAAAATGAACGTCTCCCAATTATTCAGGCTTACCTTTCGAAACAGATGGTTAAAATAGGACATTCTCTGTTTGTCTCCTCTGGCCCTAATGGAAGAAAGAAGCCTTACCAAAGAATGACTTTGCTGGTGATCTGGTCGTTCTTGGCCACCGTCTTCTTCCAAATTATACAATGAGAGGCTAAAGAAAGAGCTAGAAGAGAATGGGGTGTGAAGAGCTGTCTGGAGAAAGAGTGCGTTGTGCATTTTCTCCTCTCTTTCTTCCGCTCCCTTCAAAGCCAAGCAGGTGGAGGCTTTAAAGAATGATCCTAAAAGTCTGACGCGTGTCTACTGATCGCCGGGCAGGAGAGGTCCTGGGATAAGCCTCAACTTGAGACAGCCCCAGGCAAGAGGTCGGCTGCAGTCCCTTGTGATGACAGAGCAGAGGCAGGCACGCCGTGGAGTAAGTTGCTGTGCACCAGGTGGGGTGATGGGGCTTGGGTCCTGTAGGGTAGATGCTGACTCTGTAAGGAAGAAGAAGCCAAGAGCCAGCTTGCAGAGGAACCCTGTCCGTGAGGATACGGACCTGTCCATACCCTTCATCTCGCAGAAGAACTCTGTCCTGCTTGTGGGCTGAGGTGTGTGCTTCAGAACGAGGTTGCTGCATGATTAGCCATAGGAAACAGGGAGAATCTTAGGAGGATTAGCTGGAGATAGTGCAAGAGAACAATAGTCACAGTGGCGGGGTGTGTGTGTGTGTCTGTGTGTGTGTGTCTCCAAACACCCGCAAGAGCAACCTTGGAGGGAAAGAATCCAGTTGACATGGGGACTAGATGAGCTAATGGTAGAAAAGTTCTTCGAGTATTATAAATTGCTGTTTATATTTTGAAATATACTTCATGTAATTGTACACATATATATGTAGTTGAATACGAAACAGAAAATACCCTAGTAATCCCCTACTCAGTTCAAAGAAGGCCCTGTTCTGTGTTTAGATGATAGAGACAAATAGATCATTATCCCTGCATGCAGGAAGTCTATTGTCTGTAAACGGGGACAGTTGCGTACCCCAGTTTCATTACCTACTTTTCTGCCATGTCATGTGAAATTAGGACACTCGGGGCCAGCTCTGTGGTCCGTCTTAGAGGACAGTGTCTTCTCTGATAAAGCACAGCAGGAGCTTGATGAATTATAAAGTCTTGGCTTGCTGTATATAGTTTTCTGGGTGAAAGCAATGAAACTAATCTTAGGCCTTTCCTCATCTAGGCTACAGGCAGCTTTCCTTGCACTTTCATCTAAAATCGTGTTCTGGATTATCAGAAGTATCCAGAATGCAGATGTGCTGCCATGGTATTAAGCTGCAATAGGGCAGTGTTAAAAAAAGAAAAGGCTCACCCTGTCAGTATCTCTCAAGTGTAAGGAAGTGACTCAGTTTGGCAACTTGAAAGGTGAAGCAAATAAATGAACAACTGCGATTCTGTGTTCTCCAGGGATGATTTTCTCTGTGCTGAGCTAAGTCTGACCCACCATTGTGTGTGGGCAGCTTCCTGCTGCAGTGCAGGGTCAGTCTGGTCCAGAGGTGCAACTCCGCCTGTGAAGCAAGCGACCCCGCTTTGGCCCACACGATGACCTTAGTGATGGTTTAGGGCAGATCTACTGCCTCTCAAAATATGCAACTGGGATGTTCTTTCTAACTTCTTGGAATTGGAGTCCCTGGGATAGCTGGGTGAGGGTAGAAAAGAGCACCAAGACAGCTGAAAGCCAGACTGCAAAAGAGAGATGGGAGAACATCAGACACAGACATAAAAACTCCAGGAAAGCAATAATCTGAGGCTGTGTATTACATTAAAAAAAAAAGTCTGAAACCTTTTAATCTTCTTCCTGTTAACTCATGGTCATGTAAAAAGATACATACTGTACCTTAGTGAGCACAAGTAATTAAGGAAAAGTTGGATTATATTAGTAAAAGTGTAGCTGAGGGTGTCATGCGTTGTGAAAAATGTTTCATTCAAAATGGATAGTAACGGAGATGCGATTTAACCTTGGGGTGGCAAACTTAGCTGGACTGCTGCACTCCCAGATCATGTCAGTTCAGAGGCAGATACCTGAACATCTGTTTTTTCAGGCCTGTAAACCCAATAATCTCTGTCCTCAAGGTGCCTACAGTCTTTGGTGGTGACTCCAGTGCACATCATTTTGTCTCACAAAGAGGGTGCCGATGGTTGCTTTGGGAGCCCTGATGGCCCTTGAGTGACTCGATCTTGCCCTCGCTCAAATGGCATATGGCCTGCCATCTGGGAACATTGTGTCACAAGATAGTGGTCCAGGACCGTGATCCTCAGAGCTGTAGACATGAAATCCACCTTTGACGAGGGTGTGAAAATCACTCTCGACCTGGAGAACAGTGCGTCACAGTCTTGATTCTCCAGCCCAAGCAGAATATTTACATCCCCAGAGGCAGCAGGTAGGTTGTGTGGGC